>OU342744.1:405211332-406663160 GCA_910589775.1 Avena eriantha
ACCTTGCCAATAAGATTCAGTTTCAAAGAAAACAACCATTGATAGAAAGCATGATAAAGCAAGACAATAACAGACCAACGAAAATAACAACTAGAGTAGGAACTAATTGTTTTTGTATTTTTGATAAAGAAACAAGCAAACAAGGCGGAAATAAAATAAGCTTGAACAATAGTGATTCCAAGTGAACTTGATAAATAAAGCTATGCTCCCCGGCAACGGCGCCAGAAAATAGTCTTCTTGTAGTGGATCAAGAGCAGCAGAGGTGTTCAAGAGCAGCAGAGGTGTTCAGAACCGTACCTCTTCTTGTAGTGGATGGTAAAATAGGAACCTTGCCATCACGAGACTTACCCATGATGGATGGATAGCAGCGAACAATAGAGAATCCAACTGAACTTAATAAATAAAGCTATGCTCCCCGGCAATGGTGCCAGAAAATAGTCTTGATGACCCACAAGTGTAGGGGTGTATTGCAGTATTTTCGAGGGAAGTAAAACCCAATTGATTGATTCGACACAAGGGTAGCCAAAGAATATTTATAAGCCTTAACAACTGAGTTATCAATTCAGCTGCACCTGGAAATAATCTTGCTCACATCAGTTTATCAGTAGCAACAGTTTTGTAGTAGGAATAGCGAAGTAATAGCAGTAGTAAAGTAAAGACAGTAGTAACGATAGCAGTAAACAGTAGGATTCGAGTGCGGTAGGCATAGGGATGGATGGACGGGTGTTGCGTGGACAAGACAATTCACATGGCAATTGCAGATAAATAAGATAAAGCATCCAAGTACTAGATAATCCTATGCATGTGTTCCATATATAGTCATACATGCTCGCAATGAGAACTTGCACAACATCTTTTGTCCTACCAGCCCGTTTGCAGCGGGGCCTCAAGGGAACTACTGGCAATTAAGGTGCTCCTTTTAATAGAGCACTGGAGCAAAGCATTAACACTCCATGAAAACATGTGATCCTCACATCAAAGCCATTCCCTCCGGTTATCCTGATTTCTATCACTTCGGGGCCATTGGTTCCGGACAACAACGTGTGTATACAACTTGCAGGTAAGACCCTAAACAATACTATCATAATGAATCAATAACATGTTCAGATCTGAAATCATGGCACTCGGGCCCTAGTGACAAGCATTAAGCATAACAAGTCGCAACAAAGTCACAAAGCATGAATAGTTGATACTAGGCACCATGCCCTAACAATCTGATGCCATTACATGAACGATCTCATCCAATCCCTACCATCCCCATAGCCTACAGCGGGGGATTACTCACTCATAGATGGGGGAAACATGGATGGTCGATGGAGAAGTGATGGTGATGATGATGGCGATGATCTCCTCCAATTCCCCGTCCCGGGAGGGTGCCAGAACGGAGTTTCTGGTTCTGAATCATGGAATCTGGTGGTGGTGGCGGCGGAGCGGAACTCTTTCTGGAAAAACGTCGAACCCCCCTGAGTTTTTAGGTCAGAAGGCATCTTATAGGCGAAGAGGGAGACCGAGGGGGTGTCTGGGGCGGCCAGACCACCCCCTGGCGCGACCCAGACACCCCCTGGCGCGGCCAGGCCCAACCCGCGTGGCCAGGTGGTGTGGCTGGGCCCCAATCCCTCTCCGTCTCGTATTCTGGCTCCAGGTGTCCCTCGGTAAAATAATGACTTTGGCTTTTGTCCCGTCCAATTCCGAGAATATTCATTTTCTGACTTTCCTGGAACCAAAAACAGCAGAAAACAGCCAGTTGTCACTGTGGCTCTTGTTAATAGGTTAGTCCAAGAAATCATATGAAAAGTACTCCAAAGTGTGGACAAAACATAAGAAAGTAGATAAAACCAAGCATGGAACATCAAAAATTATGGATACGTTTGCAACGTATCAAGCGTATATATTGGGCATCATGATCTATAGGGATAGATCAAGAAGCCTAATTTTTTTTCCATACAACCCCCATCACATAGGTGTAGGGTTCCACTATCAACTGATAACGGAATAGAAACCACCGAAATACCACGACCTCAGGTTGACGCTCCTGGGAGCCACTATACATCATCACTTCTATTGACTACTACCATTGGAGATGTTTTTGCAGCCTAGAAACATAAAAGAAAGAAAGAAAGAGAGAGAGAGGGAGGGAGACGCAAGATCACCGCCATAGTAGAGGCTAGTGTTTTAAAAGGCCACAACTAACATCACACTACCAGGTTCGAGAAGCAAAAATACGACAAAAGGCACGTCCATACTAAAGCCAAAAGAGATTCTGCAGATGGAAATTGGCACCCCTCAGCCTTCTTCCTGTTCATCAGATGGAGATCTAGGTCGCTTGCGGCTGATAGGTGGTAATCCCAGGAGAGGCACTCTTGATCTGTCCATGCTTTCCGCATCCCCCAGCGCATTCCTTTGCAGCATATCCGCACCTTCCCGGATCATCTCCCCTTCTTCAGCATCATGAATACCTGCCCAATGTTTCATAAAAACACAAGCATACATCACTAAATCAACCGAGGACATGATTAGCTTATGCTCAAAGCATGCTCTGTTTCTTAGCTTCCAGATTGCCCAACAAATAGCAGCAATAGCTGTTATTTGAATATTGCGGCTCATAGCCAAGAACCTAAAGATCCACCAAAAATATTGCGAGAAGGATCCAGGCCTAGTATCAGCACCCACGGATCTTGCCACCACACTCCAAACATATTTGGCCACAGGACAGGAGAAAAACAGATGACCAATCGATTCCTCCTGGTCACAGAAACTGCACAGTGTGTCACCATTCCATTTCCTTCTCTTCTTGTCATCTTTAGATGGAATTGCATTATGCCAAATGAGCCATAACCAAATCTGAATTTTCAGAGGAATCTTCGCTTTCCACAGATGTTTAAAGCTCTTGTCTATCCCCCCATTCGCCAGATGGTTATACATCGACCTAACACTGAACACCCCTGACTTTGTCCACAACCATCTTGGTCTGTCAACTTCTCCCGACAAAGAAATATCAGCCAACAACATCTGCATACCTCTGTATTGCACCTGACTATCCCAATCCAACCATCTTCTAACAGAACATTGCAATTCCTTCCAGCCATCTCAGCAACAGTCATATTTTGCTACCGACATATCTTGAACAGCTCAGGAAATTTACTTTTCAAAGGTACATCAAAGCACCATGCATCCCCCCAGAAACCTGTCTGCAACCCGTTTCCAACCACCATTCTTCTTCCAGCCATATAAATTTCTTTGACCTTCAACAAATCAGACCAACATGCAGAGTCACTTTGTTTATGCCTGATTGGGAAAATCCCTCCACTGCCCAGGTATTTCTTCCTCACAAACATTTGCCAAGGACCATTTTCAAACTCCAACCTCCACCACCATTTGCACAGAATGGTGCTGATATTAAAAATTCTAATGTTCTTTATACCCAGGCCCCCTTTCTTTTTTGGTCTGCACACATATTTCCATTTAGCAAGCTGATATTTCTTTTTCCCTGCTTTACCATACCAGAAGAAAGATCTGGTATATTTCTCGACTTCTTCCACATTTGTCTTATGCAAGAGGAACATAGACATAGGATACACTACCACATTGGAAACACAAGAAGTGATTTTGATGTATCTGCCACCCACAGAAAGTGCACCTCCCATCCATTCATCCATCTTTTTACCCATTTTTTCTCATTTCAGATACAGAGCATTTCCTGCTACCCACAGGAAGACCTAAATACTTGATAGGCCATTCTCCTGTCTGACAATTAAAAAGAGTAGCATACATCTCCTGCTTTGTATCATCTTCTAGAACCATCATTAGTTCACTTTTCTCAAAATTGATCTTGATCCCAGACATTGCCTCAAACAGGTACAACAACACTTTCAAATTCCTGGCACCCTCCACATCATCCTTAATGTACAAAATAGTATCATCAGCATACTACAAAATGGCTATCCCTTTCACAAACAGATTATCAGCAAGCCTTGTGAACAAATCTCCTGCCTGTGCATTCAATACCATCTTGGCCAAACAATCTCCTGCCATATTAAACAGGAATGGAGAAAAAGGATCACCCTGCCTCACACCTTTAAAACTCCCAAAGTATGGTCCCATTTCACCATTGATTTTCACACTGAGAGTCCCTTGAGTAACAACACTTTTCAACCAAATCAGCCAATCATTATCAAACCCTTTCTGTTTACAACAGTGAAACAGGAATTACCAATTAACCTTATCATATGCTTTTTCAAAGTCCAGCTTCAAAACCACCCCTTGTTGTTTCTAAAATTTAGCCTCTTTCAAAATTTCATGCAACAAAGTGATCCCATCAGCTATATACCTCCCTTTAATGAAAGCTGTCTGACAAGTTTCAATCAATTTATGCATTACAGGTTCAACTCTAACTGTCAAGGCTTTTGTAAAGATCTTGAAGATCACCTGTAGCAAACATATAGGTCTAAATTTTTGTATAATGTCAGCATCCTCACTTTTTGGCAACAAAGTGATGACCCCATAATTGATACTTGCCAAGTCAATTTTGTGAGAATGAAAGTCCTCAAAAACAGCCATAATATCATGCTTGATAATTTGCCAGCAGAATTGATAGAATTCTATAGGCAAACCATTAGGACCAGCAGCCTTATTTTTTTCCATCTGCCCAATTACATCTTTAATTCCCTCCTCTGAGAATGGTCTTCCCATGCTCTCTCTATCTGTTTCATTAAGTTTTTCCCCATCAGCCCAGTTGTCATCTGTCAGCCTAATAGCAAAACCATCAGCAGGCCCAAACGACATTTTGTAATATTCAGTAGCATGTCTCAAGAGATCATAGGTCCCCTGAATTTTCCCTTCTCCATCCGGCATAGAAAAAATCATTTTTTCCTCCTAACCCCATTTGCCACTCTATGAAAATATTCAGTATTGTTGTCACCCTTCAAAAGCCAATTATCTCTTGACCTCTGCTGCCAATAATGTTCTTCTTTCTCATACACTTCTAATAGTTCTCTCTGAATTTGAGCTTTCCTTATCTGCTACTCCTTGCTGAGCAAAATGAGCTCCTCAATATCCTCTAATTCTTTTAATTCTTCATCCAATTGTTTTCTATGTTTCTTCTCCTGACCCCTGATATGAGCACCCCACCTTTCAAATCATTCCTGACACTTTTAAGTTTTTTCTGCAGCCTATCCAAACTGTTTTTGCTTCTAACCGGTTTATTTCAAACCTTCTTTATCCTTTCTAGAAACTGAGCATCCCCCATCCAACTTTTCTTGAATCTAAACTCTTTTTTCCTCCTTCTTGCCCTTCCATAGTATCCATAATCAAAGGACTGTGATCAGAAATTTCTCTATTGAACTTTTGCACTATTGTCAGAGGACACAAATTCTCCCATTTTTGACAGACAAGAATCCTATCCAATTTCTCCAAGGTAGGAACAGCCTAATTGTTAGACCAAGTATATTGCCCTCCTGACATCTGCAGTTCCCTCATACGATAGGTATTAATTATAGAATTGAACATGTGACTCCATGTACTTAGGACATGGGTCTTATTTTTATCAGAGACAAATCTCATGATGTTAAAATCACCTCCCACTAGTAAAGGAAGAGTTTGATCCCTGCATATATCTGCCAATTCAATCAGAAATTTATCTTTGTGTTCATTTTGTGCAGCCCCATAAATCACAACCAAAAGCCAATGGACCTGTTTGTCAAGATCATAGACTTTCATCTTAACATGAAATTTTCCTACCAAATGATCACATTTATCAAACCTGGAGGAACATAGGCCCCCCAGAATACCACCAGATTTCCCCATAGAAGGTAACCATTCTTAGGATCAATTTTCCTGAAAAACCCATCAGAATATTCCTTTTTTCATTGTCTCCTGTAATCCAACAAAATCCAAGTGTTCCCTCTGCATCAAATTGATCAGATAAGAATTCATACCTTTCTTACCCACCCCCCTACAATTTATAATGGCACCTATCATAATATCTTTTTTCTCTCCCTTGTTCCAGTTACAACACCACTCAAAGGGTGATAGTTGTTAACCTTCACAGCAACTGCATTTAACTTACTCTGACACTTCTTCACATTTCCAACTGACTTTTTTTCCCTAGAAATCACAAGAGTAAACTCTACATCTTCCTCCTCACCATCTCTACATCCTCCTTAAGACGCCTAATTGCATTAAGTCAGAGTACTAACCTTGATAAGATTTTGAAGAGGTTCAAAATGGAAGAGGTCAAAAGATGTTTTGTGCCTGTGATGAGAGGTAGAACACTGAGTGACGAGGGGTAACCTTGGCAATGCCCATGGTTATGGACTTAGTGTTTTGTGGAGAAGAGAACGTTGGGGATTTCATCGGTTGATCAGACAAATAAGGGAGTCGAAGTTGTCTAATTGCTTATGGTCAAATCGATTAAAGATCGCTCAAGACTTTTTTCCGTACCTCTCCATTGGCTCCTCCCAGCCTATATATAATAGGCTGATTCCTAAGGTCGTATAAAGATAGGTTACAAGTTACAATTATAACCATAATACAATGTTAGTTTCTATTTCCTTATCTAACAAGCTATGCCTTCCGTCAGATGCTTCATGGGCCTTCTTCTTGGGCTTTGTGGGCTGCGAGCCATCATGTAATTGTGGTAAGTAATCATAAGAACCAGAGTAATCATACCCATGTCAGTAGCCCTTGAGACTCCATCCGAATCATAGATTCGGGTTGAGTCCCAAAAATGATTTTACTGCAAACCAAAGTTTTTATTTTGTTCGATTATTGTAGGGATTTTTTTACAACAGGCCTGATGCATCCGACGGATCGAGAATCAGTTAATTGCTCCAGGGTAAAAACACTATGAATGTACATCAAATTCAAGCCCCCAGGATTGAACTCGAAGTTTGCTGGCGTAATTCAGTTTAGGACGTTGAGGTCTTATCGAATACGGAATTCCAGTTCTATATTATTTTGGGTACCCAACGTGTCCGTCAGGATTTTTCATCGTATCGTTGATACTGATAAGTTACTAGCAGAGCGCATTCATGTGCGGTTACCAGGACAAATAGGATAAATCCTGGGTCTTACCTTCATGTCATGGACATGACATTCAGACTTATAGTCGCGTCAGGCGCGGTCCGAGATTTTTGCAGATTTTATCGGCTTCCTTGTTTGGCTGTTCGATTTGCTGAAGTTGCCATTTTTTCATTTTTCGGGTGATGTATATAAACGCTCCAGATGGGAGGAAAATTTTGAGTATATGATGATGTAATGCTCATAGGTTCATATTCTTTTGACTTTGTCAAAGTTTTTATTTTATCGGGTGTGCTTTCAACACATGAGGATAATATTTCTTTGGGTCATACTTTGACCTTATATGTAGAGAAATGTTTTTCTATCGGGTGCGTGACATTTCTCCCGATGGGAGTAGCCTCCGAGGCCATAGTCGAATATTTATATTCGATTGTAGGATCAAGTCCCTAGTCATCTGACAAAAATTTCAACATAGGTCTTCCATTTCTAGAATCATTGTGATGAATTTATCAGGTGCGTGACCAATGCTTCTGATGGGAGTAGCCCCCGAGACTATGTTCGGATGCTTGCATCAGAACATAGGCTTGTAGTTGTGACTCCTTTTTTGTTTAACCTGATATTGCAGCAACTTATGCAAGCATCAATATATTCTATCGATGGAGCCCCCGAGTATAGGAATAAGAAAACTAAAGCTGAGTTTAGAATAACGTATCCTTTATTGTAAGGCAAAGGTATATGTTTTGGCATAATTGCCTGGCCGTTGGCCTTTATTTAATGTAAATTGCAGGAAATAAAATTCTAAGCATAGAAACATCATAGTTGCGCAACGTTCCATGGATTGGAGTACTTGACTCCTGTTTTCTTGTCCTAGAGCCGATATGCCCCACTAGGGATTACTTTTGTGACGATATAAGGCCCTTCCCATGGCTATTCCAGTTTATGGTGACCATCTTGCTTGAGGAGAAGGACCAGGTCCCCTATGACAAAAGACCTAGGACGCAATTGTCGGTTGTGGTAGTTGCGTAGATTCTGCTGATAGATGGTTGCTCTTTATAAATAAATGTCTCGAACTTTGTCGAGTGCGTCAACGTCATCATCAACTGCTTCCTGGGATGCTTCTTCATCATATTCAGCGACTCAAGGATATTCATGGGTTACTTTGACTGGAAGGACAGCTTCTGCGCCATGAACCAGAAAGAAGGGTGTTTCTTGTGTCAAATTGTTTTGGGTAGCGCGCAGGATCCATAGTACGGAGGGTAACTCATCTACCCAGGATCCTTTTACTTCGTCGAGTGGTGCCAATAGTCTTTTCTTAATACCATTGGTGACGAGACCGTTGACCTTTTTTACCTGCCCATTGGTTTGCGGGTGAGCAACTCAAGCGTAGCTTACCTTTATACCCATATCCTTGCAATAATCCTTGCACTCGTTGGAGGTGAAGTTAGTTCCATTATCAATGATAATGCTATTTGCTACCCTGAATCGGAAGACTATTGACTTGAAAAAATTCACAGCCGACGTTCCATCTTGGCTAGTGACGGGTATTGCTTAAATCCACCTTGTAAATTTGTTGACTACTACTAGCAAAAAGACGTGCCCTACTAGCAAAGATTTGTGAAGTTTGCCCGTCCATGCAATAGGTATGGGGTTATGTTCTGCAGCAGGTGCATTGGGTTTCGTTGGAAAATGTTGACATGCTTCACATGTTCGTACAATATCTTTTGCATCTTGTACTACTGTGAGCCAGTAGAATTCTTCTTGAAAGGCTTTGGTTGCAATTGCTCGGCTACTAGCGTGATGGCCACACACTCCTTCATTTATATCCTTAAGGATGACCTTCCTTTCCTCGGGTGTAACACATCACTGTAGCATGCATGAGATGCTTCTTTTGTACAATCTCCCTTAGTGATTATGAAAGCTTTGTATCGATGTGTGATTTGTTGTGCTTCTACCATATCTTTGGGGAGTTATCCCCTCATCATGTATGCTATGTATGGCTGCATCCACGTGGGCTCTATTATCATGACTTCGTCGAGTTCTAGCTCTTCATCAAGGACTTCTTCTATGCTTTCAAGTGTTGGTGCAATGACTTCAGAGATCCTTTTGGCTTTGATGGAGTGTTCCATTATTTATTCCCAAAAAACTCTGGGTGGTACTAGTAAGCATAGGGATTTGATATTTGCCAAACTATCAGCTTCTTCGTTGGTTTCCCTACCTATGTGTGATACTTCACACCCATTAAATTGAGCTTCCATGATGCTGTACAGGTCACGGTAAGTAATCATGTTGTCGCTAACAGCATCGCACTTGTTCATTGGTTATTGTGTCACAAGGTTTTAGTCACCAAATATCTTCAAGCGAGTTGCACCACAAGCTTTATCCATACGCATGTCGTGCAACAAGGCTTCATATCCGGCTTCGTTGTTTGAAGGATTTGCAAAACTCATCTGAAGTACGTAGCGCATTTTGTAGCCTTGAGGTGACACCAATATGACCTCGGCTCCTTCTCCTTCTGTCCTTTTGGACCCATAGAAATACATTGTCCATGCACTAGAGAGGTCCGGTGGACCCGCGCATTGTAGTTCTGTCAACTTAGTAATAAAGTCAGGAAAAACTTGATATTTAATTGTTTTACGTTTCTCGTATGTGATATCTCTAGGGGATAGCTCAATTGCCCCATAGAGAGACGCGTCCTGTGGCTTATGGATTGTTGAGAATATTGAAAAGAGGTGCCTCATTGACTACTATGATCAGGTGTTCCAAAAAATAGTGGCGCAGTTGTGTGTTATCATGAAAACTCCATAAGCTAGATTTTGGTAGTGTGGATACCTTTGTTTGGATGGGAGAGCACCTCACTTAGGAAATAAACAGGTCTTTGGACACCATGAGTTTTTCCTTCTTCGGGTCGCTCGACGACCAAAGTTGTACTTACCACCTAATTAGTGGTAGCGATGTAGAGTAGCAGGGGTTCTTTTTCTCTTGGAGATAAGACGATAGGGGATGTTGAGTGTTTTGTTTAGGTCATCGAATGCGTGTTGAGCTTCATCCGTCCAATCAAATTTATCTGATTTCTTCATGAGGGCGTAAAACGGTAACACTTTTTCTCCTAAGCGGGCGATAAAACGAATGAGTGCCACGACTGATGGCCCAAAATATATCGAGATCGTTGGGGAACCCCAAGAGGAAGGTATGATGAGCACAACAACAAGTTTTCCCTCAGTATGAAACCAAGGTTATCAATCCAGTAGGAGCAAGGAAACACCCCAAAGGTGTAGTTAGCAGAACGTTGGCAGGGCGCACTACCGGTGCCAGCTGCAATGTGGAGACCTGCACAACACAACCACAGAACTCTGTCCCCAACTTGCGATGAAGTTGTCAATCTCACCAGTTTTGCTGAAAACAAAGGATTAAACGTATCGAATGGAAGTAAGTAATAGTTTGCAGAAAGTAAACACAAAGCAGTAAATAGTTTAATTGTAGATTGAATGTAAAAGAAAGGACCGGGGTCCATAGTTCACTAGAGGTGGCTCTCCTTAAGATAGATAACATGCTGGGTGAACAAATTACAGCGGGGAAATTGACAAACATCGAGAAAGAATACAAGTATATACTAATCATCTTGACTCCTTTGATATTCGATTGAGCATTACAACATTATACATAGACCGCCATCCAACTGCATCTATGACTAATGATCCACCTTTAGGTTATCATCCGAACCCCCTCCAGTATTAAGTTGCAAGAAACAGATTATTGCATTATGAATTGCGTGTAAAGTAAACAATACGATTGTTCTATGAACAAAGGATTGTTGTTTTCTCCCTAGTAGCAACAACACATCTAGTACCTTAGAGATTTCTGTCACTTCCCCAGATTACCAGAGGCATGAACCCACTATCGAGCATAAATACTAACTCTTGGAGTTGCTAGCATCTACTTGGCCAAGATAGCTACTAACAACGGAAAGCATGTAAGATCACAAATAACAAAGACATGATAGAATCAATAATGAATCTGAAATGGCATCTCAATATCCATCGGATCCTCGCAAACACAACATGCAGAATTACAAATAGATGATCTTGATCATGAACGGAGATCACAAGATCTAAACATGATAGCACAAAGGAGGAGAACCAGCCATCTAGCTACTACATGGACCTGTAGTCCAGAGATGAACTACTCACGCATCACACCGGAGGCTTGCATGGTGATGAAGAAGGCCTCCATGGTGAATTCCCCTCTCCAGCAGGGTGTCGAGAAGAGCTTCAGATCCCTCCTGATCTAGGGATAGAGATGACGGTGGCTACCGACTCTTTCGTGGATTTTTTATCTGGTACTTAGGGTTTCTGTATTGGAGGCAATATATAGGCGGAAGGAGAGGCAGAGTGGGTGCCTGGGGTGGCCAGACCACCCCCTGGCGCGGGCTAGGCCTGGCCATGTGGCCAGGTGGTGTGGCCGGTCCCCAGCCCCTCTCCGTCTCTTACTCTGGCTCCAGGTGTCCCTCGGTGAAAAATTGACTTTGGCTTTTGTCCCGTCCAATTCCGAGAATATTCATTTTCTGACTTTCCTGGAACCAAAACCAGCAGAAAATAGGCAGCTAGCACTGTGTCTCTTGTTAATAGGTTAGTCCAAGAAATCATATGAAAAGTACTCCAAAGTGTGGACAAAACGTAAGAAAGTAGATAAAACCAAGCATGGAACATCAAAATTTATAGATACATTTGCAATGTATCAACGACTCATCCGGCCAATTGCTAGACGTCACGAAGATTTGTTGGATTTTTCATCATGAGGATTGCCTGTATTTTCTCAGGATTGGCCTCTATTCCTCTTCCTGATACAAGGTATCCGAGGAGTTGCCCCGCCGGAACTCCAAAGGAGCACTTCATCAGGATGAGATTGATGCAGTATTTGTCGAGGTTATCAAATATTTCTTGGAGATCATTGATAAGGGTTGACCCTTGTTTTGTTGTAACTATGAAGTCATCGATATAAACATGTACATTTGTTCCGATTTGGCTTCCTAGGCAATTTTTCATCATCCGCTGATACGTTGCACCCACATTTTTTAGTCCGAAGGGCATTGTTGTGTAGTAGAATACACCATAAGGTGTGATAAATGTTGTTTTATCTTGGTATTCCTCCTTCATCCGAATCTGGTGATATCCTGAATATGCATCTACAAAGGAAAGACGTTCGCACCCCACAATTGCATAGATTATTTGATTGATTCATGGTAGTAGGAAGTGATCCTTTGGACAATGTTTATTCAGCGCGGTGAAGTTGATGCACATGCGTAGCTCCTTTGTGTTTTTCCTTGGGACGCATACTGGATTGGCGCCCACTCTGCTCTCTTAGGTTCTTTGATAAATATGGCGTATGTCAGGCGATGAAGTTCTTTTCCAATGGCCTTGCATTTTGGTTCTACGAAACGACAAAGTGACTGTTTTACTGGCTTGGCATTAGGGTTCAAGTTAAGTGCATGCTCAACAAGTTCTCTGGGATTCCTGGCATGCTAGCTGTCAACCATGCAAAAATCTCCCAGCGCTCACGGAGGAACTCGATGAGCATGCTTTCCTATGCGGGACCGAGACTAGAAGCCACAAAGGTTGTCTTTTTGGATCCGTAGGGTGCACCTGGAGTTCTCGTGTATCCTTTGTGGTCTCAAAAGATTCGCTAGGGTTGGCCCATGATGTTGACAGAGGTTCTGCGTATGTTGAGATTTTGAGCTGCTTAAATTCCACTTCCATCCCAAAGGATTCGGAGATTTTATTGAATTCCCGATCATAGTTGTTGGATGAGGTGAAGCTGCCTCTTACGGTTATGATTCCTCCCGGTGCTCGTATTTTCATTACCATATATGCATAGTGTGGCACAACCATGAACCGTGCGAAGGCTGGGCGTCCCAGGATCGCATGGTACTGTGATGGACAGTCCATGACTTTGAATTTGAGCTTTTCACGCCTAAAATTATCTTTTGATCCGAACACAACATCAAGATTCATTTTACCTAAAGGAATTTCATCTTTACCTGGGACTATGCCGTGGAAGAATGTGTGTATTGGCGCCAAGTTTTTCAAGGAAAAGTTCATTGCCCATAGGGTTTTGGCATATTAGGTTGATACTGCTTCCTGCATCCATAAAGACCTTGCTCATATAGAATCCGCCGATTTGCGCCTCTACTATTAGAGCTGAGGCGAAGTGGGTGATCAGCTCTACTAAATGTAATTTATTATTCGGACCAATGGAGATACACGGGTGTAGGCGGTGGTGCTGTTACTACCATGTTGACTTGTCGTGTGATCAATTTGTGGATCCTGTTTGACGGGCACCCTTTTTGGATCACTGACATTGCGCCTTTGGACCTTGGGTACTCATCCTCCTAATTTCTGTTTTTTATGGTTTATAGTTACCCTGTTATCGGCTGTACCCATGGCGGTGGCAACGGTGCACCAATTGCCAGGGTACCTGGTGCTGTGGTGTATCCTCGATTTGCTCCTTCTGCTACTTTTACGTTACACACCTCCTCTAGTTTTAGAAAAAGTACGGCAGTCCTTCATGACGTGGTTCGATCACCTTCTTCCTGCGGAGTCGAAATAGCAGTGCGTGTTGCAGGGTCCTTCCAACATTGTAGTGGAGACATTGGGGGCTCCTACACCATTTGCTAGTACCATTGTGCTAATTGGGTTCCTCCATTGTCATCTATGTGAACACGATATCCACCGTTACGATTGTTGTTTCTTTGGTTATCTTCTCCTTAAAATCTAGCCGCAACATAGCTTGGTCCACTATGTCCGTCGCTATTGCGTCTTCTTCTGTCATTATTGCGTCTGTCCCGGTCTTCTTCGGGTGAGCGACCTTGCTTATTATTAACTACGTCTTCGCCATCTGCCCAGCGATTAGCCATGTCCATTAATTGTGAGTTTGTTTTTGGCTTGACTTGCCCCAGATCTTCTATAAATTCACTTTGTTGAAGACCATCGTTGAAAGCATCAATCGCGCTTTCATTGGATATGGCTTCAGCCGAGTTTTTGATGATGTTCCACCGTTGGATGAAGGATCGTATTGGCTCACCCGACTTCTATTTGCATGCCCGCAGATGCTCCAAGGATGCAGGTCGCTTAAACGTGGATATAAAATTTCAGATATACATATCTTCAAGGTCGTTCTAGCTACTGATGGTTTCTTCAGGTAGTTGCTTTAACTATGACCATGCGACACCGCTCAAATGTAGCTACAAGCTTTGCATTGTCATAGCCTTGGAGCCACACTGTAGTTTTACGGTTGCTAGATAATCTGCTAGCCAAGCTTCGGGTTCCTGGAGACCGTCGTATTTTTGGCGATCGTGAGGAAGTTTGAAATCTTTCGATACTAGCGTTTTGCGAACCTGTTGGGTAAACCAATTGGCTCCACATAATGCATGCTCATCCTCACTTTCCTGTTGTAGTATCTTTAGTTGTTGCGCTCCTCCCTGGATCTATCAATCCTGCGATGTGTAATGTCATTTCTTGCATCATCTCGTGGCTCGGTGTTCGAAAAGTGCACCCAATGTGGTGATTGCGATTGTCGGGTGTGCCCCATGTACCGAGAGGTGCTGCGATGGTGTTGGATCTGTCGGGCTCTCGTGTGACTCCTTGTTCTCCTTGTGCGAGAGATGCTCCCACCATATCGAGGTTCATGACAACGTATCGATGGAGGGCTGCACAGGGATCATCGAGTGCATGTTGAGTTGTGATTAGGTAGGTCTGTACAGCGACGATTGCAGCTTGTGGTGTTTTTACTCTTATGTGTCCCTCTTGGTCTATCGACATAAACGATAGATCGAGGTTTCAGGCCATCTAGTTTCTTTCTGCTTCGGGGATATTCTGTAATCGTGAAGTTACTCTCCTTGGTGGCACGCCTCCAATTACGCTTCTAGATCCTTGAGTAGATCTTAGCTGCGCCCATCTAAGGCTAGATTGTCGGCTAGCCTTTTTCTTCCATCGAGTTGTTTCTGCATCCTGAGCAAATCCCTCTTCTTGTGGTGGAGTTCGTACTGGTATGCCATGAGGTCCTCACGTGTTACTTCTTCTGTCATTGGGACTGCTCTCGAAACTGCATCTCTTGCTATTTTCGATGTTTCCACGGATAATCGGAGAGTTAGCCGTTCACCGTCACGCGTTGCTTCTCTTCCTTGTGTGTCACGATTGTTGGGTGGGTCTCCTTCGTTTCCACGGTTTCCTGCATTATCATTGATGAGTCCAAAATTGAAGCATATTGAAGTATATAAATTATTCATATTGTCACTCATTACATGCTACATCTATCTACAACTATGCATGTTATGTATGAATACTAGTTCTCATTCATTTCCACATGGGCTTTGCACATTAGTAGTTTTATTAGGATTTTATTACCTTTTTCTTGTCTTTGATTTGTGTTTAGGTGCTATGAACAATCATGGATAAAAGGAGCTAAGAGGATTCAATATGGAGGAGTTGCAAGCACTAGACTTAGCCATTTGAGGGGAGAAAAAGTGGATTTTTAATCAACTCCAAATGAATATCCAAGGCCATGGTGTTGTATCCCTTGTCCATAAGAATCAAACAAGCCAAAGAACACCTCAATTAGAGTCTCTGTAAAGAAATGGCGGCCAAAACACTGCGGAGTACTGCAAGCGTAATGACTACTGGTACGGGTGGAGCCCCCCATACCGTATGGCCGTATCACCCTCTGACAGCTTCTTTTCATCAAAAGGAACAACATTTGTGAAGGCCCAATAGGCATATTCGGACCCTAGCTCCATCGGTTCGCAAAACCGACCTCCAGATGCCTATTTAAAGAGGGGAAACCCTAGAACAAGGGGCTAGTCCATCCATGCTTTAGGGGCGGAGCTCTGCTGCTCTGCCATCTCCATTGCTGCCACACACAAGATCCACATATCCACACCATCAAGCAAGAGGAGGAGAAGGATGCACCCCCACCTTCACCGCGTGCACCGTTCATCATCATCTCCAACGGCGTTGATACGTCCATTTTGCATCACTAATCTATGTCTTAATTCACTATTATTCATGGATATATTTCATATTGAGAGGTGATACTTATGTTATTTCATCTATTTTTGCATGGTTGATCACTTTTGGAGCATGGACCGCTGCAGTCAGGATTCTGATGGAAAATGTGCTGTTTGGAGGCAAAATTCGCGAAGATCAGAAAATCCTGGAAAATATACGGAAGATCCTATTTTCCAGAAGACTAAGGATGCCAGAAGACGGAGTCGAGATGGGCCACAGGGGGCCCACACCACCCCAAGGCGCGGGCAGCCCTAGGCCGCGCCAGGAGGAGGTGTGGCCACCCTGCCTCTCCAGCCTCTCCCCTCTGGCGTATATCATCCTACCGAAACCCTAAGACTCGGGGAGCGACCACAGAAAGATTCCGCCGCCTCTGCGGGACGGAAAACACCGAGAGAGAAAGATCTCTCCGGTAGACAGATTTCTGCTGGGGGAATTCCTTCTCGGAGAGGGGAGATTGTCGCCATCAACACCACCATCAAGCTAGACTTCATTGGGATCATCATCATCATCACCACCATCACCACCATCAGCACCCTCATCACCACCTCCATATTGCTGTAACAATTGCGTTGAATCTTGCATAGTTCATAGGGGAAACTTTCCCGGTGTTGAATACTCTTTGTAGTTGATGCTATTGAGTGAATCATTGAATTATTATTTATGTTTAGATTGTTATACATCATTATTCCATCTCTGATCATGATCCATATGATGTCTTGTGAGTAGTTTGTTTTGTTCTTGAGGACATGGGAGAAGTCTTGTTGTTAGTAGTGGAGTTGCGTTGAGAAAGATTCAATAGATTGTTATTTAAGTTGTGGTGTACTTCTTCTAGTGGTGTCATGTGAACGTCGACTACATGACACTTCATCTATATGGGCCTAGGGGAATGCATTGTTTATTTGGCTACTAATTGTAGGGGCTGCCGGAGTGACAGAAACCTGAACCCCCGTTAGGAAACCATTGCACAAGGGACGTAAGGGTCTTAGAGTTTAAAGCTGCGGTTAGGTCTCTACCTTAATTACTTTCTTGTACTGACGGATGTTTGCAAGGGGTATAATCACAAGTATGTATTAGTCTTGGATGGGGCGGTACATTAGCAGAGGTTCACCCACACAACACTTAGCAAGCTAAATAATATTAATCAACTATATGAAGAGAAAGCACTTGATAGTCTTCCCATGTGTCCTCGAGAACGTTTGGTCATCTTAAGTAATACAACCGGCTTGTCCTTTGCTGCATAAAGGATTGGGACACTTGCTGCATTTATTCCTACTGTCTTTTATTTACTCGTACTTTGTTTACTTGCTATATCAAAAACCCCTAAAAATCCGTTTGCTAAGTATTTGCAGAGAATTCCTGATCCATACCACTAGCCAGCACCTTCTGCTCCTCGTTGGGTTCAACACTCTTACTTATCGAAAATACTGCGATACACCCCCTATACTTGTGGGTCATCAAGACTATTTTCTGTCGCCGTTGCCGGGGAGTGAAGCGCTATTGGAGAGTGGAACTGGTAAAGGAAACTTCTACCATGAGTATTGTTTACTTCTGTTAGTTGCTTTATTTTCGTTATGGATAATTCGCTGAGTTTCTTATTTGGTAATGCTACTACCATTGCTAAGGTAGTAGATAAGCCACCACCTGCTGAGAATGATGTTTTCAAAATACCTACAAGAATTATTGATCGTGTTATGGATAATTACTATGTTGGGGATGGAATTGTCCATCCCGTCGATCATTTACTCTTTATACACGAATTATGCGGGTTGTTCAAGTGTGCAGGTATTACTATAGATCAAGTTAAGAAGTTATTCTCATTATCATTGAAAGGAAGAGCTGAGGAATGGTATAAGCTGCTGAAGAATGGTCAAGCTCTGGAATGGGAGGAAATAGTGCCTCTCTTTTATTCAAAGTTTTATCCTCCTAGTGAGATTCATAAAGATCGGAATCAAATATACAACTTTTGGCCTCTTGATGGAGAGAGTACAACTCAAGCTTGGGGGAGATTGAAGTTACTAATGCTCAAATGTCCCATTCATGAGCTCCCCAACAATATTATTATCAATAACTTTTATGCAAGGCTCCCTCTACATGATAAAGATTTATTGGATGCTTCTTGTGCTGGATCATTCACTCGCATGGAAGAAGAAGCTAAATGGGACCTTCTAGATCGTATTCAAGACAATACTGAAGCTTGGGAGAATGACAAAGGTAGAAAGTCTGGTATAAATTATGATTATGAATGCATTGAATCTTTTATGGGAACTGATGACTTTCAAAATATTAGTAATATTTATGGTCTTGATTTGCAAGTTATTACGAATTGCTTTAGAGTTTTGCTTCCTATATCGAAATTCCAAAAAGGGGATGGAACAAATACCATGCACCTTACAAAGATTTGTTGACTATGCTCCTATTGGAAGTGCTGAGTATTGCATTATTGACCCCATCTTACCCGAACCTTATATCAAGAAGATTCCCTTCCCCGAAAAGGTAAAGGACCATCCTATGATAACTAATGTAATCACCAAAAGTGAAAAAAGAACTGTAAAACCTGATGAACAAATAAACACTGAACCTGTGGTAGCAATTGTGAAAGACCTTGTCACTAAAAGCGTAGAAGATGGGCACATAATCTTTTGTGAGGATGCTTCTAATATTGTTTCACATCCCAATAGAACTAAAAAGGCTAGTGTTCCTGTGCTTTCTATTAGAATTGGTGATCATTGCTATTATGGTTTATGTGATATTGGTGCAAGTTCCAGTGCTATTCCTTATGAGCTTTACAGAGAAATTATGCATGAAATCAGTCCTTGCGAGTTAGAAGAGATTGATGTGGTTATTCACCTTGCTAATAGAGAGACCATCTCTCCAATTGGTATTGTACGAGACGTGGAAGTTCTTTGTGGTAAGATTAAGTACCCTGCTGATTTTTTAGTACTTGGTCCGACTGCTAGTAAAACTTACCCTATCATTTTTGGTAGACCTTTCTTGAGTACTTGTGGAGCTATTATTGATTGCAAGAGGGAGAAAATCTTGACTAAGTTTGATGGGGAATCTTATGAGTTTAATTTTTCGAAATTTGCTAAAGAACCTTGCGAAGAGGAAACCCATAATGAGGATTTTAGGGTTGAACAACTTGCTTCTATTTCTCTTGCTCCTAACAATGCTTTGCAGCAATTATGGAAGATCATGAAAGTGAAATCTTCATGGAAGAAAGGAATGAGATTGACAGGATTCTCCGTGATCAACCTATGATGCTTAAGCACGACTTGCTTGTAGAAGACTTGGGTACCACGATGCCACCTAAAAAGGATCCGGTTTTCGATCTAAAACCTCTCCCTGATGATCTTAAATATGCTTATATTGATGATAAAAAGATATATCCTGTTATTGTTAGCGCTAAACTTTCAGGGAAGGAAGAAGAAAGGTTATTGGATGTTTTGAGAAAACATCGAGGAGCTATGGGCTATACTCTGGATGATTTAAAAGGGATTTCACCTACTATATGTCAGCATTCTATCAACATAGAACCAGATGCGAAGCCAGTAGTGGAGCACCAAGGACGTTTAAATCCTAGGATGAAGGAAGTGGTAAGGAATAAGGTATTGAAACTCCTTGATGCTGGTATTATTTACCCTATTGCTGATAGTGAATGGATTAGTCCTGTTCATTGTGTTCCTAAAAAGGGAAGTATTACCGTTGTCCCTAATGATAATGATGAGCTTATTACTCAAAGAATAGTGGTAGGCTATAGGATGTGCATCGATTTTAGGAAAGTCAATAAAGTTACAAAGAAAGATCACTACCCGCTTCCTTTTATTGATCAAATGTTGGAAAGGTTGTCTAAAAAGACCCATTTTTGTTTTCTTGGTGGTTATTCTGGTTTCTCTCAAATTGCTGTTAAACAACAAGATCAAGAAAAAACTACTTTTACTTGCCCTTATGGAACTTATGCTTATAGACGTATGCCTTTTGGTTTATGTAATGCTCCTGCTACTTTCCAAAGGTGCATGTTTGCTATCTTTCATGGTTTTTGTGAGGAAATTGTAGAAGTGTTCATGGATGACTTTTCTGTCTATGAAACTTCTTTTGATAATTGTCTGCACAACCTTGATAAAGTTTTGCAGAGATGTGAAGAAAGTAATCTTGTTCTTAATTGGGAGAAATGCCACTTCATGGTTAATGAAGGGATTGTTCTTGGGCATAAAGTTTCTGAAAGAGGCATAGAAATTGATAGAGCTAAGGTTGAGGCAATTGAGAAGATGCCATGTCCAAGAGACATCAAAGGTATTCGTAGTATGCTTGGTCATGCTGGTTTCTATAGGAGGTTTATTAAAGACTTCTCTAGGATATCAAAACCTCTCACTAATCTTCTTCAAAAAGATGTACCCTTCGTTTTTGATGATGATTATAGGGAAGCTTTTGAAACTCTTAAGAAATCTTTAACTACAGCCCCTATTGTTCAACCACCTGATTGGAGTTTACCCTTTGAAATAATGTGGGAGGCTAGTGATTTTGCTATAGGGGCTGTCCTTGGGCAACGTATTGATAAAAAGTTAAACGTTATCCATTATGCTAGTAAGACTCTAGACGCTGCTCAAAGGAATTATGCCACTACTGAAAAGGAATTTCTAGCTGTTGTTTTTGCCTGTGATAAGTTTAGGCCCTATATTGTGGACTCAAAAGTGACCATTCATACTGATCATGCTGCTATTAAATATCTTATGATGAAGAAGGACGCTAAGCCTAGGCTTATTAGATGGGTACTGCTTTTACAAGAGTTTGATCTACATATAGTAGATATGAAGGGTGCTGAAAACCCTGTAGCTGATAATTTATCTCGTTTGGAAAACATCTCTTTTGACCCTATGCCTGTTAATGATAGTTTCCCAAATGAACAGTTAGCTGCAGTACGGGTGAGCTCGCGAGGAAGCCCTTGGTATGCTGATTATGCTAACTTTATTGTCTCCAAGTATTTTCCTCCAACTTTTACAGCTCAGCAAAGAAGAAAGTTGTTCTATGATTTGATGCATTATTTTTGGGATGACCCACACTTATACAAAGGACTGGATGGTATTATGCGAAGATGTGTTCCAGAATATGAACAAAAGGAGATATTGCGTAAATTTCATGGTAGTGCCTATGGAGGACATCATGTAGGAGATAGAACTGCACAAAAGGTACTACAATCAGGTTTCTACTGGCCTACCCTTTTTACAGATGCAAGAAAATTTGTTTTATCTTGTGATGAATGTCAGCGTGTTGGTAATATTTCTAGACGCAATGAAATGCCTATGAACTACTCTCTAGTTATTGAACCTTTTGATTGTTGGGGATTTGAATTTATGGGTCCTTTCCCTCCTTAGAAAGGCTACACTCATATTCTTGTTGCCATTGATTACGTTACGAAGTGGGTAGAAGCCATTCCTACAAAGAGTGCTGACGGAGAGACTTCTCTAAAAATGCTTAAGGATATTATCTTTCCTAGGTTTGGGGTGCCTAGGTATCTCATGACTGATGGGGGTTCTCATTTCATTCATCGTTGTTTTAGGAAGACCCTTGCTAAATTTGATGTTAATCATAGAATTGTTTCAGCTTATCACCCCCAAACTAGCTGGCAAATAGAGTTATCAAATAGAGAAATTAAATCTATCTTGCAAAAGACTGTTAATAGGTCTAGAAAAAACTGGGCTAAGAAGTTGAATGATGCTTTATGGGCTTATAGAACTGCTTACAAAAATCCTATGGGAATGTCTCCTTATAAAATGGTTTATGGGAAAGCTTGCCACCTACCCTTAGAATTAGAACACAAAGCTTACTGGGCAGTGAAAGAACTAAATAGAGATTGTAAGCTCGCTGGTGAGAAAAGATTATTTGACTTAAGTTCTTTAGATGAATGGAGGAGTGAAGCCTATGAGAATGCTAGGCTCTTTAAGGAAAAAGTTAAAAGATGGCATGACAAGCGAATACTTAAGAGAGAATTTCATGTTGGTGAGAAAGTTCTATTGTATAGGTCTCGTCTCAGATTTTTAGCAGGTAAGCTACTATCAAAATGGGAAGGACCTTTCATCATTGAAGAAGTATACCGTTCAGGAGCAATAAAAATTTCTTCTCTAAAAGATAATACTACACAAGTAGTGAATGGATAGCGACTCAAACACTATATTGCTGGAGATTCTTACAATGAAGATGTTAATGCCTTTGCAGTTATAACTCCGGAGAAATTCATTGAGGACCAAATTCAGAGACCTGCAGAGTCTGTTGTCAAATAGGTAACAGTTCTGGTAAGAAAATTTCCGTGAAAATACAATCCAAATATATTTTTGCAGTTTTCAGTCGATAAGGAAAGCTACGAAGCGAAAAAGGGACCGAACCGGAGCCGGGGTAGCCCACACCACCCTGTGGCGCGGGCCCACTCCTGGCCACGCCACCAGGTGGTGAGGCCACCCCAGACTCCTCCTCCGACCCGTTTTCATCCAGTACCTCCCTTTTGATATGAAACTTTGTAATATATAACCCCCGGATCCCCCGAGGTCCGTATATCGTGTTTCCGTCGTGTTTTTGTTTCGATCTCTTTCTGCCAGGTAAAATCTCAGATTTGTAGCCTCAATGTCTTCCACTGGATCAATTAAGGGAGATTCCTTGAAAGATATCATCAACCCATACATGAGAGAATTGAAGATTCATCCCAAGGAGTTATTGAAGTCCTCTCACTCCGCCAAACAACCAACGAACTGCAAGCACAGTTCTATGACGTTCAAAATCAAAACTGTGAGTATGAAGCTAGATTTAAACTCATAAGTGCTGCTGCAAGTTTCAGGATGTTGGAAACCACGATGTCCTTTGTTGATGGGAAGCCTTTACCTTGGAAGACGGACGAAGATGAGAGGATACCACCACCACCGAAGGAGTAATTCGTCATCAGGTTTGGCATCCCCTTGGTTTGTTCCAAGCTTGGGGGAGTGCCGCGGTATCACATCACTATCTTCTATCTTTTTACCTTATTAGTAGAGTCATATCATGAATAGAGGAGTTATTATGTAGTGTGGTTTGCATTATGGAAGTATCCCCTCTCTCGTTAGATATGTATCCCTTGGTGTGAGTTGCCATTATGAAATATTAATGAGAAGTTCTATCATCCACTCTTTTGCATAGCTTATATTAGTTTTCAATTTGTGGTTATATGATTGATCTTGTTGTTAGTATTGGTATCACTTTGGGATCATTGAGTTAATTTAGTTGGTTTTGGCAAACCTGGCTCGGTCAGTAGCAACACTATTTTTGAGAGTTGAAAGAAAAGATAAAAGTACCTTTAAAGAAAAATAATTTCATCATCTTTCTTGCTTGATTTGCTAATAAGTTTAGTATTCTCTAATTAAGATCTTTTGTGCTTCCAAGGAAGATTGCATGTTTGTCTTTATCACTTGTATGTTTGTTTGTTTCCTTCAACTCTTATACTTGCTACCCAGCCTTGCTAGCCAAAAACCTGTACTGAGAGGGTATTCTTCTCATATATCCACCTCCTTTAAACCAAAACCTTGGCCATTTGTGTCCACCATACCTACCTAGTAGCATTATTGCTATTCCAAGTAAATTCTTGTTTTATCTACCTCCCAAATTAAACTTGTTATGTGAAAATTAGTGATTAAAGCTCTCATGAACTTGATGGCACACTTTACTTTCTTGCATTTAATAAACTTGAACCATTGGGTCCTTCTTTGTTGCGTATATGCTTGCGCTTTATGAGTTGAAGTTAGCCGAACCATGTATCATGGGGACCGCTTTGAACACTTCATTTGGTACTTTGTACCTAGTTGATATCATGTTCTTTTGCTTATGGATCCCGACGGTGTGAAATAAAAGTGGAACTTGTAAGATCATGGAGTTTATATGTGTGTTAGAGAAACGCCTGGGCCGCTAGCCTAAGCCATGCCTAATCATGGTGGAAACTTGCAGCATAACTATAGTGAGCATTCTATGAAGCATCCTCAATAAAAACCTATGCAAATAGCAAATAAAAAGATCGCTGAGATGCTCACTGTCTGCTTGCCTTGTCATTTTGATTATGGGATAGCTCCTGTGTCATGTGCAAGGGGTACCCCGTTGGCGGTTCTCAATGATACACATGTATTTACAATGACAAGAGCTTGCTCGTGACTAAAGTTGAGTAGCATGAGGATCGGTACTCATAAGTAAGGGGCATGAGATTTCAACTTATAACTTGTCAAGCATATCCTCTTAGTTGTGTCACTTTTACCTTAACCACCAAAAGATGCCTATGATAGGGCAATAAGAGCTGAAAGCTAGTAAGTATCATAATTTTTGGGAGCTTTTTATGAGACTTGCAATCCCTGCTTCCCTCTACGAAGGGCCTTTCTTTTACTTTGTAGTTGAGTCAGTAAACCTACTCCCTTCTATCTCAGCAAGTATTTTGAGTTGTTGTGTTTCATTCATATGTTGATTTATTCAATCATGTTTCTTATGTTCCTTGTTTTGCACATTGCTATTATCTTGATGTTTATTACTTTGAAAGCTATCATTGAAAAACCAGCTATTTGTGAACTCTAGCAAATTATCAACTATTCTTCGACCAAGAGCTAAGTTTGCCATTACCAATTATGATTCACTTTATGTATCTTTATTGTGTTTCCTTTACTTATTACAAGTTGAGTTATATAATAGTGAGTTGTCTTCTATTATGATCTATGTATTTGATGAATGTGATGCTTCTTGTCCGTATTCTTTTATCGACTCTTCACTCCATAAACCTGAGGCCATGTTTATTGAGCCCAGTTTCGCTTGGGGACAAGCGAAGTCTAAGCTTGGGGGGAGTTGATACGTCCATTTTGCATCACTATTCTATGTCTTAATTCACTATTATTCATTGATATATTTCATATTGAGAGGTGATACTTATGTTATTTCATCTATTTTTGCATGGTTGATGACTTTTGGAGCATGGACTGCTGTAGTCAGGATTCTGATGGAAAATGTGTTGTTTGGAGGCAAAATTCGCGAAGATTAGAAAATCCGGGAAAATATACGGAAAATCCTATTTTTCTAGAATACTAAGGATGCCAGAAGACGGGGTGGAGATGGGCCACAGGGGGCCCACACCACCCAATTATGCGGGCAGCCCTAGGCCGCGCCAGGAGGTGGTGTGGCCACCCTGGCCCACTCCAACCTCTCCCCTCTGGCGTATATCATCCTCCCAAAACCCTAAGACTCAGGGAGCGACCATAGAAAGATTCCGCCGCCTCTGCGGGGCGGAAAACACCGAGAGAGAAAGATCTCTCTAGTAGACAGATTTTTGCCGGGGGAATTCCTTCCCGGAGAGGGGAGATCATTGCCATCAACACCACCATCAAGCTGGACTTCATCGGGATCATCATCATCATCATCACCACCATCATCACCATCAGCACCCTCATCACCATCTCCATATTGCTGTAACAATTGCGTTGAATCTTGCATAGTTCATAGGGGAAACTTTCCCGGTGTTGATTACTCTTTGTAATTGATGCTGTTGAGTGAACCATTGAATTATTGTTTATGTTCAGATTGTTATACATCATTATTCCATCTCTGATCATGATCAATATGATGTCTTGTGAGTAGTTCGTTTTGTTCTTGAGGACACGGGAGAAGTCTTGTTGTTAGTAGTGGAGTTGCGTTGAGAAAGATTCAATAGATTGTTATTTAAGTTGTGGTGTACTTCTTCTAGTGGTGTCATGTGAACGTCGACTACATGACACTTCACCTATATGGGCCTAGGGGAATGCATTGTGTATTTGGCTACTAATCGTAGGGGTTGCCGGAGTGACAGAAACCTGAACCCCCGTTAGGAAACCATTGCACAAGGGACGTAAGGGTCTTAGAGTTTAAAGTTGTGGTTAGGTTTCTACCTTAATTACTTTCTTGTACTTACGGATGTTTTCAAGGGGTATAATCACAAGTATGTATTAGTCTTGGATGGGGCGGTACATTAGCACAGGTTCACCCACACAACACTTAGCAAGCTAAAGAAGATTAATCAACTATATGAAGCGAAAGAACTTGACAGTCTTCCCATGTGTCCTCGAGAACGTTTGGTCATCCTAAGTAATACAACCGGCTTGTCCTTTGCTGCATAAAGGATTGGGCCACTTGCTGCATTTATTCCTACTGTCTTTTATTTACTCGTACTTTGTTTACTTGCTATATCAAAAACCCCTAAAAAGCCGTTTGCTAAGTATTTGCAGAGAATTCCTGATCCATACCACTAGCCAGCACCTTCTGCTCCTCATTGGGTTCGACACTCTTACTTATCGAAAATACTGCGATACACCCCCTATACTTGTGGGTCATCAGGCGTCTCCATCTCTCCCTCTCTCCCTTGTCTTAGATCTTGTAATTGTAAGATTGAACATGGTTGTGACTTTATTAATATACTCATCTATGTTTTGTTGTTCATCCATGTGTGATTGATTGATTGATTAGGTTCTAGGTTGAGGTTTGATCTAGTGCGCTAAGTTAGAATGTGCTTGTGATCCAAGTATTCAATTACATGAGTTACGAAGATGAGTTCACATGATCCCTTGGTCTGGAAGTGTATGTTTGCCTCGCGAGTGACACGTGAGAATCATGCATAGTACACATATAGTGACCGCCCGGTAATCGAGTGGGAACGTTTATTTGTTGAAGGAATCTCTTGTAGACAATGGATCGCACATATATTCGCCCATCTAGTACTAGTCAGACAGAAGCCTAGAAACACTCTCTCATTCCATTCAACCCGACAGCTACAACCCTTTAGTTTAGTTCTTGTTCTAGTTTACTTTCATTACTTATTTACCTTGTTACTAGTTACTTTTTTTACCCTGTTACTACTTACTTTAAATCTCTCTTGTTTACTATTATTCTAGCAACTTATAATGTAGACTATTTCCAAACACCATTTTGGGTGCGAACGTGGCCGCATTGACAACGTGGCTGTGGGGTTGTGTTGTTGCCATTTGCAAAGCTACAAGTGATGAACTTTATAAATAATATTTGTTGCTACAAGTATTGCAATAACCCTATTATTGATCACAGGAAATCCAGGCATCAAATTGGCGCCATTGCCAGGGAGAAAAGTGTTTGGTTATTACCTACCCACTCGCACATAGTTTATTTATGTTTGTTGCTATTTACTTCTTTTACTTATTTTAAAATAACAAAAAGTTATAAAACCAAGAACCCATAAAAATTTATAAAACAAAAATCCATAAAAACACTTTCTACTGATCATGTGTTCTGAGATTTCTATTTTAGAACATATTCAACTTGCAAAGGAGGAGAAGAGACGAAAAAATCCTTCTACATGGTTGCCAGAGAACAATACGATGCGTACAACGAAGAATTCATAACTACTAATGATATGTAGGTATACAATATGTATTATCAGGTAATCTGCTGTGCTCACGCATTATGTTCTTCATATCTAATAATATGTCTTCACTGTATGTATGCCGGGCATTTTTGTTTTCAATGTTCTCATACCTATGATGAATCTGTGGCATCTTACAATAGTAATCATGCTAATAGGGAATTTATAGAGTATGTTCTTTATGAAGGTTCCCATGAACTACTCCGAAAAATAATGATACTTATGATGAGTAGTGATAATGATTTTTTACAAATGGCATACGAAACCTTGCAATATATTGTTGAGTATTATCAAGAAAATCTGCGGTGACCCAGCATACCACTCCATGATGTAGTACACTATAGTCGTTAACATAACACAAACGAAACACCGTTCACTAGTATTACATCCCTCAAAGTGGTACAATAGAAACACAGCAGGTCCAAGACATGACTATAGATTACAACTCGACTCTTTACAAAAGATCCAGAGAAAGAAACTTCTTACAAAGAAGAAGCATAAATAATAACTCAAAACTATCTGGCTAATAAGACTAGCATCTAAACTATCTGGCCTGCAATTGCTACTAATGCAATGCTCTACAGAAGTAGGTTTTGTGGCTAGAGAATCTATTCCTAGCTAATCTGGAACTTCATCTTTACTTCATTTGATGTATCTGTTGACTTCCTTGACTTCATTGAAGGACTTGAGCGGTCGATGATGGTTTCTTGAGCACCAAGTTGATGTTGATGACGTATTCCACGACTTAGAACCTAGCAATGGTTAAGAAAGTACGGTTGAGTATGAGCGTACTCAGCAAGTTCTCTAAAAAGGAGTGTATTATGCACTATCTCTATAGCCATAGACCAAATGTCGTAGGCAATACAGGTTTTCGTAAATATTTCTTCAAAAGTTACTTTTATTCTGAAAAACTATGTCCGTTAGCCTTCACAGGTTTACCAAAACTTTCGTGGAGTTCCTTTCCTGCCGCGTTCATAGCTCCTTCCCGAAACATGGAGTAACATGTCATAGTTCTAACACTCTGTAGAGGTGTGTTACTTTACCCATGAGAGACCAAATCCTTGTTTCACAACACGGAAGCTCATTCCCGTCCACAATTACTTCATGTGGAGCCTAGTAGATGATCCAAGCCAATCACTGCCCTTCTCCATGACCCCGCATGAAGACATGATCCCCCAAGAAGGTTTACCACGAGTACAGTTTGGGTAGCCTCTCAAAGACTCTGTAAGCAGCTCTGCTTGGCAGCCACCACCAGCTATGGTGAACCTCCACCAAGACATCTATGCATAGATAATCTACACACAAATATCGCGGGGCACTTAGGGTCAAACCCATGTGCTGGATTCTCCACGAGAAATCTACAGCTTCATGATAAGGTCATCCGTCCATCCGAAAGGAAGAAGATCCAGCTGACTTCTCTGTCCCATTCCAAATCTCATGGTTAATGCGTAATTACGGCGCTAGAATCACTAGCAAAATTGGTTGATTAAGTCGTAGGTATTATGTTCTTTTACCACTAGAACTGTATCAATAGATTATTACCATTCGGTAAATAATCCATAATCATATTATTATGAAAATAGTGTTTTCTAACCTTTTTGAAATGCAGGTGATGACAATATTTGAGTTACAAGTATTTGATAGAAAATAACCAAAGGACATGAGAAAGTTGTGAACTTTCCTTTTGTGATTGCAAGATTATGCACTCATGGTCTTCGAGACAATAGAAGATCCAAAATTAGGAAATAGCATCATTCGTTCAGTAAGGACTAATGTTTAAGGAAGCAAGATGCAATTATGCATAAGTAATGTAATGCAATTTGATAAACGCTAATCCCCGGAATAACCGTATCTGATCTAGGGTTCGGGAACTAGGGATGGTTTCTTTAGAATGTGTTTCACTTTTATACCAGCTTCACACTTGTGCTTCTTATTAAGGCTTGTGAGAGTGTGTGTGAAACAATATGTAAGAACAACAAGTAGCATACAATATTAAAGCACTCAAATGGGGCATGGTATCTAAAAGATTTTTGAGCAAGATTATTAATCAATTAGAGCCTTTATAGAAATGCTTAAGGATTACACTTAATGTTTCTCAAAAAATAACTTTTGAGGGAAAGGTTACTTTTACAAAGGAAGACATTTAAATTTGAAGTTAACACTATAAGGTTTTCTTACTAGTGTTGAGTATTAAAGAAGAAAACAACTAGCATTTTTGGATAGCTATTCCACTAACAAGTGGAGACTTATATATTTTGTAATATGGCATCATATTACAGGTGGTTCACTTCTTAGGGTTTCTCAATAAGGGGAAATACAAGTAGTATTGCTTTTATGGGAGTGGTGTTTCTTAAAATTATAAGTGAATAGAATCACTTACTTATTTTAGAATTAATGCTTACATTTTATAATCATTCGAAAGGCATTACTTAAAATATTTAAGAACTTGTTTTTAGATTTTTTAGTGAATTCTTAGATAAAATAAATAGTACATATTATCTTGGTGATTTTTATAAATGAGGAGAATCCTCAAATCAAATAACATACTCTTTGTTAATGATTTTATAATTGATAAAATCTTTTTAAGATGATTAAGATACACTTAACTTTTAAATGGTAATTTTAGGATATACGTCTTAAAATGATTAGATCTATTTTGACTTCACTTGAACATCAATTGAACTTGTTATTACACTTTTAGACTTTAAACAAATAATGATAAAGGCAATAGTAAGGATTTATATATTTTTAATGAATTAAAATAAAAGAAATTGGTTTTAACAAGACTTATTAAACCTTTACATTTATTTTACTTCAAATGTGAAGGGTTATATTTTTAATGTGTATATTTTATTTTTGGTGATCATTTTGGTATATTATATGTATTTTGTGAATTTTAAATAATAAGATATGATTTTTATAAGTTTTATCACTTTGTAAATATTTAATAAATAATAATATTTAGTTGAGTGACACAAAAATGTACAAAATAAATTTATAGATGTATATTTTGTTGTTCTATGAATTTTGATATATGATACTTGTTTTTATGAATTTAGTTGAGCTCCAAGGATACATGTGATGTGGGGTGTGGGGATGAGGAGACGGTGGTGGGTGTGGCTAGTTTGGGTTATACGAAACCCGGGTCACTACTGACCTACGACTATGCTAAGGACTGCACCAATGAATATCCTATCCCCAAGGTCGACGACTCTTGCCTCATGGCAAGGATCTCCAAGGTGATCTCTTCCCTTCCTTCTCTCTCTAGCATATTGGATGATCATGATAGTACTATTGATAGTGACAATGATGAGTTTGATGAAGACTATGTACAAGAGATGTTTAAAATCATGAAGTATCTTCCTAGCAATGCTCGTGCTAGATTCAAGAAACTAATGGATCTTGTCAACTCACGTGACGAGACCATTGATAGCTTGGAATCTCATATTAATGATGAGAAACAAAGATTCAATCTCCGTAAGCAAGAGCTAAGCGAGGAAAAGAGCATCACCTCACTTCTTAAACAATGAATTGAAATCTATGAACTTGATAAGGCAAAAGATGTGGATGTTGGGTTCGCAGCATACAAAACAAAAAATCCTACGATGGGAAATATTATACGCCAAGATCTATCTACTAGATACAAGAAACGGGTGGATATACATCCATAGAGAACATACCCTCGTAGACCAACAAAGCTTTGTTAACAAGATGGAACCCGGGGATGATATAGTCGAACGCTTGTCGATCTCAAGATCATGTGGAAGTCCTAGCGCCGCAAATTAGCAGCACATTTGTCCTCGCACACACGTTCAGGCTACCGAACAACCTCCACCTCCTCGCTCCACTGATGCTGTAGAAGCAACAACTTCTTCTAGACAAAATGCCACCGGGAACATGTATCTTGCTAATTTGAGACCATGGGGGAATAATTCTAGAGGGGGAGAGATATCCTTCACGAGGAGGTGTTAGGGAGAAGGAGTGAGAGGGGGGCCTTTTATAGGAGGAGGGTGTGCCCCTCCCCATGGCCGGTGCCCCATGGGGGTTCCCCTTCACCTCCTTCATTCATGTGGTGGTAACCCCTCCACATAAATATGCCCCTTCACATTCTCTATTAAAGTCTCCACTTTAAATGCATTGAATTTCTCCAAATTTAATGCTCTCTCATTTAATAAAACTCTTTTATTAATTTTATTCAGAATTTTGTTAAATACTTTAATTAACAAACATTCACATAAAACTCCCTACAACATTTCAATATCACATGCAGAAGCAATTTCAGCAAATTCACTCGAAACAATTTTGGTGTCTATTGAAATAATTCCAGCGCTTTGCAATTCATTTGTCTGAAACATATTTGCTCCAAATGGTGTTGGTATCCCTTAAGTGTGTCACCCTACGGTTCGCGAATAATGCAGACATGACCGAGACCCCTCTCAGATCAATAATCTGAAGCAGGACCTAGGGATCCATACTGACTCCCACACATTCAACGACGACTTCTGTGATTGTGAGAACCTTTAATGCTAGTAACTAAATCCCTTTGTGTCGCGATATATTACATGTACGAGATTCGATCATCAGTATCTCCATACCTAGTTTGATATCGTTGCCGACATGTACTCTTTTCTTGTTCCCGTGATATCATATTCTACTGACCACATCACTTTCTTGCAAGCTATCTTGATGTGATATCACCGAGAGGGCCCAGAGTATATCTATCTGTCATCGGGATTGAAAAATTCCACTCTTGATCCATGAGCCTCAACACAACACCTTCGGAATACCCGAACCCAGCTTTATAGTCACCATGTTATGGTGTGACGTTTGATGTTATCAATGTATTCTTCAAGTGTTAGCAATTAATAAGATCTCATGGTATAAGGATAAAGATTACTTCGTATGATGCTATAGCAATATAAACATAATTACTTTGATCGTAATGCTATACTTTGGATGAATGTTCATCACATCATTCACCAATGTTGTGACCTCATTATTTACAACATCAAATGTCCATGATCAGGAAACCTTGATCACCCTGTTAATCAACGAGCTAGTTTATAGAGAGGCATAACTAGGAACTTTCTATTTGTTTATTAAACACACATGTATTAAGGTTTCCGTATTAATACAATTATGGATGCAAAATAAACATCTATCATATACTTGGAAAACATATAATAACAACTTTATTATTGCCTCTCAGGGCATATTCCCTTTAGTCTCCCACTTGCACTAGAGACAATAATCTTGTTTACATAGTGATAAATCTAACACCCATGGAGTTCTAGTGTTGATCATGGTTTGCCCTAGGGAGAACTTTAGTCAACGGATCTACTACATTTAGGTCCACGTGTACTTTACAAATCTTTATATCTCCATCCTTGACATGCTCGCGGATGGAGTGAAACTGGCGCTTAATATGCTTGGAATTTCTTGTGAGACCTTGGTTCCTTGGTGTTGGCTATGGCTCCATTGTTGTCACAATAGATCACAATTGGGTCCAACGCACTAGGAACCACACCTAGTTCTGTTATGAACTCCTTCATCTAAACTGTTTCCTGCGCCGCTTCTGAAGCAGCAACATATTCCACCTCCGTCGTTGATCTAGCCACCACATGTTGTTTGGAACTCCTCCAACTAGATGTTGCTCTGTTCAAGAGAAATACATATCCAGATTGAGACTTAGAGTCATCTAGATCGGTGTCAAACGGTGACATAACACTTAGCGACCAACTCTTCTTCACCTCTGTATATATCCTTAGTTCTTCTTAAGTACTTAAGGATATTCTTGACCGCTATCTAGTATTCTGAACCTGGATCAGATTGGTACTACTAGTCAAACTAATAGCATGTGCCACATCCGGTCTTGTACATAGCATGGCATACATTATAGATCCTATGGCTGAAGCATAGGGGATCTTATCCATTATCTCTCTTTCTTCCGCCGTAGCTGGACTTTGAGTCTTACTCAATGTCTTGCCTTGCAACATGGGTAAGAACCCCTTCTTACTTCCGTCCATATTAAACTTCTTTAATATATTATGAAGGTATGTACTTTGCGATAGCCCAATTAGGTTCCTTGATCTATCTCTATACATCTTAATGCCTAATATATATGATGCTTCACCAAGGTCCTTCATTGAAAATTTTCTATTTAGATAACTTTTAACACTATTTAAAAAATCTACATCATTTCCAATCAATAATATGTCATCCACATATAATATCAGAAATGCCACATTGCTCCCACTCACTTTCTTGTAAATACAAGCCTCTCCATAAGTTTGGTCAAATCCAAACTCTTTGATCAACTCATCAAAGCGGAGATTCCAACTCCGTGATGCTTTCTTTAGTCCATAGATGGATCGTTGAAGCTTGCATACCTTATCAGCATCCTTAGGATCGAAAAAACCCTTAGGTCATATCATATACAACTCTTCTTCAATATTACCATTGAGGAACAGAGTTTTGACACCCATCTTCCATATTTCATAATTGAAATATGCAACAATTGCTAACATAATCCTAACCGACTTTAGCATCGCTACGGGAGAGAATGTCTCATCATAGTCAACTCCTTGAATTTGTCGAAACCCCTTTGCGACAAGTCAAGCTTTATAGATGGTCAAATTACCATCAACATCAGTTTTTCTTTTGAAAATCCATTTATTCTCAACAGCCTTTCGGTCGTGAGATAAGTCCACCAAGGTCCAAACCTGGTTTTCATACATGGATTCCATCTAGGATTTCATGGCTTCTAGCCATTTATTAGAATCCGGGATCATCATTGCTTCTTCATACGTTGGAGGGTCATCTATTTCATCAACCATGAAATTCATAACATGATTTTCGTATAGTTCAGGAGATGCACGTGTCCTGCTTAACCTACGAGGTTCGATAGTGTCCTCTTTTGAAGTTTCATGATCATTATCATTAGTTCCCTCTTCATTCGATGAAGTCAACTCCGGAACAATTTCCGGCGTTGCGCCACTCGCCGTTTCATGAAGAGAAGGTTCAGTAACCTCTTTGAGTTCTACCTTCTGACTACGCACGCCTTTCGCTAGAAACTCTTTCTCTAGAAAGGATCCATTCTTGGAAATGAAAACCTTGCCCTCGGATCTGTGATAGAAGGAATACAATTGTTTCTTTAGGGTATCCTATGAAGACACATTTTTCCACTTTGGGTTCGAGTTTATTAGGTTGAAGTTTCTTCACATAAACATCGCAACCCCAAACTTTAAGAAATGACAGCTTAGGTTTGTTTCCAAACCACAATTCATAAGGTGTCTTTTCAACAGATTTAGATGGTGCCCTATTTAAAGTGAATGCAGCGGTTTCCAGTGCATAACCCCAAAATGACAGTGGCGAGTCTGTCAGAGACATCATAGATCGAACCATATCCAATAAAGCACGATTACAACGTTCCGACACACCATTACATTGTGGTGTTCTGGCAGGTGTGAGTTGTGAAACTATTCCACAATCTCTCATGTGTGTGCTAAACTCGTAACTAAGATACTCACCTCCACGGTCAGACCGCAGAAATTTAATCTTTATATTACGATGATTTTCCACTTCACTTTGAAATTCCTTGAACTTTTCAAAGGTTTCAGACTTGTGTTTCATCAAATAGATATACCAGTATCTACTCAAATCATCCGTGAAAGTAACAAAATAATGATATCCACCTTGCACCCAGACACTCATTGGAGTACATACATCTCTATGTATGATTTCCAATAAATCTGTCGCCCGTTCCATTGAACCGGAAAACAACATTCTAGTCATCTTGCCCATAAGGCATGGCCCACATGTATCAAATGATTCAAAATCAAGTAATTCCAAAAGTCCATCAGAATGGAGTTACTTCATGCATTTAACACCAATATGACCTAGACGGTAGTGCCACATATATGCAGATATATCATCATCAAGTTTAATCCTTTTAGCATCAACATTATGAATATGCGTAACACTATTATCGAGATCCAACAGAAATAAACCATTCATCACAGGTGCATGACCATAAAATATATCATTCATATAAATCGAACAACCATTGTTTTCAGATTTAAAGGAATAACCACTTCGCGTCAAACACGATCCGGATACAATGTTCATGCTCAGTGGAGACACCAAATAACATTTATTTAGATTTATAACTAATCTCGACGGTAGGTGGAGAGGCATCATTCCAACGGCGATCACATCAACTCGGGATCCATTGTCGACACGCATCTTGACCTCACCCCTTGCTAGCTGACGCTTGTTCCACAGCCCCTGATTCAAGTTACATATATTAGCAACCGATCCAATATCAAATACCCAGGTGCTACTGCGAGTACTAGTCGAGTACACATCAATAACATGTATATCACATATACCTTTGATTTCCTTGTTGGCCTTCTTGTCTGCCAAATACTTGGGGCAGTTGCGCTTCCAATGGCCAGTCCCCTTACAATAATAGTACTCAGTATTAGACTTAGGCCAGCTTGGGATTTCTTTTCAGGCGCGGCAATAGATTCGCCACCCTTCTTTCCCTTCTATTTACCCTTCTTTTCTTTCTTGAAACCGGTGGTCTTATTGATCATCAACACTTGGATGTTATTTCCTAATCTCCACTTCTGCAGTCTTAAGCATTGATAGAAGCTCGGGGAGAGACTTCTTCATGCCCTGCATATTATAGTTCATCAAGAAGCTCTTGTAGCTAGGTGACAGACATTGGAGAACACGATGTATGCCTAATTCAATAGGAATCATTATTCCCAAAGACACAAGCTTATCGGCGTACCTAGACATTTTGAGTACGTCCTCACTAACGGAGTTGTTCTCTTCCATCATGCAGCTAAAGAACTTTTCAGAAGCATTATTACTCTCTACGGTAGCATGGGTATCGAAAATCATTTTCAATTCACCCATGGTATCAAAGGCATTGTTGTTTTCTAAATGCTTTCGAAGTTCGGGCTCTAGCCCATATAGTATGCCGGAATGAACTAAGTTGTGGTCCTCCTGACAAGTCAAATAGACGTTCTTTTCCTCGTCAGGGGCATGAGGAGCTGGTGGGGGGGCCTAGCAGCGCTTCTAGCACATATTGCTTTTGTGCAGCAGTGAGCACTACAAGGGATCTGATATAGTGTGACGAGCTCAGAACGTCATGCAATAGCGAAAAAGTCATGGTAAACCCCTGTGTGACGTTTTTCGAGCGTCACGAGCATCGTCATGGAATCCCCGTCACAGATTCCTTCTAGTGACGCGGCGCGCAAAAGAACGTCACCGAATATGGATGATGTCATATGTGATGTCAGCACTTGCGAGACCATCCCACGGCTAGAAAACGTCATGGATTAGCGTCATGGATGTTGATGACATCATATGTGATGTCATTTGATTAATTTAGGAAATCCTATTTCTCGAATTTTTATTTTCTTATTTTTATATTATATTATTTTATTTATTCCTAGTTTCTAAAAATAAATATTTACATGTATAATTTTTCCTGATAATTTATTGCAATAATATTTACCCTGATAATTTATTTCAATAATTTTTTTGCTTGTAATATCAATTCCTTTTTTATGCAATCTTAATTTAAATTCTTGACTATTATTAATTTCTGAATGTACTGTACATATGACAAGATATACTCTGCGATCAAAATCACAATATATCTCTGAACTCAGAATAGAATATCATCGTACGTAAACAAATAAGTTGCGCATAACTAAACACGAGCAAACTAGGCTCATGCTAGACTAACACTATATCATATACTGATCGTGCACTATATGGTGCTTAATTTTGAGTTGCATGTTTGCGTAAGAGGAAACTGAGAAGGCCGTCCTGCTCCGCTTGCTTCTTTTCATATGCTTCCTGACCCTTCTTTAGAGCCTCTAATTCTTCTTGTTGCTTCCTTTGCATCTCTTCAAGTGCTGCCTCTTGCGCTTTAGCTCTCTCGATTGACTCTTGTTGGTACATCTCCCGTGCCTCTATTGCCTCTCTCTTCTGTTGTTCTACTAGTTCTTCTAATTCTCGGACACGTTCTACAGATGCAGATGTTCTAGTCCTTCCAGATCTTGATTGGTACCCAATGTTGGAAAGGAAGGTGCTTGAGGAACTATGCTCCTTTAGAACTTCAGCCACAATCTAGGTATCAGGCACCGGCTGCTCATCTACTGGTTGCGCTTCAATCCTTTTATTTTCCATCGCGGTCTGTAGAAGAAAGCATTGTTGCTCAGGTTAGAGAAAGTTGACAGGTTCGATTGAACTTACACAAGCATATATGAGTCACAACCACGAACAAAATATATAACTGGCATTCATGAAGCAATTAACCAACAGCAGGAACAAGTCATCAAATAGACAACAGCACACCAACAGCATAGCACGTAGCTCGATGGTAGGTGGTACAGTAGCACAACAACAACAACAACCAGTGGCACAAGCAGCCAACATCACTATGGGTGTGCGTGAGTGCGGTGTGAGTTTGTGCACTAAGTTTAGATACCACAACTGTAACACAAATCGAGAGGTCTCAAAGAAAGTGTCCTAAGAGTGAAAAAACAATCTGATGACCTAGTTCTGAAGCATACCATGCATGCACATCACCATTGCATGCATATATATTATGCACCACCAGGCACAGACTTGTACAAACTTGCTAGCCATACCTAGCTAGGAAGTACAAAAAGATAGTCCGAATTAAGTATGCATTTTAAGTCCTCAGTCAAACGATTTTTTTGGAGGGGGCTACTAATGACATCTCCCTTTTTACATATATGCACGCAAGTAAATAGCACATAGTACATGGTAGTTGTATGCATGCATTTATATAATCAGCAACAAGAACTATAGCCAGCAACAACATGTGTTCAAGCCTAAAAGAATAGAGAAAAAATCTCACATAAGCATCAAGTGCAGCCACGCTCATGCATCCTGTCTTTCTGTTGGTATGGGTCTCTTTGAAAAAATCAATTGGACTAGGGTCCTCATTGTTGTACTTGTCTTTTTTCTACAAGATTTAGGAATTCATATAATTAGTATTCAATATATGAAGACATGCTGTATTAGACATGGGACTACAATCAGTTTGGTAGAATACTTACAAGCTGGTGGAAGTGGACAGGATATGACCTAGAGCCTGTAGTTTGCTGATGCTTGACAGCTTCTCGGTTCTTCTTGTTCTTTGCACAAATTTTCTAAATGAAACAAATGAATATTAGTATTATCAGTAGGAACGAATATTTATTAAACATCAAACATGCTCGTTAGGTACTGGGAAGTATGCTACTAACACTAGTATTATCATATTACTTTGTCCCTCCCTTACTATGTCTGAGATATCGGTAAGAATGTATCTACCTAGCTCTATCCTAAAAACTCCAGGTCTTTGCCAGGCAAAACAATACAACAAAAGGTGTGTAATAAACCTTAAAAACTAGTAACAAACTAAAAAAAAGTAGTATGCAACTTCAGATTCATTATAAGTATTGCTGGTGGCCTATTTCGATACAAACCTTATTTCTCTCATCTGACCATTTGCTGACAAGAGCTTCCCAATTTGGTTGAGTCACTTTGGGTGGCTTATTCAATAATGCTTCCTCAATAGTACGACCCATGAAATAATCCTTCTTCAAGATGTATCGTCGTTGTCGAACACCTTTCTGGAGTATCTTTGTGCATACACCTCTAGCCACATCCTCTTTTGGGTCCATTTCAAAGTTTTTCTAAAACCAATGAATGATTGGATACATCAATAAATAGACAACACGGCATGGGAAAATTGGAATAAAAAGAACTAAGGAAAAATGTCTCACCGCAACATGACTAATAGCATTAGGAATATGACGCTCTAGGCCTTCTTTGCTGTAATCATTCCAATGTGTAGCAACATGCATGATGTTGCTACGGACATGTATACCACACTGAGAAGCAAGCTTGGCTGCTTGGACAGGGTCAAGAGGCCTCACTCTACCAGCTGAGAAATCAATCTTCATCTTCCTCTCTCCGTTTCTTTTTGCATAATCATCTAAACCATGCCCCATGGTTGGTCTACGTTTAGTTCTCAATGAGGTTTCTGGATTTGTTGGACCACTTGAGCATACTAAAGTATCTACATCACAAGATAGCAGGAAAAGTGGAACTGTATTATTACAGGAGGAAACTATAAAGCTGACAGAGTTAGAATATGATGCTATATATACCTTGGCCACGTAGTGTAACAGTGTTATCAATTAGGCGCGAGGAGTCTATCATGTTTTGAGAATGTTGCATCCCTGTATCAGAATTAGGTGAGTTAATATCCTTGGAAGTTTGGCGAGGTGATGTGTCATTGTCATTAGGTGGGATCTGGTCTGTCTAGTTAAGTCTAGATGCCGATGCTCTTGTTGTTCTTGTGGTAGTAGGTACAGTGGTTTTGGACCGGGCACACTTTCTCCCTTGTGGCTTTGTAGAAGATTGCTTTGTCTGATTCAAACAAGTTGGAAAAAAACAAGTTGGTGACTCGACATTGACTTAGCAAGTTGAAACTCTGCATTTACTAATAAGACAGAAAATAGTGTCACTAGCTGTACAGTTAACGTGTCATGTGCTGCCAATTTAAATGACAAGCATGCTAGCAATACACTTCGAATAGAACAACCTCACTTGCTTTTAGTTAACTAAACATGATTCTAAGATCCGAGAAATAATGCATATTTGCTGTATGATTAAAAACCTATCAAGAATAATTATAAATAGTCTATAGATACTATGTTTCGATGGACTAAGATATGGTACCTTTGCATTTGGCATATGTACATTTGGCTCCTGCTCATCTTCTTCTCCAGAAACCTCATCGGCATCATCGGCCTCCTCACCATCATTTGGCTCATATTCAGAGCCACTGTCACCATCCTCACCTCTGTGCCTATGTTTGTCATGACCACTCTCACCGTATACCAATTGTCCAGCTATTTTATGTATCTGCGCAAGAGGTGCTGCCGCTCCAGCTTTGAGCCTCGCAACCCTTGCCAACCTGTTCCTCTCATATTGTGGAGTTGTCGGCATGGTTGTATTACCTTGGAAAAGAAGGATATCATGAAAATTAGAAACCAATATGTTAACATATTATGCATACATAAATAAAAGATGCACAAACAGATACAAAAGACAACTAATAACTTTGATTAGTCTGCAACCTCTTATCATACATCTGCTGCTGCTGGGCAAACGACAACCTAGAACTTGTTTCATTAAGTTCAAAATATGAACTTGTTTTATTTACAAGTCCCTATTTTTTACATGCGATGACTATTGTGAAATATTACAGAAGGCAAACCAATTAAGAAACAATCTATTGAAAGTCATATAGTTCATTGCATGGTCAGGTAATAAAGAATGGAGCACACACGTGGATGCTTTACTTTAAGAGAAGTAGCATTGCTATCATTTGTTGATTTCAGCTTAACTATATCTAATACTTGAATAAAAAAGAACCTGCTACAAGAATGAACATATGTTTGTTAGTTAGCCATTTTCTCGAGGATGCAGGCTTATGCACCTAACAAAATGCTCATGTCTAAGTAGGTTTGAATAAAAATCCTGAACCACACGGGCTGCCTAAATAGGAACTAATCAGAGAGATTGGTATTCCAGTCAAAATAGGACCTAATCTCTTTGTACAAGAACACACTGTAGTAACCCAATAGTATTAATGTTCAGATTTAGGAAAATAATTAAGTTAGTCTTTAGCTGCATATCTCATACTAGCTAATCCACCAAACAATACATACAAGCAGCTAGCATTAAAATGCACAGGTACCAAATTATTTAATTAACTACTTAAGATGGATAAACATAAGTTAAACATATACGTATTTGATGTTTCTGATCTCGGGGGAAACTTGGTAAAAGATTGCACATAGATGATAATTTTTCAGCTCACAACTCAAAAAACAAAAAGATAAAGATAAAAAATGTACTGATTCTAGCATCCTATCCGTGATGCTTGGCGGATACCGTATTCAGGGAAGAGTCCTTGTCCTAGACCAGAAGGGCTTCTACAAATTCCTAGACATGATGGTGGCTAGGAGAGCTGTCCTGCGGGCAGGCACCCCGAGGCATGATCCATCCTAGACATAAACGATATAAATCTACGCATCTATACTTTTTTAACACCCAGAAATACCAATCGAGATCAAGAATAGTTCCTCTCAACCAAGTACCTGCAGTCGGCGCGTGTGTAGCCGGTGGAGTTCTTGCGGTTGCAGGCGTCGGCGTTCGCGTGGAGGCGGATGGAGCAGAACTCGTGGGAGGCAACCAGAGACGGGGCGCGAAGGAGGACGCCGTGGGTAAGGTCGACGGCTCCGATCCCGCCAGTGAGGAGGACGGCGGCGCTCGAGCAGTCTGGGGCACGGAAGAAGGTTGGTGATGTTCGGCCGCCCCGATCCCGCAGATGAGGAGGGTGGCGCCGTTCGACCTGGCTGGGGCGGCTGGATCGGAGGGCGCCTCCGATCTGGTTCGTGGCAAGAATGGGGAGAGGGGGAGAAATAGGGGGAGTGGGGGCTGCCTCACCGCAAGATTAGAAACTGTTGCCACATTTTCATGTCACCGCCAATTGGGGATATAGGTTACAGTACGCCAAAAAATGGTACAGCGCGCGAAAAGAATGTAAGTTGAGCAGAAAAAAGGAGGGAAAATATAATTTTTGGTGGGAAAATTGGGGGAGCAGATCCTTTGGTGGAGGGAAATTATTTTTCCTTTATATATACACATTAATATTATTTGTTGGGTGAAATAATATCTTATTACTATTTATTATGGAGAGAAGGCAATACACAATGATAAACCGCACAAATGACCCTGAAAAAAAGGCAAATAGATTTCACATCGGGTGCCACCTAGTTATCCAAGAAGCACATTTGACCATCACCAAGATAAAAAGAAAGTTCATCTCCTCAAGATAAACAAAGTTAAAATTTTCAATCATCTTGATTCAAGGTTACATGCAAATTGATGGTGAAATTACTTAATCTATCCGCATATGGTCTAAAAAAGGACAATGAAAATTATAATGTGCATTGATCCTAGAGAAGTTAAGGGAGAGGAGGCTGGATCGATCCAATGCGCTGGATTTGGTGCTCGTTGGTGATGTTTTTCCGGTATTAGGTTTCGACCGCGTGCCAAGGTTTGGCTTATTATCGTGAGGAACCCGTTGGATCCATTGGGCTGGATTCCGTGCTCGCTGGTGATGTCTCACCAGTATTAGGGTTCAACTCTGTGTCAAGGTTTCTCATAATGCCGGGAGGAACACGCTGGATCCATCAGGATGGATTTGGCGCTCACTGGTGATGTTACTCCTTGTCACGGTGCTATTGGGTGTCAAACGGCGCCACTGGCCGATATGGAGGATCTTTCGATCTTGCTATTGGGTGTCAAACGACGCCACTAGCCCAAGTGGGTCATCACTGGTGTCGGCGTCGTTGCGGAGCTCATCGAGTCGCGGTGGACAAGCTCCTCAAGGACTCGATTTGTGTTTTACAGTTTCTTTTGAGGGCTATAGTGCAATTTTCAAGGTTGCGGGGAAGCAGTTTCCGGGTCCTTCTGGACCCGTCCTTTTGAAAAAAAAAACATGAAAGGTTTTTATCTAATCAAGATACAAAGTTATGATTGAGTTTTGCTCTGAAGAAGCGAAAATTTTACCTTTTTTATATACTCCCTCCGGTCCATATTAATGGCCTCCTTTGTCTAGATATAAATGCATCTAGTCTAAATACTTAACCTGATACATACGAATCTAGATAAAGTTGAGTCTATTAATATGAACCGGAGGAAGTAAGTGATTTCATCTGTATAATCATGGCTAGCACACAAAATAATCGTGAGGGTAAAATTATTTTGTTAACATACAAATTTAGTAGCGTGTTAAATATTTATACAATGGAATGAGTGTCCAGGATTTAAAAACTTTGAGTTTTTGCACATACTATGTTGTACTCCCTCCGTTTAGAAATATAAGATGTTTTAGTTTTGTGAAGCAAATGTATCTAGACTTATTTTAGTATATAGGTTCACTCAAGTTTGGGGTGTATCTATACACTAGAAGAAGTCTAGATACATTTTCTTCATAAACCTAAAACATCTATATTTTGAAACGGAGGGAGTACATAGAAATACCTTATCGTTTTACCGTGCACTGTGGCAGTAATAAACTTCTTAACTTTTTCACCGTTCAACTGTAGTCTTAGGAAAATTGCCACAGTAGTTGGCTAATTGAGGAGCTGCCGCCTTAGCATAGCCGTAAGAATCATATCCATCCACATACTGTAGCAGCCCTTACTACTGTAGACAACCACATCGAATCGCAGATCTGCGCCATGGCCATGACTAGGAAATCAACCGCTAGAGAGGAAGGAAGACTACAAGAGAACTAGCCGTAAGGAGTGGAGCAAGGGGGATTAGGAGGCCAGGCAGCTGACCAATCAGATTTAGCCATCATCAAGCGACGAAGGTAAAATTTGTACTTGAGGCCTCATGAGTCTACTTCTGGATGAAAAGGATTTCTATTGATTGATTGATGTCGTGCTGTTCGACTGTATGGCTACAGAAAAAGTAAGATTTGGGGTAGGAAGAGAGGTCCACGGTTTAAATGATTCACTTGCTTCTCTTGCAAACAATTCTTTCTATCCATTCTCCCAGATTTCATAGTTACTGTTTGAGTTAGTCAGCATACACTGCTGTCCTAATTAGAGTCACTGGTGGATAAATTTAATGTAACTAATGTTAGTCGAAAAGATACTTGCAAGCAAAGACAAAAACTATGTGATGTTAGCTTAAACCATATGTATATATAAATCTTTGAATGTGAAAACCAGAGTGTGCTTTGTTGTGTAACTGGAACTGCTAATATATTGCTCTGTTTTGGGTGTTGTGCTAGCATGCCTATAGCAACATGGACATTAGGAAAGAAGTTGATATGACAATCCATAATTCTAGGATTTAAAACAAGAAAACAATCAGGAAATAAACAAAACTGATGCATGTCACTCCAATACAGCAGGAAGATACGTATAGCCATTACAAAAATCATGAAACAAGCAAAAACTTAATGAAAGTTTCAAACTTCAGGAAACGTGCTAAACTTCATCATCACTTGAATGCTCACTTGCGTTCCCACTGTCGTCATCCTGTTCATCCTCGTCGGTGCCACTATCTTCATCATTGTTCTCAGCATTCTTCTCAATCTCAGCAACAATTTTAGGATCTACAGGTGTACCTTCTTCATCATCACGGCTAAATGTTTGAAACAGCGGATCAACATTGTTCACAGTAGTTGCTGCTGCCATATCTTCTTGGTATGCATCTGCAGTATTGAGCTCACCTGTCTCTGATTCAGGAACATCATACAAATGTCTGTGACTAAAAGTCTGCACCAATTTCCAGTCTTTTCCAAGGGTTGTGTCCTCCATATAAAACACTTGGTCTGCTTGATAAGCCAATACGAAAGGATCATTCTTATACCGAAGAGCCTTATGATTCAGACTTTTGAAGTACCCATCATCCCTCAACCCGGTCGTCTTGCTGCTTGTAATATCATACCAATCACAACGAAACAAAAAGATTGACCTATCGCCATGCTTGTTTTTCGGGTACATCAGCTCAAGAACTTCTGTAAGAACACCATAGTACACAATCTCTGTACCATTGTCATCTCCTGCACTAACCATGATGCCTGAATTTTGAGTTCTTCTCTTCTTTTCACGATCCAAAGTGTGATATCGAACACCATTCACGTTGCAGGCAGAGTACACTCTAAATCGGTTATCTGGGCCACATGATAGTGAGTATAAATCCTCTGAAACGTTTTGCTCTCCTATATCATGAATCTGTTAAAATATGAGCACACACCAATAAAATGGTAAGGTTAATGACATCATTACTACAAGATGGATATAACACACACAAAAAACTTACATGCTTCGCAAACCATGCAGGGAATTCCTTCTTAAGTGTCTGCTCAATGTTAGTCACACCTTTCATTCGTAATTCTTCTCGGTAAACCCTACAACAACAAACAAAAAATTAACACATCAACAAGTCAACCACATACTATGCATAATGATGACAAGGATACTAACTCCATGTACTTATGTACTTCACGACAATTACTAAGCACGTACCACACCATTTGGTCATACTCAGTATCATAATGATTGAGTTTTGATGCCCCAAAACCTTTTGTAGCAGCTGAAAAAACTCTCAGTTCATCAAAAGAAGCAACCCTCTTCCCGTCCTTGTTCCTATCTTCTTTGTTAAATCTTGTCTCAATATTTATAAGATATTTGGAGCAGTAGGACAAGCACTCATCCACGACGTATGCCTCCGCAATTGACCCTTCTGGCTTTGCTCTATTACGAACTGTTCCCTTTAGGTACCCAAGTCTTCTTTCTATTGGATACATCCACCCATAGTGCACGGGCCCTCTCAAAATTGCCTCATCGGGCAGGTGAACAGCTAAATGAACCATGACATCAAAGAAGGCGGGTGGAAAAATCCTCTCGAGCTTACAAAGAATTACAGGAATATCATCCTTCATCCGCTCAAGCACATCAACTCTAAGAGTTTTTGAGCACAACTGCCTAAAAAAATTACTCAATTCTACAATGGCCTCATATATGTCCTTTCTCACAAGCCCTCTTAGTGCAGCTGGTATGACTTGCTGCAATAGTATGTGGCAGTCATGGGTCTTCAACCCGTGCACTTTACATGTTTCAAGATCCACACATCTTGCTAGATTAGCAGCATACCCATCTGGGAATTTCACATTAGCTAAATACTCGCAAAATCTTTTCTTGTTTTGCTTAGTAAGATTATACTCTGCTTTTTTCTTCTCCATTCCACCTTTTCCATCAGGTTTTAGGTGCAGGCCTTCCCTGATTCCTAAATTTTTCAAATCTATCCTGGCACTTACCGTATCCTTATTCTTTCCCTCCATCTCCAGCAAAGTCCCAAGTATATTGTCGCAGATATTTTTCTCAACATGCATTACATCAATGTTGTATGCTAATTTCAGGTTTGACCAATATGGAAGATCATATAGGCTCACCTTTTGACTCCAGTTTGGTTCATCTTTTTGGGTGCGCTTTCTCTTCTTATTTCCCGGATACTTCCCTGGTTTGAAATCCTTAACTTTCTCTAACTTCTGCAACACTTTGGCATTTGTGAACTTCCTAGGTTTTCCTCGTGTCTCAACCAACCCATTGAAATCCTTGCTTCTCCTGAAACGATGATTAGTAGGCAGAAATCTGCGATGCCCGACATACCCAATCTTGTTTTTGAGAGGCTGACTGCATGGATCCTCGTCACAATGCACACATGCATAATAACCTCGTGTACTGCGCCCTGATAGAGTGGCCAGTCCAGGGTAATCATGAATCGACCACAAGAACGCAGCATGCAAACAGAATGAATTATCCGTCAATGCATCATACATCTCCACACCGGTCCCCCAAAGCTTCATCATATCCGCAATCAGTGGCTGCATAAATATATGGAACTCGTTTCCAGGTGCTTTTTTTCCAGGAATAAGCAAAGACATCATAAAATTGGATTGGTCCATGCACATCCACGGCGGGAAGTTGTACGGGATGACCAAAACTGGCCACATACTATATGAACTGCTCATGTTTCCAAAGGGGTTGAATCCATCGGTGGCAATACCAAGCCGAATGTTACGAGCATCTTTAGCAAACGAACCGTACTCACGGTCAAAGTGCTTCCATGCTTCACCGTCAGCAGGGTGTCGCATAACACCTTTCTCCACAACCCTCTTCTCCTTGTGCCACCTAGCATCTGCCGAGTGTTCCTTTGACACAAAAAATCTTTGAAGCCTAGGTATTATAGGAAAGTACCTAAGAACCTTGTGGGGTACCTTTTTCCTGCCCTCCGTGTCTCTCCATCTTGATGTCCCGCACTCAGGACAATGGGTGTTGTTGGCATAGTTTCCCCAAAACAATGCACAATCAAATTTGCATACATGAATAGTCTCATAACCAAGCCCAACTTCATGAAGAACACTCTTAGCTGCTGCATATGACTTTGGTATAGCAGCATGTGGAAACGCCGTGCTTATCACCTCAAGAATTAGATTGAATGCTCTGTTTGTAATCCGGCCATATGACTTGACATGAAGAATCTTAATAATGAACGATAACCTTGTGAACTCGCTACATCCTTCGTAAAGTTCTTTCTTGGCTTCCTCAATTAGCTTGGAATAGAGGTTTGGCTGACCCTCACCTCGCCTTCCAGACCTGGTGAGATCATCAAGCAAATACGGAACATCAGCTGGACTATCTTCATCAAAGTCATCGTCATCAGACGTGTACGCAAAGTCCTCCATCTTATCCCCTTCATCATCGCTCAACGATTCACCATGAAAGATCCACCTCGTATATGTGTTGGACATACCAGCGCATTGTATGTGCTCCTCAACAACCGACTGGCTCTGGGGTTGCAGATTCCGGCAGTCCCGACATGGGCATAGTATGTCTTGATCTTCTTTGAAATTTTGGTGAACAACAGCCATAAAATCCTCAACACCTTTCAAGTACTCTGATGTGAAACGAGTTCCATGTATCCAGCTTCGGGCCATTCTCCTATAACCAATTAATTTTCTTGTGAGAAAAATATACTTACACCATAACCTAGCATGCATATGGCATCTGAAATACATTTAAGGTGACCCTGCTTTTTCAGGGTAAGAAGGGGTAGAGAAAATGCCTCGAGCCGAGGTCCGAGTACCCACTCTTTAAAAAGAAAAAAAGGAGTAATCAGCTGTGACACGAAAAAAAACGAATCCTTTTGTAGCTCATCATTTATTGGCAAAAATAGAAAAGGTAAATACGAAGGAGGAGAAAGAAACAATAGTAACGTGGTATTGCTGCTGGATTGGCCGTAGGGCTTGCTTCTATTGGGCCTGGAGTTGGTAAAGGTACTGCTGCAGGACAAGCTGTAGAAGGTATTGCGAGACAGCCAGATTTTTACATAAAAAATACAATTGCTCATATTTCCCACATCACAAAAGCTGAAAACTATAGATTTTGATCACAACATGGTGTACAACTTTTATATCTACATGTAAGATGAATAAAATAGTGGTTAACTAGTTTTGTATCATACGACAGAACATAACATGTCAACTACAAGAGAGCAGGATATCTTGGAAAATTTAACTTGGCGAATTATCTCTTACTTTATGGGGAACAAGTCATAGCACTAATAATAATCTAATTTACAAAAATAACATTCCTGTATTGAATGCAGTAAGCTGCTCATTTAGTTGGTAGAAACTATCTCGTAACCTTTTGCTCGTCTTGTTTGGTTTACTGCATTTTGTATTTTTTTCTTTTGATAGATTTACAGATGGCTTGTTTGGCATTACATCAATTATCACTTTATCAGATATCATGTTGGTGCTGTGGTGGGATTGGCCTGGCATTTTCTGGAGTAGTGTGACGATCCTATGGAAGCAGAGGCTCAGGTAGCACCAGAAGGGATCAGGATTGGGCCGAATCACATAGACAAGCGTCTACTACTTCAACCAGATTGTTCAGTGTTGTTGCAAGTAGTGAAGGTCTCACAGATGGATCGATCTATGCTGGCTTTTATATCATCAAAGGTGATTAAGTTATTGTCTCATGCAAGCAGCAGTTGTCACTCAAGAAAATTGACTGTAACCAAAACAGGGCTGCATATCTTATACTAGTACTCCCTCCGATCCAAATTAATTGACTCGGATTTGTCTAAATTCGGATGTATCTAGACATGTTTTAGTACTAGATACATCCGAATTTAGATAAATCCATGTCAATTAATTTGGATCGGAGGGAGTAACAAACTATGTTTGGGTTAATGGCTGTACAATCTAATTGTGACATCGTGTATCTAATTTTGCATCAGCAGCTATTGTTGAGTGATTCAAACGCAACCTTAAATACTCACAATTCAGTCACCAAGATTAATTCCCCAGAGTCAATCTACGAGATGAACTTCGGAAGAGCGACGGCACGTACCGAGACCCGATAGCTGGGACGAGCAGCGCGCCTGTGACGGTGAATCCGTGATGCAGAGAAGAGGAGGCTGCCTGCGATGGCAACGGCACAACGCCGCCGATGATCAGGGAGAGGAGGCCGACTGCTTCCACAATATCAGGCAGAACCCAATGATCAAAGTTACCTACGTCGGTCTCCTCTCCTTGTCTTATATGACTCTGTACGTACGATTACGTCCAAATCAAACAGGGCTCTGTTTACGTATGATCCAGATCAAACAGAACTCTGTTTCTTTATCTTCCATAATATGGTAAGTACAACACTGATCAAATAAACTCGTCAACGCAAATCTTTAAGTGGCCTAATGGTATCACTACGTGTTGAAAATAATTCCTTTCACAATTTTAGACTTGTATAATAACTTTTGAAAAGCGAGATCGATTACTTTTTTCTTGATACATTCAGTACAACCTTATACAAAATAAATTTATAAACCAAATTTATCAGCAATCTAACAATGACCTACTGGTAAAGTTACGACGGTACAACTCGTATGGCCTAGGTTCGAGTCCTGTGCAACATAATTTGAATACTCCTCTGAACCAAATTAGTTGACTTTAATTTGTCTACATTCGGATATCATTCTAATTTCTTCAAATTTTCTTATGACCCCTCTGCATTCGTCATTGAGGAAATCTAGACCGTCACTGAATGTGCTTATGTGTGACGGTGATTGTGTGGCCGTCATGGATTTTAGGAATCCCATGACACTAGGGGCAAGACGTCACACATTACGATATTGCGTGACGTTACAAACCATCGTCATGATGATTTTCGTCACTGTATATCATATCTCTTGTAGTGGAGGAGAATCCTCAAATTCATGGCCTAGTTGGTAAAGTTGCTACCATTTGCCGCAAGTTTCCCTTTCTCCATGAACACATTGAAATTAAAAGCAGGTGGTGCCATCTACAATAGAATTTGTAAAGTTTAGACTAAGTTTATGATAGATCGAGTTCAACTGATCAAATTACGAATGAACTTCTACTCAAAAACAACACCCCTCGTGTCTTTTTGGTGATTACATGAACCAAATCCACTACACCAAGTCCGATCATCACGTGAGTTGGTGTAGGTTCAAAGGCGAGCATCTATATGGGAATCATATCAACTATATGACTCATGCTTAACCTTTCGGTCCGTGTTTCGAGGCCATGTATGTACATGCTAGGCTCGCCAAGTAAGAACCTTAGTACTCACGTGTGTAAAACTGTCTTACACCCATTTATGATCGTGGATTCAAGTACACCCGATCATCACGTGATGTCTTGAATCGACGAAACATAGAAAGGTGCGTACTTAAGGGACAACACATTTCTATCTTGATATCCAAATGAGGGTCATCTTATAATTCTACTAAAATGCTAAACAAGCAATATAAAATGCAAGCATCAAATGTGTACGGTGAAATGATATGGTTCTTGCACTTGACCACCATCATATGCGTCGTGGTATGATCTTTATCATTCCTTGTGTGTAAGGCCAAGGTCTATGGAACTTACACGTTAGGTGTGTTGCAAGAGTATCAACTATACATCAACTTACAACATTATCATATCATGACGCCATCCCAACAACGACTTAAACTAGACGCCTCTAATTTATCAATTGCAAGTTTTACGTGGCTTAGGGCTTTCGAAGATAGAACCGGTCTTACCTACGAACATGGAACCACAACGATGATAACCAAATTATTAGCAACTCGTTGTAAATCAGACGTTGACTATAGTAGGAGAGACAGACACCCGCTAGCCACTTATGCAAAACTAGTTGCATGTCAAGCATGAAACAGGTCTCATGTGCAAAACTAGTTGGCATCCCTTAATTGTGTCACCCTACGGTTTGCGAATAATGCAGACATGATCGACACCCCTCTCAGACCAATAATCAGAAGCGGGACCTCGAGATCCATACTGACTCCCACACATGATGACTTATGTGATCATGAGAACCTTTAACGATAGTAACTAAATCCCTTTGTCTCGCGATATATTACATGTCCGAGATTCAATCATTGGTATCTCCATACCTAGTTTGATCTCGTTGCCGACATGTACTCTTTTCTCATTCCCGTGATATAACATTCTAGTGATCGCATCACTTGCTTGCAAGATATCTTAATGAGATATCATCGAGAGGGTACATAGTATCTCTATCTGTCATCAGGATTGAAAAATTCCACTCTTGATCCATGAGCCTCAACATAACACCTTCGGAATACCCGAACCCATATTTATAGTCACCCTGTTACGGTATGACATTTGATGTTATCAAAGTATTCTTTTGGTGTTAGCAATTAACATGATCTCATGGTCTAAGGATAAACATTACTTTGTATGATGCTATAGCAATATAAACATAATGACTTTGATCGTAATGCTATACTTTGGATGAATGTTCATCACATCATTCACCAATGTTGTGACCTCATTCTTAACAACATCCAATGTCCATGATCTGGAAACCTTGATCATCTTGTTAATCAACGAGATAGTTTATAGAGAGGCATACCTAGGAACTTTATATTTGTTTATTAAACACACATGTATTATGGTTTCCGCATTAATACAATTATAGCATGCAAAATAAACATCTATCATATACTTGGAATACTTATAATAACAAGTTTATTATTGCCTCTCATGGCATATTCCCTTCAGTGGATATCCTAGATGGGGCTATTACCTTGTCCCAAGAGCTTGATGCTTCAAAGAAGGAATTTGAGATTGCTCATGCTTCTCTCTCTAATGACCTTGAGGACATTGATAAAGCTAATTTTCTTGTTAAGTGTGAGATCATAAAACTTGGGGAGAATCATGATCAACTTCGAGTATCCTATGAAAAGGCTCTTAGTACATTGCAGGATCCAATCATTGTTGAAAATATTAATTGTGCCTCTAACTCTAATTTGGAGCAAGCTTGTATCCTGAGGAAAACAAGAAGTTGGAGGAACAACTTGAGAAGGAGTGTCTCACACCTACCTCCAAGGGAAAGATTCTTGATGAGATTCTTTCTCGTCAAACGGTAAGAGCTCCAAGGCAAGGTGTGGGGATCGACCCCAAAAACAACATGAATGGTGCCAACCCACCTAAGAAGATCAACTTTGTGCAAGAAGGGAATAAAGGGGTTAACAAAGTGAAGAAGAATGTTGTGAATGGGGGAGCCACAAAGGGCATCCCCAATCACAAATTTGTGGGAAAATCAAATCCATCCTATATGCTATGTAAGGGCACTGAAGAATATGTATATGACAAATATGTTGGCCCTCGCAATGGTTATACTTATAGGTGGTACTCAATTTGGGTGCCAAAAGATCTTGTTGCTAATGCTAGGGGACCCATTTCTCAGTGGGTTCCTAAGTCAAAGAATTGATTTTGTAGGGTTATGCCTCCGGTGTTTCAAAGTGGGTGTTCAATATTGGATGCACCAATCATATGACCGGAGGTATAAGTGCGCTTGACCAATTCATTTATGATGTCAATTCAACGCCAAGCATCACTTTTGGGGATAACTCTAAACGAAAGGTACTATGTTACAACAAGATGGTGGTGTCCAAGGCCTTGAACCTAGAGAACGACATGATTGTTGAGAACCTTGGGTACACTTGCTTTCATTTAAACATATTGCGGATACCAGTTATGATTCCTATTTTTCTAGAACTTTTGTGAAAGTCTTTAGGAGTGATAATCTCAGTTTATTCCTTGTTGGATATGTGGAAGATGACCTTTACGTGGTCGATCTCTTGCAAGAGATCCAATCTCTTTCCACATGTCTAATGGCCAAGGTTGACGAGGGATGGCTTTGGCATCGCCGCCTTGGCCACGTCAACATGAGAAATCTTAAACTACGCCTAAAGGGTGAGCGTATTGTTGGACAAACTGGTGTTTATTTTGAGAAGGCTAGTGTGTGTAGTGCTTGTATCTCCATAAAGCAACATGGGAGAGTCATCCATCAATATCCAAGGTGGCCACTTCAAGACCTTTGGAGCTTCTGAAAGTGCATGTGTTCCCCTATGTGTGGTTTTGGTAATTGATGACAATCTTTGTGGACTAATGTTTCATTGAGTTATACTTAAAGGATTTGTCCATAGGCAATGGTTGAACCATATGGTGGTCTCAAAACTTATTTAAGAAAAATAAAATGAAGAAGATCAAGTGATGACCAAGATGTTCAATGAGTGATCCAAAGATTGGTCATGTGAGAGTTGAGCCTATGGCAAGTGTGTCTTGATGAATAAGATGGAGTGATATCTATCGTATACCTTCAAGACACCAACATGCTGAAGAAAGAATAAATGAAGTGCAAGTTCAAGATGACCCATCTCGAAGACATCATTTGATTGAAGCTTGCCATCCTATGGTGTTCATGGATATGTGAAGATATTCCCAAAAGATAAGCTCTACCATAGTGGAATATGAGGGAGAAGTTTGCAAGTATTCACCAAGCTAGTTCAATCAAGAAAGGTTTTCCATCTTGAGGTACACAAGATCATCGTCATCAAGCTCAAGTGAAATATGTGCAAGACCGGTTTATAGGATAGATAGTTGTACTATCAAGAGGAGCTCTCGAGTGAGTAACTTGATCATATCCTTCAGAGAGAGCTTAAACCTTTGCATACTTGGCATCATCTTTCCTGGTTCTTATTTGGTTCTTATCCATGATAGGTTTAGAGCTTGTGTTAATCTTCATGAGAAACTCAAATTCATCGAAACGGACTTCATATGCATTCTCTGTTGCGTTTTCAATATTGGAGGTTTTACCGGTTTGTATTTTATAGATAGGTTAAACCTTTTGTAATTTGGTTCTATCCTACCTTGTTGGACTATGATGTTTCCTTGCATGATCTTGTAGAGATTTTTATCCTCTTTAAAACAAGCCCAAGATCATCAAAATTGGAGTTCGGACGCAAAAGTAACGGTTGTTTTCATATTGTTGTTTCTGTCAGTTTTGCCTCGGCCGGAATGTCCGGAGTGAAAACGCAGGACACTCCGGTGTCGTGTAGAAATCTCAGATTTCAGTCGTGTGGTTGCCATTCAGATGTCCAAAGCGGAAACCACCTGGAAACTGCCCGGAATGTCCATCCCGCGCGCTCCAGAGCTATAACGGTTGGATTTTGGAGGACCTATATAAGGGGCCCTTCTTCCCCAATGGTACCTACCCATTCTTGCAAGTTTCCCCTCCATTGTTGACCTTCTTGAGCTTGCTATCCCTCAATCCCTCCTCTGATTCTTGCATATTTTTGAGGGATTTGAAAGAGGAGATCTAGATCTATAACCACACCAATCACTCTCTCCCCTAAGTGACGGGCACCTCTAGGGATCTAGATCTTGGAGCCTTTTGTGGATTTCCTCCATTGTTCTTCCTCTCCTATTCCCCATAAGTTTTTGTATCTTTGTTGGAATTTGGGAGCGAAGGACTTGAGCACTTCTTGTGTTCTTGCCATTCCATTTGGTGCATCGGTTTAAGTTCTTAGTGAGGATTTGATTAGGTGAAAGGTGAGCAGCTTTTTACTCTTGGGTTCTTGGAACCCTATACGGTTTAGTTGTATTGCAGGTTTCCCAAACTTGTTTGTTGGGAGCGTCCAATTGAGTTGTGGAGAAGTGCCCCAAGCTTTGTGTGAGTTTATGGATTGCCACAGACAAGTGCACTGATAGTGGAGAGTGGATCAGGCCTCTTGTGGCGAGGTCCACAGGAGAATAGGGTGTGGCCTCTCATGGCACTAGTGGTCTTAGTACCGTCCACCCCTCCAACAAGACGTACTCCCTTGTTGGAAGCAACTCGGTAAAACAACATCGTCTCCGGGTGCCTCAGTTATCTCTATACCCGAGCTCTTTACTTATGCATTTTACTTTGTGATAACCTTCATGCTTGAAGTCTTATATCTTGTTATCACATAGTTGCCTGTCTTGCTTAGAATAAGTTGTTGGGTGCACATAGGTGAACCATAATATATATAGGTTTTGTGCTTGACAAAGTAAACGCTAGTTTAATTCCACCTTTGTTAAGCCCCTCTCGTAAAATTTTAAATCTCCTATTCACCCCCTCTAGGCGACATCCTTGTCCTTTCAATTGGTACCAGAGCCCGGTCTCTCATTTTAGGCTTCACCTCCTTGAGAGCAAAGATGTCGGATAGGGGATTAGTGCACGGTGACATTTTCGTATTCGATGGGACAAATTATGATGCTTGGAAGTCTCTTATGCTTATTCATTTTTGGGTCATGGACCCAAATTTGGAGAGGATTGTAGATATATGTTTTTCTCCTCCAATAGATTTCCAAAATCTATCTTGTAAGGATGAGAAAAACTTATATCTCGATGCTCAAGCTTCTAATGTGCTTGTTAATGCTTTGAACTATGTAGTTACTTCGTCAACCATTCCTTTTTGGAGCACTCATGACTTACGGACAAAACTCCAAGAGAAATATGATGTGTCCAATATTATTGAGGATGATTGTGTTGCTTCCACTTCCGGTCGAGATGAGTTCACATATTCTTCCACTTCACCAAAGTGTTGTAAGACACAAGGTAATGGTATGGTGAGTGGTGATGAATATTGCAATGCTGATAGTAATCTTACTCTTGATGATCTTTCATCTCTATCTCATTGGAATGCTTCATCTTTGGACTTAAACACGTCTAGCACTATATATGATTTACATGCTCGTGTTGATAGTCCATGCATATCATGTGTAAGTTGTTTGAATAAATCTCATGATGATATGCTTGATTTGCCTTGTTGCCATGATATAAATACTTCTATTTACTCTAGTTGTTGTGTGTCTAACAATGTAGAGGAAACCGGAAATTCTATGGGCCAAGACAATATCTTGAATGGATCTTCAAGTAATTTTCATCATCATCATCATCTCATGTTTCCCACCTATGCCTTATGGTTAGGGATTCAATGGTAACTCCTTTGGAACCCAATACCTCTTATGATGATGAGGATAATGAGGAAGAAGTGGTAGATGTTGCCTTGTTACATAAAAGGTGAAATTGTTTATCATCCTCTTGTTAACAATAGCAATGCTTGCTCTAACTTTGTTATAATCTTGGGTGTTGCTATTGAGAGCAAGGAATGTATTTATGATCTAGAAGCTCAAGATCAGGGGCATGAGGACACCATCGATAAGATGGGTGCTCTCGAGCATGAGTATGCCAATGATGCTCACAATATGAAAGTTCCTCTAAAAGAAGAGCAAGAGCTTTGGGTTTCTCTTAAGGAGAAGCTTGAAACTAGTGAGGATTCAAATAATTAAATAATTTCTAAACTCACTAAAAACATGACCATGTTTGTGCCAAAGTAAAAGTTCTTAAAAAGGAAGCACAAGCAACCAAAGAAGCTCTTGAAAAGGAAATTGGTCTCAAAAGAAAATATGACGAGCTTGCCATGTTGTCTTGTTTTATTAATGGTAAGGCTTGTCCTACTAACTCTACTTCTTGTGAAGCATCTATTTTGAAGGAGAATGTTGACCTAAGGGCTCAACTTGAGTTACTAACTAGCAAGTATGGGAAATTGGAAGAAAGTCATGAAAATCTCTCTAGCTCTAATGAGGATCTTATAGCATCAAATTCTAGGATAAAGTTAGCTCATAAGGCTAGTTGTACAAAGGTAATATATTGTGAGCCTCATGTGGTCACTAGCACAATCTCTACTAATAATGCTATATTGCCATATGCTAGTCCTAGTAATTCGTACACTCACATTATTGCTAAGTCTTGTGATGAATTACATTCTTTGCCTTGTTTCTCTAGCAATGAAATTTCTACTTCCTCTAGTATATGTGTTGTCACTAACAATGAAGAGGAAAACAAAGAGCTTAAGGCCCAAGTCACTTCATTGAAAATAACTTGAAAAAGGGTCATGAAGGGAAGGTCACACTCAACAAGATCTTGAGTGTACAAAAATCCCCTAATGATAAGTGTGGGCTTGGATTCAAATCGAATGTCAAGAACAAGTCCACTAGCAAGAAGAAGTCTAAGAGCAACAATAAGAAGGGCCAAGAACAAGTCAATAATTCAGCCAAGATTGTTTACTTCAAATGCAAATTTGAAGGGAACCATGTTATATCTTGCCCTTTGAAGAAGAAGCCTCTTGGTGAGAAGCAAAAAGGGAAGCGGCCTCTAGTTAAAGTTCATGGCCTATCTCAAGTTGGAGAAAGACCACTTCCCAAAAAGATTTAAGCTAATGCTCCCATTGTGGAGAAATCAAGTGAAAAGAATGGAAAGAGAAGAACTTGCTACTTATGTCATCAGAAGGGTCACATCTCTTCCTCTTGCACTATTGGTAACTCCTCATCCAACCGAATCTTGATTGATGGTGTTTATTATCTTAGGAAGGATGAGGTTGGCAATGTGTTTGCCAAATATGTTGGTGCTCAAAGTGGTGTCAAGAAAAGAACCATTTGGGTTGCCAAGCCTATTGTGACTAACTTCTTAGGATCCAACTTGGTTGGGGACCATCAAGCTAAAACTTGATCAATAGGTGTTTGTTGGAGGGCATTGGAGACTTGGCTACATCATGAAGAATTAAGGGGACTTCAATTATATTCTCTCAAGCCAAGTCATTTAGATTATCATATCTCTATCATATATCTGTTGCTCCTCCTTGCGGTAACATGTTCTCAACTCATTTACATTGAAAGTTACTTGCCCCTTGTGCATGTGTTAGTTTTGTATTGCAAGTGTTTTGTATATGTTGCTTCCTACTTGCTTAACTTGAGATATCAAGTTTGTGTATGTTGGCTTGCACACCATGTATGTGTTTTGCGTTTGAGAATATTGCATCTTGTTTATATCTTAGTTGGCTCTTGCGGGAGATTAATGGACTATCCCATTTTGGGGGAGTGTGATGTACTTTGGGACACCTCACAATCCTAAATATGTGTATATGAGGAATACCACTTAGAATTCATATTTCAAGATTATCTAGTCTCTACGTGATATGTCATGCTCATGAGCAATTCAAATACTATAATATCCATTGATGTTCTCTAGTTGTATTTTATTTGCCTCTTGTGAGAAGAAATGTTTTATCACATTATGGGGGAGTAATATACTTTGTGCATATTACAAACCGAGAAAATGTGAATAGTTGAGGCTGTGTCACATAGAATTGATATTGGAAATTATCTAGTTCCTATGTGGCACATGAGCTCAAACAAGTTCCGTTTGGTTTAATGTGTTTATTCCTCATCTTTTAGATCTTTTTTGTGATTCCTTGGTATGGGTTTCATCATATATGAATTCTTATATCTAAGCTGGCAAGAGTTTTTCCTCTAGTTATTCAAATCATTGCTTTGAATGATTGTTTAACTAATTGAAACCCTCAAGTATCTCTTTCATGTCTTGGATTTAACTCTTATCTTTTGACATGTGCTTTCTCGTTGTGAATATGATCTTGGATATATTTGTTATATGCCACCCAGAAGTAGTTGCATATTACTTGTCCTTAGACAATGAGTACTATAATAAGTGGTAGATTTTTTTGATCATGTTCATGTTGGATTTTGCTTTATTTGCCTTATCTCTTGCCAACAATTTGTTGTGTTTTGTCTCCCGTGTCTTCCTTGACTCTTGTGGATCTTTATTTGTCTTGAAATCGTTTAGTGGTCTATTTGAATTAGGTAGAGTTGATGATCCCATGTGTGTGCATTTTGTATTCAAATGCAAAATCTTAAATAATGAACTAATCATGGGGGAATTCTCCTATATTATTGAACACTCCTTTTATGCTTCTTCATGACATGTTTTGATCCATATCATGTTTTATGTCTTTGGAAGATAAACCTTCTCTTTGATACTTTTTGCCATCTTGAAAAGTGTTGATAGTTTGGTTCTTTTGTTGGAACCATTTTTTTCAATTGGTATTTTTTTGGGAGTTGATTTTATCATTCCATGTTTTCTATTTAACCATTTGAATGAGATAAATCATTGAGAATTTGTATTTTTTTATCCTTTTTACTCTTTGGCCTTTGCCTCGTTCATTTGTTGAAGTTGGGGTCTATTATGTGTTGAGTTGGCCTTTGATATATTTTGGACAACCGTTAGTCGTGTCACACTTAGGTGTGCCTTATTGGCTTTCTTGGTGTTTTTGTTCAAACTATACATCCTTTTGGTTCTTGAAAGTCTTGTGCATGCATATTTACTGTAGCATCCCAATTGTCTAACAATTGCAATGCTACTTGCCTAGTCTATATATATGCTACTTCCTACATATAATTAATCGCATCATCATTATATCATGCTCATGTCACCATGCCACATTGCATTTGAGCATCATATAAAACCCCCTTTAATTTGGTTCTTCTTCATATGCATTTGTCTTATTATTTGTATTTGCCTCTTGGTAAATTCTAGTTGGTTCTTGATATATTGCTTGATGCCCAAGTTGATTTGGGGGCATATCTATTATAATTCCACCATCCACATTGCGAACTTCCCCTTTGTTTCCACCACCCTTATACCATTCCATTTATATATGAGCCATTGCGTTCTCCCTTGACTTTTATCTCTAGCTCATGTATAGCTGGTAGTGGTTCCTTCTTATTACACATACTCCCATATATGTTCCATATTGTTTTCACAAGATGATTTATGGCAGCCACATGACCGCCTTTGCATTTCATGTGAGTAGAATTCCTCCATAACCTTCCATATGGTCTTATTTGAATTAAGGCCATGCTTGAATATATTATGTCCATATGATTTAATAGTGGAACATACACACTAGAAAGGCCACATTCTACTCATGCATGCCCATTATTCTATGTATGCCATGTGTGTTGGAGAGTGTTACATGTTCCAAACGTTGCCCTCTCTCTACTTCTCTCTTTTGGTGTTGTTTTAAAAGCCTCAAGTTCAGACCTCGATTACAACCACTTCCTGGTGAGTTTGATGCCCCAACAAAAACTCATTGTAGCCCTTTGTCCCCTCTTAAATCTGCAACAAACATTACTTGATTCGGAGCTTTGAGCCATTCAGAATCATCATCTGAAATTGGCTTTATATCACTGTCAAAACTGCAATTCAGTTTTGCCAGTTTGTTAGCGCGTCGTTGTTTTTTTCCTCTGTTCACATCAAGATCACTTCCTCCTCCATTGTTCTCTAGCGTATCTCAGCACATGCTATTAATCTCGGCATCAACCTCTTTCTAACGCAGCAAACCACCCACAAATCCGAGCTCGGTCACTCTCAAGATCTTCCGCCGAAGATCAACAAAGCTAGCTACACTCGCTGTCTTTTTTCAGTTAACAAGCAGCAGCAGCGCACAAGGTTCGGCCGAGAGCAGCAGCTGCACCAGCCGCGCGCACCTCTCTCATTGGCACCCAGACCCAGCACCGAACCGCCGCAACTGTTTCGATCAAGACCAGCCGCGGCCGCGCCGAGATGCTCCTATTTCTCTTCCCGAGCTGGACATGCTTTCCATGCCTTGTGCGTGTTCCCCTCTTCAACCTTTTTCCTAGAAATAAAGCAGAGGCAAGGGAGGCCAAGCCAGCCTCAGCCATCCCTCCCCCTCCCATCTGGATCGAGGTCAGGTTGAGCAAGTCTCCCCTCTTCTTCTCCCACAAGCAAAACCCCACCGTGTCAATGTCATATGCACCAGTGCACCGTGCTCCGCCGTTGGTCGCGTGCTTTCGGAGCCCAACCGCCGTGTCCTGGGGCGTGCAGGGTGCTCCTGGAGCCTCCCGTTTCATGGAGCGAGGAGGAGACATGGAAGAACCACCACGTCGTCCCCATGCACCCGGTGTTCTGCGACGCTCGCCGTCGCCCCCGTCGCATCTCTGCCAGGCAAACCGCCGTCATCAGCCCCCTCCCAGTGAGCCTCCACGTCGCCCCATCTTTCTGTCCACGCGTTGCATCGGCGCCGCCTCGCTGCAGCCGGCATCGCTCGCCGCTCTTTGTACATGTCGCGCTGCGGACGTCTCGGTAGCAGCCAGCAACAGCAGCGCGCGCAGCAGCAGCAACCATTTTTGTGCAGCCTGCTCCCTCATTATTTCCGGTGTATCTAGATCACCTCAGTCCGAGCCGTTGGTGCCAATGGGTAGCCCTAACTTCCCTCTTCAAAACGACTCCCTATACGCGCAAATCCATCAACCATATCTCTCGAAATCATCTCGCAAAACTCTGAAGAAAACGTCTGTAAATCTGTTAAAATTGAATTCGTCCGTCAGTCGAAGTCCAGTGTTTACCCACTTCAAAACATCTCCATATATGCATGTTCCCGTCATCCTTTAGAAAAACTATACACATGAAAGTTGTGGATCTTGCTCCCAGCTACAAGTTTGCTTCTTACAGTGTCACGAGAATCCTCACTGTTTACTCGTAATCAACTTCCAAAGATCGATCCAGCTAGCTGTCTTTCTCCAGTTTTCCTTCAGATTCGTCAGATGATCCATGAAGTTTTTCTAACTAGGCCCCTATCTTTTGCTTTCCATCAGACTCTAGTCCCTAGCGCCGCCACTTGTCAGACCCACTCGAACCCTCCTTGTCCGGGCCCAGTCAGCAATGCGATCCCACATGTCAATGACCATGGGCAAGTTTGGCTGAGTATGGAAATTTTTAGAAACTTTTTCTAATAAATAAAATTCTAGAAATTGTTTTAATACAAAATAAATCATATCTTTTTATATAATTCAAATTTTACAAATGATATATGTTTCTTGATAAGAAAAATGCGAGGAATTCAAATATGCCATCCAAAATAATTTTTGTGTAATTTAAAATTTCGAAATTATTTGAATGTCAATAAATGCCTTTTCTTAATAAATTCATAACTTTAAATCCCTAATTCCAAATTCGACAAACAATATGTCTAAATCGATCAGCGCGACGAGTCCGTTCTGATCATGCATTCCATGTTGTGAATTGAAACATGCATCATATAAATATTGAGTATACATCAATGTTTATGGGAGCAAAACATGACTAAAAATTTAATAAAATGCTTTGTTCTTGTACCCCACACCTCACCCATGCCATGCTATGCTATGCCATGTAAATTGCATCATAGCATACTTGTTTGCTTGTTGCATATTATTTATATGATTGTGCAATGTATTTATTTCGGCCCCTTGTGTGTTTGGTTTTTATGTAGATAGACACTGAGGAAGGAGAATACCAGGAGCCTCAGGAGTATTACCTGGATCCTTCCTATTCGACAACAGAACGACCAGGCAAGCAATTCCCCATGCTTGCATACATATAGTACCTATGCTTCTATCTTACTCTTGCATCATTGAGTCGTGATTGCATTAAATTGAATCCTAAGTATTGCATAGCCTTTACTTTTAAACCCCACCGAAACTTGTACCTCCATCCCATGAGCCATTACTACAGGAGTTGTTTGAGCCATGCGAGTCGTAGAATTGCATGTGTAGGTTTTGTGCGAGTCTTTGGATAATGAGGTATCTAAACAACTTAATATGAGTAGAGAACTAATGAAAGAGGCATCGGTGAGCATTATCTGCTATTTGGTTCTTTAAGCTCACTTGTGTCCCGTAGGACCCCGAGTACTTGATTCCTGTTCCTTGACTATTTGCACTATCCACATACGGGAGGACTTGTGGACCCCCCCTGAGCCAGAGCTTGATTCATTTCTATTTCTTGGGGCCACAAACTAGTTTGGGGTTTTATTTACTATCCTGTACTTATGACATGTTACTACTTTATTTAAGATTGTGCGTGGAGCACCTGTACTGTTTTGGATCGTGGAATGTTTTCGCGGTATGGACAAGCCCAGTCACACTTTCAGGTTCCCAGTCGTTTATAGCCATTGACACAAACCTTGGGTCTGTCTCGGAGCCGGCCAACTTTATTGTGGGTAGCTTAATTGGGTGGCCCCCTGAAATATTTTATGAATCCTGTGACCGCTTTGTCGTGAATGCCTCGTTGGGTTTTGATTTGGTTTTTCCGAGGTTGATCGAGTGTGTGTTGCTATTTGTGCACCCCTGCAGGGTAAATCTTTCTGAAAGCCGTGTCCACGGTTATGGACGACTTGGAACACAGTTTCTCGATCATAGACAAGCATAACTAAAGTACCGCCTTTAATTTGACTAAGACATGACTAGTAATTTGTACAACACTCATGGAATGATTAATAAAATTGCGAACGGATGGGTTGTTCTTCCGCCTTCTCGTCGGTAAGTGGGAAGGAGGGCGAGCGAGGTTAATTATGTTACTCATATAACTGTTGGTATTAATTAACGAGCGTCCATCCATCTCTGGTTGGGCGGATGCGTAGCGTGTCTCTATAGAACTTTGTAGCTATTATCTTTCGCTGCAATTGCGTCACCCCCAGGTTATTCCCTTTAGATGCATTAAGACTTGCTAAGTACCCCTAGGGTCTCACACGATCAATATTTGGTTTAGATAGACATGTATACTCTCAGGAAGGCTACTGGCTTGAGGACACAGATGATGGTGGCAATGGCCGTCAGGTGTAGAGATTCCGGGGATGGAGATCCTTGAGATATGTGGGCGGGATGTGCTTATTTTCAGGGGATTGCTGGCTCGTGATTAATGTAGAGCTCGTTGGGAACCCCAAGAGGAAGGTACGATGAATATAGCAGCAAGTCTTCCCTCAGTTATGAGACCAAGGTTTAATCGAACCAGTAGGAGCAAGGAAACACCCCAAAGGTGTTACTAGCTGAGGTTTGGTAGGGCGCACTACCGGTGCTAGTAGCAACGTGGAGACCTGCACAACACAACCACAGAACTTTGTCCCCAACTTGCGATGAGGTTGTCAATCTCACCGTGTTTTGCGGAAAACAAAGGATTAAACGTATCGAATGGAAAGAAGTAAAAGTTTGCAGAAAGTAAACACAAAGCAGTAAAAGATTGTATGTAAAGTAAAAGGACCAGGATCCATAGTTCACTAGAGGTGGCTCTCCTTAGATAGATAACATGCTGGGTGAACAAATTATAACGGGGCAATTGACAAACACCGAGAAAGCAATACATGCATATACTAATCATCTTGACTCCTTTGAGACTTGATTGGGCATTACAACATAATACATAGACCGCCATCCAACTGAATCTATGACTAATAATCCACCTTCAGGTTATCATCCGAACCCCCTCCAGTATTAAGTTGCAAGCAATAGATTATTGCTTTACGAACTGCGTGTAAAGTAAACAATATGATTGTTCTATGAACAAAGGATTGTTGTTTTCTCCCTAGTAGCAACAACACATCTAGTACCTTGGAGATTTCTGTCACTTCCCCAGATTACCAGACGCATGAACCCACTATCCAGCATAAATACTAACTCTTGGAGTTGCTTGCATCTACTTGGCCAAGATAGATACTAACAACGGAAAGCATGCAAGATCACAAATAACAAAGACATGATAGAATCAATAATCAATCTGAAATAGCATCTCAATATCCATCGGATCCCCGCAAACACAACATGTATGAATTACAAATAGATGATCTTGATCATGAACGGAGCTCACAAGATCTAAACATGAAAGCACAAAGGAGGAGAAACCAGCCATCTAGCTACTACATGGATCCGTAGTCCAAGGATGAACTACTCACGCATCACACAGGAGGCTTGCATGGTGATGAAGAAGGCCTCCAGGGTGAATTCCCCTCTCCGACAGGGTGTCAGGAAGAGGTTCAGATCCTCCCGATCTAGGGATGGAGATGACGGAGGCTATAGACTCTTTCATGGATTTTTGATCGGGTCCTTAGGGTTTTCGTCCCGAGGGCAACTTATAGGCGGAAGGAGAGGCCGAGGAGGTGCCGGGAGCGTCCACACCACCCCCTGGCGCAGGACAGGCCTGGCCGCGCGACCAGGTGGTGTGGTGGCTCCTTGGCCTTTCTCCGTCTCGTATTCAGGCACTTGATCCCTTCCGGAAAAATAGGCACTTTGGCTTTTGTCCCGTCCAATTCCGAGAATATTCATTTTCTGACTTTCCTGGAACCAAAAACAACAGAAAACAGGCAGCTGGCACTGTGGCTCTTGTTAATAGGTTAGTCCAAGAAATCATATGAAAAGTAATCCAAAGTTGGAACAAAACACAAGAAAGTGGATAAAACCAAGCATGGAATATCAAAAATTATAGATACATTTGCATCAGGCATGTATCAGGCATCTTATGCCGATTTGCTTCCTATCCGTACTCGGATCATGTTTCCTGCTTCCGCTTGATACTCTGTTGTGTGATGTTTGAAGATGTATCCTAAAATATTATATCTATCTAGGATATTTGGATCTTGCCGTATGGCGTTGAATATTCCTATTTCTATTTCTTTTAGATGGTGTGGCTCTGATGTCTATTGTAAGTCGCAGGCATACATACTCATTTGTGTATGTCGTGGTCACGTTACCTGTCGCTTACGCCGCTCGCTCTTGTCCCGATGTTCTTGAAAGTGGATAAGGTGGTAGGCCGGTACCGTGCCCTACCCCGCTTCGACGGGCCTGCACGTGGGTGGCCTTGGGCCTCCGCGGTAGAGTCACTTATCCACTTTCGGTTCATCCAGGCTTGAACTTAGAGCGTAATTCCAAGGTATTACATTTACTAAATGTATATATTATGGTATTCTTGCTTTCTTTGATCCAACATATAGGGGAAACTCCACCAAATCCTATTTTTTTCTAAGATGTGCATGAAACTCAATTTCATATCAATATTCACATGTTTTTATGGAGTTTGGCCTATGTATTGTAGTGTATCTAACTACTTTGGACCCAACGAGTTTTGGGACCATTATGTACTTGAATGTGTTTTAGGTACATTGGATATACATTGGATGCTTGTCTCAGTAATAAGAAGATGTGGTGACAAAAAGATAATTGGAGGCAAGTTAGGATGATCAACAAACTCATATATACTACATCCTAGCAATGGTTTCTCGGTAACACGTATCCCTCTCATGCATACTTTTCTAGCATCCAACCTTTCTGGTTGCATCATGGCATGATTTTCTTTAGTTGGTTTTATTGTGGTTCTTGCGAGATTTTAATGTATCATCCTTATTATTATATGAGTAACTTGAGATGAATGCATATTTTGGGGAGTATATAAAAATCATGATTATGATTCACCAATCAGACATATGCCAATCTAGCAATTCTATTGATAATCATTTCCTCAATTTCTCTCATGTGGAATATGGATGAATTTGCAAGGTTTATTTGTGATACTTGTTGCTTTTGCCAATGCATTCCAACTATATCTTGTTCCCATGTGATAATTGTGATGTATTTGTTTGTATTTGAAAGTCATTTTTGTTCAATAAGATAAATTTGAGTCTTTTGCCATTCTTTCTAGCAAAAATATTATTGGCATTATCTATGACTTTCGTTTGGATATCTTGTTCATTCTTGAGTATCCATTTTGTTTGTACATGTTTCTTTGTGGATGTATTCTTGGTGATTGTTGTCTACTTAGAAACTTATACACATGATTATGGCTAAATCTCTAGTTGATATCCTTTTGCTTTCGAGTCCACCTTGTGCTCCTTTTTATTATTTGGTGGCTCTAAAAGTTTTGATTTGAGTGCTTGACCTTTTCATTTGCATCTTTTGGCACTCGTTGGTGTTAAGAAAGTTGATCTCTCTTGCCTTTGTGTTGTTATGTAAGTTTGGGGGAGCAAGGATACCATGTTTATGCACTTTGCATTCAAAGCAATTATTACATTTGGTGCATAAACCTTGGGGAGCTTTCCTAATTTACCTAAGAACACATATTTTCTTTCTTGTTCTTGTTTGGTGATTTGTTTGATTATGGGGAGTTATGATTCCATAATTTTGCACTTTGTTGTGCATGAACATCGGGGAGCTTCCTATTTTCATATAAACACTCATTTTCTCTCATCGTAATATCTTCTCTCTTGCTCGTGCTCATGGTTTAAATGATATAGAGGAAACGAGGATGCCATGTTATCCATATTGTATTCAAATGCAAATTATAATTTGTGCACACACTTTGGGGAGTATCCTCATATTATTTAAATCACTCTCCTTTCGATCTTATAATTTATGCACGAACTTTCCGTTGCTTCCTTCATCTTCCAGGTTGCCTCTTGTGCTATCTATGCTTTTTCTTTGGCCATCTTCATTGGTTCCTCGGTCTTCTATTTTGCCTCCTGAGCTATCTCTGCTTTTTCTTCGACCTTATTAATTTCTTCCTCACTCTTTTGTTTAGCCGTGTGCGCTATCTCTGCATTTTCTATGAGCTTCCTCATTGATTCCTCTATCTTTTGGTTTCCCTTGATAGCTAATTCAAGATTCTCCTCGGCCTTGCTCCTGTCTTCATCTGATTTCCTCATTGCTTCCATTGTGGAATCTAAATTTTTCAAAACATTCAAGTTGCTGTCTAGAACAAGGTGATACTTGATACATCCACCCTGTAAACCGCATCATGTCCATTCCTAGAAATTCGACAAAAGAAATTGAATCGGGAAAATCACATTGCCATGGGCATCGCCGCAAACTAATCGAATTGGGGAAGTGTACCTCCTTGGACGACGAGTTTTAGATCTCGACATCGCCCTCACCGTCCTTGTTTGTATTCACCAATGCCATGGGACAACGGCGGATCTGACCTTGGCGGGGCCGATTTGGGGGCAATTTGAGATTACGGGGCGGGGAAAGATTATGAGGAGACCAAAATGAGGCCATTGGGGGGATGGGAGACGCGGGGCAGGGTCTTCAACAGTCGAATTTTGGAGGGACGCTAGAATTATTCGGAATTCCGCACATACGGGGCATCCGTGTATCCACCCGGTTGGTCCGGGCTTTGTTTTTTCTGATTTTGTTCCTGTAATTTTGTTTTTGCCCTGATTTTTCTTAGAACCATATGTAAATTTTGACATGCCTTATTTTGCAGATGGAGCGACAGTGGATGTACCACCAGAATCGTGGATCCGAGGAATTCAACAATGGCCTTGCGGGTTTCTTGGAAGCTGCTGAAGAAGATAAGGGTCGTAGGAATGACCAGATGGTCAGTTTCCCATATTTGGACTGCAAAAATGAGATACGTTGTAGAGACATTTCTAGGATTCAAGCACACTTGATCACAAGGGGATTTATGATGGGGTAAGAATCTTGGAGAAATCACAGCGAACAACAAAGTACAGTGGGGGATGATGATGAACAATCAGATGATGAAATGAATGATGGTGAGCCTAGCATTGTGTTCCCATCGACACAGTCTAGATATGATCAACATGCATCTGCAGATGACACTGAAAACACAGTTGAACAACAAGAGTTGAGCCAGATGTTGCGGAGATTTCGAAAATACTTCGATAGCTAGGGATGGAAACAATGCAACAAATTTGTGTCCATGCTAAAAGACTTAGAGATGCCATTGTATACAAATTGTAAGCCGAAGCACACAAAGTTGGCCACTATGCTGGAGTTGTTGCAGATGAAGGAGAAATTCAAGTGGTCAGACCGTAGTGTAACTCTCTTGCTGAAATTTTTACACGACTTACTTGTAGAAGGAAACAACGTGCCCCGGAATTATTATAGAGCTAAGTAGATCGTCTGTCCGATGGGAATGGAAGTTGAGAAAATAGATGCTTGTGAATATGATTGTATGTTGTTCCATGGAGATGCTCATAAAAATCTGCGTGAATGCCTGATGTGCAAAGCTGCTAGATTCAAGCCATGTAAGGATGAGGATATGGATGATGACAACAAGGATGATATGGAAACATAGCCAGGAAAGAAGAAGAAGAAGAAGAAGAGGAAGAAACGGAAGAAGAAGAAGAAGAAGAAGAAGAAAAAGGACATTCTGGTAAAAGTTTGTTGGTACCTGCCCAGTTTCTCATTTGAAGCGCTTATTTGCAAACCCTGATACATCAAAACTTACGTGTTGGAATGCTGAGGAGCACACTAAGGACTCAATGCTGAGACAATCTGCCGACTCGCCAAAGTGGAGGAACATTGACAGGCTTATGCCTATGGAAGATAATGGTGATCCTTTCGGAAAGGATCCTTGGAATGTAAGGTTTGCACTGAGCACCAATGGAATGAACCCGTTCGGCAACATGAGTACCAACCACAGCACCTGGCCCGTGAATCTATGCATTTACATCCTTCCTCCATGGTTGTGCTTGAAGCGAAAGCACATCTTGCTGGCGGTACTAATCTAGGGACCGAAGCAGCCTGGAAATGACATTGATGTGTACTTTTCACCTTTGGTGGAAGATTTGAAACTTATTTGGATTCAAGGAGTAAAAATATATGATGGTCTTCTCAAGCAATACAATACCCTAAGGTGCATGTTGTTCATTGCCATCAATGATTATCCGGCCTTAGGGAACTCGTCTAGGCAAATTGTCAAAGGGCCCAATGGGTGTGCCAACTGCTTAGACAAGACATCATCTCCTTATTTGCATAAGGGTAGGAAAATAGTGTACATGCGACATTGTAGGTTTCTAGGGTGGAAACATAAATCTCACAGTATGAGCGGCAAGTTTGATAATACAATTGAGAAAGATGTGGCTCCTCTAGATTTAACCGACACCCAGATCTATGCAATGGTTCAACACCTGAATGTCGTGCTTGGTAAAGGGAAAGGGGTGAAGGCAAAAGGCATCAAACGCAAGGGAAAAGGAAAAGAAACAATTACAGATGAAGATCTTCCCAATCAAAAGGAAAAGACCATCTAGAAGAAGAGAGATATATTTTGGGACCTACCTTACTGGAAGGATCTGGACATGCGGCATTCCATCAATGTGATGCACGAAGACAAATGTGTGCGATAGCTTAATCGGGATGTTGTTGAACATGAAGGACAAAACGAAAGATAGTGTCAATGCACGACTTGAAGATAGAGAACTCAGAGGGCATCTAGAAGAACCTATACACGACTTGAAGGAACCAGTAGAACATGTATGTACCAAAGCAGAGGAAAAAGAGGTTTGTGAATCTCTATACGACATGACATTTCCAGTGGGCTATGCTGCCTACATGAGAAAGCTAGTTTCAATGATAGAAAACTAACTAACAGGCATGAAGTATCATGATTGCCATATTGTGATGACACATACGCTCCCTATTGCAATTAGGGGAGTCTTGAAACCACATGTTCGACAAGCCCTAATGAAGTTGTGTAAGTTTTTCCACACAATTTCTCAGAAGGTGATAAACCCTAATGATTTGGATAGCCTACAAAAAGATGCGGTGGAGTATGCCAGTTGGAAATGATATTCGCTCCATCGTTCTTCGATATCATGGTACATCTCATCGTACACATTCTGCAAGAGATAAGGATGTGTGGTCCCATCTATCTGAGAAGCATGTACCCGTTTGAACGATACATGGGCATTCTTAAGCACTATGTGAGGAACCGAGCACGTACAGAGGGGAGCATCATCAAGGGCTATGTAACCAAAGAGGTCATTGAGTTCTGCCATGATTACTTGAAGCATCTTTAGCCGATAGGTGTGCCCTGTTCTGTTCATTCTGGAAAGCTTCGTGGTGTCGGAATGGCTAGAAAGAGGAGTGCTTTCAGCAGTTATCCTCTCTGCACTCGGCTACCCAGCGTTTACCGTAGGCACCATAACTGGTACACTAGAGGTGCGTCCTTCCCAGTCCTCTCATACTAGGGAAAGGTCCTCTAAATGCTCTAACGCCCACACTGGATATGGACCGAACTATCTCATGACATTCTGAACCCAGCTCACGTACCGCATTAATGGGCGAACAACCCAACCCTTGGAACCACGTACATCAATCCAACTGCAGATGACTATGGTAAGGCCCATTTCCATGTGTTGAAACACTTCGATTTGTCACTTTGTTCATGGATGAATAGAAATGCATTTTACAAGAACTGCATCCGACAAAAAATCAATGGACATACTCCACCAGAATGATTTTAACAACTAGTTCAGAGAGCGACTATGAAAATTCCATACCAATGGTCTCGTTCTTACTTGTCTAGTGAGAGGACCAACATGGCAAGCCAGACAGCTTCAGGGGTACAAAATCAATGGGTACACATTTTCTACGAAAGCAAAATATGCAACAACAAAGACGCAAATGTAACAACCTCGAATTGGCCCTATGCAAGTTTAGCGATTCCTGCCAAACCCACATAGAAATGATTCAAAGATGCCCACCAAGCACTTGCTTGCGGGTGGAAAATGAAGTAATTCCATTACACAATAGTCCATGATGGAACCCACAGAAGATATATATATATATATACAACAATGTAACACCCCAGCATTTAGCAACGAACGAAGGGTAGAAATAGGAATTTGTGCATATGAATGCATTCATCTGTAAAATTGGGGTAATTTTTTTCGCCAAATAAAAACCTAAAGAGATCAGAGATTCATTCACTATCTAGAGGTAGGAACAGCTGTCTGAAGTGATTGCTACAAATTTTGACATGACCTTTATGCATTATTGTGTTTTGGGGGGAAATATTTTGGATTCAAATTTGAAATTTAAACCATTTGAAAAACATTTGAAAATTTGAAGTTAGAAACATTAAGTGGATTTCCAAATGATGTATTAACATTGTTTGATTATATTATAGACATATTAAACGACAATATAATTTAAGACAAGGAAATTCAAATAAGAAATGAATTCTTATTTCTTTTCTTTATTCCATAACAAGATTACAAAGGGAGATATTTATACGAAGACATAATATTAAAAGGAATAGCATCCAAGAAAATGAATCTTTATTAAATCATAGAACTATTGTTACAAGATTCTTTACAAAAAGAATAAAAGGAGATTACAATAAGAATCTATACAATGTGTCTAATCCTATACTACATCTTGAGCCTCCATATCTTGTTCCTGCAAATAAGAAAAAACACTCAAAAAGAAACAAAAGATTAATGGATTAGTTTTACTCTCAGTGGTGAATAGTGTAGTGCACTGTTCATATTACATCATAGAGTAATTGATAAGGGGCAAGTTTCACCAAAGTGTAGTATCTGTTCTTTTAAACAAATAGCTTTAGCTAAATACAAAAGTAGTAAGTTTCACCAAATAAGTAATAGTAAAAGGATAGAGAGTTTAAACTATAGTTACTTGATCTCATCCACAGCCAAACAAAATAGTGAAGCAGCTCACACACCTAAATGTATGCATTGAGGTATCAGCAGCAGAAAGCAAAGGAGCAGCTTAAATCACAGCAGCGTAGGAGCAAAGCAAGCTTTGCTATCCATTTCACACACACAGAGAGAGAGAGCACAACCACAGTTTAACATCACCACAACCAAGAACAACACCAGATCTTGAAACCAAATCACTAGATCAAGTCATTCTCCATCACAGAAAACCCAGGAGATCACCAACAAAGATGGTGACTTGAGGAGGGGGAAGTAATAGGTGGACAACAAGGACACAAGAACAACATCACCAGGGGGAGCAAGACCAGGTCAAGAGGAAGCCAACACAAATCTAGAGCTACCAGAAGCTAGAAGCAGAAAGCAACATCGGTACATGGCTACTAGGGTATGTCCCAACATTTGATCTAATTGTTTTCCATCTCACACATTCATCTTCTTGCAACGACATGATTGTAAACATATCAGACAACAGATAATAAACAGCCAGATTATACATGTGCTCTTGCACAGGTAGGGTCTCAAACCAACATCATTGACCCTATGATCTAGTTTTCACTAGATAGATACACATCACAGCTGCTGGTACAGGGCACATTCCCAGAAGGGTAGCACCTTTGTACCTAGCAGGTTCTTATCTGTTTGAGTACAAGCTCAAGCATATTCTTTTCAACAAAGATAATCATCTTCCTAAATGATTTAGGAATCATAAATAGATACTTTCTTTCACAAAAGATAGTAAAGGTAACACTGTATATCACTCGGACACACTGTACTACAGCCAATAAGTTAATAACTTTCCTACAAGCATATAGGAATCATCTCTGTTTAATCATCTCTTTAGTAATCACAGAATAGGGACTAGCACTAGATTTACACAGTAACATGATTCAATCCTGAGACTGAACATATCAGTACTTCACCAGTAAGTAATTAACCAAGTATCAGTACAGAGAACAATCTCAACATAACTCCATAGGAGTAAGTCCACAGTCCCAACAACTTAGGCATCCACATTAATCTAATCATGCTTTCACAGAGAATTTTATGACAGAGAACATAGTAACAAATGTATGATCAGCAAAGTGTTCTCTGATAGAGAATATAGTAACAAATAGGATCAACAGAGATTGACACTACACTAACAGTAGATTAAAATCAAAGGATTAGCATAGGCCAGATTAACCCTAGGGCTATGTTAAATCACCATTGCAGGGGGTATGAACCCTAGAAATTTAGGGATGAACCCTAAATGGGGAAATCCATCATAAATGACCACATGGCACATGATAGAGGCAAGGTAGAGCACATAGAGGACATTATAGTACTTACTCGAGGTCCTCGTAAAGTTATCGAAGAGGAAACAGAGAGGAGGCCGGTGGCAGAGAGGTGGCAGCACGGGGAGCACCCTAAGGGGGCGCTACAACCTGCACCTGCACATAGCGGTGGCAGCCATGGAGGAGCGGCGCCACGAGCACCACAACGCCATCGAGGGAGTGCTAGAGCATGGCGGACCCACGAGGTGGGGGTCAGCGCGGCTAGTGGAGAGCGCCAACGCCAGATCGAGCGGGACAGCGTCGAGCAGCGGCAATATAAACATCGTCTTGCACCGCAGCAACAGAACACGGTGGCCTGGTGTGGCTAGAATCACTCGCGGCGGCGGCGGCATCGAGCGGCTAGAGGGGGGTGTCGCGCGAGAGAGAAGGGGGAGAAGAGAGCGAGCGAGTGGATGGTACTGGGCCGGGTGTGGGCAGCCCAGTACTACCCTGGTTTTTTTTGTCCAGCACTAGCGGGCCGGGCCAGCCCAGTGGGCCAGGCCCATGTTTAAAAAAAGGGAATTCTTTAAAATACCTAAATTACAAATATACCCCTAAGATAAATTAGACTCTAGAAAATAAATAAAAACCCTAAAAATATAACTAATACATCTATGAAATCACAAAAATATCCTTTACCCAATAAAAATAATAAGAAATAATTTTAAGTAATTAAATATAGATCTATTGTTAAAATTATATAAATTTCTTTTGGAATTTTTAAAAAATATATGAAACAATTAAAATTGAATAAAATCCATTTTTAGGATTCTAAAAGGAAGTATTATTATGGAAAAATACTAGTTTGTACTTTTGGAAAGTAAATCAAGTGTGTTAATAACAAAGTGTTATTTCCTTAAAGGAATTTTAGTTAAATATTTAAAAGAGTTAATAAATATATTCATTTTTAAACTCTTAGAATAATATTAATTATTATAAAAATTCTAAATATCAAAATAATATGAATTTAATAATTCTTGAGTAATTTTTTTATTTTATTAATTAAAAGAAACTTAAAACCTTTACAAGGTGGGTAAAACACGCAAAGAAGAAGAAAAAAAATCATGACATGACATTACTATGCATTGCATATTGCTTCTTTCAATATTGTCCTTACCGGATAATAATGGTTTTCTGTAGAAACCGGAGCTCAAGGTCAGGTGGAAGTATCCGACTTCACTACCTTGCAGTCACAAGGTAAGTTCACCACGTGCTCATGTCCTTTGAAGAGTCTTTGTGAAAGTATTTGAAAATTGTGTGTTATCACCTATATTCTAAAAGAGACAGAAAATAAATATTTTCCGAAACAAAATGAATAATATTATCGTCCTAAGTGATGGTAAATGCTAAGAATGATAGTGGAATCTAGGATTCCAATGGTCGAACAACTAGGGCATAATAACCCATGACACTAGTGGATTCTAGCGCCGTATATTATGCGTTAACCATAAGATTTGGAATGGGACGAAGAAGTCAGCTGTATCTTATTCCTTTCACATGGACGGATGACCTGATCATGAGGCTAAGGATTTCTCATGGAGAAACCTAGCACATGGGTGGAACCCCTTAGTTTCCCATGATTTTGGTGTATAGATTATCTTAAGAGGTTGTCAGTGGTTTAGCTAGTCCTTTAAGGGAGCTTGCCAGGGCATAACCATCTCATAGAGTCTTCGGGTGCCTACCAGAGTTATAACCGGTCCTATAAGGGGTTTAACAGAGGTGGGGCATGTCCTGGAGGATCGTGTCTTCATGCAGGGTCGCAGAGAGGGGCAGCGATTGGCTTGGATCATCTACTAGGCCCCACATCACAGAATTATGGACAGGAAAGAATGCCCGGTTGTGCAACAAGGATTTGGTCTCTTATGGGTAAAGCAACACACCTCTGCAGAGTGTAAGAATTGTGACATGTTACTCCCTATTCCGGGAAGGAGCTACGATCACGGCAGGAAAGGAACTCCATGAAGTTCTGGTCAACCTGTGAAGGCTGGTGGGCATAGTTTTTTATATTAAAATCAATCTTGGAAGAAACGTTTACCAAAACTACATAGTACCAATGACTTATAGTCCAAGGTGGTAGTTAGAGCATCAAACTTCCCACGTTGCATATAGTGAACTTGCTAGGTAACGTTGTTACTCACTCTTTCCTTTGAACCCCTTGCTAGAGTTTGATGGACAAAAGGATGACCAGGTGTATGCTACGGAGGTCCAGAAAAATGTCTACTATGAAGAGCCGGACATGTCCGGTGGAATCGAAGGGGTGGACTACGAGATACACTATGGAACTGAAGATAACGACTCAGAGTAGTTGTCAGGCCGGAGTATAGTTACCTAGGTTGAGCCAAACAACACGAACCCTATAGAATAAGCTGTTGAGCTCACGTCTTTATTACCGTTGTGTGTTTTGTTCTTCCGTTGAACTTATGAAATAAGTTATTTGGTTTGTAAATTTGAATCACTTGAAGTCTCGAACTTCTGGTATTGTAATAATAATAATGAAGTGTCTATGTTTGTAATATGGACCCGCAATGTTTCTGTTGTACCACTTTGAGGTATGTGATATTTATAGAATGGTGTTCTGTGGATGTCATGTCAACGACTATAGTATACCACACATGTAGTGGTATGCTGGGTCACCACAACTGGTATCAGAGCAATTACTTTGACCTTAGGTTGGAAACCTAGTAAAGGGAACTACCTGTAGGAGTCTTAGGGCAACGGTAAAGAGTTCTCTAGATTATATGATGAATATTCAATTGGGAATATTTTGTTATATTTTTTAGTGCGACAATTATTTATTATGATACATCATTACAATTAATGGTTACTAATTATGAATGTTTTGTATATAGTTAAAATGGCACCAAAGTTTCCAAAACAAACTTTGACAAGGAAAGAAGAAACTCTCGATGATTATCAGGGGACTTTAATTGAACAACTTCGAGAACTTATAAGGGTTTTTGGTTGCACAACTAATATTCCAGTTAATACCATGACATACCATGATGGGCGAATGTTAGACAAATATCGTGTTAGTATCCAACTACCAAAAAAGCTTGGTTTATATCACGATTTGCCCATGGGTGAAGGTAGAAGTCACCTAGGAGCATACCATGTTGCTATTCTGGATCATCTTACTTTAGTAAAGAAGCATCCAAAATTAGCTTCCAAGTTTATGAATCTGTATCGACTGATGGTTGGGTCTTTGTATAAGACACATCAAGTTATTGTAGAGGATCAGATTGATATGCTGGAGGATTTGACTAATCCTGAACGAGGGAGAAGTTAGCATCTAAACTGGAGAACAAAGTAGTGGGTAGGGTTAGCCTAGTTTTTAAGGATATACCTATAGATCCAGCATATTTCACACCATATCCTTATTCACCTATGCCAGAACCCACTAGATATCCTGATGAGGGTACTAGTCATCCAGTACCATAGAATTCTTGGGGAACCAAGGATTTGGAAATTCCGAAGGATGGAGATATGGATCAATGGATGGATCTGCCGGGAATCCTATTCCTATGGAAGACTCTATTGGTGATATTGGGCAAACCAGTCACATGGGAGTGAGATCTTATTCCGTTGATGGAAGGGATGTCCACGTGGAGGATGTAGATTCCGATGAGGTAGATCCTGAAGAAAGTGTGTTTGAGTCACTAGAACATTATCCTACTCCAGATAACATGCACTATCCAGTTATAGCTGAGAACTATCATACCCAGTAGAGTACTTGGGGAGGACTAGAAGCGGAATATTCTGTTGATTACTCAGGAGTCAGGATGCAGGAGGCGATGGAAGAACACAGTGATGTGGATGATTCTGAAGATACCTCAGATGAGTTGGAACGTATGGACACACTTCAGCTAGATGATGTGTCAAGTCTGGATACTTCTAATACTAAGTATCGTCCGTCAAAGAGGCAAGTCATTCCACAGATGGTGCACCATACTTCACGTCAGCACGGTTGTACTCTGGGTATGTACAATGAACATCGTAGCCTCTAGGGAGCGTGACCTTGAGGAGGAGTATTCTAGTGGTGATATAGAAGTTAGAGTCTAAGCACTTGATGTAAATAAATAAGTGGGATAGTATCCACATGAGTTGTAATACCTAAATGTATGGGCTTGTAATGTATAATATGTGAAATGCATATTTGGTTTTTATTTGGATTTTTCCCAATGTGTGACTAGTTCTGTGCATGAAGTTGAGCTTAGAACACATATGCATGATGTATTTATGAGTGTTCGCTTTATGTTACAGGACTAAGGGGGTATGGAAATCGGTGTAGAGGACGAGACCGAACAACAGCGCATGGAGCGCGAAACTAAGGAAAAGGCGGATGAAGATGCCAGAATGCATGCAGATGATGCAGTACATGCAGATGATGCAAGAGTCCTAGAACAAGTTTATGGAGGGATTAATGGATCGAGTGGGACATTAGAGGGAACCTGAAGGTCATGGTGTGAGTCTTTCTAACTTTCAAAATGCAAGCCTGTTACCTTTTGCATCAGCCCCTGAACCAATGGATGCAGAGGATTGGCTAGCAGATACAAAGAGAAAGTTGAAAACTATAGGATGCAATGATGAGGAAAAGTTAAGGTATGCAACACATCTCTTAACAGGACCAGCAGCATCATGGTGGGAGAATCAGTTAGCAATGCAACCTCCAGGAAGAGAGTATACCTGGGAGGAATTTAAGAAGAGATTTTGTGAGTATCATGTTCTAGAAAGTGTTATTGAACTGAAGCATAGGGAGTTTGAAGAACTTTAGTAGGGTTACACCAGTGTCATCAAATACATCCGGGAGTTCAGTCAACTATCTCGGTATGCTGAGGATGAAGTGAGCACTGAGGAAAAGAGGAAGAAGTGTTTCTTGCATGGTTTAAATCCATTTGTGAAGATGTAGTTGAGGCTAGCCAATAAGCAGACTTTTCAACAGTTACTTGATGTAGCTATCACATTTGAGGATGATTACCAGAATGTCCAAGAGGACCGAAGGAAGAGAGCAAATAAGGAAACCAAGAGGATCCAAGCAAGTAAACCTAAACCTAACATGGAGTTCAAAGCTCGAAATAGGTCCTTTAACAATGGTAACAACCCCAATCATGGTGCAACCACAGCTAGGAGGAATGTCATATGTCACAATTGTAAGCTTCAAGGGCACTTTAGTAAGGATTGCCTGAAGCCGGTGATCATATGCTATGGGTGTGGTCAGAAGAGGCACATGAAGCCCGATTTTCCCAATAAACCACCAGGTGGTTGGCCTACATCAGGCGGTGGTCAAGCAAGAGGCGGAGGTGGACAGCCTAATAGAGGTGGAAGCTATGGGAAGAACTACAATGGCAAGAGAGGCAGACCTACTAGAAAGCTGAATTGCGCAACCTTGGAGGAGATGGATAACTCGGATCAAGCAGTGATAGGTACACTCAATATTCTCACAAATCCTAGAAAAGTTCTATTTGATAGGGTTGCACTACTTCATTCATATCTGAACAATTTTGTGATAAGTTCGGGATTAGAAGGGCATCGTCAAAAAAACCTATGACTATAGTTACCGCTGGAGGGATCATGGTAGTTAGAAACATAAAGCTAAACCAAGTTATCTCAATCTGTGGTCAAACCTATTATGTGGATCTCTATGTGATTCCATTAAGGGGAATGGCAGTGGTGTTGGGAATGGATTGGATGGTTGAGTATGGGGCTCAGATCAATTGTGAGGATAAAACCGTTTCAATCAAGTCTCCAAGTGGAGGAAGGATAGTCTATCAGGTGGATAAACATAGTCATATCATGGTAGACCTACAATTGAACTCAATGAAGGAGGTCAAATTGGAAGATATTCCTGTTGTGAAGGAATTTCAAGATGTGTTTCCAGCAGAGTTACTAGGAATGCCACCTGATCGAGAAATAGAGTTCACTATTGACCTGATACATGGTACAACACCAATAGCCCAAGCACCATACAATATGGGACCAAAATAATTAAAAGAACTTAAGGAGCAAATTGATGAGTTAGCCCGAAAAGGATTTATTTAGGAAAGTGTATCCCCATGGGGAACTCCGGTAATTTTTGTGGATAAAAGAGATGGAGGACAAAGAATGTGTGGTGATTATATAAATCTCAACAATGTTACCATCAAGAACAAATATCCATTGCCAAGAATTCAAGATCTGTTTGATCAAGTCAAAGGAGCTGGAGTGTTTTCCAAGATTGATCTAAGATCAGGATACCATCAGATAAAAATCAAACCTAAAGATGTTCCAAAAACAGCATTTGTGTCAAGGTATGGACATCATGAGTACCTCGTCGTACCTTTTGGATTGACCAATGCACCAACAATATTCATGAACTTGATGAATAAAATCTGCATGTCATATCTGGTTAAGTTTTTCATAGTGTTTATTGATGATATTTTGATATACTCAAAGGATAAAGAATAGCATGCTGATAATTTGAGGATAGCATTGCAAATCTTGAGAGAACATAAGCTGTACGCTAAATTCAGCAAGTGTGAATTTTGGTTGGACAAGGTAGAATTTCTTGGTCATGTGATCAATAGGGATGTAATTGCAGTGAAACCATCCAAAGTCCAATCAGTATTGGAATGGAATGCACCAACTAATGTGAAACAAATCCGATGTTTCTTAGGCATGGCAGGCTACTATAGGAGATTCATTGAAGGTTTCCCCAAGATAGCTAGACCAATGACCAAATTATTAAGAAAGCATGCACCATTCATATGGGATGAGAAGTGCGAGGCAAGTTTTAAGGAATTGAAAACCAGATTAACAACCACACCAATCTTAGCTATACCAGAAACCGGAAAAGATTACACAATATATTGTGATGCATCCAAAGAAGGACTAGGATGTGTGCTAATGCAAGATCGCAAGGTAATTGTTTATGGGTCTATACAACTCAAACATGATGAAGTCAATTACCCAACACATGATTTGGAGCTAGCAGCAGTGGTCTCTGCTTTAAAGGGATGGAGACATTTTCTCTATGGAGCAAGGTATGAACTATACACGGATCATAAGAGTCTTAAATATTTCTTTACTCAGAAGGAGCTGGATATGAGGCAGAAAACATGGCTGGAGTTGTTCAAGGATTATGATCTTACAATCAACTATACTCTAGGAAAAGCCAATGTAGTGCAGATGCTTTAAGTCGGAAGAGTATGGATACTCAACCCATCAATAGAGAATTACCAAAAGAGTTGCAAATGGATTTGGAAAGGTTAGAAATACAATTTCTAAGGACAGAAGTTCATGTGGGCTTAGCTACCATGATGGTTGTAGAAGAGCAAAGCAGTGATCTTTGTCATGAGGTCTATCGACATCAACTTGATGATCCATTTATTGCTGAAGAAGTCAGAAGAATTTATGAAGGACAAAAATCAGTTTTTCACCTAGGAGATTATGGATCTTTATGGTTCCAAAATCGTCTTTGTGTACCAGATGTACCGGAGATCAGAGAGGTGATACTTCGAGAAGCACACGAAACACCATATTCACTTCACCCAGGAAGTACAAAGATGTACATGGATCTTAAGGAGTTATTTTGGTGGAATAACATGAAGAGGGATATTGCAAAGTATGTATCTGAATGCCATACTTGTCAAAGGGTAAAAGCAGAACATCAAAGTCCAGCAGGACCATTACAACGATTGGAAATTCCGGAATGGAAATGGGAAGAAATTGGAATGGATTATTTTATCACAGGATTACCCATGACACTGAAGCGGAAGGATATGATATGGGTGATTGTAGATAGATTCACGAAAAGTGCACATTTTATCCCAGTAAATCAAAAAGATAATGCTGAAATGTTAGTGGAAATCTATGTCAAGGAGATAGTAAGTAAGAACGGAGTACCCAAGAAGATTGTATCATATAGAGGATGTGTGTTTACTTCCGCATTTTGGAAATAATTACACGAAGCACTTGGCTCAAAGTTGGATTTCAGCATAACCTATCATCCCAAAACAGGAAGTCAAACATAGAGAACCAATCAAATCTTAGAGGACATGCTTGGAGCTTGTGCATTAGATTTTGGAGGTTTGTGGGAAGATCATCTACCATTGGTAGAATTTTCCTACAACAATAGCTATCAAAGTAGTCTGAAAGCAGCACCATATCTAGTACTTTATGGGAGAAGATGTAGATCACCGATATGTTGGTATGAACCTGGTAGTACCAAGGAATTTGCACTAGACTATATCAAGGAGAAGCAATATGTCATCGATATTATTAGAGATCGATTGAAGATAGCTCAAAGTCGACAGAAGAGTTATGCTGATCAAAGTCGAAGATCATGGCATCCAAAAGTGAGGGATATGGTATATCTCAAAGTAAGTCCAATGAAGGGAGTTAAGAGATTTTGAGTCAAAGGAAAACTAAGTCCAAGATATGTCGGACCATTTAAGATACTGAGTTAGAATAGAACAATAGCTTATGCTCTTGAATTACCGAAAAGATTGGCTCAAGTTCATAATGTTTTCCATGTGTCACAATTATGGAAATGTCTTAAAGTTCCCGATGATGCAATTACACATCAAGAAATTGAGTTGCAGGAAGACTTATGTTGAGAAACCCTATAAGATTCTGGAAGAGAACTGGATAAGCTTGAGAAATAGGGCAATCAAATACTACAACGTGCAATGGGAACATCACCCAGAGAGAGAGGCTACATGGGAGAAACAGGATGACTTAAAAGAAGCATATCTAGAATTATTCAGGTACAAATCAGCAAATTTCGGGACAAAGGTTAATTTAAGGGGGGAAGTCTATAACAACCCAGCATTTAGGAACCAACGAAGGGTAGAAGTAGGAATTTGTGCATATGCGTGCATTCATTTATAAAATCAGGGTAAAAATTTTCCGCCAAATAAAAGCCTAAAGAGATCAAAGTTTCATTCACTATCCAGAGGTAGGAATAGCTCTCTGAAGTGATTGCTACAAAATTTGCATGACCTTTATGCATTATTGTGTTTTGGGGGGAAATATTTTGAATTCAAATTTGAAATTTAAACCATTTGAAAAACATTTGAAAATTTGAAGTTAGAAACATTATGTGGATTTCCAAATGATGTATTAACATTGTTTGATTATATTATAGACATATTAAACAACAATATAATTTAAGACAAGGAAATTCAAATAAGAAATGAATTCTTATCTCTTTTCTTTATTCCATAACAAGATTACAAAGGGAGATATTTATACTAAGACAGAATATTAAAAGGAATACCATCTAAGAAAATTAATCTTTATTAAATCATAGAACTATTGTTACAAGATTCTTTACAAAAAGAATAAAATGAGATTACAATAAGAATCTATACAATGTCTCTAATCCTATACTACATCTTGAGCCTCTAGATCTTGTTCCTCCAAATAAGAAAAAAACACTCAAAAAGAAACAAAAGATTAATGGACTAGTTTTACTCTCAGTGGTGAATAGTGAAGTGCATTGTTCATATTACATCATCGAGTAATTGATAAGGGGCAAGTTTCACCAAAGTGTAGTATCTGTTCATTTAACAAAATAGCTTCAGCTAAATAGAAAAGTGGTAAGTTTCACCAGATAAGTAATAGTTAAAGGATGGGGAGTTTAATCCATAGTTACTTGATCTCATCCACAGTGAAAGCAAATAGTGAAGCATCTCACACACCTAAATGCGTGCATTGAGGTGTCAGCAGCAGAGAGCAAAGGAGCAGTTTAAATCACAACAGCGTAGGAGCAAAGAAAGCTTTGCTATCCATTTCGCAGAGAGAGAGAGAGAGAGAGCACATCCACAATTACATCAGCATAGCCAAGAACAACACCAGATCTTCAAACAAAATCACTAGATCAAGTCATTCTCCACCACAGAAAACCTAGGATATCACCAGCAAAGATGGTGACTTGAGGAGGGGGAAGTAATAGTGGACATCAAGGACACAAGAACAACATCACCAGGGGGAGAAAGACTTGGTCAAGGGGAAGCCAACACAAATCTAGAGCTACCACAAGCCAGAAGCAGAAAGCAACATCAGTACAAGGCTACCAGGGTATATCCCAACATTTGATCTAATTGTTTTCCATCTCACACATTCATCTTCTTGCAACGACATGATTGTAAACATATCAGACAACAGATAATAAACAGCCAGATTATACATGTGCTCTTGCACAGGTAGGGTCTCAAACCAACATCATTGACCCTATGATCTAGTTTTCACTAGATAGATACACATCACAGCTGCTGGTACAGGGCACATTCCCAGAAGGGTAGCACCTTTGTACCTAGCAGGTTCTTATCTGTTTGAGTACAAGCTCAAGCATATTCTTTTCAACAAAGATAATCATCTTCCTAAATGATTTAGGAATCATAAATAGATACTATTTCTTTTAGAAAAGACAGTAAAGGTCAACACTGTATATCACTAGGCCACACTGTACTATAGCCAATAAGTTTAATCACTTTCCTACAAGCATATATGAACCATCTCTATTTAATCATCTCTTTAGTAATCATAGAATAGGGACTATCACTATATTTACACAATAGCAGGATTCAATCCTGAGATTGAACATATCAGTCATTCACAAGTAATTAACCAAGTATCAGTACAAAGAGCAAACTCAACTTAACTCCATAGGAGTAAGTCCACAGTCCCAACAACTTAGGCATCCACATTAATCTAATCATGCTTTCACAGAGAATTTTATGACAGAGAACATAGTAACAAACGTATGATCAACAATGTGTTCTCTGATAGAGAACAGAGTAACAAACAAGCTCAATAGAGATTGGCACTACACTAATAGTAGATTAACATCAAAGGATTAGCATAGGCAAGATTAACCCTAGAGTTATGCTAAATCACCATTGAAGGAGGTATGGACCCTAGAAATTTAGGGATGAACCCTAAATGGGGAAATCCATCACCACATGGCATGGGATAGAGGCAAGATAGAGCACAACGAGGTGATTAGAATACTTACTCGAGGTCCTCGTAAAGTTATCAAAGAGGAAACAGAGAGGCCAACGGCAGAGAGGTGGTGGCACGGGGAGCACCCTAAGGGGGCGCTGCAACCTGCGCCTGCACACAGCAGTGGTGGCCATGGAGGAGCAGAGCCACGAGCACCACAACGCCATCGAGGGAGCGCCAGAGCACGACGGACCCAAACCCTAGCCACGGGGTAGGGGCCAGCGCAGCTATTGGAGAGCGTCAACGCCAGATTGAGTGGGACATCATCGAGCAGCGGCAACATCCACATCGTCTTGCACCGCGGCAATGGAACACGATGGCATGGGGCGGCTGAAATCACTCGCGGCGGCGGCATCGAGCGGCCAGAGGGGGGTGTCGCACGACAGAGAGGGGGAGAAGAGAGCGAGCGAGTGGATGGTACTGGGCCGGGTGTGGGTAGCCTAGTACTACCCTAGTTTTTTTTGTCCAGCCCTAGCGGGCCGGGCCAGCCCAGTGGGCCAGGCCCGTGTTTAAAAAAAGGGACTTCTATAAAATACCTATATTACAAATATATCCCTAAGATAAATTAGGCTCTAGAAAAATAAATAAAAATCCTAAAAATATAAATAATACATCTATGGAATCAAAAAAATATTCTTTACCCAATAAAAATAATAAGAAATAATTTGAAGTACTATTATGAAAATTATATAAATTCCTTCTGGCATTTTATAAAAATATAAAAAACACTTAAAATTGAACAAAATTCATTTTTAAGATTCTAAAAGGAAGTACTATTATAGAAAAATACTAGTTTGTATTTTTGGAAAGTAAATCAAGTGTGTTAATAATAATGTGTTATTTCCTTAAAGGAATTTTAGTTAAATATTTAAAAGAGTTAAAAATTAAAGAAATCCATTTTTAAACTCTTAGAATATATATTAATTATTATTAAAATGCTAAATATCAAAATAATATGGATTTAATGATTCTTGAGTAATGCTTTTCTTTTATTAATTAAAAGAAACTTAAAACCTTTACAAGGTGGGTAAAACACGCAAAGAAGAAGAAGAAAATCATGACATGACATTACTATGCATTGCATATTGCTTCTTTAAATATTGTCCTTACCGGACAATAATGGTTTTCTGTAGAAACCGGAGCTCAAGGTCAGGTGGAAGTATCCGACTTCACTACCTTGTAGTCACAAGGCAAGTTTACCACTTGCTCATGTCCTTTGAAGAGTCTTTATGAAAGTATTTGAAAATTGTGTGTTATCACCTATATTCTAAAAGAGATAGAAAATAAATATTTTCCCAAACAAATGAATGCTATTATCATCCTAAGTGATGATGAAAACTAAGAATGATAGTGGAATCTAGGATTCCAATGGTCGAACAACTAGGGCATAATAACCCATGACATCAGTGATTCTAGCACCATATATTACGCGTTAACCATAAGATCTTCTTTCTTTCTCATGGACAGATGACCTGATATGAGGCTGAGAATTTCTCGTGGAGAAACATAGCACATGGGTGGAACCCCTTAGTTTCCCATGATTTTGGTGTCTAGATTATCTTGAGAGGCTGTCAGTGGTTTAGCTAGTCCTTTAAGGGAGCTTGCTAGGGCATAACCGTCTCATAGAGTCTTCAGGTGCCTACCCGAGTTATATCCGTTCCTATAAGGGGCTTGACAGAGGTGGGTCATGTCCTACATGATCATGTATTCATGCAGGGTCGCGGAGAGGGCCAGCGATTGGCTTGGATCATCTACTAGGCCCCACATCATGGAATTGTGGACACGAAAGTACACCCGGTTGTGCAACAAGGATTTGGTCTCTTATGGGTAAAGCAACGAACCTCTGTAGAGTGTAAGAATTGTGACATGTTACTCCCTATTCCGGGAAGGAGATACGAACGAGGCAGGAAAGGAGCTCCATGAAGTTCTGGTCAACCCGTGAATGGTGATGGGAATAGTTTTTGATATTAAAATCAATCTTTGAAGAAACGTTTACCAAAAAATGCATAGTACCAAGGACTTATAGTCCGAGGTGGTAGTTAGAGCCTCAAACTTCCCACCTTACATATAGTGAACTTGTTGGGTAACGCTGTTACTCACTCTTTCCTTTGAACCCGTTGCTAGACTTTGAGGGCCATAAGGATGACCAAGTCTATGCTACGGAGGTCTAGAACGACGTCTACTATGAAGAGCCAGACCTGTCCGATGGAATCGAAGGGGTGGACTATGGGATACACAATGGAACTGAAGACAATGACTCAGAGTACCTGTCAGGCCGGAGTGTAGTTACCTAGGTTGAGCCGAACATCACGAACCCTATAGAATAAGCTATTGAGCTCATGTCTTTATTACCATTGTGTTTTTCGTTCTTCCGCTGAACTTATGAAATAAATTATTTTGTTTGTAAATTTGAATCACTTGAAGTCTGGAACTTCTGGTATTGTAATAATAATGAAGTGTGTATGTTTGTTATATGGTCCCGTAATGTTTCTATTGTACCACTCTAAGGGATGTGATATTTACATAATGGTGTTCTGTGGATGTCATGTCAATGACTATAGTATACTACACATGTAGTGGTATGCTGGGTCACAGCAAACAACGACTCAACAAGTCAAGAATCCAGATATACAATACAAAGATCCAAATCACCTTGCAAACGATACAACATCTGAGTATGGATAAGATGCAAATGGGGCTAAGAGCCCTGAAGAATAACCAATGGCGTCCATAACCCTGCACAGGCCAAGCCAGAAGGGTAACCCTACTAACAATGTCGATCTCAAACCTGCTAAAACAAAAGGGGGTGCCAACAAAGGGCAAAGGAAAAGGAGAGTGCTTAGTACTGAGGCCAGTACATAGCGAGTCTAGAATTCGGCGGTGCTCACCTACATAGGAATGGTGGACTGAAGCGAGAGAAAAGCATGCACTATACAACCTATAGAGACTCGATACAACTTTTGGCTATTAGAGAGGGATAAGAAAGACCTATTCGGGAACCAAGATTCTAACACCAAACATACCCATCCTGGTATTTCCCCTTGAGACCAAACAAGGAAGTCCTTCCAAGGAAACTCTCATAGTTGGTAGTTTTATTCATTATTTCCATGGTGGTTATTCAACTTACTAGTCATATCAGATACAAGTCAAATTTATAATAGTAAACTTTAGTTATAGTTGTCTATGATCGAGAAACTATGCTCCAAGTCGTCCATAACCACAGACACGACTTTCAAAAACATTTAACCCTGCAGGGGTGCACCAAAGTTTCCACACGCACTTCAATCCTTTTTGCCAGATCAATTAAGATACTTCCATCGGTATGTCGTCAGGGCTTCGGACACAATGCTTTCTGTAACATCCTAGCATTAGAGCTTAGAAATAAGCTGAGATAAGGTGTGTGCATTGCATTCATGCATAGAAAATCCAGATATTTTTTGTGTTTTTAAATAAAACTTGTCAAAGAGATTGAAGCTTCTCCTAACTTGGTGGAACTGAAGTAGATCATCAAGTTGATTGCGATAAGTTTCAACATGACCTTTGCTAAAACCTTACCTTTGGGTAATATAATTTGATCTAAGGGTAGATCAAATGTAATAAAACTAAGTCACAACACATTACTTAATAAAGTGTACTTGATCTTCTAGAGATCATTACATGGTATTCCATACCACAACTCAAGGATGAATATTTAATATTCTAAAGATGTTATCAAGGTATTATCTACCACAAAACCTGAATACCAAGTTAAGTATATAACTTAAGTAAAGAAACCCCATAACTAAATCTTGAAACACTTGCTTGCCATAGTTATTCCTACCATGGGTAGCATGGTAGTTCTTAAAAATTAACTCTTATTACAAATAGAGTAGAAAGGGAAGTCAAACGAAGACCATCCATCACATACCCTTAGTGTCATGTTAATAGATGACAATCCTATTTAACTAAGTCCCGGTGTCTACTAATCATTAATGTGTGTGATCAATTCTTGACCTAGCACTTATTGACGCATAGCCTTTGATCTATTATATTGACCTTCCAAAGACCTTAAGTAAATTAATAAGAAGAAGGAACTAGTATGGTGAAGTGTTCCATCATCAATATAATGAGATCCTTAGTGGCGATCAAACCATTTGATGTTGGAGCGGTACCTAAACCCAAGAGTTAAGCTAGTAATTGAGGAGCCATGAGAAAACTAGTAGTATTTGTGTATCAAATAATAATCTTGTTAAGCCAAGTGGGTATAAACTTCAAGTAAGTTTTCTTAGCAATATAAGCCTTCTAGAAAGACTAGTACAAGTTTACTACTTAGTGGATAATAAATCTTGATCAGACAATTAGAAGCCTAAGCTAGTTTGATCAAATGATGGTGGTCATTATTATCAAGTCACTTGAGAATAGATGACTAGGTGTTGAAGAAGAGTTGTGAGTATACCAAATTATGTAAAGCCCTAGTAAGATGAATCATCTAGCTTGATTATGAGAAGGCAAGCTAGAGTATAATGAAGTATATGACATAAGTTGTAGAAGTAGTTGGAAGTATAATAGTTTAACCAAGGTAATACAAGAACAAACTTGTATTATGGAGAGTAGTACCATATCTATTCCAGAGGATTGATAACCTTTGTTATGTATAGTGAGGCTTGTAGTCTTGCAACCTTTGGTGGCAGTTGCAAGATGGAATTAAAGGAATTAATGGATGGAGTTAGAAGTAGCTACAATGATGGATACATTAAGGTAGTTAAGAAATGGAAGTTTCATACTAGAGTGATAATGGAGAATGATTATTGTTGGAGTGGCATGACCATGTCATCATATGATGAGAGATATGGTGGAGTCAGATGATTGATTTATTCAGGAAGATGTGATCTTTGTGAATAATATAAGAGGGATTTATAGAGTATATTTAGGAAACGAATTCCTTATCTAAAGATAACCTTAGTGAGGTATTAAGGTAAGGATTCTTTAGAAACCTTTAACCAACAGTATATCAAGCCATGACAAGACTCATGTCTACTTCATTATTTAAAACCCTAGAATCAAATGGATAGTGAAACCATTTTGTATTCCTAGGTAACCATTGAACAATACCTCTTGGACAATTAAAGCTTCCAAGAGATAATTAGAGAACCAGATGAGTGTTTATAGATGGAAGCCTTGTCCACCTTATTACCTTAAACCCTAATAGAAACCTATACCCATGAACCAACAAGATTTCTCTAGGAAGTAATTCCAATATCTCACTCTAAGTTGAGATATCAAATCTATAGATTTAGAAGTAGTGTCCCTAAACCTTGATCCTTATCCATATTCATAATAGAATATGAGTCTAATGAACCTTCCTAAAACTCATGGTAATTCTAAACTCTACAAATCAAGTAGAATTGGATTTGGTAAAATCACCAAATAGGGAGAACCATGAAAATTAAATCACCCTATCATGAACCACAAGGATTAAAATCTTATAATGTATATATATATAATTCCTTTATGAGGTTAAGTATTAATAAGATTATGTACACATAATTATCCATCTTAAATCATCATGATTACATTCTTTTAGTGGAAGTGAAAGTCATTTTAAAAGATCTTATTATAAAGATTAAATCTCTAAAAACCCTGATTCCTATTTATATTCTCTAACAAAAATAATCCTTTCTATAATCATGATTAGTGTAAATACTAAAAATAGAAGTCCAAGGATACAAATAGATATATAAATATTCAGTACATATTCACAAAGTATCACCAACTAAATTTAAACTTTAAATAGATAAATAAATATAAAACAGAAGAAAGAATAGAAATAGAAAAAAGGGAAAATGGCAGAGTCCAGAACTGGCCCACGGCCAAGAGAAGTTTCTTGCCTAACCAACGCTCGTGAGCAGCAGCAGTCAATTTCTGCTCGCTCGGCTGCAGCCCACCTAGCCCATCGTAGCCCAAACCGTCCCATACCTCTTCGTGTCCTCCTATTTTCTTCTTCTTCGCGACCGGCAAGCAAGCAGCTGCCTGGCGATGCCTCTGTCGTCTGCTGCAGTCACCACGATTTGTACCGATGCTGCCGTCATCCATAGGGGATAAGAAGGACCCGACGAAACCTCATTTGTCCTCATCCCCATTTCCCCTCTACCTATTCCCCATTTCTCTCCTCTGGTTTGAAACCCTAGCTCACAGTGGCATTCACGCCTCGTCGATTCCATGCTCGCCTCGGCAAGGTGAGACCACCATGATGACCGTCGTACTCTTCTCGTCAAATTGCTCCATTCTGCGGAAGCTAAAGAAGACCCAGGTGATCGGATTGGTACCACCGTTCCGACGCCGTTCATCGTCGATTGCCACCGCTACCATGCTCCTTCGGCCTCGTGAACCGCTGCACGGCTATCCTGGTGAGCCCATGGTGCTTTGGCAGTTCTCCTTGCTCATGCTCTAGCTCTTTGATGCTGTCAACACTCGGGTTTTTAATCCCAGATGCCTGTTATGCCATACCTCGCAATCCTAGGATTACCATTTTTGCTAGACATAACAGATTTTTATCACAGTACATCATCCATTAAAAACCATAATAAGGTCTTACAGATAAAAGATCTCATGATCCAGTCTTAATAGAATCAAAGCAGCGGAAATTAAACGTAGTAGGAGCTCCATCCTAAGAGTCATAGGCAATGCTGATGATGGGAGATGATCCTAGTTGTCGTAGACCTCCTGTTGTCCATCATCCTGGTAGTCCTCCTCATAGCCTGGCCACGGGAATAGCTAGGGACAAAGCCATGAGTACTCTTTAAGTACTCGCAAACTATCACTAACAAGTAAGCTAGTTCTAGTAGGAATATTAAGCTCTAGGTTTATTTGCAAAAAGCCAGGTTTATCTCATACTGAGTTTATAAGTAAAGAAAACTAATTTAATGTTGTAAAGCACTTAAGTGGGAACCTAGTTTTCATATCCACAACCCTGTTGTGGTCAAGTCAAAATCATAGTTCAAGTCACAAGTCATTTTGAAAACATCTGACGACGGAACAGTATGGTCACTCCACCTGTCCATGACCGCGGACACGGCTATTCAAATAGTTTGACACTCTGCAGAGGTGGTACACTTTCATCACAAAATTCGATACATCCGTCAGGGATAACCCTGAATCAATCATACTTAGTATGCGGATAGTCAATCATAACCTTTCAATTACACACAGTAGTATATGCACCTCCCCTATGAGCTTGGCCCCCCAGCCATGGCCATCTGCCATCCTGGGCACTACATAGGTGGGCATTCATCACAAGGTAGCCTCACCTAAACCTCTTCTGCAAGGGAACCCATACTAAGGCATATAAACTTCCGGCTAATCCCTACCCAATTCAGGTATTGTGGTTGTACGGTAAAATTGGAATGGTATCGCATCCGAACCCAACCATCAGTTTTTGTAAAGGGCTAAGGCTCATGCCAAAATATCTCAATAGAATGAAACATCATCCCAAGGTTTTCATAAATCATTTTCACCAATTATTCCCATATAAAGTGATCAACTTTTATGCTTAGCACTAGCCACTAAATTTGTGGGTATTCCCTAATGAGGGGTGCTAATCAAGTGTAGCTATCCAAATCTAATCGCATGCCTTGGAATGACATCTAAGTATGACTACTTAGGCCTAGTTTTATACTCTTTATGGTATCTATACTATTGTTCCAATACTCACAAAGCACTAACTAAAAGTAAAGAACTTTGGTAAAAGTAAAAGAATAACGCTTGCAAGTAAAACTTGGGATGGGTATAATGAAAGTTGTATAACCAAGCATGCCTAAAGCATCTTTGCATAGGTTATCAAGTTTGAAAGTGTTAGCTTGTATAGTTAACTTGTAGTGCTAGGCTTGCATTGTTAATGATGGCTTGCCTTGAGTAGTGCAGTGATTGAAGTTCTCCTCTCTTCTTCTTGGTAGTACTCCTCCTCCTCGTATCCCGGGTCTGTATTATCATCTATAAATGAATAAGAGGTACACAATCACCAAACAATACTTAACTATTTATATTTAGCACACTAAGGCTCACACTTGATGATCTAGCATCATCACAAATATCACATGAAATAAAGACTTAATCTTGTTTATCTTATTTTGGAAAAGTAATTTCTACTCATTGAAAATACTAAAGATTTAATATTCTCCAATTAAAATATGGGATCATGTTGACACATGTCATCAACACATATTCTAATACATGGGAATGTGATTTAAAGTGGTGGTCATATTTTATAAAGTTTAAGATTATCATTTAATAGAATTAAAGTGACTAGAAATGCCCATATAGCATGCTTTTGGTACTATTCCAATGTCATTGCATGTAAACCTACATATTTTTACATATTCAGATAGATCTTATCAAATGTGATTTTTGTGCGTTGGAATCAACTCAAAAGCATTTATGGTTGATTTTTGAAAAATGTTTGAAGTTGGAAAAGTCTCTGTCTTGTTATTTTTACTATAGGTGATCTCTAACTCCAAATGGTTTGAATCCAACGGGCTTGGATAGATATTTCGAATACCTTTCTATCAAAATTTGAATCATGCAATTTAGTTCAGTGAATCTCTTTGAATTGATTTTTGAATCTACTAAAAGAATCTGGTTTCAACTAAAATGGAAAATAACTATTTGAATCTACAGGCCTGCGCGGGAAACCTACTGGGCCGGCCCAATCAGCGCAGCGTGGCGCAGAGGGCTACTGACAGTAGGGTCCCACTAGTCAGCGACTCTATCTAACCGAAACAGTATCGTTCAATCTAGGCCCTACGATTAGAACCTAATGTAGCGGCTAACATTCATCTCCTACGTAGAACAGCTCCGGCGAGGTCTGAACACTAACGTGGCGGTGGGGGTCGTTTGATGCTCACCAGGGCTCCAGCTAGGGTCGCCGATGGGGGTGAACGACGTTGTAGACGACGGCGGTTCGAACGGTGGTCGCGGCGGCTCCTGGGGCGGCTCCAATCGATGGCTCCTCTTCTCCTCTACAGCGGCGGACTCCGGCCAAATTCTAGCGGGTGGTTCTTGCCTTGCTCCAAGTAAGGGTGTGGAAGGCTCAGTAAGGAGGGGGAGTGTGAGGGTGTGGTGAATTGAGGTGGAGAGCCCCTCTATTTATACACCGACGAAGGGACATTGCGACATGGGCTCAGGCTCATCGGTGACGACGATACAGGTGGCTAGCGGCGTGGCTAAGGTTAGGGGCAACGCAGTGCTCCCTGGCGGCCATCACGGGCTTAATGGCGCGGCACGGGGTGGTCTGGAACTGTCGGGCACAGGCGATGCTCTACGTGGAACTGGCGGTGTTCGAGACGGCGCACGTGGGCTACGGGTCGCGTGGCGGCGAACGGGGATGTCTAGGATCTAGCTGGTGTTATGGCGAGTGTGTGCATGTGCGGTGAGGGCGAGGCGCGGCGTGGGCGATCTGGTCGGCTGCGGTGCTCTGGCGCGCTCTCGGCACGACATAGAGAAAGTGGGTGTTGTGGTTCTCAGGTGGTCCATGGCCTGGCTGCCATCAAGGGCTGGACATGGGGTGGCGGTGGACGTTGGCCTGCCTCCTAGACATCATGGACAAGGGCGGCGCGGTCTGGAGCGAGCGGTCCATGGTCGGCCGGCGTGGTCTGTTTCGGGCGGTGGCGCACTGGTGCAACGACAAAGGGGGGTGCTGGTCCGGTGCATTGCTAGGTGCTGGGGGAGACAGGGGAGTGAAATAGGGGTGAATGGTCGAGTGATCAATGCTCCAAACAGTGAAGTTAGGCAGTATTTGATCTGTGTCTGCAAGGTGTTCGACTAAATGGCCGCATGAAGTTTAGTTTGAAATTTTTGAATAAAATTTGGTGAGTGTTTTGATATTATGCTTGAGTGTCTATGGTTGCTTGGAAAAGTCAAGGTGAATTTTTGAGTGGTTTTTGCAAAATAGTGATCTTATCATATGAACTTGATTCAATTTTGAAATGTCCTTTAAATAGATTTGAAAATTGTTTCTGTTGGTTGGTAAAGTGGGTTTGGGTTCACTTTTACTTGGTTTAGCAAGGGGTGAAAACAAGTGGACATGTTTTTGTTGGAAATTCTTTTCTAGGAACTCACAAAGTGGCCTAGTGGTTGATTTTGGTCAAAATGACTATTTGATCATATGATCATTATTTGATTTTCTTTTCTTTTGATTTTGTTTGTAATTGGCCTAGATGATGTAGTATTCATCTTTAAACTATTCCTAATCATTTGTAGCAATCAAACATGGCAATTGCACTCATATATACACTAAAGAAAATCACACATACACTCATATTCAAATTAATAATAAAAGTTTTAGTTAACCCTAAACTTGGGTGATTAGAACTTGATATTCTTGCTTAATATTTTTGGGGTGTGAAAAACGTTCCCTCCTTAAACAAAATATCATCCCGAGATTTAAGAAAACTAGGAACTAAAGAGATTTGGAAACTCGGTCCTAATATAATCTTCTTGCTCCCAAGTAGCTTCTTCTTCAGTATGGTTGCTCCACTCGATCTTGAGAAACTTGATACTCCTGGTCCTGGTGGTTCGGAAAGCTTCTTCCAAAATACGAATGGGTACTTCACGATACGTCAGATCCTTGTTGATATCTATGGCTCAGTGATCGATGTTCTTGAAAACTTTGGTCTGCTCCGGAGCTTCTATTCATTTGCGAAGTAATGAGATATGGAACACATCATGTATGGATGATATCTCCTCCGGCAGTTCCAGTTGATATGATACTTCTCCTCGGTGATTCAAAATTTTGAAGGGTCCAATATATCTGGGGGCTAACTTTCCTTTTAGCTGAAAACGTTGCATTCCTTTCAAGGGTGATACTTTGAGATATACAAAATCTCTGACATTGAAGGTCAGGTCTCGACGCCTCTTGTCAGCATAACTCTTCTGTCTGGATTGAGCGGTTTTGAGGTGCTCACGGACTTTGTGAACCTTCTCTTCGGCTTCTCATAGGATGTCGGGTCCAAAGATCTGACTCTCTCCTACTTGCGACCAATTCAAGGGGGTACGACACTTCCTTCCATACAGAAATTCAAATGGGTCCATTTGCAAACTGGCTTGATAACTGTTGTTGTATGAGAATTCTACGAAAGGCAGACAATCTTCCCATTTTGATCCATATTCTAGCACACAAGCTCTCAACATATCTTCTAAGATTTGGTTGACTCTTTCGGTTTGTCCATCGGTCTGCGGGTGATAAGCTGTGCTGAAGTTCAGCTTGGTTCCTAATCCTTCTTGGACTTTCTACCAAAATCTTGAGGTAAACTGGGTTCCTCGATTTGATACTATGGTCTTAGGGATTCCATGCAAACTAATGATTCTAGCAATGTACAGCTCTGCTAGCTGCGAACTCTGGTAGGTGGTCTTGACAGGTATATAATGGGTTACCTTGGATAGTCTATCAACTATGACCCAAATAGAGTCATTTCCCCTACTAGATGTAGGCAAACCGATGATAAAATCCATTCTGACAGAATCCCATTTCCATTCCGGAATCTGCAATGGTTGCAAGAGTCCTGCGGGTCGCTGATGTTCCGCTTTGACTCTCTGACAGATATCAGACTTGGCTATGTAGCTTCCGATTTCATTCTTCATCTCGTGCCACCAAAATTGCACTCTCAGTTCCTGATACATCTTCGTTCCTCCGGGATGGATAGAATAAAGAGTATCATGAGCTTCCTACATGATAACTTGCTTCAACTCGGAATCTACTGGCACACAGATACGTCCTTTGTACCACAAAACTCCTTCTTCATCTTCGGTGAATCCAGGTACCTTCCCTGTACTGATACAACGCTTGATTCCGTCGATACTTGCATTTCCTTTCTACGCTCCCTTGATCTAACTAATCAAAGTGGGTTGAAGTTCTATGCTAGCTAAAAATCCTTTGCTAACTAGCTCCATTCTAAACTGGTCCAACTCTTCATGCAAACTTGGCTGGGCTTCCTTAATCATGGTGTTTAATCTACATGGCAATCTGGTAAGAGCATCCGCTACCACATTGGCTTTGCTGGGGTGATAGTGAATGTCAAGGTCATAATCCTTGATTAACTCTATCCATCTCCTTTGCCTCATATTCAGCTCCTTCTGGGTGAAGATATACTTCAGACTCTTATGATCCGAATAAATCTCACAACGGTTACCCATAAGGTAATGACGCCATGTCTTCAAAGCTAAAACTACGACGGCTAGTTCAAGGTCATGGGTAGGCTAGTTTGCTTATGTTGCTTCAGTTGTCGGGACATATATGCTATGACTTTGCATTCTTTAATCAACACACATCCGAGAGCAATCTTGGATGCATCACAATACACATCAAAAGGCTTCTTGATATCTGGCATAATCAAGATTGGGGCTAAAATCAATATCTTCTTGAGCTCTTGAAAACTCACTTCACATTTGTCCGTCCATTGAACTTCCTATCTTTCTTGAACAATTGGGTCATCGGTTTTGTGATGCTCGAATATCCTTCAACAAACTTGCAGTAATATCCCGCTAATCCGAGAAATGCACGGACTTGGGTTTGAGTGGTTGGGGCTTTCCATGCTTCAACATCTTTGATCTTGGCGGGATCGACAGCGACTCCTCCTACCGACACAATATGTCCTAGGAATCCTACTTCCTTTAACCAGAACTCACATTTGCTAAACTTGGCATACAACTAATGCTCTCTAAGAGTTTCAAGGATGGTTCTCAGGTGTAGCTCATGGTCTTCTTCTAACTTGGAATAGATCAGAATATCGTCGATAAAAACAACGACAAACTTATCTAGGAAGTTCATAAAAATCTTATTCATGACATTCATGAAATAAGCGGGGGCATTGGTTAATCCAAAAGACATGACAGTGTACTCATACAATCCATATCTGGTGGTAAAGGCGGTCTTTCGGATATCCGTTCCATGAATCTTGAGTTGATGATAACCAGTTCTAAGATCAATCTTAGAGAACACTCTGGCACCAGTCAACTGGTCAAACAGATCCTCTATCTTCAGTAGTGGGTACTTGTTCTTGATGGTGACATCATTCAGCTTTCGGTAATCCGTCACAAATGGTTACCTCCATCTTTCTTATCCACAAACAAAACAGGCGATCTCCATGGCGAGGCGCTTGGTTAAATCAAACCTTCCGCCAACATAGCATCAAGTTGTTTCTTCAGCTCCACTAATTTAGATGGGTTGATACTATAAGGTCTTTGAGCTATGGTCTAGTTCCAGGAATTAGTTCAATGATGAACTCGATATCCCGATCTGGGGGCATACCAGGCAATTCATCTGGGAACATGTCGGGGTATTCACAGAGTACTCTGACTTAGTCAAGGGTTGGTTGGGCTAGACTCTTGTTGCACTTAAATTGATGGGGCAAGGTCTCGCATACATGCTCTACTGATACTCCAGTGCCACTGGTCATGGTTATGGCTTTCTTGGCACAGTCAATTAATCCTTTATGTTTCGACATCCAATCCATTCCTAGTACTACTTCCAAACCTTTGGTTCCAAGTACTATTAGATTAGCATAAAAATCTATGCCATGGATTCTGATAGGTACATCCTTGCAAATTTTTCTAGCTTTGGTGGTTGAACCAGGTATTTGAACTATCATAAGATGCTTTAGTTTTGTTGGTTGAATCTTACTAGTGCATGCAAATTCTTCTATAACAAACGAGTGCGTTTCTCTAGAATCAAACAGCACTCTTGCAAGTACTGAGTTAACAGAAAATATACCCAGCACGACAGCTGGCGCTACTTGAGCTTCTTCAGCGTTCATGTGGAACAGACGGCTGTTGCGGTTGAGCGAGTTCCCTGGGGCAAATCTGCTTCCAGGCTGAGCACGACACTTCTATTGAGCGGGTGCATTCACATTGGTGACTGCTACAAGCTTCTTGGGACACTCGTTGGAGTAGTGACCCTTGACTCCACATTTAAACCAAGTAATCTAGGACTTGTCTTTTCCTGCGACAGGCACAACATTACTTCTAGTCCTTGGGGCAGTATTGTTGTTGTTGTTGTTGTTGGACTTGGGCGGTGCACGGTTGAAGTTATTTGAGTTGTCGGGGTTGTTGTCGTGGTCTCCTCCAGACTTCAAGTTTCCTCCGCCACGATTGGGATAGTTTGGACGGGACATAGGGGGTCTGTTGTTTCTTGGGGCATATCCTACAGACGGGTTGGGGCGATACTTCTGGTTATTCTGGGATCCAGTCTGGTGCATCATCCTACGCTTGCGATTGTCATTGGCTTGGTTTATCTTCCCTTCCATCTGAATGGCAGAGTCTACTAGCTCTTCTAGATCTGCAAAACGGATGTTGACTAACATAGTCTGCATCTCATCATGTAATCCATTCAGGAACCTTTTATTCTTCTTTGCTTCGGTGTTAATCTCATCAAGGGCATATCTAGCTAGGGATAGAAATTTGTCATGGTACTCAACTACCGTCATCCTTCCTTGCTTCAGTTCCCTGAACTCATCCCTCATCCTGGTGACCAAACCTTGGGGCACATGGGTCCGGCTGAACTTGATCTTGAATGCTTCCCAGGTCATCATCTGACCTTCGTTCATGGTACGGGTGCTATTCCACCAGGCTCTTGCATCTCCTGCCAGATAGTGGGTGGCAAATAGTACCTTTTCATTGGCATCAACTCCTGCAACCTCTAAGTTGTTCTCCATGGTTTGCAGCCAGTCATCAGCATCTAGGGGATCCTCCGATTTACTAAAGATAGGTGGGTTGGTGTTCTGAAAGTTCTTAAGTTTGGATCCATGATGATCTTGGTTTCCATGGCCTTGATTATCGTGGGCCATCTGAGCTATCTGTTGCCGAGTGGCTAAGTTGGCTTGACGTTCAGCTCTACTAGCTTCACGGTCGGAAACTAGCATTTGCAGAATCTGCAACATTGGGTCCTGAGATGAACTGCTTCCTCCGAGGTTTCCATGAGTCATCTGAAGATTGAGATAGATAATGAGTGACATGGGTATACTCTACAGGTACTCGAGGTTAGTATATACGGCCTGGATACAGCAGAAGCCCACAGCGTTGCCAAGGACAAAATGGAGAACTCGAGTGGCCTACGGACTCTTGATTGCTTGCGAGACAAGAAGAAGCTAAAGATAGAAATTTTAAGGGAAAACCCTAACCTATAACCGACTCGACCTGCTACCCGAGACCCAGCCTATCTATATAAAGGCTAGGAGGGGGCAGCGAGGAGGACACACGCAACCCTAGTTTCCACAACCCTCGCCAGATTGCATCTGCGCACCATTGTAATCGTCGATTCCTTCATTAATTCCAAGACCAGATAAGAAGGAGTAGGGACCTCTACGAGGCCTGAACCTGGGTAAACCTTGCATCCCTGTGTGCTTGTTTGCTAGCCGATTGATGCTTCCAGCGCGCCCTCCTTCTCCAAAACCCAAGTCCATAACAATGGGCATTGATGAGTTAAACCCTCGTCAATTGGCGCCGTCTGTGGGAATTGGGAGTGTTGATGTCGTGGCTTCTTTGGCCCCATCAACTGCGATCTACAACTCTGCAACAACGGAGATTCACCAGCTCTTCGGCGCGTTCGACTTCACCATCCACACGCCAGCCACTCGCCCGGCTTTCGTGTCCGTGGGTGATGGAATCAGCCTGGCGATCGGGAGCTTCCGCTTCCAGGTTGGTCATATGGGCACGCTTCGCATGCCTGACCAGTCAACAGAACCCGCGATTACTCCAGCATCGTGGTTCCCGCCACCAATCGGTACCCTCAGCGAGCTCAAAACCTCAGCAGTAGGTGAGAGCACGGATAGCCGTAGCAGTCGTGAATCTGATCTGGGTGACCTAGCAACTGGAGATGGAGCCTACGGCTCCGGATCTGAAAGTTGTGTGAGGAACAGCTTCCCCAACCACTTCATGTGCGCCGTCATCAATGCTGGCGACACCTCTACCAATCGCGACAACACGGGCAACGGTGGCAATGGATCTGATCCGCCCAACGGTGGCATACCTAATGGTGGACCGCCCAACGGTGGCCCCGCTAACGGTGGCAATGGCGTGCCCATCAACAATGGAGGGGCAGTTGAACCACCAACCATGGTGAATGAGAACACTGGGGAGCGCGTAGTGATCAGGCTCAACGACAACGAGTGGGCCCGCTGTCGAGAAGCCCTACGAGGCAACCCTCTGCCCTTCGGCTCCCCGCAAGAACTGCTGATGGGCTACCATTGGCTCCTGAAGGAGGAATACAAACGCCAAGTACATACAATCACGCAACTCGAAGCGTGTAAGGAGGCAGCAGACGAGTCGAGCCTTCGACGAGCCGGGCTCTCCTCCCACGGAGGATCCTCCTCCAAGTGCAACGAGTATGTCGCTAACAAGAGGCAATCTCGACTGGCCCACCTCGCCGAGAAAGAGCATGTAGAAGCCGCAAAGGTCCTCGAGTTCGGTTCCATGACAGTGGATACGCGTGGCAACGTGCTCTCGAAAATGCCGCAAGCTGCGGTAACGGCGGCCACCATGTACCTCCTCAACAACCAGCCGCCAGTTGGAGATCCACGAGCCGCCATGCACCAATCTACGATCGCGGGTTTGGGGCTAATCGAGGCCACCCTCGATAAAGAGCCAACGCCAGAACCTAAGAAGGGCAATGCCCTGGCGAGACGCTATTCCTCACCCTCGTCCAGCGACGATAGTCACGACCTGTCTCGGCGTCGCGGCTCACGGCGGCATGATCACGACTACGATGCACGCGATGACCTCACGCAGAACAAAATCGACAAGTCAAGGGAAAGACGTGCTCGTTCGACTGATTCAGAAGAAGACAGGACTGAACTCTGCGGTGCCAGATGCTTCTGCAGAGCCATCAGGCAGAGACGAATGCCTAAAGGATTCGAACTCCCGTCAGAAAATCCAAAGTTCCACGGCCTACAGGACCCAAAGATCTGGTTGGAAGACCACTTTTCCTCTGTCAAGCTACACGGCGGGAGTCGAAGCACGGCCATGCAATGCTTGCAGCTACAGCTGCAAGATGCCGCCCGCGCACGGCTCAACAATCTCCCGCGCGGATCCATTCGCAGCTGGGAAGAGCTGGCCTAAAGCTTTGTGTGCAACTTCAAGGGCACTTACAAAAGGCCTGCATCAATTGAAGAACTGAGGAGCTGCCAGCAAAGGTCGGGCGAATCGCTACACTCGTACATCCAAAGATGGTCTATCATCAAGAACTCCGCACAAAACATTTCGGAGGATCGCGTAATCGATGCATTCAATGGCGGTGTTCGTCGCATGGAGCTCAGAGAGGCACTGGGCCGCTCGAAGCCCAAAACAATCGACCACCTGATGGAGATCGTGAATCAGTGGGCCGATGGAGAAGACTCGGTGAGAAACCGCACCTACTCCCATCGACGATGAAGACCTCGGGCGCAGACGTGACCGTCGAGGCAAGCGGCGAATGCGCACTTATGATGACCGTGACGACGTCAACATGGTCGCAGGTGGCTACGCTGACAAACATGATGACGGCCTCAACAGCGGCTATCGCAGCGGCGGATATCGCGACTACGGGAAAACCACGCAAGTATGGCAACACCGCACTCGCGAGGAACCACCCGCAGTATCCATCAAGGACAAACTGTCCGGGCCGTGCACCGTGCACTTCTACATCGACAAGCACGATGGAAAAAAGAAATCCAGCCATCTTCTCAAGGACTGCCACGAGTTCCTCAAACTCCATGAGGGCCTGACTCGGATGAATCGCGATGCGGTCAACAGGGGCTATCGAGCCGCCCCAAGCGTTGTGGCACATGGAGCTCCTCCACCACCACCTAGACCACCACCACCCGCGGATCCGCCGGTACAACACCACGGAGGCGAACCACACCCACGGGCCGTAGGCAACATGATGATCCAAAAGGGACGCCCCTCAAATTGGGTGAAGAAGGCTATCACTCACCAAGTCAACTTGGCGATAAACTCCCCATCGTCCACAACTGAGTACCTTAGTGGAAGCGACTCCTGCATCACCTTCGACAAGCGTGACCATCTGCGCCAAGTTCCCCATCTAGGCCACTGTCCCCTTGTACTCGAGGCGCAAATCGGAGGCTTCGACATGAGTCGCGTATTCATGGATGGTGGAAGCGGCATCAACCTCATGTTCGCAAGTACCTTGCATGCAATGAGGATCCATCTGACATGCCTAGAGGTCTCAGACACGACATTTCACGACATCGTCCCAGGCAAGGGCATATGTCCCCTAGGAAAAATCAACCTCGATGTCATCTTCGGCATGCCGAAAAACTTTCGGCGCGAGCGCATCGACTTTGAAGTCGTTTACTGGCCTTCACAGTACCACTACATCCTTGGACGCATCGCGTTCGCTAGGTTCATGGCGTTACCACACTATGCCTACCTGCAGATGAAAATGCCAGGTCCCAACAGCGTCATCATAGTCAATGGGAGCTTCGAAAGGTCCGACAGCTGCGATAGGGAATTCAACAGAATCTCCCAGTCCTTCGGCATGTAGGAGGAACTCGCAAGATTAAAGGAGTTGACGGATAGCAGTCTGTCTCCCCTAAGCAGGCCAAGCTGCCTGTCCTTCGACTCGTCTGTGCATACAAAGAAAGTCCAGGTCCACCCAACGAACCCGACCAAGACGGTTCTCATCGCTAATAACTTGAGTTCCGCATTGGAACTCGCACTCGTCGAATTCCTCCGTGAGCACTGGGAAATCTTCACCTGGTGTCCTTCGGACATGCCATGAGTTCCCAGGGAATTTGTCGAGCACGCACTCAACGTGAATCCAGACGCCAGGCCAGTCAAGCAGACAATACAACGATTGTCCGAACCACGAGCAAAAGCAGTCGGGATGGATATCAACAGACTCCTCGACGCAAACTTTATATGCAACATCAAGGAAAGCACTTGGCTCGCTAATACAGTACTAGTGCCCAAAAAAGACACGGATATCCTACGGATGTGCGTGGACTTCACCTCCTCGAATAAGCACTGCCCAAAGGATCACTTCCCGCTGCCACGAGTCGACCAAATCATTGACTCTACCACGGGATGTGAGCGGATCTTCTTCCTCGACGCCTACTCAGGCTACAACCAGATTCGAATGAAGGAGGAAGACCAAGAGAAGACGGCGTTTACAACGCCCTTTGGTGTGTTCTGTTACAACACAATGCCCTTCGGGCTAAAAAATGCAGGAGCCACCTATTAGTGGTGCATGCAGGCCTGCCTCAAGAGCCAACTTGGTCGCAATATACAAGTCTATGTTGATGACCTCGTCATCAAAACCAAGGAAGAAGCCTCACTAATCGACGACCTCCGCGAGACCTTCGCCAACCTCGACCGCTATCGGATCAAGCTCAATCCAGAAAAATGCGCCTTTGGCGTACCATCCGGGAAATTACTTGGGTATCTCATCTCTGCAAGGGGGATTGAAGCAAACCCGAAGAAAATAAAAGCCATACTAGCCATGGAGAAGCCGAAGAATGTAAGAGGCGTCCAACAGCTGGCTGGGCGAATCGCGGCGCTCAGTCGATTCATCAGTCGAATGGGCGAAAAGGCACTACCTTTCTACCAACCTCTCCGCGAAGCTGACAAGTTCGAATGGACTAACGAGGCGCAAGAAGCATTTGAAGACCTCAAGCGCTTGTGGTCCACCTCGCCAGTACTGATAACACCGCACGAAAAAGAACCACTGCTGCTCTACATCTCCGCCACCAACCAGGTGGTCGGCACGGTGCTTGTGGTGGAACGTGCCGAAGAAAACAAAGTCCACGGGGTGTAGCGCCCAATCTACTACCTCAGCGAGGTGCTCACGCCAACAAAGCAGCGGTACCCGCACTACCAAAAGCTGGCATATGGCTTCTTCATGACAGCCAAGCGACTGCGCCACTACTTCTAGGAGCACCCAATCGTGGTGGTCAACGACGCCTCGCTTGGACATGTTCTCAACAACCCCGACGCCACCGGACGAGTCGCGCTTTAGGGAATCGAGTTGTCTCCACGAGACATTACATACGAGAAGCGTGACGCGATCATGTCACAAGTACTCCCTGATTTCCTCATGCACTGGATGGAGAACCAGCTCCCCGAAAAGCCAGATATGTCCTATCTCTAGACAATGCATTTCGATGGGTCCAAACAAAAGGACGGAGCTGGTGCAGGTGTCATACTGACATCACCCCAAGGAGACAAGTTGAAATACATTATGCGAATGCAGTTCACTGCCTCCAACAATGAAGCTAAGTACAAGGCTCTACTGCATGGGATGCGGATGGCGAAAGCCTGCGGAGCGAAGAGGCTCATCATCTACGGCGACTCCAAACTGGTGGTCAATCAAACAATACACGAGTGCGACGCACTGAATGACAACATGATTGCCTACCATGACCTCTACGACACACTCGAAGGGGACTTCGACGGCTACGAACTATGGCACGTAGGCCGCGAACGCAATGAAGAAGTGGACGCACTCGCCAACATTGGCTCCACCTGCGCCCCCATACCAGCTGGGGTATTTCTCGAGCGCATCTGCGAACGCTTCTTAAAGCCAAAGGCCATAGAGAAGAAAACAAGCGCAACAATGGACTCGGGTGCTACGCCACCCAATGAGCCAATGGCACTCGACGACCTGGAGCTTGACACAGGACTGGAGGGACCAATGGGTGTCATGATGATCAAACCATCTTGGACTCAACCCTACATCACATATCTTCTCAGCAAGAGGCTCTCGGACGATCCGATTGACGCACAACACGTCACGCGACAATCCAAGGCATTCGCGTCTCCAACAGACGTACAAACGTAGCATAACAGGAGTGCTCCAACGGTGCGTCTCCAACAGAGATGGAAGGGCCGTCCTCCTCGACATCCACAAAGGCACCTGCGGGCATCATGTTGGCAGTCGCGCCCTCGTCGCCAAAGCCCTATGGGCTGGATTCTACTGGCCCACGGCCATCCGCGACACCAAGGACAACGTCCAGCGCTGCAATGCTTGCCAGCGATTCGCAGACAAACCACATGCACCAGGCGCAGAACACCGGCCAATACCATTAGCTTGGCCCTTTGCGCAATGGGGACTCGACATGGTTGGCAAGATCCCAAGGTCCCCACGAGGAGGCTACGTCTACCTCTTACTCACGGTTGACAAATTCACCAAGTGGATATAGGCCATGCCGGTGAGAAATCAATTAGGGAACAACGCAGTCAAGTTCTTCGAATCCATCGTCTACCGTTTTGGCGTGCCACATAGTATCATCACGGACAACGGGACGAACTTCACCTCCAAGGAGTTCCAGGAATTCTGCGAAAACCTGGGAATCAATATAAGTTACGCCTCGGTGGCTCACCCGCAGAACAACGGTCAAGTCAAAAGGCCAACGGTTTCGTCTGCGGTGGAATCAAGAAGCGACTCCTCCAGCCACTTGAACAAGCTGCTGGATGCTGGCCGGACGAGCTGCAATCCGTACTCTGGAGCCTGCGCACAACTCCCAACAACGCCACGGGATACACCCCATTCTTCATGGTGCATGGTGCCGAAGCGGTGCTACCCGCTGAAGTACGGTACAAAGCCCTGCGGGTTGTCGCATATAGCGAGAAGGAGTCAACTCTCGCACTCGAAGACTCCGTCGACCTCCTCGACGAGGCACGCGAAATTGCAGCGGAAAGATCAACGATCTACCAGCAAAATCTCTGCAACTACCACAGCAGACGGCTATGCCCCAGGTCCTTCGTCGAAGGAGATCTGGTCCTACGATTGAAGCAACAAGGGAATCTCAAGCTCGAGTCCCCCTGGGAGGGACCATACGTGATTACAGAAGTAATCCCAGGTGGTGCCTATCGCCTTAAAGATTTCGAGGCAGGAGTCGCATACTCCAACCCTTGGAACGTCGCGCAGCTGCGGTGCTTCTACCCTTAGTCGTTTTTCTTTCTTTACATTACAAATAAGGCTTTTCAGCCAGGCTACTTAGCCATACATTGTACCTCGTACTGTTCTACGAATAAATAAAGCTAAGTGCCCCAAACTCTATTTTTTCTATTATGTTTCACCATCTATTTACTCGGGGGCTGCACCACCCTTTACACATCTGTTCTACGAACCAATCGCGATATCCTAAGTAGCTGACGCAATAATCGAACCCTTGACAAACACCAACCCAGCTGTAACGCACCTGGCAGGTTGGCAAGGTGCTAACATAAACGTACGTCAGGCTAACGAAAAGGAATCGCATAGTGCAACGCACTCGCAAAACATATAAGTTAACAAGCTCAATATAAAATCAATTACACTCAGAATATACATATGAACTTTACAACACTGGTACACTTCTGTGCAGGATACAAGTTAAACTACTGCTGCAGCAAAAGAACATATGTCTGCTCCTCGAAGAAGTCGACAATCTCCTCTGCTGGATGATCCACCGCCTGGTAATGTGGAACCATATTCCAGGTCGAACCTGCTGGCGGCACCGACGGTCCAGCAGCAATCGCTGCAACGTCTACATCCGGCCTATGCAGTCGCACCAGCGACAAAGTAGCCTTGACACCAGCCACTAACTGTTGCCACACGCACTATCGAACCGCGCTCAAATCTTGAAATTTAGACAAGAGAGCCAACAGGCTCGAAGGGACGGCGTCCAGGGGAAACATTGTCCGATAGATATTCCTTAGGCACGACTGCGCCTTCTTGAGGAAGTGGAGTACTCGAGAGGCACGATCCTGCAGGGTCGCAAGTGCGATCGCACGATCATGGTCCACCCAAAAACACCCACTCGCCTGAAGCTGCTCCTGAGTCAGGGCGTTCATGCGAATGGCGATCTTGTCCTTTTCATCCTGTGGATGACGAGCACTAACAACTACACCACACAAAATCAAAGTGTGAAAGATAAGCATCGTTGTGACTGACTAAAGGAAAAGATAAGAGGATATAAGGCTAACACTTGAACTGCTCACTCAGTTGGGCCACCTCCTCCAATAGGTACTTCTCGCAAGCAGAGGCTTTCTCCGCCTTCGACTTCCATACATCGGCGCTACCATGGAGGATGGGAAATTCACACTCCAGCTATTTAATACGGTCGCGTAGTCGCGCAAGCAAAGACAACTCCCCCACCTTCAAATGAGGCTGTGCCATGTTCTCATCGGCAGAAGGAGGATCAGAATGATCACTCGAAGGAGCACTCAAGGTACCCTACCACGAATCAAGCAAAAAAAGAAAATAAGAGACCAAGAATACATTTGGCAAAGGGCATATATGCATTCAGACAGAGGAAAAGTTTTGATTGGGATATCCCCACAAACTCATTGTTCCATCAAGAAAAAGGCTAAACTACTACAGCTATTACAGAAGGAGACTAAGGCGCAACATGTTTCTTCGACTTGGACTTAGGCCTCGGGGGCTTCATAGCATCTGTGGCTGTCTCCGACGCCACGGACTTGCCGGCAGTACCCCCAGAAGCCACAGCTTTTGTAGCCTTTGCCTGACGCCACTCTTCGGAGTACTTGGCGAGTGTCTCGATAAGCTGGGGACCGTAATTTTTGCATTTACCAGCATAGGGAGCAAAAACTACCTCCTGACCTCCAGCGTCGACTAGCATAGCCTCAGAGATAGCTGCGGGATCCATCTCCACGCCATGGGCCTGCACCATTGCGAGTGCCATGGTGGCGCCGACGGAGCACTGTGAATTTTTGAAGTCGTAGGGATTCCTCCAGCCAGGGATTCCACCAAGTCATCGAGATTGTCGATCATCCCAGCCTTCGGAATCAAGTCCTCACGGATACAACTGAGCACATCCTTGGCCTTCCCTAGAGTCTCCTGGAGGGATACGCTGCGGTCTTCGACTGCGGCAATGGCACCAGCCAAAGCATCATCGTGGCGAAGAGACTGGGCATCAAAGCTCAAGCCGCCAGCATCTGCATACACAAAAGATTTAGTATAACAATCACACGTCAAAGTACAGAAGAGTAAGGCATATCGAGATGAACAAGACATACTTGAAAGGGGTTTGGCAATCGAGAGAAGCTGCTCCTCGAACAACTTCTCCCTCTCAGCAGTAGAGGCAAGGAGATCCTGCTCTTGCTTTCGTGGCTCCTCCAAGGCTGCGATTGCCTCGTCACGATTCTTCGTCGCCGCAGCCAATGTCTTCTCCAATGCAGCAGCATGGCGAAGTAACTCATTGTGCTCAGTGCAACAAATAGAGAGTGTTACCAAGGTCGATTCAATAATATCCGCAAAAAAGACAAGGACACATTCAAAACTTACTTGCAATGATACGATGGCGATTGTCCAGTCACGCATGTTGTCGACCCATGTTAAGAACCTGCTCTGCTAAGCGGGCGGCTTCCTTCACGATGAGCTGCACCAGAAGCATTCCTAGTTCAAGTAAAAGCACGCCAAGAATAAATTCGACTGGCCAATACAAGATACTTACATGATCCTCCACAGACTCTGAACAAGGCTGTTGCATAGTCATCCAGGTAACCATCTGATGCCCCCAGCATGCGGGGAACTCGATGATTTATGCCCGGAGTGGGCCGCCAATGGAGGAGAAGGAGACCACAAAGCCGCCTTCTTGAACTTGGAGCCTGCGACTCCGGACTCCTTCACAAATTGGACGTCGTCAGAAGATGACGTCACCGCTTGACTGAAACACAAATCAAGCAAAAGCTTCAGGACAGATGGCAACTCAAAGAAGAAAACGAGGTCGCGAATATAGAACTTACCAGTCAAATCTATCAAGATCGAAGGATTTCTCCTTCGACTCCGATGACTCCTTGGGCAGCCGCATCCTCTTACGAGCAGGTGGTGCCATGGAACTTACAAGAATAACAGGAATCGGCTCCTCTCCGCCAATAGTTGGGCCTTCTGGAGTCAACAGAGACAAAGCATCCGAATCATCACTGCACGAATGCTTGCGAGTGTCCGGATCACTGGACTCGGGGGCTCCCTCCTCTTCAAGTGGGATGGTCGATTCCGACTCGTCCTCTTCTTCTGCTTCGCGAGGAATAACCCCCTCAGGAAGAGGGGGCAAATTGGGAGACACCTTCCAATCCTGCATTCAGAAGGCAACTCATTATACAGCAAGAAGCTAATGGCAATCGACAAAGATAGCTACGTCGTAGCGCAATCATACCTCAGGAGGAGGGTTCGAGGCGTCGAAGGGAGGCACGACTGGTTCGCCTGGGAGAACCTCCTTGGCGGTGTACTTTGTTACCAGTCGCATCCTCTTATCTACGTCACCAGCAGAAATGCCATTGGCAGATACGCGAGTGGCATCGTCTGCAGCAGCCCACTAAAACATGGGATGAACTCTGGCCTGCAGAGGCTGGACACGACGGTGCAACCATGTGCGAATGAGGGCGGCGCCTCCCTCTTCTTTACCAATGCGACTCTCGAGGTCACAGACGCTCTTATACAGCATTTCCGTCTCCTCGGACTCACCAGGCATCACTATGTTCTTCCAGGAACGCCTCCTCTTGCATGGCGTGGCGGGATCAAAAGGCACGAGTCCATAGCGCTCTCCGTCGGCCTTCTGGTCGCGGATGTAGAACCACTTGTCTCTCCACCCTTGGACGGACCCCGTGAGCTTTATGTCAAAATACGTAGCGGAGGAGTCGACATAAACTTCGCAGCCACCTACGTCGTAGACTAACGAGATAGAAGCTGACTGGCGCTTTAACTTAAAAGGTCTCTTGAAGAGACCAAAGTGTGGCTCGACTTCGAGCCAGCACTCGCAAAGCGTGATGTAGCACGCAATGTGAAGGATAGAGTTTGGGGACAACTGATGAAGCTGGAGCCCATAAAAATAAAGAAGGCCCCTGACAAAGGGATGCAGGGGCAAAGACAAAGCGCGGATGATGAACGCGAGGAACATCACCTGGAAACCGGACGGAGGACGCGGAGTTACCTCGTCACCGGGCACTCGCGAATCGACTTCGGCGCGAGGAAGAACTCCATCTTGGCACAGAAGATGAGGCTCAGAGGCCTTGATGATGGAGGAGCGCCACGCGCCATTGGTGGCGCGGGTTCCCGCAACCTTCTTCTTGCCGGCGCCGGCAGTGCTGGTACCCACGGTGGCGGAGCCACCCTTCTTCTTGGCGATGGCGGTGGCGGCAGCAGACCCAGTGGCGACGCCTCCTTTCTTCTTCCCCATCTTGCGATGGTGGTGAGAGCGGAGGAAATAGCTCGGGAATATGTGGAGCTGGTCCAGCACCGTGAAGGGGATGAACTCTAGAAAGCAGAGAGCAGCAGCAATGGCGATGGAAGCACAAGCAGAGAAAGAGCAGATGGGAAATTACCGCAGCTGCGCTGCTACTTAACCCTCTTGCGGATGTAATCCAACAACCAGTAGAAACCCTATTGGACGCGTGGTGCACATCGCGATCGACACGTGGACAGACTAAAACAAGAACCATCCCCCACTACCACCATTACATGCGGAAATCAAGGAGGCGCAGTTAAAACGGAAGATTACGCATGCCCGGTCAAATCAAAGTCAGAAAGAGGGACCCACCGCTCGTCACGTCCCATCAAAATCGCTCACGCGGGCAACTGAGGTCATTGCATCGTCAGCACTGACGTCATCAGCATCAACAACTGAATATTTCAACTACTTTAGTCCTTGCTTGAGTCTTCGACTCCACCAAGCACTCGGGGGCTACTCCCATAGGGAGCGTTGGTCGTACACCCTATGATTTTATGTACGTCATACTGTGTATTGATAAGATCCACACTCGAATGCTATGGAGACTCTGCCTCAAACTTTCCCTACAAGGAGCCTGCATCTACTGGGCCACCCGAATCATCTCCGTGATGGCAAAAATTCGGATGCCGCGCTTACAGCGTGAAGATAACACCTAAATAATGCCTGGCAATGCATCTGTTGCACACTAGTAGAAACATATCCGTGCTTACAGGTACGATGAACATGCCTTGACGGACGCGTCGAGTGCTCACACCTATACACTGGAATTCGACTCCTGTAAGACCTCCACGGCCCGAGTCAAATTACGCCAGCACTTTTCCGAATTCGAGTCCGAGGACTCGAGTTCGAGTAGATTGCGTTGTTTTTCCCTAAGGCAGTTAACTGATACCGATGCATCGGTTAATTCAGGCACGCATATCAACAATCCCTATGACATAAACTAAATAGTCGAAAAATACTAAATCATGCACTCGAAAGGCTTCATAAAGTCCCCAGTTGAATCTACGATTCCACTGGGCACTCGGGGGCTGCTGACATGGGTATAGCCTACAGGTACTTGAGGTTGGTATATATGGTATACGGCAGAAGCCCATAGCATTGCCAATGCCCAAATGGATAACTCGAGTGGCCTACGGACTCTTGATTGCTTGCGAGACAAGAAGAAGCTAAAGATAGAAAGTTTAAAGGGAAAACCCTAACCTGTAACCAACTCGACTTGCTACCCGAGACCTAGCCTATCAATCTAAAGGCTAGGAGGGGCAGCGAGGAGGACACACGCAACCCTAGTTTCCACAACCCTCGCCAGATTGCATCTGCGCACCATTGTAATTGTCGATTCCTTCATTAATTCCAAGAGCATACAAGCAGGAGTAGGGACCTCTACGAGGCCTGAACCTGGGTAAACCTTGCGTCCCTGTGTTCTTGTTTGCTAGCCGATTGATGCTTCCAGCGCTTCCCCCTTCTCCAAAACCCAAGTCCATAACAATGAGCATTGATGAGTTAAACCCTCGTCAATGAGATAAGAGGGAAATCTCTAAGGTTCATGGTTTTGTTTCAAAAGTTTTAAACTTTGAGTTTGACTTGTGTTTTGCAAACTAACAAATCTTCTCATTCATTCATTCAAATCACACCATACAAACACACACAACGACACAAATAGAAAACAGATGGTTTTAAGAACCATTCTATGAAACTACGATAAAGTGGGACTGGTACAACTCACTCCTACAGTAGTGCTCAAGTGCATCTAATCATCATCAATGAAGTCGGAATCATCATCATCAGTGTGGAACTCCATGGCATCATCCTCCAGGTAGTCATTGTCATCGATGAGGTAAGAGTAAAGATCTCCTTGGGTATCTTCACCTTTCTCCTCCTCCTTCGCTTCAAGCTGGATTTCCTGTTCACGGATGGTCTTCTCGAGAGTGGCCACCTTCTTGCGAAGACGCTCGATGGTGTCATCCTTCTTGTCATGTTGATGGCGAAGTTATTGGTGCTCCTTGGCAAGGATTGCGCGGGTCTGGTCCTTGTTGACTGCAATGGCATGGTTGTGGTTGGCGTAGGCACGAGCGTTGTCCAACTCCTTCTGCCTATCATACAACATGAAGTCAAGATTTTCCACATGGTGCTTCAGCTCCGGGTGTCCTGGCATCTCCAAGGCCATTCCCATAGAATCACGCCTTGCGTAGTGAGCAACGCGAGTTACCTAGATCTGGTTTATGTTCTGTCCACACAGACGGGCTAGAGCTTCATGCATTGCCCTGGCTAATCCATCTAGCCAGTTGTTCTCCCGCAAGGTGAATTGGATCTTCTGGGTGCTTCCATCTTTCCTCTGAGATCTGCAACTATCAGCCATTGTAGATCTCCTCCTACATGATCATTGAGTTGGGCCTCGAAGAACTCCGGGTGCGGGTGCTCCAGATACTCTGACAGTGCATCTAGATCCCTCTCAAAGATCAGGTGGCCTCCGTTTCCTAGCTGGTAGAACTTGCAATACTGGACCTCCATCTATAAGAATTTAGGTGAGCAAGTTAGTGAGGTGATCAAGTGTCAAATTTTATGTAGAATTTCAAGAATTTTTGAGGAACATGAATCTTTTTGAAAGAATATCAAGGATAAGAGTGGGAATAGGTTTTCATAAATACTCACTTCTTTTATTTTTAAACTAAGTTTTTTTTTGGACGTCCATTCTAACTAGGGTCTCCTGTGGTCAGGATGTCTCTGATACCAACTTGTCAAAACCCGGGTTTTTAATCCTAGATGCCTGTTATGCCATACCTCGCAATCCCAGGATTACCATTTTTGCGAACCATAACAGATTGGTATCATAGTACATCATCCATTACAAACAATAATAAGGTCTTACAAATAAAGGGTCTCATGATCCAGTATTAATACAATCAAAGTAGCAGAAATTAAACATAGTACGGGCTCCATCCTCAGAGTCATAGGTAATGCTGACAATGGGAGATGTTCCTAGTTGTCGTAGACCTCCTGATGTCCATCATCCTGGTAGTCCTCCTCATAGTCTGGCCACGGGAATAGCCAGGGACAAAGCCATGAGTACTTTTAAGTACTCGCAAACTATCACTAACAAGTAAGTTAGTTCTAGTAGGAATATTAAGCTCTAGGTTTATTTACAAACGGCAGGTTTATCTCATACTGAGTTTATAAGTAATGAAAACTACTTTAATGTTCTAAAGCACTTAATTGGGAACCTAGTTTTCATATCCACAACCCTGTTGTGGTCAAGTCAAAATCATAGTACAAATCACAAGTCATTTTGAAAACATCTGACGACGGAACAATATGGCCACTCCAACTGTCCATGATAGCGGATGCGGCTATTCGAATAGTTTGACACTCTGCAGAGGTGGTACACTTTCACCACAAAATTCGATACATCCGTCAGGGATAACCCTGACTCAATCATGCTTAGTATGCGAATAATCAATCATAACCTTTCAATTACACACCCTAGTATAGGCACCTCCCCTATGAGCTTGGCCCCCCAGCCATGGCCATCTGCCATCCTGGGCACTGCATAGGTAGACATCCATCACAAGGTAGCCTCAGCTGAACCTCTTCCGAAAGGGAACCCATACTAAGGCATATAAACTTCTGGCTAATCCCTACCCAATTTAGGTATTGTGGTTGTATGGTAAAATTGGAATGGTATCGCATCCGAACCCAACCATCAGTTTTTGTAAAGGGCTAAGGCTCATGCCTCAACATTATCATCATCAAACCATTGTGTTTCTCAACACATGTCAAAACATCTCAATAGAATGAAACATCATCCCAAGGTTTTCATAAATCATTTTCACAAAGTATTCCCATCTAAAGTGATCAACTTTTGTGCTTAGCACAAGCCACTAAATTTGCGGGTATTCCCTAATGAGGGGTGCTAATCAAGTGTAGCTATCCAAATCTAATCTCATGCCTTGGAATGACATCTAAGTATGACTACTTAGGCCTAGTTTTATACTCTTTATGGTATCTATCCTATTGTTCCATAAGTCACAAAGCACTAACTAAAAGTGAATAACTTTGGAAAAGTAAAAGAATAACGCTTGCAAGTAAAACTTGGGATTGGTATAATCAAAGTTGTATAACCAAGCATGCCTAAAGCATCTTTGAATAGGTTATGAAGTTTGCAAGTGTTAGCTTGCATAGTTAACTTGTAGTGCTAGGCTTGCATTGTTAATGATGGCTTGCCTTGAGTAGTGCAGTGATTGAAGTTCTCCTCTTCTTCTTCTTCTTCTTCTTCTTCTTCTTGGTAGTACTCATCCTCCTCGTATCCTGGGTCGGTATTATCGTCTATAAATAAATACGAGGTACACAATCACCAAACAATACTTAACTATTTGTATTTACCACACTAAGGCTGACACTTGATGATCTAGCATCATCACAAATATCACATGAAATAAAGACTTAATCTTGTTTATCTTATTTTGGAAAAGTAATTTCTACTCATTGAAAATACTTAAGATTTAATATTCTCCAATTAAAATAAATGGGATCATGTTGACACATGTCATCACCACATATTCTAATACATGGAATGTGATTTAAAGTGGTGGTCACATTTTATAAAGTTTAAGATTATCATTTAATAGAATTAAAGTGACTAGAAATGCCCCTATAGCATTCTTTTGGTACTATTCCAATGTCACTACATGTAAACCTACATATTTTTACATATTCAGATAGATCATATCAAATGTGATTTTTGAGAGTTGGAATCAACTCAAAAGCATTTATGGTTGATTTTTGAAAAATGTTTGAATTTAGAAAAGTCTTTGTCTTGTTATTTTTACTATAGGTGATCTCTAACCCCAAATGGTTTGAATCCAACGGGCTTGGATAGATATTTCAAATACCTTTCTAACAAAATTGGAATCATGCAATTTAGTTTAGTGAATCTCTTTGAATTGATTTTTGAATCTACTGATAGAATCTGGTTTCAACTAAAATGGAATATAACTATTTGAATCTACATGCCTGTGCGGGAAACCTACTGGGCCGGCCCAATCTACACAGCACGGTGCAGAGGGCTAATGACAGCAGGGTCCCACTAATCAGTGACTCTATCTAACCGAAACGGTATCATTCAATCTAGGCCCTACGATTAGAACCTGATCTAACGGGTAACATTCATCTCCTACATCGAACAGCTCTGGCGAGGTATGAACCCTAACGCGGCGCTGGGGGTCGTGTGAGGCTCACCAGGGCTCCATCTAGGGTCGGCGATGGGGGTGAACGACGTCGTAGACGACGACGTCGAACGGTGGTCGCGGCGGCTCCTACGGCGGCTCCAATCGATGGCTCCTCTTCTCCTCTACAATGGTGGACTCCGGAACGGGCTGGTGCTCGCCTTGCTCCAGGGAAGGGTGTGGAAGGCTCGGTGAGGAGTGGGGAGTGTGAGGGTGTGGTGAATTGAGGCGGAGGGGGCCTCTATTTATACACCGGCGAAGGGACATTGCGGCATGGGCTTGGGCTCATCGGTGACGACGATACAGGTGGCTAGCGGCGTGGCTGAGGGTAGGGGCGACGCGGTGCTCCCTAGCGGTCATCACGGGCTTAATTACGCGGCACCGGGCAGTCTAGAATGGTCGGGCGCACACGATGCTATGCGTGGAACTGGCGGTGTTCGAGACAGCGCACGGGGGCTACAGGTCGCGTGGCGGCGAACGGGGATGTTTGGGAGCTAGCTGGTGTTATGGTGAGTGTGTGCACACGCGGTGAGGGCGAGGCGCGACATGGGCGAGATGGTTAGCTGTGGTGCTCTGGCGCGCTCTCCGCACGGCGCAGATAAAGTGGGCGCGGTGGTTCTCAGGTGTTCCATGGTCTGTTTGCGGTCAAGGGCTGGACAGGGTATGGCGGTGGACGGTGGCCTGCGTCCTGGACATCATGGACAAGGGCGGCGCGGTCTAGAGCGAGCGGTCCATGGTCGGTCGGCATGGTCTGTTTCGGGCGGCAGCGCACTGGTGCAACGGCAAAGGGGGGTGCTGGTCTAGTGCATTGCTAGGTGCTGGGGGAGACAGGGGAGTGAAATGGGGGCAAATGGTCAAGTGATCAATGCTCCAAATAGTGAAGTTAGGCAGTATTTGATATGTGTTTGCAAGGTGTTCGACTAAATGGCCAAATGAACTTAAGTTTGAAATTTTGAATGAAATTTGGTAAGTGTTTTGATCTTATGCTTGAGTGTCTATGGTTGCTTGGAAAAGTCAAGGTGAATTGATTTGAATGGTTTTTGCAAAATGGTGATCTTACCATATGAACTTGATTCAATTTTGAATTGTCCTTTAAATAGATTTGAAAATTGTTTCTGTTGGTTTGTAAAGTGGGCTTGAGTTCACTTTTACTTGGTCTAGCAAGGGGTGAAAAGAAGTGGACATGTTTCTGGTAGAAATTCTTTTCTAGAAACTCACAAAGTGGCCTAGTGGTTGATTTTGATCAAAATGACCATTTGATCATATGATCCTTATTTGATTTGATTTTCTTGATTTTGTTTGTAATTAGCCTAGATGATGTATAATTCATATTTAAACTATTCCTTATCATTTGTAGCAATCAAACATGGCCATTGCACTCATATATACACTAAAGCAAATAACACATACACTCATATTCAAATTAATAATAAAAGTTTTTGTTAACCCTAAACTTGGGTGATTAGAACTTGATATTCTTGCTTAATATTTTTGGGGTGTTACAGATGCCCTGCTGTCATGCATCTGCGAGCACCGCCGCCGCCGGTCATCCTAGTCGTTGCTCTGGCCACCCAAATGAAGCGGCGCTGCCACTCCGAGGTCACCCACAGCGAGGCGAGTCTAGCGCGCCCGCTCCCTCTCGCCCGCGTGATGCTGATCGCAAGATTGATCATCGATCTGGAGTATCGTCCTCGGGTGATGTGAGTGTTACATCATGCTGATGTCATCCGCAAATTTTTGTTAATTCGTTTATAAATCCTAATAATATTTTTGATAATAAATAAGTTCATAAATATGACATGGCTTAGGTCCCACCAATCAGTGACTTAGGGTAGGAACTGCCTCGGCATAAAAAGTTTTACCAGTTTGGTAAATAGTAAAAATAGGATAATTCCAAATATAAATAATTTCCAAAAAATTAATAAAATGATTAAATTTTATTAATTGAATATCTTCTGTTTTATAATTTAGAAAAATGTATATAATCTACCAAAATGTTCAGAAATATAAATTCTATATTATAAACCTATTATCACATTTTATTTTCCAACTTAAATAATATAATAATTATTATTAGTAAATAAGCTATTTGGAATATATCTTAAATAAATATTTATTATTTAAAATTCATAAAAATATGTGTAATATATCAAAATTCTTAGAAAAACAAAATATAGACTTATAAACTAATTATATATATTTTTGTATCACTTACCTAGTATTTATTATGTATTAAGTGTTTATAAAATGATAGAGCTTATAAAAATCATATTTTATTATTTAAAAATCACAAAAATACATATAATATACCAAATTAATCATAAAAATAAATCTACACATTAAAAATATCAACTCTCAATTTTGAAGTAAAATAAAAGGTAAAGTGTAATAAAACTAGTTTAAACCCTTTTCTTCTATTTCTAGTCAGTAAAAAAATCTTTACTATTGCCTTTACCATTATTTATTTAAATTCTAAAAATGTAATTACAAATTCAATTGATGTTTAAATTGAAGTTAACATAGGTCTAACCATTTTAAGATGTATCTACTTAAACTATCATCTCATATTAAGTGTATCTTAATTTTCCTAAAAAGATTTTATCAATTATAACCTCAAGCAACAGAAATAATACTTTTGTTTCACTTTCATGGAGTAATATAAAGTGTCCTCTCATATTACAAAATATTTGAGTCTCCACTTGCTAGTGGAATAACTATTCAAAAATGCTAATTGATTTCTTCTTTGATACCCATAACTAATAAGAAAACCTTAAAGTGCTAGCTTTAAAATTAAATGCTTTTACTTTGTAAAGAATATTTTCCTCAAAAGTTATTCTTTTAAGAAACATTAAAAGTAATCCTTGAACACTGCTTTAAAATCTCTAATTGATTAATAATCTTGTTTAATAAATCTTTTGGATTCATTCCCCATTGAGTGCTTTAATATTGTATGCTACTTATTGCACTTGCATGTTATTTCACACACACTCACAAGCCTTAATAAGAAGCACAAGTGTGGAGCTGGTATAAAAGTAAAACACATTCCAAAAATATTACCACAAGCTTCAAACCCTAGATCAAATACGATTAGTCCGGGGATTCACGTTTATCAAACTATATTACATGACTTATGCATACCTGCATCTTGCTTCTTTAAACATTAGTCCTTACCAGACCAATGATGTTGTTTACAGAATTTGGATCTTCTATTGTCTTAAAGACCATGAGTGCATAATCTTGCAATCACAAAAGGCAAGTTCACAACTTGCTCATGTCCTTTCATTATTTTCTATCAAATGCTTGTAACTCAAATGTTGTCATCACCTACATTTCAAAAAGGTGAGAAAACACTATTTTCATAATAATATGATTATGGATTATTTACCAGGTGGTAATAATCTACTACTACAGTTCTAGTGGTAAAGGAACATAATATCTAGGACTTAATCAACCAATGTCGCCAGTGATTCTAGCGCCGTATATTACGCGTTAACCATGAGATTTGGAATGGGATGGAGAAGTCAGTTGTATCTTCTTCCTCTCGCATGCATCCAGATGGCCAGGTCGTGGCTGTTATCCTCGTAGCATGCATTTATTGGTAATTCATAGAGGATATGCAGCATATGGGTGGGAACCCTCAACGTCCCACGATAGTTCTGGCATCTGACGGTCTGTACCAACCATTGCCGTAATTCAAGATGTGGGCATGGCGTATACCAAGGGGACATGCGGGGTCGCGAAGGGGGCAGTGATTGGCTTGGATCTTAGGTTGGGCCTCAAACCATGGAAGTTTGAACAGGGACATACTCCTGACCGTGCCACAAAGCTTAAGGTCTCTCATGGGAAAAGTGACACACCTCTATAGAGTGTAAAAATTGTGACATGTTACTCCCTATTCCGAGAAGTAGCTACGAACGCGGCAGGGAAGAAACCCCATGAAGGTTCTGGTCAACCTGTGAAGGCTGTCGGACATAGTTTTCAGAATAAAAGCAACCTTTGAAGAAATGTTTATGAAAACCTGCATTGCCTACGACCTTTGGTCTGTGGCTGTAGAGATAGTGCATCATACACTCCTTTCTAGTGAACTTGCTGAGTATGCTCATACTCAACCGTACCTTCTTAACCCTTGCTAGGTTCTAAGCCGTCGAAGACGGCGTTAACATCAATTTCTGCTCAAGAAACCATCATCGGCAGCTCAAGTTCTTCAATAAAGTCAATGAAGTCAACATATACATCAACCGAAGTGGAAACGAAGTCCTTGAGTAGATAGGAATATATTCTCTAGCCAAAAAACCTACTTCTATATAGCATTGCACTAGCAGCAATTGCAAGCCAAGTAGTTTAGATACTAGTCTTAGTAACTAGATAGTTATGAGTTGTTATTCTGGTTCTTCTTTGTAAGAAGTTATTTCCTCCTTTTTAACCTAGAGTATTCTCTGGATCTTTTGTAAAGCGTCAAGTTGTACTCTATAGTCATGTCTTTGACCTGTTGTGTTTCTGTTGTACCACTTTGAGGGATGTAATACTAGTGAATGGTGTTTCATTGGTGTTATGTCAATGACTATAGTGTACTACATCATGCAGTGGTATGCTGGGTAACCGCACTTTCCTAGACCCAAAGCAAGTACATGGGGGCCACCCCAATAAGCTACCCGTAATGAAGACGGCCAAGCTCCAAAGACGGACCCAGAGGTTGCGAGATCGGCTGAGAGATCAGAGGCCATAGGTATAATCCTCAACACAATGACCCACATCCTAAATAGTATGGTAGTAAACGCTCATCGAGCAACACATAATAAACATGGCATAACATGGCATGAAAACGTCAAACTAGATTGTGGCCCCTAGTACAGTACTTTGAAATCAGGTAATAATCCAAAGGGGCGCCCAAACACCCCACATGTGGTTAGCGCGCTCAGTCTCGGAACAGGTGTCAAGAACTCGGGTCCTAGGTGGATACAAGTGGGCGGTTAACAACCAAATCTCAACTATAAACCACCGTGCCTCTTCCTTAATTATATCCACTTCCATTATTTAATTGACAAGTTGTAATTAAAACCATGATCATCTCCACCATGAAGCATGCGCCAACCTCCCAACCATGTTGTAACAACAACGATGTGAAGCAGCACTTGAGCAAGCAACTACGACTCACAAGGTCGTTTGTCTATCAATCAACAGGCAATAGGATGTGTCCAAGGCAATATAGAGGCTGCAAGGAGTATGAATAGTACACAGAAACTAAAGCATCGTAACACGGATAGCAATAGATCAACAGGAGTAAATAAAGGCTATAAATACAAAATAGGTAGAAGGGGGGAGAATGCTCGCCTAGGAAACACTTCCAGAGATACACCGGATAACTTGTCGATACTCGCATCCACTCAACGGCCTAATCCGTGAAGAAGCAAAGCACTAAAAGAAACACCGGATGCACTATTTAATACTATGGTAGAAGATCGGGCATGATGCGTGTATGGTGCATGATATGGCAAAGATGCGATGCGACTAAGAAATATTAAGCGGAACTAGGGTCCTGACATTTATATAGAAGGTTTAAGTTATTTAGGTACCCCGCAATTTAAGTGTTGACTTAACAAGGCAAAACATGGCATCGGTTCGCTACACAAATTTAAATGGAGCCAATATAAGAGTAGAATAGCTCGCATATGGTCTCCATATTAATTATGAGGTGAGTCGGCATAATGTCCCCATATCCACATGGTATGAATGCAATCATGTACAATTTAAATGCAACAACATAGATGTGTCATATTAGAAAAATAGGGATCAGATAAGGGTCACACATCAAGGTCCGAAGATCTTGGGGCTTAGAGGGGGTTCGACGGGGTCGGTCTCAGTCGTCAGATCCAGGAAGGAGAACTTGGCGCGACACCGGGTTCGGGATCGGTCTTCGGATCCGAGAGGAAGAAGAACGTCCGGTGTTGTCTTTGGGCCCGAGAAGGAGTTCCCGGTGCTTAGTGTCGAAGGCCTCAGGGTTTCCGTGACAGAGAACTTGATGTTTTGGGTGGAGCCGCGTGTGTTTGAGGTTATCTCACTCATCGATCATGACACACTTGTTGTCGTTCTGGCTTAACATGTAGAGGTTTCCAAGCTCGGCATCGGCCCAGATTTAGAGATGACGATCAACAACAGAGTTTAGAGGCACAGGTGGCTGGCTATGGGAGACGAGGTAGATGTCAGCTAGCTGCACCACAAAAATGAGCTCGCACTTAAGGACACTGGCGGCCTCCTCGCATGGCACCTACATGAGTCCATCATACATGGCCAGCTCGGACGCGGCGCCTGCGCAGATGGTGGGCGGTGGCTGCGGAGGGATAGGCGAGGAGGACGCACGGGTCGGGGAGCGACGAGGCCGGCGGAGGCACTCGGGGAAGACAACGGCCAGAGGTTAACATGAGGGGCTCGGACGTCGGCTGCAGAGGAAGGTGGTGCTTCCGATGGTGATTTGCCGGGCTAGGCAGAGAAGAGGAGGCCAGAGCTCGAGCAAAGCTGGCGAGGCGGTCAACAACCTTCGAGGTCGAGCAGCCCAGGCGTGGTCTCGTAGGCCGCGACAGCGATAGAGTTTGCGAGTGGGCAAGGAGGAGCTTGTGACGGGGCTTTTCCTCAGGGAGGAGGTTGCGGGCGCGGCAGAGCATGCTGGAGGCCGATGCTCGACGACGGGGAGGCACGGGGGAGGGCCCGCACGACAGCGAGAGAGCTCTCAGGCGAACAAGCTTAGGGCAAGGAGAGGGCCATGGCAGCGGCTTCGCAGGCGGCGGCGCTAGGAACGCGTGGCTACATGCGGCCGGTGGCGGCGCCAAGCGGGCCCAGATAGGAGGGAAGCCACGCACAAAGGGAGATAGAGAGGGCGACGGTGATAGGGATCGATGGGGTTGGTCCCTAGCGGCACGTCACCCTGGATCAGTGGGAGGAAGGAGACTTGGGGTGGGGATCGTGCGGGGCAGAGAGGCGTGATGCGCTCGGGCCTGGGTTGGTGGGTCCGGGGCACTAGCGTCGAGTAGGATGGCGCTCGGGGAGGTTGTCATGAAGTGGTTCTCGTGATGGAGCGGGATGGGTCACGGTCAAGTGTTACGCGGGGTGGGGCGCGGTGTGTTGCTGCGTGTATCGCATGTGAGTGTGCTGCAACGTGATAGGGCAGGACCGGGGCGGCCACACGCGCATGGTGTGAGTGTGTGTGTAGTGCGGTGTGGGTCGGTTAGGCAGGGGAGGACCAGGTGGTGTTAGGGCTAGGGTTTATTTTAGGTGGGGTAGTAGGTTGGCTGGCTAGGCCTGGTAGGCTGCCTCCCCTAAAAAATCTTTTGTTTATTTATTTTATTATAAAAGGACTTTTAGCAAATTTGTTTTTGGCAAACATATGCATGATAACGATGATGCTCAAATGCAATGTGACATGATGACATGAGCATGTAATCATGATGATGCACAAAGATATAAACAACATGCAATTTTCTAGTAGTGGTTTTACCGGGGTGCTACAGTTCAACCCCATTAACAAGGGATCTCACCCTCGAGATCCACCTCATCGTATGGGGAAGAATGCTGACGAACGGATTCTCCTTGCTTCGTGTAGATCTTCGTGACACCACGAACAAAGAATCTTACTCCACCATGAAGTTGTCGACACCACCAACAAGAGGTTTTTGCTCACGTTCGCTGAGAGAACACTCCGGAGAACCAAGGACGAAGGTAAAGGTATCAAAATGTAAGGCCACCTCTAACTTCCGTGGAAGGAGTGAAATTGCATTGATCCGCCCATTCAATGTACAAAAACGAATGATAATAGTAGTGGTATGGTCACGACTCCATCCCCCACTCAAAGCATTACTCTATACATGAATAGATGAATTATGCAACCACTCTCGGAGTTTAGACTGAAGGTCTCGAGAAGTGATGTTCGGAAACACAAAGGAGTGATATATGCTCTTTATTGGATCTGATGTAGTTGATGATGATGTCGATGTGTTGGAAATCACCGTAAGGTACAAAGAAGGAACAAAGAAAAGTACAAAAGATGAAGGATTCCTCATATAGCATGAAGACCGGGATATAGAAACATCATTTCAAGAAGAAGGACTAGAAACTCAGAAGGTACGACAGAAATCAAACCACGAGAAATCCTGGACTTGAAGAAGGTAAGAGAGCAAATTCAAAACACGCAAAGGTAAGAGGGAAATCGCATAGAGGTAAGGAGTAAAAGCAAACCTAATCAGATCTATCTAACCAATTTTCAAAAATAGTTTTAACACTCTACATCGGCCGTTACCTTGGTTATCCTACAGGCTGGACCAATGGGGTATCACAACTGCCGAGCTCTGATACCACTTTGTAACACTCTCGAATCGGCCCTATGCAACTTTCAGCAATTCCCACCAAACCCGCATAGAAACGATTCAAAGATGCCCGCCAGTTACTTGCGTGCGGGTGGAAAACGAAGTAATTCCATTACACAATAGTCCATGATGGAACCCATAGAACATATATATACAACAACGACTCAACGAGTCAAGAATCCAGATATACAATACAAAGATCCAAATCATCTTGAAAACAAAACAACATCCGAGTACAGATAAGATGCAAATGGAGCTAAGAGCCCTAAAGAATAACCAATGGCGTCCATAACCCTGCCCAGGCCAAGCCAGAAGGGTAACCCTTCTAACGATGTTGATCTCAAACCTTGTAAAACAAAATGGGGTGACGACTAAGGGCAAAGGAAAAGGAGAGTGCTTAGTACTGAGGCCAGTACACGGCGAGTCAAGAATTCGGTGGCACTCACCTACATAGGAATGGTGGACTGTGATGTTGTCGTGAGACTAGATACACTATACAACCTATAGAGACTAGATACAACTGTGATGTTGTCGTGAAGTGGGGCTCGCGATGCAGCAGGATGGGTCACGGTCAAGTGCTACGCGGGGTGGGCGCGGTGTGCTGCTACGTGTATCACACGTGAGTACGCTGCAGCGTGATAGGGCAGGACCGGGGCGGCCATGCGCGCATGGTGTGAGTGTGTGTGTAGTGCGGTGTGGGTCGGTTAGGCAGGGGAGGACCAGGTGATGTTAGAGCTAGGGTTTAGTTTAGGTGGGGTAGTAGGATGGCTAGCTGGGCCTTTGGGCCTGGCAGGCTGCCTCCCTTAAAAACTTTATTTATTTATTTATTTTAAAAGGACTTTTGCAAATAGTTTTTAGGCAAACAAATTATCCGGAAGGACCCGGTTTTATAGAATTAAAGAAGAGGATAATTAGAAAATAAAATAGGCTTTTAGCAAATTAGTTTTTGGCAAACATATGCATGATGATGATGCTCAAATGCAATGTGGCATGATGACATGAGCATGCTATCATGATGATGCACAAATATATAAACAACATGCGATTTTCTAGTAGTGGTTTTATTGGGGTGCTACAGCAAAGAAGTGGTGTTAGCTTATATGCAAAGGAACAAACCGGGGTAAAACGTCTCTACTACAGATACATCGATGAGATTTGGGAGCTAGACTATGTGGATTTCCAAATTGTAGTGTTCTGTTGTCACTGGGTTCCTAAGTCTTATGTGAAACCAAATTATGGGGGTTATACTACGGTGAGCCTCGGTCGTGTGGCTTTCAGCAACAAGCCATTCATACTAGCTAAACAAGTTCATCAAGTCTTATACATTGTCGACCCAAAGAATAAGAATAGACACGTGGTTATGGACTCAAAAAGGAGTATCATCGGTGTTGATGGTGTGATCTCCGAGGAAGAATACAACAAGGAGACAACCGGCACTTCAAGCTTGGTCACTCAGGGAGACGAAGAAGAAGACAAAGATGAAGATGGAGTTCATTCTGAATGACGACGTAATAAATGTATTTCAAAGATAAATTATATAGATTTCTATGAACTTGTATGGATTATTGTGTATTTTATATGATGATCATGACTTGTGTATTTATATTAAATAAGGTTAAACTGGCAACTAGGGTGCAACTAAAAACACCAAATCGGATGAGATTTTCCTTAAAAACAACATCTGGAGTGTCTAGGAATAAAACCGGAGTACCCGGAAAATGTAATCCGGAGGGTCTGGCAACTAAACATAGTCACACACATAAAGTTTGATACATAAATAAGATTATATGAAATCACTAAGGACACTATCATCACTATCGTCATTAGTGGATGCTACCGCAGGTGATGACTCTTCTCTATCTTCTCCACCATCTTCTCCATCCTATCCATCATCCTCTCCATCATCTTCTCCATCCTCTCCACCATATTCTCCATCATCTCCATCTTCTCCATCTTTTCCATCTTTGCCATCTTTTCCATCTTCTCTAGCAGTAGTGGCAAATGTATTTCCCACCGTTCCGATGTGCAACTGGCCCTCCTCTTTACCCTTGTCGTCATTAGTGAACAAACCAAGTTTGACCTTGATTTCTATTAGCATCCTGGTGTTTGCCTCGATTCAAAGGTGATCTAGGTGACGCTGCACGTGATCTGCTCTGTCCATGTCCAAGACCTCATTCACAACTTTAAGAATCACCATGTGCCTCTCTATGTTTTCATAGAGGATGGACCCGGCAGTTTACAATGAACCTCGTGGGCACAGGCCAACGAGGGATCACATGGTACCTTTCAGGGGCTTCACTTCAGCTGGTTGGTGAAAATAAGGGGGTTGAAGAACATGGTCTATTCATTAGCGTGATATTTCCTAGTGACATGGTCAATAAAAGCATGGATGAACAGAGCATACACGAGTGACTTTGGCGATCAACCATTGTATTCCTTATCTCATGATACAAGAGATCCATCACATCAATCGTGATCACAGTTGGTTTTTGCTTTGCTATGTACTAAAGGAGGTCCTTCAAATAACCCCTTATGTGAGACGAGTCTCTCGACTTTGGAAACAAGGTCCAATGGAAAAGTCTTTGCAATGTATCAAACATAGGCAGGAGGTGCTTGATATTCAAATAATTAACATTGGTTGGGCATGGATCATAGGACGTACAAAGAACAGCGGGCTTATTTGGATCATCATCAAGGAGTCGAATGAAATTGGGATTGTCCTTTTCAGCCATTGTGATTCCAAGAGCTTCAGAAAAATCAACAAGTGATCCTCTACATCTAGATGTGTTCGTCTGCATAATCAAGTGTTGCTGGTAGTAATGTGAGATCTCCATGATCTCCTTTAGGCCATATGCCTCACAAAGCCTGACGATGGGGCCAACAGTCTCCTCGTTCTTACCGATGTAAGTGGAATCGATTGCTTTTCGAGGAGAAATCTTATCTTTCATTGGTGTAAACACATATTCATAGATGCTCATCTGAGAAAAGGTATGGAAGTACTCACCTCTCATATTTGGATCCCGGTCACGTTTATAAGGATTTTTATCCCACCGAAGAACTTCATACTCTCTCTTCGACATCTGCATCACTGGTTTAAAACCATCCGGTAATTTGGGTACTTCACCTTCTTTGGCATAATTAGTTGTTGTGCCTTCTTTGGCCATTTTGGCCTTCTTTGGGTTCTTTTCCATTAGTTTCTTTCCCTTTGCCTTTGCCTTTGATGTGATGTCGGATGCCTTCTTAGCTGACTATGATGAGATGCCTTTTTCCCTATTACTTCTTTTAGAGGCCCTCTTAGTAGGAAATTTGTCTTCATCCCCATGATCTCTTCCCTCTGCTTTTCCCTAAAATCCTCTCATCGAGTAAAGATGTCTAATGGAGTGTTGGAATTTGCCAGAGAGAGATAAGTTGCAAATTTCGAGAAAATGACAGAGGGGCAAGGTCGGATAATCAATGCAAGTCCTAAGGGACAGGAATTGTTCGTCTGAAGCCTAGAGCATGTAATCTATGTTCAGTAATGGATGACGAGTGCGACATCTTAGAAAAATGCTACTATGATTCACACAAAATGGAAAAAGCAATTATCAGAATCACTCGCCATTCCAGAGGTCGATGCTGATGGCCACCATGGCGGGGGCTTAGAGTAGATCCAAGGCCTTCGTCGTGTGCTAGCCGGCGGCGAAGACTTTAGTGGGATGTGGCGGCGTGGGCTTATGCGACACTGGGGGCGGAGTCCTAGGGCAAAGTGGTGGCATCTTAAACAAAAAGTTGATATCTCCAGACACATCCGGACCACCCACATATGCACACACATCCCTTTTGTCATAGTACCGCTTAGTAGAGGCATGTCAACATTACCTATTTATCCCAAGGTTAGATACCTAAAATACTAGTGAATGCAACAAAACTACTTCTATGTATTTTTTTATCATTTTCCTCATTAAAAAGGCTGAGAAGTGGGTAAATAATTATTGTACAGTACATTATTTTCATATTACTCATTCCTACTGATGGATGGATTCATGTACACAATTCCAACAGAAACAAACAGTCCAATTTTTAGAAACTTGGTTTTCGGTGCTCTGAAGCATGAGAGTTGTCGATCTACATCAATTGAACTTCTCAGGAGATAATTCACTATGTGAAGCAAGTTACATTTACGATGTTCGTATCAACTTGTACTATTTATCCCTATGACACATGCTAAAAATATGAGGCCATGCATAATTTCTTCAATGTTTTATAATATTAAGGCATTTTTATTATATCCAGAATTCCGGCCATATCCGAACTTCCCGCATATGCAGACACACCCCTTTTATCATAGCGCCTCTTAGTAGAGGTGTGTCAACATTGACTGTTTATTCCAAGGTTAGATACCTGAAATAGTAGTGAATGCAACAAACCATGAATTTTTTACAAATTTTGTGTATCATTATCCTCATAAAATAGGCTTAGAAATGGGTAAATACTTATTATAGAGTACATTAATTTCATATTACTCGTTCCTAATGCTGGATGGATTCATGTACACAATCCCAACGGAAACAAACACTCCAATTTTTAGAAACTTGGTTTTCGGTGCTCCGAAGCATGAGAGTTGTCGATCCAAATCAATTGAACATTGCAGGAGATACTCCACTATGTGAAGCAAGTTACATTTATGATGTTCGTATCGAGTTGTCCTATTTATCCCTATGACACATGCTAAAAAATATGAGTCCATGCGCAATTTCTTCAATGTTTTACAAGGTTAATGCATTTTTTTATTATTTTTTATATGAGAAGTCGATATCCGGAATTCTGGCCATATCCGGACCACCCGAACATGCAAACATATCCATTTTATCATAACGTCGATTAGGAGAGGCGTGTCAACATTACTTGTTTATCTCAAGGTTAGATACCTGAAATACTAGTGAATGCAACACAGCTTCAAGTTTTACAACTTCTATGTATCTATACGTCCCAAGGTTAGCAAACCCCAAATTTCCGGAATGTCTGTGTTGTATTGGATGGTCCGGAAATTTTGTTTTCACGGTAAATTTTGTGATGCGTGGGATTCTTTAGCCAAGTTTCCCGCAAATAATTTCAAATTTTGCGTCTTTCCCTAGTCTCGTCGCCGCTAGCTCCCAATCCATCTCTCCGCTCATGCTGCCAACTCCCACCCTCTCTCTAGGCTTCCCTTCCCCTCTTCTTCAAATCCCTGTGCTCCCGCCACCGTTCTCCCACCGACGCTCCCCCGTTCCGCCAAACATTCCCCCAAGGCTGCAAAGAAGAAGAATGGTGCACCCAAGAATGCATGGCATAACACCCGACTACACCCCGCCATCAGGGGCATAGACGGGACGATGCCTCACACCGAGACCGCCGTGGACGAGAAGGTGCCTCCCACCACCATAGTGGGGGCCGGGACGATGCCTCCCACCACCACGGTGGGGAACGGGACGGTGCCTCCCACCACCACCGACATGGACGGGGCGGTGCCTCCCACCACCAGCACCAGCATGGATGGGACGGTGCCTCCAACCACCACCACCGGCATGGACGGGGCGGTGCCTCACACCACCACCATCACCGTCAGGGACGGGACGCTGCCTCCCACCAGGGTCGCTGCAGATAGGACTGCACCCCACCAACACTGAGGGAAATAGTACCACCACGACAATGCCATCAAGCCCCTCCAACCCCAGGTTATTTTAGTTGGTGAATTTCTTGTTAGGCATTTCAGGGATTTGTCATTTAATTTAGTGATTGTATAAGTTTGAATTCATAATAACTAGAGGCATATTAGTTATTTATGTTATAGGAATTTCCTTGTTATCGAAGTTGTTCGAACATACTAATGAATCTCTATGCTACAGGAGTGGCACTACCTCACTGTCGGTTACATCTGGACAAATAATGAAGAGTGCTAAGCGGAAGTATACTGGCCCTAGCCGGAGGAAATCACAACGCCTTGACGCGGAGACAAAGTATGATGTGCTAGAGATCAATTTTGCTTGTGGAATTCCCATCGAGTCAGAGGATGTTAAAACAAAGTTCGCGGACATTCACGGGATCATTACCCGAGAATGAGTTTGTATCACTCAGCTGATCTAGAAGCATTTAGAAGAAAATGAGCTCAATGGTATTAGGGATGAGATACTTGGCTACTTCAACCTCCTAATTAGTGCCAGGCTCATTCCTCATGTTGAACGACGTGTCATGTTGTCTGCTTGCAAGGCATTGAACGCTTGGATGAACAAGCTCATGACAGAGTTCGTTAGAAAATGCAACACCCCAAGAAGTCCCTTTGAACTGTACCCGTAGATCACATTAGGTGAATGGACTGAGTTTGTTCAGATGAAGACCACCGACGAGTTTAAAGCTAATAGTGATGTTGTGAGAAAGTGAGCCAAGATTTTCAAGAGCCCCCACAACATGGGGACTAATGGGCACGCCGACATGTCCAAGATATGCACGGTAGAGGATTCAAAGGCGGTGTTGAAAGGACGCACACCTGCATTGTCTCACATTAAAGACTCTAGGGCAATAAGCTGGACTAGAGCTAGAGAGGTGTCATATGATGAGAATATGGGGACGCCGCAATTCATTCATCTAGAGACTGCCCTTAAATATAAGAAAGTGGCGAGAGTTCACATGCTAAATTTATTCATTAATTCATAACTATGTTTACCTCTCTTATTATCATTGATGTCCATTATCTGGTTTTATATAGGTCAAGTACGATCAGGAGTATCATCATGATATCTTATAGGGAGATGTTCTCGTAAAGGCATTGGGGAACCCGGAGCATCTTGGTTGCACGAGGGGAGTAGGTGGTTATGTGGAATGGAAATATGGTCGCGACCGGTCTTTGGACGACAAGCGGGACCGAAAAACACTTAAGAATTTGCATGCAAGGGCTGCTTTTAAAGCTAAAATACTAGCGGAGTTAAGAGAAGTTCTACTAGCCTCTAGCGTATAGTGCCCCCCTCGCCACCGCCAACCATCGATAGACGTTAGAGTAGTTGTGGCTCCAGAGTCGTCGATGTCAATGAAGTGGGTGTGTGTCCATGTGATGTCCTGATGGTAAACTACCAAATTATGTTTCATCTTTAAGAACATCGAATTATGAAAATCCTATCTTACATGGACTTGTCATGTAGGTTTCCACAAATTTCCGGCTAACAGTGATGGACACCAACTCAGGGGACCCCGTGGATGCCGCGTTCGACATCGTGTATCCTGCAAGTGAAGTGTAGGTCATACACAACACTTCCTTTAGCTCTCTATATGCTAAGGTATAAGTCGATAGTGTTTTAGCTCGTTACCATGGACAACTTCTCCTGCTTCCCATCAACAATGAAGTCACCACCCTCTACGAAGCAAGAGGCACCCTCATCCAATGGCCAAAGTCAGATATACATGTTGAAGCGTCGGATCCAACCAAGGTTGTCCTTGTGCTATACTTAGAAGCATTAAACCACCCCCCGATTGTGCAAACCATACAGATATCGGAAGCACCGCCCTCTGCACCACAACTTGAAGGTCATGGTGAAGAGACTGAAGTCATGAGCCTGGACAAGACCAAATTAAGTACCATCCAAAGTGAGGGAAATGAGTTGGAGATGACGGCCACTAAGGTATCTAAAGAACCCCTTGCACCACAAGATGATGAAAACCCGAAGGGAATTACCTCCACGAGAGAAGAGAAAGAGCCCATCACAGCAAGCGGGGGAAAAGAGTCGACGGAGGCACCATGTAGCAATGTCAAACCCACTGCAGGAAGAACCCCAAAGAGTGTGCCCCTGCCAGAAAATACTTCCAACAAGGAAAAGTTTTTGTCAATGCCTATGTTAAACTTTAGACTCGGTGAGACGACGAGTCAGTGTTTTGGAAAATTGAAGAGTCATGTTAATGTGAATGTGAAGAGCAAGTCCACATGGATCATGGTAAAAGTACAGACCTGGTCGCAAGTTGAACACTTCCATCCAGTTCGAAGTCGCTTACACGGAGTTGCAAGAGATGTTCAAACTGTCTTCCATGGGTGACAACATCATAAAATTCCTCATAGTGTGAGTATTTATCGTTATAGCTTCCAATATACTACCTTCGTTCCAAAATATAAGCCTTTCTAGCAGTTCAAATTCTACGTCTCACAATATATGCATCTTCTTATGTAGGAAATACGGTTTGTCTGCACATGCCAAAGAAAATGTAATCTTCTGCGACCCTCTATATGCTTCACAACAACTCATGGGAAGAGACATGAGGAGTGTTGAGGATTATATCATTTTCCAGATGATCAAGAGCACTGCCAAGGATCTTATCATATGGCCTTGTAGTGTAAGGTAAACTAATGCTGCATTATATAAGTTAGGACTTAATTTTTTCATTCTCAAAGTCCGACACAACATCGTATCACTCTTTGTATTTATCACTAGGTTCTTGTCTGCATGGCACTTGCGAATGGTGCTGTCTATTATCTTGATTCTAAATTAAGCCGAAAGACAGATTACATGGATGCAAGCTTCTTAACAAGTGAGTGATTATTGTAATGTACATAAGATACACTTATATGTTCACAAAGGAAACATCAATGTACATGACATACATACTTGTGTTATTGTTATTGCCTTTACAGATATTTCCAAGTAGTACTTAATAAGAGAGCACAAATTCAAACTGAGAAGCAGGTCGCATGTTATGAAAATCTAACCCACCGCATTGGTTATCCGGTTAGATTCCTGCAATAACAGGGCACCTCTAATAACGTTAACTGTATTCCCCTCAAGCACATATTGAAAGTATTTTGTACTCTATTTTTCACAGATCCATCAGCAGCCTATTCTAACCAGCTTGTGTGGGTTCTATACTATCCACCATATTAACTTAATGATGGCTTGGATTTCTTCACCGGAATTATCAAAGAAGGTATTATAACATCTTCTATTATTACACGAACATAGTCTTTTAGATTTGTACGTGGTAATCATTATTACTATTTACAGGATCCTTGCATTGATGTGAAGGCATTGCCAGACAAGGAGCTGTCTCTGATCTATGGGGAAGTATCTGACTTTATCGTTAATCATGTGTTGATGATGCCAAGGCCTCCAAGCCGATGATGTGAGATTCCCATTATATGCAAAGTACTCTTTCAGTTGGATTGCCATGAGTCTGTATTCTGATCCAATACTTTCACATTGGTCTGTCCAATGGTTCATTTTATGAGCTGGTGTAATAATGTGGGAGTTGAACTATGGTCGTGCTTAATTAAGTGCTTTTTAGTTGAAATGTGTGGTCTTTGTAATGCGGTTTCATGGGTAATTAGATGAAATGAAGCACTTGTGCAAAAGACACTCGGAGTGTCCGGTTTTATACCGGATGCTCCGGGCATGAAAACGAAAACCCAAATCAAACGGACAAACCCGGACATCCCATTGTATCTGAAGCAGTTTAAATTTTTAACTGTCCGCTAACCTGTTGGAGTAGGTTCATCTTAGAAACCGTCTCCTAGCCCTTGGAGTAGGTTCACCCTGAAAACCGTCTCCAAGTTTACCAGGAGGTCTAGACAATTGCAGATAGTCCAGCCTACTAGAGCCAGTTCGTATGGGCGCCTGTCTCCCAGCGCGCCGTAGGTTCATAGTTTCGACCGTCTCCGGAACTTGTATTAATGGAGGTGCTCGTTAATATGAACCGTCTGATGAGAACTTCCGAAGATGGTTCCAACCGACTCGGGAAAGGGAAATTTATCGGCAACTGTCACTGGGAGTAGGAAGCCAAAAATGTCACTAGCCCATGGAGGAAAACTGTCACCGAAAGCTAATTCTGTTGTAGTGGTAGTCGCTTTTGTTGGGTGCATGGACAGTGTCGCGTCTTTGTAGCATCAAGCGATGCAACCATCCGAGGAGGGACTCGACTCGGGTCTTGAGTTTATGGTGAAGCCAGTTGTTATTTTGACTCCTGTTGGAGGACCTGATACAATAGCTCGGTGTAGTCCGACATCCTTGTAAGATGCAGAATATGCAAAGAATTATGAAGCACTTGTATCTTATTAATAATATTTGCCTTTCGGCTTGTTATACCATTTTCTGGTGCCAATCGAGTCGACAATTTTGCACTGTCTGCTAGACCTTTCGTTAGCCTGATTACGCTTAGTCTTAGTACCTTGCCAAGGTACTCGGAGTTCAAGGATTCGACGATTGGGCAGAATCAGCTACTCAGGCTATCGCGTATGAGGTGCTCGAGTGCGCGGAGTCGACGACACATTAGGTTACTCGAAGAGGGCACAAACCTCGAGTGTATCGAGTGCGATTCAAAGTAAGAAACAAATGAACTCTAAGTAGAGAACTTAGCTTTGTTGGTTCTTAGTGAGGTGAACGGGTCCATGCGGCAGCAAGATGTCGGAGCTGATGGCGACAATGGGCCACGGATCAGAGTCGAAGACCATACAGGCCAAGACCTCATCAGGTCACCACAGTCGAAGATTGTAGTGGGCTGCTACAGCAGAAGATCGAAGTGATTTGCCATAGCCGATGGCCACAATGGGTTGCTGGAGCCAAAGACCGCTACAGGTCCCTAGAGTCGAAGACCGTAGTGGGTCCTCGATGCCGAGGGAGCCCTCGAGTCCCTGGAGCCAAAGACCGCAGTGGGTTGCGCGATCCCTGGTGTACAATCAACGTGGTTGGACGTGGTCGTCATAGCAAGGTTGTTGGATTTTTGTTTGGATGGAGTCGATGTGATGGCGAGTGGCACAGCGGACGTGGTTGTCGTAACAAGGTCATCGGATTTTTTTTTGGATGGAGTCGATGTGAGTTTGAGCTCGCTCAGGATGGAACTACGAGGCATGTGCAATCAAAGGTGCTGACGAGTGATCGGGGAAGCGAAGCGTGCTGATCTTTCCAACCTAGAAGCATAGGCTCCCGATCGTCATGTTGGTTCTGTCTCCCACATACTCGAAGGCCGGGCGAGTCGCCGGCAAGTGGATGGTGAATTCGAAGGTACCTAAGAGGAGGCGGTTATCCGCCGCAGAGGAGGTCTAGATCGCGGGTGATGGGCTATTGAAGCCACAACATCAGTTCTCCCTGTTCCCACACACGGCACCAATTGACGTGTGGTTAACACATCAATGCCCATGGTTGATGGTCTTGGGTTTGAGGAAGAGGGGAGTGTTGGAAGCTTTGGGCTACAGGCAAGCAAATCAGGGACGCGAAGTTTACCTAGGTTCAGGCCCCCGAAGGGACACCTTAATCCTACTTGTCTGCTCTTGATTATCGATGGAATCGAAGGTTACAGGGTGCACAGATGTAATCTGGCAGTGTATGAGCCAGGGTTTGTGATGTCTAGATCTATTGTCTATTGTGGGATGTGCAAATCTCTCCTCCTTGTGGACCCTCCTAGCCTTTATATATGGTTAGGCTAGGTCTCAGGTACCAATACGAGTTGGTTACAAGTTGGATTAGAACTCTAGTCTTGAGATTTTCTTGTCTTGCACACTTGGAATCCGTATCCATATGGGCTTCATATCAGCTGAACCATCATGCGCGTCATGGACCTTGGCAGGTCATCGGCTGGGCCTTCCATTGGGCCATATTAGATAGGCCAATTGTACGTGCTCGTAGGGCATACCTATGTCAAGAAGCATCTCACAACCTTTTGTGGCCATCATGCATTTATGTCTACCTTTGAGCCACTCAAGGTCCATGAAGCTTTGGAAGATCCGGATTGGGTTGTTGCCATGCAAGAAGAACTCAAGTGCTTCACTCGCAATGAAGTATGGTCTCTCGTGGAGAGGCCTAAAGATCATCGCGTCAATGTCACTGGTACCAAGTGGGTGTTCAAGAACAAGCAAGATGAGAACGGAACTGTCACAAAAAAACAAAGCAAGGTTAGTGGTGCAAGGGTATGCCCAAATAGAAGGTATCAACTATGAGGATACCTTTGCGCCAATTTCTCGGCTTGAAGCTATCCTTCTCTTGCTTGCATATGCATATCTTCATAACTTCAAGCTTTATCAAATGGATGTGAAAAGTGCATGTCTTAATGGTCCCTTGAAAGAGGTTGCATATGTAGCTCAACCCCCAGGTTTTGAAAAACACACGCTATCCCAACCATGTGTATCTACTCCATAAGGCTCTCTACAAACTAAAGAGAGCTCCTCATGCATGGTATCAGCACCTTAGGGATTTCCTACTCATGGACGGGTTTAGCACGGGTATGGTCGATTCCACCGTTTTCACCAAACGGGTTAAAGGGGGGCTTATTCCTTGTTCAAATTTATGTCTATGATATTATATTTTGTGGAGCTAATGCATCTCATAACAAATCATTTTCCGAGTTGATGACTATGAAATTTAGGATGTCCATGATGGGGTATTTGAAGTATTTCCTAGGCTTCATTGTGAAGCAACTTGCTCAAGGAACCTTCATCTCCCAAGAGAAGTATGTGAAGGACATGCCCGCGAAATTTTATATGACCAATGCCAATCCCATGGAGACACCCATGCCACTTAATGGAGAACTTAGTCTTGAAGTAGGTCAGAAGCATTTGGATCAAAAGGTATATCGCTCCATGATTGGTTCTTTGCTCTACCTTTTTGCTTCAGATGGCTGTGAAATACCACCTCTTTTAGCCATGTAAAATGAGCCATTTATCTCTCATATCATGTTTCTCTCAGCTATAGCTATGCCTTATATGCATGACTTCTAGTTCTCATTTACTTTCATATGAGCTTTGCACATTTAGTAGTTTAGGTAGAATTTTATCACTTTTCCTTGTCTATGACATGTGTGTAGGTGTTGATGATGATTATGGATAAAACAAAGGCAAAAGTAACAAAGAGAGCATAGTATGGAGGAGCTGTAGGGACCAGACTTTGCCATTTGAGAGGTTGAAAAAGTGATTTTTTTTCCAACTTCACAAAATAAATATCCAAGACCATGGGGATGTATCCCTCGATGATATGAACTCAACAAGCCCAAGAACACCCAAAATGGAGTTCGTATGAAGAAATGGCGGCCAAAATACTAAAGGGGACAGACGGTTTGACGAGCAACTATACGGCCAGAGCTATTTTTTTGGTCATATAGCTCCGCCCGTATAGTTGCCAAAAAGGTCGCAAACGACGGGATTTTGACCATAGAAAATCTCCAGAACCTTCCCTAAGTCATATGACGGTATTGGGGGAACCATAGGACACCCCCAAGGCCTATATAAAGGAGGGAGGACCCAAGAGAGAGCCACCAAGCCATAGCCCTTCAGGGGCGGAGCTCTGCCACCGCCGCCACCCATCCGATCTCCATTGCGGCAGAGCTCTACCTTAACCACACCTCCGAGATCTAGATATCCCTCAACACCATCACCATCAAGGCATCCAAGCAAGAAGAACGGGAGGAGAAGGAAGACATCACCACCACCATGCATCGATCTCCATCTCCATCTCCCTCTCTCTCTTGTGTTTAGTAATTATAAGATTGAACACGGTTATGATATTTATATATGTTTTGATGTTCATCCATGTGTGAGTGATTGATTCAATTCTAGGTTGACGTATGATCTAGTGTGCTAAGTTAGAATTTATTGTGATCTAAGATGAGTTTATGTGATCCTTTGGTCTGGAAGTGCTTTTTGCCTTGCGGTGACGCACGAGAACCATGCATAGTGACACAATGTGATAGCCCGGTAATCAATTGGGGAACGTTCATTTGTCTGAGAAATCTCTTATAGATCACACATATATTTTCCCCTCTAGTACTAGTGAGACCAAAGCCTAGAATCCCTCTCTCATTCCATTCAATCCTATAACTACAATCTCTTTAATTCAGTTCATTTTCCTATTTACTTTCTGCCTTAGTTTATTTTGTTCTTGTTAAAAGTTCTTTGTTATTAGATATTTTAAACCTCTCTCAATTATCGTTGTTCTAGTAACTTATAGTATAGGATATTTCCAAACCACGGTTTGGCTGTGAAACGTGGCCGCATTGACAATGTGGATGCGGGGTCATGTTGTTTCCGTTCGTGGATCTCCCATCTGGACAAACTCTTAAATATTTGCTGCTACAAGTACTGCAATAACCCTGTTGTTGGTGTAGGAATCCAGTCATCAGCTCGTAGGATATCATGTTAAGTGTTGGAATGTGTGCTCGTTTTAATCCACTCCCAAGGAGTGTCATTTGATGGCGGTCAAAAGGATTTTTAGGTACCTTGTTCTCACTCCTACACTCGGGCTTTGGTATCCAAAGGGGTCAAGCTTTGAGCTTGTTGGCTATTCGGATGCCGATTGGGCCACTGATAACGTTGACCAGAAGTCAATCTCTAGGGCTTTCCAATTCCTTGGCATGTCGTTGGTGAGTTGGTCATCCAAGAAATAGAACTCCACCGCAAAATCCGAATACATTTCCACGGCATCTGTTGTGCTCAATTGTTATGGATGAGGTAAACCTTGAAAGACTGGTGTGTCTCTTGGTACGGTGCCTCTTCTATGGGACAATGAAAGCGCAATAAAGATCGCCAATAACCCTGTCCAACATTGTCACACCAAACACATTGACATCCACTACCACTTCCTATATGACCATGTCACAAATGGTGACATCAATCTCACTAATGTGGGAACGATGTTCCAATTGGCGGATTTACTTACTCCTTGCACTATATTCTTGCTCTTAACTTGCTATGTAGACTAGTCGCGCATCACATATGGGGATAGTCATCTTACCATGTTTTGGTTTGATGCATACCCATGTGTGTGATATTAATTGATCTTGTGTCATGATATAGGTACAAACATCTATCTTTGAGGCGCCATGACATGTGTGCTTAAACATAGGGGAGAAATCCCCCCTAAACATTTGCTTCTTCTTTTGGTTCTTACAACTTGTGAATCCTGATATTCTCGAATCATGCATATTGTTGCTTTTGTGTTTTTGAACTTGCTTCTTCTCCAATGGGCATGCCTAGATCACATGCTTCCTCTACCCCTTTGGAGTTTCTATCTTCCTCTACATGCACATGTCACTGTCGAAAGAATTCTTTCTGTTTTCTGAAAAAAATCAGAGTTTCACTGAGTTTTCCGGTATGTGGCCTCATCTGACTAGCCGCAGGACTGGACTGTCCGATACACGGGACGATGTCCAACTGCTTCTATCCGAACCTACAGACAGAAGTTTCACGGTTGAACTTTGGTGGTCAGCTCGGTTGTGACCGAGGGATCCGGTCCTGGATCCGGTCGATCGAACTTGCCACCGAATCTTCACCTCTGAAGGTTTCGTATAAACATTCCGTTTTAAGTTCGGTTGTGCTGGCTCAGGGACCGAACCGTTCGGTCTTCCGCTCGGTGGGATCGGTTCCCATACCGGATCTGAGATCTGCTCCTCCTCCTTCTTCTGGCCTGATCCCCACCCCTCCAACAATTACCTTTTCTCTTCCCCCGACCCTCTCTCACTCATTTATCGCCCCTCCCCCTCCCCTCCTCTCTTAGGGTGATTCCACCTCTAGGATCCATAGACCGGGCCACCAAATCGAGTAGAATATCCTTTGGAGGTTCTCCACTGAAGGAATTTCTCCATCTCGCAGTGGTTTGGGAAATTTTATGTGTTCTTCCTCCCTAAGAGAACTTGTGTGCTTTCCTCCATAGGAAGCCTTGTCTTTGGGTAATCCTTTTCTTCCACTCTCGTGCTTCTCAAATCCCCATGTTTTGCTATACATCTAGTTGGATTTGACAAGTTAGGTTTCCACCACTGTTCTTGTATGCCAACCACATCAAACCATGGCCTATACTTCCTGTTAAAATTGTATTTGTGGAAGTTTTGGAGCCATGTGTGAATTTTTACATTGCATAGATGGGGTATTGGATCTCCATGTCGAGATTTGGTCCCTGCTCCGGTCCAATCGGCTGTGCCACCAGACCATTCGGTCTGAGTCTGGTCCACTGGTTCGGGCACCGGACCGTCCGATCTATTCCCGGTTAACCTGCCCTGGCACCAGACCATCCGGTCCTGAACCGGTCCAACTGGCCCTAGCACTGGACCTCTCTATAGTGTTTATTTTGAAGGACATATGCCCTAGAGGGAAATAATAAAGTGTTTTGTTTGATATATCTCTTGTATGTTCATAATACAGTTCATGCCGTGCTATAACTGTGTTAATACGAAACATTAATACACGCGTGGTATGTAAACAAACTGTGTCTCTAGTTACCTCTAGCAAACTAGCTCATTGGTCAAACGAATGATCTATGGTTTCAAGATCATGTGCATTTGTGCCAATTGACAATGAGGTCATATCATTCGTTGAATGATATGATAGACAAACACCCAAAGTAATATCATAATGATATCTAGTTACAAACATTCATCATTAATCATAACAAAGAAACCTTGCAACCAAATCCTTTGACTGTGAGATAATACAAATCACTGTTACCGAAAGGAGCTTTGATGGTATCAAGTATCAAGCTATGAAATGGTGATAAAAAAAGGTAGCACTCAGGTTTCCTGAAGGTACAAGTAGAGGAGTATGTATCAAGACCAAGATTTGCCAATCCAAGTAACGGATAAATACATGTGGCAAACTTGGTGACGTTGCATTAATGAAGCTTGCAAGCATATGACTAGGTCATGGAATGCAACATCACGGGAATGAGTAAACTAGTTCATCGGTAATGAGATTGAACTAGGTGTGTATACCCCGAAGATCAAATCTCAGATGAACTAGGTATCGAATGGCAAAGGGAGTGGGACATGACGTTGAAGATTCAAGCGATGAGATTCCTGAAATGCACAGAGTTCATTATGGGCATCCATGTCCCATTGATGATCTTTGATACGAGAGGGGTCTCGGTCATGTCCGAAGTGTTTCTAAACCGAAGGGTGGCGCGCTTAAGGGTGGGGACGCATAGGGATTGATTCGACACCATAGTAGAAATGACGGAGAGAAACCGGAAATGTTCCGTGTAGCACTCGATGTTGATCGGAGGAGTCCATAAGGAGTTCCGGAGTGTAAGATATAATAATATATGTGTTCTATATTAATTAGTTGAATTAATAATAAAACATATATTTTTATTTTTATTTTAAAAGGCGCCCGTGCCTAATGGGCCTCGCCTCGAGGGGAGGCCCAAGAGGGCAAGGCGCATGGGGAAGAGGGACCAGCCAACCAAGCCCTAGTGGGCTACCTGCCTGGGGCCCACCTAGGGATCGGCGGCTCCCCTTGGTGGCCAATGGATGTGGGACTTTAGTCCCACACCGCTTGCCCCTTGGGGGTTAGCCCTCCCCTCCTATAAATAAATGGGCACCCCTCCCCTTGGAAGGATCCCATTCTTTCTTCTCTCTCTCATTTTCCTTGAGGATTTCTCCATAATATTGGAAAGAACTTTGAGGGACTTGAGTTCTCCACCTTCGCACTACCATTGTGTGCTATTCGGTCCGCCATCTTTCTTCTTCCACTGCTCAGCTAGATCGGAGCCCGGGAGACGTCGCCTACAACGGACATGTGTAGAACTTCGGAGGCACCACACTTGGGGCGCTGGGAGATGTTCATATTCATCAACATACTCCTACCTGCATAAGGCATACCTTGGTTTTCAAGGGTATGAATACCTTTTCCTTCTCCATTACTTATGCTACATATTATAGATCTTGGTTATTGTGTTCGCGTAGTTAGAATTTTTTTGTTTTCTGCCACTACACCCAACAGTGGTATCAGAGCCAATCTATGGGTAGGCATGTCGTAAGGATATAACACATAGCAATATCTAGGCATTGATTTTCTAGTTGCTACCCTCTTTCGTGTACTTGTTTATATCACGGTACTGTTTAATGAAGTGCCCCCCAACCGACATTATGTGGTGATTCACGAGACTGGTCCACAAGTAAGTGGCTTTGGGGGTGTCTGTCTCTCTAAAGTAGTTGATATGGCATTTGCAACGGAGATCCCTGAAAAGGGAAGAGAAACGACAACCATTGAATCGATGTTGTGGCTCTACATTCGTAGGTGGACAAGGGGTTCTACTGCGAAAGCCCTAAAGCCGCGTAAAACTTGCAAAAGATAAAGTAGAGGCATCTAACTTTATTTTGCAGGGGCATGTGTCGTGACATGGTGATGGTAAGTTTATGAAACATTTTCCATTGGAGCTCTCGATGGCGATCAAGGCGCTGCAACCATGTCATGGCACCATACTTTTGAAGTACTTATTTATGCATCTTATTTTGCTTGTTTATTAGATATACGATGGTAGCATAATAGGATGATCTCTCACATAATTCCAGTTATAGTGTTCCCCTCGTGTGTGAACCACCAAGAAAGTTCTCCATTATGAGGCACGCCATGACGATCGGGTGTCAGACATATCTGCGTTCACATACGGTGGGTGTAAGCCATGTTGCACTGCAAAATACACGAGTTAGAATTGGCGATCCTAGCATGTATAGACATGGCCTCGGAACACAAGAGACCGAAAGGTCGATCATGAGTGACATATAATGTGATTGACATTGGGAATGTATACCTTTGAAACTGTATCGCTGGCCATGATGATCGAGGGTGTGTAACGAATTAAGATCGTGTGATCACCGAACAAACCGAGGGATGTTCGTTTGAGTGGGATTTTTTTGTTTTAGTTTTAAAACTTGAACTCATATTATGAACATGGTCTAAATACTTTGAAAATCCATTTTAGATGTCCCGCCCACCCACTTTAAACCTTAGCTCATTCCTAGAGAAGGACAAGCTGAAAACCGATGGGACCAACTTCACCACCTGATACCGCAACCTAAGGATCCTCCTAGTCCCCTACAAGTTGACTTATGCCATCGAGGCTACGCCCCCCACTAAGCCTGCAGAAACAGCCTCTGAGGACGACAAGAATGTCTGGTAGTCCAAGGCGAACGATTTCTCCCTCATTCAGAGTGGAATGCTCTATGCCATGGAGCTGGAGCTTCAAAAGCGTTTTGAGAAGATGAATGCTTTTGAGATCATTGAAGATCTCAAGGTTGTCTTTGCTCCATAGGAGCAGGCGGAGAGGTATGACACTTCTGATCTCTTGTTCTCCGCCAAGATGGAAGACCACAATAGTGTGAGTGAGCACGTAGTCAAGATGTATGGCTATGTTCAATGCTTGAATGCCCTGGATTGCAAGATTTGGACGAGCTTATGATTGATAGGGTGTTGCACTCATTGCCTCCTAGCTACAAGAGCTTTGTGATGAACTATAATATGCAATGGATGAATAAGTGGAACACCCCGTCCACTCCTGGGCCCGGGGGGTGTCACTCCTGCCAGCTTAATAGGATATCTAGACTGGCCCCACATACCAACACTAGTCTTTTCTGTGCACTTTGTCCTTACTCGTGTGCACCCGGTTACCCACTTCCCGGTCGGTCACCCATCCTAGAATTGCTCTAGGCCAAGCAAGCTTAACCTTAGAGTTCTTTTCGAATGAGCTTACGGAAAAGAAGTTGCAACTTATTGGTATGAGTATTCTATCAATCCTATTAAGCCATGTGCCTAGTCTCACATACACCCACCCTTTAGAAGATCGATGCCCTCATCGATCAAGAAAACCCTAGGAACATTCCCTCTTGGCACGTGTCTGTGCATCTAGTGCCGGCACATGTGCCATGTCGTGTCCACTCCGGGCCACACGTGCCATGCTCCACATTTCCCGCCACTAACCCGCACACACCCGTGTAATCGCCAGGTTCGGCTCTGATACCAGTCGTAACACCCTGTCCACTCCTGGGCCCGGGGGGTTTCACTCCTGGCAGCTTAATACTAGACTGGCCTCACAGACCAACACTAGTCTTTTCTACGCACTTTGTCCTCACTCGTGCGCACCCGGTTACCCACTTCCCGATCGGTCACCCATCCTAGAATTGCTCTAGGCCAAGCACGCTTAACCTTAGAGTTCTTTTCAAATGAGCTTCCGGAAAATAAGTTGCAACTTGTTGGTATGAGTATTCTATCAATCCTATTAAGCCATGTGCCTAGTCTCACAATAAGTCCCTAGCTGAACTGTTCGCCATGCTCAAGACTGCTGAAGTTGAGATCAAGAAGGAGCACACAGTGCTGAAGGTCAATAAGACCACCAAATTTAAGAAGTCTAGGCTTAAGGGCAAAGGCAAGAAGCCTAAGAAGGATGATAAATATGTTGCCAACACCAGTAAGGCTTCCAAGCCCTGCTCTAAGCCTGGCATCACGTGCTTCTATTGCAAGGGGAGGACACTAGAAGCGCAACTGCCCCAAGTACCCTGAGGAAAAGAAATATGATAAGTTTGCCACCAAAGACAAAGGTATATTCTATATACAAGTTATAGATGTATTCCTTACTAGCAGCAGGAGTAACACATGGGTATTTGATACTGGTTATGTTGCTCATATCTATAACTATCAATAGGAGTTATGGATTAAGAGGCGCCTGGGGAAGGACGAGGTGACGATGCGTGTAGGCAACACTTCGAAGGTCGATGTGGTGGCCATCGACACGCTACCTGTAACACCCTTGAATCGACCATATGCAGATTTCAGCGATTCCCGCCAAAACCGCATAGGAACGATTCAAAGATGCCCACCAGGCACTTGCGTGCGGGTGGAAAATGAAGTAATACCATTACACAATAGTCCATGATGGAACCCACAGAAACATATATATATATATATATATATATATATATATATATATAACAACGACTCCTTGAGTTAAGAATACAAATATACAGTACAAAGATCCAAATCACCTTGAAAACGATACAACATCTGAGTATGGATAAGATACAAATTGGGCTAAGAGCCCTGAAGAATAACCAATGGCGTCCATAACCCTGCCCAGGCCAAGCCGGAAGGGTAACCTTGCTAACGTCGTCAAACTTAAACCTGTTAAAACAAAAGGGGTGCCGACAAAGGGCAGAGAAAAAAGGGAGCGGTCAGAACTGAGGCCAGTACACGGCGAGTCTTAGAATTCAGCGGCTCTCGCCTACATAGGTATTGTGTACTAAAGTGGCAGTGAAGCATGCACTAAACAACCTAGAGTGACTCGAAACAACTGTCGACTATCAGAGAGGGATAAGAAGGACCTATTCAGAACCAACCTGATGGTAACACCAAACATATCCATCCTGGTGTTTCCCCCTCAATACCAAATGAGGAAGTCCCTCTGAGGAAACTCACACAGTTAGCAGTTTTATTCATCATTCCATTAAACTTGCCATAATTACTAGTCAGATATAGATAATATGAGGCATTCCAATATCGCAAGCTGTTGGCACTTTTAATTAAACATTTTGTTATAGTTGCAATACTTACTAGGCAGATATAGATAGCTTGAGACACCCCAATTCCATAAGTTGTTGGCACTTTTAATTATTTGTTCCATTGTAGTGGAGCTGATTACTAGTCATGCCAAAGTCAAATTTATAGCACTACATTACTTATAGTTGTCTATGGTCGAGACGCTGTGCTCCAATTAGTCCATAACCGTGGACACGGCTTTTCAAAAAGATTTACCCTACAATGGTGCAAAAATAGCAACACACACACACGATCAACCTCAGAAAACCCAAATAAAATGCTACGAGGCCTCATGACAAAGCATTTATAGGATTCAAAAATTATTTTAGGGGCCCACCCTACTAAGCTACCCGCAACAAAGTTGGCTGGCTCCGAGATGGACCTAGGGTTTGCGAGAATGGCTAGAAACAACTGGGAACCCGAAAGCATGACTGGGCTTGTTGATACCACGGAATCGTGCCATGATCCAAAACAGTACAGTTATAAAGCTGTCCATGAGCAAAAATAGTAAATAAAGTAGTAAATAATGATATAAGTACAGGATAGTAATAACGCCCCAAACTAGTTTCTGGCCCCAATAAGATGTGAATCAATCTCATGCGAAGGGGATTCTTTGTCCCACATGCGGATAGTGCGATAGTCATGGAACATGCATCAAGTACTCGGGTCCTATGGGATACAAGTGAGAGGTTAAAAACCAAATATCAGCTATTGCCCAAATGTGCATCCGCATTAGTTATATCTATTCCTAGCATTTTACTTATCAAGTTATAATTAAATCTATGATCATCTCTAACATAAAGCATGCGGTAACCTCCCAAAAATTGTGGCACTCGACGGTGCGGAGCAACACCTGAGCAAGCAGCTATGACTCGCAAAGCCACCTATCTACCAAAACAACTGCAATAGGATGTGTCCATGGCAATATAGGCTGCAGGGAATATAAATGGTAGAGAAACTAAAGCATCACAACAAGGATAGCAATAGATTAACAGGAGCAAGTAAAGGCTATAAACGCAAAATAGGTAGACATGGGAGAATGAACACATGGGAAACACTATCAAATATTCGTTATCCGAAGAACTTGTCGAGACTCGCAACAACTCAATGGCCTAATCCGTGAATAAGCAAAGCACTAAAAGAAACACCGGATGCACTATTTAATACTATGGCAAAAGATCAGGCATGATGCATGTATGATGTATGACATGGCAAAGATGCGATGCAACTAGGCAATATTAGTCAGAATTGGGATCCCGACAATTAATTATATCGTTCAAGTTGTTTAGGTTCCTCGCAAGTTAAATGTTGTATTAAAAAAGTAGAACATGGCATCGGTTCGCTACACAATTTTAAATGGAGCCAATATAAGACAAGAATAGCCCGCATATAGTCTCCATATTTAATTATGAGATGACTATATAACTCGAACCCACAAAATATGTATACAAGCATGTACAATTTATATGCAACACATATATAGATAGTAATTTATAAAAATAGGGTGGGTTTAGATAGGATCACACATTAGGGTCGAAGGTCTTGATGGTTCGACGAGGTTCGGTCTTCGGATCTGAGAGGAAGAACTTGGCATTCTATGTCGATGGCCTTTGGTTTTCATGTCGGAGTACTCGGTGTTCCTTGAAGAAGAAGTCCATGTACCATGTCGGCGACCTTGTGGTTAGGGTATCGTGTCGGTCTTGGTCACTCATGTGGTACCGAAGATCTTGTTAGAATTCCTGTCAATCTTGTCCATCACGAGGGTCTCAAATAGCTGAGTCAGCATCACCACGTATTTTCTCGACAACAGTATCACCACATCTCAACACTGGAACCACAATTGATCATACAACACCTTCGCCACATCACATCAATAGAAAACATGGTTGATAGAAGGAGACAGAGGCATCGAGGGAGACCACGACGCGGGTTCAGATGATGGTAGATATGGAGGTTCTCAGGGCAAGACCATGGTGGCAGGAAGGATCGAACAACGGACAAGAGGGAGCTCGGGTGCGGTGACGTGACTCGTGAGGAGGCAAGGTGCGAGGAGCAGTCGGAGCTCCGGCGATGAGGATGCAGGTAGCAGAGGACAATGCCGGTGGAGGAGAGGACGGCGGGGTCATGCGAGTTCGCAATCAGAGACGCGGGGCGAGGTTGATCCGAGGAGGCCGCGGGCGGCATAGGGTCGGGGAACAGCGGGCGCGGGGATCGATGGGGTGAAGGGCAGCGGGGCTTGACGGAGATGCGGCCGAGGGCAATGACGTGCGGAGCAGAGGCCGGCGGTGATGGCGCTGCGCGAGCCTAGGAGGGAGGTGGAGTCGGCGAGCTTGGTCGCAGAGGCGACGCTTCTTGGGGACGACAGTGTCCGTGCGGCGCAAGGCCAGGAGGCGAGTGGTGGCGCTGGTGGAGGGACACGCGGGGCAGTCGATCAGGAGAGGCGGGGGCTTCGGGTTGCGTGGAGAGGACATGACCTGGGATAGGTGGGGCTCGTGGGTGGGTTAGCGACGCATACGAGAGAGGCTCGCGTCGGTGGGGTGGTGTAGGGGGATGGGGCCAGTCGTGGAAGCCTGCGTAGCGTGCAACGGGTGCCTGCCACAAGTATAGGGGATCATGTGTAGCCTTTTCGATAAATAAGAGTGTCGAACCCAATGACGAGCTAAAGGTATGATAAATATTCTCTCAAGTTCTATCAACCACTGATACAACTCTACGCACACTAAACGTTTGCATTATCTAGGAAATAAAACTAGAGCAACAATACGAGTACTAGAGATAGCTTTGCATCATAATAAATAACAAGAAAGTAAAGTTAGTTGCTGCAGCAATAAAATACACTAAACTAACAAAATCATGAGTGTGGAATAGTGGTGGTAATTGTGCTGGCTTTGTCCAAGTTTAAATAGTGGCTTTGTACATGCGCTTCACTACTTGGAATTACATGTACTAGATGATTGGATTGTTAGCAAACATCCGTAAGTACTAATAAATGCATTAAGGTTTCCCCAACCATAGCCTTAAGTTTAATGGTCCTCTTACTCCCATACGTGCAACGTTCTGGTTCGCGTCCTGAGGTTTCTGTCACTCCGGCAGAACTTCCCCTTCCTCTTACACATACTACAAACCCTATGATGTTTAATCCATGCGCGCACAAATATAATGGACACCAAAGGACTGTACCATATCAACATACAACTCTAATGAACCAAAGACGTTCAAACATTCAATCTAAGAACAAAGAAACTACGCAAACATGACATAGATCATAGGATTATAACTTATAGCATAAAACATCATGTTTAAATAGGACGGTACAGATGTGTGTGGGAGGATGAACTAGTACAGATTAGGAGGATTAGGTGATGGAGATGGTGGTGAAGATGGTGAAGAGGGCGGCGGCGGCGCGGGGGACTCCTTCCCCGTCGCCGGTATCATGGGGGAGCACCGTCCCTTAGCCCTCTTCCTTCATGGCTTTTTGGGAGCCCTCCCCCATGGAGATGGGATCCATGGGGTGGGCAAAAACGTGTCTTTGGTGGTTGCAAATTCGTGGGTGGAGATGCCCTGGGCGAAATAGGTTTCCTCCCTTTATATAGCTCCTCGGATTTCCGTCACCCCATCTTGGGCTGCAGTAAATCGAGCCTAAAAGTTCCTTCCGGACTCGGAATCAGCTAAATTTTATGTCCAGAATGTTTGTCGTGAAATTTCCAACAACGTTGTAGCGGAAGAGTTTTCCGTTTGACGCCGTCTTTGACTCGAAACGTGAACATCTTCAAAAAAGAGTTCTGAGACAGATTTCTGGAAAAAATCCCAATTTAACTCCAACAAGGTTTCCACTTGTATTTTTGGTAATTCCTACACATCAAAGTGTAAAACTAGAACATTGTGCACTTTTGCAACTATTAATAGTTTTGTCCAAATTAATCATAAACTTTATACAAAAAGGAGTGTCAAAAGCATATTATTAGCATAAAACCATCAAAAATTATAGATACGTTATGGACTTATCAACATCCCCAAGCTTAGTTCCTTCTCGTCCTCGAGTAGGTAAACGATCAAAACAATATAATTTTTGATGTGACATGCAGACAACACAATCTTGATCATCATTATTGTAAAAGTATTGATAACTGAGATTAATGTACTTTAAACATGAATCATGAAAGATAGAGTTCTAACAATAAGATATAGCAACTATGTTGTAACATGAAAATGCACAAACAAAAGATTCATGAATAACAATGCTTTGCAAGACATTTTTTTGTTTCACATAAATAAAACATAGCATAGTGGCATTTAGCTTGTCCCTCATAGAGTAGCAAACATAAATGCAAAGGACACCTTCAAAGTTCATAAGAGTGACTAGATACAAATAGTTTAAGAACAAGCAATATCAAAATCATGCATCAATCAACAAGTCTTAGGACAATGCACATAGAACTAAGAATGACCACTATGCTCTCAAAGTAGGTGCATAAAGATAGAAGGTGAAGACTCCACATAAAAGTAAAAGAAAGGCCTTCATAGAAGGAAGTAGGGATTCAAGTTTCATAAAAAGCTTCCAAAAATTATGGTACTTATTAGCTTTCAGTTCTCATTGCCTCTATCATAAGCATCTTTAGGTGATTAAGGTTAAAGAGACATAACTAAGGGGATATGCTTGATAAGTTCTAAGCTGAAATCTCATGCCCCATACTTACGAAGACCGAACCTCATGCTACTCAACTTTAGTCACAAGTAAGATCTTGTCATTGTAAGTACATATGTATCATAGAGAACCGCCAACGGGGTACCCCTTACACATGATACAGGAGCTAACCCATAATCAAAATGACAAGACAAGCAAACAATGAGCATCTCAGCGATCTTTTTATTTGCTATTTGCATAGGTTTTTATTGAGGATGCTTCATAGAGTGCTCATTATGGTTATGCTGCAAGTTTCCACCATGATTAGGCATGGCTTAGGCTAGCGGCCCAGGCGTTTCTCTAACACAAATACAAACTCCATGATCTTACAAGTTCATCTTTTATTTCACACCGCCGGGATCCATAAGCAAAAGAACATGATATCAACTAGGTACAATGTACAAGTCCAATGTTGAATGCGTTCCCCATGATACATGGTTCTGCTAATTTCAACTTATAAAGCGCAAGCATATACGCAACAAAGATGGACGCAATGGTTCAAGTTTATTAAGTGCAAGAAAGTAAAGTGTGCCATCAAGTTCGTGAGAGCTTTAATCACTAGTTTTCTCATAACAAGTTTAATTCGGAAGGTAGATAAAAACATGAATATACTTGGAATAGCAAATGCTAATAGGTAGGTATGGTGGACTCTTTGGAATAACTTGGTTTAAGGAGTTGGATGCATGAGTGGAACTCATACTCGGTTATGGAGGCTAGCAAAAGACTGGGAGCGACCAACTAAGAGAGCAATAATGGCCATAATCATGCAGAGTGACAAAACATCATAAATCAAAGCATAAAGTGATATTACAAGTCGAAAACTAAAGGATCATAAAGGCTATGGTGACTTGGGATAGTCATAACATGGTGTGAGAATGCGCCAAGTTAACCCAAATAAAGCATCAAAGGAGAATACCACAATACTATGCTTTAATATGCTAAAACAGCGCATGATTCTTTCAAGGCACATTAAGCAATCTCAATTGTTTATAACGTGTCATGCTACAACAAAAATTACTAAGCATAAAGCCAAAACAATATCAAGCATGACATGACAAAGCATAGGCCACGGTCAAAAATGATCTCCTTTTACCACTTAAGCATGAACTTTTCCTACTCTTTTCCAATCCAAACCACACTTATTTGAAAACTAATATATGAAAGAGGGGGTCCAACCAATTTATTAAAGCAAACTAAGTAAACCAAGAAAACGAAAATGAATACGCTCCAAGAACAATACAACTGTGCATGAAACAACAAAAATGAAATGTTTGGAAGAACTTGAGATTTTCATTGATGAAGAAGGGGATGCCTTGGGCATCCCCAAGCTTTGACGCTTGTAATTCTTGGATATTTCTTGGGGTGACACAAGGTGGCATCCCCAAGCTTGAGCTTTAGTCCATTCTTCATCTCATTACATCATTCTTTCCTTAACACCTAAATTTTTCCTTCATGCAAAACTTCACATATTCTTCATTAGCAACATTAGTGTACTCAAGATAATAAGTCTTTGGGTTCAGTTTCAACACCAATAAAACTTCCATTAAAACACAAGATACTGTAGCACTTCCCTTAAAAAGCTCAATTCCCCAAAGAGAGCCCAAAAAGGAATCAACATGAAGCAAATGCAAATAATGGCAGAAATCTGTCAAAACAGACCAGCAGGTAAAGACCAATTTTTTCGAATACCTTCTTTTGCTCAACTCGCAAAGTGTTGAACTAAAGGACGTTGGATAACAACCTGGGGCAGAAGCACAAAACATTACAGCTCAAACCGACGTACAAAGATTTTACACGAATTTTTACAACGAAGCACAAAAATCTATTTTGGGACAACAACTTTCCCAAGAATTACTTCTCTCTCATTAGAGGTTACCTTAGCACAAAAGGCAAATAAAGAGGATAAGTAGAGGTTATTACTGAAGCAATAACTTCCAAGACTCAACTAAAACTTTTGGGTTATCTCCCAATAAGTACTTTCTTTAACGCCTTTAAGTTAGGATAGGAGCAAGATTCAAGTATTTTCGAATGAATAAGCATTAAGATCAATATAAGAAATATCTTTCTTTTTCAAGTCTTCATGCATTCCTACAAGTTTTTAACTAAAAAGCTTCCATGGAAAGATTTGTTTTGGTTTCATAGGCATGAACACAAGTGTTCAAGGTCGACCCCTACTTAACCATTACTCATCTTTCCAATCACTTTCCTTTTTGAAAACGTTTTTAGGTAACAAGTACAACTAATTTTTTTTTGTAATTCGCATTCCCTATCCATACTAAAATAGAGAACAACTTAAAACTGAAAGTATAACCTACTTAGAGATAAAGCAAACAAGTGCACACAAGAATATTCACCCACACGCTATTGCTCCCCAGCAACGGCGCCAGAAAAGGTCTTGATAACCCACAAGTATAGGGGATCGTGTGTAGCCTTTTCGATAAGTAAGAGTGTCGAACCCAACGAGGAGCTAAAGGTAGGATAAATATTCTCTCAAGTTCTATCAACCACTGATACAACTCTACGCACACTAAACGTTTGCATTATCTAGGAAATAAAACTAGAGCAACAATACGAGTACTAGAGATAGCTTTGCATCATAATAAATAACAAGAAAGTAAAGTTAGTTGCTGCAGCAATAAAATACACTAAACTAACAAAACCATGAGTGTGGAATAGTGGTGGTAATTGTGCTAGCTTTGTCCAAGTTTAAATAGCGAATAGATCAGGTTCATTGTCTTCAATGCAGTTTTCTATGTGGCAAAGGCTAAATGTACATGCGCTTCACTACTTGGAATTACATGTACTATATGATTGGATTGTTAGCAAACATCCGTAAGTACTAATCAATGCATTAAGGTTTCCCCAACCATAGCCTTAAGTTTAATGGTCATCTTACTCCCATACGTGCAACGTTCCGGTTCACGTCCTCAGGTTTCTGTCACTCCGGCAGAACTTCCTCCTTCCTCTTACACATACTACAAACCCTATGATGTTTAATCAATGCACGCACAGATATAGACACCAAAGGATTGTACCATATCAACATACAACTCTAATGAACCAAAGACGTTCAACCATTCAATCTAAGAATAAAGAAACTACGCAAACATGACATAGATCATAGGATTATAACTTATATCATCAAACACCATGTTTACATAGGACGGTATAGAGGTGTGTGGGAGGATGAATCACTGTATACTAGGAGGATTAGGTGATGGAGATGGCGGTGAAGATGGTGAAGAGGGCGGCGGCGGCGCTGGCAGCGGCGCCGGGGACTCCTTTCCTGCCGCCGGTATCATGGGGTAGCACCGTCCCTTAGCCCCCTTCCTTCATGGCTTCTTGGGATCCCTCCCCCATGGAGATATCCTGGGGGAGATGCCCTGAGCGAATTAGGTTTCCTCCCTTTATATAGCTTCTCGGATTCCCGTCACCCCATCTTGGGCTGCAGTAAATCGAGCCTAAAAGTCCAGTCCAGACTTGGAATCAGCTAAATGTTATGTCCAAAACATTTGTCGCGAAATTTCCAACAATGTTGTAGTTGAAGAGTTTTCCGTTTGATGCCGTGTTCGACCTGAAATGTGACCATCTTCAAAAAGAGTTCTGAGACAGATTTCTGGAAAAATCCCAATTTAACTCCAACAAGGTTTCTACTTGTATTCTTGGTAATTCCTACACATCAAAGTGTAAAACAAGAACATTGTGCACTTTTTTAACTATTAGTAGGTTAGTCCAAATAAATTATAAACTTTATACACAAAGGAGTGTCAAAAGCATATTATTAGCATAAAACCATCAAAAATTATATATATGTTATGGACGTATCACTGCCATGTGCAGGGCGTGTCCGCGTGCGTGTGTGACAGGGTAGGGGTGTGGGAGTTGTGTCGCGTCTGTGTAGCTACGGTGTGGCACAACTAGCGTGTAGGTTTGGCAGGTGCAGTGGTGTGGGTTGGGTCGTTGCGACACGCGCCCTTGTTTGTGCGGGTGGCTGGCGTCTAGGGTAGGTAGTCTTGGGTTTGGGTTTCGAGGTAGTACTAGATAGGGTTTGGCCTAGATTAGGGTTTGAATCGGGTCCTACGGGCTGCGCTGCCTCCCCCAGTACAACATTTTGTTTGTTATTTATCTCTTTTAATTTAAAAAAAATATTTTGTAAATAGTTTTAGACAAACAAAATATCCAGAGCAACTGGGGTTTTAATTTGAAATTAGAGAAGGGGAATAATTAGAAAACAAACTAGGCTTTTAGCGAAAATGTTTTGTATACCAAGGGATGCATGAAGATGTCATGATGATGCTCAAATGCAATGTGGAATTATGACATGAGCATGCTATCATGATGATGCACAAGAATAAAAACAGCACTGGTAGTGGTTTTCTCGGGGTGCTACACTACCTCTATTTCTATCGTTAGGATTAATTTTAGTTTTGAATAAATGCTATTATGTACCCGCATTAAGTATGCATATTGTGAGTGTATCTTGCTTGTTGCAATATCATTATTCATTTAAATCCGGAACAAGTGGTTGTTCTATTTCAATTACTGATGTTTTCTATGTTCATCCATCTATGTCCAATGGTTTATTCTTGCTAGATCTTGATGGCGGTACTCACATCCATATTGTTGATGCTAAGCATTATAAACACAATGATGATAATATCATGTATCTATGGCATTGCCGTCTTGGTCACATTGGTGTAAAGCGCATGAAGAAGCTGTAGGGGTTCACGCATGCAAACAATAAATTTTTGCCTACACCCAAAACCCTAGTTGCCAGGACCTATCTATTAGTAATGCAGTAACGGGAGGGGATTTTCGCGAACTTACCCTTGAAGACCGAAAAGCATTGTCAACGCTTAGAAGAGTGTGGTTGATGTAGACGAGCCGAAGCCGACCTCAAGGTCGTGTTGAAGTCCTGAAAGCTCCTTTTGCTCCAACGAATCCTAATGCCCCAAGTGTTGCACCTCGCAGGGAGTTACACACATCCAGTGTCTGGCGATGACTCCCGCTACTCCGATCCAGCAGCAGTTGCGGAAGTAGAGCTCCTGGATTCGAAACCCGCAGTGTGATGACGCTCTGCGGTGAAGAAGACTCCTGCTCGCACGATCCGGACTTGGGACCACGGTCACGGGAGAGAGAGAAAGAGAGAGAGAGAGAGAGAGTCAATTGGAGGTCTCCCCAAAATAGAGGGAACCTTTTATTGATTATTGTGTATTTAATTTGTAAAAATACCTCTCTTTATATAGGGAAAAACCCCCCATAGCTAACTAGCTTAGCCATGTGGGACTAAACAAGGGAGAGGGGAGATGGGATAGCCGCCGCCAGCCAGGTCCCAAGTGGTTCCCACACGGGGTGCCTTGGCCCAGCCAGCCACCCCTCCTCCTTCCTCCCTTCGATCTTTCCCTCATGGGCCCGTTTCACTCTGGATTTGGCCCAATTAGGTATTTGACCCTTTTTAATTCTTTTTATTTTATTGAATAAATATATTTGAATGATTAAATGAATATTTAACATTCACTTACATATTATTCAATCCCCATTAATGTGGAACTCATTCCCTCTCATTCCGGACATCCTCCGGAATTACCGAAACCCTTCTGGTTTTCTCTCTTCTCTTTTATTCGGTGATTCTGCCTATCCAAAAACACGGTCTGAGCATCATCGAGCCCTTAAGCGTGATACCCCACAGTTTGGGAACACTCCAGACATGGTCGGGACCCTCCCACACCAATGATCAACAAAGGGACCTGGATGGCCATGTTACCCCTGTGCATTCCCAAAAATCTTTCATCGTTTGAACCATGAACGTCGTGTCATATTCCTTTTATCTCTCAATACTTTCATTGTCCAAGATTTGATGAATGACATCACCATGTCTTGTTCAATCTCGGTAGCAACAAATGCTACTTGACTCGTTCCGACAAGTGATATCCCCATGATCAAATCACATGTTGCGCAGCTATTGGATACAACTTCTCCGAGTGGGCCCTCGAGTATCTATCCCATCATGTAGATGGACAAATCCCGCTCTTGATGCATATTGCCTCAACTGTTCGTCTGAATACCTGAACACACCTTTATGATCACCGTGTCACCGAGTGACGTTTGATGCTATCAAAGTACCCTCGGGTAATAGTGATTGATATGGCCTCACAGTCTAATAAATAGTACACTAAGTGTATTCTAATCATCATAACTTGAACTTCATGACATGATCAGGTCATGATTCTTAGGTTGTTTATAGCTCATCATGTCATTCTCACAATGAGGTGACGTCATTTTCAACGGGTATAAATGCCACATGATCAGGAAACCTTGATCATCTATTGACCAATGAACCAGTGACTAGAGCTTCACCGGGAACTCCTGGTTGTTTATATATCACATGTGTATTGGCGTTTCATTTCAATATAGTTATAGCATGATATAAAACTTAATCATAAACATTATGAAATATGATAATAATCCATATTACTATTTGTCTCTAGGCCATATTTCCAACAGTCTCCCACTTGCACTAGAGTACGAATAAACTAGTTGCATTTGTTCTTAGTCATTGGCACCATATTTCCTGGCACCTTTGAACATGCATGATCATGGAAGAGGTTGGGTCTTGGGTCTGTACTTTATAGTCCCAAATCCTTTGCAACTTACTAATGTCACCTTGATTAACATTAATACTTTATCATCTCATGATAACATCTTTGTGTATGCATCGTAGTTATGGCAGCAGAATGAGGTCAGTTTCTAGGAGCCAACAGTGACTTCAGATCAGCCACTTCGAGCTTTCTCATTGGCAATGTTCCCTGGGACACACCTTCTGCGTAAATACGAACTAGTCCCGCCATAACAATATGCATCACTTTAGATGGTACCCTTATCTATTATTATAAATGTAATCATCGAAACACTAGTGCATCTTGTGCAACTTTCAATGTTTTATCACCTCGCTTCCTACTTGACTTTAGTCGGTTTTATCGATATAGGAGTTTCCAATCTTCTAAGGTTAACAAATTTCATTATAACATAACCCTTTATGCTTTAAGATATGTCATCCTTCATGAATTTGGAATTATGTCTACAGTTCTCAATTAGACACTTCAGACAAACTTAGCTCAACGTTTCATGATTCATACTTAATCACTTTTCAAACGTTCTTTCTTGGATCATGTATTATGTTAAGTTGTCATCATGGTTTTCAAGATAGGAGCTATGTATCAACATAGTGGATTACGATCATGCTTTTATTTCTTTCAATCATCGATGTTTAACTTAATGTTATTCCTAATTTGAGTGACCAAGGACCAGTCCTTAATCAATTCCTATTCCAAAAATCTTTTTAGAATCTCTTTTAGGAATACAATATACTATCGTAATTTACTTATTATAACCTTCTAAACCCTATATCATTATTTATCTGTACTTGCGCTTTTATTCTTAATGTGTCGTACACACACTTAAGAATCAATATTTTAAGCTCCCACTCAAAATATGTTCTCGACATATTTGAGTCCGAGACTTATATTGCTCCCATTCAAAAATATGTCATTCACATATTGTTTTAGGAAGACTTTCACATCTCCCACTCATTTTTATGCAATTTGCATATCCACTCATTATTTTGAATACATCAAAAATCCTTTGATCAATTATCAAACTGGGAGTTTTATTACGAGACACTAGTACCTTACTAGTATTAAATCCACTAGACTTTCAGCACTTCTGAATCAAATTCTTTTGAATTTCTCCAATACATTATTCATGAAAAAATCATGCCTTTGTCATTCACCTTTTCCTTCATGACTTTGCAGTTGTTTGGAAGATTCAAGTAACCCATTACTTGGTAAGATTTAGCAATAAATTTCTTTCTAATCTTAAATGAATTTTGCCTCTAGGATTTCTCATAATTTAAGTTCACCATTATTTCCTTTGTAGTTCATAGGTATGCCATATTCTAGTGATATTACAATTGATTCACAAATGTCTCCAAACAAGTTGTGGGGTACATTTTGAATCCTGCTTCATGTAGTGAAAACACTAGTGGGGAAAACACAATGATCATTATCATTGATTCTTTCCTTTATGAAGAGAATCATTTAGGAACGCTTTTTGTTGCGCTTCTCAACAGTTTGATGCAGGGTTTTGAATCCTCATCGTGTTATTCACCGTCTTCCATAAGCTTCATAGTTAAGAACATAAACTTTCTCGAGAAAGCACGAAAATTTAAGAAACACTAGCTTTGCCTTTCTTTTGGTTCTAGCCATGGATTTCGTATTCATATTTCCAATGAATACTCTACAAGGACTTATTCGGTATTATTTTGGTGATATCGAATAACTCCAAAACTTCCACAATGCTTCATACAAGATATGGCGCCGATCCCATGAATTCAGATGGTTCACTATACATTCTAATTGAGTGTTTACTATTTCTAACTAATGCTCTTTACATCTACACTACAACAATTTCTTCGGCACCATTTATTCACCCACTTGATATCAAATATCATATTGTGATGCTTTGCATTATGGAATTTCGAACGCATTGCACTTCACAATTTTTTTATACCAATCTTATAAAGTCGAATTTCATTACTATTGATCAAATTGTAGTAATTAAATTCTCTTTTATCTTTAATACCCTTGGATGATGAAATAATTTGATCATATCAAATAGTTTCATGCTCTTGTTTCCGTTGGTAAACTCTTTTACTAAATTCAAACAATCACAAAATGATAATCACCACTTCGTTGAAATACGACAGATCGAATATGTATTCTCTTTCAACAATTCATCAAACAATTTGCATTCATGCAATACATGGTGTTTTAAGTTATCTTGACAAACTTGGCATGATTCATATGTGACAATAAATCAAATATATTTCACATATTATCAATATAACTTCGAATTTAAATAATGGTTTCATTCAAAATGAATATATCATTAAGTTGGGTATTTTTCAAGGCATTTTCAATATTTTACAAATGTTCATGCCTTATCAATTAGTTTCATAACCAGGATAATTCACACATAATCGAACAAGATATGAATGCCAATAGAAATCATTCATAAAAGTAGAACAACGGTTTGTTACAAACTCATATGAATAATCGGCTCACGAAGTGTGATACACACTAAAGAAGGTCACAATCCATCGATTATAATAACCATCCAAAACAATAAAATAAATGATAAATGTCGAGGGAGAGTGTCGTTGGCCATAATCATCATGCTCACCATCAACACGCAACATCACCTCCTCTCCAGCAAGCAACTCTCATGCAGAAGGACCTGTTTTCACCAAAACAGAAATAAGTATCAAATACTTTAACACTGCAAATGTGTTTGCAAGATTATAACCTTTATAAAACTGTATATGAAATATATACCTTTGTCATCGATGACCTCTCCGGCAATGGGTTCAACCTTCACATTCCTGAAATGTGATATGAACTCATGGAAAATCTTGTGTTTCCGCATCACCTCGCATGATGCAAGTCCTGGCATGTGCTTGGTAGCTGGGAGGTAGCAACCGAAGCACCATGTTGTTTGCAAAAGAGCTCATCAACTAGTTATGCAGGAAGTATGCAAGCCTCATGTATGCATCATGCATGCGCTCCAAGTGGTTGTCAAGCCAAGCGTTCTCCTCCATCTTTATGGAGAGGAAATCTCCCATTAGCACATGCTCCCATATGCGCACTTGTTCCACGAAAAGTTATCTAACATGTTCCATAACCGTATGAGGGTCAAGGTTACCCACGATTGGCCATAGCTCATCAACCATTCCGAAGCGCATTGTCCCTGATATGAAGTTGGACATGTCACGACAGCAATAGCGGTCGTCCCGCTGCTCTGGGGTCTCATATGAACAGGGCTGCTCCAAATCCATCTCATAGAGTATATAGTCTACCACATAATTCTCGCTAAGGAGAACATGGAGACGCGGAACCCATAGAGAAAAGTTGGATCCATCTAGTTTGAGGTTCTCTCCATCTAACCAATCGTCAACAGGGAAGGTAGGCTCGGGGAGAACCATTTCTACATTTATAATTGCAAAAGGAATTAGACTAAGTTTATAATTATTTGAGTTAAAACATAATAAATCCACTAAAAACTCCTATTTCTAGAAGGGTTTAGCGATTATACGATCCCTATTCACTACACCACCCCCAATCATCACGGCCGGCGATATAGTTGAAAAGGTAGACGCCTAAACGTCGATCACATCATTCATGTGACTCGTTCTCAATCTTTCAACCATCCGTGTTCCGAGGCCATGTCTACAGATGCTAGGCTCGCCAATTCAACCTTAGTGTATTCGATGTGCAACATGGCTTACACCCACTGTATGTGAATGCAGATATATCTGACACCCAATCGTCATGGCCTGCCTCATATCAGAGAACTTTCTTTGTGGTGCACACTAAGGGAGAACACTTATATTTGTATTTTGATTAGGGATCATCTTATTACGCTACCGTCGAGTATCTAATACTAGCACACAATAAGATGTACAAACAATAAACATTGAATGTAAGAGCGATGTGATATGGTCCTTCACGCTTTGATCTCCATCTTGTGCCTCCGGATTCTGGCGCCAGGGTTCTGGCGCCATAGGCACCAAGCTATCGATGCCCTCCGGCATGGTAGTCCATCATCTCCATGACCATCTACTATTACTTAGCAACATAAAGTAAACTACTTTACCTCTGCCACAACCATATCACATCACAACGCCCCCTGCAAAACAAAGTTAGACGCCTCTACTCTATCTTTGCATGTTTTACGTGGCTGATAGGGCTTTCGCACAAGAATCGTCTTACCTACGAACTTCCACCACAATGTTGATCAAGTAGTCGTCTATACTACACCCCTTTCGGGTCCCTCCGTTGCAAATGGCATACCAACTAATGTGTGAGATATAGACACCCCCCAAAGCCACTTTATACAGTACAAGCCATACGTCAAGCGTGGGGCCAGTCTCAAAATGAACATGTAAAGTCGGTTGGGGGCCACTTCATCAAACATTGCTGCGGTATACACAAGTACAAGTGGGAGGGTTACAACTAAAAGATCAACACCCACATGCTACAACTCGTAAGTTTTACCCGTACTAGCAATACCACGCATAGACCTGGCTCTGATACCAATGTAGGGGTTCACGCATGAAAACAATAATTTTTTTCCTATGCCCAAAACCCAGTTGCCAGGACCTATCTATTAGTAATACAGTAACGGGAGGGGCTTTTCACGAACTTACCCTTAAAGACCGAAAAGCATCATCAACGCTCCGGAGAGCATGGTTGATGTAGACGAGCCGAAGCTAACCTCAAGGTCGTGTTGAAGTCCTGACAGCTCATGCGGCTCCAATGACTCCTAGTGCCCCAAGTGTTGCACCTCCTAGGGAGTTACACACGTCCGATGCTTGATGATGAATCCCAATCCTCCGATCCAGTAGCCATTGCGGAAGTAGAGCTCCTGGATCCGAATCTCTTACCATGACGATGCTCCATGGTGAAGAAGACTCATGCTCGCGCGATCCAGACTTGGGACCATGACCACAGGAGCGAGAGAGAGAGAGAGAGAGAATCAATTGGAGGTCTCCCCAAAATAGTGGGAACCTTTTATTGGTTATTGTGTATTTAATTTGTCAAAATACCTCTCTTTTTTAAAGGGAAACCCCCGATAGCTAACTAGCTTAGCCATGTGGAACTAAACAAGGGAGAGGGGATATGGTCTAGCCACCGCTGTCCAGGGCCCAAGTGGGCCCCACGCGGGGTGCCTTGGCCCAGCTGGCCACCCCTCCTCCTTCCTCCCTTCGATCTTTCCCTCATGGGCCATTTTCCCTCCGGATTTGGCCCAATTAGGTATTTGACCCTTTTTAATTCTTTTTATTTTATTGAATAAATATAATTGAATGATTAAATCAATATTTAACATTCACTTACATATTATTCAATACCCATTTATGTGGAACTCATTCCATCTCATTCCGGACATCCTCCAGACTTACCGAAACCCTTCCAGATTTCTCTCTTCTCTTTTCTTTGGTGATTATGCCGATCCCAAAACACTCTTTGAGCATCATCAAGCCCTTAAGCATGATACCCCATGGTTTGGGAACACTCCAGACATGGTCGGGACCCTCCCGCACTAATGATCAACAAAGATACTTGGATGGCCATGTGACCCTTGTGCATTCCACGAAATCTTTCGTCATTTGAACCATGAACGCCGTGTCATATTTCTTTTGTATGTCGATACTTGCATTATCCGAGATCTGATCAATGGCATCACCATGTCGTGTTCAATCTCGTTGCCAATAAATGCTACTTGACTTGTTCCGACAAGTGATATCCCCGTGATCAAATCACACGCCTCGCAGCTATTGGATACAACTTAACCGAGTGGGCCCTCGAGTATCTATTTTGTTACACGGATGGACAAATCCCATTCTTAACGCATATTGCCTCAATTCTTCCTCCGGATACCTGAACACACCTTTATGATCACCGTGTCACCGAGTGACATTTGATGCTATCAAAGTACCCTCGGGTAACTATGATTGATATGGCCTCACGGTCTAAGAAATAGTACACTAAGTCTATTCTAATCATCATAACTTGAACTTCGTGAAATGATCGGGTCATGATGCTTAGGTTGGGTATTTCTCATCATTTCATTCTCACAATGAGGTGACTCCATTTTCCACTGGCATAAATGCCACATGATCAGGAAACCTTGATCATTTGTTGACCAATGAACAAGTGACTAGAGCTTCATCGAGAACTCCTGGTTGTTTATATATCACACATGTATTGACGTTTCCTTTCAACACAATTATAGTATGATATAAAACTTAAGCATAAACTTTATGAAATATGATAATAATCCAAATTACTCTTTGTCTCGAGGGCATATTTCCAATAGAAGCTCCATTCTGATGGACTCCTGGAATCATTGGATTTTGAATCCCTTGACACATGCGAGCCTCGCCTCATGGGCAAGATGACTAGGACACCCTTCTCCAGAATGATGGAGTGGGTTGTAGACCTATTGGGAATCATACATACAGATGTGTGTGGTCCAATGAGCGTCTCAACACACAATGGTTATCGTTATTTTGTTACCTTGCTAACGATTTGAGTTGATATGGATACATCTACTTAATGAAGCACAATTCTGAAACCTTTGAAAAGTTCAAGGAATTTAAGAAGGAAGTAGAGAATCAACTTAACAAGAAAATCAAGCATCTTCTATCTGATTGGGTAGGCGATTATTTGAGTTATGAGTTTGTCATGCACTTGAGGGACTGTGGCATCATACCACAACTCATGCCAGCCGAAACACCTTAGTATAACGGTGTGCCGGGATGGCATAATCATACTCTATTGGATGGTGTAGGGTCCATGATGTCTTTGACCGATTTGTTCGTATCGTTTTGGGGATGTGGGTTAGAAACCGGCACTTTTATTTTAAACAGAGCACCATCCAAATCCATGGAGACAACACCATATGAGATGTGGTATGCCAAGAAGACAAAGTTGTCATTTTTGAAAGTTTCGGGTTGTGAGGCTTACGTTAAGAAACTACAGCCTGACAAATTCGAACCCAAAGAGGAAAAGTGCATCTTTGTGGGATACCCAAAAGAGACTATTGGGTATACCTTCCACAACAAGGCCAAAGGAAAAATGTTTGTCGGGAACAACAAAACCTTTGTTAAGAAAGAGTTTCTCGCTAGAGGAGTTAGTGGAACGAAGATTGATCTTGATGAGGTTAATGATCCTTCTCTCCAAATACCGAGTAGCGCAACGGAAGTTGTTCTGGAACTTCCCTCCACAATTGCGGTGACTCGTCATATCACTACATGTGTAGTACATTATAGTTGTTGGCATGACATCCACAGAACACCGTTATGTAAATATCACATCCCTCAGAGTGTTACAACAGAAACATTGCGGGTCCACATTACAAACATACAACCTTCATTATTATTACAAACTAGAAGTTCCAAACTTCAAGTGCTACAAATTACAAACCAAACTTAAGTTGTTTTAGTGGAAGATATAAGATTCAAACTCATAGTCCGAATTGAGCCCAACAACTTATTTTTATAAAGGTTATGTTGCTCGGCTCAATTAGTTTACTAATAACTAGGGTAACTACTCGGACTCGTTTCCCTCCACTCCATAGCGTATTTCGTAGTCCACCCGTTCAACTCCTCTGGACAGGTCTAGCTCTTTGTAGTAGACATCCTCTTGTCCTTTAGCTGCATACATCGAAGGGTCTTCTGGATTCTCAAAGTCTAAGCATGGGTTCAAAGGAAAGAGTGAGTAACAACATTACCCAACAAGTTCATTATATGCAAGGTGGGATGTTTGATGCTCTATCTACAACGTTGAACTATAATCCTTGGCAATATGAAGTTTTCGTATAAATTTCTTAAAAGATTGATTTTATTATAAAAAACTATGCCCATCAGCCTTCACAGGTTGACCAGAACTTCATGGAGTTCCTTTCCTGCCGCGTTCGTAGCTCCTTCCCGGAACAGGGAGTAACATGTCACAATTCTTACACTCTGCAGAGGTGCGTTGCTTTACCCATGAGAGATCAACTCCTTTTTGCACAACCGGGCGTACTTTCCCGTCGACAATTCTGTGATGTGGGGCCCAGTAGGTGATCCAAGCCAATCACTGCCCTCTCCGTGACCCCATATGTCTGCACGATCCTCCGGGGCTGACTACACCTCTATTAAGCCCCCTTTCGGGAAAGCTACAACCCTGGTGAGTTCCCGAAGACTCTACGAACCGGTTATGCCCCTGGCAAGCTCCATAAAGGTCCGACTGTACCTCTGGCAACCGCTCATAGATAATCTAGATACCAAAAACGTGGAACCTAAGGGTGCCCACCCATATGCTGGATCCGCACAAGGAATTCACAACGTCACGTTAAGGTCATCTTGCCTCCATATGAAAGGAAGAAGATACAACTGACTTCTCCATCCCATTCCAAATCTCATGGTTAACGCGTAATATACGGCGCTAGAATCACTGATATCATGGGTTGTTAATCCTATGGTGACTTGTGCACCGGGAACCCTAAGTTCCATTGCTCATCTTTATCATCACTTAGGATGATAACTATATCTTATTTATTAGAGAGGATAATATTTTCTTTCTCTAGATCATAGGTGATAAGACACAATTTGCAATATCTTTGATAAAGACTCTTCAAAGGACATAAGCAAGTGATGAACTTTCCTGGTGATTGCAAGGTAGTGAAGTCGGATTCTTCCACCTGACCTTGAGCTCTGGTTTCTACAGAGAACCATTATTGCCCAGTAAGGACAATATTTAAAGAAGCAATATGTAATGCATAGTAATGTTATGCATGGTTTCTTATTTAATTGCATGGTTTACTCTGTTAATAAAAGTTTGCTATTTTCTTTAATTAGAAGAAAAGTATTACTTTAAGTCTTTATCATTTTCATAAATATTCCATTTAGTATTTTTATAATGTCTAGTATTATTTTAAGAGTTGAAAATTGGATTTATTTAATTTTTAACTCTCTTTAAAATATTTTAGTAAAATTCCTTTAAGGAAATTAGACTTTATTTTTATCACACTCCATTTACTTTTCAAATATACCAACTATTATATAAAAGCATACCCTTTTGGAATTGTATATATGAATTTTATTCAATTTTTATATGTTTGTATTTTTTATAAAATTCCAAAAGGAACATATACCTTAGTAATAGTAATTTTAAAATTTAATTACCTAAAATTCCATTTGTTATTTTTATTAAATAGAGTACATTTCTATAAGTCCATTGATATTTTATTTATATTTTTTGGATTCTTGTTTTATTTATTAGAACCATTTAATTCCTAGTTGTATTTTGGTCATTTGGCAATTTATTAGATTTTTCCTTTTAAAACTGGACCTAGCCCATTAGGCTGGCCCAGCCCTGACTTGGCCCATTTGGATTGGTCCAACCCCACTGCCACGAGTGGCCCAGTACCACTCGATTCCTCCCTTCTCTCTCTCATGCACCTCGTGTCTCGCCCCCGCGGAGCCGCCGCATTGCGGATGCGGTCGACGCTCGATTCCGGCCACCCTGGCCTACTCCGGCCACCATCGTGGTGTGTGGCGAGGTAGCCGACGCTGCTCTGCCATCTGGTCCTGCTCGATTCGTCTACAAGACCCTCTCTCGTCCAGGCTGACTCCACCCCGAACCCTAGGGTTTGGGGTTGCCGACAATGTGGAGCTCCACCGCTGTGGTGGTGCTGTGCTGGGCTGGGCTCCAGGCGGTCCTGTGGTGCCTCCGCTGCTGCCCGTGTGGCTATGGGCACCGTGCCACGGCCTAGCACGGGTTGCAGTGCCCTCGAGTGCTCCCGGTGCCGCCGTGTGTGCTCGCCGGTGTCTCTGCTTCCTCTTCCAACTACAGCGAGGACCACGAGCATGTTCCACATCTCTCCCTCCCTGATTCTCAGACTTACCTTACTACTCTCTGAGTGTTGGCCATGTATGAACCCTAATTACATCTGTTCACGATAGTAGGATTCATCCCTCTGTGTTAGGGTTCATCCCTTGATGTCATGTTTATCTAAGGCGGTTTCTTACTAAATCTAGCTATGTATGACTCACGGTTATACTGTGATTTCATTGTTGCAGTTATTTTTATCTGTAGTATGTTAATTGAACTTTACTTACTATCATGTATTATAGCTATGATCTGATTGAGATTAGCTCTCTGGTTCTTGTTGATATACTTTGGTATGAAATAATTGTAGTTGGATATTTTATCCAATTACTCTCTGATACTTGCCTATTACAAGATTCAGATATTTAAAATATGATTCCTAATTGTTATGTTAGGAAAATGATTAGAGGTTCTGTTGCAATATTGGATTATGGAATCCTTGGTAGAAACTACTTGGTTAAGATAGGCTCTTGTGATACCCTCAATTGAGTGCCACACGGGCTTTATCTCAGTACTGGGCTGTTTTTAATTTATATTCTATTGTACCTGAGAGTTGCAGATCCTTCTATTGAATAGATTAGCCTGCGATGCTGGTCTAAGGCAAAACTACAGAAAAGTAGCTATATTCACCTGCTACTTTACCTCTTTGATGATCTGTGATGGATACCTCTAAGTATCAGTCCTATAGTGCTTATGAAAATGATTGGATAGGCTGTTATAAGAAGATTAAGGTTTTAAGATGTGTCATTTCTGAGGTGCTGCTATCCATAGGATATACCCAGAAATGCTTATCCAAGGATGCCTGTGTATCTAGTTATGAAACTAGAGATTTCTCTCCAAGATCAGTGATGCAAAAGCTGAGATCTTGGTAGTATCTTGTAAAGTTTTATAAGTTGCCATTTATCTTTCTTCTAGGATGGATATACACCTCACTTGGGTGTTTTTCTGAGAAGATCATATAAAACAACACATGCTCTAGTTAATCTATGATGACTTGATCATGTGATGGGTTCATTTGTACTCACCAAACTACTTGATGGCTGATGAGGTTGTGGTGTTGCTTGATGGCTTGATCTTGTTATCTTGTGCTTGCTGACTTGATCTAGCTCTGCACCTCTTGGTGTTGCTGCTGTGATCTTGTGCTTGGCCTTGCTATCCACCTACTCCACCCCCTCCTTATGTTACCATCTTGTGGTGAACTAGTGGTTGATTTGGTAATCTGGCTGATGGTTTGGCTATGGTTTTTGGCAAGCTCAATAAGTTCTGAGTGTGTGCTTGAGAAGGAGAAATGAGTTCCTTTAGTATGCTTCGACTGGTGCTATGTGTGAGTGCTTGTACTGCTGCTGCTGGCTTGACAGCACACTCATGCAGTTTGGTGACTGAGCTGTGTGTCTGTGTGAGTTGTTCATGTGGATTAGCTCGAGTGAAAATATCTCCACCTGAGACCTTTTTACTAATTACTGCCTGGTGAAACTTGCCCCTCTTTTATTACTCTGTGATGTAACAGGAACAGTGCATTTCACTGTTCACCACTGAGACTAAATTAGCTAACTAACCATTTATTTTCCTTGTAGTTGTTTATCTTATTTGTAGGAACAAGATCTGGACATACAAGATTTAGTATAGGAGTAGATAGGTAGTATAGGTTGTAATTATAACCTTCTTTTTATTCTTTTTGTAAAGGATCTTGTAAAGATAATATTACAAGTTAATAAAGTTTGATTTCTGTTCTTTGTAATCTTCTACTTTTGATGTATTTATCACCAGTTGTAATCTTATTATGAAATAAAGAAATAAGAATTCATTTCTTATATAATTTTTCTTGTCTTTAATCCTTATTGTTGATTACTATTTCTATACTATAATCAAACAATGTAAATAAGGTTTTTTTGGAAAACCATTCAATATTTTCAAATATTTTCAAATTGATTTGAATTTCAAATTTGAATTCAAAGTAACCTCCCCAAAGACTTAATAATTACCAAAGGTCATGTCAAAATTCATAGCAATCACTAACAAGAGCTACTCCTATCTCCAGTTAGTGAAAGAAACTCTGATCCCTTTAGGTTTTTGTTTGGCGAAAAATTTACCCTGATTTTACAGATGCATGCATGCACAAACTTATATTCCTATTTCTACCCTTCGTTGGATCCTAATGCTGGGATGTTACAGACTTCCCCCCTTAAATTAAACTTCGTCCCGAAGTTTGCGGATGAGTACCTAAATAATTCTGGATATGCTTCCCTCAAGTCATATTTTTTCCCATGTGGCTTCCTGCTCTGGGTGATGTTCCCACTGTACCTTGCAGTATTTGATTGCCCTGTTTCTCAACCTTATCCGGTTTTCCTCTAGAATCTTATAGGGTTTCTCGACATGAGTCAAATCTGCTTGTAACTCAATCTCTTTATGTGTGATGGCATCATCGGGAACTTTAAGACATTTCTGGAGTTGTGATATATGGAAAACATTGTGAACCTGAGCTAGCCTTTTTGGTAACTCGAGAGCATAAGCTATTGTTCTATTCTGACTCAATATCTTGAATGGTCCAATGTATCTTGGGATTAATTTACCTTTGACTCCAAATATTTTCACTCCCTTCATTGGACTTACCTTGAGATATACCATATCTCCCACTTCTAGATGCCATAATCTACGACTTTGATCAGCATAACTCTTTTGTCGACTCTGAGATATCTTTAACCAATCTCTAATGGTATCGATGATATCTTGCCATTCCTTGATATAGTCTGGTGCAAATTCTTTGGTACTACTAGGTTCATACCAGCATATAGGTGATCTACACTTTATTCGGTATAATACTCGATAAGGTGCTGCCTTCAGACTACTCTAATAGCTATTGTTGTAGGAAAATTCTGCCAATGGCAGATGATCTTCCCACGAACCTCGAAAATCTAATGCACAAGCTCTAAGCATCTCTTCCAAGATTTGATTGGTCCTCTCTGTCTGGCCTCTAGTTTCTGGATGATAAGTTGTGCTAAAATCCAACTTTGAACCAAGTGCTGCATGTAATTGTTTCCAAAACGCTGATGTAAACACATATCCTCTATCAGACACAATTTTCTTGGGTACCCCGTGCTTACTCACAATTTCTTTGACATAGATTTCTACTAATTTCTCAGCATTAACCTTTTGGTTCACTAGAATAAAATGTGCACTATTTGTGAGTATGTCCACAATCACCCATATCATATCCTTCCGCTTCGGTGTCATGGGTAATCTTGTGATAAAATCCATACCAATTTCTTCCCACTTCCATTATGGAATTTCCAAAGGTTGTAATGGTCATGCTGGACTTTGATGTTCTGCTTTTACCCTTTGGCAAGTATGGCATTCAGATACATACTTTGCAATATCTCTTTTCATATTATTCCACCAGAATAACTCTTTTAAATCCATGTACATCTTTGAACTACCCGGATGTATGGAATATGGTGTTTCGTGGGCTTCTCGAAGTATCACTTCTCAAATCTCTGGCACATCGGGTACACAAAGGAGGTTTTGAAACCATAAAGATTCATAATCTCCTAGGTGAAAAGTTGATGTTTGACCTCGAGAGATTCTTCGAACTTCTTCATCAATAAAAGGATCTTCACCTTGATGTCTAAAGATTTCATGCCGAAGATCACTACTTCGCTCTTCAATTACCCGCATGGTAGCTAATCCTCCCAGAACTACTATACTTATAAATTGTATTTCCATCCTTTCTAAATCCATCTGTAGTTCTTTTGGCAATTCTCTATTCATAGGTTGTGTATCTATGCGTTTCCAACTTAAAGCATATGCCACAACATTTGCTTTTCCAGGAGTATAATTGATTGCCAGATCATAATCTTTAATCTACTCCAGCCACCACTTCTATCTCATATTCAATTCCTTTTGAGTGAAGAAATATTTGAGACTTTTGTGGTCAGTGTATAACTCACATCTTGCCCCATAGAGGAAATGCCTCCATCCTTTTAAAGAAAAGACTACTGCTGCTAACTTGATGCGCTTCACTTTCGACGTAGAGCTCGTTGGGAACCCCAAGAGGAAGGTACGATGAATATAGCAGCAAGTCTTCCCTCAGTTATGAAACCAAGGTTTAATCGAACCAGTAGGAGGAAGGAAACACCCCAAAGGTGTTACTAGCTGAGGTTTGGTAGGGCGCACTACCGGCGCTAGTAGCAACGTGGAGACCTGCACAACACAACCACAGAACTTTGTCCCCAACTTGCGATGAGGTTGTCAATCTCACCGTGTTTTGTGGAAAACAAAGGATTAAATGTATCGAATGGAAAGAAGTAAAATTTTGTAGAAAGTAAACACAAAGCAGTAAAAGATTGTAGATTATATGTAAAGAAAAAGGACCGGATCCATAGTTCACTAGAGGTGGCTCTCCTTAGATAGATAACATGCTGGGTGAACAAATTACAGCGGGGCAATTGACAAACACCGAGAAAGAAATACATGCATATACTAATCATCTTGACTCCTCTGAGACTTGATTGGGAATTACAACATAGTACATAGACCACCAGCCAACTGCATCTATGACTAATAATCCACCTTCAGGTTATCATCCAAATCCCCTCCAGTATTAAGTTGCAAGCAACAGATTATTGCTTTATGAACTGCGTGTAAAGTAAACAATACGATTGTTCTATGAACAAAGGATTGTTGTTTTCTCCCTAGTAGCAACAGCACATCTAGTACCTTAGAGATTTCTGTCACTTCCCTAGATTACCAGAGGCATGAACCCACTATCGAGCATAAATACTAACTCTTGGAGTTGTTAGCATCTACTTGGCCAAGATAGCTACTAACAACGGAAAGCATGCAAGATCTCAAATAACAAAGACATGATAGAATCAATAATGAATCTGAAATAGCATCTCAATATCCATCGGATCACCGCAAACACAACCTGTATGAATTACAAATAGATGATCTTGATCATGAACAGAGCTCACAAGATCTAAACATGAAAGCACAAAGGAGGAGAAACCAGCCATCTAGCTACTACATGGATCTGTAGTCCAAGGATGAACTACTCACGCATCACACCGGAGGCTTGCATGGTGATGAAGAAAGCCTCCAGGGTGAATTCCTCTCTCCGGCAGGGTGTCGGGAGGAGCTTCAGATCCCTACCGATCTAGGGATGGAGATGACGGCGGCTATAGACTCTTTCGTGGATTTTTGATTGGGTCCTTAGGGTTTTCGTCCCGAGGGCAACTTATAGGCGGAAGGAGAGGCCGAGGGGGTGCCGGGAGCGGCCACACCACCCCCTGGCGCGGGCCAGGCCTGGCAGCGCGGCCAGGTGGTGTGGTGGCTCCCTGGCCCTTCTCCGTCTCGTATTCTAGCACTTGATCACTTCCGGAATAATAGGCACTTTAGCTTTTGTCCCGTCCAACTCCGAGAATATTCATTTTCTGAATTTCCTGGAACCAACAGCAGCAGAAAACAGGCAGCTGGCACTGTGGCTCTTGTTAATAGGTTAGTCCAAGAAATCATATGAAAAGTACTCCAAAGTTGGAACAAAACACAAGAAAGTGGATAAAACCAAGCATGGTACATCAAAAATTATAGATACATTTGCAATGTATCATAACTCTAAATCATGAGTTGGATAATTCACTTTATGTGGTTTCAGTTGTCTAGATCCATAAGCAATTACCTTACGATCTTGCATAAGCACACAACCTAATCCTTCTTTCGACGCATCACAGTATACTATGTAATCTTTTCCTGGTTTTGGAGCAGATGCAAAAGGCAAAGGCCTGGTATCCTGGAAATCCGGAAGACTAACACCGCGTCCTTGAGGTGCCCTCTGGTGTCCCACTCGGTCTACTAACCCCTCCATGAACTTGTTCTGGGACTCTTGCATCATTTGCATATACTGCATAAAATTCTGCTCTAGCAATGGCCGCATTGGTGGTGGTGGTAAATTTGCTTGCATTTTGGCGTGTTCATCCGCCTTTTCCTTTGCTTCGCGCTCCAGACGCTGTTGTTCGGTCTCATTTTATACACCCGTTTCCATACCCCCTAGTCCTATAACATAAAGTGAACACTCATAATTACATCATGCATATGTGTTCTGAGCTCAACTTCATGCACAGAACTAGTCACACAATGGAAAATAAGATCCAAATAAAAACCAAATATGCATTACACACATATTATACATTACAAACAATATAGTTTATACAACATGATTACAACACTTACTAATTAAGCATTACAAACTCATGTGGATTCTATCCTACTTATTTATTTACATCAAGTCCTCAGACTCTAGCTCCCGCATCCTGCTGGAATTCTTCAAGTCTAGGTCACACTCCCCAGAAGTTGTGACGTTCATCGTACATACCCGGAGTACAACTATGCTGACGTGAAGTACGACGCACCGTCTATGGAACGACTTGCCTCTTCGACGGACGATACTCTGTATCAGAAGTCTCCGGACTTAACACATCATGTCATCGGATTGATGACAAGTACGCCATGAGGGGGTCCTCGAGGCGTGCGGAAGAGAGGGGTGTGAGACGTACGGTGTTCTGGGACGGTGAGCACACAAGTTTACCCAGGTTTGACTCCGCCGGCTTTGGACGGATCCTACTCCTGCTAGCAATCCAGTAATACGGCAGAGCCGGAGAATGGGTTACAAGGGTTCGCCTGTGCGAGTTGAGATTGTAGACTATTGATGAGTGTGCTAAAGGCTCTCCCTAGGACGGCTTATATAGATATCCGGCCTAGGGTTTATAGGAGAGATATGTCCGGCTACGACTAAGAGTTGATTACAGAGTACATCTTGAACTACAAGTAACACTATGGGCCTAAGTCGGTAAGTCTTCTGGGCCTTCCCGTAGCCGTACTGGACTCCGTCTCTTCTCCCTGACTGGGTCACCCATGAAGCAAAGCTCTAACCCGAAGTGGGCCACCCTGGTCAGTAAGGAACTGTGAGGATACCCGGAAAGTATATCCCCAACAGCAGCCCCCGGAGGCCTCCAAGATCCAAAGTCGGATTCATCATCGTCTAGCTTGATCTTCGGCTTGCAAAATCTTGAAGGGTTCCTGAAACTTCAAAAAAAAAATACGATCCGGGTCTTAATAATAAGTCGGACCTATCAACATGTTACTCGGATTTTCCAGCTTGATTTTCAAACTAAGCCGGAACTTGGTCTCTGACGTCACACGACACTAGTGATGGTCAAGTCACGTCATCTGACAAACATCATGTCAGCACGACCGTTGGTGGGTCCATCATTCGCGAAACCGAGGCGCTGTTTCAATGCGTACGCGGAGATCGAGGCGACATAATCATCGCGTGGGTCCTTCCCAGTTCCTTCTCCTAGGGAATTAGCTTGTCTTCCTGGGACAACTCCGTGAAAAATCACAGAGCTGTGATTCAACTGTGTCTCCGAGATCTTCATCCGGCGTAGCATTTCGACATGCAAAATATTGATACTGCTGCCACCGTCCATGAGAGTCTAGGAGAAACCATAATCGTTAATAAGTGGATTGACGATTAAGGCGTATTTTCCTCGCATGTGTAGCTTAGGCGGATGATCCGCACGGTCAAACATGATTGCCACTTCCGACCAATCCAAAAATTGGGGGACAGCCGGAACCGTTGCATTGAGCTCATGTAGAACTGCTTTCTTGACCTTTGCTGGTTGAGATCCGAGGAAGGTGACATAAGTGTCTTTCTTGGTCGGAAAATTTTTCTTCCCTTCCGGCTTGGGGTTTGAAGCATCATCTTCCTCCATGTCGAAATCTTCCTTGGTCTCTTTATCTTTTTCGGGATTCTTCTTTCCCTTCTTCCGCTTAGCTTTGTAGCCAGCGGTGTCATTTCTCTTAATGTCGTCATTGAAATGACACTCAGCGTTGGTGTGGGACGAGCCCCCATTGGCGTCTAGGTGATGCACACATGGGTTATTGGCAATGTCGGCCTAAGTGTAGGTTTTGCCTGGTTGCTGGTCTCCTCTACCTTGAACTCTCGAAGTCCCATGAACATGCCCGCGGCCTCCGCCGCGTCCACCAGACCCAAAAGTAGCAGTGACCACTGCCGTTTCCGCGTTGGGTTTCTCTTCCAAGGTGTTCTTGCACTTCTAAGCTTGTTGCTTTGGTTGTTTTGCCGACTGTGGCATAGCTAGGGCGTTGAGTAATCCCTCTGTGTCATCGTCAGCATCTTCATACTTGCTCGCTATTTCTATCATTTCTCCCAAATCAGTGACTTTGTCGCACTTCAAGCGATGACGTAGTAAACCAATTGAGAGACCTGCAATGAAGGCTTCAATCGTAGTTTGATCATTTACTCCTTCACAGGAGTTCTTGGTGTCGATCCATCATCCAAGGTAATCCCAGCAAGTTTCTCCAGTCTTCTGGGTGCAACGTTGTAGGTCTCCGACCATATAGGGCCTCCGGTATGTGCCTTCAAAATTCGGAAAGAACGCACTTTGCATGTCATACCAGTTGTGGATGGTGTTCTCCGGAAGTTCATTTATCCATGATCATGCCGTCTTCCGCACCATGAGTGGTAGATATCGGTTTACGACCAGGTTGTTTCTGCCTTTGGCGATGCAGCAAGCTTGGAAGAAATCCTGTAGCGAGGTATCTGGCCGAGCGATGCCGTCGTAGGCTTGGATATGTCTCGAGATAGAGAATCCTTCCGTGAATCTTGTGGCTCTTATGCATGGTCCTAAGCACTTTGGGCCCACGTCTATATCATCATTTTCATAGCGTCGCGCCTCTATGTTGGAGTTGATCCTGTGCCTTGCGTTGTTCGGGGATAGAGATCGTCCCGAGTGTCGGCTATGGCTGCTGTGCCGTCGAGTCGGACTTCGGCTTCTGCCACCACCTCCTCCACCTCGACACCCTCCCTGGCCTCCTTGAGAGCCGTTGTGATGGCTACTTGGTGGAGATGGTGGAGCAGCTGGGTTATTTCCGGCTGATCGCCGGCCTCCATCCGGAGCGTCATTATTCCGGTTCCGGGGAGGGTCTTCATTAGCCCCCTGCCGGCTTGACTCGGCACGATGTCCGTCATTCCCACCACGGTGGGGCTTAGCCAGACGGCTTGCATGTCTAGGGGGTGGCATTCTTTGTCGGTCCTCCTCCTAACGTTTCTCTTTGTCTTCTTCCCTGCGCTCGTTCGACTCTTGCTGGGGAGGATTTCTTGGATACACTGCAGCAATTGCATCTTGCTCGCGGGCTGGAGCAACATTGCGCCAGTCGTGTGCAGTTTTGTGTTGCTGTCCTAATGATCCGATTCTGGAGTAGTTGTCTTCCCGTCGGTCGGAACGGTGATGCTTTTTCCAGAACACACTGGGGCCTTATATCATTCCAGGCTGAGTCCGTGCGACATTGGTCGGATTTGGAGACCAGTTTTCCATTTCCGGATTTTGCAGCCATTTGGTGTTCCAGACCCTTGGTGAGTAGCTTGATGCCCAATCAAACCTGTTCTGGGCCTGGATTATTTGACAGGATATTCCGAGCTGCGAAAGTGTTCTGTACCGGTGTTGGATACACCAGATCTCCTTTGCTGTCGACACGAGGCATCCCTGGTCTCCCTCAAAAGAACCTTGTGTACTTCCGGAAATTGATCTTCACGTGTGTGACGTTTCCGGGTCTTCTGATGCTGCCGAGAGATGTACTTCTCCGCAGTTGCCATGTGTTTCTTCTGCTCCTCGATGTTTTTGGCTTCATCCAGGAGTTGTTGACGACGCGCTTCTAGGGCTTGTGCCCTTTCAACCAGCTCTTCAGCAGTAAGTTCTGCAGCTGTAGGGATAGGTGTGGTTAATGCAACATCGATGAATTTACGCGCACCTTCAGTGATCACGTGTCTATCCACCAGTTCTTCTTTTTTGGGCTCGTCTGGGATAAGTGCTCCATCCAAGTCTTCTTCGTAGTCCTCGGCAATCACCTCCTCTGCCAGAGGATCTTTTGCCGGGCTCTTGTTCTTCTTGTTCTTCTTCTTTGCCTTCTTGGCAGCGCCGGTAGCAAAGACGGCTTTGGGTCTGTTTCTCGGAGTCAAGCTCTGATCGGTACTTTCGGACATGTGGACTTCAGGATTATCTCCGACTTCCATGTCATCCTGTGCTTTGGGAGAGTGTTCCCCGGATCCTTCATCCATGGCTTCTCCTTCTTCTGTAACCTTGGAGTTATACTCCTCTTCATATTCCGCGGAGAACTTTTGGAAATCTGCTGACGTCATCGATTCATCCGAGGATGCGGGTATGTCGGCGTTTGTTCCAATTGCATCTAGCACGGAGTCGGTATTGTCTCCAGCATCGGCAGAGCCGGATCCAGATCCAACATATCCGACGAAGTGCGACGCGTGCTTCCTGAGGTATCTGTGGCTCTTGCGATCAGCTTCATCAAAACTTCTGATGGCCTCGAGAATTGCATATGCGCTTGAGTTTTGCATTATCATAGGTCGCAGCGTGTACCTTTGGAAAGGCATGTCTGTCCCGGCGTCATTAGAGCCAGAATCAGTGTCGTTGTTATGCTCCTCCTGGATTTCGACTTCGGCGGGTGGGTCGATCTAGGATTTGGTCTCTCCACAGAGATCCACTCTAGATTTGATCTGGACCGCTAGGTCTGCTTCAGGCTTGGATTTCTCCACTATCTCCGCAACTGGTGCGGGCTGGGTGGGATTAGGGTTTTTTGAGATCCGGAACTCCGCCGCCTCCGCGGACAAAGGGGACCCAGAAGATTCCTCTGCCTCTATCATCACCGCTGGGGTGGGTGGGACAGGTTCAACAAAGCCGATGTAAACATCGATCTCGCCAAAAGACATGATGGTGTAGGCAGTCACCGCCTCCCTAGCCGGAATCCAGGTCTCGTCGAGAACGATGAGAGGGACGTCGCTGGCGTAGAGGATGCGACCGACGGCGATGGTTTCGCGATTCCGATTCTTGCAGATTCCGCTCAGAACGAAGATCTGAAGCTCACTTGCCCCATGGTGGGCGCCAACTATCGTCGGATTGATGACAAGTACGCCATCAGGGGGTCCTCGAGGCGTGCGGAAGAGAGGGGTATGAGATGTACGGTGTTCTGGGACGGTGAGCACACAAGTTTACCCAGGTTCGAATCCGCCGGCTTTGGACGGATCCTACTCCTGCTAGCAATCCAGTAATATGGCAGAGCCCGAATATGGGTTACAAGGGTTCGCCTGTGCGAGTTGAGATTGTAGACTATTGATGAGTGTCCTAAAGGCTCTCCCTAGGACGGCTTATATAGATATCCGGCCTAGGGTTTATAGGAGAGATATGTCCGGCTACGACTAAGAGTTGATTACAGAGTACATCTTGAACTACAAGTAACACTATGGGCCTAAGTCGGTAAGTCTTCTGGGTCTTCCCGTAGCCGTACTGGACTCCGTCTCTTCTCCCTGACTGGTCGCCCGTGAAGCAAAGCTCTAACCCGAAGTGGCCACCCTGGTCAGTGAGGAACTGTGAGGATACCCGGAAAGTATATCCCCAACACATCATTCAGCTGAAGTGTATCCATACCTTCCAACTCATCAGAAGTATTTTCTGATTTATCCTCATCAATGTCTTCTTCATCCATTTCCCGCATCCTGACTCTAGAGGAATCAACAAAGTATTCCCCTTCCGGTGCTCCCCAAGTACTCTGCTGGGTACGATAGTCCTCAGCTATTATTGGATAGTGCACGTTATCTGGGGTAGGATAACTTTCTAGTGACTCAAACACCCTTTCTTCAGGATCTTCCTCATCGGACTCTACATCCTCCACATGGACATCCCTTTCGTCAATGGAATAAAATCTCACGCCCATGCGACTAGTCTGCCCGGTGTTCCCGACTGAATCTTCCATAGGTATAGGATTCCCGGTAGATCCATCCATCGATCCGTACATCCATCCCTCGGAATTTAAAATGGGTAGTTTCGATTCCTCAGTTCCCCAAGAACTCTATGGTACATGATGACTAGTTCCTTCATCAGGATATCTAGTGGATTCTGGTATTGGTGAATAAGGATAGGGTGTAAAAGATGCTGGATCTATAGGTATATCCTTAAAAACTGGGTTAGCCCTACCCACTGCTTCATTCTCTAGTTTAGATGCTAACTTCTCCCTTCTTTCAGGTTTCGTTAAATCCTCTAACATATCAACCTGATCTTCTACGATAACCTGATGTGTCTTATATAAAGATCCAACCATCAGTCGATACAGATCCATAAACTTAGAAGCTAGTTTTGGATTGCTTCCTTACTAAAGTAAGATGATCCGGTTCCGGTTCCTCGTCTATAGAGCCATGAGGGATCACAGAATATGTGCTTCCAGCCAACTCTTCTTCCTTGTGCTCCCGAACATTGGCTATCGCCTCCACAATAGCAACATGGTATGCTGCTAAATGACTTCTACCTTCACCCATAGGTAAATCATGATATAAACCAAGCTTCTTTGGTAGTTGGATGCTAACACGGTATTTGGCTAACATTCGCCCTTCATGGTATGTCATAGTATTGACTGGAATATTAGTCGTGCAACCAAAAGCCCTTAGAAGTTCTCGAAGCTGTTCAATTAAAGCCCGTGGTAGTCGAGAGTCTCTTCTTTTCTTGCCAAAGCCTGTTTTGGAAACTTTGGTGCCATTTCCACTCTACAGAAATAAATATAATTAGTATCCATTTGTTTTAATGATGCATCCCAATATAGAATTATCGCTCTAAAGAAATATAACGAAATATTCACAATTGAATACTCATCATATAATCTAGAGAACTCTTTATCGTTGCTCCTAGACTCCTACAGGTAATTCCCTTTACTAGGTTTCCAACCTAAGGTCAAAGCAATTGCTCTGATATTAGCTGCGGTGACCCAGCATACCACTGCATGTGTATTACACTATAGTCGTTGACATGACATCCACATAACACCGTTCTGTAAATATCACATCCCTCAGAGTGGTACAACAGAAACATTGCGGGTCCACAATACAAACATACACACTTCATTATTATTACAAACCAGAAGTTCCAAACTTCAAGTGTTACAAATTACAAACCAAACTTAAGTAGTTTCAGCGGAAGATATAAGATTCAAACTCATACTCCGAACTAAGCTCAACAACTTATTTTATAAAGGTTATGCTACACGGCACAATTACTTTACTAATAACTAGGGAAACTACTCGGACTCGTTGCCCTCCACTCCATAGCGTATTTCGTAGTCCACCCCTTCAACTCCTCTTGACAGGTCTGGCTCTTCGTAGTAGACATCCTCTTGTCCTTTAGCTGCATACATCGAAGGGTCTTCTGAATTCTCAGAGTCTAAGCAGGGGTCCAAAGGAAAGAGTGAGTAACACCGTTACCCAGCAAGTTCATTATATGCAAGGTGGGAAGTTTGATGCTCTATCTACTACCTCAGACTATAATCCTTGGCAATATGCAATTTTCGTATACATTTCTTCAAAGATTGATTTTATTATCAAAAACTATGCCCATCAGCCTTCACAGGTTGACTAGAACTTCATGGAGTTCCTTTCATGCCGCGTTCGTAGCTCGTTTCCGGAACAGGGAGTAACATGTCACAATTCTTACAGTCTATAGAGGTGCGTTGCTTTACCCATGAGAGATCAACTCCTTGTTGTAAAACCGGGCGTACTTTCCCGTCCACAATTCCGTGATGTGGGGCCTAGTAGGTGATCCAAGCAAATCACTGCCCTCTCCGCGACCCCATATGTCTGCACGATCCTCCAGGGATGACTACACCTCCGTTAAGCCCCCTTTTGGGCAAGCTACAACCCTGGTGAGTTCCCGAAGACTCTACGAGCCAGTTATGCCCCTGGCAAGCTCCATAAAGGTCCGACTGTACCTCCGGCAACCGCTCATAGATAATCTAGATACCAAAAACGTGGAGCCTAAGGGTGCTCACCCATATGCTGGATCCGCACAAGGAATTCACAGCGTCACGTTAAGGTCATCTTGCCTCCATATGAAAGGAAGAAGATACAACTGACTTCTCCGTCCCATTCCAAATCTCATGGTTAACGTGTAATATATGGCGCTAGAATCACTAATGTCATGGGTTGTTAATCCTATGGTGACTTGTGCACCTAGAACCCTAAGTTCCATTGCTCATCTTTATCATCAGTTAGGATGATAACTATATCTTATTTATTAGAGAAGATAATATTTCCTATCTCCGGATCATAGGTGATAACACACAATTTGCAATATCTTTGATAAAGACTCTTCAAAGGACATGAGCAAGTGATGAACTTGCGTGGTGATTGCAAGGTAGTGAAGTCGGATGCTTCCACCTAACCTTAATCTCTGGTTTCTACAGAGAACCATTGTTGCCCGGTAAGGAAAATATTTAAAGAAGCAATATGTAATGCATAGTAATGTTATGCATGGTTTCTTATTTAATTGCTTGGTTTACTCTTTTAATAAAAGTTTGCTATTTTCTTTAATTAGAAGAAAAGTGTTACTTTAAGTCTTTATCATTTTCATAAAATATTCCATTTGGTATTTTTATAATGTCTAGTATTATTTTAAGAGTTGAAAATTGGATTTATTTAATTTTTAACTCTCTTTAAAATATTTTACTAAAATTCCTTTAAGGAAATTAGACTTTATTTTTATCACACTCCATTTACTTTTCAAAAATACCAACTAGTATTTTTCTATAATAGCATACCCTTTTGGAATTGTAAATATGAGTTTTATTCAATTTTTATGTGTTTGTATTTTTTTATAAAATTCCAAAAGGAACATATACCTTAGTAATAATAATTTTAAAATTTTATTACCTAAAATTCCATTTGTTATTTTTCTTAAATAGAGTACATTTCTATAAGTCCTTTGATATTTTATTTATATTTTTTGCATTCTTGTTTTATTTCATAGAACCATTTAATTCCTAGGGGTATTTTGGTCATTTGGCAATTTAATTAGATTTTTTCCTTTCAAAACTAGACCTAGCCCATTGGGCTGGTGTAGCACCCGCTAAAAACCAGTACTAGAAAATCGATGTGTTTTTGTGCATTGCATCATCATAAACGCATGCTCATGTCATCATGCCACATTGCATTTGAGCATCGTCATGTCATTATGCATAAGTTTGCCTAAATCTATTTTCGAAAAGCCTACCTTTGTTTTCTAAATACCCCGTCTTCATTTCAAATTAAAACCCCGGCCTCTTCCGGATATTTTCTTTTGTCTACAAAATATTTACAAAAGTCTATTTTAGACAAAAAATAAATAAATAAAACTATTTCTTTTCAGACCGGGGAGACCGCCAGCCTGCCATGCCAAAAGCCCAGCAAGCCAGCAGTCTACTACCCGGCCCAACTAGTCAACCGCCAACCCTACCTAGCCACACCCTAAGCTGCAACCGCCGTTCTCACACCGCCGCGCACCGATCGTCCCGCTCGACCCACCCCGGCGTACGCCCAGCCCCCCACCCCGGCGTACGCCCAGCCCCACAATGATCGTCCCGCTCGACCCGACCTCCCTCTCGCCTCTTTCCTCGTTTTCTTCGCCCGCGTGGACACCTCCCCACCGACGCGCACCGATCCCATCCCCACCACGCTCCTCTCTATCTCCCCATCCCCGCGTTCTCCTCTCCACCTTGCCGGCCCCGCCGTCGCGGGCGTGCTCTGTAGGGCCCGACCTCCTCGTCCTCGTGCCGGCCTCGCCTTCCCCACCTCCGGCCACGTCATCGGCCCCTGCCGCCACTCGAGCGCCTCGCCCCTACGCTGGCCCGCTGCAGCCGCAGCAACCCCGGCCGTGTGGTGCCCCGCCGCCATGTCCCGCCTCCCGGGCCTTTGCCCCGCGCGCGTCCCTTCATCCGCGGCCACCTACTTCGCGCGCCACCTCACCGAGGCCCTGCCTCCTCGCGAGCTCACCGCCGGAGCCTTCCTCGTCGCCTCCTACAAGCTCGTCGGCGCCGCCCTGCAGCCCGGCGAGGGCTCGGTCCTCCTCTGTCATCCTGCTAGTCGTCGGCCTCCACCTTGGCTCTGCAGCGCCACGTCGCCGGTGCTTTGCCCGCTGCATGCAGTGCTGCCTCGAGCTCTGCCGGCCGCCAACCTCGCTCCCACCCTCCTCGCTCCGGCAGCAGCGCCGCCAAGGCCGCCATCCACTCGAGCCGCGTGTGCTCCGCCGTCCTCGAGCCCCCTGGCACCGTCTCTGGCCGGTTCTCCTCTGCCGTGAGTGCCCACCTCGTCGACCTGCCTAGCACTAGTACTTCACCAAGTACTGCACAGGCCCTGTTCATGTTTGTGTGTCAGTGCTAAGGCAGTTGAATCTAGCCATTGTATGCCTGTCTAGGCCTCATCATCCAGGTGTTCGACTCCATGCCCGTGTGGGTATTTTTGTTGCTGATGTGCGCTCCAACGAGTATAATGCATCTGAAGACCACGGTGCCGAGTGATACACTGTCGTCACTCGAAGCCAAGACCTAAGTACCTCGTCATGGACAACAAGATCACCGAGAGGGAATCGAAGGACGCCGGAACACGGACGCCAAGGTCACTATGGTACTAAACAAGTTCGTCACCAGATGGATGTGACCCGAAGACCATCGGTCAAGTTTGCCACAGACCAAATACGGAAGACAAGACTCCAACCGGAGATCGGAGGTGATGGTGTCGGTTCGACAAGATCTTCTTCCTGGAGCCGAAGATCCCCGGACCCGAGAACGCCTTCATGGACCCGAAGACCGATCCTGGAGTTCGAGGCCCGAACCCGATGAACCCTCGACGCTGAACCCTCGAAACAACAAGTTCTCCATCCTAGGACGCCATGCCCTCCTCCGAGGATCCGGTACCGCCGGTGCGACAAGATCTTCTTCTCAGGACATCGAGTTCGCCATCACGGATGACAAGCACTCCTTCATGGAACCGAAGACACAGAAACCGCAAGACCTTCTTCCTGGAGCGCTGAGTTCTCCATCCCGGAACGACAAGCACTTCACCGCGGAACACCGAGGTCGCCGACGCAGAACGGCAAGTTCTTCATCCCGCACGCCAAGACCGACTCGAAGGCACGGACCTGACAAGATCTTCGCGACGACAAGATCGACACCGACCGGGGCGAATCCGATACGCCCCTGACGCCAAACCAAGTCCTTCTTCCCGGAACACCAAGCTCTCCTTCCGTTTTCCGAGAACGTTCCCTTCGAACCGTTCCCCTGTCGAACCCCGAACCCCCCGGCACTAAGATCTTCCGAACCCAGATGTGTGACCCTAAGCCACTATTTTTATAATATGACATATTCCTATCACATCATTAAATAATCATGCTTGCATACATGTCATCTGGTGGGTTGGGTTAAATAGTCGATTCACCTAAATTAAATATGGAGTCTATATGCGGGCTATTCTAGTCTTATTCCGGACTCCATTTAAATTTGTGTAGCCAATCGATACCATGTTTTGCCTTGTTAAGACAACATTTAATTTGCGGGGTAGATAAATAACTTGAACCGTGTAATTAATTATCGGGACCCCGGTTCCGCTTAATATTGCCTAATTGCACCGCACATGTGCCATGCCATGCATCATATCATAATTATGCCGGATCTTCTGCCGTAGTATTAAATATTGCATCTGGTGTTTCTTTTAGCGCTTTGCTTCTTCGCGGATTAGGCCGTTGAGTGGATGCGAGTATCGACAAGTTCTCCGGTGTATCTTCGGCAGTGTTTCCCATGCGAGCATTCTCCCCCTTTCTACCTATTTTGCATTTATAGTCTTCATTTCCTCCTGTTGATCTATTGCTATCCGTGTCGCGATGCTTTAGTGTTCCGTACCAGATATATTCCCTGCAGCCTTTATATTGCCTTGGACACCTCCTATAACCTGTTGTTTGGTAGATAGATGGTCTTGTGAGTCGTAGTCGCTTGCTTAGGTGCGATCCCGTGTCGTGAAGTACCACACAGTTGTTGGAATGTTGTCATATGCTTTATGGTGGAGATGATCATGACTTTAAATACAACTATTAAATTGCTGGAATAACTAATGAAAGAGGCACCGGTGGGCAATATATGCTATTTGGTTTTTATGTTCACTTGTGTCCCGTATTCCCCGAGTACTTGATACCTGTTCCTTGACTATTCGCACTATCCACATCTGGGAGAGTCTATGAATTCCCCTTAGCCAGAGCTTGATTCATTTCTTATTTCTTGGGGCCACAAGTAGTTTGGGGATTTATTACTATCCTGTACTTATGCCATGCTTACTGCTTTATTTACGATAGTGCGTGGAGCACCTGTACTGTTTTGGAACATGGAATGTTTTCGCGGTATCGACAAGCCCAGTCACACTTTTGGATGCTTCCTTACTAAAGTAAGATGATCCGGTTCCGGTTCCTCGTCTATAGAGCCATGAGGGATCACAGAATATGTGCTTCCAGCCAACTTCTTCCTTGTGCTCCCGAACATTGGCTATCGCCTCCACAATAGCAACATGGTATGCTGCTAAATGACTTCTACCTTCACCCATAGGTAAATCATGATATAAACCAAGCTTCTTTGGTAGTTGGATGCTAACACGGTATTTGGCTAACATTCGCCCTTCATGGTATGTCATAGTATTCACTGGAATATTAGTCGTGCAACCAAAAGCCCTTAGAAGTTCTCGAAGCTGTTCAGTTAAAGCCCGTGGTAGTCGAGAGTCTCTTCTTTTCTTGCCAAAGCCTGTTTTGGAAACTTTGGTGCCATTTCCACTCTACAGAAATAAATATAATTAGTATCCATTTGTTTTAATGATGCATCCCAATATAGAATTATCGCTCTAAAGAAATATAACGAAATATTCACAATTGAATACTCATCATATAATCTAGAGAACTCTTTATCGTTGCTCCTAGACTCCTACAGGTAATTCCCTTTACTAGGTTTCCAACCTAAGGTCAAAGCAATTGCTCTGATATTAGCTGCGGTGACCCAGCATACCACTGCATGTGTATTACACTATAGTCGTTGACATGACATCCACATAACACCGTTCTGTAAATATCACATCCCTCAGAGTGGTACAACAGAAACATTGCGGGTCCACAATACAAACATACACACTTCATTATTATTACAAACCAGAAGTTCCAAACTTCAAGTGTTACAAATTACAAACCAAACTTAAGTAGTTTCAGCGGAAGATATAAGATTCAAACTCATACTCCGAACTAAGCTCAACAACTTATTTTATAAAGGTTATGCTACACGGCTCAATTACTTTACTAATAACTAGGGCAACTACTCGGACTCGTTGCCCTCCACTCCATAGCGTATTTCGTAGTCCACCCCTTCAACTCCTCTTGACAGGTCTGGCTCTTCGTAGTAGACATCCTCTTGTCCTTTAGCTGCATACATCGAAGGGTCTTCTGAATTCTCAGAGTCTAAGCAGGGGTCCAAAGGAAAGAGTGAGTAACACCGTTACCCAGCAAGTTCATTATATGCAAGGTGGGAAGTTTGATGCTCTATCTACTACCTCAGACTATAATCCTTGGCAATATGCAATTTTCTTATACATTTCTTCAAAGATTGATTTTATTATCAAAAACTATGCCCATCAGCCTTCACAGGTTGACTAGAACTTCATGGAGTTCCTTTCATGCCGCGTTCGTAGCTCGTTTCCGGAACAGGGAGTAACATGTCACAATTCTTACAGTCTATAGAGGTGCGTTGCTTTACCCATGAGAGATCAACTCCTTGTTGTAAAACTGGGCGTACTTTCCCGTCCACAATTCCGTGATGTGGGGCCTAGTAGGTGATCCAAGCAAATCACTGCCCTCTCCGCGACCCCATATGTCTGCACGATCCTCCAGGGATGACTACACCTCCGTTAAGCCCCCTGGGCAAGCTACAACCCTAGTGAGTTCCCGAAGACTCTACGAGCCAGTTATGCCCCTGGCAAGCTCCATAAAGGTCCGACTGTACCTCCGGCAACCGCTCATAGATAATCTAGATACCAAAAACGTGGAGCCTAAGGGTGCTCACCCATATGATGGATCCGCACAAGGAATTCACAGCGTCACGTTAAGGTCATCTTGCCTCCATATGAAAGGAAGAAGATACAACTGACTTCTCCGTCCCATTCCAAATCTCATGGTTAACGTGTAATATATGGCGCTAGAATCACTAATGTCATGGGTTGTTAATCCTATGGTGACTTGTGCACCTAGAACCCTAAGTTCCATTGCTCATCTTTATCATCACTTAGGATGATAACTATATCTTATTTATTAGAGAAGATAATATTTCCTATCTCCGGATCATAGGTGATAACACACAATTTGCAATATCTTTGATAAAGACTCTTCAAAGGACATGAGCAAGTGATGAACTTGCGTGGTGATTGCAAGGTAGTGAAGTCGGATGCTTCCACCTAACCTTAATCTCTGGTTTCTACAGAGAACCATTGTTGCCCGGTAAGGACAATATTTAAAGAAGCAATATGTAATGCATAGTAATGTTATGCATGGTTTCTTATTTAATTGCTTGGTTTACTCTTTTAATAAAAGTTTGCTATTTTCTTTAATTAGAAGAAAAGTGTTACTTTAAGTCTTTATCATTTTCATAAAATATTCCATTTAGTATTTTTATAATGTCTAGTATTATTTTAAGAGTTGAAAATTGGATTTATTTAATTTTTAACTCTCTTTAAAATATTTTACTAAAATTCCTTTAAGGAAATTAGACTTTATTTTTATCACACTCCATTTACTTTTCAAAAATACCAACTAGTATTTTTCTATAATAGCATACCCTTTTGGAATTGTAAATATGAGTTTTATTCAATTTTTATGTGTTTGTATTTTTTTATAAAATTCCAAAAGGAACATATACCTTAGTAATAATAATTTTAAAATTTTATTACCTAAAATTCCATTTGTTATTTTTCTTAAATAGAGTACATTTCTATAAGTCCTTTGATATTTTATTTATATTTTTTGCATTCTTGTTTTATTTCATAGAACCATTTAATTCCTAGGGGTATTTTGGTCATTTGGCAATTTAATTAGATTTTTCCTTTTAAAACTAGACCTAGCCCATTGGGCTGGTGTAGCACCCGCTAAAAACCAGTACTAGAAAATCGATGTGTTTTTGTGCATTGCATCATCATAAACGCATGCTCATGTCATCATGCCACATTGCATTTGAGCATCGTCATGTCATTATGGATAAGTTTGCCTAAATCTATTTTCGAAAAGCCTACCTTTGTTTTCTAAATACCCCGTCTTCATTTCAAATTAAAACCCCGGCCTCTTCCGGATATTTTCTTTTGTCTACAAAATATTTACAAAAGTCTATTTTAGACAAAAAATAAGTAAATAAAACTATTTCTTTTCAGACCGGGGAGACCGCCAGCCTGCCATGCCAAAAGCCCAGCAAGCCAGCAGTCTACTACCCGGCCCAACTAGTCAACCGCCAACCCTACCTAGCCACACCCTAAGCTGCAGCCGCCGTTCTCACACCGCCGCGCACCGATCGTCCCGCTCGACCCACCCCGGCGTACGCCCAGCCCCCCACCCCGGCGTACGCCCAGCCCCACAATGATCGTCCCGCTCGACCCGACCTCCCTCTCGCCTCTTTCCTCGTTTTCTTCGCCCGCGTGGACACCTCCCCACCGACGCGCACCGATCCCATCCCCACCACGCTCCTCTCTATCTCCCCATCCCCGCGTTCTCCTCTCCACCTTGCCGGCCCCGCCGTCGCGGGCGTGCTCTGTAGGGCCCGGCCTCCTCGTCCTCGTGCCGGCCTCGCCTTCCCCACCTCCGGCCACGTCATCGGCCCCTGCCGCCACTCGAGCGCCTCGCCCCTACGCTGGCCCGCTGCAGCCGCAGCAACCCCGGCCGTGTGGTGCCCCGCCGCCATGTCCCGCCTCCCGGGCCTTTGCCCCGCGCGCGTCCCTTCATCCGCGGCCACCTACTTCGCGCGCCACCTCACCGAGGCCCCGCCTCCTCGCGAGCTCACCGCCGGAGCCTTCCTCGTCGCCTCCTACAAGCTCGTCGGCGCCGCCCTGCAGCCCGGCGAGGGCTCGGTCCTCCTCTGTCATCCTGCTAGTCGTCGGCCTCCACCTTGGCTCTGCAGCGCCACGTCGCCGGTGCTTTGCCCGCTGCATGTAGTGCTGCCTCGAGCTCTGCCGGCCGCCAACCTCGCTCCCACCCTCCTCGCTCCGGCAGCAGCGCCGCCAAGGCCGCCATCCACTCGAGCCGCGTGTGCTCCGCCGTCCTCGAGCCCCCTGGCACCGCCTCTGGCCGGTTCTCCTCTGCCGTGAGTGCCCACCTCGTCGACCTGCCTAGCACTAGTACTTCACCAAGTACTGCACAGGCCCTGTTCATGTTTGTGTGTCAGTGCTAAGGCAGTTGAATCTAGCCATTGTATGCCTGTCTAGGCCTCATCATCCAGGTGTTCGACTCCATGCCCGTGTGGGTATTTTTGTTGCTGATGTGCGCTCCAACGAGTATAATGCATCTGAAGACCATGGTGCCGAGTGATACACTGTCGTCACTCGAAGCCAAGACCTAAGTACCTCGTCATGGACAACAAGATCACCGACAGGGAATCGAAGGACGCCGGAACACGGACGCCAAGGTCACTATGGTACTAAACAAGTTCGTCACCAGATGGATGTGACCCGAAGACCATCGGTCAAGTTTGCCACAGACCAAAGACGGAAGACAAGACTCCAACCGGAGATCGGAGGTGATGGTGTCGGTTCGACAAGATCTTCTTCCTAGAGTCGAAGATCCCCGGACCCGAGAACGCCTTCATGGACCCGAAGACCGATCCTGGAGTTCGAGGCCCGAACCCGATGAACCCTCGACGCTGAACCCTCGAAACAACAAGTTCTCCATCCTAGGACGCCATGCCCTCCTCCGAGGATCCGGTACCGCCGGTGCGACAAGATCTTCTTCTCAGGACATCGAGTTCGCCATCACGGATGACAAGCACTCCTTCATGGAACCGAAGACACAGAAACCGCAAGACCTTCTTCCTGGAGCGCTGAGTTCTCCATCCCGGAACGACAAGCACTTCACCGCGGAACACCGAGGTCGCCGACGCAGAACGGCAAGTTCTTCATCCCGCACGCCAAGACCGACTCGAAGGCACGGACCTGACAAGATCTTCGCGACGACAAGATCGACACCGACCGGGGCGAATCCGATACGCCCCTGACGCCAAACCAAGTCCTTCTTCCCGGAACACCAAGCTCTCCTTCCGTTTTCCGAGAACGTTCCCTTCGAACCGTTCCCCTGTCGAACCCCGAACCCCCCGGCACTAAGATCTTCCGAACCCAGATGTGTGACCCTAAGCCACTATTTTTATAATATGACATATTCCTATCACATCATTAAATAATCATGCTTGCATACATGTCATCTGGTGGGTTGGGTTAAATAGTCGATTCACCTAAATTAAATATGGAGTCTATATGCGGGCTATTCTAGCCTTATTCCGGACTCCATTTAAATTTGTGTAGCCAATCGATACCATGTTTTGCCTTGTTAAGACAACATTTAATTTGCGGGGTAGACAAATAACTTGAACCGTGTAATTAATTATCGGGACCCCGGTTCCGCTTAATATTGCCTAATTGCACCGCACATGTGCCATGCCATGCATCATATCATAATTATGCCGGATCTTCTGCCGTAGTATTAAATATTGCATCTGGTGTTTCTTTTAGCGCTTTGCTTCTTCGCGGATTAGGCCGTTGAGTGGATGCGAGTATCGACAAGTTCTCCGGTGTATCTTCGGCAGTGCTTCCCATGCGAGCATTCTCCCCCTTTCTACCTATTTTGCATTTATAGTCTTCATTTCCTCCTGTTGATCTATTGCTATCCGTGTCGCGATGCTTTAGTGTTCCGTACCAGATATATTCCCTGCAGCCTTTATATTGCCTTGGACACCTCCTATAACCTGTTGTTTGGTAGATAGATGGTCTTGTGAGTCGTAGTCGCTTGCTTAGGTGCGATCCCATGTCGTGAAGTACCACACAGTTGTTGGAATGTTGTCATATGCTTTATGGTGGAGATGATCATGACTTTAAATACAACTATTAAATTGCTGGAATAACTAATGAAAGAGGCACCGGTGGGCAATATATGCTATTTGGTTTTTATGTTCACTTGTGTCCCGTATTCCCCGAGTACTTGATACCTGTTACTTGACTATTCGCACTATCCACATCTGGGAGAGTCTATGAATTCCCCTTAGCCAGAGCTTGATTCATTTCTTATTTCTTGGGGCCACAAGTAGTTTGGGGATTTATTACTATCCTGTACTTATGCCATGCTTACTGCTTTATTTACGATAGTGCGTGGAGCACCTGTACTGTTTTGGAACATGGAATGTTTTCGCGGTATCGACAAACGCAGTTACACTTTTGGGTTCCCAGTCGTTTACAGCCATTGTCACAAACCCTGGGTCCGTCTTGGAGCCGGCCAACTTCGTTGCGGGTAGCTTAGTGGGGTGGCCCCCTGAAATCTTTTATGAATCCTGTGATTGCTTTGTCGTGAAAGCCTCGTTGGGTTTTGATTTGTTTTTTCCAAGGTTGATCGTGTGTGTGTTGCTATTTGTGCACCCCTGTAGGGTAAATCTTTCTGAAAGTCGTGTCCGTGGTTATGGACGACTTGGAGCACAGTATCTTGATCATAGACAGGCATAACTAAAGTAGTGCTATAAATATGACTTAATATGTGACTAGTAGTCAGCTTCAGTACAATGCAATGGATAATAAAGGTGCCAACAACTGGTGGAACTAGTGTGTATCGTGTCAGGTTATACCTGCCTAGTAAGTATCACAACTCTAATGGAATAAAATAAAAGTGCCAACAACTGGTGGGTTTGGGATGTCACATGCTAATTGTATCTGACTAGTAAGTACTGCAACTACAACTGAATGGTTAACTAAAACTTCCCACCACTTATGCTATCAGGATGACTCATGCTATGTATATCTGACTAGTAAGTGCTATAACTATAATGGAATGAATAAAACTACCAACTGTGTCAGTTCCTTGGTTTGACTTCCTCGTTTGGTCTCGAGGGGGAATACCAGGATGGGTATGATTGATGCTAGTATCAGGTTGGATTCGAATAGGTCTTTCTTACCCCTCTCTAATAGCTGCCAGTTTTACCGAGTCTCTATAGGTTGTTTAGTGCTGTTGCACTGCCGCTTCAGTCCACCATACCTATGTAGGCGAGAGCTGCCAAATTCTAGCCTCGCCGTGTACTGGCCTCAGTACTGACGCTCCTCTTTTTCCTTTGCCCTTTGTCAGCACCCCTTTTGTTTTAGCAGGTTTGAGATCGACGTCGTTAGCAGGGTTACCCTTCCGGCTTGGCCTGGGCAGGGTTATGGACGCCTTTGGTTATTCTTCAGGGCTCTTAGCCCCATTTGCATCTGGTCCGTACTCGGACGCTGTATCGTTTTCAAGGTGATTTGGATCTTTGTAGTGTATATCTGTATTCTTGACTCTTGGAGTCGTGCTGTATATATGTCTGTTCTGTTGGTCCCATCGAGGATTGTTGTGTAATGGTATTACTTCGTTTTCCACCCGCACGAAAGTACCTAGTGGGCAGCCTTGAATCGTTTCTATGCGGGTTTGGTGGAAAGGGCTAAAACTTGCATAGGGACGATTTGAGGGTGTTACAGAGTGGTATCAGAGGTCAGCAGTTACGATACCCCACAAGTCCAGCCTATAGGATAAGCTAGCTAACGGCCGTAGTAGAGTGTCAAAACTATTTTGCCAAATCGGTTGGATAGATCTGATTAGGTCTGATTTTACTCCTTACCCCTATGCTATTCTCCTCTTATCTCTGCGTGTTTTGAATCTACTCTTCTCTTTTCTTCATGTCCAGGAATACTCGTGGTTGGGTTTCCGTCGTACCTTCAGGGTTTCGCTTCCTCCTTTGGTAACGGTGGTTCTACATTCGGTCTTCATGCTATCTGCGTGATCCTTTATCTGTGGTACCATTCTTTCTTCCTTGTTTGTGCCTTCTGGTGTTTTCCGACGCGACGACATCATCTACGCCAGATCCGATGCAGAGCCTGCATCACTCCTTTGTTCCGAACCTCGATTGTCGAGATCTTCAGTCTGATTCTGAGAATGGTTGCACGCTTTTCTACTGATTGTGCGGAGTAATAGTTTGGGTGCGTGATGGATTGGCCCCCATGCCGACTACTCACTCTGTTCGCTCTTGTACATTGAAGTGGATGAGAATGCGTCGTTTCTCTCCTTCTATCGAAGCTAGAGGTGGCTTTATTTGTTGATACCTCTAGCTTCGTCCTTTGTTACCGGAGTGTCCTCTCGACGATCACGGACAACGACCTCTTGTTAGTGGTGTCGCGAGCATCTACACGAAGCGAGAATATTCAGATCGCCGACCTTCTTCCTGGTACCACGACGCGGATCTCGAGGGCGAGATCCATTGTTAGTGGTGTCGAATTGTAGCACCCGCTAAAAAGCACTACTAGAAATTCACTATGTTTTTGTGCATTGCATCATCATGACCGCATGCTCATGTCATCATGCCACATTGCATTTGAGCATCGTCATGTCATTATATATAAGTTTGCCTAAAACTATTTTCGAAAAGCCTACCTTTGTTTTCTAAATACCCCGTCTTCATTTCAAATTAAAACCCCGGCCTCTTCCGGATATTTTATTTTGTCTACAAAATATTTACAAAAGTCTATTTCAGACAAAACAAAAATAAATAAAACTATTTCTTTTCAGACCGGGGAGACCGCCAGCCTGCCAGGCCAAAAGCCTAGCAAGCCAGCAATCTACTACCCGGCCCAACTAGTCAACCCCCAACCCTACCTAGCCACACCCTAAGCTGCAGCCGCCGTTCTCACACAAAACACGGATAGGCACGGACACACATCGCACAGCGCGCCGCGACCCTGCCTAGCTGACCCGCTCGGCCCCACACGCAGCGCGCAACACGCAACACCGAACGCAACCCACCCCTGCATGCTAACCGCCAGGGGACCGCGTCGCCCTCATCCGCATGTCTCTCCCCGGCCCCACCCACTCGCCCGCTCCTCACATCCCCACCAACCCCCACGTCACGCCAGCCACCCACCCCGGTGTACGCCCAGCCCCACAACGATCGTCCCGCTCGACCCGACCTCCCTCTCGCCTCTTTCCTCTTTTTCTTCGCCCGCGTGGACCCCTCCTCACCGACGCGCACCGATCCCATCCCCACCACGCTCCTCTCTCTCTCTCCCCATCCCCGCGAATTCTAGCCTCGCCGTGTACTGGCCTCAGTACTGGCGCTCCTCTTTTTCCTTTGCCCTTTGTCGGCACCCCTTTTGTTTTAGCAGGTTTGAGATCGACGTTGTTAGCAGGGTTACCCTTCCGGCTTGGCCTGGGCAGGGTTATGGACGCCATTGGTTATTCTTCAGGGCTCTTAGCCCCATTTGCATCTTGTCCATACTCGGATGTTGTATCGTTTTCAAGGTGATTTGGATCTTTGTAGTGTATATATGTATTCTTGACTCTTGGAGTCGTGCTATATACATGTCTATTCTGTGGGTCCCATCGAGGACTGTTGTGTAATGGTATTACTTCGTTTTCCACCCGCACGAAAGTGCCTGGTGGGCATCCTTGAATCGTTTCTATGCGGGTTTGGCGGAAAGGGCTAAAACTTGCATAGGGACGATTTGAGGGTGCTACAGCTGGCCCAGCCCTGACTTGGCCCATTTGGGTTGGTCAAACCCCACTGCCACGAGCGGCCCAGTACCACTCGATTCCTCACTTCTCTCTCTCATGCACCTCATGTCTCGCCCACGCGGAGCCACCGTGCTGCTGATGCGGTCGCTGCTCGATTCCAGCCACCCTAGTCCACTGTGGTGTGTGGCGAGGTAGCCGATGCCGCTCCGCCATCTGGTCCTAATCGATTTGTTTGCAAGCCCCTCTCCCGTCCAGGATGACTCCACCCCAAACCCTAGGGTTTGGGGTTGCCGATGATGTGGAGCTCTGCCACTTTGGTGGTGTTGTGCTAGGATCTAGGCAGTCCTGTGGTGCCTCCGATGCTGCACGTGTGGTATTGGCCACCATGCTACGGATTGGCGCGGGTTGCAGTGCCCTCGAGTGCTCCCTGTGTTGCCGTGTGTGCTCGCCGGTGTCTCTGCTTCCTCTTCCAACTACAACGAGGACCATGGTGAGTTCCACTTCTCTCCCTCTCTAATTCTCAGACTTACCTTGCTACTCTTTGAGTGTTGGCCTTGTATGAACCCTAATTACATCTGTTCACGATAGTAGGGCTCATCCCTCTATGTTAGGGATCATCCCTTGATGTCATGTTTATCTAAGGCGGTTTCTTACTGAATCTAGCTATGTATGACTCACGGTTATACTGTAATTTTCATTGTTGACAGTTATTTCTATCTGTAGTCTGTTAACTGAACTTTACTTATTGTCATGTATTATTGCTATGATCTGATTGAGATTAGCTCTCTGGTTCTTGTTAATCCAATTACTCTCTGATACTTGCCTATTACAAGATTCAGATATTTCAATTATGATTCATAATTGTTATGTTAGGAAAATGATTAGAGGTTCTGTTGCAATATTGGATTATGGAATCCCTAGTAGAAACTACTTGGTTAAGATAGGCTCTTGTGATACCCTCAATTGAGTAGCACACAGGCTTTATGTCATTACTGGGCTGTTTTTCATTTATATTCTATTGTACTTGAGAGTTGTAGATCCTTCTATTGAACAGATTAGCCTGGGATGCTGGTCTGGGGCAAAACTATAGAAAAGTAGCTATATTCACCTGCTGCTTTACCTCTCTGATGATTTGTGATGGATACCTCTAAGTATCAGTCCTATAGTGCTTAGGAAAATGATTGGATAGGCTATTATAAGAAGATTAAGGTTTTAAGATGTGTCATTTCTGGGGTGCTACCATCCATAGGATGTGCCCAGAAATGTTTATCCAAGGATGCCTGTGTATCTAGTTATGAAACTAGAGATTCCTTGCCAAGATCAGTGATGCAAAAGCTGAGATCTTGGTAGTAGCTTGTAAAGTTTTAGCATTTGCCTTTTATCTTTCTTCTAGGATGGATATACACCTCACTTGGGTGTTTTTCTGAGAAGATCATATAAAACAACACATGCTCTAATTAATCTATGATGACTTGATCATGTGATGGTTTTATTTGTACTCACAAAACTACTTGATGGCTAATGAGGTTGTGGTGTTTCTTGCTGGCTTGATCTTGTTATCTTGTGCTTGCTGACTTGATCTAGCTCTGCACCTCCTGGTGTTGTTCCTGTGATCTCGTGCTTGGCCTTGCTATCCACATGCTCTACCCCCTCCTTATGTTACCATCTTGTGGTGAACTAGTGGTTGATTTGGTAATCTGGCTGATGGTTTTGCTATGGTTTTTGGTAAGCTCAATAAGTTCTGAGTGTGTGCTTGAGAAGGAGAAATGAGTTCCTGTACTATGCTTCAACTGGTGCTCTATGTGAGTGCTTGTACTGCTGTTGCTGGCTTGACAGCACACTCCATGCAGTTTGGTGATTGTGCTGTGTGTCTGTGTGAGCTGTTCATGTGGATCAACTCACGTGAAAATATCTCCACCTGTGACCTTTTTACTAATTACTTCCTGGTGAAACTTGCCCCTCTTTTCTTACTCTGTGATGTAACTAGAACGGTGCATTTCATTGTTTACCACTGAGAGTAAAATTAGCGAACTAACCCTTTATTTTACTTTTAGTTGCTTACCTTATTTATAGGAACAAGATCTGGACTTACAAGAGTTAGTATAGGAGTAGATAGGTAGTATAGGTTGTAATTGTAACCTTCTTTTTATTCTTTTTGTAAAGGATCTTGTAAAGATATTATTACAAGTTAATAAAGTTTGATTTCTGTTCTTTGGAATCTTCTAATTTTGATGTACTTATCACCAATTGTAATCTTATGTAGAAATAAAGAAATAAGAATTCATTTCTTATTTAATTTTCCTTGTCTTTAATCCTTATTGTTGATTACTATTTCTATACTATAATCAAACAATGTTAATAAGGTTTTTTGGAAAACCATTCAATATTACTACCCTATAATTTTCAAATTGATTTGAATTTCAAATTTGAATTCAACGTAACCTCCCCAAAGACTTAATAATTACCAAAGGTCATGTCAAAATTCATAGCAATCACTAACAAGAGCTACTCATATCTCTAGTTAGTGAAAGAAACTCTGATCCCTTTAGGTTTTTGTTTGGCGAAAAATTTACCCTGATTTTACAGATGCATGCATGCACAAACTTATATTCCTATTTCTACCCTTCATTGGATCCTAATGCTAGGACGTTACAACAATTGAGGAAGAATCAAATGATAATGATCATGGTGATCACATCAAAGCTCCTATAGTTTGTAAGTCTACAAGAATACATACCTCTTCGGATTGATATAGTAGTCTTCTGATGACTGTCTGGTTGGTTGAACAAGATGAACCTTCAAACTACAAAGAGGCTATGGAAAGTGCTGACTCCGAAAAATGGCTGGAAGCCATGAAATAAGAAATATGATCCATGCATGAAAACCAAGTTTGGACCTTGGTGGATCTTCCAAAATGCCACAAGGCCGTGGAAATAAATGGATCATTTAAAAGAAAGACATATGCGAACGGTAATGTGACCATCCACAAGGCTTGCCTTGTCGTAAAGGGTTTCTGACAAATTCAAGGAGTTGACTACGATGAGACCTTCTCTCCCGTAGTGATGCTAAAATCTATCCGGATTTTGCTAGAAATTGTTGCATATTTTGATTATGAGATATGGCAGATGGATGTCAAAACCGCATTCCTCAATGGACACATTGATAAAGAGTTGTATATGATGCAACTAGAAGGTTTTGTTGATCCTAAGGATGCTAGAAAGGTATGCAAACTTCAACGATCCATTTATGGACTGAAGCAAGCATCTTAGAGCTAGAACCAATGTTTTGATCAAGTGATGAAGAGTTTTGGATTTGTCCAAAATAAACAAGAGTTCTATGTTTATAAGAAAGTGAGTAGGAGCTGAATGGCATTCCTAGTAGTATATGTGGACGATATATTACTAATTGGGAATGATGTGGAACTTCTAGAGAGCGTAAATGAATATCTGAGTAGTCAGTTTTCTATGAAGGACTTAGGTGAAGCAGTGTATATATTGGGCATCAAGATCTATAGGGATAGATCAAGACACCTAATTGCATTAAGTTAGAGTACTTACCTTGATAAGATTTTGAAGAAGTTCAAAAATGGAAGAGGCCAAAAGAGGTTTTGTGCCTGTGATGAAAGGTCAAACACTGAGTGACGAGGGGTAACCTCGGCAATTCCCATAGTTATGGACTTAGTGTTTCGGGGAAAAGAGAACATTGGGGATTTCGTCGGCTGATCAGACAAACAAGGGAGTCAAAGTTGTTTGATTGCTTATGGTCAAATCGATTACAGATTGCTCAAGGATTTTTTCTATACCTCTCCATTGGCTCCTCCCAGCCTATATATAATAGGTTGATTCCTAAGGTCGTATATAGATAGGTTACAAGTTACAATTACAACCATAATACTATGTCAGTTTCTATTTCCTTATCTAACAAGCTATGCCTTCCGTCGGATGCTTCATGGGCCTTCTTCTTGGGCTACGTGGGCTGCAAAGCATCATGTAACTAGGGTAACTAATCATAAGAACCCGAGTAATCATACCCATATCAGTAGCCCTTGAGACTCCATCCGAATCATAGATTCGGGTTGAGTCTCAAAAACAATTTTACTGCAAACCGCAGTTTTTCTTTTGTTCGAATTATTGTAGGGATTTGGTACAACAGGCCTGATTCATCCGACGGATCGAGAATCAGTTAATTGCTCTAGGGAAAAAACACTATGAACGTACATCAAATTCAAGTCCCAAGGATTGAACTCGGAGTATGCTGGCGTAATTCAGTTCAGGCTGTTGAGGTCTTATCGAATGCTGAATTTCAGTTCTATTATTTTGGGTACCCAACATGTCCGCTGGGATTTTTCATCGTATCATTGATATTGATAAGTTACTGGCAGAGCGCATTCATGGGCGGTTACCAGGCCACATAGGATAAATCCTGGGTCTTACCTTCATGTCATGGACACGACATTCAGACTTATAGTCACATCAGACGCGGTCCGAGATTTTTGCAGATTTTATCGACTTCCTTGTTTGGCTGTTAGATTTGTGGAAGTTGCCATTTTTTTCATTTTTTCGGGTGATGTATACAAACACTCCAGATGGGAGGAAACATTTGAGTATATGATGATGTAATGCTCATAGGTTCATATTCTTTTGACTTTGTCAGAGTTTTTATTTTATCGGGTGTGCTTTGAACACATGAGGATAATATTTCTTCGGGTCAAACTTTGACCTTATATGTAGAGAAATGATTTTCTATCAGGTGCGCGACAGTGCTCCCGATGGGAGTAGCCTCCGAGGCTATAGTCAAATATTTGTATTTGATTGTAGGATCATGTCCCCAGTCATCCGACAAAAATTTCAACACAGGTCTTCCTTTTCTAGAATCATCGTCATGTCTTTATCGGGTACGTGACCAATGCTTCTGATGGGAGTAGCCCCCAAGACTACATTCAGATGCTTGCATTGGAACATAGGCTCATAGTTGTGACTCTTTTTTTGTTTAACCTAATATTGCAGCAACTTATGCAAGCATCAATATATTCTATTGATGGAGCCCCCGAGTATAGGAATAAGAAAACTAAAGCTGAGTCTAGAATGACTTACCATTTATTGTAAGGCTGAAGGCGAAGGTACATGTTTTGGCATAATTTCCTGGCCATTGGCCATTATTTAATGTAAATTGCAGGAAATAAAATTCTAAGCATAGAAACATCATAGTTGCGCAACGTTCCATGGATTGGAGTACTTGACTCCTGTTTTCTTGTCCTGGAGCCGATATGCCCCACCGGGGATTACTTATGTGATGATATAAGGCTCTTCCCATAGTTATTCCAGTTTATGGTGACCATCTTGCTTGAGGTGAAGGACCAGTTCCCCTACGACGAAAGACCTAGGACGCAATCGTCGGTTGTGGTAGTTGCGTAAATTCTGCTGATAGATGGTTGCTCTTTATATAGAAATGTCTCGAGCTTCGTCGAGTGCGTAAACATCATCTTCAAGTGCTTCTTGGGATGCTTCTTCATCATATTCGGTGACTCGAGGATAATCATGGGTTACTTCAACTGGAAGGATAGCTTCTGCGCCATGAACTAGAAAGACGGGTGTTTCTTGTGTCGAATTGTTTTGGGTAGTGCGTAGGCTCCATAGGACGGACGGTAACTCATCTACCCAGGATCCTTCTGCTCTGTCGAGTGGTGCCAATAGCATTTTCTTAATACCATTGGTGACGAGACCATTGGCCTTCTCTACCTGCCCATTGGTTTGCGGGTGAGAAACTCAAGCATAGCTTATTTTCATACCCATCTCCTTACAATACTCCTTGAACTCATTGGAGGTGAAGTTAGTTCCATTGTTAGTGATAATGCTATTTGGTACCCCGAATTGGAACACTGTTGACTTCACAAAATTCATGGCTGACGTTCCATCTTGGCTAGTGACGGGCATTGCTTCAATCCACTTTGTAAATTTGTCGACTACTACTAGCAGAAAGACATGCCCTACTGGCGAAGATTTATGAAGTTTGCCCGTCTAGGCAATAGGTAGGGGGTTATGTTCTGCAGCAGGTGCATTGGGTTTCATTGCGAAATGTTGACATGCTTCACATGTTTGTACAATATCTTTTGCATCTTGAACTGATGTGAGCCAGTAGAATCCTTCCCGAAAGGCTTTGGTTGCAATTGCTCGGCTACTGGCGTGATTGTTGGGGGGATACCCCCGGGTAGGGTCACGCCGGGGTATAAAGGCCGAGTTAGCCGAGGTTCGGCAAGGCCAAAGCAGATGCTGGCCGGGTCACCTCAAGGCAGGCCGAATCACGGGGTAATCCGGACCTGGGGGCGTTCGACTAACTAGGTCTCATCTGACTTAAGCGGTAAGTCGGAAGTGTATGGCTAACCTATATGCAGGAAAAGGGTGTGGCCGGATGAACCATCGTCCGGGTCGCAGTAACCTTCTAGGGGAAGGAAGGAATCTCGCTGGTCAAAAGGAGCCCCGGTACGCACTGCCTGAGCGAAGCGAGCAAGGACTAGACCACCGGGGCGTGGCCGACAAGCGTGACGATGCCCATGTCAGCTGACGAGCTAAAGCGTAGCTGACGAGGGGCGGGGCGTGGCTCACGTAGCTAAAGCATAGCTGACGAGGGGGAAAAAGCACCCCGGTCGGTTTGCCACTTTGGGAGGAGGCATATTCTTAGGAATATGCCTCCACGTATGCCCTAGGCAGGAACCGAGCCTCCTCTATAAAAGGGGGGCTAGGGCTTCTGTAGAGGGGGTTGATTGCTCTAAGATTCAGTTTTGGGCTAGGGTTTTCAGGTGTGATCTGTGGGTGAGAGTAAGAGAGCTCTTTCTTCCTCCTCTCGCCAATACAGCTCTAGGAGCACTTGTAACCTTGGAAGCAAATCAATACAAGCTCTTGTGTGGAGAATCACTTCACTATCCCTCCCTGGATTCCCCTAGCGAGTATTAGTCCCCACCTTTAGCCTATACATGGCATCTGCCGTGACACCACCACGACAGTTGGCGCCCACCGTGGGGCTCGCGGCCCTAGCAGGGGTCAAGATCCGGACGGGAAACTTCATCGTCACTGGAGAGCGCATCGTCTCCGGGCTCGTCCAGTGCTTTGAAGCGCGGGACTTCGTCAGCGACAACGCAGGCTGCTTCGGCACGCGCCCTCTCCCGCACAATGGCGTTTTCCTCAAGCTCGGCACACACAAGGTCTACGTTATGGTGGACGTGTCAGGCGTTCATCCGCGCCACGTTGTCGAAGCAGGCGAACCGCCCCTCACTGCGGCTCGCGGGGGACGTACCGCTCGTTCCCCGGACCGTGCGGAGGTAATGATGACAGTGCCGGGAGCAGTTACGAGCAAGGATCCGGCGCTAGATCCGGAGGTGACACCCAAGGCACCAAGGAAAGGTAGGGGTCCTCCGCTAGAGAGGCCGGAGAACGTGCTGAGAGAGGCAATAGATAGCCTGGAAAACCCTGTAGTAGCAGCGATAGATCCGGTTCGCGCACAGGTCGAGCTGGAAGAAACTCGGCAGAAAATACTTGAGGGCGCAAAGAAAATAGCCGAGGCCCAGCGGTCGTTGAACATGACGCTGCGTGAGTACGCAAAGGAAAACAAAGTTGATGCTGTAAAAGTTAAAGGGAGGAATCTCAGGAGCGAAATGAACACAGAAGGTGATGTCGAAATCGAGGAATCAGAAAACTGTTTTTCCGTGGGGCTGCCGAGGTATAGTACGCCAGCCAAGAACCTCAGAGCGGCGGATGCGGCTGCATCCGAGTTAGAGGGACTGACGGGTGAAGCCCGGCAAAAGCAGCAAAACCGGGTTAACGAGCTAGTTCAGATTGCGAACAGGCAAAACGAGGAACTGCTCAGGGCAAACCCGGAGAAAGCTGGGGCCTCCAAGATCGTCCATTCGGCGAAGGATAACCCGGAGAAATCCGCTAGAGCTGCGTCGTCCCCTCATGGCGATCCAAGGAGAGAAGAGGTGGTAACCTCAGCCAGACGGAACAAACAGATAGTCCCGTATGACCCGACACAGGCAGGGAAAGAAAAAGAAGCGCAGAAAAATGATGATCGACGGAGTGTGAGCCGAGGCGAAGCTGGCCGAGGTAACCGTGACCAAGGCAATGCCGGTGGGAGGAACGTTGTCAACGGCAATGCCGGGCAGCAAAACTCGGCAGGGGCAAGACAACCGCAGCAGCGGAACATGCCGAGGCAAGAGCACAGTGCTGGCCGAGGTATGCAACAGAAAGGTGCGCCGCAGGAACGAAACCGATATAACGACGGTGATTCGGAGATGGCAAATGCGGGATATCCGAGACCGGACTATCATGTGATAGGTTCGAGACTGGGAAGCAGGGATTTGATGCCGGACGATGCAAGGTTGAAACTGGATCGGCTATATAGGTCGGAACAGATAGAATGTCAGGGTCCACCGGGTCCAGCATGTTTTGGACCCCAGATCATGAAAGAGCCACCAGTCCTGAACTTTCAATTGCCCAGGGGGACCAAGACCTATGACGGTAGTACCAAGCCAGAGGATTGGCTGATAAACTATGCTATTGCTGTAAAACTTGCCACAGGCAACCTGAGATGGGCCGTACGATATGTACCCCAGATGTTGGAAGGCCCGGCAAGGGTGTGGTTGAACAACTTGCCGCCAGGAAGCATCAACTGCTGGATTGATTTCAAGGAAATGTTCATCAGCAATTTTTCGAGTACGTATCAAAGGCCAAATAGGCCACAAACCCTAGCTATGTGCAAACAGCGACCCAATGAGACGGACCGGGAGTTCTTGACCCGGTGGTGTACCGTGAGAAATTTGTGTGAGGGCATGATAGAATCACAGGCCATAGCATGGTTTGCACAGGGGTGCAGGTATGGAAGAGAGTTATGGATGAAGTTGCAATAGAAAATGCCGGTAACATTGTCAGAGATGATCCGGATCGCAGATTCGTATGCATTGGGTGACCCGACCCAACCGAGGCTCACCTCAAACGAGTCAAGCGATGAGTACTATCAGAGGGATGGATCCGAATCGTCCCGGAGAAATGATTACAGAGGAAAAAGGAGAGATGATCGACCGGACCATCGGTACGGTTCGCACCAAGTAGCAGCCGTGAGTCAAGATCAACCCGGAGCAGGGGGTAGTCAGCGCCAGAAAACTGGAGGTCAGTGGACCCCAAGGAACGATGGGAAGAAAACTTGGACACCAGAGCAAAAGAAGCAATGGTAAGAAAGGAAAGACCGTCCGAGGTATACTTACGAGTCGATGTTGGACCAGCCGTGTAAGTTTCACACGCCAAATCCGAACAGCCCAGCGGGTCATACGACGAGGCAATGCGAGTGGATGCGCAAGATCGAGCAAGGTGGTTCGGGGAATGCTCAGGAACCCCGGAACGATCAGCCTCGGCAAGAGTTACCCCGGCAGCAATTGCTCTCCGGAGCGAACACGCAACAGCTAATGTTATCTCCCCCTCCGCCGAGGTATGATAATAATGAAAGAAGGGATACAGTGCATCAAGTAGAAAATCAGCAGCAGCCGGATCAGAGGCACCCCAGAAATGAGGGGAGAAACGAGTACAGGGAGCATCACTAGAGCTACTGTGTATTTACCATAGAAGAAACTGATAGAAAAAGCTTGCAGCGCAGACACATGGAGGTGAATGCGGTAATGCCGACGGTGACGAGGTACATGCCTTGGTCTGATCAGGAAATCACTTGGAGCATTAGGGATCATCCCAAGCTCATGCCGAGCCCTGGTTCGTATGCGTTGGTGCTAGATCCTACATTCATTGGGCCTAACATTAACGTGAGATTCTCAAAGGTACTGATCGACAACGGCAGTAGCATAAACATCATGTACGCGGACACAATGCGCAAGTTGGGTATCTCGGAGAACATGCTCCAGGCCACGAGGACAACTTTCCATGGCATTGTGCCCGGCATCTCTTGCGAGCCCATAGGCAAGGTCCGGGTCGACGTCTTGTTCGGCACAAGGGACAATTGCCGAACTGAAAATCTGGAGTTCGAAGTAGTGAACTTGGAAAGTGCGTACCACGCATTACTCGGAAGGCCAGCGTTGAACAAGTTTATGGCAAGCTGTCACGTTAGCTACTTGAAGATGAAATTGCCCTGACCAAACGGAGTAATTACGATTGCCGGGGACTTCCGACGTTCCATGGAGTGTGCGTCGGCCGGATCAAACTTAGCCGAGTCACTTGTGATCGCGCAGGAAAAAAGGAAAATTCAAGAGGTGGCAGCGTTGGCTCAGTCCGCGCAACTGTGTATGCTGGCGCTGAGTAACCCGCATGGAACTGTCTCCTTCCAGGCCACGAAAGATACCAAGAAGGTCCCTGTTGATGACATGTTCCCAGAGCACACCATAACAATTGGTGCGGGGCTAAGCGATAAATAGGAAAGCGAGCTCGTCAGCTTCCTCTGTGAGAATCGGGACATTTTTGCTTGGTCCACACAGGACTTGCAAGGTGTTCCGAGGGAGTTGGCCGAGCACTCTTTAAATGTGAGACCCGGAGCTAAGCCGGTGAAGCAAACTCTCCGCCGCTTCGCCGAAGATAGGAGAAAAGTCATTGGGGATGAGATAGCACGGTTGCTAGCTGCAGGATTTATCATGGAAGTTCTTTACCCGGATTGGTTGTCTAATCCAGTACTGGTGGAAAAGAAGAAAGATGATCCGAACGTGGCAGTGTTTTGGCGCATGTGTATCGACTACACGAACCTGAACAAGGCGTGTCCGAAAGATCCATTTCCGCTGCCAAGAATAGATCAGGTCATAGACTCAACTGCGGGATGTGAACTATTGTCATTCATCGATGCGTACTCCGGTTTCCACCAGATACCTTTGAATCCGGATGATCAAATAAAGACTGCGTTTATTACCCCGTATGGGGCTTATTGCTATCGCACCATGCCATTTGGTTTACGTAATGCAGGTGCAACGTACCAGAGATGTATGCAAAAATGTTTGCATGACCAAATAGGTCACAATGTACAGGTATACGTGGATGATGTGGTTATCAAGACCAAGGAAAGCAAAACGCTCCTTGACGATATCCGGCAAACATTCGCGAACCTAAGGAGGTTCCGGATGAAACTTAATCCGGAAAAATGCACCTTCGGTGTCCCGGCTGGAAAATTACTCGGCTTTCTGGTTTCCAGCCGAGGTATCGAAGTTAATCCAACCAAGATCCGAGCCATCGAACGAATGGAGCTGCCAAAGTGTCTTAACGATGTCTAGAAGTTTACAGGTTGCCTGGCCTCGTTAAGTTGGTTTGTATGTCGGTTAGGAGAAAAGGCATTGCCTCTCTATCAACTGATGAAAAAGTCGGATAAGTTCATTTGGACGCCGTAGGTGGATGAGGCATTTACCCACCTAAAGAAAATGTTAGCCACGGCGCCAGTGCTAGCCTCCCCACTATCAAAAGAGCCAATGTTGCTCTATATAGCCGCAACCAACCGAGTTGTAAGTGCAGTGATAGTGGTGGAGCGTGATGAGGAAGGAAAGTCAGTGCAAAGGTCGGTGTATTATTTGAGTGAAGTGTTGTCAACCTCGAAGCAGAACTACCCACACTATCAAAAAGTGGCGTATGGCGTGTACATGGCCGCCAAGAAATTGAAGCGTTACTTTGAAGAGCATACCATCCGGGTCATATGTGAGGCCCCTATATCCGAGATAATGAGTAACAAGGATGCAAGCGGCAGAATTGTAAAATGGGCAATTGAGCTAGCTCCTTATGCTCCGCAATATGACAGATGAGAAGCCATCAAATCTCAAGCTGTGGCGGACTTTTTCGTGGACTGGGCCGAGGTGCAGTACGAACCACCGCCTCCAGATCCGAACTATTGGCGGATGCACTTTGACGGATCAAAAACCAAAACCGGGCTAGGTGCCGGAGTCATACTCACGTCGCCAAAGAAGGACCAGCTGAAATACGTGCTGCAGATCCACTTCACCGCATCAAATAATGTCGCTGAGTATGAAGCACTTGTGCATGGGCTCAAGGTAGCAAAGGAAATTGGTATACGTCGGATTATATGCTTTGGCAACTCGGATTTAGTGGTGCAGCAAGTGTCCGGAGTATGGGACGCTCTTGATCCAAACATGGCACTATACAGATTCCACGTGCAGAAGATTTCTGGTTACTTTGAGGGATGCGAATTTCATCACATACCCCGGGTGGAAAATGAAGCTGCCGACATGCTGTCGAAGCTCGGGTCAACCAGACAAGCAATTCCACCGGGTGTAGCATTAGAGCACCTCAAGAAGCCATCCATCAGGCCATCCCCGGAATCCGAGTCCGTCTACGTCCCGGAGGACACAGAGTCCGGAGCAGCGCCCATGGATATCGACACGGGGAGTGGTGCGCAAAACCCGAGGACTGATTCGGGAAACCCGGGGACTGCTCCGCAAAACCCGGGGACTGCTCAGCGTAGTCCGGTTGAAGTTATGCCGGTGGATCATATGGAGATAGACGAGGACGTCTTCCCCGTGCGGCAAATACCGGCTTGGGCACTGCCTATATTTCAATTCCTGAAAGATGGAACGTTACCCACTGAGGAGGTATTGTCCAGGCAAACACAGAGGAGGGCAAAGGCTTACACGATCATCAATTCCGAGTTATACAAAAGAAGTGTGACCAATGTCCTCCAGCGATGTATTGACCCGGACGAAGGGCTTGAAATCATCCGAGATATACATCAGGGGGAGTGCAGGCACCACGCCTCATCCCAAGCCTTGGTAGCGAAAGCTTTTCGACACGGATTCTACTGGCCAAACACCTTAGAACAAGCAAAAGATCTGGTGAGAAAATGTAATGGTTGTCAGAGGTACGCCACAAAGACGCATATGCCAATGTCGGAACTCAAGACCATCCCAATCACTTGGCCATTTGCCGTATCGTGCCTGGATATGGTGGGCCCATTCAAACCAGCAAGAGGAAACGTGACTCACATTTTGGTGATGGTGGAAAAGTTTACGAAGTGGATCGAGGTAAAGCCTATAAGAAAATGTGATGGAGCTACGGCCGTAACGTTCCTCAAGGATATCATCCTGAGGTAAGGTTATCCACATGGTATCATAACTGATAATGGCACAAATTTTGCGGAAGGAGCATTTGCTCGTTTCTGCCGGGATAAGAGGATCCGACTTGACGTAGCTTTGGTAGCCCACCCCACATCAAACGGGCAAGTGGAAAGATCCAACGGATTAGTATTATCTGGTATAAAACCCCGGCTCATTGAGCCGCTGCAAAGATCAGCGGGGTGCTGGATAGAAGAACTGCCAGCGGTACTGTGGAGTTTAAGAACAACTCCGAATCGATCAACAGGCTATACGCCGTTTTTTCTGGTATATGGGGCAGAAGCTATATTACCAGCCAACATAGAGCATGATTCGCCTAGAGTCACCCAATACACAGAAGCCGAAGTGGAAGAAGCCCAGCAAAATGATTTTGATCTGCTGGAAGAAGCGAGAGAACTGGCATTGTCCAGATCCGCCATATATCAGCAAAATCTCCGACGCTATCATAGCCGGAAAGTGTGTCCCCGGGTCTTCCGGGAAGGCGATCTGGTGCTCCGGTTGGTACAGCATACTACTGGAATGAATAAACTATCCCTCCCATGGGAAGGGCCATTCATCGTGAGCAAAGCATTGCACAATGATTCTTATTATCTTATAGATGCAAAGCCATAGGAAAAAAACAAGGCGGACAGGTCCGGCGAGGAATCTAAACGTCCATGGAATGTAGCTCTCCTTCGTCCTTTCTACACTTAGCGAAGAAGTGTATGTATCCGGGTTATCTCATATGTTGGTATGTACGTCGGCAATGAATTTATCAATAAACTGTTGGCACCTCAAGCAGTAACTCGGGGACTGCCTTAATAATATTTATTGTCTTTTGTTATTTGTGCATCGGCTGGAATAGGTTATTGTACTTAGCTCGGATTAGTAGTGTGTGAGCACCAAAAACCCAACTCTTCGACTTGCTGCTGTCCAACAAGAATTGGCTTCATGGCAAGCAAGAGAACAAATTTGGAATTGCGTAGCACATGAAAAACGACTAAGGAAAAGAATTTATTCGAGCCGACGTTTATTTTCCGGACTAATCCCGTATTTATTTTCGAGCTAAGTCTAAAAGTTTCCCAGTATTGTTAAGACAATTTTTTAGGCTCGGATTCGTATGTTGTAAAACCGAATCAAGGTAGACATGACCTGAGCCAAAAGATTGAACGAACAAGAAAAAGAAACTTGGGGACTATGCCCACGTTAATCCGGCATAAGTACTCAGTAGCAAAGTATTACATGTATTTGGAATACAATTCCACCCGGCATACCAGGGATCTCACAAATTTTCAAGTGTTTTTACTTATGAGCAGCAGGACAGAGTTCGGCATCATCATCGCCCTCTTCGATATCCGAGGCTGTGTCGAGTCATCTTTGCTTGCGGCTTCTAGGAAGCTCGGACCCTCAGTCCATTCATGAATGGGGGCATATTCAATGAGGCTGTGGGCACAAGCCTAGCGCTGAGCTACCCACTCCGGATCATCTGTCCATCCGGACCCGGTGCGCAGCCGTGTGAGGAGGCTGAGGTCTATCTTTTCGTACCACGTCAAAACGTGGTGAAGGACGGTATTGGCAGCAACACGGCCCGCGGATTCTCGCCAGAGGTCGAGTTGGGTCTCAACTTCTGAAAGCTTTTCAGCGAGATGCGTGATTCTCTCCGGAGCGTCATCGGCGGGCCAGAAGACGTGGAAGATCCGGACTGAAACGTCGAGGAGGTCCCGGCCGTAGTTGTTGATAATTTCCACGCGGGATGACAGGCTGACCAACAGGTCCTCTGTGTCATAGGGAATGGACTCACCCTCAGCAGCGACTGGGGTACCTCTCTCTCGGCGGAAATTAGCAACAGCAGCACGTGCAATGGCCGTACCCTCTGGAAAGTGGCCTGGGAGACAAGGCAAAGGACAAAGTTGAGAAAATAAGACATGAGACATAGCCCGAAGAAGTAAGGTGGACAAAGGAAGAGAAGTTACGTGAGATATGACTGTGAATCCGGGTCAGCTCCTTGATGCAGGCATCACGCCTTTTCCGAAGCTGCTCGAGCTCAGCATTAGCCGACCCAAGTTTGACCTCGGCTTCCTGGAGGAGTTCGCGATCCTTAGCACTTTGAAGTTGGAGGCGCTCGCGTTCCTCGGTGAAGTCCTAGCCAACCCTTTTCAGCTCGGCTTGGTGCTGCGCCTTCATTTTAGCCATTTCAGCTTTGACCTTGGCTATGTCATCATCTTTGGTCCGGAGGAGGACGAGCTCATCATCCTTTTTCTTCAGCTCGGCTTGATGCTGTCCTGCTTGTTCGAGAAAATACAGCATCATGTCAGGCACATGCACACTTTCTTCAAGCAATGCTGAAACCGTGTGTTGGCCCGGCAGAGCCGAGGTATGAATATTTGCCGAGCCAAGGAGGTAAAAGGATGAGGAGCACAGTAGGAACGGATAAGAAGGACGTACCCTTGATCTGCTCCAAGTTCTTTCGCATGATTTTGTTTTCAGCTTCCACCCCAGCTGCGGAAACCGAACAATCAGATTCATTCGGCAAGTGAAGTGGAAGCAAAATGAGGAAGGGAGTAAGAAAGGAATTTACCCCTTTTCTCGTACTCCGCGATGAGTGCAGCATGTTTCGTGCGAAGATTTTTATGTGTATCCAACAAGCGCTGGAATTCGGCACTTCGGCGGTTGGTGGTCACTTGAAGAGAATACAGAAACTTTAGTCAGGTGTGTGCATGTTTGAAGTGTACTAAAATCCGGGCCAAGTGGAACTTAACCCGGCTCTACATGTGTGCATGTTCGAAGTGTACTAAAATCCGGACCAAGTGGAACTTAACCCGGCTCTACGTGTGTGCATGTTCGAAGTGTACTAAGATCCGGGCCAAGTGGAACTTAACCCGGCTCTACGTGTGTGCATGTTCGAAGTGTACTAAGATCCGGGCCAAGTGGAACTTAACCCGGCTCTAGGTGTGTGCATGTTTGAAATGTACTAAGATCCGGGCCAAGTGGAACTTAACCTGGCTCTAGGTGTGTGCATGTTCGAAGTGTACTAAGATCCGGGCCAAGTGGAACTTAACCCGGCTCTAGGTGTGTGCATATTCGAAGTGTACTAAAATCCGAGCCAAGTGGAACTTAACCCGGCTCTAGGTGTGTGCATATTCGAAGTGTACTAAAATCCAGGCCAAGTGGAACTTAACCCGGCTCTAGGTGTGTGCATGTTCGAAGTGTACTAAGATCCGGGCCAAGTGGAACTTAACCCGGCTCTAGGTGTGTGCATGTTCGAAGTTTACTAAGATCTGGGCCAAGTGGAACTTAACCCAGCTCTAGGTGTGTGCATGTTCGAAGTGTACTAAGATCCGGGCCAAGTGGAACTTAACCCGGCTCTAGGTGTGTGCATATTCGAAGTGTACTAAAATCCGGGCCAAGTGGAACTTAACCCGGCTCTAGGTGTGTGCATGTTCGAAGTTATTATGGAGCTACGTTAGTTCTATAAAAGAGCATCCGGCCGAGTAACAAGTTACTCCCCTGGAGGCTTGGGGACTAATGGTTATTATCTACAATTTAAGAAGGACAAACGGCGTACCTCCATCATCCGTCCAGCGAGGTTAATGGCCTTAGCGGCGGTATTCACTTGATCAGACTCCTGGATTACCTCGGCCTTGTTCTAGTTCACGACGAACTCCATCAAGCTTGGGGGGTACCGTTCGCCTGAGGGCATATGTGGCGTCACCAAACCCTTAGCGTGTGCTTCCTTCCTCTCCACCAAGGCAAGGGCCGGGCTAGTATGCAGAACCAACTGCTGAGACTCAGTTGGCTCGGCAGGCGCGTCCTTTGCCGCTGGTGTTTTCTTGGGGAGCATGGACTCAAGGGTACGTTGCCCAGGCTCGGCAGTGCTGGGCTTGGTAACGTCTTGAGTATTCTTACCCTTGGCTTGCTGAGAAGATGAAGCCGTAGCAGCGGTTTTCCCCTGCCGAGGTTGGGAGGACTCAGAAGATGCAGAGGAACTGGGCGCTGCTACTTTCGTTGCTGGACTTGGTGCCGGCGCTGATATTTTCGATGTCGGGGTTGGTGCTGCTAACGAGGCTGGAGTTGGTGCTGTTTTAGCTGCTGGAACTGGAACAGACGCTAGAGTCGAAGTAGTTGTGGAGGCTGCTGGTTGTGGCGGCGCCGAGGTAGTGGCTGCCGTTGTTCTGGTTGGGCCAGTTTCCCCCGCCCCAGGTTGATCCAGAGCGGCCGCAGAGCTTTCCGGAATGGGGCTCAGCGGACGTGGCTCGTCGTCGCGACGAGGCAAGGGGCTGGCCTGGAGAGGCGATGAGATACTGGACCCACTCTGAGGGACCTCCACCGGAGCCCTATGAGATCAGGTAACGTCAGAAGGAAAGTTACGACGAGGTAAGGAAGAACGAGTTATAGAAGAAAGAGGGACTTACGCATCCGAGGTTTCGGCTGCTCTGGGTTTCCGAGCCCTTCGTACTGGGGCCTTCTTTCGCCTTTTAGCGGGCTCGGAAGGTCCGGAGGAAGAGCTTGAGGAGGCCGCGCGCTTTTTCTTTGGCGCCACCGGAACTGGCTCGCCCGTGGCGAGAGGAGGATCCTCGTGGATAGGGCCACCGGCGTGAGCTGATGGCGGAAAAGCAAAAGAAAGGGGGACAGCCTCAAACGGTTCAATTATCTCGATATCCAAGTAATCTTCATCATCGGGCTAATCTCTGGCAGAAGAGAAGTTACCCGTGGGTCGTTTCGTGGCGTCAGTCATGGGGAGAAACATCTCTTGGTCCGGCTCCTCCACGTCCGAAGTCTCCCGGTCCAGTGCCCACTTAAGGGTCGGACTAGTGCCGTTCTCGAGCGTTTGCTGAAGGAATAGCTGAGGAAAAGGATAAATAGACGAATCAGAAATGCAACAATAATAGACAAGTAACTGGTCCGGGGAAAGTTTGCTACATGAAACTCACCATGAGAGGAAGCCGGTCACGGCAGAAGTGCTCAATTCCCCAAGTCCAATCAGGGGAGAAATCCTTCTGAGTAGTGAAAAGAGCCTTAACCCGGCGGAAGATCTCCGTGTTGTTCAGCTCGAAAGATGAAGTCCGGTTGGGATCGCGGCCGTAGCTCATATGGCACACCTTGTGGGTGCGCTTCTGGAGAGGGGAGATCCGGTTGCGCACGAAAGTGATCATCGCATCCTCGTTGCGCAACCCGAGCTCCTTTAGCTCCGCGAACCTCTTGCTCACTTGGTTGGCCAGGGCCATAGGTTTCTTCGGAACGGCGTCCCACAGATCCGGGTTCGGTGAACCCGGGGTATAGGGAAGCAACCGGATCAAATCTTCGGTGCCTGTGTTCCGGACATAAAAGAACGTCCGGGCCCAACCTTTGCAGGATTCTAGCCCTGTGACCCGAGGGAAAACAGAAAACCTCCGGGGTGAGATGGAGGCTGCTCCGAACTGCGTGAGCTGCTTGTCCTTCGGGTCAGCGTGAATGTCGGGGATAACGTTGCGGCGAAGGGCGAAAAACCGGATCCACAGCTCCTTTGTGGGCCATAATCCGGCGTAGCCCTCAATCGTAGAGGCGAAAGCAGAGAGGGAAGTAATGGCATTGGCCGGAAGATGGTGCGGCTGGAGATGGTAGGTGCTGAGCCAATCGTGGAAGAAGTCACTCACCGGGAGTCCGAAGCCCCGCTGAAAGTGAGACAGGAACACAACGAACTCCCCAGGGTTGGGCGAAGGAGCTAGCTCGGCGGAGGCGAGGCGAGCGGCGACGCCGGCAGGGAGGCGTCTGGTCCGGTAGAGCCAATCCAGATCGTCCTGGCAGACCCAGGAGCCGGCCCATGCACCGCGGTCCCCAGCGGCTGCGTCCTCCTCCATGTCTTGCTCAGCAATGGCGAGCTCTTCTTTAGTCATCTGCTCCTCGAAGCCCTCGCTGGCGCTGGAGGCGGCGGGGGACAGCGGCTTGGATTGGCGAGGACCCTTAGCGGGAGATTGACGTCGCAGTGATAGAGACGTAGAGGTGAAACGGAGAAGTGCGGCGGCGACGCTGTTTTTTGGCAATACTGGCGGCAGCGCAGTCGCGAGGAAGACGAAGGAGAGTAGCAGCAGGCAGAGGCGCGCAGAGGGGAAAAATTCTAAGGAACCCACGCCTCCGCTATTTAACCCCCACGTAAGCAGTGAGTTGGATCGCACCCTGTGGACCGACCACACGCTGTGGCCGTGTATCACCCATCCGGACCAATCAGACAGGAGCCACACGGAAGGCCTCAGGGTGGAAAGAATCCAGGGACATGACGCACTGATTCGGTAAACGAGGGGGCAGGCGTGATGTGACCCGCGCACAGTGATGACTGATGGTTACTGCAGCGATTACTGTACCGTCCCTTAAAATAAGGCAACACAATGAGTACCGTTCACGTGGGTTAGCGTATGAGAGAAGGAAGCAAGACCCGGATGGAACTATGGTAACCCGGCCGGCAAGTGAAAACTTGAAATGTGCGAAGGGAACATAAATCCATACAAACCGAGGTAAAGTGGTAACTCGGCAATAACGGCCGGGCCACAAGATTGAACCTGATGTGGCCTTAGCGGCCAAGGCAGCAAAGACCGCACCAGCTTCGGGGACTAATGTTGGGGGGATACCCCCGGGCAGGGTCACGCCGGGGTATAAAGGCCAAGTTAGCCGAGGTTCGGCAAGGCCAAAGCAGATGCTGGCCGGGTCACCTCAAGGCAGGCCGAATCACGGGGTAATCCGGACCTAGGGGCGTTCGACTAACTAGGTCTCATCCGACTTAAGCGGTAAGTCGGAAGTGTATGTCTAATCTATATGCAGGAAAAGGGTGTGGCCGGATGAACCATCGTCCGGGTCGCAGTAACCTTCTAGGGGAAGGAAGGAACCTCGCTGGTCAAAAGGAGCCCCGGTACGCACTGCCTAAGCAAAGCGAGCAAGGACTGGACTACCGGGGCGTGGCCGACAAGCGTGACGACGCCCGTGTCAGTTGACGAGCTAAAGCGTAGCTGACGAGGGGCAGGGCGTGGCTCACGTAGCTAAAGCATAGCTGACGAGGGGGAAAAAGCACCCCGGTCGGTTTGCCACTTTGGGAGGAGGCATATTCTTAGGAATATGCCTCCACGTATGCCCTAGGCAGGAACCGAGCCTCCTCTATAAAAGGGGGGCTAGGGCTTCTGTAGAGGGGGTTGATTGCTCTACGATTCAGTTTTGGGCTAGGGTTTTCAGGTGTGATCTGTGGGTGAGAGTAAGAGAGCTCTTTCTTCCTCCTCTCGCCAATACAGCTCTAGGAGCACTTGTAACCTTGGAAGCAAATCAATACAAGCTCTTGTGTGGAGAATCACTTCACTATCCCTCCATGGATTCCCCTAGCGAGTATTAGTCCCCACCTTTAGCCTATACATGGCATCTGCCGTGACACCACCACGACAGTGATGGCCACACACTCCTTCATGTATATCCTTAAGGATGACCTTCCTTTCCTTGGGTGTAACACATCGCTGTAGCACGCTTGAGATGCTTATTTTGTACAATCTCCCTTAATGATTCTGAAAGCTTTGGATCGATGTGTGATTCGTTGTGCTTCTACCACATATTTGGGGAGTTATCCCCTCATCATGTATGCTACGTATGGCTGCATGCACGTGGGCTCTATTATCATGACTTCGTTGAGTTCTAGCTCTTCATCAAGGACTTCTTATGTGCTTTCGGGTGTTGGTGCCATGACTTCAGCGATCCTTTTGGCTTTGATGGAGTGTTCCGTTATTTCTTCCCAAAAAACTCTGGGTGGTACTAGTAAGCATAGGGATTCGATATTTGCCAAACTATCAGCTTCTTCGTTGATTTTCCCACCTATGTGTGATACTTCACACCCATTAAATTGAGCTTCCATGATGTTGTACAGGTCACGGTAAGCAATCATGTTGTCATTGACAGCGTCACACTTGTTCATTGCTTATTGTGCCACAAGGTTTTAGTCACAAATATCTTCAAGCGAGTTGCACCACAAGCTTTAGCCATACGCATGACGTGCAACATGGATTCTTATTCGGCTTCATTGTTTGACGCATTTGCAAAACTCAACCGAAGTATGTAGCGCATTTTGTCGCCTTGAGGTGACACCAATATGACCTCATCTCCTTCTCCTTCTGTCCTTTTGGACCCATCAAAATACATTGTCCATGCACTGGAGAGGTCCGGCAGACCCGCGCATTGTTGTTCTATCCACTGAGTAATAAAGTCAGGAAAAAATTGAGATTTAATTGTTTTACATTTCTTGTACATGATATCTCGAGGTGATAGCTCAATGCCCCATAGAGAGACGCATCTTGTGGCTTCTGGATTGTTGAGAATATTGAAAATAGGTGCCTCATTGACTACTATGATCAGGTGTTCCGAAAATTAGTGGCATTGTTTGTGTGCTATCATGAAAACTCCGTAAGCTAGCTTCTGGTTGTGCGGATACCTTTGTTTGGATGGGAGAGGACCTCACTTAGGAAATAAACTGGTCTTTGGACACCATGAGTTTTTCCTTCTTCGGGTCGCTCGAGGACCAAAGTTGTACTTACCACCTAATTAGTGGTAGCGATGTAGACTAGCAGGGTTCTTTTTCTCTTGGAGATAAGATGATAGGGGATGTCGAAAGTGTTTTCTTTAGGTCATCTAATGCGTGTTGAGCTTCATCCGTCCAGTCAAATTTATATGATTTCTTCATGAGGGCATAAAACGGTAACGCTTTTTTGCCTAAGCGGGTGATAAAGCGACTAAGTTGTGTGACTTGTCCGGCCAATTGCTACACGCCACGAAGATTTGTTGGATTTTTCATCGTGAGGATTGCCTGTATTTTCTCGAGATTGACCTCTATTCCTCTTCCTAATACAAGGTATCCGAGAAGTTACCCCGTCGGGACACCAAAGGAGCACTATGTTGGGTTGAGATTGATGCAGTATTTGTCAAGGTTATCAAATGTTTCTCGGAGATCATTGATTAAGGTCGACCCTTGTTTTGTTGTAACTATGAAGTCATCGATATAAACCTATACATTTGTTCCAATTTGGCTTCCTAGGAAATTTTGCATCATCTGATGATACGTTGCACCCACATTTCTGAGTCCGAAGGGCATTGTTGTGTAGCAGAATACACCATAAGGTGTGATAAATGTTGTTTTATCCTGGTCATCCTCCTTCATCCGAATCTGGTGATATGATGAATATGCATCTAGAAAGGAAAGACATTCGCACCCTGCAGTTGCATCGATTATTTGATCGATTCGTGGTAGTGGGAAGTGATCCTTTGGACAATGTTTGTTCCGTGCGGTGAAGTCGATGCACATGAGTAGCTCCATTGTGTTTTTCTTTGGGACGCATACTGGATTGGCGCCCACTCTGCTCTCTTAAATTCTTTGATAAATTTGGCGTCTCTCAGACGATGAAGTTCTTTTCCAATGGCCTTGCGTTTTGGTTCTACGAAATGACAAAGTGGTTGTTTTACTGGCTCGGCATTAGGGTTCAAGTTAAGTGCGTGCTCAGCGAGTTCCCTGGGATTCCTGGCATGACAGCTGTCAACTATGCAAAAATCTCCCAGCACTCACGGAGGAACTCGATGCGCACGCTTTCCTATGCGGGAACGAGATTAGAAGCCATAGAGGTTGTCTTTTTGGGATCCATAGGGTGCACCTGGACTTCTCTTGTATCCTTTGTGGTCACAAAAGCTTCGTCAGGGTTTCCCGTGATGTTGACAGAGGTTCTGTGTATGTTGAGATTTTGAGCTGCTTAAATTCCGCTTCCATCCCGAAGGATTCGGAGATTTTGTTGAATTCCTGATCACAGTTGTTGGATCAGGTGAAGCTGCCTCTTACGGTTATGATTCCTCCCGGTGCTCGTATTTTCATTACCATATATGCATAGTGTGGCACAGCCTTGAACCGTGCGAAGGCTGGGCGTCCCAGGACCGCATGGTACTGCGATGGCCAGTCCATGAGTCATCCTGATAACATAAGTAGTGGGCAGTTTTAGTTAACATTCCGTTGTAGTTGGAACATTTACTAGTCAGATATAATTGTCCTGAGGAATCCCAAAACCCAGCAGTTGTTGGCACTTTTATCACATTCCATTGGAGTTGCAATACTTACTAGGCAAATATAACAAGACACAAGGAACCCCAGCTCCACCAGTTGTTGGCACTTTTATTATCCATTCCATTGTAGTGAAGCGGATTAATAGTCACATATTAAGTCAAATTTATAGCACTACTTTAGTTATGCTTGACTATGATCGAGATACTGTGCTCCAAGTCGTCCATAACCATGGACACGGCTTTCAGAAAGATTTACCCTGCAGGGGTGCACAAATAGCAACACACACACGATCAACCTCGGAAAAACCAAATCAAAACCCAACGAGGCTTTCATGACAAAGCAATCACAGGATTCATAAAATATTTTAGGGGGCCACCCCATTAAGCTACCCTCAACGAAGTTGGCCGGCTCCGAGATGGACCCAAGGTTTGCGCCAATGGCTGTAAACAACTGGGAACCCGAAAGTGTGACTAGGCTTGTCGATACCGCGAAAACACTCCGCAATTCCTAAACAGTACATGTGCTCCACGCACAATCATAAATAAAGCAGTAAAGCATGGCATAAGTACAGAATAGTAATAAAACCCCAAACTAGTTTGTGGCCCCAAGAAATAAGAAATGAATCAAGCTCAGGCTAAGGGGGATTCATAGACTCTCCCGGATGTGGATAGTGCGAATAGTCAAGGAATAAGTATCAAGTACTCAGGGCCTACAGGACACAAGTGGACATAAAAACCAAATAGCATATATTGCCCACCGGTGCCTCTTTCATTAGTTATCCCAACAATTTAATAGTTGTATTTGAAGTCATGATCAATTCCACCATTAAGCATCTCCACCATTAAGGATAAACCAACCTTCCGTCAACGGTGGAACAACAACGATGCGAACCAGCACATGAGCAAGCGACTACGACTCGCAAGACTGACTATCTATCAAACAACAGGCAATAGGATGTGTCCAAGGCAATATAAAGGCTGCAAGGGATATACCTGGTACGGAACACTAAAGCATCGCGACATAGATAGCAATAGATCAACGGGAGGAAATAAAGACTGCAAATGCAAAATAGGTAGAAAGGAATGGGATGCTCGCCTGGGAAAACATAGTCGAAGGTTCATTATCCAAAGAACTTGTCGATACTCGCATCAACTGATCGGCCTAATCCGCGAAGAAGCAAACACTAGAACAAACACCGGATGCACTATTTAATACTACGACAAAAGATCCGACATGATTATGATATGATGCATGACATGGCAAAGATGCAGTGCAATTATTCAATATTAAGGAGGCCGGCGAGGTAGCGCGGCAGGGAAGGAGGCCGGCGAGGTCGCGCCTGCGGCAGCTCGCGGAAGCCAGCGGGGTGGCGGCTACTGGTGGCAGGGAAGACGATGGAGGTGGGCGCGGGCGAGGCCGGGCGGTGGATGGTGGATCCAGTCGACGAGGCAAGGAGGGGAGCTCGCGGGCTCAAGGCGACAAGGGGCGACGAGGACGCACGGCCGAAGATGCAGAGGAGGGCATCGGCGAGGACATGAGAGACCGCGGCGGCGGGGACAAGCCGAGCGGCGCTACATGGGTCGAGGGAGATCGGGGCGGCGTCAGAGCGGCCGAAGCAGAGCGCGGTGGCCTCAGCGGCGGACGCGGTGGCGGTTGACGGCGAGGACGACAAGGGCGCGCACGACGGCGGCCCTGGTGGGTTTGAGGAAGAGGGGGCGGGGGCTGCTCGGAAGCAGAGACGAAGTTCGCCCATGGCAGAGCGGAGGGGGCGGCAACGGCGAGGACGGGTTGCGCGGATGGCGCTGGCGGCGGCCGACGGACGCGGGGGGGGGGGGGGGGGGGGGGGGGGGGGGGACGGGGTCGCACGGGAGGGAGCAGGCGCGATTGGCGGCGGGGAACGTGGTGGGCCAGGAGGGCGGCGGGATCCCGAGGTGGTCGCGTGCGTGTGTGTGTTAGGTGGGGGGATAAGGGGAGGCTGCGGGGTGGGGCCTAGAAGCAGGTGTGGCAGGCGGTGGGTGCTGGTGGGGCTCTGCTTGGTCGGGAGAGGCGGTGGGGAGGTGGCCAGGTGGGGCCAGGGAGCTGAGGTGGCGGCCTGGGAGTGGTCGGGGTGAGGTGGAGTGTGGAGACAGTGTGGCGGCTGGCGGGAGCTGGGGTGCGGCTGAGAAAAAGGAGAGGGATGGATTACGGTAGGTAGGGTGTTGGGTTGTCTGGTTTTGTTTACTGGGGTTGGCCGGCTGGGTCGGTTCGTCCCGGTTCGGCTGCCCCCTAAAACTAATACAAATATTTTATTTGTTTAAAACGGGGCGTCTGAAATCAGTTTGAAGACGGAATAAAATAATCCGGAGATCCGGGTTTTGTATTTGAATAAAGACGGGAAATTTAGAAGATAAAACTAGGTGTTCGAAAATAGTTTTTAAACAAACCATGCAAGATGATGACGATGCTCAAATGCAATGTGGCATGATGACATGAGCATGCGGTCATGATGATGCAATGCACAAAAACACAGCGATTTTCTAGTAGTGGTTTTAGAGGGGCGCCACACCTTGGTGGCACGCCTCCAGTTACGCTTCTTGATCCTCGGGTAGCTTAGCTGCGCCGGAATAAGGCTGGATGCGTGATACATTGCAAATTTATCTATAATTTTTGATGTTCCATGCTTGGTTTTATCCACTTTCTTGTGTTTTGTTCCAACTTTGGAGTACTTTTCATATGATTTCTTGGACTAACCTATTACCAAGAGCCACAGTGTCAGCTGCCTATTTTCTGCTGTTTTTGGTTCCAGGAAAGTCAGAAAATGAATATTCTCGGAATTGGATGGGACAAAAGCCAAAGTGCCTATTTTTCTAGAAGGGATCAAGTGCCAGAATACGAGACGGAGAAGGGCCAGGGAGCCACCACACCACCTGGCCACGTGGCCAGGCCTGGCCCGCGCCAGGGGGTGGTGTGGCCGCTCTCGGCACCCCCTCGGCCTCTCCTTCCGACTATAAGTTGCCCTCGGGACGTAATCCCTAGGTACCTGATCAAAAATCCACGAAAGAGTCTGTAGCCGCCGTCATCTCCATCCCTAGATCGGGAGGGATCTGAAGCTCTTCCCGGCACCCTGCCGGAGAGGGGAATTCACCCTGGAGGCCTTCTTCATCACCATGCAAGCCTCCGGTGTGATGCGTGAGTAGTTCATCCTTGGACTACGGATCCATGTAGTACCTAGATGGCTGGTTTCTCCTCCTTTGTGCTTTCATGTTTAGATCTTGTGAGCTCTGTTCATGATCAAGATCATCTATTTGTAATTCATACATGTTGTGTTTGCAGGGATCCGATGGATATTGAGATGCTATTTCAGATTGATTATTAATTCTATCATGTCTTTGTTATTTGTGATCTTGCATGCTTTCCGTTGTTAGTAGCTATCTTGGCCAAGTAGATGCTAGCAACTCCAAGAGTTAGTATTTATGCTCGATAGTGGGTTCATGCCTCTAGTAATCTAGGGAAGTGACAGAAATCTCTAAGGTACTAGATGTGCTATTGCTACTAGGGAGAAAACAACAATCCTTTGTTCATAGAACAATCGTATTGTTTACTTTACACGTAGTTCGTAAAGCAATAATCTGTTGCTTGCAACTTAATACTGGAGGGGGTTCGGATGATAACCTGAAGGTGGATTATTAGTCATAGATGCAGTTGGATGGCGGTCTATGTATTATGTTGTAATGCCCAATCAAATCTCAAAGGAGTCAAGATGATTAGTATATGCATGTATTGCATTCTCGGTGTTTGTCAATTGCCCCGCTGTAATTTGTTCACCCAGCATGTTATCTATCTAAGGAGAGCCACCTCTAGTGAACTATGGATCCCGGTCCTTTTACATTACATACAATCTACAATCTTTTACTGCTTTGTGTTTACTTTCTGCAAACTTTTACTTCTTTCCATTCGATACATTTAATCCTTTGTTTTCCGCAAAACACGGTGCAATTGACAACCTCATCGCAAGTTGGGGACAAAGTTTTGTGGTTGTGTTGTGCAGGTCTCCACGTTGCTACTAGCATCGGTAGTGCGCCCTGCCAAAGCTTAGCTAGTAACACCTTTGGGGTGTTTCCTTGCTCCTACTAGTTCGATGAAACCTTGGTCTCATAACTGAGGGAAAACTTGCTGATGTGCTCATCATACCTTCCTCTTGGGGTTCCCAACGAGCTCTACATTAATCACGAGCCAGCAAAGATTTTCTGGCACCGTTGCCGGGGACTGAAGAACAAGAAGAAGCTCCCACGTCAACTACACGCCAGATCTTTTCTGGCGCCGTTGCCGGGGAGTCAAGGACATCTTCACAAGGGGAGTCCCTCATAACCAATCTCTTTACTTTGTTGTTTTTTTTTGCTTAGTTTCTTTTTTTGCTTTGTTTGCTTGTTTTGTTCTTCAAAAACACAAAAAACTTAGTTTTACTTGCTTGCTTTCTTATTTGAAAATCCAAAAAAATGACTACTCTTGAAAACACTAAGTTGTGTGACTTCACTAGCACCAACAACAATGATTTTATGAGCACACCTATTGCTCCACCTGTGGCTGAAAATACTTTCTTTGATATAAAACCTGCTTTGCTCAATCTTGTTATGAGAGAACAATTTTCTGGTATTGGTAATGAAGATGCTGCTTCCCATCTTAATAACTTTGTTGAACTTTGTGAGATGCAAAATCATAGGGATATAGATGGTGATATTATTAAACTGAAATTGTTTCCTTTCTCTTTGAGAGGAAAAGCTAAAGAATGGTTGAATTCCTTAACTAGGAATAGTATTGTTTATTGGGCTAAGTGCAAAGATGCTTTTATTGAAAAATACTATCCTCCTACTAAGATTATATCCATGAGAAGTGAAATAATGAAGTTTAAACAACTTGATAATGAGCATGTTGCTCAAGCTTGGGAAAGAATGAAATCTTTGGTAAAGAATTGTCCCACTCATGGACTGACTACTTGGATGATCATCCAAACTTTTTATGCAGGATTGAACTATTCTTCAAGGAACCTATTGGATTCAGCTACTGGAGGTACCTTTATGACCATCACTTTGCGTGCTACAACAAAACTATTGGACAATATGATGGTTAATTATTCTGAATGGCATACTGAGAGAGCTCCACAAGGTAAAAAGGTAAATTCTGTTGAGGAAACTTCCTCCTTGTGTGATAAGATTGATATTATTATGTCTATGCTCGTTAATGGGAAAGCCCATATTGATCCAAATAATGTTCCTTTAGCCTCTTTGGTTCCTCAAGAAGAGCAAGTTGATGTGAACTTCATAAGAAATAACAACTTTGGCCACAATGCTTATGGTAATAATGCTTATAGGAACAATTTTGGTAACAACAATTATAAGCCATATCCTCCCAACAATGGTAATGCTTATGGAAATTCTTACAACAGTAATAAGAGTGCTCCCTCTGAACTTGAAGTTATGCTTAAAGAGTTTATTAGTAAACAAACTGCTTTCAATAAAAATATTGAGGAAAAACTCTCTAATGCAGAAAGAAATATAGCATCTTTGGCTGAAGCTCAATCTTCTTTGAATAAAGTGGCTGCTAAACCTGAAACTAATGAGAATCCCTTTGCAGCTACTAATGTTATTCAAGTAAGAATTGATGAAAATGTTAGACTATTAGCTGCATTACATGCTAAGTCGGAAAGAGAACATGAAATTGCTAGAAACATTAGTATTTCTACCATTACCACCACTAGTGTTGAGGCTAGTAACAGTTCTACAACTTTAGATGATAAATTTGATTTTGATCTTGATGGTTGCAACATCTCTGAAGTTATTAAGTTCCTACAAAAGCTTGCTAAAAGTCCTAATGCTAGTGCTATGAACATGGCTTTTACAAAACACATTACTGATGCTCTCATAAAGATTAAAGAAGAAAAGATGAAACATAAAGCCTCTATTCCTTTAAAACAAGAGGATGGTTGGGAACCCATCATTAATATGGAAGTGAATGACTTTGATTTCAAAGCTTTGTGTGATCTTGATAGTAGTGTTTCTATTATGCCTAGAAGGATTTATGATATGCTTGATTTGCCTCCTCTTGAAGATTGTTATTTGAATGTCCCACTTGATGATAATGCTAAAAAGAAACTCATGGGGAGTCTCAATGATGTTCTTATTATGGTTAACGATTCCTATGTCCCCATTGATTTCTATGTTTTGGATGTTGAATACAATGCTTCTTGTCCTATTACTTTGGGAAGACCTTTTCTTAGAACTGTTGGTGCCATCATTGATATGAAAGAAGGCACCGTTAAATATCAACTCCCACTTAAGAAAGGTATAAAACGCTTCCCCCAAAAAGAGAGAAAATACTTCTTTTGCTTCTCCTATGAAAACAAAATTTGGTCTTAATGCTTCTTCATTTGAGAACACTTGATTCTTTCTTTGCTTCTTATGCCTAACTTAAAGGCGTTAAAGAAAAGTACTTGTTGGGAGATAACCCAAGAGTTTTAGTTGAGTCTTGGAAGTTATTACCTCTGTAATAACCTCTCCTTATCCTTTTTATTTGCTTTTTGTGCCAAGAGTAACCTCTAATGAGAGAGAAGTAATGATTGGGAAAGTTGTTGTCCCAAAACAGATTTTTGTGCTTCACCGTAAAAATTCCTGAGAGAGTTATGTATGTCGGATTCAGCTGTAATTGTTTGTGCTTCTGGCCCAGCTTGTTATCTAACTTTCGTTAGTTCAACACTTTTTTATTTGAGCAACAGAAGGTCTTCGAAAAATTCGGCTTTACCTGCTGGTCTGTTTTGACAGATTTCTGCCATTTTTCTGCATTTGCTTCTTGTTAGTTCCTTCTTGAGTTCCTTTGGCGAATTGAGCTTTTTGAGGGAAGCGCTACAGTAGCTAGTGTTCTAATGGAAGTTTATTTGGTGTTAGAACTGAACCTTGAGACTTATTTATCTTAAGTGCACTAATGTTGCTAATGAGATTGTGTGAAGTTTTGTATGAAGGAAAAATTTTAGGTGTATGGAAGGAATGAGTAATGAGATGAAGGATGGACTAAAGCTCAAGCTTGGGGATGCCACGCGTGTCACCCAAAGAAATATCCAAGAATTACAAGCGTCAAAGCTTGGGGATGCCTAAGGCATCCCCTTCTTCATCAATAAAAATCCTAGGTTTCTTCCAAACGCTTCATTTTTATTGTTTCATGCACAGTTCTGTTTTTCTTGGAGCGTCTTCTTTTTAGTTTTTGTTTTGGTTTTTAGTTTGCTTGGTTTTCTTAGTGTTCTGAATAAATTGGTTGGACCCCCTCTTTCATACTTTGGTTTGGTTTGGAAAAGAGTAGGAAAGTTCATGCTTATGTGGTAAAAAGAGCTCGTTTTTGACAGTGGCCTATGCTTTGTCATGCCATGCTTGATATTGTTTTGGCTTTATGCTTAGTATTCTTTGCTGTAGCATGGCTTGTTATAAACAATTGAGATTGCTTAATGTGCCTTGGATGAATCATGCGTTGTTTTAGCATATTAAAGCATAGTATAGTGGTATTCTCCTTTGATGCTTTATTTGGGTTGACTTGGCGCATGCTCACACCATGTTATGACTATCTCAAGTCACCATAGCCTGTATGATCCTTTATTTTTCGACTTGTAGTATCACTTTATGCTTTGATCAATGATGTTTTGTCGCTCTGCATGATTATAGCCATTATTGCTCTCTTAGTTTGTCGCTCCCAGTCTTTTGCTAGCCTCCACAACAAAGTATGAGTTCCACTCATGCATCCAACTCCCTAAACCAAGTTATTCCAAAGAGTCCACCATACCTACCTACTAGCTTATGCTATTCCAAGTACATTCATGCTTTTGTTTACCTTTCACTTGTTATGAGAAACTAGTGATTAAAACTCTCACGAACTTGATGGCACTTTACTTTGCCTCTAATAAACTTGAACCATTGGGTCCTTCTTTGTTGTGTATATGCTTGCGCTTTATAAGTTGAAATTAGCATAACCATGTTTCATGGGGAATGCTTTCAACATTGCACTTGTACTTTGTACCCCGTTGATATCATGTTATTTTGCTTACGGATCCCGACAGTGTGAAATAAATGTGGAACTTGTAAGATCATGGAGTTTGTATGTGTGTTAGAGAAATGCCTGGGCCGCTAGCCTAAGCCATGCCTAATCATGGTGGAAACTTGCAGCATCACCATAATGAGCACTCTATGAAGCATCCTCAATAAAAACCTATGCAAATAGAAAATAAAAAGATCGTTGAGATGTTCATTGTCTGCTTGCCTTGTCATTTTGATTATGGGAAAGCTCCCGTATCATGTGCAAGGGGTACCCCGTTGGCGGTTCTTAATGATATACATATACTTATAATGACAAGAGCTTACTCGTGACTAAAGTTGAGTAGCATGAGGATCGGTCTTCGTAAGTAAGGGGCATGAGATTTCGGTTTATAACTTGTCAAGCATATCCTCTTAGTTGTGTCACTTTAACCTTAATCATTTTCAAGATGCTTATGATAGGGGCAATGAGAGCTGAAAGCTATAAGTACCATAATTTTTGGAAGCTCTTCATGAGACTTGAATCCCTACTTCCTTTTACAAAAGGCCTTTCTTCCACCATTATATTGAGTCTCCACCTTCTATCTTTATGCACGTACTTTGAGAGCATAGTGGCCATTCTTAGTTCTATGTGCATTGTCCCAAGACTAGTTTATTGATGCATAACGTGTTATTGCTTGTTTTAAACTATGGTATCTAGTCACTCTTATGAACTTTGAAGGTGTCCTATGCATTTATATTTGCTACTCTATTGAGGGACAAGCTGAATACTATTATGCTATGTTTTCTTTATGTGAAACAAACAAACGTCTTGCAAAGCATTCTTATTCATGAATCTTTTTTTTGTACCTTTTCATGTTGCATCATAGTTTCTTTGCTTATTCCTAGAACTTTGTCTTTCATGTTATGATTGAAGTACTATGATCCTAGCTTTGAGTTTTGCAAATACTTTGATCAAGTCTTTGATGGTGCATGTCACCTCAAAAATTATTTATTTTTATCACTTACCTACTCGAGGACGAGCAGGAGTTAAGCTTGGGGATGTTGATACATTGCAAATGTATCTATAATTTTTGATGTTCCATGCTTGGTTTTATCCACTTTCTTGTGTTTTGTTCCAACTTTGGAGTACTTTTCATATGATTTCTTGGACTAACCTATTAACAAGAAAGTTAGAAAATGAATATTCTCGGAATTGGACGGGACAAAAGCCAAAGTGCCTATTTTTCTGGAAGGGATCAAGTGCCAGAATACGAGACGGAGAAGGGCCAGGGAGCCACCACACCACCTGGCCGTATGGCCAGGCCTGGCCCGCGCCAGGGGGTGGTGTGGCCACTCCCAGCACCCCCTCGGCCTCTCCTTCCGACTATAAGTTACCCTCAGGACGTAAACCCTAGGTACCCGATCAAAAATCCACGAAACAGTCTGTAGCCACCATCATCTCCATCCCTAGATCGGGAGGGATCTGAAGCTCTTCCCAGCACCCTGCCGGAGAGGGGAATTCACCCTGGAGGCCTTCTTCATCACCATGCAAGCCTCTGGTGTGATGCGTGAGTAGTTCATCCTTGGCTATGGATCCATGTAGTAGCTAGATGGCTGGTTTCTCCTCCTTTGTGCTTTCATGTTTAGATCTTGTGAGCTCCGTTCATGATCAAGATCATCTATTTGTAAATCATACATGTTGTGTTTGCGGGGATTCGAGGGATATTGAGATGCTATTTCAGATTGATTATTGATTCTATCATGTCTTTGTTATTTGTGATCTTGCATGCTTTCCGTTGTTAGTAGCTATCTTGGCCAAGTAGATGCTAGCAACTCCAAGAGTTAGTATTTATGCTCGATAGTGGGTTCATGCCTCTAGTAATCTAGGGAAGTGACAGAAATCTCTAAGGTACTAGATGTGCTATTGCTACTAGGGAGAAAACAACAATCCTTTGTTCATAGAACAATCGTATTGTTTACTTTACACGTAGTTCGTAAAGCAATAATCTGTTGCTTGCAACTTAATACTGGAGGGGGTTCGGATGATAACCTGAAGGTGGATTATTAGTCATAGATGCAGTTGGATGGCGGTCTATGTATTATGTTGTAATGCCCAATCAAATCTCAAAGGAGTCAAGATGATTAGTATATGCATGTATTGCATTCTCGGTGTTTGTCAATTGCCCCGCTGTAATTTGTTCACCCAGCATGTTATCTATCTAAGGAGAGCCACCTCTAGTGAACTATGGATCCCGGTCCTTTTACTTTACATACAATCTACAATCTTTTACTGCTTTGTGTTTACTTTCTGCAAACTTTTACTTCTTTCCATTCGATACATTTAATCCTTTGTTTTCCGCAAAACACGGTGCAATTGACAACCTCATCGCAAGTTGGGGACAAAGTTTTGTGGTTGTGTTGTGCAGGTCTCCACGTTGCTACTAGCATCGGTAGTGCGCCCTGCCAAAGCTTATCTAGTAACACCTTTGGGGTGTTTCCTTGCTCCTACTAGTTCGATGAAACCTTGGTCTCACAACTGAGGGAAAACTTGCTGCTGTGCTCATCATGCCTTCCTCTTGGGGTTCCCAACAAGCTCTACATTAATCACGAGCCAGCAATGTGTGGGCTAGCCTTTTTTTCCATCGAGTTGTTTCTGCATCCTGACCAAATCCCTCTTCTTATGGTGGAGTTCATACTGGTATGCCATGAGGTCCTCACGTATTGCTTCTTCTGTCATTGGGACTTCTCCCGAAACTGCATCTCTTGCTATTTTCCATGTTTCCACGGATAATCGGAGACTTATCCGTTCACCGTCATGTGTTCCTTCTATTCCTTGTGTGTCACTATCACATCCCAAAATTTTCCAAATTTAGAAATGTGAAAAAAAAACTTAAATCAAGTGAAGAACAAGTTCTTTGAAATTCAGAAGGAACAAAAACTTTTGGAACATTTAATATAATGCCTCCAAAACCCAAGCCAAATAAAATGATTTTTGTTGGTGAAGTGGTGTCCATGTTTTAAAATCCCGAATCATGAAGCATGCATGAGCATCTTGACTTGGTTGCATTTTAAAAACCTAAGAGAAGTGAAAATTATCTCAAACCGTAAAACTCTAATTATTAACACTAAGAACAACACAATACTATGGATCTACTCCATATTTAAATTATACAAAAGAACTCCTATGTGAGCTAAAAAGATAAAGGACAAAATAATAAAACAATAGAGATTGGTTTCATCCGATTTGGAGCCATGGATAAAAAGATATGAATTAATTGAGAATAGAATTAAGAAAATGCAATATTAGCTATTAAAGCCAAAGTGAATAAATTTGATTAGAAAATTTTGAGATGGAAAGTAAATGTGTTCTATAATGCCCTACAAACATAATTTGAGTTTTACAAATTTTTAGAATTTTGTTTGATTCAAATTGGATCACTAAATCAAAAGTTTTTGTGGAAAACAGAAAAATAAAAATAAAAACTAAAAAGAATACGCAAAAAAATAAATAGCAGCAGGATAGTCGGCCTGCTCGGCCCACACCCCAGCCCACTAAGCCCACCCAGCACTCCCCTTACCCCTCTCTCTTTCTTTTTTCACCGACCCCCCCTTCACCCCCTCTCGCTGACACCACGGTCCCACCTCCACATCACCTCCACCTCACCTTCTTCCACCGCGGGACAAACTGACCCTCTCCCTCCCTCTGCCGTTTCTAATCCGTTTGATTTTGAGCGTTTGCGCGTTTAATTCCCCACTCCGACCATGGCCTCTTAATCCCCTCTCCCTCCTCTTTGTTTTCCCCTCAGACACCGGCCCCAGAGAGCCCCCAGGCTCTCCAATCATGAGCTCGAACTGACACAGTCACCGGCGAGCTCCGGCGACGATTCCGGCGAGAACCCATTGCCCCGCGCCCTCCTCTCTACCCTATTAAATCCACCATCCTCTGGCGCACGGTTTATTATTATTTGTTTGATTTGTACCTCCCCAGGTCGTCGCCATGGTCATCATCTGATCCGCTTCTACCACCGCCGTTCGCCGACGAACTCCGGCGAGGAATCCTTGACGAAGCCGAGCGCCCCTCCCTCCATCACGACCACTATCGAGACCACCGAGACCGCCACAACCCCCGGTAAGATCGCTGCTTCCCCTACCCCTCTAGAACCATCGGAGCGCCACCCTCCCGATGCGCCGTCGCCGCGCGCAGTCGCCAGCACTGCCAGTTTGTGGCCAAGTGTTGAGCACCGTTTGATCTTAATCCAGCGGCTTAGATAGATCCCTTATCAAAGCTGTATCGTTTGATTTGGATCGCCCATTTCCATTTACAATCCAACGGCTCATAGCGATCGATCCGACCGAACCGGTATGGACCAATAGGAACATGCCACGTCAGCCCTGGCATCTGTTTAAATTAGAAAATAGATAGAATTTATAATTAACTTAGAAATTCAATAACTTTTGATCCAGAAATCAGAAAAATACAAATTTGGTGTCCATGGATTCATAAAAATGAGGGCTTCACTGCTGAGGCCTTATTTCACCCTTTAGCTTCTAGAAAAAGGAGTTTTAGGCAGAACATTTTTAGGAGTATTTCACCCATACAAATTATTTCATAAATTATTTTAAGGTGAATCTTTATGCTATGGATTGCAAATTGAACCCTCTGTCCAGTAAGACCAAAATATAAATTTATTTTACTATACATAATAACATGGAAATTATTTAGTGAGTTTGGCCTTTCCAAATGCTAGAAAATATTGCTAATTGTTACAATTGCACAAATGGTTGCATTTGTAATCTTGCAATTATAAAATGTTCAAAAAGCACTTAGTAGGTTCAAAACCTTTGTTATAATAATGTGTACAATAAAAATTGCCATCTTGCATGCTTGCATGTTTTGCATGAATTTTGTATTGCCACTATTGTTGATCTTGTGCATGTTTTGTCTTGGTTGTTTTGTTTGATAGATTGTGTGGATTGTCAAGTGTGTTACTGCGAAGAGTGTACCAACACCACCAACTACTAAGGAAAGTGGCAGTATCATCCATGTCCTACTATTTTCATTACACTAGGGGAATTTTGTAGTATGCATGATAGGACTACTATCCATACTATGCTATGTTATGTCCTATTTAGGATATCCTTTGTATCTTACTTAGTGGAAACACTGTAGTTATAGTATGCTTAGCCCTGCTATAGATTCGGGGTCGAATATATCATGACATGATTATATGAGGTGTTGGAAAAATACATATGTTTTATATAATAAAACAAGTACTCAATGAATCACCTAGGTGGAATGTGGATACTCAGTTGTGAATAAGGCGGCAACAAAGGGAACCATATCTATGGCTATCTCTTTCGTGTGTGCACTAGAAGAATACCACCCAGGAACTTAGAGATTGGACATGTTTCTCGTATAGTGGCTTTCGTGTATAGCCGCATGCCAAATGGGCTCTGGCTTAGTCAATTACATAGTGGAAGACCCATGCATTGGTACCTCTTCAGGTTAACTTGAATTATGTATTGGAAGTATATCCTTGCATTGGTGCCTGGTAAACGTGCTGGCATTATGTATTGGGAGGATTTCTATGGAAAGACTTTGTCACATTCTCGATCTGTTGGTACTCCATCTTGGTGTGTACTAATCCAGCGGCCACTGGTCGCCTCAAGACGAGAATGTGTCTTCTGGGTAAAGTGTACAACTTCTACAGAAGATCAAATTCTACGTACTTAGCCGTGTCCCTGGTTACGGACAACTCTTAGCAACTAAGGCCTGAAGCTATGGAAGATCTCGACATTCCAATTTCTCAAAGTAAAACTTGATGGTGTCAACATGGGATTAGAAGAACTTGGAGTTTGCCAAGAAGTTCAGAAAGTTGTTGAAAGATGAAAAGTATTTTACATAGGATAAAACTATATTGCTTTCTGTAAACAAGCCTAAGATCTACTTAGCCAAATATGCATGTAGTGATAGTCCAACTTATATTCACCAACTTGTGACGCATGCCAATACATTCAAAGTATTGACCCTTTGTGGCTGCAACCTATCATGTTGCAGGTATATTCTATTGATGAGTGAGGATTGATGATAGTGGTTACGAGTCTGCACTCAACATGTTTGCTTGTGGCACATGAAGATGAAGGACTCCATGCTTTACTTGTATTCTGCTGCTTTGTATTGAGATAGCCTATGGCTATGAGTTTGTAATAAAGTATTCATATTCTGGATCATGCGATGTAATATGACCTTTGTATCTTGATATTACATCTTAAAAGTTGGGTGCTAGCTATTCGATCCCGGGACTAGCACCGTAATCACAGGGATTCGAACCAAGTTAGGTTCGGGTCTTTACAGATGGTATCAGAGCACTGCGTTGCCTGTAGGTTCGTAACCCTAGGATTTGGACGAACCCCTTGTTAGGAATGAACTTATAATTTTATACTTAGTACATTTTCTCGTATACCTTGATCATTCTCTACTGAATCTCTTCTCCTTCAAACATGTAGGAACCAGCCTTTTTATTTCTCTAAGGACAATGAAGATGGATCATGTCAACAAGAAGTTCAAGATACAAGTTGTGACAAGTCCTCGAGCTTGCAAGATATGTGGAGAGGTAGGCCACACCTCTAAGGAACATCAAGATCAATGTCCCTTTTGTGATCACAACCATCCAGTTGGAGAATGCCCCACACCTCAAGTCACTTGTTACCTTTGTGAAGGAACCAACCACATTCCTGCCAAGAGCCATCTCGACCTCATAACGCAAAAAGTGAAAGAACAAGTCAAGGATAGAATGTATCAATCTCTCAGGAAGAGAGAAGAAAACCTTAGCCATATCACCTGATTCAAATGCAAGAAAGTTCACAATATCAATGAATGCCTAGAGAAGGAATTTCAAGAAAACCACAACAACACTTCAAGAAAAAGGACTCGAGACATGACCAAAGTGTTTTGCCATCGCTGCCGGAAGAAAGGACACTTCACCGATGATTGCCCAACTTAAAAGAGAGGTCCCACTTATGTTATCATAGTGCGACCCATGAGACATTAGATTGCCTACCAATTATCATGTTCAAGTTATCAATATCGTGTTAGCATATGGATCATACCGACCTATGTGGTTTGACTATACTAAGTTGCTTGTTTCAAGAGAACTTGTTGTTTTCTTCTATAATGAGTTAAACTCAGAAGTTGCTAACTGATTGGTTGCTTGATGAATGTTTGATTGAACTGGTTTGTTTTGGGTTGAGTGTGTTAGAACTCCTTTAGATCTATCTATCTATCATTACTTATCCCTATTCAACCAATAGATGCCTCCAAGACGCGCCAACGATCACAATAATAATGGAGACAACAACAACAATGAAAATGAGATGCAACAGATGATGAATGCACAGACTCAGCTAATGCAGATGATGACACAATTCATGACAACCATCAACAATCAGAATCAAAACAACAACAATAACAACAACAATCCACCACTTCTGGATATGCTCACTAGATTTCTAAGGTTGAGACCTGCAAAGTTCTCTGGTACTTCTGATCCAATGGTAGCTGATGACTGGTTACATTCAGTGAACAGGGATCTGGTGACTGTTGGATGCTCCGAAGCTAAGAAAGTGAGGTTTGCAGCGCACTTGCTTGAAGGCCCTGCAGCTACATGGTGGGATAACTTTCAAGTCACTCACCCATTGAAGAAGTGACTTGGGAAATATTTGAAGATGGTTTCCGCACCAACCATATCTCTTCAGGTGTGATGAGCCTAAAGAAGAAGGAGTTTCACAATCTTAAACAGCGTCACCGCAGCACCGCAGCATTGTTGATTCAATATGGAGGAGTTGTAGGCACCATACTTGGCCATTTGAGGGGAGGAAAAGGTGGTTTTTTCATCAAATCCAAATGAATATCCAAGGCCATGGTGTTGCATCCCTTGTCCATACGAATCCAACGAGCCAAAGAACACCTCAATTAGAGTCTGTGTTATGAAATGGCGGCCAAAACATTGTGGAGTACTACAACCGTAACGACCACTGGTACGGGCGGAGTCCCCCATACCATACGGCCGTATCACCCACTGAAAGGTTCATTTCTTGAAAAGGAACAACATTTGTGAAGGCCCAATAGGCATATTCGGCCCCTAGCTCCGTCGGTTCGCAAAACCGACCTCTAGATGCCTATTTAAAGAGGGGAAACCCTAGAACAAGGGGAGAATCCATCCATGCTTCAGGGGCGGAGCCCTGCTGCTCCACCGCCTCCATTGCTGCCGCATACAAGATCCACATATCAACACCATCAAGCAAGAGGAGGATAAGGAGGCGCCCCCACCTTCACCGCATGCACCGTTCATCATCATCTCCAACGGCGTCTCCATCTCTCTCTCCCTTGTCTTAGATCTTGTAATTGTAAGATTGAACATGGTTGTGACTTCATTAATATATTCATCTATGTTTTGTTGTTCATCCATGTGTGATTGATTGATTAGGTTCTAGGTTGAGGTTTGATCTAGTACGCTAAGTTAAAATGTGTTTGTGATCCAAGTATTCAATTACATGAGTTACAAAGATGAGTTCAGAGGATCCTTTGGTCTGAAAGTGTACGTTTGCCTTGCGAGTGACACGTGAGAATCATGCATAGTACACACAGTGTGACAGCCCGGTAATCGAGTGGGGAACCTTTATTTTTTGAAGGAATCTCTTGTATACAATGGATCGCACATATATTCGCCCATCTAGTACTAGTGAGACCGAAGCCTAGAAACCCTCTCTCATTCCATTCAACCCTACAGCTACACCCCCTTTAATTTAGTCCTTGTTCTAGTTTACTTTCATTACTTATTTACCTTGTTACTAGTTACTTTATTTACCTTGTTACTACTTACTTTAAATCTCTCTTGTTTACTATTATTCTAGCAACTTATATTGTAGACTATTTCCAAACACCGCTTTGAGTACGAACGTAGCCGCATTGACAACGTGGCTATGGGGTTGTGTTGTTGCAATTTGCAAAGCTATAAGTGACGAACTTTATAAATAATATTTGTTGCTACAAGTATTGCAATAACCCTATTATTGATCACAGGAAATCCAGACATCAAATTGGCGCCATTGCTGGGGAGCAAATTGTTTGGTTATTACCTATCCACTCGCACATAGTTTATTTATGTTTGTTGCTATTTACTTCTTTTACTTATTTGAAAATAACAAAAAGTTATAAAACCAAAAGCCCATAAAAATTTATAAAACAAAAATCCATAAAAACACTTTCTACTGATCATGTCTTCTGAGATTTCTATTTCAGAACATATTCAAATTGCAAAGGAGGAGAAGAGACGAAGAAAATCCATATACATGGTTTCCAGAGAAGAAGACGGTGCGTACAACTAAGAATTCATAACTACTAATGATTTGCAGGTATACAATATGTATTATCAGGTAATCTGCTATGCTCACGCATTATGTTCTTCATATCAAATAATATGTCTTCACTGTATGTGTGCCGGGCATTTTTGTTTTCAATGTTCTCATACCTATGATGAATCTGTGGCATCTTACAATAGTAGTCATACTAATAGGGAATTTATAGAGTATGTTCTTTATGAAGGTGCCCATGAACTACTCCGAAAAATAATGATACTTATGATGAGTAGTGATAATGATTTTTTGCAAATGGCATACGAAGCCTTGCAATATATTGCTGAGTATTATCAAGGAGATCCGCGGTGACCCAGCATACCACTACATGATGTAGTACACTATAGTCATTGACATAACACTAATGAAACATCGTTCACTAGTATTACATCCCTCAAAGTGGTACAACAGAAACACAGCAGGTCCAAGACATGACTATAGATTACAACTCGACTCTTTACAAAATATCCAGAGAAAGAAATTTCTTACACAGAAGAACCAGAAATTATAACTCAGAACTATCTGGCTAATAAGACTCATCTAAACTATCTGGCCTGCAATTGCTACTAATGCAATGCTCTACAAAAGTAGGTTTTGTGGCTAGAGAATCTATTCCTAGATAATCTGGAACTTCATATTTACTTCAGTTGATGTATGTGTTGACTTCCTTGACTTCATTGAAGGACTTGAGTGGTCGATGATGGTTTCTTCAGCACCAAGTTGATGTTGACAATGTATTCCATGCCTTAGAACCTAGCAAGGGTTAAGAAGGTACGGTTAAGTATGAGCATACTCAGCAAGCTCACTAAAAAGGAGTGTATGATGCACTACCTCTACAGCCATAGACCAAAGGTCATAGGAAATGCAGTTTTTCATAAACATTTCTTCAAAAGTTGCTTTTATTCTGAAAACTATGTTCGTTATCCTTCATAGGTTTATAGAACTTTCGTGGAGTTCCTTTCCTGCCGCGTTCATAGATCCTTCCAAGAATAGGGAGTAACATGTCATAGATCTTACACTCTGCAGAGGTGTGTTACTTTACCCATGAGAGAACAAATCCTTGTTGCACAACCAGGTAGCTTATTCCCGTCCACAATTCCTTCATGTGGGGCCCAGTAGATGATCCAAGCCAAGCACTACCCTTTTCTGCGACCCCGCATGAAGACACGATCCCCCAAGAAGGTTTACCACGAGTACAGTCTGGGTAGCCTCTCGAAGACACTATAAGCAACTCTGCCTGGCAGCTACCAACAGCTATGGTGAACCTCCACCAAGACAGTTATGCACAGATAATCTAAACACCAATATCGCGGGGCACTGAGGGGTCCCACCCATGTGCTGGATTCTCCATGAGAAAACTATAGTTTCATGATAAGGTCATCCGTCCATGCGACAGGAAGAAAATCCAGCTGACTTCTCCGTCCCATTCCAAATCTCATGGTTAACGCGTAATATACCGTGCTAGAATCACTGGCGACATTGGTTGATTAAGTCCTAGATATTATGTTCCTTTACCACTAGAACTGTATCAATAGATTATTACCGTTTGGTAAATAATCCATAATCATATTATTATGAAAATAGTGTTTTCTGACCTTTTTGAAATGCAAGTGATGAAAATATTTGAGTTACAAGTATTTGATAGAAAATAACCAAAGGACATGAGAAAGTTGTGAACTTTCCTTTTGTGATTGCAAGATTATCCACTCATAGTCTTCGAGACAATAGAAGATCCAAAATCTGGAAATAGCATCATTCGTCCGGTAAGGACTAATGTTTAAAGAAGCAAGATGCAATTATGCATAAGTAATGTAATGCAATTTGATAAACGCTAATCCCCGGAATAATCATATCTGATCTAGGGTTCGGAAACTGGGGATGGTTTCTTTAGAATGTGTTTCACATTTATACCAGCTTCACACTTGTGCTTCCTATTAAGGCTTGTGAGAGTGTGTGTGAAACAATATGTAAATACTACAAGTAGCATACAATATTAAAGCAGTCAAATGGGGCATGGTATCTAAAAGATTTTTAAGCAAGATTGTTAATCAATTAGAGCCTTTATAGAAATGCTTAAGGATTACTTTTAATGTTTCTCAGAAAATAACTTTTGAGGGAAAGGTTACTTTTACAAAAGAAGGCATTTAAATTTGAAGTTAACACTATAAGGTTTTCTTACTAGTGTTGAGTATTAAAGAAGAAAACAATTAGCATTTTTGGATAGCTATTCCACTAACAAGTGGAGACTTATATATTTTGTAATATGGCATGATATTACAGGTGGTTCACTTCTTAGGGTTTCTCAATAAGGGGAAATACAAGTAGTATGGATTTTATGGGAGTGGTGTTTCTTAAGATTATAGGTGAATAGAATCACTTACTTATTTTAGAATTAATGCTTATATTTTATAATCATGAGAAAGGCCTTACTAAAAATATTTAAGAACTTTGTTTAGATTTTTAAGGGAATTCTTAGATAAAATAAATAGTAGATATTATCTTGGTGGTTTTTATAAATGAGGAGAATCCTCAAAACAAACAATATACTCTTTGTTAATGATTTTATAATTTATAAAATCTTTTTCAGAATATTAAGATACACTTAATTTTTAAATGGTAATTTTAAGATATACATCTTAAAATGATTAGATCTATTTTGACTTCACTTGAACATCAATTGAACTTGTTATTACACTTTTATACTTTAAAACAAAAAATGATAAAGGCAATAGTAAGGATTTATATATTTTTAATGAATTAAAATAAAAGAAATAGGTTTTAAAAATACTTATTAAACCTTTACATTTATTTTACTTCAAATGTGAAGGGTTATTGATGTCGGCATACCTTATAGGTACTCAAGTGTGGTATATACGGCCTGATCTGGCAGAAGACCACGACGTTACCAGGCCCAATCCAGGAATGGAGTAACCCACGGAGACTCTGATTGCTTGCAGCACAAGATGAAGCTAAAGATAGAAAGTTTAAAGGGACAAACCCGAATCTGTAACCGACTCGACCTGCTACCCGAGACCTAGCCTATCTATATAAAGGCTAGGAGGGGGCAGCGAGGAGGACAGTCATAACCCTAGTTTCCACAACCATTGTAGATTGCATCTGTGCACCCCTGTAACTTTTGACTCCTTTGATAATTCCAAGAGTAGACAAGCAGGAGTAGGGACCTCTACGAGGCATGAACCTAGGTAAACCTTGCGTCCCTATGTGCTTGTTTGCTAGCCGATTGATGCCTCCAGCGCTCCCTCCTTCTCCAAAACCCAAGTCCATAACAATGGGCATTGATGAGTTAACCTCTCGTCAATTGGCGTCGTCTGTGGGAATTGGGAGTGTTGATGTCGCGGCTTTTTCGGCCCCGTCAACCGTGATCTACAAATCTACAACAGCGGAGATTTGCCAACTCTTCAGCGGCTTTGACTTCACCGTCCACACGCTGGCCACTCGCCGGCTTCCGGGTCCGTGGGCGATGGAATCGGCCTGGCGATCGGGAGCCTATGCTTCCAAGTTGGTCAGTTCGGCACACTTCACCTCCCTGACCAGCCAACGGTTCCCGTGATTGCTCCAGCATCGTGGTTTGCCCCGCCAATCGGCACACTAAGCGAGCTCAATGCCCTGACAATAGTGGGGAGCACGGACAGCGACAGCAGTCGCGAATCTGATCTGCGTGATCTGGCCACAGAAGATGGAGCCTAAGGCTCTAGATCTAAAAGTTGTGGGAGCAACAGCTTCCCCAATCACTTCATGTGCACCGTCATCAACGTAGGCGACACGGGTGTCAATCGCGACAACACCGGCAATGGACCAACCAACGGCGAAAACGGTGGCCCCGTCAACAGCGTGCCCACCAACAATGGGACAGAAGGAGACCCGAACCTCACGGAGAATGAGCGCACCGAAGAGCGTGTGCTGATCAAGCTCAATGACAACGAGTGGGCACGCTGCCGAGAGGCTCTACGGGGCATCCCCTCCCCCTGAACTCATCACAATAGATGCTGATGGGTTACCATTGGCTGCTCCAAGAGGAGTACAAGCGCCAACAGGAAGTAATCGCGCAACTCGACGCGTGTAGAAAGGTGGCGGATGAGTTGAGTCTTCGACGGGCTCAACTCTCTTCCATGGGAGGATTCTCCTCCAAGGGCAACGACTACGTGGCCACCAAACGGTGATCTTGACTGGCCCACCTCACCGACAAGGAGCGCGAAGAAGACGCAAAAGTCCTCAACTTCGGCTCCATGATGGTGGATACGCGGGGCAACATGCTCCCAAAGACACCGCAAGCAGCAGTGACAGTGGCCACCATGTACCTCCTCAACAACCAGCCACCGGCTGGGGATCCGCGAGCTGCCATGCACCGATCTACGATCGCAGGCTTGAGGCTAGTCGAAGCTGCCCTCGTCAAGGAGCCAACATCGGAGCTGAAGAATAGTAAAGCTCTGGACAAGTATTACTACTCATACTCCTCTAGCGACGACAGCCATGATTTGTCACGGCAACGCCGCTCATGGCGGCATGACCGCGACTAAAACACGCGTGATGACATCACGCAACGCAAGGTCGACAAAATACGTACAAGGCGTGCCTGTTCGACTGACTCAGAAGATGACGAAGTAGAGCTCTGCCGTGCCAGATGCTTCAGCAGAGCCATCAGGAAGAAGCGAATGCTTAAAGGGTTCAAACTCCCATCGGAGAACCCAAAATTTGACGGCCTACAGGACCTGAAGATTTGGCTAGAAGATCACATTTCCTCTGTCAGGCTACATGGTGGAAGGTCAAGCATGGCCATGCAATTCCTACAGCTACAGCTGCAAGGCGCCGCCTGCGCATGGCTCAAAAATCTCCTGCTCGGATCAATTCGCAGCTGGGAAGAGCTAGTCTACAGCTTCATGTGCAACTTCAAGGGCACTTACAAAAGGGCCACGTCAATCGAGGAACTAAGAGGCCACCAACAGAGGTCTGGCGAGTCACTGTGCTCGTACATCCAGAGATGAACATCATCAAGAACTCCATTGAAGATATCTCTCAGGATCGCGCAATGGGCATGTTCAATGGTGGTGTTCGCCACAGAGAGCTCAGGGAGGAGCTGGGCCGCTCGAAGCCCAAGACAATCGACTGCCTGATGGAGATCGCGAATCGGTGGGCCAATGGAGAGGACTCGGTGAAAAACCGTGCCTACTCCGATGATGATGACAACCTCGGGCGCAGACGTGATCGCCGAGGAAAACATCGAATGCGCATCTACGAGGACGACGAAGAGGTCAACATGGTTGCGGCTGGCTACACCGACAAACGCGATGACAGCTGCAACAACGGGAAAACCACGCAAGTGTGGCAGCACCGCACTCGCGATGAGGCACCTGGACTATCCATCTAGGACAAATTGTCCGGACTGTGCAACGTACACTTTTACATCGACAAGCACGATGGCAGGGAAAAGTCCAGCCACCTTCTCAAGGACTACCGCGAGTTCCTCAAGCTCCACGAAGGCCTGGCCCAGATGAATCGCGACACGATTAACCAGGGCTACGGGGTTGCCCCGGGCGCTGTGGCACACGGAGCACCACCGCCACCACCTGTGGCTGTAGTAGTCCAGAACCACGGAGGCGAGCCATACCTACAAGCGCTGGGCAACATGGGGATGATCCAAAAAGGGCGCCCCTCAAATTGAGTGCAGAAGGCAATCACTCGCCAAGTCAATTTGGTGATAAACTCTCCGCCCTCCACCACTGAGTACCTTAGTGGAAGCGAGTCCTGCATCACCTTCGACAAGCGCGACCATCCGCGGCAAGTACCTCGCCGAGGCCACTGTCTCCTCGTACTCGAGGCACAGATTGGGGGCTTCGATATGAGTCGCGTCTTCATGGACGGCGGAAGCGGCATCAACCTCATGTTCGCAAGTACCTTGCGCGCAATGAGGATCCCTCTAACATGTCTGGAAGTTTCAGACATGACATTCCACGACATCGTCCCAGGGAAGGGCATGTACCCCCTGGGCATGATCAACCTCGACGTCATCTTCGGCAAGCCGCAAAACTTTCAGTGAGAGCGCATCGACTTTGAAGTTGTTGACTAGCCTTCACAGTACCACTACATCCTCGAATGCGTCGCGTTCGCGAGGTTCATGGCGGTACCACACTGCGCCTACCTGCAGATGAAGATGTCAGGCCCAAACGGCATCATCACAATCAACGGAAGCTTCAAGAGGTCTAACAGCTGCGATAGGGAATTCAACAGAATCTCCTAGTCCTTCGGCATGCCAGAGGAACTCGCAAGATTGAAGGAGTCGGCAGACAACAGTCTGCCTCCCCTAAGCAAGCCAAGCTCACCCGACATATCTTTCGACTCGTCGGTGCACACCAAGAAAGTCCAGGTCCACCCAACGGATCCGACCAAGACGGCCCTCATCGGCAATAACTTGAGTCCCGCATAGGAACTCGCGCTCGTTGAATTCCTCCGTGAGCACTAGGAAATCTTCGCATGGTGTCCAGCGGACATGCCAGGAGTTCCCAGGGAATTCGCCGAGCACTCACTCAACATAAATCTAGACGCAAGGCCAGTCAAGCAAACAATTCGGCGACTGTCTGAACCAAGAGCAAAAGCGGTCGGTATGGAAGTCAACAGACTCCTCGACGCCAAATTCATACGTGAGATCAAGGAAAGTACCTAGCTTGCAAATCCAGTTCTTGTGCCTAAAAAGGACACGGATATCCTGTGGATGTGCATGGACTTCACCTCCTTGAACAATACTTCCCGTTGCCACTGATCGATCAGATAATCGACTCCACTGCAGGATGCGAGCACCTGTGCTTCCTTGACACCTACTCAGGCTACAATCAGATTTGAATGAAGGAGGAAGACCAGGAGAAAATAGCATTCACAACACCCTTTGGCATGTTCTGCTACAACACGATGCCCTTCGGGCTAAAAAACGCAGGAGCCACCTATCAACGGTGTATGCAGGCATGCCTCAAGAACTAACTTGGTCGCAATATCCAAGTCTACATCGACGACATCGTCGTCAAAACCAAAGAGGAAGCCGCGTTACTCGATGATCTCCGCGAGACCTTCGATAACCTCGACCGCTATCGGATCAAGCTCTATCCAGACAAATGCGCCTTTGGCGTACCATCTAGGCAACTACTCAGGTATCTCATCTCCACGAGAGGGATCGAGGCAAACCCAAAGAAGATAAAAGCCATACTGGCCATGGAGAAGCCAAAGAACGTAAAAGGCGTACAGCAGCTGGCTGCACGAATCACGGTGCTCAGTCGATTCATCAGTCGAATTGGCAAAAAGGCACTACCCTTTATCAACTTCTCCGTAAAGCTGACAAGTTTGAGTGGACAGACGAAGCACAAGAAGCATTCGAAGAGCTCAAGCGCCTACTGTCCACCTCGCCAGTATTGGTAACGCCTCGCAAAAAGGAGCCGCTGTTTCTATACATCTCCGCCACCAACCAAGTGGTCAGCACAGTGCTCGTGGTGGAGCGAGCCGAAGAAAATAAAGTCCATGGGGTTCAACGCCCAGTCTACTACCTCAGCAAGGTGCTCAAACCAACAAAGCAGCGGTACCCGCACTGCCAGAAGTTGGCGTATGGCGTATTTATGACGGACAAGCGACTGTGCCACTACTTCTAGGAGCACCCAATCGTGGTGGTAAACGATGCCCTGCTCGGACACATACTTAATAATCCCGATGCCACTGGATGAGTCGTGCTCTAGGGACTCGAACTATCTCCACGAGACATCACATATGAGAAGCGCGACGAGATCAAATCGCAAGTTCTCCCGGACTTCCTCGTGCACTGGATGGAGAACCAGCTCCCCGACAAACCAGACTTGTCCTATCTATGGACAATGCAGTTCGACGGATCCAAGCGAAAGGAAGGAGCGGGCGTAGGTGTCATACTGACATTGCCCCAAGGTGACAAGACGAGATACGTTCTACGAATGAAGTTCACCGCTTCCAACAACGAAGATGAATACAAAGCCTTGATCCATGGGATGCGGATGGAGAAAGCTTGCAGCGCCAAGCGACTCATCATCTACAACGACTCCAAACTGGTGGCCAACCAAACAATGGACGAGTGCGATGCTCTGAGCGACAACATGATCTCCTACCATGACCTCTACGACACACTCGAGGGAGACTTTGACGGTTGTGAGCTGCAGCATGTTGGCCGCAAAAGCAATGAGGAGGTAGACATACTCGCCAACATTGGCTCCACTTGTGCCCCGATGCCACCTGGAGTATTTCTAGAGCGCATATGCGAATGCTCCATCAATCCCAAGGCTCCAGAGAAGAATACAAGAATGCCAATGGACTCGGGGGTTATGCCACCCATCGAGCCAATGGCACTCGATGACACGGAGCCAGACATAGGACTCGAAGGTCCAATGGAGGTCATGATGATCAAGCCATCCTGGACCCAACCATATGTCACATACTTGCTCAGCAAAAGGTTGCCAGATGACCCGACTGATGCGCGTCATATAGCGCGATGATCCAAGGCATTTGCCCTCATCAATGGAGAACTGTACAAGCGCAACATCACAGGAGTTTTTCAGTGGTGCATCTCCAATGGGGACGGAAGAGCCATCCTCCTCGACATACACGAAGGCACTTGCGGGCACCATGCCAGTAGTCGCGCTCTCGTTGCCAAAGCTTTACGATCTATACTCTACTGGCCAACGGCCATGTGTGATGCCAAGGACATCGTCCAGCGCTGCAATCCTTGCCAGCGAATCGCGGATAAACCGCATGCACCTGGCGCGGAGCTCAGACCAATACCAGTGGCTTGGCCCTTTGCACAATGGGGACTCGACATGATCGGCAAGCTCCAGAGGTCCTCGCAAGGAGGATATGTCTACCTCCTAGTCACGGTCGACAAATTCACCAAGTGGATCGAGGCCATGCCGGTGACGAATCAATCAGGAGCCAGCGCCATCAAGTTCTTCGAGTCCATTGTCTTCCGCTTCAGGGTGCCGCATATCATCATCATGGACAATGGGACGAACTTCACCTCCAAGGAGTTCCAGGAATTCTGTGAAAACCTGGGAATAAACATTAGCTACGCCTCGGTGGCCCACCCTCAGACCAACGGTCAAGTTGAATAGGCCAACGACCTCGTCTGTGGCGGAATCAATAAAAGGCTCCTCCGGACACTCGAACAAGCTGATGGGTGCTGGCTAGACGAGGTACAATCAGTACTTTGGAGCCTGCGCACAACTCCAAACAGCACCACATGCTACACTCCATTCTTCATGGTGCACGGTGCTGAAGCGGTACTACCCATAGAAGTGAGTTACATAGCGTCGCGGGTGGTTGCTTACAACGAGAAAGAATCAACTCTCGCACTCAAAGACTCTGTCGACCTCCTCGATGAGGCATGCGAGATTGCAGCGGAAAGACCCTATGTGATTACTACAGTAATCCCAGGTGGCACCTATCGCCTCAAAGACCTCAAGAGCGGAGTCGCATACTCCAACCCCTGGAACGTCGCGCAACTGCGCCGTTTCTACCCTTAGATGTTTTTACTTTATAAATAAGGTTATTCATCCAGGCTACTTAACTACACATTGTACCTCGTGATATTCTGCGAATAAATAAAGCTAAGTGCCCCAAACCCTGTGTTTTTCTTCTTTCCTTGCAATTATTTTACTCGGGCGCTACGCCACCCTTTACATCTTGTTCCACGAACAACACAGTATCTTGAGTAGCTGACGCACTACCAATCGAACCCTTGATAACATCAACCCAGCTGCAACGCACCTGGCAGGTTGGCAAGGTGCTGAGATGAATACACGTCAGGCTAACAAAAAGGACCTGTATCTTCCAATACCTCAAAAAATACAAGCTAGCAAGCTCTTTACACATTAATGGGTATCAAACATACCCAACACAATCATATGAATTTTACAACACTTATACATCTATGTGCAGGATACAAACTACATTACTGCTGCAAAAGGAGAACATTTGTTTGATCTTCAAAGAAATCGACGATATCTTCAGCCAGCCAATCAACTGCCTGGTAGTGTGGGACCATGTTCCAGGTCATCCCTTCTGGTGGCAGCGGCGGCCCAGCGGCAACAGCCGCGACATTCACATCTGGACGATGCAATTGAACAAGCGGCAACGCAGCCTTGGCATCCGCGACCAATTGCTGGCGCACGCACTCGTGGCCTGTGCTGATATCTTGAAACTTCGCCAGCAAATCTAGCAAGCTTGATGATACCGCGTCTAGAGGAAACATCGCTTGGAAGGTATGCCTAGGGCACGACTGTGCCTTCTTCAAACACTGAAGCACCCGCGAGGCACGATCCTGCAGTGTTGCCAATGCGACTGCGCAGTCATGATCCACCTAGAAGTAACCGCTAGCTTGCAGCTGCTCCTGGGTCAGATTTTGCAGGCAAATGCTAACCCGGTCCCTCTCATCCTGTGGATGACGAGCACTAATAACTACAAGAAGAAAGAGAAGAGCATAAGACAGAGCATCGCCGCGAATGGCCAAAGAAAATGAAAAGAAGATAGAAAGCTAACACTTAAATTGCTCGTTCAGCTGTGCAACTTCTTCTAGGAGATACTTCTCGTGGGCAGTGGCCTTCTCGGCCTTTGACTTCCACACAGCTGCGTTACCGTGGATAATGGGCAACTCTTGCTCCAACTACTTTATCTGATCGCGCAGCCGCGCAAGCAACGATATCTCATCCACTCTTGAACTTGGTTGCGCCATAGTTTCATTAGTGGGTGGAGAGTAAGGAGGACCACTCGAAGGACCCTATTACAGCCAAACAAGAGGCAAATAAGACCAACTATGCATTAACAGGGAAAGGCTCTCAAGTTCAGCAATGTATCAAAAGGGGTACCCCCACACAATATGGTTCATCAAAAGAAAAGCTACGCTATTATAGATGGCAACTAAGGAACGTTCTGCTTCTTTGACTTTGACTTCGACTTTGAGGGCTTCCTCAAATCTATGGCAGTATCTGACGCCACAGACTTCCCAATGGTAGTCCGAGACGTCGCAGCCTTCACTCACCGCAGCTCCTCGGAATATTTGGCGACTATCTCAATGAAAGGAGGCCCATATTTATAGCATCTAGTAGCGAAGGGTTTGAAGACTACCTGCTGACCATCTACGTCGACAGGCATCGCCTCGGAGATCACGCTCGGGTCCATCTCCGCACCATGAGTTTGCGCCATCACGTGTACCATGGTGGCACCGACAGACCGTTGTGCATTCTTGAAGTCCATCGGGATGCCTTCTGCGAAGGATTCCACCAAGCCATCAAGATTTTTGATTAAGCTAGCCTTGGGAAACATATCCTCTCGGAGGTAGCTCAGCATGACCCTGGCTTTCCCGAGCGTGTCTTGGAGAGAGAAACTGCGATCCTCGACTTTGGCCATGGTGTCGGCCAAGGCATCTATGCGACGCAAGGCCTGGGCGTCGAAGCTTACGCCGACAGCCTCTGAAAAACAAAGGGTATAAGCACAGTGACATACAACAACAATAGGGAGAAATGCAAGTGAAGCAGAATAATACCTGAGAGTGCTTTCGCAATCGAGAAAATCTGTTCTACGAACAACTTCTCCCTTTTGGTAGTGGAAGCACGCATATCTTCCTCGCGCTTTTGCGACTCCTCCAGAGCCGTGACTGCCTCATCGCGCTTCTTCTCAGCTGCGGCAAGTCCCTTCTCGAGGGAAGTAACGCGACAGAGAAGCTCATTATGTTCACCTACAAGGGGCAGAACACGACAGCATGTGAGTCTACAAACCTCTATTCAAGAAGAGTGGAGAGATAAGATTAACACAAACCTTCGACTACATGATGGCATGCTGTCAACCTAAGGCAAGAATCTGCTCCGCAAGGCGAGTTGGATCCTTCATGATGGGCTACATCAAAAGATAAGAAGCATCAGCATTAGCAAATCTAAGCAAAGTGTGCACATCAATCAAAATTCGAATGCCAGCGGCAAAGGACACTTACGTGGTCCTCTAGGGACTCCGAAGGTTCCTGTCGAGTGGGCGTCCGTGCAACCATCTGGTGCTCCCCAGCATGGGGGGAACACGAAGAGTTGGCGCCGGAATGGGCCGCCACTGGAGGAGAAGGAGACCATATGGCCACCTCCTTGTTCTTGGAGTCTGCGACACCAGATTCTTTAACAAATTGGCAGTCGTCAGAAGACGACACCGTTTGACTGCAAATACCCAACACCACTTTAGAAGAGAAAACTTCAAGGAAAACAAGACGATCTCGAAAAATATAAAGACTTACCCATCAAAATTCTCGAGGTCAGAAGAATCTCCTGACGTCTCCTTCGGTAACCTCAGCTTCTTCCTAGAGGGAGGAGCCATGGCACGCACGAGAACGGCGGTGATTGGCTCCTCCACAGCAGTTGGAGGATCCTCCGGTGTCGACGGTGAGGAGGCATCCGAGCCCTCGCTACGGGAACGATTGCGAGTCCCGTGATCACTAGACTTAGGGGCTTCTTCTTCCTCCCCAATTGGGACAGTGGAGCCCGACTCGTCCTTTTCCTCCGCTTCATGCGGGATAAATCCTTCAGGCTAAGCAGGCAAGCTGGCAGCCACTTTCCAGTCCTATAGTTAGAAGAAGCATCAGTATATCAAGCACCTAACACGCAATCAAAAATCTAGAAAACTTCATAGGAAAAATCTACCTCAGGTGGAGGATTTCTGGCGTCAAATGGAGGCATGACGGAGTTGCCTAGGAGATCCTCCTTGGTGGTGTGCTTGGTCACCAGCCGCAGCCTCCTGTCCACTTCACCCAAAGAAATGCCCTCCATAGAAATGCGAGTGACATTAAACGTACCAATCCAGTGGTACATCAGGTGCGCCCTGGCCTGCAGAGGCCGTACACGGCGGCGCAACCATGTACGAATGAGTTCAGTGCCACCTTCCTCCTTGCCTATGGGGTGTTCGTGGTCGCAGACACACTGATACAGCATCTCTGTCTCCTTGGCTTCGCCGGGCATCACGACGTTCTTCTAGGATCGTCTCTTCTTGCAGACCGCCACCGGATCGAAGGGCGCGAGTCTATAGTGCTCTCCGTCGGCCTTTTGGTCATGGGTGTGGAACCACTTATCCCTCCACCCTTGGACAGATGCGGTTAGTTTGATGTCGAAGTAAGTGACATTGGAGCCGACGTGGATCCCGCAGCCTCCTACGCAATAGACTACAGAACCTGACCCCGACTGACGTTTGAGCTTAAAGAGCTTCTTGAAGAGACCGAAGTGTGGCTCGATTCCGAGCCATCACTCGCAAAGAGTGATGAATCAGGCGATGTGGAGAATAGAGTTTGGGGATAGCTGGTGCAGCTAGAGCCCGTAGAAGCAAAGAAGACCCCTAACAAACGAATGCAGGGGAAGAGAGAGACCGCAAATGATGAACGCAAGGATCATCACTCAAAAACTTGCGGGGGGGGACTGGGGATTACCTCTTCGCCAGGAACACGAGAGTCATCCTCCGCAGGAGGAAGCGCTCCATCTTGGCGCTGGGTGAACATCTCTGATGGCTTGATGATGGATGGGCGCCATGACCCATTGGTGACGTAAGTTCCCATGCCCTTCTTCTTCCCTGCCACAGCGGCAGCACCGGTGCCCATGGTGGTGGCACCCTTCTTCTTGGGCACCACAATAGTAGCAGCAGATCCAGCGATGGTGCCTCCTTTCTTCTTGCCCATCTTGCGCTGGTGACGTGAGCGCAGGAAGTAACTAGGGAAGGTGCGGAGTTGGTCCAGCACCACAGAGGAGCGGTGAGCAATGGAATAGCAAGAACAACAATGGCGGAGATGCGTGAAGGAGAAGAAGATGTGGGGAAATTTACCGCACGATGAACCCCTACTTAACCTCCCAGCAGATGCCATTCAACGGCCAGGAGAAAATCAATCCAGCACGTGGCACACATCGACGTCGACACGTGGCAAGGGTAGAGCGCAAACCTTCGCCCCACTCTGCTCATTACGCGCGAGAATCGACGAGACACAGTTAAACCAGAAGATTACACACGCCCGGTCAAATCCAAGTCAGAGAATGGGGCCCACTACTCGTCATGTCCCGTCAAAGCCTCTCACGTGGGTAACTGAGGTCATCTCATTGTCAGCACTGATGTCATTAACTCCAGCAGGAGCATCTTTTTTTACTGTTGTGGTCCTTACTCGAGTCTTCGACTCAACCAAGCACTCGGGGGCTACTCCTAATAGGAGCGCTGGCCGCGCACCCGAAATTTTTTCTAAGACATTGAAGAACCCTTCACTTGAATCAACAATTCGATTATGGACTTCCGGTTACTCTCATAGGGAGCACTAAAAGCACATTCGACTGAAACAAGCAAAAAAAAAGACGACAATAGTCGCAAAGTACTTATAGTCCCCACTCGAGTCTATGACTCGAATAGGCACTCGGGGGCTAATCCCATAAGGAGTGCTGGTCGTGCACCTTATGATTCTTTCTTATACATTACATTGTGTGTTGATAACATCCACACTCAAATTTTATGGCGACTCCACCTCATAACTTCCCTGCAAAGAGATTGCGTCTCCTGGGTTACCCGAATCATCTCCGCGATGACAAAATTCGGATGTCGCATCTACGACGTGAAGATAAGATTGGAATAAGGCCTGGCAACGCATCTGCAGCGCTCTACCAGAAAATATATGTGCCTGCAGGTACGATGAAATATTCCTTGACGGACACGTCGAGTGCTCGCACTTATATACTGGGATTCGACTCATGTAAGACCTCTGCGGCCTGAGTCGAATTACACCAGCCCTTTTCCGAATTCGAGTCCGGGGACTTGAGTTTGATTAGATTGCGTTGTTTTGACCTAAGGCAGTTAACTGATCCCGATGCATTGGATGAATCAGACACGTATATCAACAGTCCCTATGACATCAATCAAAGCATTCGAAAATATGCTCAACTGTGCACTCAAAAGACTTCATAAAGTCTCCACTCGAATCTACGATTCTAGCGGACACTCAGGGGCTACTGATGTGGGCATACCTTACAGGTACTCAAGTTTGGTATATACGGCCTGATCTGGCAAAAGCCCACGACGTTACCAGGGCCCAATCCAGGATTCGAGTAACCCACAGAGACTCCGATTGCTTGTAGCACAAGATGTAGCTTAAGATAGAAAGTTTAAAGGGACAAACCCTAATATATAACCGACTCGACCAACTACTCGAGACCTAGCCTATCTATATAAAGGCTAGGAGGGGGTGGCGAGGAGGACAGTCACAACCCTAGTTTCCACAACCATCGCCATATTACATCTGCGCACCCCTGTAACTTTCGACTCCTTCGATAATTCCAAGAGTAGACAAGAAGGAGTAGGGACCTCTACGAGACATGAACCTGGGTAAACCTTGAGTCCATGTGTGCTTGTTTGCTAGCCGATTGATGCGTTAACCCCTCGTCAGCTCTCTCCTTCTCCAAAACCCAAGTCCATCACAATGGGCATTGGTGAGTTAACCCCTCGTCAATTACATTTTTAATGTGTAGATTTTATTCGTGGTGATCATTTTGGTATATTATATGTATTTTTGTGATTTTTAAATAATAAGATATGATTTTTATAAGTTTTATCACTTTATAAATACTTAATAAATAATAATATTTAGTTGAGTGACACAAAAATGTACAAAAGTATTTTATAAATGTATATTTTGTTGTTCTAAGAATTTTGATATATGATACTTGTTTTTATGAATTTTAAATAATAGTATATGCTTTTAAAGATTTATCCTTAATAGAATATTTGCTAATGATAATAACTATTTCATTTAAGTTGGAAAGTAAAGTATAATAATAGGTTTAAATTATAGATTTTATTTTTCTGAACATTTAGATATCTAATATATATTTTTCTGAATTATAAAATAAAAGTTATTGAATTTACAAGATTTAATCATTTTATTAATTTTTTGGAAAATATTTATATTTGAATTTATAATGTTTTATCTATTTACTAAACAGAGAAACACTTTTTACATTGACTCCTAATCTAGCCAGGGTTACTGACCAGTGGGGTCAGGGCCACATCATCGGCCACAGGGGCACTGACCAAGTCAAACTCAATGACTAGACGAGGGATGACGCGTGCATGACGTCAGCACGACATCACCGCGCCGGCCACCCCTAGTGGGTTGCTAGCGCCGGCGTTTGCGGGCGCGTGGTGGCGAGTAGGACTAGGCATTCGAACGAGGAGACCGAGGTGGTCCAAGTAGTAGAGGTGCTGCCCAATATTGGCCACCAGAGCTACTCTGGCGACCACCTTCTGCGGCGACCGACAACGGGCTACGGCGTGAAGGTGATACAAAACAAAAGGGGAGTCGAGGAGGGTACTGGAAGATTCAGTGGCTTACCAGGAACACGATGGTGTGGTCGGGGAAACAAATTGTGGCCAAAATCGATGGGGACGGCAACAGTCGGACTCGGGGAGGGGTCACGATTAGAACCTCAGAGGCTTCACCAGCACAAGCTAGCCAGGGCAATCGACCGAGAAGAGCACAAGGAACACCGTGGTGGCATCAGATGGTCCAGGGACGGTTGAGAGCGAAGGCTTCCCAGAGCTCTGATGAGCTAGGGTTCTGGTGCTCGCACAAAGAGAGGAAGGGGGAGCTAAAGAGAGGGAAATGGATGAGGATGAAGGGTAGTTGGCATGCCGGGCTTCTTATCCTCCATGGTGACGTAGCCAGCTACACGAACCATGACGCGAAGATGACAGATGGCGGAGCTCTGGCCAGCAAGCTGCTTCTAGCTGGAGGAGGAAGACGACAACGCACATTTTGTGGAAAAACCCCTGGCAACTTTTTTGGCTCAACCCGTGGTACTCGGTCCCACCTGTTAGCCAGAGAGGGAAATAAGTTGGGCTGTTGTTGGGCTGAGGGGAACTGAGCGGTTTATTTCTTCTGCTGCTCGTGAGCGGGGATTAGAGAATGGGCCATGGGCCGCATCGGATGGTGATTCTGTCTCCTTTTACTTGTCTATTTTTATTTCTATTTTTTCTCATTTCCTTTTCAATTTTACTTTTCTCAATGGTTCAAATATTCAAAATTTAGTGGATCGACAAGGGTTCTACATGCTTAATGTAACTAGTTGGTTTGGCATTTCTTTTTAGTATATTTTACAATTCATGATTATATAAAGGATTATTTTCATCAGAAAATATAATAGGAAGTAGGGTTTTAGGGGATTTATTCCTTATATAGAGAATCTTATAAAATGACTTTGTTTACACCATGATACTTATTATGTTAAGGATTTAAAATGGTTAGTGATATATATAATTATATTCATTCTTAGGCTCATTAATGCATATACAATATAATGCATTAAACCTTGTGGTTCATAATATGGTGATTTAAATTTCATGGTTCTCAATACCTAGTGATTTCTTCTACTCAAATTCTAATTAATTTGTAGTGTTTAGAATTACCACAGAGCAATCTTGGTTAAGTCATTAGGCACGAATAACAATCATTTATAAAGAAATGAAGATATTCATTTACAAATAGTTAAAATGGGTTTTGAGGATATTTCATAGACTCATATTCTATTATGAATATGGACGAAGATTAAGGGCTAAGACATATTGACTTCATGTTTTAATAACTCACTTGGAATGAGCTACTGAGATTGCTTTCCTAAAGTGATATAGATAGTTCTATTATTCTAGGTTTCTATTAGGGTTTAAGATAATAAAGTAGACAAGGCTTTCATCCATAAACACTCATCTGGTTCTCTAATTATTTCTTGGAAGCTTCATTTGTCCAAGAGATATTATTCAACGGTTACCTAGGAATAAGAATTGGTTCTACTGCCAACTTGATTCTAGGGTTTTGGACAAAGAGATGGATATGGGACTCTTGATGGATTTCTATGATCTTGGTTAAGGTTTTCACAAGGATTCATATTCTCACACTTCACTAAGCTAAGGTCATAGTGAAGGGATTCCTTTCCTAAAGATACTTTATTTAAATCTCTCATCTGATTCACTACGATCTATTCTTTCTAAATGAACTAGTCATCTGGCTCCACCATATCCATCGTCATATGATGACATGGTCATGCCACTTGAACAATATTCCTCAACATTCTTCTCTAGTATATAACATCCATTTCTTAGCTACCACTAATGAATCTCTCAGTGTAGCTATATCTAACTCCATCCATTAACTCTTTTTATATTCACCTTGCATCTACATCCAAGGCTTGCAAGATTACAATTCTCTCTATATCGCATGTGATATCAATCCTCTGGAATAGGTATGGTACTACTCTCCATAATACAAGTTTGTTCTTGTATTAGCTTGGTTAAGCTACTATGCCTCCAACTACTCCACACAACTCATATTATATACTTCATCATACCTAGCTTGACCACTCATGATCAAGCTAGATGATTCAGCTTACTAGGCTTTCCTAATTTGGTGTTCTCACAACACGTCTTCATCATCTAGTCATATATTCTCAAGTGACTTGAGAGTAATGACCACCAACCTTTGATCATACAAAGCTTAGGCTTCTAATTATCTGATCAAGATTTATCATTAACTAAGTAGTTGACTTGTACTAGTCTCTCTATAAGGCTTATCTTGTTAAGGAAACTTACTCCATATTTATATCTACTTGACTTAATAAGATTATTATTTGGTACTCTACTATTACTAGCTTTCTTATAACTCCTTAAGTACTCACTTAAGTTTTAGGTTTAGATACATCTTCTAGTGAACTCATGATTGAGTTATCTCCTCCAACATCATATGGTTTGATCTCCACTAAGGATCTCATTCCATTGATGATGCAACACTCTACCATAACTAGTTCCTCCTTCTTATTAAGTTTACTTAAGTTCTTTGGAAGGTCAATATAATAGGTCAAAGCTAAGAGTCAATAACTTCTCAGTCAGGAATCGATCACTCAACATTGATGATCAATTGACACTAGGACTTGGTTAAATAGGAATGTCACCTATTAACACGGTATTAAGGATATGATATGAATGGTCTTGGCTCAACTTCCTTTCTACTCTATTTGTGATAAGAGTTAGTGTTTAGGAACTACTCCATCCGTCCCAAAATATAAGGAGCCTAAGGATTGGTCAAAAGTCAAACCTTACTAACTTTGACCAAATATTTAGAAAAAATATCTACATCTACAATATTGAATGGACATATTAAGAAAATATACTTTATGGTGAATCTATTGATATTAATTTAGTATTATAAATTTTTATATTTTTGTGTATAATCATGGTCAAACTTAAAAAATGTTGAATTTTGACTAATCCTTAGGCGCCTTATATTTTGGGAAGGAGGGAGTACCATGATACCCATGGTAGGAATAACTATGGCAACATATATACCAAGGTTTAGTTATTTAATTTCTTTACTTGAGTTATATACTTAATTGGGTATTCAGGGTTTGTTGTAGATAATTCCTGAATATAATCTTTAGAAGATTAAGTATACATCCTTGAGTTATTGTATGGAATACCACATCATGATCTCTACAAGATCAAGCTCTCCTTATTGAGTAGTGTGTTAGGGGTTTAACATTTGATCTACCCATAGATCAAATTGTACTACCCAAAAATAGGATTTTAGCAAAGGTCATATTGACACTTATCGCAATCAACTTGATGATCTACTTCAGTTCCACCAAGTTAAGATAAGCTTCAATCACTTTGACAAGTTTTAATCAAAAGCGCAAAAATTATCCAGATTTTCTATGCATGAATGCAATGCACACACCTGATCTCAGCTTATTTCTAAGCTCTAATGCTAGGATGTTACAGTCTCTCCCCCTTAAATCAACTTCGTCCCCGAAGTTTGTACTCTCTTACGTTTGGGAATGAGGAGTTGACTTGTATTGATCACGGAATTTCTCAAATTCCATTATGATCACAAATGGGGATAATTGAGGTATCCTGTATCCAGATCTTATTCCTTGAATCCTCTTCATTCTTAATAGAATCCATTTATCATTACCAATTTACCACCAATTTCCTTATACTATAATCCCTTTGGGTTATGTCCTTATTGTCCTATTTAGAATTGGTTGTGGACACATTTTGTCCATTCCAATCCGGTTTTCCTATTACACTACACCGGTCTCTTTTGGAATACACTCTTTACTCTTAAGGACAAATTACGAGTTGTTTCCTTTAGACTAGTCCGCTAAAGTTAATCCATTTTATCTCCTTCGATCATGAATCCGGACATACTCTCGGAAATACTTTATAATAATGACTTCTTATAACCTTATGAGAATAAGGCTTAACCTCATCATAGCCTAGTAAATCTTCTCCAGCCTTTACTCAGAAATTCAGACAACAACACTTTAGTGTTTATTGTTTACTATCCCCCTTGGGGTTTCCTAATGGCCTTTAAGCTACACGTATAATACTCATTGACTCTATGGTTAAGATATTGGTCTCTGTCTAGCTTACACTTTACCTCTATAAAGTCTTATGAAAGAATATGCAGTATACCCACATAACTGCGGATCTCCGAAATGAATCTTCCAACGTTACTTGTCTTACTTTTATCTTCTTAGACATTATTTCTCACCGATAAATCCTATTTCATGAAACGTCTCGAAAGTCGCTCGTTTAAACTTTATACTTCTTTATGTCTTTCTTAACTTAGGCCAAGTTTTGTGCTCTTTAAATCATACAAAGATTACCTAATTAGCTAAAATGCTAGGATACCTGCTACGGATACTAGCTGTGGATCCTCTTTGGTGTATGGATTACCCTATAGGTTCTGGACTTACTACTGGCATTCTCTCTGAGTTGTCAGAGCTTGAATACCACTTTTGTTCCAAAACTTCTTCTTTGTATCCTTCCAAGTTACTTCCATGAACTTGGTACAACTACTTCATTAGCTTCTTGGAAACATCACCCACTTTGAGAGAACTTAATTCATCATTTAATGTTGCTCCACACCCTTTTACACACTAATATTCCTTCTTATTGCCAACTCCTAGTGAGTTGGGATTGATCCATCCTTCAAAATAGTGTTGATACTCCTTATATTTGGCTTCATTCTTCCTGCAAGTCTTCATCTTGATCTTCGTAACTCGTCACTCCCTTACACAAATTCCCTTTTCTATCTAGGTCTATAACATCAACTAACTTGTTGATGTAACATGCATTTGCACATCAACTCAAACTTCATGCACAGATCTAGTCAATGAAGAAGATCCAAGAAAACCAAAGAAATCCAAATGTGGTACATATAACACACATTATTCTAAGACCATAATATAGTAGTTGAGTAAAACATCTCTAGAATTCAGGCTTAGTGTGTAGTATATGACACCTCCTAATATAGGTTTACATCGTGATACTTAGCACTTAGTGGTTAACTATTCTTTGTCTCAACATTTACCCAAACTGCCCAATTGCAATTGGATGATTTTGAGCAAAGTGGTCTCAATTTGGTTTTGACTAACCTCTTACATTTCTTTTGGGGCTATTAAAGACTATGAACTTTCTAGTAGACCATAAATTATCCTCACAAGATCTCTCAATACTACCAACAAATTGTAGTTACTACCTTATTCCAAAAATTATCGTAATATTATGACACCTATGACTTCTATCATAGACCTACACTATTCTTTACTTACCGGTGTACAAGATTATTTACTTTGTACTAGTCCTAATTAAAAACTTAGCATGGTCTTGGAGCTAATCTCACCATGATGCCTCTTCTTTTTATCTTACTATTGTTGATTTTAAACCAAATCCTAATTCATCGCGTAGAATTCTCAAGTGAATCCCACATGATTTACTTCCCATTATATCCATACATGTTCTAATGGTCTTCATCATGTAGCCTATAATTACCATATAATGATAAGATTTTGCTACCTTACGTGGATCCTATGGATAGACTACATGTCAACACCCGGATTTTTAATTCTAGATGCCTGTTATGACATACCTCACAATCCCAGGATTACCATCTTTGTAAGACATAACAGATTGGATATCACAGTACATCATCCATTACAAACCATAATAAGGTATTACACAAATAAAGGATATCATGATCCGGTCTTAATACAATCAAGCAGCGGAATAATAAGCATAGTAGTGGGCTCCATCTTCAGGGTCACAGGCAAAGCTGACGATGGGAGATGATCCTAGTTGTCGTAGACCTCCTGCTATCCGTCATCCTGGTAGTCCTCCTCATCGTATGGCCACGGGAATAGCCAGGGACAAAGCCATGAGTACTCTTTAAGTACTCACAAACTATCACTAACAGGTAAGGTAGCTCTAATAGGAATCTTAAGCTCTAGGTTTATTTGCAAAAAGGCAGGTTTATCTAAACTGAGTTTAGAAGTAAAGAAAACTAATTTAATGATCTAAATCACTTTAATTGGGAAACTAGTTTTCATATTCACAACCCTGTTGTGATCAAGTCAAAGTCACAATTCATTTCACAAGTCATTTTGAAAACATCTGACGACGGAACATATGGCCACTCCAACTGTCCATGATTGCGGACGCGGCTATTCGAATAGTTTGACACTCTGCAGAGATGGTACACTTTGACCACAAAATTCGATACATCTGTCAGGGATAATCCTGAATCATCATACTTAGTATGCGGATAATCAATCATAACCTTTCAATTACACACTCTAGTATAGGCACCTCCCCTATGAGCTTGGCCTCCCAGCCATGGCTATCTGCCATCCTGAGCACTGCATAGGTGGACAAACATCAAGAGGTAGCCTCAGCTCAAACCTCTTTGGCAAGGGAACCCATACTAAGGCATATAAACTTCCGGCTAAGCCCTACCCAATTCAGGTATTGTGGTTGTACGGTGAAATTGGAATGGTATCGCATCCGAACCCAACCATCAGTTTTTGTAAAGGGCTAAGGCTCATGCCTCAACATTTTCATCATCAAACCATTGTGTTTCTCAACACATGTAAAACATGTCAATAGAATGACTCATCATTCCAAGGTTTTCATAATCATTTTCACCAAGTATTCCCATCTAAAGTGATCAACTTTTATGCTTAGCACTAGCCACTAAGGTTAAGAGTGCTCACTAGTGAGGGGTGCTAATCTTAAATCTGACGCCATAGAATGACATCTAAGTGGAACTATATAGGCCTAGTTTTATACTCTTGATGCTATCTATACTATCTTTCCACTTCTCACAAAGCACTAACTAAAAGTAAAGAACTTTGGTAAAGTAAAAGAGTAAAGCTTGCAAGTAAAACTTGGGATTGGTATAATCATACTGGTATAACCAAAGCATGCCTATTGCATCTTGCTTAAGTTAAGACTTGCAAGGGTTAGCTTGCATGGTTCTAGCTTGCACATAATAGCTTGCCTTGGTTGGTGCAGTGATTGAAGTTTTCTTCTTCTTCTTGGTAGTACTCCTCCTCCTCGTATCCTTGGTCGGTACTATTGTCTATAAATGAATACAGGGTACACAATCACCAAACAATACTTAATTACTTCTATTTAGCACACTAAGGCTCACACTTGATGATCTAGCATCATCACAATCATCACATGAATTAAAGAACTAGTTTTATTCATTTTATTTTAGAGAAGTAATTTCTACTCATTGAAATTAATTAAGATTTAATATTCTCCAATTAAAATATGGGATCATGTTGACACATGTCATCACCACATATTTTAATACATGGGAATGTGATTTAAAGTGTTGATCATATTTTATAAAGTTTAAGATTATTCTTTAATAAATTTAAAGTGACTAGAAATGCCCTAATAGCATTAAATTGGTACTAGTCCAAAGTCACTGCAGGCAAACCTAAATATTTTTACATATTCGGATAGATATTGTCAAATGTAATTTTTGAGAGTTGGAATCAACTCAACAGCTATTATGGTTGATTTTTGAAAAATGTTTGAAGTTGCAAAAGTCTCTGTCTTGTTATATTTGCTATAGATTATCTCTAACTCCAAATAGTATCAATCCAATGGGCTTGGATAGATAATTTAAATACCTTTCTAGCAAAATTTTAATCATGCAATTTGGTTCAGTGAAACTCTCTGAATTGATTTTAGAATCTAGGTACAGAAACTAGTTTAAACTAAAATGGAAAATCAATATTTGAATTTCCTGGGCTGCGCGGGAAAGCTAAACGGGCCGACCCAACTGCACTGCGCAGCGCAGCGGGCTACTGATAGAACGGCGCCACTAGTCAGTGACTTTGTTAAACCAAAACGGTATCGTTCAACCAAAGCCCTACGATTAGAATCTGATCTAACGGCTACGGTTCATCATCAACGACGAACAGCTCCGACGAGGTTTTAACCCTAACACGGCGGTGGGTGTCTAGCTAGGCTCACCTGGGCTTCAGCTAGGTCGGTGACGGGGGCGATCGACATGGTAGACGACGCCGGTTCGACGCGTGGTCGCGGTAGGGCTTGGGGTGGTCGAAATCGACGGTGCCCTTCTCCTCCAGCAGCGGTGGGCTCTAGTGAAATTCTGGCGCGGTGGTGCTCACCTTGCTCCGGGAAGAAGTGGGGGAGTGGCTGTGAGGAGTGGGGAGTGGAGTGGTGTGGAGAATGGAGGCGGGGTGGCCTCCTTTTATACTGCGGCGAGGGGACCGACCGGTGCGGCGTGAGATCGACGGTGGCGTCGCTACATGCCGCTTGCATCATGGCGGAGGTAGGTGGATGGTGCAGTGTTCCCTGGTGGTTCTCACGGGCGTAATGGCGAGGCGTGGGGCGGTGTGGTTTGGCCGGGTGCGTGCGGCGCTCCGCGCGGACGCAGAAGTCTTTGCAGCGGCATGCGGCAGCTGCGGGTCGCGCGGCGGCGAACAGGGTTGTCTGCTGGGTTGCTGCGGTCATGGCGAGCTAGTGCACGCGAGGCGGGGGTGAGGTGCGGTCTGGGCGAGCTGGTCGGGCGCGGCGAGCTGGCGCGCTCTGGACATGGCGCAGAGGCATGGTGCGCGGCGTAGCTAGGGTGGTCCAAGGCACGGCTAGGGTCGAGGCTGGAACAAGGGGTGGCGGTGGAGTGAGGCATGCTTCCTGGACATCATGGTTGGCTACGGAGGTGTCTGCTCTGAGCTGGCCGTGGTCGGCCGGTGATGACTAAAATCGGGTGGCGGTCCACGGTGCAAACGGCAAAGGGGGACTTGGTCTGGGTGCTGGCTATGCTTAGAGGAGATAGGGGAGTGAAGTGGAGACCAATTGGTTGACTAATTACTATGAAAACAGTGAAGTAGGCAGGTGGTTAAATTAGTGTAAGCAAGGTGTTTATAAAAATGGCCGCATGAAACTTGCTTTGGAAATTTTGATTCAAAATTTTTGAGTGATCTTAAGTTAAGCTTCAGAGTCTATGTTTGCTTAGAGAGGTCAAGGGGAATTGATTTGATAGGTTTTTGAAAAAGTGGGATCTTAACATATGAACTAGATTCAATTTTCAACTATCCATTAAATTGATTTGAAAGATGTTTTTGTAAGTTTGTAAAGTGGGCCTTGATACCATTTTACTTGGTCTAGCAAGGGGTGAAAAGAATTAGAAATGTTTCTGTTAGAAATTAGCTTCTAGGAACACTCAAAGTGGCCTAGTGGTTTACTTTTGTCAAAATGACCATTTACTTTATTTATTCATATTTGATTTCTTTTTCTTTTGATTTTGTTTGTAATTGGTCTAGATGATGTAATATTCATCTTTAAACCATTTCACATCATTTGTAACAATCAAGCTTGGAATTTTCAAACAATCACACATTAATGCAAAACTAACATGCATTCATATTTAAATTATTAAGAAAAGTTTTTGTTAACCCTAACTTTGGGTGATTTGAACTTGATAATCTTGATTAGAAGTTTTGGGGTGTTACACTACACTATTAAAATACTCCCCAAGATATTCTAATCTCAGTTCTAATCTTCTTTATATTTCAACTTACTTAAGATATCGTAGGGGCGTTATACCTATTTAGAGCTACACTAGGATGACATTTCTCTGGGGAAGATAGATAACCACTCTTTAAGAAAGATGATTAAAATATCTTACTTAAGTGTGACAAGATTATCCTCAAGTGGATACCCATAACAATTCTTGGTTTAGATAAGATGGCTCCTATAGTCACTATCCAACCTACAGATCTCCTAAAAGGGTTTTAATCCTAAGGTCAAAGCATATGCTCTGATACAAGCTGTGGTGACCCAGCATACCACTACATGATGTAGTACACTATAGTCATTGACATAACACTAATGAAACACTGTTCACTAGTATTACATCCCTCAGAGTGGTACAACAGAAACACAGCATGTCCAAGACATGACTATAGATTACAACTCGACTCTTTACAAAAGATCCAGAGAGAACTCTAGGTTAGAGAGAAAGAAACTTCTTACAAAGAAGAACCAGAAATAATAACTCAGAACTATCTAGCTAATAAGACTAGCATCTAAACTATCTAGCCTGGAATTGCTACTAATGCAATGCTCTACAGAGGTAGGTTTTGTGGCTAGAGAGTCTATTCCTAGATAATCTGGAACTTCGTCTTTACTTCAGTTGATGTATATGTTGACTTCCTTGACTTCATTGAAGGACTTGAGCAGTCGATGATGGTTTCTTGAGTACCAAGTTGATGTTGACGACGTATTCCATGACTTAGAACCTAGCAAGGGTTAATAAGGTACAGCTGAGTATGAGCGTACTCAGCAAGTTCAATAAAAAGGAGTGTATGATGCACTATCTCTACATCCACAGACCAAAGGTCGTAGGCAATGCAGGTTTTCGTAAACATTTCTTCAAAAGTTGTTTTTATTCTGAAAACTATGTCCGTCAGCCTTCACAGGTTGACCAGAACCTTCATGGGGTTTCTTCCCTGCCGCGTTCGTAGCTACTTCTCGGAATAGGGAGTAACATGTCACAATTTTTACACTCTATAGAGGTGTGTCACTTTTCCCATGAGAGACCTTAAGCTTTGTTGCACGGTTCCCATGAAGATCCAGTTGACTTCTCCATCCCATTCCAAATCTCATGGTTAACACGTAATATACGGTGCGAGAATCACTGGCGATATTGGTTGATTAAGTCCTAGATATTATGTTCCTTTACCACTAGAACTGTATCAATAGATTATTACCATATGGTAAATAATTCATAATCATATTATTATGAAAATAGTGTTTTCTGACCTTTTTGAAATGCAGGTGATGACAATATTTGAGTTACAAGTATTTGATAGAAAATAACCAAAGGACGTGAGCAACTTGTGAACTTTCCTTTTGTGATTGCAAGATTATGCACTCACGGTCTTCGAGACAATAGAAGATCCAAAATCTGGAAATAGCATCATTGGTCCGGTAAGGACTAATGTTTAAAGAAGCAAGATGCAATTATGCATAAGTAATGTAATGCAATTTGATAAACGCTAATCCTTGGAATAATCGTATGTGATCTAGGGTTCGAAAACTGGGGCTGGTTTCTTTAGAATGTGTTTCACTTTTATACCAGCTTCACACTTGTGTTTCTTATTAAGGCTTTTGAGAGTGTGTGTGAAACAATATGTAAATACAACAAGTAGCATACAATATTAAAGCACTCAAATGGGGCATGGTATCTAAAAGATTTTTAAGCAAGATTATTAATCAATTAGAGCCTTTATAGAAATGCTTAAGGATTACTTCTAATGTTTCTTAAAGAATAAATTTTGAGGGAAAGGTTTCTTTTACAAAGGAAGGCATTTAAATTTGAAGTTAACACTATAAGGTTTTCTTACTAATGTTCAGTATTAAAGAAGTAAACAATTAGCATTTTTGAATAGCTATTCCACTAACAAGTGGAGACATATATATTTTGTAATATGTCATCATATTACAGGTGGTTCACTTCTTAGGGTTTCACAATAAGGGGAAATACAAGTAGTATTGCTTTTATGGGAGTGGTCTCTTAATATTATAAGTGAATAGAATCACTTACTTATTTTAGAATTAATGCTTATATTTTATAATCATGAGAAAGGCAATACTTAAAATATTTAAGAACTTTGCTTAGATTTTTAAGTGAATTCTTAGATAAAAGAAATAGTAGATATTATCTTGGTGTTTTTTATAAATTAGGAGAATCCTCAAAACAAATAATATACTCTTTGTCAATGATTTTATAATTGATAAAATCTTTTTAAGAAGATTAAGATACACTTAATTTTTAAATGGTAATTTTAGGATATACATCTTAAAATGATTAGACCTATTTTTACTTCACTTGAACATCAATTGAACTTGTTATTAAACTTTTAGACTTTAAACAAATAATGATAAAGGCAATAGTAAGGATTTATATATTTTTAATGAATTAAAATAAAAAAAATTGGTTTTAACAAGCCTTATTAAACCTTTACATTTATTTTACTTCAAACGTGAAGGGTTATATTTTTAGTGCGTAGATTTTATTTTTTGTGATCATTTGGAATATTATATATATTTTTGTGATTTTTCAATAATAAGATATGATTTTTATAAGTTTTATCACTTTATAAATACTTAATAAATAATAATATTTATTTGAGTGACACAAAAATGTACAAAATAAATTTATAAATGTATATTTTGTTGTTCTAAGAGTTTTGATATATGATACTTGTTTTTATGAATGTTAAATAATAGTATATGCTTTTTAAAAATTTATCCTTAATAGAATATTTGCTAATAATAATAACTACTTCATTTCAGTTGGAAAGTAAAGTTTAATTATAGGTTTAATTTATAGAGTTTATTTTTCTGAACATTTTGATATATAATATAGATTTTTCTAAATTATAAAACAAAAGTTATTGAATTTACAAGATTTAATTATTTTATGAAATTTCTGGAAAATATTTATATTTGAATTTATAATGTTTTATCTATTTACTAAACAGAGAAATACTTTTTACACTGACTCCTAATCTAGCCAGGTCACAGATCAGTGGGGTCAGGGCCACGTCATCGGCCACATGGGCACTGACCAAGTCAAACTTGATGACTGGGTGAGGGATGACGCATGCATGCCATCAGCACGACATCACCCCGCCGCCCTCCCCCCAGTTGGTCGCCAGCGCCAGCATTTGCAGGCGCGCAGGGGCAAGTAGGACTAGGCATTCGAACAAGAAGACCGAGGTGGTCCAAGTAGTAGTGGCGCCACCCAATATTGGTCACCGGAGCTACTCCAGCGACCACCTTCTACGGCGACCGACAACGGGCTACAGCATGAAGGTGATAAGAAATGAAACAGGAGTCAAGGAGGGTACTAGAAGACTCAGTGGCTTACCAGGAATGCGACGGTGTGGTCGGGGAAACGATTCATGGCTGAAATCAATGGGGATGGTGATGATCGGACTTGGGGGAGGAGGTCATGATTAGAACCTCGAAGGCTTTGCCGGCACGAGCTAGCCAGGACAATCGACCAAGAAGCGCACGAGGAACACCGTGGTGGTCTCAGATAGTCTGGGGACGGTCGGGAGCGATGGCTTCCCAGAGCTCTGATGAGCTAGGGTTTCGGGGCTCTCACAAAGAGAAGAAGAGGGAGCTACAGAGAGGGAAATGGATGAGGATGAAGGGGAGTTTGCGTGCGGGCTTCTTATCCTCCATGGTGACATAGCCAGCTACATGAATCGCGATGTGAAGGCGGCGGATGGTGGAGCTCCGGCCAGCGAGCTGCTTCTAGCTGGAGGATGAAAAAGATGACGTCCCTTTTGCAGAAAACCCACTGGTAACTTTTGTGGCTTAACCCGCGGTACTCGGTCCCACCTGTCAGCCAGAGAGGGAAATAAGTTGGGCTATCGTTGGGTTGACGGGAAGTGAGCAGTTTATTTCTTCTGCTGCTCGCGAGCAGGGATTAGAGAATGGGCCGTGGGCCGCATCAGATGGTGATTTTGTCTCCTTTTCCTTTTTTGCTTTTATTTCTGTTTCTTTTTCTCTTTTCCTTTTCAATTTTAATTTTATCAATGATTCAGATATTCGAAATTTAGTGGATCAACATGGGTTCTACATGGTTAATGTAACTAGTTGGTTTGGCATTCCTTTTTAGTATTTTTACTATTCATGATTATATAAAGGATTATTTTCATCATAAAATATAAATAGGAAGTAGGGTTTTAGGGGATTTATTCCTTATATAGAGAATCTTATAAAATGACTTTGTTTACACCATGATACTTATTATGGTAAGGATTTAAAATGGTGAGTGATATATATATATATATATAATTCTATTCATTCTTAGCCTCATTAATACATATACAATATAATGCATTAGACCTTGTGGTTCACAATATGGTGATTTAAATTTCATGGTTCTCAATACCTAGTGATTTCTTCTGCTCAAATTCTACTTAATTTGTAGTGTTTAGAATTACCATAGAGCAATCTTGGTTAAGTCATTAGGGATGAATAATAATCATTTATAAATAAATGAAGATATTCATTTACAAAAAGTTATCATGGGTTTTGAGGATATTTCATAGACTCTTATTCTATTATGAATATGGACGAAGTTTAAGGGCTAAGACATATTGACTTCATGTTTTAATAACTCACTTAGAATGAGCTACTAAGATTGCTTTCCTGAAGTGATCTTGATAGTTCTATTATTCTAGGTTTCTATTAGGGTTTAAGATAATAAAGTAGATAAGGCTTTCATCCATAAACACTCATCTGGTTCTCTAATTATCTCTTGGAAGCTTCATTTGTCCAAGAGGTATTATTCAATGGTTACCTAGGAATAAGAATTGGTTCTACTGCCAACTTGATTCTAGGGTTTTGGACAAAGAGATAGATATGGGACTTGTCATGGCTTGCTATGATCTTGGTTAAGGTTTTCACAAGAATTTCTATTCTCACACTTCACTAAGCTTGGGTCATAGTGAAGGGATTCCTTTCCTAAAGATACTTTATTTAAATCTCTCATCTGATTCACTACGATCTATTCTTTCTAAATGAACTAGTCATCTGGCTCCACCATATCCATCGTCATATGATGACATGGTCATGCCACTTGAACAATATTCCTCAACATTCTTCTCTAGTATATAACATCCATTTCTTATCTACCACTAATGAATCTCTCAATGTAGCTATATCTAACTCCATCCATTAACTCTTTTTATATTCATCTTGCATCTACATCCAAGGCTTGCAAGATTACAATTCTCTCTATATCACATGTGATATCAATCCTCTGGAATAGGTATGGTACTACTCTCCATAATACAAGTTTGTTCTTTTATTATCTTGGTTAAGCTACTATGCCTCCAACTACTCCATACAACTCATATTATATACTTCATCATACCCAAGATACCACTCATGATCAAGCTAGATGATTCAGCTTGCTAGGCTTGCCTAATTTGGTATTTTCACAACACTTCGTCATCATCTAGTCATATATTCTCAAGTGACTTGAGAGTAATGACCACCAACCTTTGATCATACAAAGCTTAGGCTTCTAATTGTTTGATCAAGATCTATCATTAACTAAGTAGTAGACTTGTACTAGTCTCTCTATAAGGCTTATCTTGTTAAGGAAACTTACTCCATATAATTTGGTACTCTACGATTACTAGCTTTCTTATAACTCCTTAAGTACTCACTTAACTCTTAGGTTTTGATACTTCTTCTAGTGAACTCATGAGTCAGTTATCTCCTCCAACATTAGATGGTTTGATCTCCGCTAAGGATCTCATTCCATTGATGATGGAACATACTAGCATAACTAGTTCCTCCTTCTTATTAAGTTTACTTAAGTTCTTTGGAAGGTCAATATAATAGGTCAAAGCTAAGAGTCAATAAGTTCTAGGTTAGGAATTGATCACTCAACATTGATGATCAATTGACACTAGGACTTGGTTAAATAGGAATGTCACCTATTGACATGGTATTAAGGATATGAGATGAATGTTCTTGGCTCAACTTCTTTTCTACTCTATTTGTGATAAGAGTTAGGGTTTAGGAAATACCATGATACCCATGGTAGGAATAACTATGGCAACATATATACGAAGGTTTAGTTATTTAATTTCTTTACTTGAGTTATATACTTAATTGGGTATTCAGAGTTTGTTGTAGATAATTCCTGAATATAATCTTTAGAAGATTAAGTATACATCCTTGAGTTATTGTATGGAATACCATGTCATGATCTATAGAAGATCAAGTACTCCTTATTGAGTAGTGTGTTAGGGGTTTAGCTCTTTAACATTTGATCTACCCATAGATCCAATTGTACTACCCAAAAATAGGATTTTAGCAAATGCCATATTGAAGCTTACCGCAATCAACTTGATGATATACTTCAGTTCCACCAAGTTAAGAGAAGCTTCAATCACTTCGACAAGTTTTAATCAAAAGCGTGAAAATTATCTAGATTTTCTATGCATGAATGCTATGCACACACCTGATCTCAGCTTCTTTCTAAGCTCTAATGTTGGGATGTTACAAGATATTAGTGATGCACTTGTGTTGGGGAGTACGGCACGGTGTAAAGCCGTAGTGCCCGAAGGTAGCCATCTGCAGGAATCACAAGATGAAAATGAGGAGCACAAAGGTGAGGTTGACAAAGATTGGCACACTACAAATATTTTGCTTGATAATAATGCCTCTCTCTCTAGTAATGATACTTATAATGCTAAAACTGATTGTACTTTATCTACGGAGGCCTTTTGCGTAGACACTCATGAGGAGAACATTATTAATGATGAACTAGACATAGGACCTTGCTATGAATCTTTCAATGCTAATATGTAGGGACCTGATTTACTCCTTGTTACAAAGAAAGAATACTATGAAGTGTTCCCCTACAATGGTAACCAAGATAAAAATTTAAATATTATATTCGAATCTCTAATCCTCTCATTGTAGCTACATAAGTAGGCATGCTCACAAATATAGGTGCATCAGCACTCGCGTGAGAGCGAGAACCTATTTGTCTATATGATACTGATGCACCGCAAGAGGGTACGACTACGACCATACTTTTCTATGGATGCTCCAACCCTCAGCTAGAGGTAAGTACCATCACACCACGGGTTGATATCCCTTGGATCCAGGTGGTAATTTAATGGTGCATCTAAGCCTGCCTATATGGCTTTAAAGAAAGCACTTCTCGCGAGGCAACCCGGAAGTTTTTAGGTGTCCTTCTTAATTTTGTGTCTTGAGTCTAGTTGCATTCATGTCGCATTAGCACTTGTATATATGCATGATTTACTATTAGAGTTGGCTTGGGACTATTTTCAAAAGGTAGAATTGCTTGTTTCTCTAATCATGTGTTGCATATCTTAGTTAAATCTTCTCAACAAAAATATATGTTTGCTTCGTTGCTGGACTAATGTTTCAGGTCCATAATAAAAATTCGGAGAAAATAACTTGTTCTGGAGCTCACACTGAGCTTAACGAGCAGCCATATGGGCGGACCCATCCTTACCGCGCGCCCTTACCGCTCATGTGACTCATCAGAAGAAGCAGAAAATTTTCCAGAAAAGTGACTACAAGCTTAACGAGCACCAGTACGGTGGTACCTGTCCGTACCGTCTGCCTGTACTAACCTTGTTACTAGGCAAAGGAAATATGAAGACGACCCAGGGGCTGTAACGACCACCCGTACCGGCACATCCTTCTCGTACCACCCGGTCATACCAACTTTGACGGAACCCTTCAAAATATAAGAAGATGAGGTGCAGTACGAGCAGAGCCCGTCCGTACCACGCGCCCGTACCAAAGAACAGCACCACGCAGTAAGGGCAGGGACGAGTAAAAAAGGTTATAACCCTACTAATATTTTATTTTGACAACCTTAGGTCATTCGGTAACCTTCTACATTTTCCATTGTATTTTTATTTTATTTTATCTAACTTTGAAACCCCCTATCCTATAATTCTCTATAGTGTTTCGTATTTCTTTTATTTTCTTTTCACGATTGGGTGAACGAACTTCGTCCGTACACCGAAACGTTTGCTTTTACTTTGTTTATTATTTTCGTAGGGACTTGAACCTTTTGGGATGGCGTGCATGGTTTGTGCCAACCATGCAAATACTTGCATAAGCCACTTGGTTGTTTCAACTCAATGCTTCAATAAGAAAGTATTCGTTGAATCAAAGGTCCATGCATCAAAAGTGAGGTTATTCGTACCTCAACGGTAAAGTGTGTCACCCTTGCTTTATTCAACGTTGGGGAGGTAACCACTTCTCACACTCTCTTTTCATAACAATATTTTCTCTTTTCTTATGGTAATCTATTCAATTTTGGTTCTTACAAAAGTTCTAGCTTGGGGAAGTTACTTCTGCATGTGTAGAGTCTTTTGCAATGTTCTTGTTTAATGAAACTTTTTGGGCAATCATGTATCCTGCCATTTTCAATGCTTTCTTAGGTAAGTTGTGTTTCATGTTTATATAATGGATGCGCTTGCTTTTGTTAGGATACATAAGTGTTGAGTTAGAGCTTTGATTCACTATGTTAAAATCTTTATCTACCTTGATAACAACTTTTTGATCCTCTAGAATACATTGCCATGATTTCTACACTTAAATCCTATGGCTCTCACTTTTGAAGTTTGAGTTTTTTATTTTAGTTGGTTGATTTGCTAAGATGCCATGTCAGTGGGAGTAATTCAAAATAGTTAGAGTAAAGCTTTTTATTGGTATGATGATTAGTTGTGGAAGCTCTTGCTCTAGTTCTTTTAGCTAACCGAGTCTTTTCTTGGAAATAATATTGCCAAACAAGTGCAATAAGAAAAAGTCTGAAATTTATGACTTATTTGATGAATGATTGTCTTGAGAGTATACCCTTGAAGATACTTAACCCCGTAGATGTTTTGATAGACTTGATGACACTCTTGAAAGGAGTTGCTTCATTGAAATTAAGTCTAGTGGTAATTGTGATGCATGCCAAAGCTAACCTTGTGGATCAAACAGTGGTATTAGTATAAAAATAGAAAATAGAAAAAGTTCTATGTTTCCCATGCACACCTTTGGGATGCTAACAACTCCGCTAGCTTTTGAACGATCTATGGTATAACCTCAGATTTCGGCTATGAGTTGATGACATGAGCGGCATACGTGTCAATATATGGGCAAAAGTATCGGTACTCTCAAAGGTTGTGCAAGAAGTTGTAAAAGAAACAGCCAATGATCCTTGAAGGAGGAAGAAAAAAATAAGAGAAGAAAGAAAAAAGATATGTATGAAGATCCACATAACAAGTCCTTAGCATGCTCTCGTTACTACTCTATGAATTTTCTTGAAAGACAATGATTGGATTAGAAGTGTTTTGATAGACTTGATTTACTGATCTGGGCATCAATAAGACACGTCACGGTTATGCTACTTAGGACATGAACTCTCCTACTCAATTATGCTATTAAAACATCCTAGTGTTCCTTGGTAAGCTGAGAGTTAACTAGAAGAATTGGATTGATTGGTACACTTCTAGTTATTTATACTTTATTAAACTTTACTTTGATTGTCTTGATTTTCTAAAGCTTGTATAGTGTTCTTGTCATCTCTCTAATTTTGATGAGCCTTTCAAATGGATGAAGTGATGGACGCATATGACTTCCAACCATAAGTGAATTCTTATTCTCCTTGAATCCTTACTTTACAAAGTGAGGAGATACAAAACATAAAAGGCACAATAGGAGGATCATAAGTTTGCTTTCAAAGCTAGATTCACTCTTGACACAGAGCATTGAAGTTTTAATTGATATTTTATAGATTGACATAACTAAGCTTGTGTTGCTTTGTATGAATATGTTCTTTCTTACTTTGAGCTTGCAGGTAAAATAAAGATACAAGGCATCGATCTTCTACATCTGATGTTGTACTTTTTTTTCAATTTTTGCCTCATTTAAGGTATCGACTCGTGCCCCATGAACATGATGACATTGTCCATAAGAGACCATCTTGCTCAGGTACGAGCAAGAGTCTAGCTTGGGGAAGCTGATGAGTCCAAAATTGAAGCATATTTAAGTATATAAATTATTCATATTGTCACTCATTACATGCTACATCTATCTATACCTGTTATGTATGAATACTAGTTCTCATTCATTTCCACACGGGCTTTGCACATTAGTAGTTTTATTAGGATTTTATTATCTTTTACTTGTCTTTGATTTGTGTGTAGGTCCTATGAACAATCATGTATAAAAGGATCTAAGAGGATTCAATATGGAGGAGTTGTAGGCACCAGACTTTCATTTTCCATCAACTCCGAATGAAGATCCAAAGCTATGGTGTTGTAGCCCTTGTTCAAACTAATCCAACGAGCCACACCTCAATCGGAGTTTCTATGAAGAAATGATGGCCAAAACACTACGGAGTAGTGTAGGCGTACCGATGGCTTCATTTCGTCGCACAGAACAGCATTCGAGAAGGTCCAATGGGCATATTTGGCCCCTAGCTCCATCAGTTTGCAAAACCAACCTCTAGATGCCTATTTAAAGAGGGGAACACCCTAGAACAAGGGGATAATCCATCCACGCCTCAGGGGCGGAGCCCTGCCGCTCCGCCGCCTCCATAGCCGCCGCACACAAGATCCACATCTCCACACCATCAAGCAAGAGGAGGAGAAGGAGGCACCCCCACCTTCACTGCGTGGACCGTTCATCATCATCATCTCCAACGGCGTCTCCATCTCTCTCTCCCTTGTCTTAGATCTTGTAATTGTAAGATTGAACATGGTTGTGACTTCATTAATATATTCATCTATGTTTTGTTGTTCATCCATGTGTGAGTGATTGATTAGGTTCTAGGTTGAGGTTTGATCTAGTGCGCTAAGTTAGAATGTGTTTGTGATCCAAGTATTCAATTACATGAGTTATGAAGATGAGTTCACGGGATCCCTTGGTCCGGAAGTGGACGTTTGCCTTGCGAGTGACACGTTAGAATCATGCATAGTACACAGGGTGTGATAGCCTGGTAATCGAGTGGGGACCATTTATTTGTTGAAGGTATCTCTTGTAGACAATGGATCACACATATATTCGCCCATCTAGCACTAGTGAGACCAAAGCCTAGAAACCCTCTCATTCCATTCAACCCTACAGCTACAACCCCTTTGGTTTAGTTCTTATTCTGGTTTACTTTCAGTACTTTATTTACCTTGTTACTAGTTACTTTGAATCTCTCTTGTTTATAATTATTCTAGCAACTTATAGTGTAGACTATTTCCAAACACCGTTTTGGGTGCGAACGTGGCCGCATTGACAACGTGGTTGCGGGGTTGTGTTGTTGCCATTTGCAAAGCTTCCAAGGGACGAACTTTATAAATAATATTTGCTACTACAAGTACTGCCATAACCCAGTTACCGATCATAGGAAATCCAGGCATCAATCATCCAATAAACTGTCGTTGGGATTAAGGACAGGGTTACCGTTGGAGTTGCGTGGTGTTCATGTATCCCCGAGGATTATGAACACTTGGTGGTGCGTTATATATGAGTTGCTGGCGTCATCGTATGATCTGTGGGAGACACTGTTTGGAAGATCAGTGAAATCCCGTGATTTCTATTCTAGGTAAATCTCAGCCATCCTAATTCCAAAGTCTATACTTTCGCCGCTTTTCTCGGGTTCCTTACCGCATTTCCGGGTTTTCCTCGCCGTTTGCTGGCTGAGGCATGGCTTTTTCAGATGAGCCAACAGAAGGTGCAGGTATCACCGTGGGATCTGCGGTTGCGACCGACGGACCTGACAAAATCGAGGCCGATAGGGCAGGTTTTTTGGCTTCCTCCATGCGGAAGTGAAAGCTTCCGACAATGAGATCGGATCCGCCATTGAAGTTGACGGGAACCGAGACAGGGGTGGGTGGGCGTGGTGCCGCTACCGTTGGATTGTTGCTTGTTGGAGAGGGTCCACCGAATCCATGACTCGAGCATCCAGATTTCCCATAGACGACGCCAATTGACGAGGGTTAACCTCGGCAATGCCCATGGTTATGGACTTAGGGTTTCGTGGAAAAGAGAACGCTGGGGATTTCATCGGCTGAGCAGACAAACAAGGGAGTCAAATTCATCTGATTGCTTATGGTCAAATCAATTACAGATCGCTCAAGGCTTTTTCTGTACCTCTCCGTTGGCTCCTCCCAGCCTATAAATAATAGGTTGGGTCCTGAGGCCATATATGTCGGTTTTTGAGGCATAGGTTACAATTACAACTGTAATACAATGTCGGTTTCTATTTCCTTATCTAATAAGCTATGCCTTCCATCAGATGCTTCCTAGGCCTTCTTCTTGGGCTTCGTGGGCTACGAGCCATCATGTAACCGGGGTAACTAATCATAAGAACCCAAGTAATCATACCCATGTCACTGATTTTGACTCAATGTCTAGCAACAGATGATGAAAGAGAGAGGATGTCTAAAATCCCCTGTGCCTTAGCCATAGGCTCTATCATGTATGCTAAACTGATTACTCGACCTAATGTGTCCTAGGATCTTAGTTTGACGAGCCAGTTTGAAAGTAATCTAGGAATGGATCATTGGACAACTGTGAAATGTATCCTAAAGTATCTCAAGGGAACTAAGGATATGTTCCTAGTATATGGAGGTAGTGATGAAGCTCTAAGTGTAACATGTTACGTGGATGCGAGCTTAGCCACGGATCTTGATGAGTCAAAATCTCAAAAGGGATATGTGTTCTGGTGAATGGTGGTACTGTAAGATGGAGAAGCAGAAAGTGGCATGTGGTGGCACAGTCTACAATGGAGTCGGAATACATCGCTGGTAGTGAAGCGATGAATGAAGTTGTTTGGCTAAGGAATTTTTTCATGGAACTAGGAGTTGTTCCAAGTGCACATGACCCCGTGACGATCTATTGTGACAACACGGGTGCCATTGCAAACACGAAGGAATCAAGAACTCATTCCACAGCCATACACATCAAGATACGGTTTCACGCCATCAGAGAAAATGTTGATGAGGGTGAAATCAAGATTTGCAAAGTACACACAGATCTGAATGTTGAAGACCCATTGACTAAATGTCTTCTACAAGCCAAGCATTAACAACAGCGGACTGATATGGGTGTTAGGTCATTGTCTAATGTAAACAAGATTAATTTGTACTCTAGTGCAAGTGGGAGACTGAAGGAGATATGCCCTAGAGGCAAATAATAAAGTGTTTTGTTTAGTATATCTCTTGTATGTTCATAATACATTTCATGTCGTGCTATAATTGTGTTAATATGAAACGTTAACACACGTGTGGTATGTAAACAAACCGTGTCTCCAATTACCTCTAGCAAAATAGCTCATTGGTTAAACATATGATCTAGGGTTTGAGATCATGGGAATTTGCGCCAATTGACAATGAGGTCATATCATTGGTTGAATGATATGATAGACAAACACCCAAAGTAATATCATAATGAGATCTAGTTACAAACGTTCATCATTAATGATAACAAAGAAACCTCACAACCTAATCCTTTAACCATGAGATAATAGAAATCATCGTTACCGAAGGGAGCTTTGATGGTATCAAGTATCAAGCTATGTAAGGGTGATAAAAAGGTACCACTCTGGTTTCTCAAAGGGACGAGTAGAAGAGTATGTATCAAGACCAGGATTTGCCAATCCAAGTAATAGATAGATACACATGGACAACTCGGTGATGTTGCATTAACGAAGCTTGCAAGCGTATGACTAGGTCATGGAATGCAACAGCACAGGAATGAGTAAACAAGTCCATCGATAACGAGATCGAACTAGGTGTGGAGACACTGAAGATCAAATCTCGGATGAACTAGGTATCGAATGGCAAAGGGAGTGGGACGTGACGTTTAAGGTTCAAGCGATGATATTTGTGAAATGCACTGGGTTCATTATGGGCATCCAGGTGCCGTTGATGATCATTTATACGCGAGGGGTCTCGGTCATGTCTAGAGTGTTTCTGAACCGAAGGGTGGGGACGCATAGGGATTGATTCGGCACCGCAGGAGAAATGAGGGAGAGAAATCGGAAATGTTCCGTGTAGCACCCGATGTTGATTGGAGGGGCCCAGAGTGTAAGATATAATAATATATGTGTTTTATATTAATTAGTTGAATTAATAATAAACATGTATTTTTATTTTTATTTTAAAAGGCATCCCATGCCTAATGGGCCTCACCCGGAGGGAAGGCCAAAGAGGGCAAGGCGCATGGGGAGAGGGGCTAGCCAGCCAAGACCTAGTGGGCTCCCTGCCTAGGGCCCACCTAGGGCCGGCGGCTCCCCTTGGTGGCCGGCAGTGCTTGCCCCTTGGGGGTTAGCCCTCCCCTCCTCCTATAAATAAAGGGGCACCCCTCCCCTTGGAAGGATCCCATTCTCTCTTCTCTCTCTCTCTCTCATTTCCTTGAGGATTTCTCCATAATATTGGAGATAACTTTGAGGGACTTGAGTTCTCCACCTTCGCACTACCGTCGTGTGTTATTTGGTCCACCATCTTTCTTCTTCCACTGCTTGGCTGGATCGGAGCCCAGGAGACGTCGCCTACACCTACCATGTGTAGAACTTTGGAGGTGCCACACTTGGGGCACTGGGAGCTATTCGTCTTCATCAACGTATGCCTACCTGCATAAGGCATACCTCAGTCTTCAAGGGTATGAGTACCGTTTCCTTCTCCATTACTTATGTCTACATCGTATAGATCTTGGTTATTGTGTTCGCATAGTTAGAAATTTTTTGTTTTATCCTACGGAACTCGACACATTTTTCACCATGCACTTGCTCAAATCCAAGTTTTTCTCAGTCCATGTGGTTCCTCTGCTACTCCTCACGGTTCTGGTGATGATGATGATGAAGAGGAGACCCACGAAGATGAAGACGCCAACGTCAACCCTCCTCCGACATCAATGTTTTTCTAGTTGGGATTTGTTAGCATCACTCTACTTCTCTTCCTTTTTTAGGTTTCGATGCCAATGGGGGAGAAGAGTAGAGTTCTATTAGATATCTATGGGTTCCTTGCTGTGGTTTTCTAGGGTTCACCGTTATCACAATGCCCCTCGCTTTCTCATTGCTTCTTATGGCATTGTGCTTTCCTTTTGTTTTTCTCGCTTGAACTATTTGCTCTTATTCCATATGATGGCCAAGTTTGTGCTTTGTGTGTGAACCATGGTTATTTCTATTGTTTGTCTAGCTCTATTTAGATTTCCATGCTTTATATCTTGTCATATCATGCTTTCTTTCATGAAGATATATGGGAAGCTTTCCATATACTATTTAGGTGCACCTTGCACACAAACGCAAATTCAACCAGGTGCATACTTTATGGGGGAGCTTTACGTATGTCTTTATGGAATTTCCTCGCTAATAGCTCTTTATGATATCTCTGTGAACTCTAGCTCTATTTGTCATCGCCAACAAAGGGGAGATTAAAAGGGTATTTACCCTCTACTGTTTTTGGTTGACAATGACACCATAGTTAGATCGGACTAATGTTCCCTACTAGTGTCTTACACAGGTTTTAGTCTGATCGTGTGTTGAAAGATCGTCGGAGACCCCCCCTCCCCCATTTTTATAATGAAGATTTGTGCCAGAGTTTTGCTTTATTATGTAACTTGAGTCTTTAGGAACTCCGCACTATTAAGAGGGGTTCTCTCAATGGGCTTGTTGGGGATGAATTCCAAAGCCATACACACATTCTATACATACACTTATCCCATCACCAAAGAGCGAGGAGAGGGAGATTCACCTTTCGAAGTGATTCTGTAGGATCCGGTGTGCAAGCTGGTCGGACCGGCTCCCAGACCGGGTGGTCTGGTGGCAGTGCTAGAAAGACCGGCACCGAACCGAGATTTCTGGTGTTTAATATCGAGTCTATCCAAAACCACAGAAAGAGCTTTTCCCGGTCTATGAACCGACTAGATCGGTCCCCATACCGGGTGGTTCGGTTCCAGTTCCGGTACACCGACATGGGAACCGGGTAGTCCGGTTTGTGATCCGGTGCAACCAAACTTGCAACCGAGTTCGTGCAGTTTTACTTCAAATGGCTAGATTTCTCCCTTGGGTGTTTATACCCCTTCTTCCACCTTGAGATTATTAGCTATTTATTCAATCATTCATACTTGAAGCTCTCCCTCTCTCCTTTGTGGAAACAGAATTTTTTGAGGATCTCCCATTCTACTCAACCAATTCCAAATCCCTTTGGTAGAAAGCAAGAGGAGGTCCCGATCTACGTTTCCACCAAGACAAAGTTCATTCCCCTTGAGTTCATCGAGTTATCTTATTACTCTTGGGTTTGTGGGAAACCCTAGGCGGCTAGGGTCGCCCCAAGGCATTCAACTTGTGATTTGCTCTATGGAAAGTTTATTAGGGTTTGGAGACTACCTTAAAGTATACCATGAGTAAGTGAGATATTCCTTCATGGGATAGGCTCGGAAAAGAAGGCGAGCCTTTGTGGCATTGGGGAATCCTTCGTGGAACCTCACACCTCTCCAACGTGACGTAGCCCCCTTCCCAAAGGGAGTGAACACGGGAATACATATTCATCTCCACGTGCTTCGATTATTCCTTAACCGTTCTCTTACTTGTGTTGTTTACTTTTTGTGATAGCCTTCATGCTTGAAGTAACTTGTATCATCATCTAGGTTGTTTCACCTAGTTTGCATTTAGGCACACTTATATTTCGCCTAAAACTTGCAAAAGATTATAAAGAATTTTGTAGAAAGCTATTCACCCCCTCTAGGTAAACCATCTTATACTTTCACTGTCTCTGTCTTCATTCATATTTAACCTATTAGATCAACCAACAGGCAGGAGAAGCGGGATCGACCAGGAACTCGTCCGACCTCCACCGTGAATGAGCAGCAGGTGGATGACGACCTTGAAGAGGAACAGGACGATGCCAACCTATTTCCCTTGGTGAGGATGAAGAGGAGGAGCCGGTGGAGCCTCCCCCATGCACGACAATACCGGAGGAGCTCGGGGGCGATGGATTTTCTCCACGGCAGACCTTCATTGGGGCAGGAGGAAACAGTGACCGTTTGCTTGATTTGTTGCCTAATTCCTACTCCCTCCGTCTCATAGCTTAAGGCGTGATTTTTTTCCGAATTTTTCTCATAGCTTAAGGCGCGAGGTCGAGCGGATTGTTAAGTTCCCGTTTTTACCCCTCTTTCCCGTTCCCCTTGGATGTCGTGATGCGTGCAACAACAACTTCCTCTCGTGCATGCAGATGGTGGCTTTAGAGAAACGAGGAGGCCAGGCGTTGTGTGACAGAGATATTAACTCCTCATGTGCATGTAGTTGGTGGATTTCCAGAAACGAGGAGGCAAGTTGATCACTGAGAGAGAAATTAACGGGATTAACTCCTCTGCATGCAGGGGTAAGAAGGGGAATTTGACAATTTTTCCTCTCCTGCTATCGCTACCTAAATAAATGCATTGAAAATTTATGCCTTAATCTGTGGGACAGAGGGAATATTACTTTAGCGGGATTATTCATGACTGCATACTTGCAATACAGGCGTGGGATCAGTTGGATCTTTGATTGAGTAATTTTTATTTTTTATTGATCTCCTCTCTAGTCTAGAGGAGGTCAAATTCGAGCTTCAATTCAATTTTGTTTTGTTAAATTATTTTACTTTGCTTCGACATAAGATAGATGGAATCATTCTCTATAGGATTTGAACCTACAACATCGGGTTTTGGCGACCAGCATTCTATCGAACTAAACTAAGAGCTCTTTCACATTCAAAAAAAAATTCTATTCCTAATGTATCTCACATATGTATAGTTGATACATTGCAAATGTATCTATAATTTTTGATGTTCCATGCTTGGTTTTATCCACTTTCTTGTGTTTTGTTCCAACTTTGGAGCACTTTTCATATGATTTCTTGGACTAACCTATTAATAAGAGCCACAGTGCCAGCTGTCTGTTTTCTGCTGTTTTTGGTTCCAGGAAAGTTAAAAAATGAATATTCTCGGAATTGGACGGGACAAAAGCAAAAGTGCCTATTTTTTCGTAAGGGATCAAGTGCCAGAATATGAGACGAAGAGGGACCAGGGAGCCACCACACCACCTGGCCGCGTGGCCCAGCCTGGCCCGCGCCAGGGGGTGGTGAGGCTAGCCCTAGCACCCCCTCGGGACTAAAACCCTAAGGACCCAATCAAAAATCCACGAAAGAGTCTGTAGCCACCGTCATCTCCATCCCTAGATCGGGAGGGATCTTAAGCTCTTCTCGGCACCCTGCCAGAGAGGGGAATTCACCCTGGAGGCCTTCTTCATCACCATGCAAGCCTCTGGTGTGATGCGTGAGTAGTTCATCCTTGGACTACGGATCCATGTAGTAGCTAGATGGCTGGTTTCTCCTCCTTTGTGCTTTCATGTTTAGATCTTGTGAGCTCCGTTCATGATCAAGATCATCTATTTGTAATTCATACATGTTGTGTTTGCGGGGATCCGATGGATATTTAGATGCTATTTCAGATTGATTATTGATTCTATCATGTCTTTGTTATTTGAGATCTTGCATGCTTTCCGTTGTTAGTAGATATCTTGGCCAAGTAGATGCTAGCAACTCCAAGAGTTAGTATTTATGCTCGATAGTGGTTTCATGCCGCCGGTAATCTAGGGAAGTGACAGAAATCTCTAAGGTACTAGATGTGCTATTGCTACTAGGGAGAAAACAACAATCCTTTGTTCATAGAACAATCGTATTGTTTACTTTACACGCAATTCGTAAAGCAATAATATGTTGCTTGCAACTTAATACTGGACGGGTTCGGATGATAACCTAAAGGTGGATTATTAGTCATAGATGCAGTTGGATGGCGGTCTATGTATTATGTTGTAATGCCCAATCAAGTCTCAGAGGAGTCAAGATGATTAGTATATGCATGTATTGCTTTCTCGGTGTTTGTCAATTGCCCCGTTGTAATTTGTTCACCCAGCATGTTATCTATCTAAGCAGAGCCACCTCTAGTGAACTATGGATCCCGGTCCTTTTACTTTACATACCATCTACAATCTTTTACTACTTTGTGTTTACTTTCTACAAACTTTTACTTCTTTCCATTCGATACGTTTAATCCTTTGTTTTCCGCAAAACACGGTGAGATTGACAACCTCATCGCAAGTTGGGGACAAAGTTCTGTGGTTGTGTTGTGCAGGTCTCCATGTTGCTACTAGCACCGGTAGTGCGCCCTGCCAAAGCTCAGCTAGTAACACCTTTGGGGTGTTTCCTTGCTCTTACTGGTTCGATTAAACCTTGGTCTCATAACTGAGGGAAAACTTGCTGTTGTGCTCATCATACCTTCCTCTTGGGGTTCCCAACGAGCTCTACATTAATCACGAGCCAGCAATAGTCTCCACAAATTCAAGTTATACCCACTTTACTTTCAATTGATCTCTTCGCTACTGTCCCAAAAGAATTAAAAAAGTAATAGGTAGGGATGACAGGATTTGAACATCTGACATTTTGTACCCAAAACAAACACGCTACCAAGCTACGCTACATCCCTTTTCCAAATTGTTATATAATGCCATTGTACACAATTCTGTCTTATTTTTCACATTGTAATTTAAGTGTAAATTCAGATGAGACCCTTTCTTTCCTTCCACAGGTTAATGAGTGCTATATTCGGGAAGTACGAGATACCAGAGAAACTAGCGAGTACTGGGGTGAGGCACTACTGCAGACCACTTTTCTTTAGACTTGCTCTACCTTCTAAATACAGAAATGGCTATCATCACATCGAGTTGTCTTCTTCTGATCCATAGGAGGGAGTGAACCATTATGTTCCTGAAGTCAGTATTGGAAACATAGGTATCCAGAGCTATTCTTTGCTTCGAGCAGCATCGACCTGCTTCCTATGTTTTTCCGAAGATAATTAAGGGAAAGAAGAGCACAGATTGTAAGTATGTTTCAAAAGATAGATATGATTGGTTGACAAAGATTGGCTTTGGACAGTGCAAGTAGGAAGGTAGAGGAGGTAATCTTTTACTCTTCTAAAGGTTTTGGAGGAGACCGACGTACAGGAGTTATGTTAGGTACACATTAGAGGAGAAAAAAATCTTTTACTCATCTCTAGCAGATACTGCATCCGGCCCCGTCCCGCAAAATAATCGCCAGTTTGTGGTACGACGTAGAAAAAGTGGCTTTTCTAGATACCGTAAATTGTACCGCGTTAAAAAAATTGCGGTTCACCGCAAATGGGCGCTTCCGTGTTGCGTATTTTCCGTATGGGGGGCTCCCGATGCGGTTTATGATACGTCCAAAACGTATCTACTTTCTCGAACACTTTTGCTATTGTTTCTCCTCTAAACTTATGTGATTTGGATACAACTAACACGGACTGACGCTATTTTCAGCAGAATTACCTTGGTGTCTAGTTTTTGTGCAGAAAATCAACTATCAGGAAAAATCCTAGAAAATATGCCAAAAATCCTATTTCACCAGAAGACTCACGGAGCCAGAAGACGAGACGGAGGAGGGCCACGAGGGGCCCACACCCCCTGGCCGCACGGGCCAGCCCAGGCCGCGCCTGGGAGGGGTGTGGCTGCCTCGGGCACCCCCTCGATCTCCATCTTCGCCTATAAGATGCCCTCTGACCTAAAACAGACGGGGGGTTCAACGTTTTTCCAGATAGAGTTCCGATGCGCCCCCACCACCAGAGACAGCGATTCGGAACTAGAAACTCTGTTCGGGCACCCCACAGGGACGGGGAATTGGAGGAGATCATCGCCATCATCATCACCATCGCTTCTTCATCAACCATCCATGATTCCCCCATCCATGAGTGAGTAATCCCCTGCTGTAGGCTATGGGGATGGTAGGGATTGGATGAGATCGTTCATGTAATGGCATCAGATTGTTAGGGCATGGTGCCTAGTATCTATTATTAGTGTTTTTTGACTTTGTTGTAACTTGTTATGGTTAATGCTTGTCACTAGGGCCCGAGTGCCATGATTCCAGATCTGAACATGTTACTGGTTCATGATGATAGTATTGTTTATGATCTTATCTGCAAGTTGTATACACATATTGTTATCCGGAACCAAAGGCCCGAAGTGACAATAATCGGGATAACCGGAGGGAATGGCTTTGATGTGAGGATCACATGTATTCACGGAGTGTTGATGCTTTGCTCCGATGCTCTATTAAAAGGAGCACCTTAATTGCCAGTAGTTCCCTTGAGTCCCCGCTGCAAACGGGCTGGCAGGACAAAAGATGTTGTGCAAGTTCTCATTACGAGCACGTATGACTATATATGGAACACATGCCTATGATTATTTAGTACTTGGATGCTTTATCTTATTTATCTGCAAATGCCCTATATCTTGATTGCTATATGAATTATATTGTCCATGCAACGCCCGTCCATCCATCCCTATACCTACCGCGCTTTAGTCCTACTATTTACTGCAATTGTTACTACTGTCTTTACTTTTACTACTGTTACTACTTTGCTATTGCTACTACAAAATTGTTGCTACTAATAAACTGCTATGAGCAAGACTGTTTCTAGGTGCAGCTGAATTGACAACTCAGTTGTTAAGGCTTATAAATATTCTTTATCTCCCCTTGTGTCGAATCAACAAATTGGGTTTTACTTCCCTCGAAGACTGTTGCAATCCCCTATACCTGTGGGTCATCAAGATTATTTTCTGGCGCCGTTGCCAGGGAGCATAGCTCTATTTATCAAGTTCACTTGGAATCACTATTGTTCGCTGCCATCCATTCATCATGGGTAAATCTCGTGATGGCAGGGTTCCTATTTTACCATATACTACAAGGAGAGGTACGGTTCTAAACACCTCTGTTGCTCTTGGTTCACCATCTGGGATGAGTAAGCTCCTTACACCACCACATACACATGCTACACATACTGCTACTACTACTGAATCTGAAACTTCTGATACTTATGATGCTGCTTCTACTGTGCTCGATAAGAGTGGTTCATTAGGTCCTTTCCAAGATGCTACGATTGCTAGAACTATAGCTGGAAACACCGAAACTCCTAAGGAAGACACTACTACACCTGTCAGTTATGATATTGAAGACGGATATATCGAAATGAATGATGAATTTATTAAAGAATATCAAAATACTCATGGTAAAAGTGCTATTAAGAGTCTCCTTGATAGGCGTACTATAAAACCCAAATTATCTCCTAATGACAAGTCTGCTACATCTCCCATAAACATTAAAGATAAAGATTATGATTTCTCTCTTGATTTATCTTACATAACCATTATAGAGAAAGAACCTTTTTGTGGGACTAAGAATGAAAGTGTTGTAGCACATATGACTAAGCTTTCTACCATGAGTGGCCTATTTTCTAATGATATTAAAATGCGCACCTACTTTGTTGCTAAAATTTTCCCTTTTTCACTGAAAGGAGAAGCTAAGGCTTGGTTTAATAATTTACCTCCTGGATCTATTGATAGCCCTGATTGCTTGATTAGTACTTTCCTTCATAAATATTTCCATCCTAGTGCTAGACATGCCATTTTGCGGGAACTTTTTGATTTTAAACACGGAGAAAAGGAGATATTGCCTGAATCATGGGCAAAGTGTTGTGCTTTGATTCATGCACAGGCTGGATGTCCATTACCTAAGAATGAGCTTCTTGATATATATTATAATGGACTAACTGAAGAATCTAGGACATACCTGGATGGTTGTGCTGATTTTGTTTTCAGGAATAGAACTCCAAAAGAAGTTGAGGAATTAATGGCTAAAATAAGCAAGAATTATGACGAATGGACTTCACCTAAGCCAACTACGCTTGAGACAACTACACCTGAGCTAATTGTGTCTGAGCCAATACCAACACCAAAGAAGAGAGGAGTTACTGAACTAAATGATGAAGTGATGAAGGAAGCTAAGAAATGTCTTGAGGAGAAGGGTATTAAAACTGGAGAAGTGAAGAATCTACCTCCTATAGAAGAATTATGTAAGACAATCTCCCACTCACCCACTATTGAGGTACACTCTCTCCAACATTTTGATGAAGGTGATATTCCTTATTTTAAACCTCATGATCAATGCATAGAAGAATTTTATGTTTTTATTATTAAGCAAGATAATTTTGATAAAAGGGTGCAAAATCATTTAATGGAAAACTCTAGAGCTATTATAGAGTTGAAGGATATTGTGGAAAGAACCTCCAATGATGTTAAAATGCTTGTTAAACATTTCCAAATGGTTCAAACTCAAATTAATCAGCTTACTAAAGTACAAAAAGATTTGTTAGTGAATGTTGCTAAAGAAAAACATGCTTATGAAATTAGAACTAGAAGTGGTGCAGCCACTCAGGATCCTCTATATCATGAGGGTCATCCTAAAAGAATTGAGCAAGATTCTCAACAAATTGAAAATAGTGGTACTTCTCCTAAGAAAAGGAAAAAGAAACATAACACTATTGTAGAATCTTCTGAACCTGCTAAAGATCCTAATAGTATATATGTCTCTGATGCTAAAACTGAAAGTGGTAATGAGGAAAATGATGCTCCTGATAAGGAAAAAGTTGAAGAAGAACCTGAAAGACACACTAACAATATTAAATACACTAAAGAAGATTTTGTTGCTAAAAAACATGGTAGTGAAAGAGAGCCTTGGGTCCAAAAACCTATGTCTTTCCCTAATAAGAAACACAAGTCAAAGGAAGAAGAACACTATAATAAGTTTTGTGAATGGATGAAACCTTTATTTTTGCAAATTCCTTTGACTGATGCTATTAAATTGCCTCCTTATTCAAAGTATATGAAGGATATTATCTCTAATAGAAGGAATATCCCTAATGAAGAAATCTCTACTTTGCTTGCTAATTATTCCTTTAATGGTAAGGTTCCAAAGAAACTTGGAGACCTAGGGATTTCAACTATTCCATGCTCTATTAAAAATAGCTATGTTAGAACTGCTTTGTGTGATTTGGGAGCAGGAGTGAGTGTTATGCCTTTTTCTCTCTACAAGAGACTTCAATTGGAAAAATTAATACCAATTGATATATCTTTGTAATGGCTGATAAATCTACTACTATTCCTGTTAGTATATGTGAGGATGTACCTATTCAAGTGGCTCATAATTGCTTAATATTAACTGACTTTGTTGTGCTTGAAATAGGTGAAGATGCTAATATGTCTATTATTCTTGGGAGACCTTTTCTTAACACTGCAGGTGCTGTCATTAATTGTAATCAAGGAAAGGTAACTTTTAATGTTAATGACAAGGAGCATACTTTCTATTTCCCCAAGAAGATTGATAAGAATTATGGTTTAAATTCAATTGAAAATATTGAGGGCATCCAAGTTGGAGAAATATATTGTCCCATACCACGAGAAAAATATGAAACTATTATGATTGGGACTAGTGCTATCAAGGTTGAGGTAAAAAAATCATTTAGTGGAATGCAAAGTTTTGCTTCATATAAAATTGTTTTGGTAACAAGACTTGATCAACCTTGTTAACAAAGGGATGTTAATGAACAAAACAATGTTTTCATCATGATTATCTTCGCTTACTCCTATTTTATCCATTTCAATTTTTGCTTTCACTTAGTTTACTTTTCTGTTGCTAGTTTCTTGCATATTAGAGTGTCTTAGAACTTCTGAAGTTTTAGTTTTGTTTTGAATTTTCATCATTCTAAAATAATCTTTCTGTCAAAAATCATTCATCTATACCTGAAAATTGCTCAAAAATAAAGTGTCTCCAAAAATTCCAGAAAATTCATATTAAATTTTTACGTTAAAAAAGAGGCAGAGAAGTACCTGGAGTGACCAAGGGGCCCACCAGGCAAGCACACCACCTGGTGGCGCGGCCACCCTAGGGGCGCGCCTGGCCATGGTGTGGGCCACCCCTAGCCCTCCACTTACTCTCTCACCTGCCACTTCTTTCTCTCTCCCGAGAAAACACCAGTTCATTGCTCATACTCGTGTTCTTGCTGTTCTTGCTCGTGATTTTTCGATCTCCTAGCTCAGCCCATCTTTGCTGCTGAAATTTGGAGCATTTGTTCTCCGGTATGTGACTCCTCCGCTTGTCCAAGTAGATTTGTGATTAGTGGTTTATATCTTGAGTATTTTGCTACTGTAGGTGACAGGTTAAGTGAGTTTGTAAGCTTATTCAATGCTTAGAAAAAAATTTGATGCATGCTTAGGCCTCTTACAAGTCCCTATAAGTAGTTCCTTCCATTATGTAATCACTTGTACGATGGTTGTCTTAAATTTCAAAAAAAGAAGATGAATAAACACCAACTCAACCAACATGAATTAAGGGTGCCTGCGGTTATGAAGGTTCACTGTGAGGAGGAAGTCTTTCCTTCTATTTATCCATGCCCCAAATTCATGAGGGCTGCAGGGATTTCTCAAGATTTCCATACTTTAATTGCTAATGCAGGATTGGAGCACTTTTTGGGGGATGAACCCTACCAATATGTGAAACTAACTATGTCTGTGGTGCAGGATTTTCGATTTAGTTGCTCTTTGCCTAACCCCATGGTTCATTACAAAATTTACAATATAGTTGTCGATCTCCCTTTTGATGATTTCTATGCAGCTACTAAAGTACCTTAGTGGGGTTCATGTGAAAGAATTAGAGAGCGACCTACACCACTCATGGACTTGTATGCAGAGATTTGCCAAGGGAGCAGCTTCTCAAAGGAGAGTGGTAAAATTCGTAATATTGATCTCCCGTCTATTCTCTACTTTGCATACTTTTTGCCACGTGCGTCTCGCTAGGAAAATTGCTACTAAATTATCTTCATATGATCTAGCCTTCATCTCAGCTGCCTTGAAACGAGATAGGACTTATAATTTGGGTGCCTTGATAGCTTTCCATCTTGCTGCTAACCGCGAGAAAGGTGGAATTTGTGGACGCCTCATCGCCTCTCGTTTATTAGTTTTGCATGGTGTAGTGCCTCATCATTTAGACCTACAGTTTCCCATAGAGAGGCTTGACCTTAATTCCATGGTACAACATAAATCCGTTTTTTCTTGGGCTAATTTGAGTGATTTGTCTTATGAAGTAACCTTTCTCAAGGCTGGTTGGAGAAGGGGTAAGTCCGAGCGTGTTGTTCTTTTGCCTGCGCCTGTTTTTTTTAATCTTGATACCAGGGTAGGATGGTCACTCACTGAGGAAGAGCTCGATACGTATCTGGGAGATCTCTCCCAGCAGGAGCGGGATACAGGAAGGGAGGTTATAGATGATTCGGTCCAGCCCTCGAATGAGGGGGAGTCTTCGTACCAGCAGCCTGCCTATGATTGGGGAGCTTCTTCTTCTTCACAAGGGCGTAACTATGATCATTCTTATGATGACCCGCCGGCTTGGAGTTCTTACCCGCGTTGAGATTGATCTCCACTTAGGCCAAAAGCCTAAGCTTGGGGGGAGGTATACCGACATCACACTCATTTACTTATCATGTTCAGTCGGTACTTTGCATATCCATGTTTCGTTTTCTTTTTAGTTTTTGTTCTTGCTTTATTTCTGCTTTCCAAAACAAAAATACCAAAATAATTTTGTTATTTCTCTTTGTTTGTTTCTTTGTCTTTTAGCCTTGGTTTGCTTCATCCTTTTTAGATTTGTTTTGATTATTCAAAAAACCCAAAAAGATTTCGCGTTGCTTGTTCTTTTTTTGGTTCTTGCCTTTAAAAATCAAAAACCCAAAAATATTTGTTGTTCTTCTTTGGTTTTGTAAAGTTCGTTGCAGGGTTCAGCGGTCCTCAGTGACTCCTTGGAGTTTGGTTTTACCTTATTATTCAAGCCACACAAGTGAAAGGCAATGATGATTTGTGACAACTCGAGGTGTTGTAAGAGGCTGGTATGAACTCTATTTGTTTTTCACTTTTGTACATATACTCATCATTGTGAGCATGCTTAGTCTGTTCATATAAGGTGTATGTTATTTAATGGATACTTAGTGGTCCTTGTCTTCTTATGATCAGTTCCAATCCATTATAGTTCATAACATGTCATATAATTGTTTTCTTGCATTGTTCTATTCATAACTTGGTATGACATTGTGGTGTCCTCCTCTGAATGTTTTATTTGAATCGACTTGGCACATGCTCATGCATGCATATGACTAAACAAAAGGTCAGTTAAGCCTCGATGACTTATTCTGCCTCAGAGTCCTCGTGTCACTTTTATGCCACTATTCATTTTGGCTTGTCGCAAGCATGATTATGACAGTTACTGCTCTCTCGATTGTCGCTCCCTTTCTATTGCTAGCCTTGTGCTGAGTATAAGCTTTACTCGTGCATCCAACTCCCCAAAACCAAAGTTGTCAACAAGAGTCCACCATATCTACCTATTAGCATTATTGCTACTCCTTGCATGTTTATTTTGCTCTGTTTTCTTCCAATAAGAATGTTTGCTTGTTATGAGAAAATTAGTTAGTAAAGCTCTCACAAACTTGAAGGCACACTTTACTTTTCTTTCACTTAATAAACTTGAGCCATTGTGCCCATCTATGTTGCGTATATGCTTGCGCTTTATAAGTTGTGAATTAGCAGAACCATGTTACCATGGGGAACGCTTTCAACATTGCACTTTAATTAGTTGATATCATGTTCTTTCGCTTATGGATCCCGGCGGTGCGAAATAAAAGGGGAGCTTGTAAGCTCATGGATTTTGTATATGTGTTAGAGAAACGCTTGGGCTCCTAGCCTAAGCCATGCCTAATCATGGTGGAAGCTTGCAGCATAACCATAATGAGCAATCTATGAAGCATCCTTAATAAAAACCTATGCAAATAACAAATAAAAAGATCGATGAGATGCTCATTGTCTGCTTGCCTTGTCATTTTGATATGGGAATGCTTCCGTATCATCGGGCAAGGGGTACCCCATTGGCGGCTCTCCATGATACACATGTACTTACAATGACAAGAACTTACTCATGACTAAAGTTGAGTAGCATGAGGTTCGGTCTTCTTAAGTAAGGGGCATGAGATTTCAACTTATAACTTATCAAGCATATCCTCATATTTGTTCACTTTAACCTTAATCACCTAAAAGATGCTTATGATAGGGGCAATGAGAGCTCAAATCTAATGAGTACAATACTTTCAGCATTTGGAAGCCTTTCAAACTTTTAAATCTTGTTCTTTCACTTTTATGTTGAGTCACCATTTATTCTTGAGCACCTTCCCGAGAGCATAGTTTTCATTCTTAGTGTAATGTGCTTGTCTCAAAACACGGTTAATTATAAAATAACTTTGACACTTGTATCTTTGATATTTTTATTTCTAGTCTTCGCTTAAGACTTCAGATGTGCCTTGGCATTTATGTTTTGCTCCAAATAAAGGCAAGCAAGATACCACTTTATCATATCTTGTTATGAACAGTACAATCCTGCATATGCTTATGTGTCATGTTGCTTATTATTAAATGGGTTGGAATCTCTTCATAGCTTGCATGACCACTGGGTGAACTTATTTGCATACTCTTTATTATGAATTGCCTAAGTATTTGATCATATGCTGAGAATATATACATCTTATGAAGCAAATGTTTTCATGAAAGTTTCTTTTACCGCACTCAGTTTTCAACTGAATTGCTTGAGGACAAGCAATAAGCTAAGCTTGGGGGGAGTTGATACGTCCAAAACGTATCTACTTTCTTGAACACTTTTGCTATTGTTTCTCCTCTAAACTTGTGTGATTTGGATACAACTAACACGGGCTGACGCTATTTTCAGCAAAATTACCTTGGTGTCTAGTTTTTGTGCAGAAAATCAACTATCAAGAAAAATCCCGGAAAATATGCCAAAAATCCTATCTCACCAGAAGACTCACGGAGCCAAAAGACGAGACGGAGGAGGGCCACGAGGGGCCCACACCACCTGGTCGTGCGGGCCAGCCCAGGCCGCGCCTGGGAGGGGTGTGGCCACCTCGAGCAGCCCCTCGATCTCCCTCTTCACCTATAAGATGCCCTCTGACCTAAAACAGACGGGGGGTTCGACGTTTTTCCAGATAGAGTTCCGATGCGCCGCCACCACAAGAAACCGTGATTCGGAACCAGAAACTCCGTTCTGGCACCCTACCGGGACGGGGAATTGGAGGAGATCATCGCCATCATCATCACCATCGCTTCTCCAGCAACCATCCATGATTCCCCCGTCCATGAGTGAGTAATCCCCCGCTATAGGCTATGGGGATGGTAGGGATTGGATGAGATCGTTCATGTAATAGCATTAGATTGTTCGGGCATGGTTCCTAGTATCTATTATTAGTGTTTTTTGACTTTGTTGCAACTTGTTATGGTTAATGCTTATTACTAGGGCCTGAGTGCCATGATTTCAGATCTGAACATGTTATTGATTCATGATCATAGTATTCTTTATGACCTTATCTGCAAGTTGTATACACATATTGTTGTCCGAAACCAAAGGCCCCAAAGTGACAATAATCGGGATAACCGGAGTGAATGGGTTTGATGTGAGGATCACATGTGTTCATGGAGTGTTAATGCTTTGCTCCGGTGCTCTATTAAAAGGAGCACCTTAATTGCAAGTAGTTCCCTTGAGGCCCTGCTGCAAACAGGCTGGCAGGACAAAAGATATTGTGCAAGTTCTCATTACGAGCACGTATGACTATATATGGAACGCATGCCTATGATTATTTAGTACTTAGATGCTTTATCTTATTTATCTACAAATGCCATGTGTCTTGATTGCTATATGAATTGTCTTGTCCATGCAACGCCCGTCCATCCATCCCTATGCCTACCTTTAGTACTTAGACGCTTTAGTCCTACTGTTTACTGCAATTGTTACTACTATCTTTACTTTTACTACTGTTACTACTTTGCTATTGCTACTACAAAACTGTTGCTACTAATAAACTGATGTGAGCAAGACTATTTCCAGGTGCAGCTGAATTCACAACTCAGTTGTTAAGGCTTATAAAATTCTTTGGCTCCCCTTGTGTTGAATCAATAAATTGGGTTTTACTTCCCTCGAAGACTGTTGCGATCCCCTATACTTGTGGGTCATCAGTTTACTACAAACAAAAAAATGGTTGGCAGAAAAGAATATTCAGCTACAGTGCCTCCGTACTTGTCGCCGCCGCCACCGCCGGAGGTCGATTCCGGCCATCTCGCCGTTGCCTCCACAGCCGGAGGTCGATGCTAGACGAGAAAGCCTCTTATAGCTCAATTTTGTATCCAGCTCAAAAAGCACAATTTTGTGTCATTTTGAACGCAAGTCCTCAACGACGGCATCCTAGAACTCATGGAGGCCATATGCTGCATGTACCGATGGGCGCTGCTCGCCAGGAACATAGTCGGCGCATGCGCCATGACACCGACCATTATCCACATCATCTGCAGCTACAGCTGCACCGACTTGAGGTACTAGACCGCCTCGTCCAGCATCGGCACCTTATCCGTCTACCACGCCAAGAAACGATGAAGAGGATGAGATGATCATAAGATTGATGGGGATTGTTAAGAAAATGAGTAAGGTGGTAGATGGGCTACAGGGATGCTATTCAACCAGGGACATGGCCAACTAGGAGTCGGAGCAGCGGGGTTACATGCTAGGCCTGCAATGTGAGTACCTCAGATCCATATCCGCGTGTCTATGAAGAAGATGATAGAATATTCGTCGGTATATCCTGTTTTGCGCTATGCATATGCGGTAGTTGTTCCACACCGATATGTTTTGGACCAAAAAAGTGTTTTGCAGTACACCGCATCCACGTTTTGCAGTACCGCGGGATGGGGTACCTACTAGAAATGCTCTAAGAGCAGCTCTAATGGAGCATGTAAAAGCGCAAACTGTATATCATGCTTACAAGGCATGCCAAACATCATTTATAGTTCAAAAACAGAAGGCGCAAACCTGAACTGTATTAGGCGGGACCCACAATTTTCTTCCTATTTTTCTTCAACCTCTTCCTCGCGTTCCTACCCGCCATCGGCTTCTCGCGCCGCTGCAGGGCTTCCCCACGCCATCCCTCCCTGCCAACCGCCGCATGCGCCCCTAGCTACCTAACTGATGAAATCTAGCTAGTTATGGAATCGATCGGATGGATCAGAATTGACTGATTAATCAATCCTGTGAAAGCTAGCTAGCTGCTCGCATGCGCCTGCTGCTTGCCCGCGTGTGCGGCTGCTGGCTATCTCGCCTGCACAGTCTAGCCACGATGTGGCCGCCGCGCTGCCGGAGCCAAACACGGACGACCAATTTTGCCAAAGCAGCGAGAATTTTATGGCCGGAGGGACGATGTACGGATGGCGGTAGGTGAACATGAGTGGTGGATAAAATAAGGTTTTGACATGTAACCGCTCCTCGGAATGCTACATGTACATGCCACGGGTGCGTTCTTAGGCCACTGTAAAAAGATATATGGGTCGGATAGTCTCCACTACCACGACAAAATCGTGACAAACAGTAAAGTCGCCGGACTTTTAAGGGTTTAGGCATTTTTATAGGATGCGTTAGAGCTGCTCTAACTGGTTTTGGGGATTGGTTAGATATGCCCTAAATGTAAGCGGTAATATGTCATGAGGCCCACATGTTAGCCACCCCACGGCAGGGCATATACATGTCCAAAGATCCGTGTCCTATACTACTCCAACTTGAATTACCACAAAAAAAAGATTATTTGTGTAAATCTGTATTGAAACAGTACTCCATACAAAAACTCAGTAAGTAGTGGGTAAATATATCGCACCGCCGTTCTGAAGTTGTTCGGTTCTTTCTCGAAAAAAAGAGAGAAGGTATTCAGCTCATTGCCTGTGGTTGAACATGAGAGCCCCAGGAAGGGGCTGGAAGCCTTCATTAAAACAAGACGGTGAAGATACAGATTTTCACACAGGATCCTATATAACAGGAAACAACAACCAGGTCCAAACGCTTTACAAAGAGGAACCTACAAGAATACAAGAGAAAGCAATCAGGCACTCCTTCCAATTCATCTCTGCAACTACTGGGCCTCGCTATGGAGGTTGAAGGATCGTCGTCGGTCTTTGTCGGCAAGCTTGAAGGTCTCGATTTGGCCAGGATAATCGGCTGGCTGACTGCCTCCGATTTGGAACTGCAAGAAAGGATGGCTTCACTACTCCAAAGATGATCGTCGCCGATGCAACTTCGAGAGCCTTCCCTTTAAGTCACAACCACTGCGCCCAGGAAGAGAGGACACGACGAAGAACAACAACAATGAGCATACAGGATTTGTCGGTGCCACGCGGAGAAACCAAGCTCCCTCCTTAGAGCTCTTGACCAAAGTGAGGAGAAGGAACTATAGAAGATGCAACAACAATGAAACTGATAAACACTCTCCCCCAAAGGAGAGAGCAACCACCACTAGATAGAAGAAGGGGATTGTGCCGCACCGCTCCGACCTCCCTCGCCACCAAGGCCGGCCAAGGGGACATGGGAGCACCTTCCATAAGATGGCCACACCACTCCTCCTTGCCACCATGCCGGCCAGGAGCACCGCCGCATATGTATCTCTTCCGCATCCAGGGTGACGGAGGCACTTATGGAGGGTGTGGACCATCAGAACACCAACAACTCGCTTCCACCATGGAAGCAGAGCAGCACCGCGCCATAGCACCAGAAGGACAAAGCACCCCTGCATGCCTCCAGATCTAGCCGACGACGAGATTCCCTTCACCTCCCCCTCGCCGCCATGGCCGGCCAGGAGTAGAAGAAGAAGCACCGCCGAGAACTAGATCAAGAGGAAGCAGTAACATGCCTAATTTGCAGAGATAGTCAAGATCAAAGAAAGCTGCATACGCTCCAACCATCAGAGAAAAACGCCAGCACCTCCTCCACTCAAACTGCTCGGGATCTGGCCAAGAAATCCCATAGCCCTACTTCAATCTACCGGCAGAACACCAAAACCACTACTCATAACCCTACAAACTACTCTTGCGCCTTTTCTCCACCATCTCCGGCCAGCAGCGCCGCTGGGGAGGGCTCAGGATTGGCCCGGCCAAAAACGGCGATGATGGACTCTCAACGAGAGAGAAGGAGGGGAACGACTCTACTTTTCGCCTTGCCCAGCACACGGCTAGCTCACTGCCTGTGGTGGCACTGGCATCTTGGGAATATATTATTATTTGCCACACTTTACTTCAAAATTTTATAGTTTGCCACATTGACCATCACATGTCAGTGACACATGGTGTGGCAAATAATAAAAGTGAAAATTACAGTGTGAGCTCCCCAACCTCCGCCCACTAGTAGAAAACTGGCCTTTGGTTCGGACATATTAGTCCCGGTTTTGCTACAAACTGGGACTAATGCCCCGGTCCCAATGGCTAGAACTGGCCACAGGAGGCGGCAGACACTAGTCCCGGTTCGAACGGGCCCTTTAGTCTCGGTTCGTGTAACAAACTAGGAATAAAGGGTTTCAGGCAGGCTGGGGCCGGTGCCAGACCCTTTAGTCCTGGTTTGTTACACGAATTGGGACTAAAGGTGGACCTTTAGTCCTGATTCTGGACACCAACCGAGACTATTGTCCAAGCTATATCATATTGTCCCTGCCCGAGCCATACTCCATTTCAAGCTGGTGGCTGATGACTGCAAGTGCACAGATCGTTTGTAGCTAGTTTCGAAATAAAGATATCAATCCCACAGGGAGCAGGGGTCTGAAGTATAGTAACTCTTGAATTAAATACTACAATAGAAATGCTAACTAAAGTTCTAAGTAACAAGATAAAATGTGAGTATTGTGTAAAAAGGTGTTTTGGGGTTTTTGTATAAGAGAACAATAAGTAAAGTAAAACAACTGAACATAGAAAGTAAGTATCACGTATGTAAAAGAGATTTGAAACTGCAATGGGAAAAAGCATTCTTAGGGAGTAGCAGATAGACCTCTAGCATTATAAAGAGCTAAGGTAAAGATTAAAATCATGAACATTCTCAACTATGTATGTGTGGGAGGAACTCCGTATTTGGACAAATAGGCAGCACCCACTGCTCACATCATCCTCATAACCACAGCAGATAGCAATCGACATCAATCGAAATACTACGCTATTAAGGGACATAATCCCGTAGGACGTACCCCATGGCATGGATAGTGTTCCGTGAGTTTCCTCGCTTCCCTAGTTGATACGTAAGGGGCGCCAACAGCTTTATAGTCACTGTAAGTGCTAACACACCTCCGTCTACCAACAAGTAGTTCCCTCCATCAAGTCCACAAGAGGAAAATATTGAGAGGTCGACTTCTCCCAACATCAAGATGAAGACAATCTAACACATGGTCACAGTGATGAATATCATAATAAACTTTATCTTATTTCAATCTCATACTAGGGTTTCTCCATCTCCCCAAGAACTAATGATGTACTCAGACATGGAGGTAATCAACATCATGGCAATAACAATGGAATCTATCATAGATAAATAGTACTTGTATAAATCCACAACGAGTATAGAAATTTCATCAAGATCTAGACAATATGTAGATGGGATGGATGGAGATGGTGGTGATAGCAACGGTTGATGATGAAGATTGATGCCTTAGCCTGCCGGATCTACGCAGGGTGAAGATGGATCTTTGGTGGATGAGTTCCCCCTCTAGATGCCTTCCGAAGGTGAGGTTTCGGTGATTTCTGGTTGTTCTATATGTCGTCTCCCCAATCTAGTTGCACGGGGTGAAACTATTTGAGGTGGCGGCGCCAACTATACGGTGGGAACTATATAGCCGAAAAATTAATTCCCGCCGTATAGTTGGTCGTTAAACCTTCTGGATGCCTTGATCACTTCAGGTTTTCTTCTAGTGTTATTGATATGTTCCAAATAAGTGATTTATTTTGGTTTTGACTCCTTTTATCCCCAATACAACTTCTCCAAGAATTGTGTCCATTGTATCCAGCATATGTCCTGATCCTGGTGAAAATAGACATAAAATGTGCGCGTGAACACCATAAAATACCAAGATCCTACAACTGCAGTGCAAAATAATAATATAAAACATGATGCAAATATGCACTCATCAGTGGCTCCTCTCTCTTCTTCCTTCAAGCTCAAGTTCATGCCCATTTTTTCTCAAGATTTGTCAAGATTTTGCGGCGCCCCATCTATCCAAAGGTTCTAAAAGGTGAGAAACTTCATCCTTTCAACTCTCATTGATATATTATCTCATTTCATGCTCTACAAGTAGATGGATTTGTAGATTTAGGTTGGTAGTAATTTTTGCAATAATAACATGAGATCGATGAAATTGTGTTAATTTGGATTCAATCTATCTTGTATTAATGTAATGAACTCCAAGGTAAATATCATTTTCAATATGTGGATTCTATCTATATCTTGTTTTGTTACATAGTCTCGATATTCTTTTGATTCATAGAAGCATAGAGATACATGCATGAGTTCATCCTAGCTAGATGGGCAAAATGCCCTTCTTCTTCTACCTTCCTTCAGCAAATTGAAAAAACTAGTAACAAAAATAGGGTTAATTCACAAAAGCTTGATAAGAAAACATCACAGTACATCTTCAAGAAGCTCCTCTATGGCAAGCTCCTCGAAGATGTCTGTCCTAAGACATCTTCGAGAAGCTCCATCGTAGTGGTGTCCCTCTTGCACCATCTTTGAGTTTATAACTTCTCTAGCTATAGATTAATACGCCGGGTAGCTAAAAAATCAAATATTAGGGAGTGCCTCTATGGAGAGCTCCTCGAAGATGTCTGAGGACGGTATCCTAAGACATATTCGAGAAGCTCCGCTGTAGTAGTGTCCCTACTCTCGCACACCATCTTGTAGTTTATAACTTCACAAGGATGCATCTTGCCTATTTATAGATTAAGCGGCACAACATAATGTGAACACTCCCGACATAATGTTGACACCCACCTCTGTCATAGTGTCGCACCCACCCAAATAGTGTCGGTACTCATTAGCATAGTGTTGTTCACTCACGACATAGTGTCGACACTCGCCCATGATGTAGTGTCGTGTGCCACATCCACGTTTAGTCCCGATTGGTGCCTCCATCCTGATGTAGCCCGAACTTCGGTCGTTGCCACATCATGGTCTCCAACTTATGCCAAGTCATCAGGAACTCCAAAGGTGAATCTGTTCCTCTATGAGAGCCCACTTCCTACCCCATTGAATGGTATACTACTTCATACTCCGTCCCATATCCATGATAGGTTCACACCAACAAGTACGGAGGCATGGGATGAAGCCTGGAGCACCAAGCCCAACAAGACGGAGGCTTGGAAGAGAAGATGGAAGAAGCAGTAGCTAGAGCACCGGAGTCTCCGGCCTGCGCACACCGGAGTCTCCGGCCACACCGGAGTCTCCGGACCGTGCACCCCGGAGTCTCTGGCCCATCTCCGGACCGGCCCCCAAATCGAGCTCGAGGTCATTATGTCTACCACTCCGGAGACGACACCGGAGACAGACCGGAGACAGACCGGAGTCTCCAGCCCACACCGGAGTCTCCGGCCTCAGCGTATGGGCCTGCGCACCGCCAGTTGGGGTGTACCCCTTAGTCCGCCCAGACTTTCCCCTTTTATTCCTAAAGTACCCTTGAACTAGTGGCTAGCCTTTATATAGCGCCCCCACCCCCTCATGTAACCCTAGGCATAGATGATAGACTAAAGACAACCCCCTTTGTGGAATCTCTAGTTTTTCCTCATCCCCTTCTACCAAAGGGGATCGACTATCGTCACCACCTCGTTGGAGTTTGCATCGCGCCTCCCTCGTTGTACAAGGCCTTGGCATCGGTGCCCCTTTGACAAGACGTCAAAACCCTCTCTAAGGTGTTTGACATGGGTATACCCTATAGGTACTCGAGCTTGGTATATACGGTCTAAATACGTATAGGCCCACGGTGTCGCCAAGGCCCATACGAAAGGACTCGAGTAACCTTTGGACTCTCGATTGCTTGAGAGACAAGAAGAAGCTAAAGATAGAAAGTTTGAAGGGGAAAACCCTAACTTGTAACCGACTCGACCTGCTACCCGAGACCTAGCCTATCTATATAAAGGCTAGGAGGGGGTGGCGAGAAGGACACACACAACCCTAGTTTCCACAACTCTCGCCAGATTGCATCTGCGCACCATTGTAGCTTTCGACTCCTTCAATAATTCCACGAGCAGACAAGCAGGAGTAGGGACCTCTACGAGGCCTGAACCTGGGTAAATCCTTTGTCCCCTGTGTGCTTGTTTGCTAGCCGATAGATGTCTCCAGCACTCCCTCCTTCTCCAAAACCCAAGTCCATAACAATGGGCATTGATGAGTTAAACCCTCGTCAATTAGCGCCGTCTGTGGGAACTGGGAGTGCTGATGTTGCGGCTTCTTCGGCCCCATCAACTACGATCTACAACTCCGCAACAGCAGAGATTCGCCAGCTCTTCGGCGCCTTCGACTTCACCGTCCACACGCCGGCCACCCGCCCGGCCTTCGAATCCGTGGGCGACGGAATTAGCCTGGCGATTGGGAGCTTCCGCTTCCAAGTTGGTCAGATGGGCACGCTTCGCATGCCTGATCAACCGACAACACCAGTGATTGCCCTGACATCATGGTTCCCTCCATCGATCGTCACCCTCAGCGAGCTCAATGCTCCGGTGGCAGTCGGGAACACGGTCAGTGACAGCAGTCGCGACTCCGATCTGAGCGATCTGGCCACAGAAGATGGAACCTACGGTTCCAAATCTGAAAGTTGTGGAAGCAGCAGTTTCCCCAATCACTTCATGTGCACCATCATTAACGCAGGAGACACCTCCGCCAATCGCGGCAATGGCGGTAACACTGGCAATGGTGGCAACGGCAGTAACGGCGCCAACGGGTGAGCAGTCGAACCTCCCAGCATAATCAATGAACAAACCGACGAACGCGTCGTAATCAGGCTCAATGAGCAAGAGTGGGAGCGTTGCCACGAAGCCCTACGAGGTGCACCTCTACCCCTTGGGTCCCCGCAGGAACTACTGATGGGCTACCACTGGCTCCTAAAAGAAGAGTTCACGCGCCAAAAACAAGCAATCGCGCAACTTGAGGCGCGTAAAAAGGCGGCGGACGAGTCGAGCCTTCGTCGCGCTGGGCTCTCCTCCTACGGAGGATCCTCCTCACGAGGCAACGAGTACATCGCCAAGAAGAGGCAGTCGCGAATGGCTCACCTCACCGAACAAGAGCGTATAGAGGCAGTCCTCGACTTCGGCTCTATGACAGTCCTCGACTTCGGCTCTATGACAGTCCTCGACTTCGGCTCTATGACAGTCGACACGAGAGGCAACATGGTCCCCAGGACGCCGCAAGCCGTGGTGACAGCAGCCACCATGTACCTCCTCAACAACCAGCCACCGGCTGGAGATCCCCGAACCACCATGCACCGATCTACGATCGCAGGTTTGGGGCCAATCGAGGCTGCCCTCGACAAGGAGCCAGTGCCAAACCCAAAAAAGGGCAAAGCGCTGGCAAAACGCTACTCCTCGCCCTCATCCAGCGATGACAGTCACGACCTATCTCGACGCCGTCGCTCACGGTGACACGATCGCGACTACGATGCGCGCAACGACCTCACGCAACGCAAGATCGACAAGTCAAGGACACGACGTGCTCGGTCGACTGACTCGGAAGAGGAAGCCGGGGAGCTCTGCGGCGCTAGATGCTTCAGCAGATCCATTAGGCAGAAGCGAATGCCTAAGGGGTTTAAACTTCCGTCGGGAAATCCAAAGTTCGACGGTCTACAAGACCCTAAAATCTGGCTAAAGGATCATATCTCCTCCGTCAGGCTCCACGGAGGCAGTCGAAGTACTGCCATGCAATGTTTGCATCTACAGGTGAAGGGCGCTGCCCGAGCATGGCTCAATAACCTCCCACGCGGATCCATTCGTAGTTGGGATGAGCTGGTTTACAGCTTCGTGCGCAACTTTAAGGGCACGTAAAAACGGCCCGCATCAATCGAAGAACTGAGATGCTGCCAGTAAAGATCTGGCGAATCGCTGCGCTCATACATCCAAAGGTGGTCCATCATCAAGAACTCCACAGAAAACATCTCGGAGGACCACGCGATTGATGCATTCAATGGTGGCGTCCGCCGTCTAGAGCTTAGGGAGGAGCTGGGGCGCTCAAAGCCCCAGACCATCGACCACCTGATGGAGATCGCGAATTGGTGGGCTGATGGAGAAGATTCAGCGAAGAACCACGCCCACTCCGACGAGGAGGCAGAACTCGAACGCAGACGTGACCGCCGAGGCAAACGCCACATGCGCATTTACGACGACCGTGACGACGTCAACATGGTCGCAGCCGGCTACGCCGATAGACACGATGACAACCGCAACAGCGGATACCGCAGTGGCGGATACCGCGACTCCGGGAAAGCCATGCAAGTGTGGCAACGCCGCACTCGCGACGAGGCACCCGCGACCTCCATCGAGGAAAAACTGTCCGGGCCATGCACGGTACACTTCTACATCGACAAGCATGACGGCAAGAGAAAGTCCAGCCACCTCCTCAAGGACTGCCGCGAGTTCCTCAAGCTACACGAGGGATTGGTTCGGATGAACTATAACGCAGTCGAAAGAGGCTACGGAGCCGCTCCAGGCGCCGTGGCACATGGCGCACCGCCACCACCACCGGGGCCACCCCCGAACAGAGTTGCACCGGACCAGCACCACGGAGGATAACCGTACCCACGGGCCATGGGTACCATGATGATCCAAAAGGGGCGCCCCTCCAACAGGGTGCAGAAAGCCATCACTCGCCAAGTCAACTTGGCCACGCACTCACCACCATCCACCACTGAGTACCTCAGTGGCAGTGAGTCGTGCATTACCTTCGATAAACGTGACCACCCGCCTCAAGTACCTCGCCCAGGTCATTGCCACCTCGTACTCGAGGCGCAAATTGGAGGCTTCGACATGAGTCGCGTCTTCATGGATGGCGGAAGCGGCATCAACCTCATATTCGCGAGTACCTTGCGAGCAATGAGGATCCCTCTAACCTGCTTGGAGGCATCGGACACAACGTTCCACGTCATCGTCCCAGGGAAAGGCGTATACCCCCTGGGCAAAATCAACCTCGACGTAATATTCGGCACGCCAAAGAACTTCCGGCCCGAGCGCATTGACTTTGAGGTCGTCGACTGGCCCTCACAATACCACTGCATCCTCGGACACGTCGCGTTCGTTAGGTTCATGGCGGTACCCCACTACGCCTACCTATAGATGAAAATTCCAGGTCCCAACGGCGTCATCACGATCAACGGGAGCTTTGAGCGATCTGACAGTTGCGACAGGGAATTCAACAGAATCTCCCAGTCCTTCGGCATGCAGGAGGAGCTCGCGCGATTGAAGGAAACGACAGACAACAGTCTGCCTCCCCTGAGTAGGCCAAGCTCACCTGATCTCTCCTTCGACTCATCTGTGCACACAAAGAAGGTGCAGGTCCATCCGACAGATCCCGCCAAAACGGCCCTCATCGCGAACAACTTGAGTCCCGCATAGGAACTCGCGCTCGTCGAATTCCTCCGTGAGCATTGGGAAATTTTTGCCTGGTGTCCTGCGGACATGCCAGGAGTTCCCAGGGAATTCGCCGAGCACGCACTCAACGTCAACCCCAACGCATGGCCAGTCAAGCAAACAATCAGGCGACTGTCTGAGCCACGAGCGCACGCAGTTGGAATGGAGATCAACAGACTCCTCGAAGCCAAATTCATATGCGAGATCAAGGAAAGCACTTGGCTCGCCAATACAGTGCTGGTGCCAAAAAAGGACACGGATATCCTACGGATGTGTGTGGACTTCACTTCTTTAAACAAGCACTGCCCAAAAGATCACTTCCCGCTACCACGGATCGATCAAATCATCGACTCCACCGCTGGATGCGAGCGCCTCTGCTTCCTCGATGCCTACTCAGGCTATAACCAAATTCGAATGAAGGAGGAAGACCAGGAGAAGACCGCGTTTACAACGCCCTTCGGTGTGTTCTGCTACAACACAATGCCCTTCGGGCTAAAAAAACGCGGGAGCCACCTACCAGCGGTGCATGCAGGCTTGCCTCAAGGAGCAATTGGGTCGCAACATCCAAGTCTATGTCAACGACATAGTAATCAAAACCAAGGAGGAAGCCTCTCTAATCGACGACCTGCGTGAAACATTCGCCAATCTCGATCGTTATCGGATTAAGCTCAATCCGCACAAATGCACCTTCGGCGTACCATCTGGGCAGCTGCTCGGGTATCTCATCTCCGCGAGAGGGATTGAGGCAAACCCGAAAAAGATAAAGGCCATACTGGCAATGGAGAAGCCAAAGAACATAAGAGGCGTCCAGCAACTAGCCGGACGAATCGCGGCCCTCAGTCAATTTATCAGTCGAATGGGAGAAAAGGCACTGCCCTTCTATCAGCTCCTCCGCAAAGCTGACAAATTCGAATGGACCAAGGAAGCGCAAGAAGCATTCGAAGATCTCAAGCGCCTGTTATCCACCTCGCCAGTACTGGTGACTCCACGAGAAAGGGAGCCACTACTGCTGTACATCTCCGCTACCAACCAAGTGGTTAGTACAGTGCTCGTCGTCGAGCGGGCCGAGGAAAACAAGGTCCATGGCGTACAACGCCCGGTATACTACCTCAGCGAGGTCCTCACGCCAACAAAACAGCGGTACCCGCACTACCAGAAGCTAGCATACGGCGTCTTCATGACCGCCCGGCGACTGCGCCATTACTTCCAGGAACACCCAATCGTGGTAGTCAGCGATGCCCCATTGGGACATATCCTCAATAACCCCGACGCCACGGGAGGAGTCGCGCTTTGGGGAATCGAACTGTCTCCACGAGACATCACATACGAAAAGCGCGACGCAATCAAGTCGCAAGTTCTCCCTGACTTCCTCGTGCATTGGATGCAAAACCAACTCCCGGACAAGCCAGATATGTCCTACCTCTGGACAATGCACTTCGATGGATCCAAGCGGAAAGACGGAGCAGGAGCAGGTGTCATACTGACATCACCTCAAGGGGACAAGCTGAAATACATCCTGCGAATGCAGTTCACAGCCTCAAACAACGAGGCTGAATACGAGGCCCTGTTGCACGGGATGAGGATGGCAAAAGCCTGCGGTGCAAAGAGGCTCATCATATATGGCGACTCCAAGCTGGTCGTCAACCAAACAATGCACGAGTGCGACGCACTAAATGACAACATGATCGCATACTGCGACCTCTACGATACACTCGAGGGAGACTTTGATGGTTGCGAGTTGCGACATGTAGGTCGCGAAAGCAACGAGGAGGCGGATGCACTCGCCAACATAGGCTCTACCTGCGCCCCCATACCACCTGGGGTATTTCTCGAGCACATCTGCGAATGCTCCATCAAGCCAAAGGCCGCAGAGAAGAAAACAAGCGCATCAACAGACTCGGGCGCTACGCCACCCAATGAGCCAATGGCACTCGATAACTTGGAGCCAGACACAGGACTCGAAGGGCCAATGAGCGTCATGATGATCGAACAATCCTGGACGCAGCCGTACATTACATATCTCCTCAGCAAGCGCCTACCGGACGACCCGACAGACGCACGGCACATCGCGCGACGCTCCAAGGCATTCGTCGTTATCAACGGCGAACTGTATAAACGCAGCATCACAGGCGTGTTACAACGATGCGTCTCCCTAGCCGATGGAAGAGCAATCCTCCTCAACATACATGAAGGGACTTGCGGACACCACGCCGGCAGTCGCGCCCTTGTTGCCAAAGCTCTACGAGCTGGATTTTACTGGCCCACGGCCATGCGCGACGCCAAGGACATAGTCCAAAAGTGCAACGCTTGTTAGCGATTCGCGGACAAACCACACGCACCAGGCGCAGAACTACGGCCTATTCCATTGGCCTGGCCCTTCGCACAATGGGGGCTCGACATGGTAGGCAAGTTCCCAAGGTCCTCGCAAGGAGGCTACGTCTACCTTTTGGTTGCAGTCGACAAATTCACCAAGTGGATTGAAGCCATGCCAGTGACCAAGCAATCAGGTCACAGCGCGGTCAAGTTCTTCGAGTCCATCGTCTACCGCTTCGGCGTGCCGCACAGCATCATCACTGACAACGGGACGAACTTCACATCCAAAGAGTTCCAAGAATTCTGCGGAAACTTGGGGATCAACATCAGTTATGCCTCAGTCACGCATCCACAGACCAACGGTCAGGTGGAAAAAGCAAACAGGCTCGTCTGCAGCGGCATCAAGAAGCGACTCCTTCGACCACTCGAACAAGCCGCGGGTTGCTGGCCAGATGAGTTCCAATCCGTACTCTAGAGCCTACGTACAACTCCAAACAGCGCCACAGGCTACACGCCATTCTTTATGGTGCACGGAGCAGAAGCGGTACTACCCGCCGAAGTAAGGTACAAGGCGCCGCGCATAGTCGCTTACAGCGAACAAGAGTCATCTCTTGCACTCAAAGACTCCGTAGACCTCCTCGACGAGGCAAGAGAAATCGCCGCAGAAAGATCCACGATCTACCAGCAGAACCTGCGCAACTACCACAGTAGAAGGCTTCGCCCTAGATCCTTCGTCGAAGGTGACATGGTCCTGCGACTGAAGCAGTAGGGCCATCTCAAACTCGAGTCCCCTGGGAAGGACCGTACTTGATTACAGAAGTAATCCCAGGTGGCGCCTATCGCCTTCAAGACTTAGAGATAGGAGTTGCATACTCCAACCCTTGGAACGTCACACAACTGCGACGCTTCTACCCCTAGCTGTTTTTACTTTTACATCGCAAATAAGGCTACCTAGCCAAGGCTACTTAGCCACACATTGTACCTCGTACTGTTCTCCAAATAAATAAAAGCTAAGTGTCCCAAAACTCTGTGTTTTCTTTTCACTTCTGTCAAATTTATACTCGGGGGCTGCGCCACCCTACATACATCTGTTCTTCGAACCAATAAACGCGATATCTTGAGTAGCTGGCACATCAATCAAACCCCTTAATGAAAACACAACCCAGCTGCAACGCACCTGATAGGTTGACAAAGGGATGGCCAGGCTAACGAAAAGGACTCGCATAGTGCAGCGCACCTCATGCTAACAACGCTTTTTATACACGTTTGACAATAAATTATCTATGACATATATATGAACCTTACAGCACAATTACACTTATATGTAGGACACAAATCTGGTTACTGCTGCAATAGAAGAACATTGGTTTGTTCCTCGAAGAAGTCGACAATCTCCTCCACTGGGCGGTCCACCGCTTGATAGTGCGGCACCATATTCCAAGCGGATCCGGCTGGCGGCGCTGGCAGACCGGAAGCTAGGGCGGCGACATCCCAGTCAGGCCTGTGCAATCGCACCATCGAGAGGGCAGCCTTGGCACCAGCCACCAACTGCTGCCTCACGCACTCGCGAACCGCAGACATATCTTGAAATTTGGCCAGGAGAGCCAACAGGCTTGATGGAGTGTCATCCAACGGGAACATCGCCCGATAGATATTCTTCAAACATGACTGCGACTTCTTCAGGAAGAGCAGCACTCGCGAAGCACGATCCTGCAGGGTCGCCAATGCAGTCGCACGATCATGATCCACCCAGAAGTATCCACTCTCTTGAAGTTGCTCCTAGGTGAGACCATGAAGGCGGATGGCAATCCTATCCCTCTCCTCCTATGGATGGCGTGCGCTAACAACTACACGAAGCAACACCAACAGCATGAGTACAACGTACCACTTCGACTAACTACAAAGGAAAAGATGAGGACGAGCAAACTAACACTTAAATTGGTCGCCCAGCTACGTCACCTCGCCAAGCAGATATTGCTCGCGGGCGGCGGCTTTTTCCGCCTTTGACTTCCACACATCTGCGTTACCGCGGATCAGGGGCAACTCACGCTCTAGCTGCTTCACGCAGCCACGAAGTCGCGACAGCAAGGCCAGCTCCTCTACCCTGGAGCGCGGCGGTGCCACTGTGTCATCAAGAGATGGTGAGTCCTAGGTTCCCCCTACGGGACCACTCAATGTGCCCTACCACAAGTCAAGACAGAAGAAAATAAGGCGACCAAATTAACACAAAGGCAAGGGGAATAGGTGCATTCAGAATAAGCATAAATATTCACAAGCACACTCGCCAGCAGGCATGTTCTTAGACCAAAAGGACAATTCATCATCTATTACAAAAGTTAACTACGGAGCAGCTGGCTTCTTCGACTTCGACGCCTTCGGGGGCTTCATCAAGTCCGTGGCAGTATCAGACGCCACTGACTTTCCGCCTACCCCTGAGGCCGAAGCTTTCGCCGCCTTCTTAGCGCACTGGAGCTCCTCCGAATACTTGGCAATGGTATTAATAAAGGAATGGCCATATTTGGCACAGGCAGTCGCAAAGGGAGCGAAGACTACCTGCTGACCATCCGCGCCAACAGGCATCGTCTTCGACACCGCAGAGGGGTCTATCTCGACTCCGTGGGCTTGCACCATGGCGAGTGACATCGTTGCACCAGCCGCCCGGAGGGAGTTCTTGTAAATAGCAGGCACGCCCCCGGCGAGTGACTCCACCAGCTCGTCCATATTATCGACCTGCTCCGCCTTTGGCATCAACTCCTCCCGGAGGCGACTAAGGGCGACCTTGGCCTTGGACAATGTATCCTGGACGGCGGCGCTTCGGTCCTCGACCGCGGATACCGCGCCGGCCAAAGCGTCATCACGACGAAGGGCCTGTGGGTCAAAACTCAAGTCGCCAGCATCTACACCAAAATACATGGATCAAATTTCTAGTGCCACCGGAAAAATTCTAGAAGCAGAGAGGAGCATCAATAAAATATCCACCAGTAAAGGTACCTGAGAGGGCCTTGGCGACTGAGAACAGTTGCTCCTCGAACAACTTTTCCCTGGCCGCAAAGGAGGCGCGCAGATCCTCTTCGCGCTTCTGGGCATCATCACGAGCCGCGATTGCCTCATCGCGCCCCTTCACAGTTGCGGCCAATGTCTTCTCCAATGTTGCGACGTTGCGCAGTAAAGCGTTATGCTCAACTACATGACAGTCAATAATTGGCTATCAGTCGAATATACCAAAACAGAGAGAAGATGAAAAGAATAAGCGTGGAAGAACTCACTTTCGACCACGCGGTGACGCGTCTCCAGCATCGCATGCTGGCGACCCATCGCCATAACCTGCTCCGCCACTTGCGCGGCTTCCTTTACAAGGGACTGTTGCACAAAACAAGGAATTAGAGAGGGCAGCAGAAGGCGTTGACTGCCACACTAAAAAAGAAGGAAAGATGTACTTACATGGTCCTCTAGCGACTCCGAGGAAGTTTGCTGAACCGTCATCCGAGCAACTATTCGATGCTCCCCTACGTGAGGAGAGCTCGAAGAATTGTGCCCGGAGTGGGCCACCGCCGGAGGAGAAGGAGCGCGCTCGACCTCTACCTTGGCCCTTGAGGTCGCGACTCCCGATTTCTTCAAAAACTCGACGTCGCCAGAAGATGACGACGCCTCTTGACTGCAAGAAACAATTCGCATTGGGAAAAGGCAAACTCCAGGGCAAATCCAGCAAGAAGAAAACAGAAAAGAATGAATGAACTCGCAAACTTACCAGTCAAACTTGTCAAGATCAAACGTGGCCTCCGCCGACTCCGACGAAGACTCCTTGGGCAGTCGCATCTTCTTGCGGGACGACGGTGCCACAGCCCTCACAGGAATAGCTGGAATTGGCGACTCCGCGCCAACAGCCGTGCCTTCTGGAGTCGAAGGAGTCGACGCGTCGGAATCCTCGCTGCGCGAACGCTTGCGAGTATCCGGGCTCCCGAACTCGGGGGATTCCTCTTCCACATCAGAAGGGATAGTCGACTCAGACTCGTCCTCTTCCAAAGCTTCGCGAGGAAAGGCATACAAGGCGACACCGCCCAATCCTGCATACAAACAGCAAAGATGAGCAAAAAGGAGCAAGTAGGCAACAGAAAAGCAATCGCGAAAATAAGCTACTGCGTAGCACAACTATACCTCAGGAGGAGGATTCGAAGCATCGAAAGGAGGAATGACTGGCTCATTCGGAAGCACATCCTTGAAGGTGTACTTTGTGACTAGTCGCACCCTCTTATCTACCTCACTCGCGGACATGCCATCGGCAGACACGCGAGTAGCATCATCAGCACCACCCCATTGAAACATGGGATGGACTCTAGCCTGGAGAGGCTGGACGCGACGACGCCGCCAAGTCCTGACAAGGGCGCAGCCTTCCTCTTCTGCGCCTATGCGACTCTCAAAGTCGCAAACGCGTTGATATAGCATGTCTGTCTCCGCGAGTTCGGAAGGCATGATCACGTTCTTCCAAGAACGCATCTTCTTGCAGGGAGTCGCAGGATCGAAAGGCGCGAGTCCAAAATGCTCGTCCTTGGCCTTCTGGTCGCGGACATAAAACCATTTGTCCCTCCATCCCTGGACGGACTTGGCGAGCTTGATGTCGAAGTAGGTGGCGGACGGGTCGACATGAATTCCACAACCACCTATGTCGTAAACTAGAGAGCCAGATGCAGACTGACGCTTCAGTTTAAACAAGCGCTTGAAAAGGCCAAAGTGCGGCTCGATTCCGAGCCAGCACTCGCAAAGAGTAATGAAGCAGGTGATGTGGAGAATTGAATTTGGGGACAGCTGATGGAGCTGGAGCCCGTAGAAACAAAGGAGACCCCTAAGAAAGGGGTGGAGAGGCAAAGAAACACCGCGAATGAAGAATGCAAGAAACATCACTCGAAAACCAGCGGGAGGCACAGGAATGGTCACACTGCTGGGGACGCGCGCATCGGCGACTGCTGCAGAAATAACTCCGTCTTGGCGAGGAAGACGGAGATCCGAAGCCTTGATGATAGAAGGACGCCATGCGCCATTGGTCACGCGGGTGCCCGCGACCTTCTTTTTCCCGCTGGCGGCAGCACTGGTGCCCGCAGCAGCGGGGTCACCCTTCTTCTTCGTCGCGGCAATGGTGGCCACGGATTCAGTGGCAGCGCCTCCTTTCTTCTTTCCCATTGCGCGGCGGCAATGAGAGCGCAGGAAATAACTTGGAAACGAGCGGAGGTGGTCCAGAGCTGAGGAGGAGACGAGCGCAGGGGAAAAGCAGATGAGCAGCAGCAATGGCGATGGCAGCGAGGAAGAAAAGGGCGCAGATGGAAAATTACCGTCGTAGCATTGCTACTTAACCCTTAGGAGATGCAATCCAACGGCTCACAAAAACCCTACTGGACTCGTGGCACGCATCGCTCTCGACACGTGGAGAAGAGGAAGCGCGAACCCTCCCTCCACTGCTCCCATTACGCGCGGAAATCGAGGAGGCACAGTTAATAATAAGATTACGCACGCCCGGTCAAATCAAAGTCAGAAAGTGGGACCCACCGCTCGTCAAATCCCGTCAAAACCGCTCACACGGGCAACTGAGGTCATGCAAGCGTCAGCACTGACGTCATCAACAGCTACGCAGCGGAAAACTTCGACTACTTTAGTCCTTGCTGGAGTCTTCGACTCCACCAAGCACTCGGGGGCTACTCCCATAGGGAGCGCTGGTTGCGCACCCTATGATTTTCTTTTCTTATTGCAGGGATACAGGCAATCACAATCAAACCCAACCACTCGAAACACGATTTGACTATGGACGTGGGTTACTCCCATAGGGAGCGCCGGAAACAATTTCGACTGAAACAAGCAAGCAAAAGACGACAGCAGTCGCAACCCAAGTTTTCGAATGAAACAAACAAACAAAGATGACAGCAGTCACAAAATTTCTTCAGTCCCTGCCTGAGTCTTCGACTCAACCAGGCACTCGGGGGCTACTCCCATAGGGAGCGCTGGTCGTGCACCCTATGATTATTTGCACGAAATCTGTGCGTTGATTACATCCGCACTCACAGATCATGGCGACACCGCCTCATAATTTTCCCTACAAAGAGACTACGTCTCCTGGGTCGCTCGAATCATCTCCGCGATGATAAAATTCGGATGTCGCGCTTACAGCGTGAAGGTAAGACCTGAATAAAGGCCTGGCAACGCATTTAACTGCACACTACCAGAAATATATCCGTGCCTGCAGGCACGATGAACATGCCTTGACGGACGCGTCAAGTGCTCACACCCATATAACTGGAATTCGACTCCTGTAAGACCTCCGCGGCCTGAGTCGAATTACGCTAGCACTTTTCCGGATTCGAGTCCGGGGACTCGAGTTCGAGTAGATTGCGTTGTTTCACCCTAAGGTGGTTAACTGATACCGATACCTCGGCTATATCAGGCACGTATATCAACAATCCCTATGACATAAATGAAAGCAGTCAAAAAATGTACTCATTCAGGCACTCGAAGACTTCAAAAAGTACCCAGTCGAATCTGTGATTCCACTGGATACTCGGGAGCTACTGACATGGGTATACCCTACAGGTACTTAAGCTTGGTATATACGGTCTAAATACGTACAGGCCACGGTGTCGCCAAGGCCCAGACGAAAGGGACTCGAGTAACCTGCGGACTCTCGATTGCTTGAGAGACAAGAAGAAGCTAAAGATAGAAACTTTGAAGGGGAAAACCCTAACTTGTAACCGACTCGACCTGCTACCCGAGACCTAGCCTATCTATATAAAGGCTAGGAGGGGGTGGCGAGAAGGACACACGCAACCCTAGTTTCCACAACTCTCGCCAGATTGCATCTGCGCACCATTATAACTTTCGACTCCTTCGATAATTCCACGAGCAGACAAGCAGGAGTAGGGACCTCTACGAGGCCTCAACTTGGGTAAATCCTTTGTCCCCTGTGTGCTTGTTTGCTAGCCGATAGATGTCTCCAGCACTCCCTCCTTCTCCAAAACCCAAGTCCATAACAATGGGCATTGATGAGTTAAACCCTCGTCAGTGTTCTTCCCTCTCCGCGTGGGATCGAGGGAGCACGTTCACCGATCTTTCCTTGCAAGGATTCTATCGGACCGGTGGCCGCCAGCGAGAGCAATCGGCCTTATATCGTGTGAGTTTTGCGTGTGTTCATCATGTTCTTCATGAGGTGCACATCCGCTTCTGCTACCTTCTCCCTTTCCCCTCTCTTTCCGATTGATTTGACCATGAGATCCGTGAAGATCGGGCCACCCATGGGGTTACCCCATAACATCTGGTATCAGCAGCTTTTGGTTGCCACGGATTTCTCATCAGTTTGGTCTTTTTCCCCATAAATTCGAAAATTCCACCAAAAACAGCCCCAATTCATGTTTTGGATCGATATGTGATTTGAGTGCATTTTGGTAGGTTTTGATCCGTGGATTACTTGCTAAACTTGTTGATCTATCTTCCCATGCATTCCCATGGCCTCATTCCTTGATTTCCCACATCAATTTGAGGTTTTGGTTCGAGTTTTTCCGCCAAAACTCGTCATGTTCGTGTTCTGGAACTTCTGGAATCGACCGGACCGGACCGGAAATTCCGGCCCCTAGACCGGACTTTCTGGCAAAGTCTCCGCCCTACCTGCTGACAGAAAAATCTGTTTCACCATTTTGAGCATAACTTTTACATTCAAACTCGGATTTTGGTGTTATTTAGCTCGTTTCGAAGAGGAGAAGGAGCTCTACATCATCCTTTTCGTGGTTCATGCTATGTACTCCATACAAATTCCGTGAGAAAGGCGGAGTCCACCAATAAAGGGTGAAGATTGGCGACGAAAGGTATAAAAAATTCCGCGACTTATCCCCACTTGCATCCCTTTGTGAGCTACATTATCTTTGCGTTCAACAAACACCTATTGAGACTAGTTCCTCCTACGATTGCTTGGGATATGCACATTTGATACCTTGTAGAATTCCGAGCAAAAGTTTTGAGCGCGCTATCTCATATTGTTATCTTATATAGTTTTTGGCACAAGGAAGGGGCAAGTGAAAAAGAAAAGAAAAGAAAAAAATAGAAAAATAAAAAGAAGAAAAAGAAAAGAAAGAAACAAGTGCCTCATAAAATAGGAAGCGCGAGATCGATGAACATCAAATAGATGGTACTTATTGTGCATATCTTGTAGTCCATCAATTTTTTGCAATCGAACTAGCATCTCCCGTTGCACTTGTGTGACACGAGATTATAGTCTTCGCTAGGTAATCATTTGGTTCTTAGCTCACTTTCTTCGTCGCACAAGTCACATTTATCCCACCATGTGTGTTTTCATGTATATATTCCTATCTCGTGGATTGACTTGTTTTGCTTTGTGATCATCGTGGTTCTTTACTTGCCATTACAACATCTTGATTTCGGATTGGTTCTTGACATGCCACCTTCCATACCTATCCACCATAAGCTTTGTGTGTGTGTGTTTTTTTAGTGGTTAGTTTGTTTTGGTGTTCCGTGTGAACTTCACTTTGCTTGGTTTTGATTTCTCTCAAGTGTTGCCACTTGCACGAACTATCTTCCAAGGTAAAGTAAGGTTTGATGTTGCACCCCTAACCCCCCTACCACTTCCATATACACCACTTGGTCTTGTGAATCATGTCTAGGGACTTCGAAACCGAGGATGATATCTATGAAGAATCCATGATGAGCCACCATGACTACGACTCCACAAGTATAGAGGACATGATGGAGCACTACACTAACAATGGCTCTGCATGCTTTGAGGACCCGGAGCATTATACCTATGACGGCTCCACATGCATGGAAGACATGGAGCACATCATCAACTATGGCTCCTCAAGCATGGAGGAATTGGAGCTCTACATCGACAATGGCTCCTCATGCATGGAGCACTACATCAACAACGACTCCCCAAGCATGGACGACTTCGAGTGCTTCAACGACGACGCCTCACCAAGCATGGAGGACATGGCAAGCTTCACCCACTTCGAGGGCTCTTCCATGAGCCATGAAGAATACCTCCACCTCTTGGAGATGGAGGACTACTAAGCCAAGCTAGCGGAGGCGCATCATCAAGAAACCATGACCTTCAAGGCCAAGCGTGCCACACCAAAGGCCACCGCCTACTTCAATGATCCACCTCCAAGGCTTCAAGCGCCACCACCTACATGGTGTCATGCACCACCATCTCCAAGGTGACGAGCGCCATCCCCTCCAAGGCGCCAAGCATGACCATCTCCAAGGCATCAAGTGACATCTACTCCAAGAAGAGGGGCGTCCAAACATCATCTTCCACACAAGGCACCACGAAGCAAGAATATTCATCAACACACATCCTCTCATGATCATCGCCAACAACAAGAGGATACAAGACGTCGTTCAAGGCATCTTCGCCGTGAAGACGGATAATACATGTTGAGCACCATCCATAATGCTCAACCAAGCTCAAGAAGGCACCACCATCAAAAGAATAGTGCCAAGGACAAGGAGCATCGTTGCGAGCGTCATGTGGATGACCAAGTGCGCCATCTACATCAACATTTGGCAAGGCATGCCGATGACCTCCGTCGACACCATCATAAGGCACCTTCAACTACTCATGCCACCACCAAAATGGCACCAACAACAAGCTCTCCTCCATGCCATCAAGCTTCAACGCCCAAACTTGACGTCCTAGATGACGCATGCAACTTCATGGATGAGGAAGACAAAGACCTTTACTTCGCCAAGTTGGATGAGTACGTCAAGAGGATGTCTACACAAGCCAAGGAGGCCATGGCAAAGGATGAGCAAGCTCCAAGATAAGGGCCTACCCCACAAGATGGTGACGACAAGGACAAGATTGGTGAGCATGGGACTTTCCCTTCACCAAAGGAGGCGCATGGAGTTGAGAGAATCGAGCCTATCCCTACATGCTTGAGTGATGATGTGGTACCAATCCCATGTGAGTTTGAGAGCCACTTAGCCCACTTGAGTGAAAACGAGAGTGAGATGAGTGACTCCACCATATATGAGATTGAGTGCTTCCACTTGGAGGGCATGAGTGATACACCGAGTGAGTTGAGAGTGGTAGTTGATAGGTCATGTGAGACCACTTTGATTTCTAACAACTTACCCTCTACCTCTAGTGTGTTTTCTCATGATTTGCTAGGTTCCATGGATAAAGAAGCACCAAGCTTGGAGATGATGATGCCTCTGACCGAGAAGATGAACATGGTGGATGAAGATGATGCCATCCCCATACATGATGAAGAAGTCGCCCACATGGAGGCCAATGCTACCACAACACCCACTTCATATGAGAGGTATGAACAAGGTAAAAATAAGGGTGTTATGATGCCATGATCCCACTAGTGGACATGATGACTTGTGATGATTGGCATGCTATGGATGATGTTTGTGATATCACAAATGACTCATTGGTATTTCCATGTGATACTTTGCCTTTGCACAATGTTGAGCATGTGAAATTATTTGATTATGATGATGTTGCCATAGACATGCCATGCTCTAAACGTTACGTTGATGATCTCATTGCTTGCACCTTGTTGAACAATTTCTCTTTCCAATGTTTTTCTTGCAATGATGTTACTAATTCTATCCCTCGGATAATGCTTTGTCATGAATGCTTTACAATCTCTCATGTTGCTTGCAATAAGTTGAATAATGGCTCCTTCACTTGTTTTGCTTGCAACAATAATTCTAATATGGTTTATATTGAGATGGCCCCCATAGTTTTCTCAAATTTTGGAGATTTTGGTAAATGCCATGATAAGCATGTTCCCCACTTGCATACTCACCATGCACATAAATTGCACTTGATTGACACTAATGGTGATGTGCCCAAGAAGAGATACGTCATGATGGATGATGTGTTTCTCTACCATGCACACATGTTCTTCCTTTTATCTATGATGTGTGTAGGTACCCGCACAAGAATGTCAACCTTGGTTGAGCACGAGTTGACAAAAAGAACTCTAGAGAGCACCCCCCAAGTGAGTTCAAGATCGAACCCAACTCTGATACCTTTTGCATGCTTTGCATATTTCATGTTGACAAATTGCTCTTTCCTATGGTTTGCTTGAAAGCATGTTGATGGTATTCTTTCACCTTGTGACAATCATGTTTCATTGCTTTTGGATATTGATGCTTTGTGTGTTGCAACAAAAATGTTGAAAAATTTCTATTTCTGATGTTTTGTGTGCAACCATATTGCCATTATGAGCATGTATTGTCATGAGAGCTTCCAAGTCTCTCGTATTGTTGTTGCAACAAACATAAGGACCACTTGCTCTTTCATATGGTTTGTTTGCAAACATGTTGTTTTTGCTTCCGCTTGCGATACTCATCCCCCCATGATTTTGGCTTTTGATGATATGTGTATGGCATCCAACATACTGAACAATTGTTCTTTCCAATGGTTGGTTTTCACACATAATGATGTTGTTTTGGATATCTTTCCTCATGTGTTTTTGCCGAATTCTCCTCGCTTCGCATCAAAGATGTTGATCAATATGTTAGTAAATTGCTTTGAGTGCCACACTAAGATGTTATATGGAGTTTTTGAGTTCCCACATTTGGATGATGTTCAAATGATCTCCATGCACTTTGACCTTGCATATGCATCTCGTTTGCTATACTTGAGTTGTGCTAATAGTGTTGTGAACAAGAATGGACATGCCACAAATGACATGCTCCTCTATCACACACAAACATATGTGGCTTGGTCTTTGTTGTGTGAAGGTACGATTGTGTACGCGTCAACCTTTATGGACAAAGAGTTGACAAGACGAATCGAAGAGAGTTACCTATGGCTGCCCTTCAACGAGCCATCTCTACATCATAAGGATTCATGGAAGGTGAAGGAACATTGAAGTGTTGTCAAGTCAATCTTTTCGAGGACGACTATATGGTGAACCCTGGGATCAAGAAGGTCTCTCGACATCTTCTACTTTGTGATGAGCGTGTAGAGTCAAGGACGACTCTTTTTGAAGGGAGGGGAGATGATGTAGCCCGACCTTTGGTCGTTGCCACATCATGGTCTCCAACTTATGCCAAGTCATCACGAACTCCAAAGGTGAATTGTTCCTCTATGAGAGCCCACTTCATGCCCCATTGAATGGTATACTACTTCATACTCCGTCCCATATCCATGATAGGTTGACACCAACAAGTACGGAGGCATGGGAGGAAGCCTGGACCACCAAGCCCGACAAGACGAAGGCTTGGAAGAGAAGATGGAAGAAGCAGCAGCTGGAGCACCGGAGTCTCTGGCCTGCGCACACCGGAGTCTCCGGCCACACCAGAGTCTCCAGAACACGCACCCCGGAGTCTCCGGCCCATCTCCGGACCGGCCCCCAAATCGAGCTCGAGGTCATTCTATCTGCCACCTGGAGACGACACCGGAGACAGACCGGAGTCTCCGGCCCACACCAGAGTCTCCAGACCCCACACCGGAGTCTCCGGCCTAAGCGTATGGGTCTGTGCGCCGCCAGCTGGGCCTTCGGCCCATGTACCCCTTAGTCCGCCCAGACTTTCCCCTTTTATTCCTAAAGTACCCTTGAACTAGTGGCTAGCCTATATATAGTGCCCCCACCCCTCATGTAACCCTAGGCATAGATGATAGACTAAAGACAACCCCCTTTGTGGAATCTCTAGTTTTACCTCATCCCCTTCTACCAAAGGGGATCGACTATCGTCACCACCTCGTTGGAGTTTGCATCGCACCTCCCTCGTTGTACAAGGCCTTGGCATCGGTGCCCCTTTGCCAAGATGTCAAGACCCACTCCAACGTGGTCTTCCCTCTCTGTGTGGGATCGAGGGAGCACATTGACTGATATTTCCCTGCGAGTATTCTATTGGACCGGTGGCTGCCGACGAGAGGAATCGGCCTTGTATCGTGTGAGTTTTGCGTGTGTTCATCATATTCTTCGTGAGGGTGCGTCTGCTTCCGCTACCTTCTCCCTTTCCCCTCGCTTTCCCATCGATTTGACCACAAGATCCGTGAAGATCGAGCCACCCACGAGGTTACCCCATAACACATCCGGGACTAAAGGTTCATCATATCTTTATTCCCGGTTGTGTGCTTTAATTTTGTTTTTTAGACCAGTACTAATTTTAGCATCATGATTCCGTTTTATGTACTTCATTATATAATGCAGATGAGTCGGCAATGGATGTGCGCTGACCAACTCTCTAGAGAGTTCCTTAAAGGCATGCGTTCTTTTCTCCTTGTGGCCGAGGCTAAAAAGTGGAATGGTTTTATGTGGTTTCCATGTGGTGTCTGTCAGAATCATAAGGAATACTCTTCTGTAAAAGTCCTTCATAGCCACTTGTTTCGGTCCAGTTTCATGACCGGCTATAATTGTTAGACCAAGCACGGAGAAAGAGGGGTTATCATGGAAGACAACAAAGAAGAAGAGAATGATAACCACTTCCCTACTATGTCCCCTGAATATGATGGTACTACAATGGAAGACAATGATGATGAAGAACCTGAAGAACGGGTATCAGATGAGCTCGATGATGATCTTGGTCGGGCCATTGCTAATGCAAAGGGAGAATGCGAAAGTGAAAGGGAGAGGTTGAAGTTCGAGCAGATGTTAGAGGACCACAACAAATTGTTGTACCCAAATTGCGAAGATGGGTAGCACACTAGAATTGCTGCAATGGAAGGCAGAGACCGGTGTGACTGACAAGGGATTTGAAAAGTTGCTGAAAATAATGAAGAAGCTACTTCCAAAGGATAACGAATTGCCCGCCAGTACATATGAAGCAAAGAAGGTTGTTTGTCCTCTAGGATTAGAGGTGCAGTAGATACATGCATGCATTAATGACTACATCCTCTACCGCGGTGAGGATTACAAGAATTTGGATGCATGCCTGGTATGCACTGCATTGCGGTATAAGATCAGACGAGATGACCATGGTGATGTTGAGGGCGAGCACCCCAGGAAGAAGGTTCCTTCCAAGGTGATGTGGTATGCTCCTATAATACCACAGTTGAAACATTTGTTAAGAAACAAAGAGCATGCCAAGTTGTTGTGATGGCGCATGGAAGACTGTAAGAAAGACGAGATGTTGAGACACCATGCTGATGGGTCGCACTGGAGAAAAATCGAGAGAGAGTTCCCGGACTTTGTAGGTGACGCGAGGAACTTATGGTTTGGTCTAAGTACATATGGCATAAATCCTTTTGGGGAGCAAAGCTGCAGTCATAGCACCTGGCATGTGACTCTATGTATCTATAACCTTCCTTCTTGGTTGTGCATGAAGCGGAAGTTCATTATGATGCCAGTGCTCATCCAAGGCCCGAAGCAACCCGGCAACGATATTGATGTGTACCTAAGGCCCTTAGTTGAAGAACTCCTATAGTTGTGGCACGGACAAGGTGTACGTGTGTGGGATGAGCACAAACAGGAAGAATTTGACCTACGAGTGTTGCTGTTCATAACAATCAATGATTGGCCTGCTCTTAGTAACATTTCAGGACAGACAAACAAGGGATACACTGCATGCACGCACTGTTTAGGTGAGACTGAAAGTATATATTTGGATAAATGTAAGAAGAATGTGTACCTGAGGAATCGTCATTTTCTTCCACCCACGCACTCCCTAAGAAAGATAAGCATTTCAATGGTGAGGCAGATCACCGAAGTAATCCTATCCGTTGTACTGGTGATGATGTATTTGATATGGTGAAGGATTTAAAAGTAATCTTTGGAAAGGGTCCTAGTAGACAATCTGTTCCAAAGGACAATGGCGGACATGCACCCATGTGGAAGAAGAAATCTATGTTTTGGGAGCTACCCTAATGGAAAGTCCTAGAGGTCCGCTCTACAATTGACGTGATGCACCTGACGAAGAATCTTTGTGTGATCATGCTAGGCTTTTTGGGCGTGTATGGGAAGCATAAATATACACCAGAAGCACAACAGGACTAGCAACATATGAAAGACTGAGGCGGCATGCATCTAGAGCTGTTTCAAGGTACTGTCAGGCTTCTTGTTGAATATAAAGGGAATAATAAATATGGAAGAGATAAAATTTCAAAACCTAAAGTCTCATGAATGCCACATCCTTATGACGTAATTGCTTCTGGTTGCGTTGAGGGGCTTCTGCCGGAGAATGTTCAAGTACCCATTGTGAAGCTATGTGCGTTCCTCAATGCAATTTCTCAGAAGGTAATCAATCTAGACAGTCTACCAAGGTTACAGAAAGATGTGGTCCAATGTCTTGTCGGCTTCGAGTTGGTGTTCCCACCATCCTTCTTCAATATTATGACGTACCGCCTAGTTCACCTAGTTCAAGAGATTAACATTCTTGGTCCTATATTTCTACACAATATGTTCCCCTTTGAGAGGTTCATGGGAGTCTTAAAGAAATATGTTCATAACCGTGCTAGGCTAGAAGGAAGCATCTCCAAGGGATATGGAATAGAGGAGGTCATTGATTTTTGTGTTGACTTTATTCTTGACCTTAAGCCCATCGGTGTTCCTAAATCACGGCATGACAGTAGACTGAGTGGAAAACGCACGCTAGGAAAGAAAGCAAGGATATGTATGGATGGGTATTCTCTCACTAAAGCACACTACACAGTTCTGCAAAGTTCCACCTTGGTGGCTCCATATATCAAGGAACACAAAAATATTGTAGGCTCCAACAACCCGGGGAAGCCTGACTCCTGAGATGAACACATGAAGACTTTCGGCGGTTGGCTGCAGACACATCTCATGAATGACATCACTATTAGAGATCAGTTGTACTTGTTGGCTAGGTCACCATCTTTGACTATATTGACTTTCCAAGGGTACGAGATAAATAGGAATACATTTTACACGATCGCCCAAGATAAAAAGAGCACCAACTAGAACAGTGGTGTCCGATTTGATGCAACAGACGAGAATGGGCAAACGGACACATATTATGGTTACATAGAGATATGTGAACTTGACTATGGACCTTATTTTAAGGTCCCTTTGTTTTGGTGCAAATGGGTCAAGCTGACAGGAGGCGGGGTTGAGGTGAGAAAATGACGCAAAACTACCACATTTAGGGCAGTGTTATCACATAACCACCACTTTTGCGCGAGTTGACACATAAATACCACTTTTAAGGCTGGTGTGCGATAGAAAGCACTGTTTACTGGGCTTAACCAGTTTTCTAGCAGGCAGGGTCCGCTGTCAAGCCTGCTTGTCAAGTCTACATGGAAAGGGAGGATAGTTCACCGTGGTTTACTTTGCAAAAAAATCCAAATCTTATTTTTGTACCACACACAGGTCCTCCCTATTTCCCTAGGTTCAAAGAAACATAAAGGAAAATTTTCCCCACCACTCGTGGCAGGAGGTTGCTGACTCGTAGTTGATGTAGAGCTCGTTGGGAACCCCAAGAGGAAGGTATGATGAGCACAGTAAAGTTTTCCCTCGGTTATGAAACCAAGGTTTAATCGAACCAATAGGAGCAAGGAAACACCCCAAAGGTGTTACTAGCTGAGCTTTGGCAGGGCGCACTACCGGTGCTAGTAGCAACGTGGAGACCTGCACAACACAACCACAGAACTTTGTCCCCAACTTGCGATGAGGTTGTCAATCTCACCATGTTTTGCGGAAAACAAAGGATTAAACGTATCGAATGGAAAGAAGTAAAAGTTTGCAGAAAGTAAACACAAACTAGTAAAAGGTTGTAGATTGTATGTAAAGTAAAAGGACCAGGATCCATAGTTCACTAGAGGTGGCTCTCCTTAGATAGACAACATGTTGGGTGAACAAATTACAGCGGGGAAATTGACAAACACCGAGAAAGCAATACATGCATATACTAATCATCTTGACTCCTCTGAGACTTGATTGGGCATTACAACATAATACATAGACCGCCATCCAACTGCATCTATGACTAATAATCCACCTTCAGGTTATCATCCGAACCCCCTCTAGTATTAAGTTGCAAGCAACAAATTATTGCTTTACGAACTGTGTGTAAAGTAAACAATACGATTGTTCTATGAACAAAGGATTGTTGTTTTCTCCCTAGTAGCAACAGCACATCTAGTACCTTAGAGATTTCTGTCACTTCCCCAGATTACCAGAGGCATGAACCCACTATCGAGCATCAATACTAACTCTTGGAGTTTCTAGCATCTACTTGGCCAAGATAGCTACTAACAACGGAAAGCATGCAAGATCTCAAATAACAAAGACATGATAGAATCAATAATCAATCTGAAATAGCATCTCAATATCCATCGGATCCCCGCAAACATAACATGTATGAATTACAAATAGATGATCTTGATCATGAACGGAGCTCACAAGATCTAAACATGAAAGCACAAAGGAGGAGAAACCAGCCATCTAGCTACTACATGGATCTGTAGTCCAAGGATGAACTACTCACCATCACACCGGAGGCTTGCATGGTGATGAAGAAGGCCCCTAGGGTGAATTCCCCTCTCCGGCAGGGTGCCGGGAAGAGCTTCAGATCCCTCCTGATCTAGGTATGGAGATGACGGCGGCTACAGACTCTTTCGTGGCTTTTTGATCGGGTACCTAGGGTTTTCGTCCCGAGGGAAACTTATAGGCGGAAGGAGAGGCCGAGGGTGTGCCAGGAGCGGCCACACCACCCCCTGGCGCGGGCCAGGCTTGGCCGTGCGGCCAGGTGGTGTGGTGGCTCCCTGGCCCTTCTCCGTCTCGTATTCTGGCACTTGATCCCTTCCGGAAAAATAGGCACTTTGGCTTTTTTCCCGTCCAATTCCGAGAATATTCATTTTCTGACTTTCCTAGAACCAAAAACAGCAGAAAACAAGCAGCTGGCACTTTGGCTCTTATTAATAGGTTAGTCCAAGAAATCGTATGAAAAGTACTCCAAAGTTGGAACAAAACACAAGAAAGTGGATAAAACCAAGCATGAAACATCAAAAATTATAGATACATTTGCAATGTATCAACATCCCCAAGCTTAACTCCTGCTCGTCCTCGAGTAGGTAAGTGATAAAAATAAATAATTTTTGAGGTGACATGCACCATCAAAGACTTGATCAAAGTATTTGCAAAACTCAAAGCTGGGATCATAGTACTTCAATCATAACATGAAAGACAAAGTTCTAGCAATAGGCAAAGAAACTATGATGCAACATAAAAAGTTACAAACAGAAGATTCATGAATAGCATGACTTGCAAGACGTTTGTTTGTTTCACATAAAGAAAACATAGCATAATAGTATTCAGCTTGTCCCTCAATAGAGTAGCAAATATAAATGCATAGGACACCTTCAAAGTTCATAAGAGTGACTAGATACAATAGTTCAAAACAAGCAATAACAAGTTATGCATCAATCAACTAGTCTTGGGACAATATACATAGAACGAAGAATGGCCACTATGCTCTCAAAGTAGGTGCATAAAGATAGAAGGTGGAGACTCAATATAATGGTGGAAGAAAAGCCTTTTGTAAAAGGAAGTAGGGATTCAAGTCTCATAAAGAGCTTCCAAAAATTATGGTACTTGTAGTTTTCAGCTCTCATTGCCCCTACCATAAGCATCTTGAAAGTGATTAAGGTTAAAGTGACACAACTAAGAGGATATGCTTGACAAGTTATAAACCGAAATCTCATGCCCCTTACTTATGAAGACCGATCCTCATGATACTCAACTTCAGTCACGAGTAAGCTCTTGTCATTGTAAGTATATGTGTATCATTAAGAACCGCCAACGGGGTACCTCTTGCACATGATACGGGAGCTTTCCCATAATCAAAATGACAAGGCAAGCAGACAATGAGCATCTCAGCGATCTTTTTATTTTCTATTTGCATAGGTTTTTATTGAGGATGCTTCATAGAGTGCTCATTATGGTGATGCTAGAAGTTTCCACCATGATTAGGCATGGCTTAGGCTAGCGGCCCAGGCGTTTCTCTAACACACATACAAACTCCATGATCTTACAAGTTCCACATTTATTTCACACCGTCGGGATCCGTAAGCAAAAGAACATGATATCAACGGGGTACAAAGTACAAGTGCAATGTTGAAAGCGTTCCCCATGAAACATGGTTCTACTAATTTCAACTTATAAAGCGCAAGAATATACGCAACAAAGAAGGACCCAATGGTTCAAGTTTATTAGAGGCAATAAAGTAAAGTGTGCCATCAAGTTCGTGAGAGCTTTAATCACTAGTTTTCTCATAACAAGTGAAAGGTAAACAAAAGCATGAATATACTTGGAATAGCATAAGCTAGTAGGTAGGTATGGTGGACTCTTTGGAATAACTTGGTTTAGGGAGTTGGATGCATGAGTGGAACTCATACTTGGTGGTGGAGGCTAGCAAAAGACTGGGAGCGACAAACTAAGAGAGCAATAATGGCCATAATCATGTAGAGCGAAAAAACATCATTGATCAAAGCATAAAGTGAAACTACAAGTTGAAAACTAAAGGATCATAAAGGCTATGGTGACTTGAGATAGTCATAACATGGTGTGAGCATGTGCCAAGTCAACCCAAATAAAGCACCAAAGGAGAATACCACTATACTATGCTTTAATATGCTAAAACAACGCATGATTCATCCAAGGCACATTAAGCAATCTCAATTGTTTATAACAAGGCATGCTACAGAAAAGAATACTAAGCAAAAATCCAAAACAATATCAAGCAAGGCATGACAAAGCATAGGCCACAATCAAAAACGAGCTCTTTTTACCACATAAGCATGAACTTTCCTACTCTTTTCCAAACCAAACCAAACTATTTGCAAACCAAAGTATGAAAGAGGGGGTCCAACCAATTTATTAAGAACACTAAGCAAACCAAGAAAACTAAAAACCAAAACAAAAACGAAAAAGAAGACGCTCCAAGAAAAACACAACTGTGCATGAAACAATAAAAATGAAGCGTTTGGAAGAAACCTGGGATTTTTATTGATGAAGAAGGGGATGCCTTGGGCATCCCCAAGCTTTGACTCTTGTACTTCTTGGATATTTCTTGGGGTGACACGCGTGGCATCCCCAAGCTTGAGCTTTATTCCATCCTTCATCTCATTACTCATTCCTTCCATACACCTAAAAAAATTCCTTCATACAAAACTTCACACAATCTCATTAGCAACATTAGTGTACTTAAGATAAATAAGTCTCAAGGTTCAGTTCTAGCACCAAATAAACTTACATTAGAACACTAGCTACTGTACCACTTCCCTCAATAAGCTCAATTCCCCAAAGGAAATCAAGAAGGAACTAACAAGAAGCAAATGCAGAAAATGGCAGAAATCTGTCAAAACAGACCAGCAGGTAAAGACGATTTTTTGTAAGACCTTCTGTTGCTCAAATCAAAAAGTGTTGAACTACCGAAAGTTAGATAACAATCTGGGGCAGAATCACAACAAATTACAGCTCAATCCTACATACAGAGATCTCTCAGGAATTTTTACGGTGAAGCACAAAAATCTGTTTCGGGACAGCAACTTTCCCAATCATTACTTCTCTCTCATTAGAGGTTACTCTTGGCACAAAAAGCAAATAAAAAGGATAAGGAGAGTTTATTACATAGGTAATAACTTCCAAGACTCAACTAAAACTATTGGGTTATCTCTCAACAATTACTTTTCTTTAACGCCTTTAAGTTAGGCATAAGAAGCAAAGAAAGAATCAAGTGTTCTCAAATGAAGAAGCATTAAGACCAAATTTTGTTTTCATAGGAGAAGCAAAATAAATCTTTTATCTCTTTTTAGGGAAGTGTTCTATACCTTTCTTGAGTGGGATTTGATATTTAATGGTGCCTTCTTTCATATCAATGATGGCACCAATAGTTCTAAGAAAAGGTCTTCCCAAAGTAATAGGACAAGAAGCATTGTATTCAACATCCAAAACATAGAAATCAACGGGGATATAGAAATCGTTAACCATAATAAGAACATCATTAAGACTCCCCATGAGTTTCTTTTTAGCATTGGCATCAAGTGGGACATTCAAATAACAATCTTCAAGAGGAGGCAAATCAAGCATATCATAAATCCTTCAAGGCATAATAGAAACACTACTATCAAGATCACACAAAGCTTTGAAATCAAAGTCATTCACTTTCATATTAATGATGGGTTCCCAACCATCTTCTTGCTTCATAGGAATAGAAGCTTTATGTTTCATCTTTTCTTCTTTAATCTTTATGAGAGCATCAGTAATGTGTTTTGTAAAAGCCATGTTCATAGCACTAGCATTAGGAATTTTAGCAAGCTTTTGTAGGAACTTAATAACTTCGGAGATATTGCAACCATCAAGATCAAAATCAACTTTATCATCTAAAGTGGTAGAACTATTACTAGCCACAACACTCGTGGTGGTAATAGTAGAAACACTAATGTTTCTAGCAATTTCATCTTCTCTTTCCCACTTAGCATGTAATTCAGCTAATAGTCTAACATTTTCATCAATTCTTACTTGTATAGCATTAGTAGCTGCAAAGGGATTCTCATTAGTTTCGGGTTTAGCAGCCATTTTATTCAAAGTAGATTGAGCTTCAGCCAAAGATGCTATATTTCTTTCAGCATTAGAGAGTTTTTCCTCAATAGTTTTATTGAAAGCAATTTGTTTACTAATGAACTATTTAAGCATAACTTCAAGTTTAGAGGGAGCACTCTTATTATTGTTGTAAGAATTTCCATAAGCATTACCATTGTTGGGAGGATATGGCTTATAATTGTTGTTACCAAAATTGTTCCTATAAGCATTATTACCATAAGCATTGTTGCCAAAATTGTTATTTCTTATGAAGTTCACATCAACTTGCTCTTCTTGAGCAACCAAAGAGGATAAAGGAACATTATTTAGATCAATATGGGCTTTTCCATTAACAAGCATAGACATAATAATATCAATCTTATCACTCAGGGAGGAGGTTTCTTCAACAGAATTTACCTTCTTACCTTGTGGACCTCTCTCAGTGTGCCATTCAGAATAATTAACCATCATATTATCCAAAAGTTTTGTTGCAGCACCCAAAGTGATGGTCATAAAGGTACCTCCAGCTGCTGAATCCAATTAGTTCCTTGAAGAATAGTTCAATCCTGCATAAAAAGTTTGGATGATCATCCAAGCAGTCAGTCCATGAGTGGGAAAATTCTTAACCAAAGATTTCATTCTTTCCCAAGCTTGAGAAATATGCTCATTATCAAGTTGTTTAAACTTCATTATTTCACTTCTCATGGATATAATCTTAGCAGGAGGATAGTATTTTCCAATAAAAGCATCTTTGCACTTAGTCCAAGAATCAATACTATTCCTAGTTAAGGAATTCAACCATTCTTTAGCTTTTCCTCTCAAAGAGAAAGGAAACAATTTCAGTTTAATAATATCACCATCTATATCCCTATGCTTTTGCATCTCACAAAGTTCAACAAAGTTATTTAGATGGGAAGCAGCTTCTTCATTACCAATACCAGAAAATTGTTCTCTCATAACAAGATTGAGCAATGCAGGTTTTATCTCAAAGAAAGTATTCTCAGCCACAGGTGGAGCAATAGGTGTGCTCATAAAATCATTGTTGTTGGTGCTAGTGAAGTCACACAACTTAGTGTTTTCAAGAGTAGTCATTTTTTTGGGGTTTTCAAATAAGAAAGCAAACAAGTAAAACTAACATTTTTTGTGTTTTTAAAGAACCAAAACAAGAAAACAAAGCAAAAAGAAACTAAGCAAAACAAAAACAACAAAGTAAAGAGATTGGCTATGAGGGAATCCCCTTGCGAAGATGTCCTTGTCTCCCCGGCAACGGCGCCAGAAAAAATCTTGCTGACTCGTAGTTGATGTAGAGCTTGTTGGGAACCCCAAGAGGAAGGTATGATGAGCACAGCAGTAAGTTTTCCCTCAGTTATGAAACCAAGGTTTAATTGAACCAGTAGGAGCAAGGAAACACCCCAAAGGTGTTACTAGCTGAGATTTGGCAGCGCGCACTACCGGTGCTAGTAGCAACGTGGATACCTGCACAACACAACCACAGAACTTTGTCCCCAACTTGCGATGAGGTTGTCAATCTCACCGTGTTTTGCGGAAAACAAAGGATTAAACGTATCGAATGGAAATAAGTAAAAGTTTGCAGAAAGTAAACACAAAGTAGTAAAATATTGTAGATTGTATGTAAAGTAAAAGGACCGGGATCCATAGTTCACTAGAGGTGGCTCTCCTTAGATAGACAACATGCTGGCTGAACATATTACAACGGGGCAATTGACAAACACCGAGAAAGCAATACATGCATATACTAATCATCTTGACTCCTCTGAGACTTGATTGGGCATTACAACATAATACATAGACCGCCATCCAACTGCATCTATGACTAATAATCCACCTTCAGGTTATCATCCGAACCCCCTCCAGTATTAAGTTGCAAGCAACAGATTATTGCTTTACGAACTGCGTGTAAAGTAAACAATACGATTGTTCTATGAACAAAGGATTGTTGTTTTCTCCCTAGTAGCAACAGCACATCTAGTACCTTAGAGATTTCTGTCACTTCCCCAGATTACCAGAGGCATGAACCCACTATCGAGCATAAATACTAACTCTTGGAGTTGCTAGCATCTACTTGGCCAAGATAGCTACTAACAACAGAAAGCATGCAAGATCTCAAATAACAAAGACATGATAGAATCAATAATCAATCTGAAATAGTATCTCAATATCCATCGGATCCCCGCAAACACAACATGTATGAATTACAAATAGATGATCTTGATCATGAACGAAGCTCACAAGATCTAAACATGAAATCACAAAGGAGGAGAAACCAGCCATCTAGCTACTACAAGGATCCGTACTCCAAGGATGAACTACTCATGCATCACACCGGAGGTTTGCATGGTGATGAAGAAGGCCCCCGAGGTGAATTCCCCTCTCCGGCAGGGTGCCGGGAAGAGCTTCAGATCCCTCCCGATCTAGGGATGGAGATGACGGCGGCTACAGACTCTTTCGTGGATTTTTGATCGGGTACCTAGGGTTTTCGTCCCGAGGGCAACTTATAGGCGGAAGGAGAGGCCGAGCGGGTGCCGGGAGCGGTGACACCACTCCCTAGCGTGGGCCAGGCCTGGCCACGCGGCCAGGTGGTGTGGTGGCTCCCTGGCCCTTCTCTGTCTCGTATTCTGGCACTTGATCCCTTCTGGAAAAATAGGCACTTTGTCTTTTGTCCCGTCCAATTCTGAGAATATTCATTTTCTGACTTTCCTGGAACCAAAAACAGCAGAAAATAGGTAGCTAGCACTATGGCTCTTGTTAATAGGTTAGTCCAAGAAATCATATGAAAAGTACTCTAAAGTTGGAATAAAACACAAGAAAGTGGATAAAACCTAGCATGGAACATCAAAAATTATAGATACATTTGCAATGTATCAGAGGTCGCCGCCGTCCTCCTCATCTCGCTTGGCCTGGGAGGCTCCAACTCCAGCCCCGCGGTAGCTGGGCGGCGAGCAGCTTGGAGAGTCGGCCGCCGGAAACACTAGGCTTAACCACTCCTTCTCTTCCTTCTCCTCGCTCTCCTCTCCCGCGGGCTGAAACCCTAGCTTAGGTTGCCGCCTCGCCTCGCTGACGTAGGCCTCCCCGAGCTCCACTGAGTCGCAATAGAGCTTCGCATCGCCGGCTTGGCCTTCCCTACTACTGGAATCGACTCCGTGCATCAACAATCGTCACTGACATCCCTTTCTTCCCCGCCGCCGGTCGCCGTCCGTGTTGTCGTCTCTGACCTCGGCCGACCTCAGCGATAGTCCTGTCGCCCCTCTCACTCTTCCCCTTTATCTTTGGTTTGCCCTTGGCACCATGCGCCACCGCCTGCTACCGCTCAGCCTCGTCGTTGGTGTTGCTCCAGTGACCATGTATTGGCGGCGCCACCACCAAATTGCTCCACGTGCTCTTCTCCATCCAACACACACATCCACTTATCCCTGTTCACCCTCCTCCTCCGTATCTTGACCGGCTGGAGAACCTCCCATCGTGCTGACGTCAGCCTCATTTATTCTTTTCTTAAATTATTTCTGTAATATTAAAGTTATGACATTTGGTACCAAACATGGAGCATATGTTCTTTTGTAAAATTAGAGGATACACAATTAAAAGATGGAAATTACGTGAGGTCCTTTTTGTAAAGTTAGAAGGAACTTGTCATGTGTTTTTTTGCCACGTAGACCTGACATGTGGGCCCGAACGGTCAGAAACGTGTTTAAATCGAGCAAATTGTACAATCAGTGTTGTCTATCGCACACCCGCCTTAAAAGTAGTATTTATGTGTCAACTCGCGCAAAAGTGGTGGTCATGTGACAACACTGCCTTAAATGTGGTAGTTTTGCGTCATTTACTTGGTTGAGGTAGACAAGAAATACGGAATGACAACAGTGGATCTCAACAATCTTGCGTATATAGATGAACCATTCGTCCTAACCAATGATGTGGCTCAGATTTTTTATGTGAAGGACATGTCTACCAAATCGAGAAAAAAAGAAAGATAAGCAAAATAATACAGGATACGATGAGCCAAAGTGTCACATGGTTCTTTCAAGAAAAAGAAACATCGTGGGAGTGGAGGATAAGACAGACATATCAGAAGATTATGATAAGTTTTATGAAATTCCGCCCTTCGCAGTGAAGGATGACCCAAGCATCCCGTTAAGTAAGGAAGATGCTCCATAGTTACGGACTAGAAGAAAACCCCAACACTAGATGTGTGGATGTTGGTGATGTATAATATTAAACCTTTATTTTTAGTGATATTCTTATATATATGGATATGAACTATCTCAATATCAAAAGGTAGTATTGCAACTTGTTGTGGCCAACACCAGAGACATTTATTAATATTGAAACATAAAAATTAGTCATAATCATGTCAAGCCCTATAGTACACAGCTTCAGGGTTGTCTTCGGAATCGTCATCATCGTCGCTAGTATCACGCGGCTTGATCCTCAACCCTTCCTCGGCTTGTGCACGGGGAAACGGGGGGAGGGGAACCTGCCACTCTGGCCTCGGACTCACAACACGCGAGGGAGGGGGCTCCCGGATGACGACACCGTTACACCCTCGGCCTTCACCACCACCACCATTTTTGTGGCTTTGCGGCTAGTGAAAGTGCGGGTACCACAGGTGAGGATGATCTCCCATGGTGATGTAGCACATCACACTGGCGATAGTCCGGTTTGCCCACCATAGGCGGTGCCCAGCTTCGTTGTGGTTCACTGGGGGCGGGCCATCACCCTCATGCCTAGCGAGCTCCCTTTCCTACCGGTTAGCAAAGAAGGCATTCCAGGTGCCATAGTTGTCGGGATCCCAATGGAGATCCATCCGCTGCTCTGGCGTGAGCTCGAGGTAGAACTGGTTCGGTGATGGCTGCTTGGCGGGCGGAACCTTGAGGCACAGGAAGGACAGGAACCCCTCCAATGCTCAGCATCTAGCCGGCGAGCAACCGGTACCCCTGCGGGCATGGGTAGCTGGAGGCACATAGCGCCTCGGTCACCTCGAGGGTTAGAAAGGCCCAGTAAGTGGTGTGCATTGTTGTGAGATAGGAAGGTGTGGATGTGTGGATGGCCATGGCGGCCAGCCTAGATATAGAGGGAAATGGCGGGAAAACATGGCGAGAAGCGGGGGAAATGGTGGGAAAGCATGGCTTGACGGCTCTGAGAATGTGACGGGAAATTATACAACATTTTCATTTTGGCGCCAAAAAAACCTTTAGCCCCAGCTTGTGATACAATCCAGGACTAAAGGGTACCTTTAGTCTTGGTTTGTATCTCAAACCGGGTCTAAAGGGGTACGGCCTGCACGCGAAAAGCGGTGGCCGAAAACACCTTTAGCCCCGGTTTGTAATACAAACCAGGACTAAAGGGTACCCTTTAGTCCCGTCTTGTATTACAAACCGGGGCTAAATGGTGGGGGTATAAATACCGCCCCCTCCACCCTGGTTCCAGATACGAACCGGAGCAGCCCTTTCCATCTTCCCCGACGAATCGCCACCCGCGGAGGAGCTCGCCACGCTGAGGAGGAACTCGCCGCCGCTCGTGCCGAGGAGGACCTCATCTCCACCCACGCCAGTGGAGGAACTCGCTGTCGCCCGCGCTCGTGGAGGAGCTCGCCACGCCACGCCCTATGCCGCCCCGGCAGGTGAGCTCTCGATCTAAATAGTTTAGGTTAATTATAGGTTTAGTTTAGTTTAGTTAATTAGGTTTAGTTTAGTTAGTGGTAGGTTTAGGGGTTAGTTAGTGTTAGGCAATTACTTAGGACAAATGCTACGTTAGCTATTTAGGGTTTTAGTTAGTGTTAGGGTAATTACTTAGTTAATTAGGTTTAGTTTAGTTAGTGTTAGGTTTAGGGTTAGTTAGTGTTAGGGAAATTACTTAGTGATTTAGTTTTTTTGAGAATTAATACCACGATATATTTATAATAGAAAATAGTACATGGTAGAGATACATTGATGATGAGAAGACCTCGTCTTCGAATGAAGGGCCGAAGACCACTTATTGCGACCCGAGATCGGGTTTAGTTTAGTTAGGTTTTAGGGATTTATGTTAGTTAGTGACCTCACTAGATTTAGTTTAGTTAGTGTTTAGGAATTTAGTTTCTGTCATAGACGGATTTCGGAGATATGTGTAGTGTGCTGAGGTTTTATGATTTAGTTTAGAGTCGGGGTTTAGGTTATGATTTATTTAAGGGGCTTAATTTAGTGTTTATGTTATATGATTGTTTATATGTTATGATTTAGTTATGTCGCATCCTCATCATCCACTCGGCGGCAACACGGAGTACTGGGCTCCGCCGAGGCCGGGTATGTCCGAGCATGGGCTCCACCAGGCTATCACTTGGAGGTGCTACCTGCCAGGACTCGTAGCTTGGTGACGAATCCAGGTATTGTCGTCGACCCGGAGCTTCTTTGGTGGCGGTCGTGTGGTCTAGGAGCGGTGTAGAGGGAGCCAGCCCCCGAGGAGGTGGTACATCATCGTGTCACGGAGGAGGACGAGCAAGTCCGCCGATATATGGCTATTTTGGAGATCAGTTCTCCAATATCTGGCAGGTTCTTCAGGATATCACCCGAGCTATTCTCCGGTGATGGTTCCTTATCTCTGGGTGTACACCTCCCGCGGCTCAGGACCTGGTAGTCGATGTCTAGTTTGATATGAGCGAGGTGTACTTTATCTTATATTGTTGTTGCATTATCTGGATTATCCGAGATGTATTATTGTACTTTATCTTATATTATTTTACTTTATCTTATATTATTGTTGCATTATCTGGATTATCCGAGATGTATTATATTGTTTCATTATTAGTACTTAATCTTTCTTCTGTATCCAAATCATTGCAATTGTAATATTCTTTTACTTAATGAAAAATTGTTTTATCTACTATATTAGTTAAGCTATGGACGGTAGAGACAATGAATAGGTGGTGCTCGACATGATAGATGAGGGTACTAGAGTTTGTTATTACGATGGAGCGGACGACGGGGAGATGATGGCTCCCAGTATCTTAATTTCTCTGGAGGAAACGATAGTGGAGACGATGGTGAATACCATGGTGAGACACCTTAATAATAAAGTCTGGCGAGGTATATAAAGCCTCTACCAATAACTAGTTTATGCATTAATTGATTTGTATATATATACTGACGAATGTTTCTTCTCTTAGACCTCTGCATCTGGCCAATCTTCTGCAAATAAACGAGGCTCAACCAAAAAGTTGGCCGCTGATGTCCGTTTCACAATTGACTTAGTCTCTGAGCTGGGTCAACCGTTGGAGCCCATAGAGAGCGTAAATGCATTTGTAAATCAATGCGGAGTGAGTTTTAGGGACACCATCCCGATCACCACTCGGGAGTGGAATAAGCCAGGAAAGAAAAGGGATCTAGCTAGAGCTAGTTTTGTCGACGATAGAGCCAAAGATTGTCTTTAGAATTATCTGATGACACATTTCACCCTACCAGTCTTGTCGACAGATGAGCTCAGACAGAAAATGAGGTTGAAAGTCAAGGAGTGGTAAGATGGGCACACAATTCAAGGACCGGAAGAAAAGATTATACCAATATTATTTGAAGGAGAAAAAAGCTCATGAATTCACTGGCACACTAGAGAAGCAGTGGGATAACTGGGCCTCATTTGTGGAATACAAGCAATCGGAACCAGCTAAGGCAATGTCGGCAAAGAATAAGCTAAATTCTTCCAAAAATAAATATGCTACAGGAGTGTCGTGCCTAAGTGGGATAAAACTGAGGGCGACCTGGCGGCTAAAGGGGTCACTCCATCTACAAGTGGTTGGCAATTGAGGTCAAGAAATTGGATACTTGGGCATGGGGGATCGTATGACCCATAAACAGGGGAGATTGCTGCAAACAAAGAAATTGTTGAACCCAAAAATGCACTTATTAAAGTGATAAAAGAGGTTCAAGAGGGAAAGTTCGTTCCTGACAGAGAGAATGATGAGCTGACAAAGGCCCTAGGGAATCCTGAAAAGATCGGATGAACACGAGGCTTTGGACATTCTTATCCATGAGCTATTGGGTTTCCCGAGGACATTGACACTTACAGAAGCCGAGCGAGAAAAACAAAGCGGCAGTAGGCGGAGGAGGCAAAGCGGTTGGCAAAGGTTGAAGCCATGTTGCAGCAGCAGTAGGAGCAGATTACTGAACTTAGAGGACTGGACTGATAGCAAGATCCTGCACTCGACAATATGGCCGTCCCATCTCAACGGAAAAGCAGCGTGGCTTCCACGGAGTTCTAGGCTAATGATGCAATGATGGATGTCTACCCCATGGATGCAATCAAGGAGAAGACTAGTTGTGAGCTGCATATTAAACTGAAGAACATATCCATGAAGGTGGCAGTCGGCTTTGCTTTACCTTTTGCACCGGGAGCGACCTACCATTGCAATCCAATTCCAGCTAGCTATGCTCATGTCGGTGTGGATGACGTTCTACCGATATTTCAGTCACTACAGCTTGACATCCCTGGAGGTGAAGGGGAAACGACACTGGGAGAAGTCACGAGTGGCTTCATTCTTTGGAAAAAGGAATACATCAAGTTTCCAGGCTTGGTGCCAAGGCCACCATCTCCACCGAGAAGCAATCCATCACCTCCAAGGCCACCATCTCCACCGAGAAGCAATCCATCACCTCCAAGGCCACCATATCCTCCAAGTCCACCGCCTCCTCCTAGTAGAAGTCCACCGCCTCCTCCTAGTAGAAGTCCACCACCTCCAAGTCCACCCCTCCTCGAGAAGGACCGCAACGCGAGTCCATCTCGATCTACGATCCCTCAGCCGCCTCCACCCACTAAGGGACAAAAGGGGAAGATAACCACCGCTTCGTCAAGGGATAACCGGTGCAGATAGCGACAGTTGTCGCCCCTCCCAATAGTATCGCCGGCTCCTACCAAGAGGGATTACGACATGACTGGTGAGGAGACCAAGGCGGTCATAGATGCCGAAGTGGATGCCTTTAAAAAAAGAAACAACCCGAGCAAAAGGTCCCAGTAGATCCGTCAGTCAAGGAGCATTTTAGGAAATTTCTGAAGCATCCATCCCAAGCTCAGATAAATGCGCCAGATAACTATACACGTTGTCTTGTGAAGACAGTGAAATAGAAGAGAACAAGTGGTAGAGGAAGCATTAAAAAGACGTTCCCCTGCTCGGAGAACAAGAAAAACAATCGATCCCCCTGCTTAAGGTGTTGCCCGAACATCAACTATATGGGGGAGAACCTTTTGATATGCAAACAGCTATTACATTGGTCGAGCAATGTAATATGTCTCTTGATGACATACTTGGCAGTGTTGGTCCCCTCACGACTACTATAGAACGGAGATATGTCTACAGGGAACCTATGGTCAGTTATGAGAGGTGCCGGAATCTTCCAACAAAAATGCGACAATTGCATGCATGGTACATTGAAGCCGTAAAAAAAGGCCAGAATGGATCATAGTGAAAGTTAGAGAGGAGCATTACTTCATTAAAATTGGGTCCATGTTGAACTTCTAGAAATCTTTCAGTTATTCAATCAAAGAAATCTCGACAAATCTATCCTCAGTTGCTATTGTCTGTAAGTGATTAATTTATTTATGTAATTAGTAAGTATCTAGCTCAGCTCATTCAATTCATTGCCGGTAATTATTCTCATTATATTCTTTTATACGCTATAATGCAGAATGAAGATTCTCGAAGGGAGAATCCATGGATTTGTATTCATTGACCCAAATCGAGTTAATGAAGTTATGCTAAAGACGAAGTCTGTGGACACGGAGCGTAACTTGCTTCGGTTTCTCAAGAAGCAGCATTTCTGTAAGAAAATCCTTACCACTTCGGGTGAGAGTGTTTCTGTCTTATACACATTAACTTTTGTTTACTCGATGTTTTAATATAAATGATGAGTTACTGACGTATATAAACCTTGCGTAGCTTTCACTGAATTTTTCTAAGCATTTTCGTTAACTTGGGATGAGTTCAAATCATGGACTCATTACAGAAGGACATGGAAGAGTACCACAGCATGATCGATATGCTCTAGACATAATTTCAATCATTATCGCACTAAATCAGTCTCTTTCGTTTATTTTCTGAGATATCAAGTAATTATTAACTCATTCATTCATTTTCTTTGTCGGGCAGTGTTTGGACACAATTCAAGAGTGCGATCCGCGATCAATGGCGTGAGCAGCTGAGTTTTAAACCGATCTCGGTAAGTAGTACGAGCTAGATCCACGCATCTCTTTAATTCTAGTTTCTATACATTTATCATGCATGCTTGAGTTATTATTTGATTGAATTCTATTCTTGTAAAGTGCGTGAGGCAGCCACAGGGGGCTAATCTATATAAATACTATACGTTTGCGAGTTCATTCATGTTATGACTACTGAGAAGCCCTTGAAAACTCTTTAAACAATATATTCACAAGGTATTTCTATTACAATAATTTGTGTTGAGTTCCATTCGTATTCTTTATGATGATTGATCTTATTCATATTGATCTCCTTCATTATAGTTGGACGCGATGTGGGAAAAAGGTCCTACCACAGGACTGTCTACTAGAAATCTAAGAGGAATAACGGGATTTTTGATTGACAAGGTCATAGACCCATGCGGAGAATACAGTCTAGATAAACCATAAAGCATCCATGCAATGATCTCCATGTTATCAAATAGTCAGGCTCTGGACCCGCTTGGGACTCGTATACCAAATTATATATATATGTATGTATACTCGTAAGAGAAATTATATTATATGTATCAACGTGTACAAGTACTATCTAGTAGCGCCGTGTATGTATACGAAAACATGTTTGAAATGAAAACACAGAATGAAAAATAATTAAACACAAAACATAAAATCAAAAGAAAAACACAAAACCCTAAAACCTCATCTCATGTCACGGCAGCTAAATGGGCCAAAACACTGCCACGACAGGAAACCTTTAGTCTTTACTCGCGTTACGAATCGGGACCAGCCCAGCGCACGACTCAGGACCATGTGGTGAACCTCTAGTCCCGTTCATTACAGAATCGGGACAAAAAGTCGGACGTCTAGTCTCCAACAGTTCCGATTTGACATCCGAAACTAAATGCCCTTACGAATGGGTACTTGTGGCCGCTGCTATGCCTTTGCAGCCCGCGCCATGTCGCAGCGATCGGAGGCCGCTGGGAGCCCGTACGCTTCCGAGCTCGCCGCCGCCGAGAAAGCCGTCTGCCTCGCCGTCCGCCTCTGCCAGGTACTCGTCCTAGGATCTCTTCTTTCACCATTGTGCGGCGGATGGCTGGCGCCTACTTAGCTGAGTGCCTGACCGCTGGACCGTTCCTCCATTTATTTTTCCACAATCTTCGAGTTCCATTGGTAGTAACGGAGGGGACATACTGGAATGTAGTGCGACTGCTTGGGGAAGTGTTTCTGACTGGTAAAATCTGTATGAACCAACTCTGAGTAGTATAATCTATAGTTTTACATCAATTTACAATGTCACTGAGTTCATCTCTGACACTATTCATCTGAGATTTTATGAGGAAGGAATGTGAGTATTCTGTGTATCAACTGTACAATCATGTTTCGTGTCTTCAAATTTGAATGCCAGTATAGGATAGTGTGGGTAGTCGTAGTTATGATGATAAATCTTAGCAATCAGCACTCCGCTTGAACCTAGAAACCTTTCAAAGGATGATTTGATGGTTTTGTGGCTGTTTGGATGCTTGATGCTTAGTGCTTTTGTTTTCTATCTTTCTCCTTCCGACGGTGCAACAGGAAATCGAGCAATCAGATGTTCAGTCGAAAGCGGATAAAAGTCCTGTGACAGTAGCTGATTATGGTACATGCTGATGCTGTAATTGTTTACCTCCAAAGAGTCTGCGTTTTCTATTTGATGCTGATTAATTGAAGCTTATACTTAAACCAGAACTTGAAGTTGGTTGAGTAGGCTTTTAGTGTTCCTTGGTTTATCTTCCCTGTGGATATTCACTATAGGAAAGGCGACTAGCACCGACGGCGTAGCCCCAGAACCCTGTCGGCGTAGGCTATGCCGACGGTAGACGTCGGCATAATCCCGTCGGCCTACTGTCTGTAGGCGTAGACCCGCACCCCGTCGGCGTACCGAACCCGTCGGCGTATACGCTAGTCCGACGGTTAAACGAAGCCATCGGTGTACGTGCCATCGGCGCCAGTCCCGCGGGGCCCACTTAGCGCAGCTAACGGCCATTAGCTCTAGGCGTTATACGCCGACGGCATCGCCGTCGGCATAAACCCTCATGTGCCGCCCCTTCATCTGTCTGCGAGGTGCCTACGCCGACGACCGTACCGTCGGCCCAGGTGTTCTCGTTGGACCATGTAGTACCATACGCCGACGGAAGTATCGTCGGCCCAGGTGGGCTCGCTGGGTCGCAGGAGTATCTACGCCGACGGTGCTCCCGTCGGCCCAAGTTCAAAATGTGCCATATGGTCATCTCTACCAGTTTTTGATTTTATTCCTGTTTTTGTTCGTTCGCTGCACATTTCAACACGTTTGAGCTAGAGTTAGCAACCACCAAGACACAGTTGCGCGGTAACAACTGGTTTGGCAAATAACTTACCAGGTCCCTGAGTACAAGGTCAAAGAGAATTCGTACTTCGATGGGAAGATTGGCTGCAACCCCAGCCTAGCTGGCCGTGGCGGTAGCAACTCCCACTCTCCAGTGGCATAAAACTTCTCGTCAGCCTGCAAGAAAGTTTAGGTGTCAAGCATTGCAAAAATAAAGGTTTAAACTAGGGAAAGCAGGACTTGTCATCTTTTGCAAAAATAAAGGTTGAAACTTACAGCATTCCGACACTCTGTCCACTCCTTGTAGGCCTCTCGGGCCTGCTTCCACGCCTCAAGCGCCGCCACATGTTCCACATGAGCGGTCTTGTAGGCCGCGTCCAAAGCATGCCACAATTTCAAAAATAATGAATCTCATCAACTTAGCCACTCAGGAATGAATGTCGGAAAGAGGATGGAAATATGAAAAACTTACATCATCGTTCGCTCGGGAAGGCCGTCGAGGAGGCGGGCTAGCGGGGTCGTCGGCGGTGAGGGTAACCTTGACACACGTGAGGCTCAAAGCAGGAGTTCGCGTGGTCATCCTATCGAGAACCTTCAAACGGCTATGCTCCTTGTCGTGCCCTGCCATGACCAACGCTCGCACGTCGGTCTCCTCATATCTAGGGTCTTCCACCTCCGAATGAAAATCACTGAACGCCTCGAGGTAGTTAGCACCATCCACCTCGGCGGTGTCATAGAACTTGGGAAGTGAGGGCTAAGGCTAGGACAGATCGGGCCTCTTCTGCTTCATCCTTTCCCAGACTTCATAGTCGAAAACAGGCCTACCTAGTTGTGCCTCCTACATCACCAAAGAAATGTTATGCGTATCAAGTAGGTACACGAGGGGAAATAGATGCAGGTTGTTCCATATATATGTATACCATCTTGGCCTTGAGGCGATCATGGTTGAGGTTTCCCGCACAATGTGTCCCCGGAGCTGCGGTTTGCCTTGCTCTGCTCGCTCAAGGCACTGAACTCGGGGTCTTCCCCGTGCCACCTCGCCGTCAACACCGCCCATGCATCTTCCTTACCATCGGCCCACGTGGTCATAAACTAAAAAATCAATACTCATTTGAGGAACGGATAATGCAATTGCAACTTAGCAACAACATAGAATCTCATTGACAATTTACTTACCTCGACATAATATTCCTCGAACAATTCTGGATGTTTCTTCACATTCACATGCTTGGGCGCCTTCTTGACCAACTTCTGGGAGATGTATAGATTGGTGGTGGTATGCTTCTGATTGTAGAACTATTATCGTGTCAACCTCGTGCAAGCCTCCCGCAAAGTTCAGTATGCATTGTCCTGCTCCTCCGGAAGCACCCTATAAAATCTCTTCGATCATGCATAAAAAATTGTTAGAGTCATGAGTTAGCATGGTAGGGTCATCAACTATGAATGAAACTCCAAAAGTTTGCCCTGCCCAAAACTTGGTGATCATGGCATCAGAAGCTTTCCCATATCCTGGGTATTCAGCGACCTCATAGTGTGCCCAATGCGTGGCTAGCTTCTTCTCGCCGTTGGGGACAAGAATGTAGAAGCCCAGCCAAAACTTCCTAATCAGAGCTCCAACCAAGATGTTAGGTGCACGGGTACCCAGAGGAAATGTCCAATTGCTACACAACAGTGAAAGAAGAGATCCTAGTCTCGAGACTCTCCCTCCTGGTCTCCAGACCCCCCTCCAAGTCTCTAGACTCCCCCTCCTCGTCAGGAGACTCTGAGTAAGCAGACTAGAAAGCCACGTCACAAGAAGCAGAGGGTAGGTCACTCAGAAGGCATCCACCTTGTCCTCCACCTCGTCCTGCCCTCGGGAGAAGGCCCCGTCCTCCCTCACCTCGTCCTGCCCTCGAGGGAAGTCCTCCTCCTCCCTCACTGTCGTCAGTGTACCATGGGTTGGGAATGGGTGCTCTTCCACTTTTGGTAACCTCCTCCTCCTCCCTCTCATATGTTGTAGGGTCAATGTTGTTGTAATCATCATTAGAGGGCATGGTTAGCTTACCATGTGGTGATACTTGGAACATGACTTCCCAGCCCTTGAGTTCCTCTTGCTGGCATGTGTAGGGTAAATAATAAACTTGCTTGGCTTGTTGAGCCACAACATAGACATCGGATCCGCTATAGGTGGTTGAAGGCCTAACTTTAACTAACCCAATGGAAGGGGTACTTCTCTATCCGCCGTGTGGGTCGAACCAGTGGCATTTGAACACAACGAGCTTGAGTTCTAGGGGCGTATTATTGAACATCAGCTCGTATATGGTTTGTAACCTTCTGTAGTCGACTCCTCTTGTGAAGACCCGGGTATTTATAGTTTTTGCATTAGGACGATGGTTCTGGTGAGACTCTGTATGGAAGTGATACCCATTCACATCATACTTCTCATACATCTCGACTCTACGGTTACAACCCTAGGAGACACATCTCAACTCATCTGACATCTCAACATTGGGATCAGATCCCTACAAGTTCAGTACAAATTGTGCATTAGTTATGTGTAGTAAGAGGGACAAGTCGCGGATTGCTGGGTAAGAGGGACAGGTTAAAAATTACCTTTTCATAGAACCAAGACATGAATTTTTTCTTTCCGGGGATACCCTCTTTCAGAAGAGTGTCCAACTCCGCATTAGAGGGATCCGTCATTCCCGGCCACATTTCATCCGTGAATTGGCTAAAAGGAGAAAATATGCATTAGATCAAAACCGAGTTATTATTTGCAAAGTAATTTATTCACCATTTTACCTAAGGAAACAATTCACTTGATTTGCTTCCTCCTCCTCCTCTTCCTTCTCACCATGGACCACTTCCTTCATGTTCATAAGCACATAGAGCATTATGCAATCCTTCTCTTCCTTTTTTAAGGTATAAATGGTCGCGCCACCGGCCTTGCCACTAGGACACTAGAAGAGGAGGAGCTTGGGGTCATGCTTGGGCTCGTCGACATTACACCGACAGACCTGGTTATGCATAGTGGGAACATCATCGGCATACTACGTTGTCGTGGCATTTGTTATCTCCTGGAGGATAGTTGCCTCAGCTTTGCTGTCTTCAATAGCACTTTTGTTTCCACATTTGTATCAAATATACTTAAACTCTCTCTCAATACAAAAGTGTCAATGAAACTGCACCGACCCACCCAAGAGTACCTCATTCGCGAGATGCACAATGAGATGTAACATCGGAGTAAAGAAGCCTGGCGTAACTTGCATAGCAACTTCCGCAGTAGATCATGCAGCTTCTCAATAATCAGGGGCCATATCTGCTTAGCACAGAGCATGCGGAAGAAATGGCTCAACTCTGCAAGCACTCGCCATACATGCTTAGGGAGATACCCTCGAACCATCACCGACATCAGCCGCTCAATACATATATGATAGTCGTGACTCTTGAGCCTGGTGACTTTTCTAGTTGAAAGATTGACTCCCTTGCTCATATTCAAACAATAACCATCAGGGAACATCACGACGATTTGAGCCACTAGAATGACTCCTTCTTTCGGATTCTATCAAGGAAGTAGTTGGCATGTGGCTTGAACCAATTTTTCCAATTGCGTTCAGGAGGTTGCATGAGTAGTCTCTTCCTATCACATAGCTCCTCAACATCGACTCTAGCCTTGAAATTGTCCTTTGACTTCTCAGGAATTTCCAGGACTATGTAAAAGAGGGACTATGTGACGTTCTTTTCTATGTGCATCACATCGATGTTATGGGGAAGTTCGAGGTCCTTGTAATACATGAGCTTCGTTATGCCTGCCTCGTGGGTCCAGTTGTGCATTACACCATATCCCACAAATTGTGGGACACCGGATACAGTACGCACGAGAGCACGTAGCTCGGCATTAACAGCAACACCATTTAATGTTGGTATCTCTTTTTCTTCAAGCACAACTTTGCCCTTGATGAAGTTCTTTTTGTCTTGTCTGAACCGATGCTCTCTTGTGAGGTATGGTCGATGCATGTCAAATGCGGAATACTTTTTACCTGTGTTTAGCCAAAGGACATGAAGTAGGTGTCTGCACACTAGGCATGCCACTTACCAAATGTACACCATCCACGAAATAGGGCGTACACGGGAATGTCGTGCATGGAATAGTGGAACCAAACTTTCATGTAGAAGTTTGTCTTTGATGCACGGTCGTATGTCAACGTCCCGTGGTGCCAAGAGTGGTTCAGATCTTCCACAAGCTGCCTCATGTAGACACTCAAATTCTTCCCCGGGTATTCAGGCCCTGGAATGATCATCGATGGGAATATGGTCTTCCTTTGCATTAGAGCTCCGTGAGGGAGATTGAGAGGAATAAAAAACATAGGCCAGCAGCTATACGAGGCAGTCGACATACCATATGGATTGAATCCATCGGTTGCTATCGCAATTCTGACATTCCGATCCTCTGCTGCCTCATCGGGGTGGTCTCTATCAAAGTTCTTCCATGTCTTACCATTAGATGGATGTCCCATCTTTACCCATCCGTGCTTGTCCTTGTATCTCTTCCCTGTCTTGTGCCATGTCATTTGTGTGGCACACTCCTTAGTCATGTAAATCCGCTAGATTCTTTTTATGAACGGGAGATAATGAAGAATCTTCATAGAGACATTTGACTATGTCATCTGACCACCAGCTCCCTTTACCCCTTGATACCTAGAGGACCCACACTTGCTACAGTACTTTCATCCGCAAACTATTTCCAAAACAATAGGCAACCTTTTGGACAACAATCTATCTTTTCATATTCCATGTTGAGCGCTCGCAATATTTTCTTCACTTTTTACATGGTTTTAGACAGACAATGCCCTGCGGGCAACATGTTACCATATGTTTGCAGATGATCTTCAAAGCATGAATAGGTGTTGTCGTACTGGAGCTTTTTGGTTAGTACTTGCGAGATGGCATCAAGCTGAGAAATCTTTGAACCCTTGTACAGAGGCCTCTTAGCCGAGGCCATCATATCATAGAAGGCCTTCGCGGTTGGCTCCGGTTTCTCTGGTTCACACGATTCTTCCGGTTTTGGTGGTTCCTATGGCTCACGTGAAGGTGGCGAATCTGGCATGTCGGCATCACGGAGATCATATAGCAAGTTTCTAATCCCATCGCCCTCATTGCCATTAATCTGTTGCTGCATCACCTCACCTCTGCCATGGTCGTACTGAGTAAAGTCGATCGTCATGATGAAGTCCGGCATATACCCAGATTTCCAAAGGTGTTTTCTCATATCATCCTTGGACTGACAATGATGCTTATTGCAACAACCGCAAGAGCAAGTTGGAAAAAGGCTTGCCCATGAACCACGCGCTAACTCCTTCACTAAGACATCGGTCTTCCATAGCCACTCCTCTCTTTTGTCAACAAAACTAGTACGGCCACAGTACATCCACCCATTATCAGCCATCCTCTGCTTTATTGGGAGCCAAACAATAAACATAGCATTTCATATCAAATAATAGCATGAAACTAAATACATCATATTTTGTATTTCTCTACCGGACAAAACGCATGACCTACATCTCTAATAGGTATAGAGGGTCCTAGCAGCCGTCGGATTGGTAGATTGAGTATGTTCTCCATGCTCTACCCCGCTCCAAGATAGAATTTCGGCATCACCTCCCCGCTTCTCTCTCGGTACACGTCTCGACAGAAAGCCGAGAGGCTGTGCATCTGGAGAACAATGGGGATATGCTACTAAAATCCTGACTCAAACCGGAGCAGAACATGGAGAATGTACCCAATTACGCATCTGCCGACTGTCCCGTAAATGTTGCAAGCTTTACGGTTCATAATATGCCGACCTATAATGCATATTTATCCGCATAACGCTTGCGGACGGGAAATGACACCTAGGTGACACGACTTGATGTGGAAATAGAATCTACTAACATAAAACATGTGAGGGAGAAGACGAAGTTCTAGCTCACCCTCGGTGGTAGTCGAACAGCAGGGGCTCTGAGATGACGGGGGCTCCGAGACGATGGTGGCTCCGAGAAACCTGCACGAAGAAATATAATATGTGTGATAGAATTTTTTGCATATATGTGACAAACCCTAGTGAAAAATCTAATTAACATGTACTCCTTTTCCAATTAACATGTACTCGAATTAACATCTAATTGACCCTAATGCAAAAATCCTATTCTAATTAACCCTAGTGAGAAAAAAATCAAAAAATACCTTATGTGTAGGCAGAAACTCGGGAAGGGGATGGTGGCTCGCGGAGGTGGGCGGGCAAGGCGGCAGCATGGGGGCGGGTGGCCAGAGGTGGAGCTCGGGAGGGGACAGGTAGCCAGAGGTGGAGGGAGGGCGGACGGAGAAGGAGGGAGGGTGGCCGAACAGGCGGTAGTGCGGGGCCAGGCAGCAACGCGAGGCTGGGTGGCCGGAGGTGGAGGAGCTCGGGGCGGCAGCGCGGTGCTGGGCGACCGGAGGTGGGGGAGCTCGGGGCGACAGCGTGAGGCTGAGCGGCAGGAGGTGGAGGAGCTTGGGGCACGGCAACACGGGGCTAGGAGGTAGGTGGTGGAGGAGCTCGGGGCACGGCAGCACGGAGCCAGGCAGCCAGAGGCGGAGGAGCTGTGACCAAGGCAGAGAGGAGCTTCATCCGGAGGAGGCGCGCGGGAGACAGAGCGAGGTGGAGGAAGGGGATGGGTGAATGGACGGGCTCGACCGAGCCCGAGGCGCCTTATCCACTAGAGGGCTAGGCCGACGGCATTGCCGTCGGTGTAGCTCATTTAAAAAAGACCCGCATAGAAAGGCCGACGGAAATGCCCTCGGCGTAGCTCATTTTAAAAAATGATTATTTTTTATTATATTACAATTTCAAACTTTTATCTACATTTTTGTGGTTACATTATGCAAAATTTGGAGTCATCGCGGTTCTCCGGTGCTCGTTTCCCAAGCAAACCCTAGACGTGGGCCCCGCACCAGGATGTCACACTCGGGAGCAAGGTGCTTCATATATGAAGCTTCCACCACCCTTGTTCATGCATGCTAGGGCCACATGCATGTTCTCGTGGCATTCCGATGCTCAGGCGGTCCTTTTTCGATAAAACCCTAATCTGAGGGCCCTGCAGGTCTAGCCCCGTAGCATTCTCCGTACGAGGGTTGAATAATGTACTTTTTTGTTGGTTTAGGTTTGTTTAGGTCATACCTACATGTAAAACCAAGGCTCGGCCCAAGATTCCACCGGTTTCACTTCGTTTGACCCGCAGCGGGAGTTTCCTCCTACATGTCCAGCACTTCTCTAAGTGTTATCGCATGCAGCCGCAGACAGTCACATCCGGGAGCTAGGTGCTGCATATATGAAGCTTGCACCACCCTTGTGCATACATTCTAGGGCCACATGCATGTTCTTGTGGCATCATGGTGCTCAGGCGGTCCTTTTCTGACAAAACCCTAATCCGAGGGCCCCGCAGGTCTAGCCCCATAGAATTCTCCGTACGAGGGTTGAACAATGTAATTTTTTGTTGGTTTAGGTTTGTTTAGGTCATACCTATATGGAAAGCCAAGGCTCGGCCCAAGATTCCACCGGTTTCACTCCGATTGACCTGCAGTAGGACTTTCCTCCTACATGTCCAACACTTCTCTAAGTGTTATCACATCCAGTCATAGACGATCACACCCGGGATCTAGGTGCTGCATATATGAAGCTTACACCACCCTTGTACATGCATTCTAGGGCCACATGCATGTTCTCATGGCATCCCGGCGCTCAGGCGGTCCTTTTATGACGAAACCCTAATCCGAGGGGCCCGCAGGTCTAGCCCTGTAGCATTCTCCGTACGAGGGTTAACCAATGTACTTTTTTGTTGGTTTAGGTTTTTTAGGTCATACCTACTTGGAAAACCAAGGCTCGGGCCAAGATTCCACCGGTTTCACTCCGTTTGACCCGTAGCAGGAGTTTCCTCCTACATGCCCGACACTTCTCTAAGTGTTATCACATGCAGCCGTAGACGTTCACACCCAGGAGTTAGGTTATGCATATATGAATCTTCCACCACCCTTGTGCATGCATTCTAGGGCCACGTGCATGTTCTCATGGCATCCCGGCGCTCAGGCGGTCCTTTTCTGACAAAACCCTAATTCGAGGGCCCCGCAAGTCTAGCCCCATAGCATTATCCATACGAGGGTTGAATAATGTATTTTTTATTGGTTTAGATTTGTTTAGATCATACGTACATGGAAAACCAAGTATCATCCCAAGATTCCACCGGTTTCACTCCGTTTGACCCGCAGCGGGAATTTCCTCCTACATGTCTAGCACTTCTCTAAGTGTTATCGCATGCAGCCACAGACGGTCACACCTAGGAGCTAGGTGCTACATATATGAAGCTTGCACCACCCTTGTGCATGCATGCTAGGGACACATGCATGTTCTCGTGGCATCTCGGCGCTCAGGCGGTCCTTTTTCGACGAACCCTAATCAGAGGGCCCCGCAGGTCTAGCCTCGTAGCATTCTCCATACGAGGGTTGACCAATGTACTTTTTTGCTGGTTTAGGTTTGTTTAGGTCATAACTACATGGAAAACCAAGGCTCGACCCATGCTACAGGTGACCTAACCCTACCATACCATAGGTGCACACCCCCCCCCCCCCCCCGTCGCATCTCTCTCCTTCCACTCCCACATCTCCTCTCTCCTTCCACTCCGCTAGATGCCGCCACTCTCCTCCAAACCCATGCCTCCTCCTCCTCCTCCCACCTACCGCCTCCTCCTCCTGCCAAAATCCACCGCCCGCCCGAAGCCTCCACCACACGGAGCCCCTCGCCCGCCCAAAGCCGCCCGCCAATGACGCCTGCAGGTAATCTCCAAGCCCCTTTTTTTGTTAATTAGATGCATTTTTAGATGATCTAGTGCTACCAAACCTAGAGTATTTTAGATGAATTTAGGATTTTATAATTTTAGGATTTTAGTGCTACCAAACCTAGAGTATTTTATATGAATTTAGGGATTATTTAGAAAATATGATTTAGAAAATATAAATAGGAAAAATAGAAAATAGAGATAGAAATAGTATATAATGTAGTACAAATTTGATTTTATTTCAATTTGTTGACATCAATTTGGAGCAACGACACACTTAGAAATTTGTTATTTCGATCAAATACATACTTTAGGATCCCCGTCCTGCATCCTCGTCGTCGACTCGGTGGCAACAATGGAGGACTGGGCTCCGCCGGGTATGTGTCCAAGACTGGGCTACGCCGGGCTGGCATTGGGAGGTGCTACCTCCCGGGACGCATACCTTGGTGAGGAATCTAGTCCACCGTTGACCCGGAGATTCTTTGGTGGCCGTTGAGTGGTCCACTATCAGTGCAGAGGGAGCCGACCCCCGAGGAGGTGGTACAAAATCATGTCAGGGAGGAGGACAAGCACGTATGTCACTATATGATTGCGTTGGACGTCAGGTTATCCAATACCTGGCAGTTTCTTCAGGGATCTCACCCAAGCTATGCTCCTGTGATGGTTCCTTCTCTTTGGATGTTCATCGCCTGTGGCTTAGGACCCGGGAGTCCACATCCAGTTTGGTTGAGCAAGATGTATTAGTGATATTATCTGATTGCTAGTAGAACTATATCGAGAACTTGAACAACATAACTAATATCTTGATTGTGGATCTTGAATATGATTCTAATATATCTTATTGTGCTACTGGTATGATGCTATTGCTTTTGGATGCTGCAGACGATTCTGAATGGTTATAGTTCGATTCAACCACGAGCAAAAAAAATCAATATCGAAATTATACCTGGAGCGTGCTTCCCACGCAGCTGATAAAGGAATTACTTGTAGCGTACACCCTCAACGCTAAATTTAGATATCTTTAATATTTCTGTTGTAGTTGTATATTATATGTGTATTTTGTTGTTTTTATTTTACATTTATGTTTTAGCATCGTGTTCTAGAAGATTCGCGTCGTTATTCTATACGGGTGGCGCAGGATACCGGAATTCGCGTCGTTATATCTACGTAAAAATTAGAGTGGCAAATAAATAAATCAACTATATGAATTTGATACTTGGCACAAAAAGGCAAAGGAAAAAAATTGATCGCTAGGCCGACGGCATTGCCGTCAGCATAGCCCCCATGCCCAAGCTATGCCGACGGCCACGCAGTTAGCGTAGCTTAGTGCCCTAACGTCGTATCGCGCCCGTCAGATGGGCCGATGACCCGGCCTACCTAGCAGTCATACGCTGACGGGTAAACTAACACCAACAGTCACTATCGGTCCGCTCTAGGGATACGCCGACGGCTGCCGTCGGCTCCTGTGCCAATTCTGGGCCAATGGCCTCGTAGCCCGGCTGCCGAGCCCGCCAACCTGCGCCGACAGCCCCAATATTTTGTCGTCAACGTGTCAAGTTATTCCCGTGGTGATTATGATCTTCATGAACGGTCAGGAAAATATGATCTCCAGCAGCCCTTATTAGCATGTGAAACTTATCCTTTCCCTAAACTACCCATTTACTTGGTACTTCTATTTACGCATGCAGGATCTCAAATATTGGTAAGCCTCATGTTGAATATGGAAGTAACTTTTGGTTCCATTTCTATGTTGGTTGAGGAGGTAACTAATTTATGTTTTTGTTTACTTATTTCTACTTAAAATATGTAACTATGTAGTAACTAATTGGACACATGTACTTATGTAGGACTCAGCAGATTTGAGAAAAGAGGGTGCGGAATAAATTTTGGAACGCATTACCGATCTTGTAAATGAAACTCTCGCAGAGGATGCTTCTTTCAACATTTTGTTATCTCAAGAAGGTATCCTTTCTGCAATTGATAGCGGGAAGTCCGAGGGAGGTCCATCTGGGTGACATTGGGTTCTATTTCCAATTGATGGAACTAAGGGGTGAGTTATGATGAACTTCCATTCGCAGGCTCCATTGTTCCACATTCTGCTAATGTGATAAAATGTTAGTTCTGTTGTACCATCTGATGTACCTATTTGACACATGTCTCCATTGGTAAGTTTCTCACCCGATCCATACTTTATTTTCTGAAATCCATGGTTGAAACTCTCACATTGGCTATCCAGATGAGTTTCTCATATTTTAAGTTTCTTATTAACTTCTCACGTTAGAATTCATAGTTTCTACCTGTAATTGTTTGTCTATCCTATAGAAACCTTATGCCTATAGTTTTGCTTTGAAATTTTTCAGTACAAAGCATAATATTGGGAAGATTTTCTACATCGGGAAGTTATCGGGAAGCTCGGGACCCTCTAGCAGCTCCACAACGCTGGGTGCAAAGAAGAGACATTAGGAGGGGGATGCTCTGAAGGCCGCCTTGAACAAGGACTACGAAAGAGTGAGCAGACGCAAGGTGCTTCCCACCAAGTGGGCATGCCATGACTTCCTCTCTTTCCATGGTCTGAAGGAGGACTTCAACACGATGGTTGGAAACGCCGGTATGGCCGCCTTCTCCATCCTTTCCGCCAACATCTTCGAGCACACCACGTGGGAGTTTATTTCAAGTTTCCATGATGATCTTGCACTCCAACAACGCCATTACACTGTAAGTTTCATACTCAATGGGAAACCAAGGAACCTTACTTTTTATCAATTTTGTGATTGCTTTGGGTTCTCCTATGAGGGAGAGTTTCATACCACTGAAGAAGTCCTCGCAGAGGCAATTTTTGCTTGGGAGAAAAATTTATGTCTTTACGGATGTTGATTATTTGCGGAAGAAAACTGCCGCCATCCATTACTTCTCTACCTTCCTAGCGAATTCTATCTTTGAGAAGGGAGACACCGGGGCAATGGCAAGCCATGAGGTAAGCGTGATTTACATGGCTATCCACCCCGAGATGGAGCATAAGGTAAACTTGGGTGCTTTGTTGATCCAACACTTTCGCCACCAAAGGTCGGCTTATTCAGGAGACATCTGTTGTAGTGGCTTGATCACTCAGATCGCCTATGCAAGTGAGTTTGTCATGCCTCGTGAGATACTGGTAGCTGGCAATAAGTTTTTGGATGGTGTTCACATGGCAAGCACCAAATTCATGGAGGTCTATAGGCCTCAACATTCTCTTTGTGCTTACCAATTTTATTTTGAACCTAACATTGATGTTCACCATACTTTGCTTCCATTTGTCCAAGCTTTTGGTTTGTCAGGAAAACAGAATTAAGACCTCGATGAGGAGGAATTCCATCAAGAAATGATCACCTCAAGGAGGATGTGCCCCCAGGAGGAAACCCTGCTTGGGAGAATGCGGGAGGTAACCAAGAGTAGCACCAACCGGAGGAGGAGCAAAATGGAACACGATGGGATGGGATGACTATGTCCAGCAACACCAGCATCAACAATACTTTTCCCAGTACCAGTAGCAGCAGAACATGCCACCACCTCAGCATGGATACAACTATGTCCCGAGAGGTTAGTATGATCAGTTGGTGTCTCGCGTCGGTGATGTGGAGAACACACTGCATGACGTGAATGCCAATGAGACCACCCACACCAGTACTTCACCCATTTTATGTCTGAATTTCCAAACTACTACCCATACCAGCCACACCAGCAGCCACTGCCCAACAATGGTATCGATAATTGATTCAAGATAGAATAAGAGTCTAAGCTTGAGGAGGTTGAACTCCTTTTCACCTCTTGCATTCATGTTTTCTTTTTTTCTTTTGATTTATTTATTTTTCTCTAGTTGCATGTTTACTTTCAATTTGGATTGATAAAAGGAAACAAAAAAATTAGAATAGCTTTTATCTTGTTTTGTATGAAGTTCTCTCAGTTTTCCTCTTGGTTTCTCACAGATCTTTCGCTTCACGTGACTTAGCTATGGAGAAGAATGCGAGGAGTCAATTCTAGTATGAAACAAGCAAGTGAGAGGGGGTAACACATTCTTATTTTCCCTCTTCCTATAAGTTTATTCATGAACATATTATGTTTGTCCGGTTGCACTTAAGTTCCACTCCACGCTTAGCTTGTTATATTTTAAGATTTTCTCTCAAAGATAATGTCACTACTTTGGTTTTGACTTATGATAATTACTCTTAGCTTGAAAAACAATCACATTGGATTAAATTCCAATCTTTTAAGAACAAGAGAAAGTGTCTTCCTGACAACTTTGGTGCCATGTTTTTGTCTTAAGGGTTTAATCTTAGCAGCACTCAACCCCATATCTTAATTTTTTGACTTGATAACACTTTTTGAAATAGAATTGTTTGAAGAAATGGATATTTTACGATGGTTGAGGGAGATGCCAAACTTGTCTTGCTGAGTTGAAAAGAAACATGTTATTGAAGTGAATTACAAGAGTACCATAACTTTATGGGACTAACAACTCCTATGGCCTACGAACGATCTTGAGTTCATCTCAGATTTCGGCTATGAGTTGGCTCGACATTTGTAGCATGCTAGAATGTGCAAATTTTTAATCCCATGAGCCCAAGTACTAGAGCAAAAATAAACTACTATCAAGATTTGAGCTAAAACTGTTTGATTTGTATGAAGTCTTGGCATCAGCTCGCCACTTATTAAAGTTTTTGAAAGACAAGGAAGATATAGGGTGTTAAAGAGCCACAAATTTTGAAGTGGATGTTAATGAAAAGCTCTAAGATTATCCTTCTTTTTTACATGTACTCGTGCACCCTTAATTTGACTAAAGCATTCTTTCTTAAAATATTTTTACTCTCATAAAAAGAGAGGCACTGAAAAAAATTGATTCGCAAGCCTAACTAAATTTTTGACAATCTCTTTTGAATTTATAATTATTAGCTAGCAAGTTCTATGTGGTTAGGAAGAAAACTTAAATGCAATTGTTCAAATATATTTTGCTCATGTTCAAGGTTGTAGGATTTATGACGATGGAATATGATACCACCTTGAACTTCTGAGTTTCCGTGCTTGAACTTATTTCTCGTTATTATTCTTTATAGCTTTATCACTCGAGGGCGTAACAGTTAAGCTTGGGGAAATTGATAGCTCCAAATATTAACACTTTTTATCGAGGATTTTCCGTTGGTTTTCACCTAGTTTCATTGATTTTGATATTTCAACTAATGCAAATAGTACAATTTAGCAAAACCTTGTTCTCTTGTGTTGTTTTTCAAGCATTGGATACTTATGGAAGATCTGACAACATTTATGGGATAATTACACTTAATTGAGAAAATCCCCAATTGAAGACTATTCCATGCGAAGGCTTCAAAGCTTTTAACGACCTGCGGTATGGTCGGAGGCCGCCCATATGGTTCGCCCATACTACCTACTACCACCTCCTTTATACCAATACAGGCAACTTTCATGAAGAGGAGGGGGATGAAATACGAACACAACCACCATAAACAGTCCTAGAAGAGAGGGGATCAGATCCGAAGAAGGAGAAGAACATCACCTCATCCTTCGAAGATCCCTAGCCTATTGATTATCAACTCCACCATAATTCCCTATTCATATTGAGAGAGAGAGAGATTCACACTTGTAAGATTAGGGCTTGAACCTCTATTGCTACTTTGGTTTGTACTTGATTTGATCTCAAACAATATTGTGGTTTGCTGCGGTAAAGTTGAGATGATTTCTATTTGCAATATGATTTTATCTTTGATCTATTCTCCTCTCATGTCTGACTAAATCCCCATAGGCGTGGGAGATGTAGGGAATTGGTGAAATATCAAAATCAATGAGAAGCGAATCGGCGACCCCCGAGTGATCTTGAATGCTAGCGAATCGGTGACCCCCGAGTGACATGGCCGATATCAATGAGAGCTAGTACTACTCTAGGACAACAAGGAACCATCAAGATTAAAGCCTTAATCTGGTCGGAAGACCTTAATTGATATGCTGACCATGACTTTGGTAGCAGGCAGAAGGATCATTGGGATCAAGAAGAATCTACCAAGAGGACTCCTCATCGATATACGAGTTACTTGCCTACTCACATATGAATAATAAGTATCATAATCACTTATTTCACTTTACTCACCTGGCACATTCACTATCACCATGAACCGTTTCTCTCCTCATCTAACTTCTCATCTACAAAAATCTCGAATAACCGCTATACTTTTACTTTTATGTTATTTACTTCTAGTACCGTTCAATACTTAAATATACCTCCTTTTCACTCACCCACTTCCGCTCTCAAAACTTGCAGTCAATTCACTCATGACAAAGTGACACCTTGAGTGTGACATAAACGCCTCTGATAAACACTTTCCTAGGCTCTTTATTGGGATAGATATAAAAACTAGAATTAATACTTCCACAAAAACATGCTCTGACGAACATGTGCTCTTGTAGGCTATCAGTTCTATTCATGTTTAATGTTTTATAATGGAGCTCATAAAGATGTCATCCCTTTTTGTTAGCAATGAACAAGAGTTTTAATATGGGGACCATAAAGAATAAAGTAATTATAAGACATTTTTCTTCTTCGTATGAATCTTCTGTATTTGTAATGAAATCACTTAATGCTAGGCTCACCATCTTGTGAGAATATATATGTCCTCAATGAAAGAATCTTTTTATAATAATTATGTGTGCTTTGGCACAATTATGATGTAAGTATGATGTAAGAAAGCTAAATAATGTGACCTCTCCAAAATTGTGGTCAAGTTTACCACATTTCGAAGGGGAGAATGAATGGATTGTATCATTAAATATGGGATAGCATGCTCACTTTTCTTACAGTTATGAATGTGATCATGTTGATTCTTCAAATAGAATGTAACCAACGAGAAGTCTTATTTGGAGAGTGAACAAAAATTGCACTAATGTTATAACTCTTTTTATAAAGTTAATGTGTACTTACTTCCTTATGAATATTATGAAGCATCCATGAATGCTAAGGTGGCAAGTTTGTCAGTCCAATGTCCATACGATGTAGCACGTGGCTTATGATTGTATTTATAGCCAACGGAGTTTATAATCATGAACCACACTTCACATGATGATTTTGCCAGTATCACATGGCTATGATTGTATTTATGACCAACGTTGTTTATAATCATGTGCAAATTTGATTAATATCTTTTCCACCTTCTGCCCAACAGTGTTGTGTGGATTAGAACTGAAATGCATGTTATCAAGATTTTGGATGTGTGTTTTCCATAATAATGTTGTCACTGGCCTGGAGCTTTTGAACATAAATCTTAAGGATAATGTTGAGTCTCAACAATTCCCGATGAAAAATAATTTGTGTGAAAGTTCATCTTAGTGGTTTTGCCATATAGGATGAAGATCTATGACATGTATGGAACTTCATAGAGTTTTGTGAATGAGTTAAATAACGATAGGCTTTAAATGGCTCTACAAAACAAGTGTGACTCTAATGAAATCTCGAAAGGTTCAAACAAAGAATTCTAGACCAAGCGTTGTTTTGTGGAGCTTGTGTTATTATTATGACATGTTCATATGTTGACTTAGTTAATAATAATTTGTGTGGCTCAACAAAAAGGTTGCATCATGAAGGACAAGTTAGCATGTGGAATGTTGTCTAAATAAACACACATATAAACTTAGGCAAGCATTGGAACACTAATACCATGAGACGAGGGGGAGTAAGTTGCACTCCTTTAATTAGATAGAATCTTATTGGAAGGCCGAGAGATTTCTATCTTCTAATTATCATATAAAGGATCTTGGTAGTGCCTCGTACTTTGCTTGTATTGAGGTTTACCAAGATATAGGTCCAAAAAGGAGGATAAGTTTTAATTATGATGACATACGTTGATAGAGTACGAAAATAAAAGATTATGCACTAGTACTCTATCTCACCTGCTACTAAAGCTAAGGGCAATAAGGGGATGGAAATTTTGGTGTTCAAAGGAACCATCGTAAACTGATCAGATAATGGCCGTTCCTTATGCTTCAGCTATCAGAAGCAATATATGTATTCAAGCATGAACACGCCCTATTTACGATCGGGATAATTAGCAAATTTACAATAAGTCCAGCAAAATGGACTGTTGGAAAAGCCATCGGAAGGTCTTGTTACATGCAAGATAATAAAGTTAACATGCTCACCAATAAGAAGTTTGGTAACCTTGATTTCGTAGGTTATTCATACATTATGTTTGTGAGGTGTCTGGATATTAAGGTTTTCACATCATGTTACATCTTCACCCTCACATGATGGAGCTCTATTGTGGAAAAGCTCCCAAATGACACTGATGTCATTAGTAATGATGCAAACTACAATGTTACATGTTATGAGGCTACCGGGCAAGTTGTATGTTAAAGAAGTTTTATTCCCAAAATTAAAGTGGTAGACAGCATTTATAAACCACTTACTACATTATGGATACGCAGTTTTTTATGCGAGTAACAACAAGTAGATGGTGTTGTCAAAACCATCAACAATATGTTTTCTGTTGTGAAAGATAGAATCCAGAATCAAGCTATTGATGATAAGTTTACAAATATAGTTTGTATGTTTACGGATCCGTCTATTGAAGGCTTACCACCCATTTTATGATTATGTTGTTGGCATGGGTTCCTAGAAAGATTTTTGATTCTGGAATAAGGACCGTCGAATAAACAAACTCTCATAAAAGAATTAAGTTTTCCATTTTAAACATAGAATGATCTACTATAGGTAAAGAGGTTTGATGACATTTAATTAGTCATTGTAACACTTTATCTTAGTATGTTATTTCTATTGAGAATGGTCTTATGATGTTTGTTAACCTTAGATCAAGGGGAGAATGTTGAGTTTTGATCCTTGGTAACAAACGAGAGAGAAAAACAGGGGATGTGGCCCACCACACCCCTCTTACAACTTGTGCATGATCGGAAGGCGCAAGACCAAGTTTTGGTTTTGGTCTCATGTCCCTGGTGCCATATGAATAAAAGGGTACAGTTTGTTTTGAGTATACCTCATACTTCCAACTACCGGTAACACCTGATCCTATTTTAGCTCTGAGGGATGCGAGACCGATGACCAACACCGGCCACCAGGAGGGCTTTGCCGGCGACCATGGGGGGAGCCCCTAGTCCAGAGTCCGTCTATTTGCTCTTTCCCTCGACTTCTTCACCGTCCCTGCATCGTACAAGCATGGGGATATCAATGGACATGAGCCCATGACTGCCATCTCATGTACACTCGTACTAATCTAATGTTGGTGTTCTAATTCGAGATTAAGGTCCTTATGATGTTAATTTCAAACCTAAAGATCTACTCTCTCCGTTTAGAAATATAAGATGTTTTAGCTTTGTGAAATGAGTATATCTAGACTCCTTTTAGTACATAGGTTCACTCTAAACCTCTATAAACCTATATACTAAAAGATGTCTAGATACATTCAATTTACAAAGCTAAAACATCTTATATTTCTAAACTAACAGTGGTGAGGTCAATCGTGAAACTATGACGTTGGTGTCATGTATGCATCGGAAACGCGCCATGTTATCATCAAACAATTTAAACCACGATGCTATCACATCCAGTGGCAAGATGTGCGTTGCTTGTCAGTACTCGCATGGAATTTGCCTTTCACCGACGCCTCCTTGCTACTAAAATGCGGCTCACACTGTCGAAAGCATTAGCGTACGATTCAGTGTCACCATGTCAGAAACATAGTTGTTAAAACTCGAATCAACTGACTGCTTTAATTGTTTTGGAGCAGGAAATGTCATTTTTTATTAGGACTATAATTACTATAAATGCTACGTACCTAAATTATAATTCATCATAACTTACACCGCGACATTTTTGCAGGCCTAAGGCCAATAGGACTACACAGGCACATCAGTTGGGTAGTCTGAAGGGTGTTTCTGGATGGAATCCAGCAGCGATCGCTGCTGCTCGCGGAGGTTGGAAGGAAGTTGATCATAAACATCGGTGAACAGCTCCGCGAGCCCGTGTTTAGGGATCCTCTCGGCCACCTGAATGGCTTGCAGAAGCTGCATAGAAATGAGCTGACAGTTTCAGAAGGACATTTACGAATATGCATTACATGGATTCGCCTTTCTACTACAGCAACATTACCTCTTGTCTCACATTGTTCCTAAGTTCAGTCTCTTCGGCATCACACCACCAGCCGTTCCCCTGAACCCATTTTCTGTACCTGGAGATGGGGTCCCTCGAAGTTCGCCAATGCTCAATCTCATCTGCCGACCTGTACTTGGTCGAATCGTCAGATGTTGAGTGATGCCCAACTCGGTAAGTCATCGCCTGAAAGTTTTCAACTCAGTACTCTTTATTTTTTGGGGAGCTCCAACCCAGTACTCTAAGCAAACGTGTATTGTGAAGTTTTTTTTCAGCGATCATGCACCTCAATCAAAATAGGCCTTCCTTCAGTTATAGCCATTTCCCGGGCGGCGTGAACTGCACTGTACACAGCAAGAGTATCGTTGCCGTCTAGCCGGATACTGCGGATTCCGTAAGCCTGACCACGGGTAACAACTCCATCACCTGCAAGAACAGTTTGATTTAACACAATATAGCACCGATAATTTGTAGAAAGTCATGATTGAGCAGTACTTCTGAATTGTTCAGTAGTGGGGGTGCTGATTGCCCAGCCATTGTTGCGGCAGAAGAAGACCACTGGAGCTTCCGTGACAGCAGCGAAGTTGAGAGCAGCGTGGAAGTCTCCCTGTGCATTTTTCAGCTGTCAGGAAGGCCCGGTTAGAAGTTGTAAGCAAGTGATCAGTGGTTGTTTCATCTACCTCGCTGGTGCCACCGTCGCCAAAATACGTGATGGCACATGCATCCTTCTTCTCCATCTTCAGAGAGTAGGCAGCTCCAACAGCTTGAGGGAGCTGCGTGCTGATCAATTTGCCAGGAATGATAAATCTCTCCTTCACTTGCATAATATTTGTAACACTGGAGGAAGTATTTCATGCTTACGCGATAGGTGATGAGACCGTGAAATAATTCAGACGGTTTGATCCATAATGTATTGGCATCTGCCTCCCTTTACCATAATCCATCTTATTTCCAAACAACTGGTTTGCAAATTCTTGCAGTGTGAAGCCACGCCAGAGAAGAACACCAGGTTCCCTGTACTTCATTTGGCTCCACGATTTCCAGCCAAGAAAAGCACAGTAAGTAACTTTGTTATAGTAGTATTTACTCATCCCATCTTTGGGTCAGCTGAAATTCACCTGAGGTAGCACAATGTCGTCAGCACTAAGCGCGGCAGCAGAGGCTATGTTGATTGCTTCTTCACCATTGGAAGTTAAATAGAATGAGATTCTTCCCTGCCTCTGAGCTTCATAGAAGATTGTATCCATAATCTGGAGGGTGACCATATTACTGTACATCTTCAGAGCCAACTCCTTGCCGACCTGACAAGAGTGAGAGACATGCTTCAGAACAAAATCATTGGTCCCCGACTTGTTTCCCTCACTACTGGAGCAATGAACCGTACTACACCTCTTTGAATCTACTGCTGTATATAGTGCCGCCGTCGTCATCAAGAACACGGTAACACTTGATCCTTTCCCTTTGTGACTCTGGCACGAAATTCATTTCACCAACAAAGGAAAGCTTCCCTCCAGGGAAATCTACTACCTGCGACGGGAACAGTCAAAATTAAGTTTATAGTGCTTGGACTTGAAAAACATAACTGGATTTGTCTTATTGACTTTGGAGGCAATGGACCAAATTATTTACCCGTTGGAAAGTATCAACCATCTTGACCATGACAATGTCAGCATATTTTTTTACCAGGAGATACTCCTAATCATTAGTCTCATCAGTTGACACCGACTGACATCACATGAAGTATAAAACTATTGGTAGTGAAGACACGTTTCTAAAGCCGTGCGAGCTTACTAAACCTGGAGTTTAAGTCCGATTAGTCCTTTGACTCAGTGCCACGTCTATCCTTATCTGCTTACTTTACTACTTGTTGTCAATTCTATCCATGCACAATGGTCCAGTGCTGCTATTATTTAAACTATCTTAAACTTTTTTTGTTAGCGGGAAGAGCGTGAAAGAATTGGCCACGAATCAACAAATTTTTCCAATGAGAAGAACACAATTGCAGTAATAAGAATTCCAGAAAGGAAGCACATAGCTAGTGACAAATGACACCAAATAGAAATCCAGGAACGTTGTGCCATGTTCTAATAAATTGGGTGTAATCCTCGAATCATATCTAATTTTAGAATCACGATATCGATATCTACCGGTACTATTATACAGTATTTTAGTCAGAGGGGAAGATGACATGATCCCGGTGCTATTTTATACTAACAAGTGACAATAGTATAGAACACGCTATCAAGCAGCGAACGTCCTACTATAGAAAATACAGTACTGGAGCAGTAGGAAGCGTGCATAGATACCTGCAGATCGCCGCGGGCGAATTCACCCTCCAACTCGTCGACGGTAGCAGCGGCAGCGCTGTCTCCGGCAAAGCGCCGGACAGAGCAGAACCCCCTGCGGTCCACCGCCTGCTGCCCAAGAGCCGGCTCTGTCGACGAGCTTAAGAACCAGGGACCAGGACCGCGGCGGTGCAGCTCGCATGCGAGCCTCCTGGCGGCACGGCGCGCAAGCTCGGACGATGTTCCAGCAAGCCACGCAGCCATATGTAAGTCAGCAATCAACCAGGCTATCTCATACGACGTACTCCTATATACGTGATGCGAGCTGCGGTGAGCGGAGCTGCAAGAGAAGTCTCTGGAATCAATGGTGGTGGCTGGATTTTATAGGTGGCGGAGTTGGAGTTGGATAGAAACGAGAAAAAGGAAGAGAGAATGGGTAGGAGGTGTGAGTTGGAAAGATAAGTGTGTGTGTGCAGCGAGGAGCGCGAGGAGTCTGGAGGTAGGAGAAGACGGACACGGCTCAGTGATGTCCGGAGAGCGACGAATGACGATTGACAAGCATGGGCCTGACTCATGTCGTGTGTGATCTCGATGGCAGGGAGTGATGGGAGGCTGGCCTGTGGTCTGTGGGGCGTGGGGTTGCACGTGGAAGCCGTGGCCCGGTGCCGGCCTGGGTGGGTGACTGGGTGGGTGTGGAGATGGGAGCTGAGACTGGTGACAGGGCATGCTCTCCCAGGTCCCAGCTCCTGTGCTCCATGGACCATCGTAATGGAAGTAGACGATGGACAGTGAAAACAGGGAAAACGACATAGCGAAACCGTGCAGGAGAGGACGATGCCCTTTTTTTCGGTTGGAAGGCTACCGGACGAAGAACTCCGCAAAAATCATCCGAATTTTCGACGGTTGGGCTGATGAACACCCCCTTTGTCTCTGTCCGATGATCGCCACATCTTCAGAGGAGCAAGGAAACATACCGTCTGTTTATGTACCGTCAGAGTTAGGTTCTACAATTATTTAACCTCCTCTTCTAATCAATGAACTATGAGTAAAAGGCAAAAATACCTTAGAAACGTTGCAGATTTCATATACCAGAAAAGTTCAATTTCTGTGAGAAATACCTCAATGTAGGATCCACAAGTCAGATACTGAAATGGCCTCGTTTAAGTATAATATCAGACATACTTAATAATTCTGTCAATATGCACCAGTTGCCACTCAGGCACACAATTTTCAGATCATCATGCCTACACACAGTAAACCCCCATTGAGCTTTCATAGGCATTCAACTCATAGTGGGTTGAACACATAAGTGCAGTGTCCAATCAATGAAACTAAGCACCAGAAAGATCACAAAGCATGTTGTCTTTCTCTACCAGTGACTTGACAGCTCACACGCATCCATTAGCCTGTTGTCGAAGCGCTAGCCTCTACTGGTTTAGATCTGATATAGCCTAAACCTCTCAGCTTCTCTATAAGTTTCCTCTCCGCAGCAGCCTGAAAAAAGTGATCCTATCAGATACAGAACTAGGCAATTCTAACACATAGACGAGTCAGTTTGTACCTCGAGCATGGGGCTGTCTTTTGGAATGTTACATGCTAGAACTATATTTAGACCTGTCTTCAGCACTGAAACATGAGGTGGCGTAAGCTTGCTGTTTATCATACTAATGTGATGAAGCCTGAAGGTGGGTCGACTGCAGCAGAAAGTGTAGTACCTAAGCGGCGGGCCATGCTTGCTCCAGTGTTATCAGATGTTCCTCCAAGTACAGACGTGACACTCACTCCGTTGCCCTGCAACGAACATGAAGTACACATGTTGCAGCGATTCGTCTCAACAGAAATAAATATACACCAGCTGTTAAAGATAAATAAATATACACCAGTTCTTAAGGATAAAATGATTGCTTGTTACCGGACGAGTGCTTGCAGCAGCATATAAATGGCCAAACTTTGCCGAGTTGCATCCTATCCATGCATATATCTGGATGAAAAACAGGGGCTCAAAACAGATAAGACACAAATGTTTGGCAAAGAGCAGAATGAACATTATATAACATTGTGTATAATTATGAGTGTTCAAAACAAAATGTTCATCCCAAATATGGCTAGCATAGGGAATACCATCACACTCCTAGATATGTGTAGAAATGAAACAAGTGCCATAAGCATTTCTCACATAATTTATCGAAAGACAAAACCATCTGAAGCTTAACTCACGTGGGATTAATGATAAACGTTTCCAGTAGCACACTTCATTTGATAATGTCATAACAAATGCGCAAAAGAACTCTATGACATGTTTTCTCTCCGTGACCTCAACTGACTTAGTGGCACATCTAGTGGAACATCATCCTTCCACAGCTTTAGAGCATCTCCAGCAGATGCCCAAAAATAGCGCCGCGCTATCCTAACCGCCAATTTGCAGCACGCAAGCGCTCTATACCTCCTCCAGCAGTGGCGCGAAAATAGCGCGCGCGCGATATTTTGCCGCGTGCGGGCTTCTGCGCTATCCGGGGCGCCAAATCTCCCGCGCCAAGTAGCGCGCGCGCTACAAATGCCGCGCGGCAGCGCTCGCCAACCGCCACGCGCGCGCACTCTGAAACTTCCTCCCCTTCTTCCTCGCGCGCCGCATCCCCTTCCGCTTCCTAGCGCCGCCATGCCGCCTCGCCGCCTCCAGCTTCAGGGGCGTGCGCCCGCGCCCGAATGGCCTCTTCTACGCGGAGCTCCGCGCCGGCGGCTTCCGCCTCACACTCGGCACCTACGAGCACCCGAAGGAGGCCGCCCGCGCGTACGACGCGGCAGCGTGGCGCATCGGCCGCCCGCGGCGCGAGATGAACTTCCCCGAGACGGAGAGTCTCGCGGAGGCGGAGTTCCTCGCGCTGCCGCCCGGGCTCGTCACGGAGGAGGACCGTCGCCGTCACCGCGCGGTGCAGTGGCGCCTCGCCATCGCCGAGCGCGACATGGCGGAGTGGCGGCGCCTCTTCCCGCAGGACGTCCAGGCGGAGGTGGAGTTCTACGCGGCTAAGAGGGCCGAGAGGAGGGCGGCGCGCGCGGATCGCCGCCAACGCAAGGCCTTCATCATGGCGCAGATCGACCACCAGACGATCGACGACGACGATCCTCGCTGGGACGACATGTGGACGGACTCCGACGAGACCACCACCGATGACGAGTAGCGGCGTGTAGTTTAGGTGGCGTGCAGTTGTCTGTTGCTTGTTATTTTCTGTTCATCGAAAACTTTTTTTATGCATTTTCTAGATCTTTGTGAATGTGAATTGTGTGTGCGCGCGGTTTGTGCGCTGTATTTTAACGCGCCTGGCGAGGGCACGTTCCCGCGCTGTATTTTTTGCGCGCACGTTTGCAGCTTCTGAAAAAGGCCGCGGCAAAATAGCGCGCGCAAACCGTCCAGCGCGCGCTGTATCTCATTTTTGCAGCGCGCTAAAATAGCGCATCTGCTGGAGATGCTCTTATGACATGTTTTTCTTCCTTCGCCGTCTCGATAGAGAATGAGTCATTCTTAACGTCTAAAGTGTGTGTCACACCTAGATTTCTATATTTTCCTTTTAAGCTCATTAACAAAATTATTAGTTCCACATGTCTTGTACAAATCCTAATCCAGATGTCTTTTCTTGAGTGAAATTCCAATGCAAATTTTGGTTTAAGGACAGAGTCCGAAGTGAGGAATTGGGGACACACACAGAGCAGTATCCCAATTTTCATTAGCTCGACAAAGACAATGCAGTTTTTAACAAACGACCCTCAAACTACAGATAAAAGCCGTCAGCAAGCACCACTCAAATTTCAGCGTTTAGGCAACTCTAGTTTGCTTGGGAGTCACGGGTCATCAAATCAAACCTTGAGAGTAGCTTGGCAAAAAAATTACAAATGAGACCTCGTGTGTACCTGCTTAGAGAACCTTATGATCTGAAAATGCAGCGTGACGTCGTGCAGGTCCTCCGTGAAGCAAGTGACCTGCGTGCCCCCCTCCGACAACGGGTCACCCGAAGAACCGATTTGGCTGGCCCTCGGAGCTCGCGAACCAACAGACAAATCTGACAAGCTTGCTCTCAGCTCCTCTGAAGACATGATGCGGCGGTGGATCTAGATGCATAACCAAAATTAATTTGACGAAGTCAATTAGGTCTGGGTTTAAGTAATCGCCGGATGGGTAAAAGTGCATACCTCGAAAGCCAATGTCCAAGGTTGCGGACGGGGTGGGTAGATTCAGCAGGGACGCGACGAGGTAGTATAACGAGAGCGGCGACGCGCGCGAGAGGTGTGAAGAGGCGTCGGCGGTGGTGCTAAGCTACCGCGGCGGCGGATAGGAGCTTGCGTAGGTCGGGAGAGGAAGAGAGGGGACGGGACGCGTCCAGGTGGATCTTCGCTCCGGCGGCAGCCCGGTAGAGGGGATAAAAGCGCTGGCGCGAGGTGGGAGGAGGAGGAGGAGGATGGCTGGAGGCGGGTTTGGTGGCGACGAAACGAACGGCGTCGGCTCTCCGGTGCCGGCGGGGTGAGTGCCGCGTGCGTGAGTTTGGGGGAGAAGTTAGATTCGGGCGTCGGGCGCTGGCTGCTGCCGTGGCTGAGCGAACCCTCTTTCACAAAAAGTTAATTTAAATAAAATAGTCGTGAAATTCTGAAGTAACTTCTATTATTTCTAGAGTATAAATCAATCTATCTATCTATGACTAGCACAAATACCTATACGTTGCGACGGAAATAAAAATAAGGAGCCGTCTCGGATACTCTAGATCCCGATTTTAACTTTTCATGCTATCCCGAATAATGACAATTATTTCTTGACAGTTATGTCCCCACCTCAAGAGCACACTATCTTGTTTACTTGTAACCGGCTTCGTCTCTCCAGTGATGAGTATCGCTCAGTACTCGATGTCCTCGATCAAACCATGCTTGAGTTTGTAGAATGACGTCTTATTCCACAGGTCTTAGAGCCTCTGCAATGTGACTTTCGTGTTGTTGGTCTTGTCCAGTTTGCTCATATCATCACTGGCATTAACATATTCATTAAACATCGATTTGAAGAAGTCAACTGCTTGCCAAAGATGATCTCCACGGTATCGTTGGCATGTCCACCATAATTAGATTTGTACTATAACTGAAAAAATCATATCTGTGACTGTGGCTAAATCTATATGCTATGTTTTTTCTCTCCTACTTGGTTCTAGGCCACGATGATTTTTACTTTGTTCTTTTCTATTTCTCCATACAATGAACATCCAATTTTTATAGGAGGAAAAATAGATACACTGTACTCTCTCCGTCCATAAATAAGTCTTCGAGCCTTTGATCTAAGTTAAACTTACCAAAATTCGATTAACTTGATAGGAAAATATAGCAATATTTATGACACCTAGTATCCTTTTTGAAATGTAGATTTATAATATAACAATTTAATTATATATATTGATGAGGACATCCATACTATTCCACTATCTCCTACTCCTATTCACAATGAAGATTTTGCTGCAAAGAACAAGTCCAATGAAATCAGGATTGGACCCATTACAAGAGCTCGTGCAAAGCTGATTGAGCAATAGGTGAATTCACTCTTAATTGAACCTGATGTTTTACTTAATGAGAACTTTATACTACCTAAGTCTATGCATCTTTGTATGATCAGGTTTATTGATAACACAAGCGTTGCGCGAGGAGGAGGAGAGTCGCAACAAGAAGGACAAGCGCTGATTTCCAATATCAACAAGTGCGCGAGGGAGGAGTGGGAGGCATGCGCACTAGGAGGCAATGAGAAAATCACGTATGAGCAAGAGAGAGAGATGGCGCACCAAGAATTACATGTTTGAGGTGTTCCACGACGTTTGGATGAGTGTCAATAAGATCGAACCCATATATGGGTCGGTATGTATCAGTTTGAGTCGAACCGAGTCAGTTTGGGCCAAGTTATGGCTGTTTTTAGGCCCGTTTAGAGGGAAGAACGCCCCAGCCCTCATATAAACCTCCGTAGCCGTCACAAGTTAGAGTTTAGACCACGTTAAAATATTTTGGAGTTGTTTCTTTCATAGAACCTCTGGAATTATCCTGTGTTCGAATCTGTCAACTATAATTGAGTGTGATCTGTTGTTCCATTAGGAATTAGTAGATTGCATACTACCGTTCGTGGTCACGGCTGCGTGCGCAAGAGTGTGGTGTTGTGAATATCCTACAAGATTCGAGATCTATTGCGCTGGCATCAGGGATCGAGCGGGAGAGGTCATAGCTACGCACTAGTGATCTATCATCCACCATCACCATCGACAAGAGCTTGCTGAGAAGATCGGGCCACCCCATATCATCTTGGTATCATATTTCCTCGTTGCCTCGGTAAACAATCCACAATCCATCCATAGATTAGAGAGTGTTTTTCATCCTATACAGAAAAAGCCCCACAAAAAGAGTTGCCATAGCCTAGATTACATCGTATTCGAGTAATAGTTGCTGGTCGAGTTCCTCTATTAGATTAGATCTAGACCTGTTCTTCGTAGATTTGTTTTCTAGTTGTTCTAGTTGTTTTCCACCATCTTTTTCCGCTACCATCAAGTCAGATCCGATCCAAGTAAAGAGTCCTAGTTGTGTACTACTTGGCGAGTCGGAATAAAAAAAATCGGCTCGCTACCTCACGCCTGACCGCAGACAGGTCTGTGCTCCAGCGTGAAAAAAAATCCGAAAAAAAAATCGGACCTTCGCCTTACCACAGATAAGTCTGTCCTCATACGAGAAATTTTTGTGTCTGTCGATATCCTGCCGCGGCAGGATTTTAGACCGTTTTTCTGCCGTGGCAGAGACCAATTTTCAGGTCAAATTTTTTTCTTTTTTGTTTATGTTTTTTATTGAGTCCACATAGAGTATCTATCCTTGTGAGCCTTAGTAAGCCTTTCTTTGTGTCTAAAACTATTCTACGAGACTAGCGTGCTTAGTGCTCTGCGGGCTGCTCAGTTAGCAATTTTGTGCCCGTTTCGTTGAGACATTGCTAGCGTTTCTCCTTGTGCATTGCAACACGAGCATTCCTCCGACATACCTTACTTTTTTGAGCTCATTTTCATAGTTGCAATTGCCCCATTTATCTTCACCATGTGTGTTTCCGTGGGTCTAAGTCATACGATCAGCACTAGGACTTGTTTGCGGTGTAGATAGGATACCATACCTATAGCTCCACCACAAATAACCTATGTGTCCTGTGATCGTTCTCTATACCTTTGATATTCACTTCATCACTTCAGTGCATCAGTCTTTGATTACGTTTGGTAGAGCATCTCTATTCACTTTGGAACAGTAAGATCTTCTTTCTTATCAGTTGTGAGTGAGTTGTGAGAGTTTCCACCATACTGATTTTGATTTTTGCACTAACTTACTCAGCATGTCTTTGAGTGATGATGAAATTGTGTCACAGAAAAAGCAGGTGGAGGAGCTTGTTACTTGGAGAGAGTCTGTTGATAGAAATATCACCGACATACAAGATGCTGTGGAGAATAATACTAGAGCCATCAATAATATTCAAACGCAGCTGACTGCTATGAATGTCAACTTTGCCACCTTACAGCGTTCCATTGAGGCAATTCAGGCAACATTCCAGCCCGGACTTGCACAACATGATGATGGGTTTGAGGACTTTGATGAGGGGAGTGCGGCTGATGCTGCTCCACATCGTGGCAGGGGACGTGCAAATCCCCCTGCACCTGCGGCTGCTCCTCTGTATGGCCGTGGGTATGCTCCTCTTGGACGTGCCCAGCGTGCTTACAATCCAGCTAATGATAGTTTGGGCAAGCCCAAGTTCTCAATTCCTTCGTTCAATGGCTCGCTTGATCCTGAGGATTATATTACTTGGGAGTTGAAGATTGAAAAACTCTGGCGTTTATTTGATTACCCAGAAGACAAGAAGGTCAAACTTGCTGCATCAGAATTTGATGGTTCCGCTTTGCGTTGGTTGGAAGCTATTGTGCAGAATAGACGGAACGACAATGAACTTCCTGTGAGGGATTGGCGTGAGATGAAGGCCATCATGGCGGATCGTTTTGTTCCCTCCAATTATTTGCGTTCTGTGTTTGACAAGCTCACACAGTTGAGGCAAGGCACAATGACAGTTGATGAGTACTACATGGAGATGGAGATGCTTATGCAGCGTGCTAATGTTCGTGAATCACGAGAGATGATGATGCAACGTTTTCTCAACAATTTGAAGCTTCAAATCAAGAGTATTGTGCGTTATCACAAGTATGAGACAATGAACGAGCTGCTGCACCATGCTAGAGAGGCCGAGTCCCGGCTGGCTGAAGAAGCAAAGTCACGTGCTCGATTTCCATCTTCTAGCAGATTTTCGGCCAGATCTACACCTCCCACTGTCATGCCACCAGCTGTTGTTCCGTTTACACCATCGGCCAAACCAGCAAGTACACCTTCGTTTGATTCTAATACTAGGAAACCCGCTGCTCCTGCTGCTAGCTCGGGTTCCAACATGTCTACTTCACGTACTCGTGATGTGGTGTGCCATACTTGTGGAGGCAGAGGTCACTACAAGAAGGATTGTCCAAACAGCAAGGTTATGTTTGTTAATGAACAAGGTGAAGTAGAAAGTGGAGATGAAGCTTCTGATGATGATATTGATGACGGCGAGGTTGGTGCTGATGCATATGCTGAGCGTGCACCCACTATTGTCGTATCTTCACGTGTACTTAATGTGCAACCGGTTGAGGAATCCCAGCGTTGCAACCTATTCCAAACAAAAGCTCTAGTTGGACCAAACAAAGCTTGCAAGGTCATTATTGATGGAGGTAGCTGCAGAAATCTTGGAAGTAAGGAACTATGTGCCAAACTGAATTTGGCATACTTACCTCATCCCAAGCCATACTACATACAATGGATGAGCAACAATGGTGAGATGAAGGTAAATCATATGGTACGAGTGAACTTTCAAATAGGGCCATACAAAGATTCTATTGATTTTGATGTGGTTCCTATGACTGTTTGTCACCTACTATTGGGTCGGCCTTGGCTCTATTGTAACACCCTCAAATCGGCCCTATGCAAGTTTTAGCGATTCCCGCCAAACCCGCATAGAAACGATTCAAGGACGCCCACCAGGCACTTTCGTGCGGGTGGAAAACGAGGTAACAACATTACACAACAGTCCTCGATGGGACCCACAGAACAGATATATATACAACATCGACTCCCTGGGTCAAGAATACAGATACACAATACAAAGGTCCAAAACACCTTGAAAACTGTACGGCGTCCGAATACGGACAAGATGCAAATGGGGCTAAGAGCCCTGAAGAATAACCAATGGCGTCCACAACCCTGCCCAGGCCAAGCCGGAAGGGTAACCCTGTTAACGACGTCGATCTCAAACCTGCTACAACAAAAGGGGTGCCGACACAGGGCAAAGGAAAAAGAGGAGCGTCAGTACTGAGGCCAGTACACGGCGAGACTAGAATTCGGCGGCTCTCGCCTACATAGGTATGGTGGGCTGAAGCGGCAGCGCAGTGGCACTAAACAACCTATGGAGACTCGGTATCACTGGCGGCTATTAGAGAGGGGTAAGAAAGACCTATTCGGATCCAACCTGAAGCTAACACCAAAAAAACCCCTCCTGGTATTTCCCCCTCGAGACCAAACGAGGAAGTCAGACCAAGGAACTCACACAGTTGGCAGTTTTATTCATTCCATTATAATTGAAGCACTTACTAGTCAGATATAGATAGCGTGGGCCGTCCTGGTAATATAAGTAGTGGGAAATTTTAATCACCACTCCGTTGTAGTTGGTACATTCACTAGTCAGATATAATTGTCCTGAGGAATCCCAAACCCAGCAATTGTTGGCACTTTTATCACATTCCATTGGAGTTGTAATACTTACTAGGCAGGTACAGCATGTCACGAAACAACCCTGCTCCACCAGTTGTTGGCATTTTTAATATCCATTCCGTTATAGTTGCATCTTTTTACTAGTCACATATTAAGTCAAATTTATAGCACTACTTTAGTTATGCTTGTCTATGATCGAGATACTATGCTCCAAGTCGTCCATAACCGCGGACACGGCTTTCAGAAAGTTTTACCCTGCAGGGGTGCACAAATAGCAACACACACTCGATCAACCTCGGAAAAACCAACTCAAAACCCAACGAGGCATTCACGACAAAGCGATCACAGGATTCATAAATATTTCAGGGGGCCACCCCACTAAGCTACCCGCAACGAAGTTGGCCGGCTCCGGAACGGACCCAGGGTTTGTGTCAATGGTTGTAAACGACTGGGAACCCAAAAGTGTGACTGGGCTTGTCGATACCGCGAAAACACTCCGCATCCAAAACAGTACAGGTGCTCCACGCACAATCTTAAATAAAGCGGTAACATGGCATAAGTACAGGATAGTAATAAAGCCCCAAACTACTTTGTGGCCCCAAGAAATAGAAATGAATCAAGCTCTGGCTCAGGGGGGGCCATAAGGCCTCCCGGATGTGGATAGTGCGAAAAATCAAGGAACAGGTATCAAGTACTCGGGGTCCTACGGGACACAAGTCAGCGTGGAAGCACCAAATAACATCTATTGCCCACCGATGCCTCTACATTAGTTATATCTAGTATTTTAATAGTTGTGTTTAAAGTCATGATCAACTCCACCTATAAGCATCTCCACCAATAAACATCTGCCATCATTCCAACAATTGTGGTACTTGACGACACAAGATCGCACCTGAGAAAGCAACTACGACTCGCAAGGCCCGCTATCTACCAAACACATGTAATAGGAGGTGTCCAAGGCAATATAGGGGCTGCACGGGATATAAGTGGTGCACGGAAACTAAAGCATCGTGACACGGATAGCAATAGATCAACAAGAGGAAATAGAGACTATAAATGCAAAATAGGTAGAAAGGGAGAGAATGCTCGCCTGGGAAACACTGCCGAAGGTTCATATCCGGAGAACTTGTCGATACTCGCATCAACTCATCGGCCTAATCCGCGAAGAAGCAAAGCACTAAAAGAAACACCGGATGCAGTATTTAATACGACGGCAGAAGATCCGGCATGATTATGATATGATGCAGACGCGGTGCAATTAGGCAATATTAAACGGAACCGGGGTCCCGACAATTAATTAAACGGTTCAAGTTATTTAGAACCCTGCAATTTAAATGTTGTTTTAATAAGGCAAAACATGGCATCGGTTCTCTACACAAATTTAAATGGAGGCATTATGAGACAAATATAGCCCGCATATAGTCTCCATATTTACTTATTAGATGAATCGATTGAATACCCTACCCCCGAATAAACACGATATGTATGCAAGCATGAGCCATTTAATATGCAACAAGATATATGTCATATTTTATAGAAAAGGGCTCGAAAGAGAGGGTCGCACATCTCGGATCGAAGATCTTGGGGGTTCGGAGGGGTTCGGAGGGGTTCGGGTTCGGCGGGATCGATCTTCGGACTCCGGGAACGGGGCTCCAGGATCCGTGAGGGAATCTTGGCGTCCAGGGTTTCGGCGTCTTCGGATACCGGGTCGAAGAGCTTGGGGTCCGCGTCGGAGGTCTTTCGGATTCGCATCCGCGGAAGGAGATCTTGGTGTCCGGGGTCTTGTCGTCTTCGTGTCTGGGACCGGGGTTCTTTGAGCTCGCGAAGAAGTACTCGAAGTTTCGTGACGAAGATCTTGGGAGGGGCATCGTCGTGTCCGGTTTCCGTGTCAACGAACGTGTTGTCCGTGAAGGCGGTCTTGGATCCTAGCGGGTCAGACTTGGATCCGCGTCACTTCGGTCTTGCTGACGAGAAGATCTTGTCACAAATTCCGTCAATCCTGTTCATCGAGTGGGTCGCTGAGAGGTATCTGTAGAAGCACCCGAACGGACATGACCACAAGGCTAAAGAAAAACAAGGAGGCTCCTGGGAGACCCAATGTTGCTACCTGCGCACGCGCGCGAGGTGGGAAGCAGCGTCTACAGGAGGCAGAGATGCGGGGATCGACCAGGGGTGCGTCGGCAGGGACGGAACAGGGCACAGGTCGGCAGCGGTGACGTGCGGTTAGAGGGCGAGGACGTGGCAGTCGATGGGGGAGCGCACGGTGGTGCGGCTCGTGGACCCGGACGAGGGGGATGGCCGGAGAAGAGCTCGAGCGAGCTTTGCGCCGGGGAAGAGGTGGCGACGCTCGGGGAGGACCTCCTGGCGGCGGTGCCCTGCGTGGCGGGGTCGGTGGCTCGAGGTCAGCTGCCAGAGAGGGGTGCAGGCGGCGGCGGAAGAGGGCGAGACGGCGGGAGGCAGACGCGGGAGGAGGAGGCCGGCGTGGGGGAGAAGGCCGGCGTGGGTCTCCCGATGACGGAGGGGGTTCAGGGCCGACGAGGCGATGCAGGGGATGGCCCGACGCGATGGAGGGCGGCCCTGGCGGCGGGGAGGCCGGAGCTCGAGGCGGCCAGATGCGGCGGGGGAGGAGGACGCGCGCCAGCGCGGGGCGAGCCGGGCAGGTGGAGGAGTCGGGACGCGGCCTCGAGGTTGGTGGAGAGGAGGTCGAGGTCGGCCGCGAGAGGCGCAGGCGGCCGGCGGGGGAGAGGGCGGCGCCGGTGCAGAGGCGGGCGGGGACCGGTCAAGGACGACCGCGCGACGGCGGTGGAGAAGGCGACGCTGGGAAGAGAAGGAGGAGAGGCTGCCGCAGGCCGAGGGATCCGCGGCGGTGGGGTGGAGCTTGCTGTAGAGGGAGGCACCGGCGGCGGGCGGCGGGGAATCGAGCGGGAGGGCGATGGCCGGCGCGGGCGATGGCGGCCGGGGGAAACTGGCGGCAGGAGACGGAGGGGCCCGGCGTAGACGGGCGAGCGGGACGTGGGAGAGGAAGACGCCGACGAGAAGGATGGTGGCGGCGGCCGCGCGGGAGGTCGGAGAGGCGGCGACGCGTGACGAGCGTGGGTAGGCTGGTCGGGGAGTGCGCCTAGTGGGGCTGGGGAACATGTGTGTGTGGGCGGTAGGTGGGCGCGTGTGTCCAGGGGATGAGGTGGAGGCTGGGAGTGGCTGGGCCAGGTGGCGCGGATTTTGAGGCTGTCGGGGTGGGGCCAGGGTGGAGAGGCAGGTGGCGGGGCCGGTGCGGGACGGAGAGCCCGAGGCGGAAAGGCGGCTCGCGCGCACGGGCGTGGGCGGGAAAAGAAGGTGTGGGGCCAGGCGGTTGCTCAGGTGTGTGGTGTGTGTTGTGTGGCGTGTCAAACAGGGATTGGCCGGAGTGATGTGGCAGGGGTTGGGTAGATTAGGTTTGGGTAGTTTTAGGAATTTTGGAGGTGGCCGGTCAGACTTTCGGGTCTGGCGGGCTGCCTCCTAAAAATAAAAGAAAATATTTTATTATTTAAAACTGGGCTTTTGAAAACTGTTGGTAGACAAAACAAAATATTCCGGACAGACCCGGGTTTTAATTTGAATAGAGACGGGGCGTTTAGAAAACAAAACAGACCTTGCGAAAAGTAGTTTTATGCAAACAAATGCAAGATGACATGACGATGCTCAAATGCAAGGTGGCATGACGACATGAGCATGCGATCATGACGATGCAATGCACAAAAACAACGCGATTTTCTAGTAGTGGTTTTGGCGGGGCGCCACATCTATGATCGCCATGTGCAACACAATGGCCGAGCCAATACATATCACTTGGAATTCAAAGGAAAGAAGATTACTATGCAGCCAATGACACCACAAGAAATTGTGAATGATTCTCGCCAGAAGATAGAGATGAACTTGAAGGAAGATACTACCACTCGGCGAGATTGCGTGACAGTTGTTCCTGATGTAATTGAGCCTAAATTGAGTGATATAACGAAAAGTGAGAGAGTGCCTGGTTTATTGATATTAGCCACTAAGGAAGATATGAGAGAATTTCGTGAGGATCCTACAGCCATGCCACTTGTGCTCAGGTATAAGGGCGAGGTATTGGTTTTTAACGACATGACCCCTATTTCTCTTGGTGTCTCGTCAGTTTTGCAGGACTTTGGGGATGTGTTTCCAGAAGATGTACCTGCAGGCTTACCCCCATTGCGTGGTATAGAACATCAAGTGGACTTGATTCCTGGTGCCACACTTCCCAACCGTGCACCCTACAGGACTAATCCTGAAGAAACTAAGGAAATTCAGAAGCAAGTACAAGCGTTGCTGGATAAAGGGTACATTCGTGTTTCTCTTAGCCCTTGTGTTGTTCCTGTTATTTTAGTTCCTAAGAAAGATGGTACATGGCGCATGTGTGTTGACTGTAGAGCGATTAATAACATCACTATTCGATATCATCATCCTATTCCACGCTTAGAGGATATGCTAGATAAATTGAGTGGTGCTGCTGTTTTCTCTAAAATTGACTTGCGTAGTGGTTATCATCAAATTAGGATGAAAGAAGGGGATGAATGGAAAACTGCTTTCAAAACTAAATTCGGTTTGTATGAGTGGTTAGTCATGTCGTTTGGTCTTACTAATGCACCTAGTACTTTCATACGTTTGATGAATCATGTTTTGAGAGAGTTTATTGGTCGTTTTGTGGTTGTTGCTGATGCTCTATCTAGGAAGAACATGCTATTAACCAATATTGATGTTAAAATTCCTAGATTAGAAGCTATTTGTGCACTTTATGCAATTGACCATGATTTTGCTGAACCATATCGTTTATGTGCTCTTAGAAACGCATGGGATAAGTATCATATACATGATGGATATTTGTTTCGAGCTAACAAACTATGTATTTCAGAATCGTCGTTGCGTTTGTTCTTAGTGCAGGAATCACATGCTGGTGGTTTGATGGGTCACTTTGGGCGTGAGAAGACGTTGCTCATGCTTGCTGATCATTTTTATTGGCCCAAGATGAGGCGTGATGTGTACAGATTTGTGAGCAGATGCATTACTTGCCACGAGTCGAAATCCAAGCTGAAGCCTCACGGTTTGTATACACCTCTCTCTGCACCTATTACTCCATGGGAAGACATTAGTATGAATTTTGTGCTAGGTCTACCTAAAACTCAGAGAGGTCATGATTCTATATTTGTGGTAGTGGATAGGTTCTCTAAGATGGCTCATTTTATTGCCTGCCACAAAAGCGACGATGCGTCACATGTTGCTAACCTGTTTTTCAGGGACATCGTGAGATTACATGGAGTACCAGAGACGATTGTTTCTGACCGTGATGTGAAGTTCATGAGCTACTTTTGAAAGACCTTATGGGGGAAGCTAGGAACGAAGTTGTTGTTCAGTACTACATGTCACCCCCAAACAGATGGTCAAACGGAGGTGGTGAATAGAACATTATCACAGCTGCTAAGGACCATGATTAAAAAGAATCTGCGGGAGTGGGAAGAGTGTTTGCCACATGTTGAGTTCACTTACAACAGGGCTGTGCATTCAACTACTCAGCTTTGTCCTTTTGAGGTGGTGTATGGCTTCAAGCCATTAACGCCACTTGATATGTTGCCTCTGCCATTACATGAGAGAGTTGATATGGAGGCATCAAAACGTGCTGATTATATGAAGAAAATACATGAGAAGACTCGAGAGGCTATTGAGAAGAAAGGCAAGAACATTGCTGCTGCAAGGAATCAAGCAAGAAAAGAAGTGTTGTTCGAGCCTGGAGATATGATTTGGGTGCATCTACGCAAGGACAGATTTCCACTACTTCGCAAGTCCAAGTTGAAGCCACGTGGTGCTGGTCCTTACAAAGTGCTAGCCAAAATTAATGATAATGCCTACTCAGTTGATATACCTATTGAGGAGTTTGGTGGTGCTAGCAACAGCTTCAACGTTGCTGATTTATAACCATATGCTGGAGAAGACCTTGGAGCGTCGAGGTCGACGCCTTTTGAAGGGGGGGAGATGATGAGGACATCCATACTATTCCACTATCTCCTACTCCTATTCACATTGAAGATGTTGCTGCAAAGAACAAGTCCAATGAAATCAGGATTGGACCCATTACAAGAGCTCGTGCAAAGCTGATTGAGCAACAGGTAAATTCACTCTTAATTGAACCTGATGTTTTACTTAATGAGAACTTTATACTACCTAAGTCTATGCATCTTTGCATGATCAGGTTTATTGATAACACAAGCATTGCGCGAGGAGGAGGAGAGTTGCAGCAAGAAGGACAAGCGCTGATTTCCAATATCAACAAGTGCGCGAGGGAGGAGTGGGAGGCATGCGCACTAGGAGGCAATGAGAAAATCACGTATGAGCAAGAGAGAGATGGCGCACCAAGAATTACATGTTTGAGGTGTTCCACGACGTTTGGACTGCGTGCCAATAAGGCCGAACCCATATATGGGTCGGTATGTATCAGTTTGAGTCGAACCGAATCAGTTTGGGCCAAGTTATGGCTGTTTTTAGGCCCGTTTAGAGGGGAGGACGCTCCAGCCCTCATATAAACCTCCGTAGCCGTCACAAGTTAGGGTTTAGACCACGTTAAAATATTTTGGAGTTGTTTCTTTTATAGAACCTCTGGAATTACCCTGTGTTCGAATCTGCCAACTATAATTGAGTGTGATCTGTTGTTCCATTGGGAATTAGTAGATTGCATACTACCGTTCGTGGTCACGGCTGCGTGCGCAAGAGTGTGATGTTGTGAATATCCTACAAGGTTCGAGATCTGTTGCGCTGGCATCAGGGATCGAGCGGGAGAGATCATAGCTACACACTAGTTATCTATCATCCACCATCACCATCGACAAGAGCTTGCTGAGAAGATCGGGCCACCCCATATCATATATATTGCTACATTTGTCAAAATCGGTCAAATTTTTAGAAATTTGACTCAAAACAAAAGCTAGAAGTACACTTATTTGTGGACGAAGAGAGTATTCACCAATGTACCAGCAGAAAGGAGAAAATCCTATGTAGTAGTTTCAGTTTGAGTACAAGTTCCAAACCAACCTCACCCAGATTCGGTTTAGTTTTAGTTTGAGTACAAGTTCCAAACCAAGCTCACCCAGATTCAGTTAAAGCAACAACCGTGAGACCTAGTCGCTCCCAATTCAGATATTCCGATAGAGAATCCATCGCCAAGCAGCCAAGCTAGCTACCATGCCAATCGAAGAGAACACAAAGCAATAGGCAAAATCAATTCACTCCGATCAGCACTCCAGCGATGGCATGCGAGAATCACAAACCTACAGATTTTGCCATATGGCCAAGTCGGGGAATAATTGGAGGATATTGACAAAGGGGAGGAGGGCTCGTTTCTGCTGGAAAATCCCCTAGATCTACTCCAGCTTCCACCTGTGGCCTCCAGCGGGAGGTTCTCAGTAGCGCGAGGGAATCAGGTCGCCCGATTCGGTCGGTCCGCTCCACCGGGTTCAGCAGGTCCACCCGGAGGAGGCATCAGATTTAGTACGATGTCGATTTAGTCGCTGCAAATTGTGAAGTTCCCAAATCGCCGGAGTCGTATCGCTCCATCAAAATCAGGTTTGTTGTTTCCGCCGCCTCAATCAAGGCCTTTTTTTATACACGGGCAAAGCTGAGTCCTAATCGAGGACTAACCTTGTAAAGCTCGCTGCCGCGGTTGTCCCCCATCATCCCACGACTCACATTGCAAGATTTATGTGGCATCCTGCTAAAATCACTAATAGAAAATCGCTGTGTGTTGTGCATACATCATCATGACCGCATGCTTATGTCATCATGTCACATTGCATTTGAGCATCGTCATGTCATCATGTATGGTTTTGTCGAAAACTATTTTTGAAAACCTATTTTGTTTTTCTAAATAAGCCCCGTCTTAAATTCAAATCAAACCCCGGACTTGTCCGGAGTATTTCGTTTTGTCTACAAACAGATTTCAACGCCCGTTTTAAACAAATAAAATATTTGTATTATTTTTAGGGGGCAGCCGAACCGGGCCGAACCGACCCAGCCGGCCACCCCCAATAAATAAAACCAGTATATCCTAACCCTGTCCTACCCTAACCCCTCTCTTACCTCACCCTACCCTATCCACACAGCCACTCCACCGACCAGCCCCACACCTGCCCAAAACTCCCACCCCGCTGCCACCTGGGTTGCTCGCCACCTCACTCCGTCCTATCACCGCTCGCCACGTCGCCAGCTCCCACCATCCCCTTCTCCCCCAGGTCCACCTCCACCCGCGCCGTGCACCACCTCCCCCAGCGTGCACCGCACCACACCACTTCCACCAACCCCGCCTGCCAGCCGGCCCCACTCCTGCAGTGGCCCCACCCGGCCACGTCGCCCCACCCACATGCCGCTCCCTAGGCCACCTCCACCTCCCGACAGCCCCACCTGCCACCTGCCTTTTTTCCCGCCCACACACACATGCACGCCTCGCGCGCGCCCCGCTCGCGCTGGCCACCTGCCGCTCGCGCTGGCCACCTGCCGCTCGCGCTGGCCAGTCTGGCCCACCCCATCGCGCAGACGCCGCACACCCCGATGCCCCGCTCCCTTTTCATCTCTCCTCCTTTCCCCCGTCCGCTTTTTCCGCCCCATCCCCGCCGCCTGTTGCGCCTTCCCCCGCCTACCTCTCCCTACGCCACGGGTCAAGCTCCTGCTCCCTGCCTCTCGGCTCTCGTCCTCGCCGCTGCTGCTTCCTCCACCCCACCGTCTGGCACGGAGCCCGAGCCCCCATCGTCGGTGGCCGCCTCCTCCTCACCGCCCGCGCTCTCCTTCCCAGCGTCGTCCCCGCCGCCGAGGTCGCCTCCGCCTGCGAGCCCCCTCTCGGGCCACCCCCATTCCCCGCCTCGCCGGCCTTTCCCGCCTCTGCCAGCGCCTCCTCTCCCGTGGTTGACCGTCATCGCCGCCTCTCCCGTCGACCACCGCCTTCCTCTGCTCGCCGCCCTCCGCCAGGCCAGTGCCGCCGTCGTGCAGCCTCCTCGACCTCGAGCCTCGCTGACCCGGCCTCTCCCCATGACCGGCCGCCGCCTCTGGCCGCCCGCCGCTCCTCCTCCCGGGTCGCGCCGCGCCGCCGACGAGCCATACCCAGCGAGCCCTTCACCGAGATCTCCTGCAAGTTCTACGAGCCTCTGCGGGCCGCCCTGCTGCGACCCTCTTCCGCCGTCCGTGTGCACGGCCACCTCCCCGAGCTCCTCGCTACTAGAGCCGCCTCCCATGCTCCTCTGTGGCCAGCGCCGACAGTCGTCTGGCACGCCGTTGGGTTCGGCCTCCTCCGGTACCGTGCGTGTGCTCGCTGCTGCATGTGCTACTCCTGGGTTAGGACTTGTTGATGCCTAGATGCTCAGGAGCAGTTGCAGGGGAAGTTCCGATAAGTAACACGTAGGTCTTCTCGGTGACAAGGCCAACCCATCGACAAGTTCGCCATCTAGCATCGAAGCCGGAACCAAGGTCGCCTACATGGATCCCTGTTGGCCCGATCGACAACGTCAAGTATCGCAACCACAAGATCTCCCGTTTTCCTCGTCGCCCCAAGGTCTCCGACACAATAACCTCGTCACGGAACGCCATGCTCTTCTACACGGGCGCCAAGTACTCCGATTTCGAGCACCGACGTATGGAGACCATGCCGAGAACGATCCCGCCGAGACCGAACCCGGAGATCATCACCGACAGCCAAAGCCGACAACCCAAGTTCTCCTTCTCAAACGACAAGTTCGTCGATACGGAGTCCAAGACCAAACCCGAACCACATCGAAGCCAAGATCTTCGACCCTCGATGTGTGACCCCTATCCGAGCCCTTTTTTATAAATGATATATACTTGCTGCATTAAATCATTCATCTCGCATTCATATCATCGTGGTTTGGGGGTATTTAGGAGATTCACCTAAATTAAATATGGGGACTATATGAGGACCATTCTAGTCTTATATCGGCTCCATTTAAATTTGTGTAGCGAACCGATGCCATGTTTTGTCTTGCTAATCCAACATTTAATTTGTGGGGTAGATAAATAACTTGAACCATATAATTATTTGTCGGAACCCCGGTTCCACTTAATATTGCCTAATTGCACCGCATCTGTGCCATGCCATGCATCATATCATAAGCATGTCGATTCTTCTGCCGTAGTATTAAATATTGCATCCGGTGTTTCTTTTAGTGTTTTGTTCTTCGCGGATTAGGCCGTTGAGTGGAAGCGAGTATCGGCAAGTCCTTCGGATAATGTATCTCCGGCAGTGTTTCCCAGGCGAGCATCTCTCCCCCTTCTACCTATTTTGCATTTATAGTCTTTATTTCCTCCTGTTGATCTATTGCTATCTGTGTTGCGATGCTTTAGTTTCCGTGCACCATTTATACTCCTTGCAGCCTCTATATTGCCATGGACACATCCTATTGCCTGTTGTTTGATAGATAGTCGGCCTTGTGAGTCGTAGTTGCTTGCTTATGTGTTGCGTGTTGTTGTCGTTCCGCCGTTGACGGCAAGTTGGCACATGATAAATGGTAGAGATGCTTAATGGTGGAGGTGATCATGACATTAAATACAACTATTAAATTGCTGAGAATAGATATAACTAATGCAGAGGCATCGGTGTGCAATACATGTTATTTGGTTCTTCCACGCTCACTTGTGTCTCGTAGGCCCCGAGTACTTGATACCTGTTCCTTTACTATCGCACTATCCGCCTATGGGACCATGAATCCCCTTAGCCAGAGCTTGATTCATTTCTTATTTCTTGGGGCCACAAACTAGTTTGGGGCTTTATTACTATAATGTACTTATGCCATGTTTTACTGCTTTAATTAAGATTGTGCGTGGAGCACCTGTACTGTTTTGGATCGTGCCACGTTTTCGCGGTATCGACAAGCCCAGTCACACTTTCGGGTTCTCAGTCGTTTACAGCCGTCGTCACAAACCCTGGGTCCGTTCCGGAGCCGGCCAACTTTGTTGCGAGTAGCTTAGTAGGGTGGCCCCCGAAATATTTTATGAATCCTGTGATTGCTTTGTCGTGAAAGCCTCGTTGGGTTTTGATTTGGTTTTTCCGAGGTTGATCGTGTGTGTGTTGCTATTTGTGCACCCCTGAAGGGTAAATCTTTCTGAAAGTCGTGTCCGCGGTTATGGACGACTTGGAGCACAGTATCTTGATCATAGACAAGCATAACTAAAGTAGTGCTATAAATTTGACTTAATATGTGACTAGTAATCAGCTTCACTACAACGGAATGGATATTAAAAATGCCAACAACTGGTGGAGCTGGGGTTCCTCATGTCTTGTTATATCTGCCTAGTAAGTATTGCAACTCCAATGGAAAGTGGTAAAAGTGCCAACAACTGCTGGGTTTTAGGATTCCTCAGGACAATTATATCTGACTAGTAAATGTTCCAACTACAACGGAATGGTGATTAAAACTGCCCACTACTAATGTTATCAGGATGACTCATGATTTCTATATCTGACTAGTAAGTGCTTCAACTATAATGGAATGAATAAAACTGCCAACTATGTGAGTTCCTTGGTCCGACTTCCTCGTTTGGTCTCGAGGGGGAAATACCAGGATGGGTATGTTTGGTGTTAGTATCAGGTGGTTTCGAATAGGTCTTTCTTATCTCTCTCCAATAGCCGACAGTTTATCGAGTCTCTATAGGTTATTTAGTGCATGCTACGCTGCCGCTACAGTCCACCATACCTATGTAGGCGAGAGCCGCCAAATTCTAGCCTCGCCGTGTACTGGCCTCAGTACTGACGCTCCTCTTTTTCCCTTGCCCTTTGTCGGCACCCCTTTTGCTTAGCAGGTTTGAGATCGACGTCGTTAGCAGGGTTACCCTTCCGGCTTGGCCTGGGCAGGGTTATGGACGCCATTGGTTATTCTTCAGGGCTCTTAGCCCCATTTGCCTCTTGTCCGTAGCCGGACACTCTATCGTTTTCAAGGTGATTTGAATCTTTGTAAAGTATATCTGTATTCTTGACTCGTTGAGTCGCTGTTGTATATATATATGTTCTGTGGGTCCCATCGAGGACTGTTGTGTAATGGTATTACTTCGTTTTACACCCGCACGAAAGTGCCTAGTGGGCGTCCTTGAATCGTTTCTATGCGGGTTTGGCGGAAAGGGCTAAAACTTGCATAGGGCCGATTCGAGGGTGTTACAATCTCCCTGGAGTTATGACCCCGTCGCCAGCCACACACCACCAACCTGTAACACCCTCGAATCAGCCCTATGCAAGTTTTAGCCCTTCCCGCCAAACCCGCATAGAAACGATTCAAGGACTCCCACCAGGCACTTTCGTGCGGGTGGAAAACGAAGTAATACCATTACACATCAGTCCTCGATGGGACCCATAGAACAGATATATATATATACAACAGTGACTCAGCGAGTCAAGCATACAGATATACAAATACGAAGATCCAAATCACCTTGAAAACGATCCAGCGTCTGAGTACAGACAAGATGCAAATCGGGCTAAGAGCCCTGAAGAATAACCAATGGCGTCCATAACCCTGCCCAGGCCAAGCCGGAAGGGTAACCCTGCTAACGACGTCGAACTCGTACCTGCTAAACAAAAGGGGTGCTGACAAAAGGCAAAGGAAAAAGGAGGAGCGCCAGTACTGAGGCCAGTACACGGCGAGGCTAGAATTCGGCGGCTCTCGCCTACATAGGTATGGAGGACTGAAGCGGCAGCGCAACAGCACTAAACAACCTATAGACACTCAGTAAAACTGGCGGCTATTAGAGAGGGGTAAGAAAGACCTATTCGGATCAAACCTCATATTAACACCAAACATACCCATCCTGGTATTTCCCCCTCGAGACCAAACGAGGAAGTCGGACCAAGGAACTCATACAGTTGGCAGTTTTACTCATTCCGTGATAGTTGCAGTATTTATTAGTCAGATATACATAGCGTGAGTCATCCTGAAGCATAAGTAGTGGACAGTTTTAATCACTATTCCGTTATAGTTGGAACATTTACTAGTCGGATATAATTGTCCCGAGGAATCCCAAAACCCAGTAATTGTTGGCACTTTTATCACATTCCATTGGAGTTGCAATACTTACTAGGCAGGTATAGCATGACACAGATCACACAGATCCACCAGTTGTTGGCATTTTAATATCCATTCCGTTATATTTGAATCTGATTACTAGTCATATATTAAGTCAAGTTTATAGCACTACTTTAGTTATGCTTGTCAATGATCGAGATACTATGCTCCAAGTCGTCCATAACCGCGGACACGGCTTTCAGAAAGTTTTACCCTGCAGGGGTGCACAAATAGCAACACACACTCGATCAACCTCGGAAAAACCAACTCAAAACCCAACGAGGCATTCACGACAAAGCGATCAGATGATTCATAAAATATTTCAGGGGGCCACCCCACTAAGCTACCCGCAACAAAGTTGGCCGGCTCCGGAACGGACCCAGGGTTTGTGTGGACGGTTGTAAACGACTGGGAACCCGAAAGTGTGACTAGGTTTGTCGATACAGCGAAAACATGTCACGATCCTAAACAGTACAGGTGCTCCACGCACAATCTTAAATAAAGCAGTAAAGCATGGCATAATTACAGGATAGTAATAAAACCCCAAACTAGTTTGTGGCCCCAAGAAATAGAAATGAATCAAGCTCTGGCTCAGGAGGGTCCATAAGGCCTCCCGGATGTGGATAATGCGAAAAATCAAGGAACAAGTATCAAGTACTCGGGGTCCTACGGGACACAAGTGAGCGTGGAAGAACCAAATAACATCTATTGCCCACCGATGCCTCTGCATTAGTTATATCTAGCATTTTAATAGTTGTATTTAAAGTCATGATCCTCTCCACCATAAACATCTGCCAGCATTCCAACAACTGTGGTAATTGACAACACGAGATCGCACCTGAGCAAGCAACTACGACTCGCCAAGCCAGCTATCTACCAAACAACAGGTAATAGGAGGTGTCCAAGGCAATATATCGGCTGCATGGAAATAACTCGGGTACGGAACTAAAGCATCACGACACAGATAGCAATAGATCAACAGGAGGAAATAAAGACTATAAATGCAAAATAGGTAGAAGGGGGAGAGATGCTCGCCTGGGATACACTGCCGATGGATCATACCGGAGAACTTGTCGATACTCGCATCAACTCATCGGCCTAATCCGCGAAGAAGCAAACACTAGAAGAAACACCGGATGCAATATTTAATACTACGGCAGAAGATCCGGCATGCTTATGATATGATGCATGGCATGGCACCGATGCGGTGCAATTAGGCAGTATTAAGCGGAACCGGGGTCCCGACAATTAATTATATGGTTCAAGTTATTTATCTACCCCGCAAATTAAATGTTGTATTAACAAGGCGAAACATGGCATCGGTTCGCTACACCAATTTAAATGGAGTCTGGAATAAGACAAGGTATCCCGCATATAGACTCCATAATTAATTATGAGGTGAATCGGCATAATGCCCCCTAACCACAGACAGGTATGCATGCATGAACAATTTAATATGCGACAGTTGATAATGTCATATTATAAAAAATAGAGGCTTAGGGTCACACATCTGGGTTCGGAAGATCTTGGTTTCCGGGGGTTGGGTCTAGGTCTCCGGGTTCGACGGGGACGGCGAGGTTCGGATACAAGATGGAGAACTTGTCGTGTCGTGACGGAGAACTTGGGTTCCAAGCGGTCGACCTTGTCGTCGATGGCGAACTTGAATGGATCGGGTACTGGTGGTCTTCGGGTCCGTGTAGACGGTCATGGCGTCCGGGATGAAGAACTTGTCGGTTCCGTGGAGATCTTGGCGGTCTTTGGATCCGGGTCTTGGCGTGGCCTTCGGATCACCGGGATCGGGTTCCGCCTCCGGGAACGGGTCTTGGCGGCGATGAAGAAGATCATTTCGTTCTGAGGGGTTCGAATTCTGTGAAGATCTTGGAGTCCAGGGTATCGACAAACTTGGCGTCCGTGAAGGAGGTCTCCAGGTTCGAGGTCTTGCGATCGGAGTACTTGGCGGTTCCAGGAAGGAGACCTTGTCGATGTGTCGGGATCGAAGAACTTGGCAACTGTTTGTCGAACTTGGGTACACGACACGGCACGGGCAACATGGTATGGGAAAACAGCAGGCCAAGACACCCATTCCATCTCCACAACCACACTCCACAGGGTCGCCCTCAAACACCAATGGAAACCACCACGGGTTGTCTAAACTTTGTTTGGGCATATACCCAAACACCTTATGCGCGAGGATCCGGCTGAAGCGTACGCCGACGAGGTCATACGGCAGGAGAAGGACACGCGTCGGGAAGCTCCGCAGGGCCGTGGGCACGCGGTCACGGGAAGTTGATGGGGCCCGCGTCCCTAGGCATGCCGGCCGAGAGGACGAGGCGGGACAGCCAGCGGCGGCGCTCGAACAGGGGGATGGCGGCGCTCCTGCAGAAAGGCCGTGTGGGCGGCGCTCCGAAGGAGGCCCGCGAGGAAGATGGCCTGGCCCGGGGTCGTCCGAGTCACGCAGGGGCTTCCGGCCGATGCGCTGCAAGGACAGAGATGGAGGCGGGGTTGACGGCTGTCCTGCGCGCGAGGCAAGGAAGGGTGGTGGTCTCGCTGGCAGCAGGGTAGCGAGCGACGACGAGCTCGGGATCAGCCTGAGGGAGGCGCAGGAGGAGGAATGCGGCCTCGGGGTGGAGAGCTCAGGGCGGCGTAGATCGAGGCGCCGGCCCGTGTCGATCGGAAGGGAGGCGGCGGTGGAGAGCAGAGGCGGGCGTGGGGGACGAGCGGGAGGGAGACAGGCGCAGGGGTGGGGCTGGAGCGGTAGGTGGGAGGGTTCGATGGGGATGGGGGCGACACGGTTGGGCAGTCACGTGTCGGTGGGAGGACGCGCCCAGGTGGGCCTGGTCGGGTGGCAGGTGAGACCTAGGTGGGTGGGGACGCGGGGCCAGGGGGTGGGTGTGTTGGCTCGGGCGGGAGAGTGAGGTGGAGCGGGGCTCGCTGGGGAGCGCGCAGGGGGCCCAGGCGGAAGCTACCGAGTGGTGGCGTGCGTGCACATTGCGGCATGCAACGCGGGAAGGAGTGGGCCAGCGCGGGAGCTGGTAGGAAAAGAGGTGGGGGCGCATGCGGTAGTGGAAGATGGCTGGCAGCGGGGTGGAGGGAGTGGAGGAAGGGTGTGGGGGGTAGGTAGGTTTGGTTAGGGTTGGGTTTTGGATAGACTAGGGTGTTTATCTAGAGGTGGCCGGCTGGGCATTCCGGCCTGGCTGGCTGCCTCCCAAAATAATTTAAATATTTTATTTATTACAAACAAGCCTTTTAGAATCCTTTTTAGACAAAAGAAAAATATCCGGAACGACCGGGATTTTTGATTTGAAATTAGAGACGGGGTATTTAGAAAACAAAAATAGGCTTTTCGAAAATAGTTTTAGACATAACCATGCATGATGATGACGATACTCAAATGCAATATGGCATGATGACATGAGCATGTGGTCATGATGATGCAATGCACAAAAACACCGCGATTTTCTAGTAGTGGTTTTAGCGGGATGCCACAATTCGACACCACTAGCAAAGGATCTCGCCCTCGAGATCCGCCTCATGGTACCGGGAAGAAGGTCGGCGATCTGAATCTTCTCGCTTCGTGTAGATGTTCGCGACACCACTAACAAGAGTTCGTTGTCCGTGATCGTCGAGAGGACACTCCGGTAACAAAGGACGAAGGTAGTGGTATCAACAAATAGAGCCACCTCTAACTTCGATAAAAAGAGAGAAACAACGCATTCTCATCCACTTCAATGTACGAGAGCAAATAGATTGAGTAGTCGGCATGGGGGCCAATCCATCACGCACCCAAACTATTACTCCGCACAATCAGTAGAAAAGCGTGCAACCATTCTCGGAATCGGACTGAAGATCTCGACAATCGAGGTTCGGAACAAAGGAGTGATGCAGACTCTGCATCGGATCTGGCGTAGATGATGTCGTCGCGTCGAAAAACACCGGAAGGCACAAACAAGGAACAAAGAATGGTACCACAGATGAAGGGTTCCTCAGATAGCATGAAGTCCAGATGTAGAATCACTGTTAACAAGGGAGGAAGCGAAACCCTGAAGGTACGACGGAAACCCGACCACGAGAAATGGTAGACTCGAAGAGAAGATAAGAGAACACATCCAGAACACGCAGAGGTAAGAGGAGAATAGCAGAGGGGTAAGGAGTAAAAGCAGACCTAATCAGATCTATCCAACCGATTTTGCAAAATATTTTTGACACTCTACTTCGGCCGTTAGCTGGGTTATCCTACAGGCTGGACTTGTGGGGTATCGTAACTGCTGGGCTCTGATACCACTCTGTAACACCCTCGAATCGGCCCTATGCAAGTTTTAGTCCTTCCCGCCAAACCCGCATAGAAACGATTCAAGGATGCCCACCAGGCACTTTCGTGCGGGTGGAAAACGAAGTAATACCATTACACATCAGTCCTCGATGGTACCCACAGAATAGATATATATATACAACAACGACTCAGCAAGTCAAGCATACAGATATACAAATACGAAGATCCAAATCACCTTGAAAACGATACAGCGTCCGAGTACGGACAAGATGCAAATCGGGCTAAGAGCCCTGAAGAAAAATCAATGGCGTCCATAACCCTGCCCAGGCCAAGCCGGAAGGGTAACCGTGCTAACGACGTCGAACTCGTACCTGCTAAACAAAAGGGGTGCCGACAAAGGGCAAAGGAAAAAGGAGGAGCGTCAGTACTGAGGCCAGTACATGGCAAGGCTAGAATTCGGCGGCTCTCGCCTACATAGGTATGGTGGACTGAAGCGGCAGCGCAGCAGCACTAAACAACCTATAGAGACTCAGTAAAACTGGCGGCTATTAGAGAGGGGTAAGAAAGACCTATTCGGATCAAACCTCATATTAACACCAAACATACCCATCCTGGTATTTCCCCCTCGAGACCAAACGAGGAAGTCGGACCAAGGAACTCACACAGTTGGCAGTTTTACTCATTCCGTGATAGTTGCAGTATTTATTAGTCAGATATAGATAGCGTGAGTCATCCTGAAGCATAAGTAGTGGGCATTTTTAATCACTATTCCGTTATAGTTGGAACATTTACTAGTCGGATATAATTGTCCTGAGGAATCCCAAAACCTAGTAATTGTTGGCACTTTTATCACATTCCATTGGAGTTGCAATACTTACTAGGCAGGTATAGCATGACACAGATCACACAGATCCACCAGTTGTTGGCATTTTAATATCCATTCCGTTATAGTTGAATCTGATTACTAGTCATATATTAAGTCAAGTTTATAGCACTACTTTAGTTATTCCTGTCTATGATCGAGATACTGTGCTCCAAGTCGTCCATAATCGTGGACACGGCTTTCAGAAAGTTTTACCCTGCAGGGGTGCACAAATAGCAACACACACTCGATCAACCTCGGAAAAACCAACTCAAAACCCAACGAGGCATTCACGACAAAGCGATCAGATGATTCATAAAATATTTCAGGGGGCCACCCCACTAAGCTACCCGCAACAAAGTTGGCCGGCTCCGGAACGGACCCAGGGTTTGTGTGGACGGTTGTAAACGACTGGGAACCCGAAAGTGTGACTAGGCTTGTCGATACAGCGAAAACATGTCACGATCCTAAACAGTACAGGTGCTCCACGCACAATCTTAAATAAAGCAGTAAAGCATGGCATAAGTACAGGATAGTAATAAAACCCCAAACTAGTTTGTGGCCCCAAGAAATAGAAATGAATCAAGCTCTGGCTCAGGAGGGTCCATAAGGCCTCCCGGATGTGGATAATGCGAAAAATCAAGGAACAAGTATCAAGTACTCGGGGTCCTACGGGACACAAGTGAGCGTGGGAGAACCAAATAACATCTATTGCCCACCGATGCCTCTGCATTAGTTATATCTAGCATTTTAATAGTTGTATTTAAAGTCATGATCCTCTCCACCATAAACATCTGCCAGCATTCCAACAACTGTGGTACTTGACAACACGAGATCGCACCTGAGCAAGCAACTACGACTCGCAAGGCCAGCTATCTACCAAACAATTCGTAATAGGAGGTGTCCAAGGCAATATATCGGCTGCACAAAAATAACTCGGGTACGGAACTAAAGCATCACGACACAGATAGCAATAGATCAACAGGAGGAAATAAAGACTATAAATGCAAAATAGGTAGAAGGGGGAGAGATGCTCGCCTGGGAAACACTGCCGACGGATCATAGCCGGAGAACTTGTCGATACTCGCATCAACTCATCGGCCTAATCCGCGAAGAAGCAAACACTAGAAGAAACACCGGATGCAATATTTAATACTACGGAAGAAGATCCGGCATGCTTATGATATGATGCATGGCATGGCACCGATGCGGTGCAATTAGGCAGTATTAAGCGGAACCGGGGTCCCGACAATTAATTATATGGTTCAAGTTATTTATCTACCCCGCAAATTAAATGTTGTATTAACAGGGCGAAATACGGCATCGGTTCGCTACACCAATTTAAATGGAGTCCGAAATAAGACAAAGTATCCCGCATATAGACTCCATAATTAATTATGAGGTGAATCGGCATAATGCCCCCAAACCACAGACATGTATGCATGCATGAACAATTTAATATGCGACAGTTGATAATGTCATATTATAAAAAATAGAGGCTTAGGGTCACACATCTAGGTTCGGAAGATCTTGGTTTCCGGGGGTTAGGTCTGGGTCTCCGGGTTCGACGGGGACGGCGAGGTTCGGATACAAGATGGAGAACTTGTTGTGTCGTGACGGAGAACTTGGGTTCCAAGCGGTCGACCTTGTCGTCGATGGCGAACTTGAATGGATCGGGTACCGGTGGTCTTCGGGTCCATGTAGACGGTCATGGCGTCTGGGATGAAGAACTTGTCGGTTCCGTGGCGATCTTGGCGGTCTTTGGATCCGGGTCTTGGCGTGGCCTTCGGATCACCGGGATCGGGCTCCGCCTCCAGGAACGGGTCTTGGCGGCGATGAAGAAGATCATGTCGTTCTGAGGGGTTCGGGTTCCATGAAGATCTTGGAGTCCAGGGTATCGGCAAACTTGGCGTCCGTGAAGGTGGTCTCCAGGTTCGAGATCTTGCGGTCGGAGTACTTGGCGGTTCCAGGAAGGAGACCTTGTCGATGTGTCGGGATCGAAGAACTTGGCAACTGTTTGTCGAACTTGGGTACACGACACGGCACAGGCAACATGGTATGGGAAAACAGCAGGCCAAGACACCCATTCCATCTCCACAACCGCAATCCACAGGGTCGCCCTCAAACACCAACGGAAACCACCACAGGTTGTCTAAACTTTGTTTGGGCATATACCCAAACACCTTATGCGCGAGAATCCGGCTGCAGCGTACGCCGATGAGGTCATACGGCAGGAGAAGGACACGCGCCGGGAAGCTCCGCAGGGCCGTGGGCGCGCGGTCATGGGAAGTCGATGGGGCCCGCTTCCCTGGGCATGCCGGCCGATAGGACGAGGCGGGACAGCCAGCGGCGGCGCTCGAACAGGGGGACGGCGGCGCTCCTGCAGAAAGGCCGCGCAGGCGGCGCCCCGGAGGAGGCCCGCGAGGAAGATGGCCTGGCCCGGGGTCGTCCGAGTCGCGCAGGGGCTTCCGGCCGATGCGCTGCAAGGACAGAGATGGAGGCGGGGTTGATGGTTGTCCTGCGCGCGAGGCAAGGAAGGGCGGTGGTCTCGCTGGCGGCAGGGCAGCGAGCGACGGCGAGCTCGGGATCGGCCTGAGGGAGGCGCAGGAGGAGGAACGCGGCCTCGGGGTGGAGAGCTCGGGGCGGCGTAGATCGAGGCGCCGGCGCCGGCGGTTGCCGAAGAGAGAGGGGCCGCGGCCAAGGCGGCGGCCTGTGTCGATCCGCAGGGAGGCGGCGGTGGAGAGCAAAGGCGGGCGTGGGGGACGAGCGGGAGGGAGACGGGCGCAGGGTGGGGCCGGAGCGGTAGGTGGGAGGGTCCGATGGGGATGGGGGCGACACGGTTGGGCAGTCACGTGTCAGTGGGAGGACGCGCCCAGGTGGGGCCTGGTCGGGTGGCAGGTGAGACCCAGGTGGGTGGGAACGCGGGGCCAGGGGGTGGGTGTGTTGGCTCGGGCGGGAGAGTGAGGTGGAGCGGGGCTCGCTGGGGAGCGCGCAGGGGGCCTAGGCGGAAGCTGCCGGGTGGTGGCGTGTGCACGTTGCGGCGTGCAACGCGGGAAGGAGTGGGCCAGCGCGGGAGCTGGCAGGAAAAGAGGTGGGAGCACATGCGGTAGTGGAAGATGGCTGGCGGCAGGGTGGAGGGAGTGGAGGAAGGGTGTGGGGGGTAGGTAGGTTTGGTTAGGGTTGGGTTTTGGATATACTAGGGTGTTTATCTAGAGGTGGCCGGCTGGGCATTCCGGCCTGGTTGGCTGCCTCCCAAAATAATTTAAATATTTTATTTATTACAAACAAGCCTTTTAGAATCCTTTTTAGATAAAATAAAAATATCCGGAACGACCGGGGTTTTTGATTTGAAATTAGAGCCGAGGTATTTAGAAAACAAAAATAGGTTTTTCGAAACTAGTTTTAGACATAACCATGCATGACGATGCTCAAATGCAATGTGGCATGATGACATGAGCATGCGGTCATGATGATGCAATACACAAAAACACCGCGATTTTTTAGTCGTGGTTTTAGCGGGATGCCACACAACCTCGCATGCTTTCATTTTAAATCATCTCCCCCATCTCTTTGCAGTTTCGTTTCTTGCTAGTCCTGCTCCTCTCTCTGGCTGATCCGATACATTGGATTCCAAATTGATGTTGCTTGTTTTTTATTCTCGAGTCAACTGATTCATGTTAATTTGTAAGTGTATATAAACCAGTGGAAATCTGTTTAAAGAAGCGAGACGGGACTATTCGATAGAAAATACTCTCGTTTACAGGTAAAGAAACCTTCCACAATCAGAAGTTTGACAACCGACACATGGCCCATAAGAGAAAGCCCAACAAGGCGAGGCGCTGTCAACAATCGATCAAGGCTGGCACCGTGTTGATCTGTGGCTTCCGTTGACCAGGAAAAAAGGTAATGACTTACGGTGGCATAGTGGTAATTTTGATAGAGCTACTGGGCAAATCTGTCCAAAAAAAATGTTGGATCGCAAGAAACACTTCACCCTTTATTATTACTAGCACAATGCCCGCGCGTTGCTGCGAAAAAAACACCTTGTCGACCTTGCGAAAGAGTAACATACTTCATATGGCGACCTAAATGCTCGCTTAATTGTGCCAATTAAGATATAATCGTAGGGATAAAGAATCTCTCAAGTGGGCAAGCCTCTTGTGCTCTGTAGATTGCAATGCAAACAAAACACATATCTTAAGCTCAGTGTATAACTTTCTCGTATAAAATTTAGTGGGAAACATTTTAGGAAGTCAAGCATTACTGCAAAAATGCAAATTAAAGCTCTAGAGTAATACTTGATTGTCCCCTAAAATTCAGAAATACATTGCTCATCTGAAATATAACATTTCCATGATGCTTCTTATGCACGGAAGAAAACAAAACATAGACAATAACAGGTGAAACAAATAGCTGGAAATTATTAGTTAACTAAAGATGATTCACCATACTTTTGTCGTAAAAATAAAAAAAATTCAGTCACGGCAAGTATTGGCAGCCGCTGTAATTCCACTAACTGACACACACAGGCTTGCCCTTGGTTTAGGAATTTTTAGGCCAGATTAATGCTATGATATGCACGTGGGTGCTACATTATGCAAGGAAATACTCCTTTGGAGTATTCTATCAAATCAGAACTTGCTCTTATGTTATGTACCATTAATATTTACAGATGTCCTGTACTGCTGTAAATAGATGCTTTACCTACAATTTTCAGCGTTCAAGAAATTTCTATCCGTGTTCTAATGCCACGAAGTTGCAAAAATCACAAGTAAGCCACATGCTTTTGCCTTGCAAATTAGAGATTAGAGATTGCTCTGACCAAAGCAAAGACCAATGCCATGCGAAGAACAAAATGAGGACATAACATAGGCACATACCGACGTTCACATCAACCACCGGTGGTCTTCGATTCATCCACGATAGACCATGGCTGCTGCAAAAGAAACTTCCAAACAAACCTTTCAGAACTAAATGAAATCCATTCTGCACGAAAAAGATGAAAAATGCATATCCATGTTACCACGAAAGGGCTTCAGCGGAGGGTCTTTGGATTAGCCCCCTTTCGTCGCCATCCCCATATTAACTCTGCCACAGGTCCGATAAATCTGATGTCGCCCATGGTGCTCTCTCTCCTCTAATTCCTTCCTCCTTCACGATTCCATTCTTTTCTCTGATCCGTTTCTATAAACAATTCCAAGGATTGGATCAGCGTCGGGAGGGCGGAGGAGTTGCGCGCACACGATCGATCCCCAACCAAACCTCTCTCCTCCACTCCACCCGTCTCCTTCCCCTCTATCCCCGAGCACACCGCTGCCGCCTGCCTCTCTGCCGCGCCCTTCCTTCCTCCGGTCACCACGGGCCACCTCGCGCGTGTGCTCCCTGCGGAGCTATGCTCTCGTCGACCAATTCGGGATGCTCAGGGCGCCTGGAGCTGGGCGGGCCGTTTTGCTGCCGGTTAGCATCGTGTGGTGGTTCTCTCATCAAGCAGTGCTGGCAGTCGTCGTCTCTGTTTGTGTGAAGTGCCACACACATTTCTGCACTGACCGGTATCTCCTATCCCTGCCTGTATCAGAAAATAAAGTGCAAGTACCTATCTCAGCTATCTGAAACGGTTGTTCTTTTCAGGTTTTCATCTACTTACGTACGACTGTCTCTACTGTGATCCTACGGGCAAGCACCATCTCCAATATGCAGGAATTTACCCGCAACACCACACCTAGCTTGAGGTTTGAATGCATCAGAAGTTCAGGAACTTGCCTTGCAGTCCCATCGTGCACGAGAGCAACGCTATTGCACAACATAAGGCGCCAACGGGCGCTGGCAGCCACTACTCTCGCATGAAATTGACGCGGGAACGGAGCAGCAGGGAGCGACGGCACACAGTCAGCCTCCATGACGTCTAGCAGCTAGCAGAGCTGACCCTCGAGCTGCTCTACACATGACGACGCCAACAGTAGTGGAAGTAGAAGATCGAGACTCTATGGCTAATCTTATCGGTTGGGGCTTCCAGTTATCTTGGTAAGAATATTATATCTATACTTCCATCTCAACAAATTCTTTTTTTTCCACAGGGGATCGTGATGTCTTTCTACGGAATTGCAGGCCTCTTTTCTGGGCACTGAACTTCATAGACAGACTTACCAACTGATGAGCCAAAGTAGCAAATTTATTCTTCCTGGGAGGGTCTGTGCCTCTCCTCGACGCCGATGTCCTGGCGCCGCAGACAGAATTGGAATGCAAGGAGAAGACCTGGAGTCTCGGACGGCGAGAGTTGGCCGGCACAACACGGCCACCGACATCAATCTCGGACGACGGGAATCGGGCGGCAAGGCCAGTAAAAATGCATCCTTTTGCTACTGCTCGAGCCCTCGCGGAGCCACCATGATAGCCAAGATAACCACAAATCAAATCAAAAAGCGGGCGGAACCCTTGCCTTGTTCGAGAAGGGAATCCCTCGTTTCGCCTTGTACGATAAGGACGGACGAAATTATGCCCCCACAAACTTCCTCTCCATCGGATCCTCTACGAAGAAATTCTCAGAAAATAGGATTGATTTGTTCCTCTATCGAGCAATATATATGAGGTAGAGCGATACGTAGACCTGGACTCTTTTGGGAGGGAGGCCCCGAGAGCAGACCTGACCTGGTACGCTAGGTGAAGCACAAAATCGATTGCGGCTGATCGGCTGATCCTTTTGACGTACAAAAGAAAGGTTCAGTCTGATTTTCATGACTTACCAATTGCGCCCGACCGTTTTTCTCACGTACGCAAGGACAGTTCAGATCCGGTCGATTCGTAACGGGATGGACCTAGCCGACCTAGTAAGGCTTCGATCTTTTTTGAAACAAAGGCTTCGATCCTGGTTTCCTTTAGGTATTAGATGCGATGGAGGACGATGCCGGCAAGATACGAATCTATTTTTTTTAACTTACCGGTGATGACGTTGGTGGTATTATGTATTTTGGTAGGAGGGCAAAAGGGTCCTAGAAAGTGTTGGACCGGAAGAAACAATCCGTCCTTTATTATTAGGTATAGATTATTATTATTATTATTACTAGCACACTAGCACATTTGCCCGTGCGTTGCTACGGGTAAAATATATTTTACACCATAGAGAACTTCACTTATTGAGATTAAATTCCACAATATCCCTTTTTATCGTTCCTTTTATCAGTATCGTTCTAGTTGCACACCATGTGCCTATGGTAATTCAAATTATCAACTCCGTATAAATAATCACCCTGTCCTCATCATCATGCTCTGGTGTCGGATGGAGAAGGTACAGAACTTATATCTCAATTTAAGCCAAACACCAACACAAAACACCTGTTTATAACACGATCAACACTAGTTACTATTGCTGAATTGGATCATAAGCATTCACTTGCACTGCATACCATCTTGTTCGTCGGTGTTCGGAGGCGTTCTGGACCCTCCATCTCCTCCTGCAGCTGCCTGGCGTGTTCGATGTCGGTCGTGGTTTGTTCTCATGAAATTCTTGAGGTTTTTGTTTTTTATGTACCGTTGTTGCTCTCTTGATAATATCAATGTGAGCTATCCGATGCAGCAGAGGTCTTTGCACTCACGATTAATTGATAGAGGGTTTCCTAATAATATATTGTTTCTTTTTCTGAGAAAAGGTTTGAGGCCACCCTAAGGTATCTGTTTTGTAAAATAGTATCCAGATGTTAGTATGAATCATAGTGGAGTATATGTTTGTACATGGTCTTGAAGAACATCACCGTTCAGTTCACAGACTGAAGAAAGGCATCATTGTTTGATCTGCTGAAGTGCACGGTGATCCTCCGGAAGATGCAATGCAAGAACAACTGGTTACATACAACACCATCGCCTGGAGTTAATTAGCATCAAGATAGGTAGATAGCACCAAGGCGGCACACTTCTTCGTCGTCACGGCGCGACGGTCGTCTGGATGCAGTGATGTTCCGGACATAATGCGCCTGCAGGGGTCTACCTACTGTCCCTCTCTCCCGTGTCTGAGCACACCCATACCACCTCACCGCAAACCCCATTAGTCTCCGGTGCCGCCCTGCCCATGCCGGAGTCCGGCTCCGTCCCACGGTACAGCATCTGGCCAGAAACCCGTCTGTCAATGCTGCATATGGACGCCACCAGCGTTTCCTACTCCCTGCACCACATCGGGCCGTCGTCCCTTCTCTCAACACCGCAGCTGGTCGCCGTCCCCATGTCTTGCCTCTGTGCCACATCTGGCCGACGTCCCATGTCTTGTCAGAAACACAGCTCACTGACGACCTGCCCGCACCGAGACGCCGGCCGGCCTTGCCACAAGCATCGCACTCAACCTTCTGCTAGATTGGTGTTGCCGGCCGCCGAGGAAGATTGATGCGCTCCTCTCCTCGCTTCTAAAGCTCCAGGTCTCCAGTTCCCGGTCTCGATCGATTCCCCAGCATGACTTCCGCCCCCCGCCATCATTTTATTTGTCAATGTTTTTGGGGATGCGACGGACGGACGACCAGACCAGCAGTGACTTGGGGCTCCCAGTACCGGCTGGTCACCAGGTTGATTTGGAATCAACACTTCCTTGGCAGTGACGGCAATCCCGCTCAGGTCCGATTCTAGAACGGCCGGATCTCGCAACTGAGTGTCTAGCTGCGAGAAGGTAACAACAACGGCGTCGACAGAGCTATTCGATGGAGAGGGGAGGTTCATGGTTGCAGCTCCTGGATGCTGAAAAAACTTATGAGTGTCTGCTTTATCTCCGTACCTAGAACCTGGCATACATGTGAATATGGATGCTACTTGTATACAGACAACCTCTAAGCAATACCAGAATAAGAATGCCACTAATAGTCATTCAAGGAGATCTGCATATGGATGTAAGCAGCAAATATTCCTCAAGCACAAACCTTATAGATTTTGTAAAAGATAATTAAATTTTCTCTTGGTGCATACAACCATTCAGAGCTAGCTTGATCAAACATGCATGAATCGATCAAGTTGTAGTACGTGTGCTCCCGTCGAGTGCACGGCAGATTATGGGGGCTGATCCGGACGCAGACAAATCGGTGCGACAGGCAAAGGATGGTGATGCGCACGTCCACGGAAGGCGCTCCGGTGGGCCTCCCAATGCTGGACCGAGGTGGCCATGGAGTGGACGTCGAGGGGACGCGGTTGGCTTCGCTCTGTTCGCTGGCCGGTTTGTCTGTCGCTCGTGGCGCAGTCGCTGATTGCGCGCGAGGCGGGGGCAGCTCGTTGCTGCTCTGATCGTGCTGGATGTAGGGGCCATGGAAGCATGCCAGGAAGAGGGCAGCGCTCGCTGGGCCTGCCAGAGGTGGGGGCGAGAGGTTAGGGCCAGGCGGCGGTGAGAAGAAATGCTTTGGGAGCGTGCGCGGGCAGCCGGCGACGTGGAGAAGAAAGTCATTGGGAGATGGGAGTCGTAGGTGGGTTGACCGTGTGTACCTGTTTTTTTACTAACCGGTATAATTTTTTTTGCAGGCATACTAACTGGTATAATGTTATTTATGATACTCCCTCCGACCCAAATTAGTTGACTTTGTTTTATACAGATTCGGATGTATCTAGCACTAAAACAAAGTCTAGATACATTTAAATCTAGACAAATCCGAGTCAAGTAATTTGGATCGGAGGGAGTATGTATTTTGGTGGCAGGATAAAACGGTAAAAAAAAGAAAAGAGTTGGACCGGGAGAAACACTGCATCCTTTATTATTATTACTAGCAAACCTACCTGTGCGTTGCACCGGGGAAAAAAACAATATCATGAAGACGCACAAGTATGCTACTTTTTTTTAAATAATACATTATTTTTAATTAATTTCAAGAATATTACGTCAAAAAAGGAATTTACACATATAGTACACCGTCGTTTTTTGAAAAAACGACAAGCTCTAAGTCGTTTTTTGAGAAAACAACAGCTGTTGTCGTTTTTTGAAAAAACGACCGCAGGCTGACAAGAACGGTTGTCAGCTGGTCGTTTTTTGAAAAAATGACATTCCCAAATCGTTTTTTGAAAAGATGACGGTTGCATGGATCATGCACACTACGTTAGACTAATCCCGCCACTATTTTGCGCCGTTATTTTCCCCGCTAGTATTTCTCCTGCCATTTTTTTTCGCCGTTTATCTCCCGCCACCTATTCCCGCCAGTATTTTTCCCGCCCCATTTTTCGCGCCGTTTCTATCCTGCCCCTTGTTCCCGCTGTTTTCTCCCGCCAATTCTTCCCGCCGTTTCTCTCCCGCCACTTCTTCCTGCCGTTTTCTCTCGCCAATTCTTCCCGCTGTTTCTCTCCCGCCCCTTGTTCCCGCTGTTATCTCCCGCCAATTTCTAGTAGTTGCCTCTATAAATACTAGCACCGAGATGGTATCTCTCCATCCTGTTATTTCTCTGTTTCTCCCATTTCCTTCCCCTTTCCATCATGAGTGTGCCATATTCGGACCCCGAGTATAGGCCTACGAAGACGAAAGATGCCAGGTTGCCGCAAGGGATGACACACGAGCGTTGTTGGTGCGGCCATCTCGCGAAGGTCAAGGAGTCATCGATTTCTCCACCTGCATGGGCATGAAGTTTTTCATGTGTCCCAACTACGACGCAAGCCCGCCCCGACAAGCAAGTTCGTCGTACGAGAGACCTCCGGTATGTTCCCAGAGCATGGTTAATATTAACCATTCATGTTATCATGTGTTCTTTTATTCATTCCATTGATTTGCTTGCAGTCTCCTCCTCCACTTTGCAAGTGGTACCATTGGATTGACACCGAGCAGCCAGCCTGGGCCGTGCAGGAGATTGCGGACAGGAGCCGACGTGCAAGGGAGATCTTTCTTGATGAGGAACGTGCTGAAAGGAAGGCCGCGAACGGGAAGAAGGAACGGGAGAGAGAAATGAAAGAATTCCGAGTAGAGCAAGCTCGAAACCGCGAGCTGAACAGGAAGAGAAGGGAGGAAGAGAATGCAATCCGCGAGCGCCAGGAAGAGGTGTGCAAGGAGGCCCGTGAGGCGGAAAGGAAGAGATTAAGAGAAAGAGCTGCCGAGGCGCGGGCGGCAGAGGAACGTGGGGACAAGACCGGGAAGTACCCGCGCTGGACTCAGGGAAGGTAGACGTATGTCTCAGTACCGATGTATCTTAATTCCTGTTGTAGTGTCTCGATGTATCTTAATTTTAGTTGTAGTGTCTTGATGTAACTTCCTTTCAGTTGTAGTGTCTTGATGTATCTTCATTTCAGTTAGAGTGTTGTCATGTATATGTAATTTCAACATGCCAGATTTTTCCCGCCAGAATGTTTTCCGCCACAATTTTTCCCGCCAAAATATCTCCCGCCAAAATCTTTCCCGCCAAAATGCTTCCCGCCATAATGTTTCCCGCCAGAATTTTTCCAGCCAGAATGTTACCCTATAAAAACCCCTCCTCGCGCAGTTGTTTAAGCAGCAGCCACCCTGTTTTTAGCCAGTATGTTTCCTTACGATCGTAGTTTCGTGCTAGACATGTCCGTCGACCTATTTCATTTGGCTAGGAAATTTACGATAGACAACAATCCAGCCCCATTGGAGAAACTAATTGGTAGTGATTGTCTCCTCACTGAGCTGCGTGAGGGATTGCGTAGAAAAGGGTGGCCGAAGAGGACTTCAGAGGAGATACGGCAAGAGCTACTTCGGATCAATGCTAGGTGGAGCAAGCAAAGATTCTCTAATGAAAGGGCAAGGCAGCAGAACCTCACCTTCCCTTGGATTTGGATAGAAGAGAGTGAAGATGAAGATGATATATTCATGACGTCTGCCGTTGGGACTAAGTGGAGAGCTAAGTGGGACGAAAGGCAGGCCAAGAAGAAGGATAAAGACGAGGCATCGTCGAAGGGTAAGGGCAAGCCATCATCGGTCGAGGCATCGTCGAAGGGTAAGGGCAAGAAGAGCAATGACAAGCTAGAAGAGAGTGAAGATGAAGATGATATATTCATGACGCCTGCCGTTGGGACTAAGTGGAGAGCTGAGTGGGACGAAAGGCAGGCCAAGAAGAAGGGTAAAGACGAGGCATCGTCGAAGGGTAAGGGCAAGAAGAGCAGGCCATGAAGAAGGCATCGTTGAAGTGTAAGGGCATAGTCGTAGGGATAGAGAGCACTCTTATTTATTTACCGCAAGTTATGTTGAATTGTGTTGCAAGCTATGCTGTAGTGTTTGTCGAATAAAAAATGTGTCTCATACATAGACAGATAACTAGACCGATACAAGATACAAGTCTGATACATAGACAGATAACTAGACCGATACAAGATACAAGTCTGATACATAGACAGATAACTAGACCGATACAAGATTCAAGTCTCATACATAGACAAATACGCAGACAGATACATAGATAGATATCACTGCCACCGGTCACGAGGTTGCCCTGGCGTCGGTGTAGGCCATCCGTACCTTCTAGGAGGCACCACATTGCGGGGAGGTAGAGTTGACCCGTCATCCTGCGTCTGTGTATCCAGTGTGGGGATAGGTGGTGGAGTCTGATGCGTCTCCTGAGTCTGCTGCGTCTGATACAGTCCAAACCAGTCAACCTGATCCTGATGAGTCTGCTGATCCTCCTCATTAGTCACCCACGAACCCATTGAGGACATGCTTGGGTCTCCATATCCTCCTGCCATGTAAAAATATTAAGTACTCAACGATTATACACTACATGTAACCAAAATAGATAGGAAGATGCGTACCCTCAGGACGATAGCCCATGAATGGGACTTGCGGCTGCTGCTGGTGCCACTGGTTGAAAGTAAGATGCGGCTGCTGCTGCCACTGGTCGAAATCAAACTGCGGCCGATCCTCCAGCCTGGTCTGGGGGTGGTGCTCTCGGTGTCTCCTACTGCTGCTGCCATGCTGAGCCTCCAGCCTGGTCTGGGGGTGGTGCTCTCGGTGTCTCCTGCTGTGAGATCCGTGGACGAGGCCCGTGGTGGGTAGGTGCAGTGGGTGTCTCCTGCTGTGAGCCTCGGAGAAGTGTCTGGTCCGCACGCGGGGTGCGCTCCTGCGTCGAGTGACGTGGAGGGCGAGTCTGCGTGGAGCGACGCGGCTAGCCCTCCCCCACGGAGTGACGAGGTGGACGCTGTGCTGCTCGGTGCTGAACGACGTCTGAAACGTTCGTGCACGTGATGGTCGCATAGATACTCTGTAGTCTTTCCTGGACACGCTTTACGAAGGAATGAACTCCTTGGCGTGGTAGTAGAAGAGGAGCGGACGAGAGCGAACGTCCCCACTGATTCACTTCATTCTGTAGCTCCCATGTCATATCAGCCTGCATTTGTAAAGTGGATAAGTACACATTATATAGGCTACCAGGTGCAGTGACGAAGAAAAATGGATTTACCGCTGATTGTCTGGGCTCCATAGTCGACTGGCTAGGGTATCTTTCATCATCATGTGCGTGGTGGACGGGACGCAACCGTGTCATGCTCATGTACCTCTGTAAGTATGCACGGAATAGGTCCATATCAAACGCAGGAGCGGTCCACACGTCATCTGTTGCATTCTGCCAACCATTGATATAAGTATTAACCCGTTGAAGCCACTGATTTGCACTTCTTTTAGTACCCTTCCGAGAGTACCTGCAGTTAGATTTTGTAAGTACACAATCGGTGTAAAATTATAGATACATAATATATTAACTTACATATGCACGTCCGATGAAAGGGGCGCCTCCGGAGATGGAGGATCTACCATCTGGCGAAGACCGAATTGCCTCATGACCCTCTGTTGAGACATCTCCTCCACCTGACAATCGAAGATGATCTTCGATTTAGTGAGCCAGTAGTCCTCATCTCTACGACACATAATAGATAACCCGCCGGGATATCTTGCTCTTGCTTGAGCTGTGGTGTACGGCTCCCAAATCACCGATTCCTCCTTCAACGTGTCGAACTGCTCGCTGAACGCCGGGTAGCAACGAGTTACTTGTTCTCCCGCGAAACGACACTGTTGGATTAAATAGTTGTTAGTTTCCTTCGTAGTGCAATATGGACCATGCAATTAACAGAACCTTTTAAATTACCTTGCGGCGTGTCCAATGTGTACCGAATGTAGGCATGTCAATTCTCTCGTGGTCAAACAGCATATCAGACTCATAGACAACGGGGCGCTCTCCCTGGACGATAACCGCCTGATTTTTTGCTACCTCCGGGCGGCCAATAGGGAACCTCTCCCATGACCACAACTGCAGCAACAATGGGCATCCTAGCATGGCAAATTTTTCCTTGGTTAGCGTACAGCCCGTGCACATACCTCGGTACGTTGCTGCTAAGACAGCAGACCCCCAACTCCATTGGGTGATGTCGTTCTGGCACGTCGCCTCCGTGATCTCTCTAGCATAGCGGATGTAGCGTGCACTGATGGTTGAGACGTGGTTCTCGGTGAACATCACCTTCCCAAGTAGCCACAATAAGTACGCCTCAAGGCTGCGCGTAATTTGTGGCTCAGTCATCAGAACATCTGGGTACCCGAACCTCTGTATCTGCATTGGTTAATAGAACAAGTTTAAGCATCATGTGATATGAAAATAGTTGAATCAAATACGAAGATACTTAGGAACAAACGAACCTGATAGTTCTGCAACCAATCAAATTTGGGCCCATGATTTTCATACGTGAACTCCGGAACTCCTTCATGAATGCCATAGAATCGTTGGGCCATTTCTTGGGCCCAATTCTCCGGTGCATCCACCGGGCCTATTGGCACTCCAGCCAACGGCAGACCCAGCAAGTACGAGACATCCTGTAGTGTAGGAGCCATCTCTCCCCACCGAAAGTGGAAAGTGTGAGTCTCGGGCCTCCATCGATCCACTAAGCAGGTGAGCAACGACCCGTCGTAGGCCATGCGTGTGGTCTGGAATCCATGGTGTCGTCCTTCTATCTCCTGCGTATGAGTGGCCTCAACCAGACGCACAAAAGGTAGTAGCCCGGCCCACTTCAACCTGCATACCGAGATAGAATTAGGATTTGTTTACTATGGCCCTAAAATATTTATAACATAGTTCCATACGAATTAGGAATAAATGTCTCATACCTCTGCAGCCAATAAGGGTGTATCATCCAGTTACACATGTGAGTGCGAGTGATAAGGTGCTTTAAGCTCCCTGGTTCCGCATCCAATAAAGTTGACCGGTGCTTTCTATCAATATCAGCATTAAGCAAAGATCCCGCCATCTGCATAATTTAGAACATGGTTCCATACGAATTACAAATTTAGAATATGCTTCCATACAAATTACAAATTTAAAACATGGTTCCATAAGTTACAAATTTAAAACATGGTTCCATACGAATTACAAACTTACAACATAGTTCCATACGAATTACAAATTTAGAACATGGTTCTATACGAATTACAAATTTAGAATATGCTTCCATACAAATTAGAAATTTAAAACATGGTTCCATAAGTTACAAATTTAAAACATGGTTCCATATGAATTAAAAACTTACAACATAGTTCCATACGAATTACAAATTTAAAACATGGTTCCATACGAATTATAAATTTAGAATATGCTTCCATACAAATTACAAATTTAAAACATGGTTCCATAAGTTACAAATTTAAAACATGGTTCCATACGAATTACAAACTTACAACATAGTTCCATACGAATTACAAATTTAAAACATGGTTCCATACGAATTACAAATTCAAAACTAGTTTCTGCCTCTGCCTCTTGTTCCTCGCCTGCCACGTCTGCCACGTCCACGAGGAGCCGCTCCTCCAGTCCCGAAGATATGGCAATTGGTGTCTCTATGACCAAAACGATTACATAGAAAACATTGTCTAGTAGGGCCCCTGGCTTCAGATTCATCCATATCATTATGGATCCGAACACATTGTCGCCTTCCTCTGCCTGTCCACATTAGTTCAGGATCTGGGATGTAAATCCTTTCACCGGGGTTTACTTTGTTAAAATTCCCCTATGCTCTATATCCCATCATCTCGCCAGTCCATGTATTGATCACCGACTCCTTAAGAAAATAAGGAGACACAAACGATCTCGCATCCATACCTAACCGTCCACACGCAACAAGTACATGAGAGCAAGGCAGATGTAGCAGCTTGGGTTTGTTGCAGGTACACTCACACGTCGGCCAAGCCTCATTGCCTATCCTCACCTCTTGTGTCTTTACCTCTTCTCCAGATCCGATCCTGTTGGAAGGGAGGCGAACCTCAAATCTTCGTTCTTGATTACCGATGGCGACGACTTGCATAGACCGAGCCTTTTCCATTTTGGCATTCATGTAATCCATTATCTTTGAACAGTACCTCGTGTTTGGGTTGTTCATGATATGCATCTGAGCAAGCTGGAGTCTGTCTCTGAAGTACTTCAACGTTCCGGTGAAAATACACTCCACAATAGCTGTTAATGGCAGAGCCCTGCTTCCTCTCAAGACGAAGTTGTAAGTTTCGGCAAGATTTGTAGTCATGACGCCAAACCTAGCACCATGAGTGTCGTGCAATAGAGACCACCTCTCCGCAGGCTCATGCTCTATCCATTCCTGAAAATTCTTAATCCGTCTGCCAGGCCTCCTCCTAGTACCGGGTTGGTCAAATCCCGGCAAATCGCAAAGAGCAATTGGTTCTTCCTCGGGTGGTGCTGCTCCAGCTACTGTCTGTGCAGCTACCGCGGCCGCATGAGCTGCCACAGCTGCTGCTCTAGCTGCTCTCCTCTGCCTAACATGTTTTTTTGTGAATTCATCTAGATAGGCCCGACACTTGATATACTTCCACGCCTGGTTCTGCTTGCAAAGCTTCTTGAATAGGTTCATAAGGGCCTTGTTCCTGAACTGTGAGAAAAAATTAGCCCCTAGATGCCGCATGCACCAACGACTCTGCATGTCTAGCCATGGAGTTGGTTCATCTGGAGCAGGCTGAGTCAGCTTCCTTATCGCGCTGAGTATACCCGGATGCCTGTCATGTAGGACGCATACATTCGGTACATCCCTCACAACTGCTATCTTCAGCTGCCTGAAAAACCATACCCAACTCTCGGTGTTCTCGCTCTCCACGAAAGCAAATGCAAGTGGAACAACTTGATTATTCCCGTCTTGACCTATAGTAGTCAATATCTGGCCCCTGTGCTTGCCAGTGAGAAATGTTCCATCTACACAAATGACTGGTCGACAGTGAGTGAAAGCTTCTATGCATATAGCAAATGAGAAGAACAATCGATGCAACACCCTCAAATTGGGTTCTTGAGGCAATGTTAAGTGTTGGATGTCGAGGTATGTGCCTGGATTCCTAGCCTGCAGTGTCTGCAGCATCCGAACAACACAGTCGTATCCATCTCGAAACGAACCAAATCTTGTCTCCAGTGCCCTCTACTTAGTCCTCCAAGCCTTTCCATAAGATATATCGTAGCGAAATCTGACAGCAACTTTGTTGATGATAGCTTTCACCACCATGGCTTTAGTCTCCACTATCTCAGTGTATAACAGTCTAGCCAGGAGGGTTGACGTGAGATTACGATGGTCTTGCAGGACATTGTCAAGTTGACATGTGTGTTGCACAACATCGCTAACCTTCCAGTTGGTGTCATATCGAGGAACATGGGCATGGACCCTAGCAGGACACCCAGCTACCTCGCAAACCAAAGTCAAATATTGCTGGGATGACACCTTTGTTTTGAAAACCCGCTGCGTGGACAATGCCCACTCAACGATTGCTTCCTGTAGATGCCTCTTGCTAGGATATAATGCACCAATGGAGATGTTGTTGGCTTGATAGTACCACGAGGAATCGTGCCCATCGTTCACATTCATCGCTGCTGTGTGGTCTTGATTCCATGATGCCGGAATAGGTTGGTCCTCCTGATCAGACTCAGCGGAATCATAAGAGCTATCACTGTACCCTTCTGAATCTTCGGCTTCCATCTGATCTTGCAACCAACCGTCGTGTATCTCGTCCTCATCGACCTCACCACTGAAAATATCTTCTCCTGTCCCTTGACTACCTTCAGCTGATTCATGTCCACCATCCTTGGTGTGTGCAAAACTACTCTGACCAGGTTCATAACTACCTCCATCGCTGTGTGCATAACTACTCTGACCAGGTTCATAACCACCACCGTCATCTTGGCCTTGACTGCTCTGGTCATCATAGTAGCCACCACCACCTCCGTCCTCAGCTTGACTGCTCTGCTCATGATCATAACCACCACCAGCATGGTCTGTCTGACTACTCTGGCCCTGATCATAACCAGGCTCTTTCACCACAGGAAGCACTAAGACACTGGGGTTAATTACCCTACGCAGACAGGCTTTCACCCATTTGATCCATTTAGCTTGCTCTTCTATCGGTCTCAAAAAAAATCTGGATTAATCCTTGACTTAGTCCATAATACATGCACACCGACAGTATGGGTGGGAGGGAGCCCTAAACGAGCACATAACCAATCCTTCAACTCAATAATGGATATTGTTTCGGGATCCTGGAGCACTTCATCAATACAATAAAAATCGCTCAAATCAACTCCATTATGGTTTGTTTTGACGACACCGTCACCATAGTAGAACCTAAACACTACATTATTGGACATAACTTCAGACCTAAAAAAATACCACATTTCATCAAATGACCGCACAATGAAAGCTTTTAGCCCGCAAATATACTAATAATCATATAGCCGAATAATCTTGCATAGCCCACAGATATAATTATAATCCTATAGCCGAATAATCTGGCATAGCCCACAAATATACTTATAATCTAGCAGTTCATCGCGGAGCGCTAACATACAACATCCAGAACTACCGAGAAGATAAACAAACAAAAATGACTGTAGTTAGCAAGAAATTAGGGTTTACCCTTGAAGCGTGCGAAATCCTGTCGTGCAGCTGCCTTCACTCAACCGTGCAGGTGCCTCAAGCCCTAGCCCGAGACTCCACCGTGCAGCTGCCTCAAGCCCCCGCCCCAGACTCCACCATAGCCATTGCACCTCAAGAACTCCAAGAAAATCCTTCACGAAAACGCCTCAAATCGCTACACCAGACTATCCCACAAGTAGATCGGGAATCTACTAGCTTCAGCAGCAAATTTAGTGGAAAACGGAGCAAAGTGTGGCAGCAAATGGGAGCAGCTCCATGGGAGAAGAAGCAGCACGGGAGAAGAGCTAGCAGGAGCTAGGCGGCAGCAGAGGGAGAGGAAGAAGGAGGCGTGCGCGGGGCTGGGCGCGGGGCTGGGCGCGGCGCGCGTGTATTATTGGCGAGCTCGTCGTTCCATCGAACAACGACGCGGCGAGTCATCCTACCATAAAACGACGCGGCGAATCGTCCTACCATAAAACGACGCGACGCTAGGTCGTCTTTCCACGCAACGGCCGGAGCGTCTGTCGCGCTGCAGGCCGACAGGGTGGGACCTAGGCGCTGCTTTCGGTGCCTCAAAAGATGGCGCGGCAAAGTCGTTTACTCATTTGACGACGAGCCCGAGTCGTTGTTCGAAAAAACGACAGTGCACTACTACCGTAAATTCCTTAATCTGCGTAATATTCGTAAAATTGATTAAAAAAACCGTATTATTTAAAAAAAATTAGCCTCAAAAATCGGAGGGAGTATGTATTTTGGTGGCAGGATAAAACGGTAAAAAAAAGAAAAGAGTTGGACCGGGAGAAACACTTCATCCTTTATTATTATTACTAGCAAACCTACCTGTGCGTTGCACGGGAAAAAAAATCAATATCATGGAAACGCACAAGTATAGCCACAACAATTAGTAGAAAATAGCCAGATCAGCATATCCATGACACATTACATGGTCAGGCGCGTCACCACAGTCTCCTCTGCCTATGGCGCAGTCCTCTTTGTTGTACTTTTTTACCATATATATGCAACTATGGAAAGAGTTTGAGAATAATTTGTAGAAAATCCTACAAGGTATTTGATGTTAACAAATTGATAAATGCGTATGTGTAGCATGGATGAGGGTTGAGCTGGAGTTTTGGTCAAAAAAAAATCATGTAAAATAAGGACAAACAATCACCGAACTTGCGCCAAATTGCATCTACGAGCGTGCTGCAGAATGCAGGCTTGGGCTGGAGTCACACGGTGACTCTATGACTCTTGTACAATCAGGATGGCTGGATGCTAGGCAGGGAGCACGTTTCCAAAGCCGCACACGCACACGATCAATAGGCTGACGAGCGAGCGCAGCTGGACGCCCGCGCTCCTCCACCATCCCGACATCCCCTCTAATTCAAGCAGGCATCAGATTTCGATTCTTCTTATTGATTCCCGAGGAACACATTATAAGCTCATGCCCACATATTCTCTAGACCCGCTGAGTTTTGCTAGTTTTCCGTTACCATCATGTGCTGCGTCCTGAAAGTAGGCGAGTTCCTTATCTACTGTGAGATAGAAGTTCTATTTAAGGCGGTAGTTTTCTTAGTAATATTTCAATGTGGGACTAAAAGATGGTCTAAAACTGCTCCCGGAGCACATGTACGATTGTGCTGGACCAATGCTAGTTTTTAGGAGTAAAAAAATAACGTACATAGATTTGGGTTATGATTTACCGGGCTGGGCCCATACACCCGTGCTAACAGAAATTCCAGCGTAAGAGTAGACTGATTTGATTCTTTTCACGCACCACCAAACCCCGAAGAAAACATCTCCCTTCCCTCTGCATTTTTGCTAGCGGCCGTGATTCTTCTCTCTCCGTTACTTCTCCTGTTCTCCATGAAAATATCTCATAGGTCTCCGCTCTTTCTCTCTCCGAAATTCATCATGGAGCTGTCTATATTGCGTCACCACGGAGCTCGAACCTCAAAGTTGGCCTTCCATGGAGCTCGTCCGTCAATCGCTTGACCTGGTTGTTGGATGTTTGATCTGGTATTTAGTGGAGGCTCCGGTCTTGACCTGGTCGCTGGACTTGATCTGGTAGGTAGTGGAGGCTTCTGTCGCGGGACACTCGAGGTCGTGTCTTTTTTTTGGGGGAAGGAACAGTTCAGTTTTACTCAGAGGTGGCACGGTGGGTAGTATATTTGAAACGTTAGGGGTAAACGGGTCCAAAAAGAGTTGGACCGGAAGAAACAATCCGCCATTTATATTATTATAGATAGAATGGAGCTCGTCCGTCAATCGCTTGACCTAGTTGCTGGACATTTGATCTGGTATGTAGTGGAGGCTCCAGTCTTGACCTGGTCGCTGGACTTGATCTGGTACGTAGTGGAGGCTCCTGTCGCGGGACACTCGAGGTCGTGTCTTTTGGGGGAGGGAGGGGGGGAGGAACCGTTCAGTTTTACTCAGAGGTGGCACGGTGGTAGTATATTTAAAACGTTAGGGGTAAAAGGGTCAAAAAAGTGTTGAACCGGAAGAAACAATCCGTCATTTATTATTAGGTATAGATTTATTATTTATTATTTATTATTAGGTATTAGGTACTCCCTCTGTTTGGGATTATTAGTGCTAAGAGTTTTTTTTATTGTTTGAGATTATAAGGACTATCTCATTTATTAGTCTCTCTCGTCCAATGCATGTTCTTTTTTTTCTCTCACTTCTCTCATGCATGTAAAACTATTGGTGCATGCATATATTAATGAAAGGGAGTTATGGAGTGTCTTGGTATTAGCAACTTGGCCCTTAGGACTAATAATCCCAAATAGAGGTAGTATTAGGTATAAGTATAGATATAGATATAGATATAGATATAGATTAGATATGGGTATATGTATAGGTATAGGTATAGGTATTAGGTATAGACTTTGCTACGGGGCAGCATCGCACACGGGTAGCGTCCGTGTGGCGGCTAGCGAGTCTTTCCGAAATGAACGCGCAAAGCGCAAGGTGTAAGAGCATCTCCACTCGGATTCTCATGACGCCATTTTCAAGGATTTTTTCGTCCGGACGGTGATTTTTCGTTCAGTCATGTTCCTAGGACGTCAGTTTCGTCCAGATTTGGCCCAACTTGCATCCGGTGTTCCCAGGTCGATCCCACGGCACCGGGAACGGCCTAGGAACGCTGGATGTAGCGAAAAAACAGGTGGGCCAACCATGTCAACAAGAGGAGGCCGAGTTCCCGCCCTTTTCTTCTTCCCCCTCCCGCCTTCCCTCTCCATTTCCCCACATCTCCCGGTACGGCGCTCCTTCGACGTCCATGCGCCATGGTCCTCTACCGTTCGCTGGAGGTTCATCGCACGCATCCTACGGCAAGGCGGACGCCCAGAACATGTTCGGCAGAATGTCAGACGAAGCCTACATGCATGGCATGATCTCCACAGGGTCGGTGGCGGCCGACAATGCCTATTTCTTCACTCAAGAACAGTTCAGGGCCGACGCCGAACACGACATCGAGTCTTAGGATTTCGCTGAGCAGACCCAGGCCAAGGAAGCCGAGGAGGAAGCCGAAGGGGATGCCCTAGCTCTGGCGAAGGCCAAAGCCAAAGGCAAGAGGAACGCGGGCACCTCGGCGGCGGAGCCTCAGATCAAGTGAAGGGCGCTTGAGGACCTTTGCCTCGCCGACGCCTGGAAAGCAGTGAGCATGGATCCCATCACTGGCGCCAACCAAAACTCAGATAATTACTGAAAGCGCGTGAAGCTAACGTTCAACGAACGCAACCTTTGTGACCCGACGTACAACAAAGTTCACACGGAGCACGGCGAGAAAGCCATGATCAACCACTGGGGGATCATCCAGCAGGCTTGCAGCAAGTGGCAAAACATTCGCGAGGAGGTCAACCACACACCCGTCAGTGGTGAAACCATGGATGGAAAGGTACTTCTCTGAACACTAGCCGAAGGTACTTGTTTATGTTTATCCTGACACACTTTTCCTTGCCTTTGCAGCTCCTCCGTGCACTCGGCATGTACCGGGATGACACCAAGACGGAGTTCAAGTTCCATCATGTGTTTTCCGTGATAAATAAATGCGAGAAATGGGTGGACACTCGCGTGAGCCTCGGCAAGACCAAGGACGGCGTGTACAACCCGGTGGCTCCTCCCCCTGCTGCCGGCAAACGAATATCGGAGCTCGGCCAGAAGAAGGCGAAGATGCTCAAAGTTGCAGGACCTCCCGCCGAGCGTCTCCAGGATTCCATCAAGAAGTGCATCGTCGACACCAATGCCCATACCAAGAAGAGGGAGGAGAAGGTCGACGAGAGATGGGCGCAGCTGCTACAGAACCAAGACCGCAAGCTTGACCTCCTCAAAGCGAACTACACCGCCAAGAAGAGGAACACAGATCTCCAGTTTCTCATGGGCGGCGATGACACCTCGATGATGAGCACGCCGGTCAAGGCCTAGTATATGGCGCAGCACAACGCCATCCTACAGAGGACATCGCCGGCAGCACACCGAGCTTTGTGCCGACCGCCTCCGCCGCTACTTCGTCGAGCTCTGCTTCGACCTCCTCCAACCAGTTGGCCAGCCACGACGCCGACACACCTATCCCCGCCGCACCGGACACTCCGGAGGAGACCATCCCCATCGACGATTGGTTGCCAAACTATTTTATCTTGTTTTGTAATAATTTGATTGCCAAACATTTTGGGCGTACTTCTGTCGAACACCTTTGGCGCCTGCGGGAACGAAAAAATTCGAATATGACGCCGTTTCTTGCTTCCCCTGGGAATGCGAGTGGGAAACTAGACGTTCTCAAGCCGAAAACTAGCTCCGTCCGGCACTAAATAGCGCCAGGTTTCGGCCTGAAAACGCGCAACGAGTTAGGATTGATCTAAACACGTGAACTAACAGTTGGACCGGGCCCTCCCTGCTCCTGCGACTAGTCTACCCAAGCAGCCCTGCCCCTCCCTAAAAACTTCTACTAGCTGGGGCCTCACACTTTAAACACGATAGCACTAGTAAATTATGTGGTCACCTTCTTCCTCAATGAGACATAAAGACCATAAACAAATCCGAAGAACAAAACCTAGGAAAAAGTGGCAAACTAAGGTTAATTAAACTTGTCACGCACATGTCTCCGTATACCACAGGAGTAGTATGTGTTGGTAATTTCCAGAATAAAGGATCTAATTGCTTTATTAATTGCCCGATTAAGTATGCCTAACTGCCATATTCAATTGTTACTAATTGCCCGATTAGTTAGGTCTAGAAGCCTATATTACGAGTTAATTAGGTCAAATTGTTAATTACTTGCCAGATTAATTAGGCTAGCTGCCAGGTTCAAAAGTAATTGACATCTATACTATTAAATACCTTACGGACTTGATGATATGGTACGTCGGAGTACGCGGTTAAAACGTTTCCTGCATTGCGGATACGTACATGAGCAATCTAGCATAGAGGTCTGTTTGGACGGGAAATATAGAGTCCCTCGGGTGCTCTTGAATATCATCCGAGGCAGAGACGTGCTGGGCATTTTAAAGAAGCAAAATCGACGTCCCGCTGAATCGCAACGCGGTGTACCTTGTTTTGATTCTAGCAATCTACTGTAGGAGGCTCGAGGAGGCCATGCACTTGCTCAGCCAGAGCACGGCGAGGCTAGACGCCAGAGTGTGATGGCGCTGCTTGGCGCGGGACCGCACTGGCCCAAAACCCCCGACTGGACAACGACCCGATCCTAGGCTCTCCCCTACCGTGACCTTGACGCCCCCGCGTTCGACTCCGTTCGACTCTGATAGGAGCTCCAACCCCGTCCAAGCTATCCCCTCCCGTGCCTCTAGGTCCTCCGTCTGCTCATGCTGACCATAGGACTGCCACACACCACAACGCCGTTGACCCCTTCCATGTCGCCTAGAACATCTCGTGCTTTGCCATCAACAAGGCCGCGCTCTAGCTCACCCATGTGGATCACAACAAAACAACGATTGGTGGTGCCGTGCGACGCCTCAAGGTTCTGTCCTTGGACTCAAACTGCCTTATCTCAGGTAGCCAGATGTGAAGAGCATGGAGTTTGAGAATGTGAGATTTTCTATCTTGTGATTCTATACATGCAATTTGGCGGTGTGCAATTGCATCTCCAGGTTTTATTAATGGATTGACACTTACAGAAGTAGAGGAAAAATGTTCAGAGATTGCAGATTTGATGGTATCGTCCGCCACTTCAACTTTGGTGTCACTATTGAGTGACAATTCATTCCCTAAAAAAGTGAGCCAATCCATTAAAATCTAATGTTGGCAGATCAACCTAATTAGAGTTACCGCCTATATAACTGATAGTGACATCAAGTTTTAGCATGGTGGCCTGATACGTTGCTAACGTATCTATAATTTTTGATGTTTCATGCTTGGTTTTTATCTACTTTTTTATGTTTTGTTCCAACTTTGAAATATTTTATACACTTTTTTAGACTAACCTATTAACAAGATGCCACAGTGCCAGAAGATGGAGCCAGAAGACGAGACGGAGAGAGCCAAAAGTCAATATTTTACCGAGGGGGACACGGAGCCAGAAGACGAGACGGAAAGAGCCAGAGGGCCGCCACACCACCTGGCCACGCGGCCAGGCCTGGCCCGCGCTAGGGGGTGGTGTGGCAGCCTAGGGCACCCCCTCAACCTCCCCTTCCGACTATAAGATGCCTCCGATACAGAAACCTTAAGTACCTGATCAAAATTCCACGAAAGAGTCTGTAGCCACCTCCATCTCTATCCCTAGATTGGGAGGAATCTAAAGCTCTTCCCGGCACTCTGCCAGAGGGGAGAATTCACCCCGGAGGCCTTCTTCATCACCATGCAAGCCTCCGGTGTGATGCATGAGTAGTTCATCCTCGGACTACGGGTCCATGTAGTAGCTAGATGGTTGGTTCTTCTCCTTTGTGCTATCATGTTTAGATCTTGTCAGCTCTGTTCATGATCGAGATCATCTATTTGTAATCCTACATGTTGTGTTTGCGGGGATCCGATGGATATTGAGATGCTATTTCAGATTGATTATTGATTCTATCATGTCTTTGTTATTTCTAATCTTGCATTCTTTCCGTTGTTAGTAACTATCTTGGCCAAGTAGATGCTAGCAACTCCAAGAGGTTCATGCCTCTAGTAATCTAGGGAAGTGACAGAAATCTCTAAGGTACTAGATGTGTTGTTGCTACTAGGGAGAAAACAACAATCCTTTGTTCATAGAACAATCGTATTATTTACTTTACACACAATGCATAATGCAATTATCTGTTGCTTGCAACTTAATACTGGAGGGGGTTCGGATGATAACCTAAAGGTGGATTATTAGTCATAGATGCAGTTGGATTATGGCCTATGTATAATGTTGTAATGCCCAATCAAATCTCAAAGGAGTCAAGATGATTAGTATATGCATGTATGCTTTCTCGATGTTTTTCAATTGCCCCGTTGTAATTTGTTCACCCAACATGTTATCTAACTTAAGGAGAATCACCACTAGTGAACTATAGACCCTGGTCCTTTCTTTTACAATCAATCTACAACTGTTTACTGTTTTCTGTTTACTTGCTGCAAGCTATTATTTTCTTCACACAATACGTTTAATTCTTTGTTTTCAGCAAAACCGGTGAGATTGACAACCTCACTATAAGTTGGGGGCAAAGTTTTGTGGTTGTGTTGTGTAGGATTCCAAGTTGGAAACAACACCTTGGAGGTGTTTCCTTGCTTCTACTGGTTCGATAACCTTGGTTTCATAACTGAGGGGAAACTTGTTGTTGTGCTCATCATACCTTCCTCGTGGGGTTCCCCAACAAGCTCGATATATTTTGGGCCATCAAGCTATTTTCTGGCGCCGTTGCTGGGTGACAAGGACATATTCATAAGGGGACTCCCTCATAACCAATCTCCGTACTTTGTTATTTTTGTTTTGCTTAGTTTATTTTTGCCTTGTTTGCTTGTTTCTTTATCGAAAACACACAAAAATTAGTTGTTCTAGTTTTGCTTTCTTTATCAAAAACACAAAAAAAAATTATTACTATTAGTTCCTATCGTAAGTTGCCATTGTGTCTAGCATTACTCCAATTACTATGTCACCTGAGGAAATGACTTTCACTTTCAAACAAGGAATTGAAGAAAGTTTCAAAGAAGCTTGGTCTAAAATCTCTGATTTACATGAAAAAACTGAACCTAAAATGACTCAAAGCTTATTTCTTAGCAGTTTTTACCTTAGAATTGCTCTTTGCTATAGATATGCTTTGGATGATGTAGTGGTAGGAGATTTCCTCCAATGCAACGATGATGATGCTTGTAATGCCATAAAAAAGTTGGTCTTAACTTACAACCTGCCTAGTAAATCTGATTCTTCCTTTATAAACATATTTGCTAGATTGAACACTCTTGAGACCCACACTGCTAGTTTAAAAGATTGCTATAACACGCTTAGAGAGCATCATGATTATGTTCCAATAAATTCTGAACCCTCAAAATGGCTTCCTACAATAAAGATTGTTATAAATAATGAAACTTTTCATGCTCGCTGTGATATCATGTCTGAATCCTGTCTTATGCCTAAAGATATCTATGAATCTTTGAATCTTTGGGGACTTTTTGAAGGGGGAGAAGAAATATTTCTTGCTAATAATGCGACAATATTACCCATTGAAATAGCCGAGGGAGTGTTTACAAAGATCCTAAGGAAAATGGTTTCTACTGATTATCTTGTTATTGAATGTGTAGGAAAAGGACAAATTACACTTGGAAGATCCCTATTGAAGCTCGTTGGAGTAATAATAGATGTGGAAAAGGGCACCATGCACTTTGCTTCTCCACCAAACAATCATATGTTCCCCAAGTTAATAATAAAAGTAAGAGAGGTAAGGGCAAGAAATTTGGTTTTATACTTCTTCATTTGAGAACACTTGGTTCTTTTCTTGCTTCTCATGCCTAACTTAAAGGCGTTAAACAAAAGTACTTATTGGGAGATAACCCAAAAGTTTTAGATGAGTCTCGAAAGTTATTACCTCTGTAATAATTGCTCCTTATCCTTTTTATTTGCCTTTTCTTCCAAGAGTAACCTCTAATGAGAGAGAAGTAATGCTTGGGAAAGTTGCTGTCTCGAAACAGAAAACAGATTTTTGTTCTTCACTGTAAAAATTCGTGCAAAATCTCTATACGTCGTTTTGAGGCGTGAATTTTTTTGCTTCTGCCCCAGGTTGTTATATCACTTTCATTAGTTCAACATTTTTCTATTTGAGCAAAAGAAGGTGTTCGAAAAAATTGGATTTTACATTCTGGTCTGTTTTGACAGATTTCTGCCATTATTTGCATTTGCTTCTTGTTGATTCCTTTTTGAGTTCTTTTGGGAATTGAGCTTTTTGAGGGAAGTGCTATAATAGCTTGTGTTTTAATGGAAGTTTTATTGGTGTTGGAACTGAACCCAAAGACTTATTATGTTGAGTGCACTAATGTTGCTAATAAAGATTGTGTGAAGTTTTGTATGAAGGAATAATTTCAGGTGCATGGAAAGAATGATGTAATGAGATAAAGAAAGGACTAAATCTCAAGCTTGGGGATGCCATGCGTGTCACCCCAAGACATATCCAAGAAGTACAAGTGATACGTTACTAACGTATCCATAATTTTTGATGTTCCATGCTTGGTTTTTATCTACTTTCTTATGTTTTGTTCCAACTTTGGAGTACTTTTTATACACTTTCTTGGACTAACCTATTAACAAAATACCACAGTGCCAACTGCCTGTTTTCTGTTGTTATTGGTTCTAGGAAAGTCAGAAAATAAATATTCTAGGAATTGGACGGGACAAAAGTCAGTTGTTTACCGAGGGGGACATGGAGCCAGAATACGAGATAGAGAGGGGCCAGGGGGCCGCCACACCACCTGGCCGGCGGCCAAGCCTGGCCCGCGCCAGGGGGTGGTCTGGCCACCCCAGGAACCCCTCGACCTCCCTTTTCGCCTATAAGATGCCTCCGATACAGAAACCCTAAGTACCCGATGAAAATTCCACGAAAAAGTCTGTAGCCGCCATCATCTCCATCCCTAGATTGGGAGGGATCTGAAGCTCTTCCCGGCACCCTGCCGGAGGGGAGAATTCAACCTGGAGGCCTTCTTCATCATCATGCAAGAGTCCAGTGTGATGCGTGAGTAGTTCATCCTTGGACTACGGGTCCATGTAGTAGCTAGATGGTTGGTTCTTCTCCTTTGTGTTATCATATTTAGATCTTGTGTGTCGTTGGATTGATGACAAGTACGCCATGAGGGGGTCCTCGAGGCGTGCGGAAGAGAGGGGTGTGAGATGTACGGTGTTCTGGGACGGTGAGCACACAAGTTTACCCAGGTTCGAATCCGCTGGCTTTGGACGGATCCTACTCTTGCTAGCAATCCAGTAATACGGTAGAGCCGGAATATGGGTTATAAGGGTTCGCGTGTGCAAGTTGAGATTGTAGACTATTGAGGGTCTAGAGTGTTGCCCTAAAGGCTCTCCCTAGGACGGCTTATATACATATCCGGCCTAGGGTTTACAGGAGAGATCTATCCGGCTACGACTAAGAGTCGGTTACAGAGTACATCTTGAACTACAAGTAACATTATGGGCCTAAGTCGGTAAGTCTTCTAGGCCTTCCCGTAGCCGGATTGGACTGCGTCTTCTCTCCCTGACTGGGCCACCCGTGAAGAAATGCTCTAACGCGAAGTGGGCCACCCTGGTCAGTGAGGAACTGTGAGGATACCCAGAAAGTATATCCCCAACAGCAGCCCCCGGAGGCCTCCAACATCCAAAGTCGGATTTATCATCGTCTAGCTTGATCTTCGGCTTGCAGAATCTTGAAGGGTTCCTAAAACTTCACAACAAAAAATATGATCCGGGTCTTAAAAATAAGTCAGACCTATCAACAGGTTACTCGGATTTTCTAGCTTGATTTCAAACTAAGCCGGAACTTGATCTCTAACGCCACCTGACACAAGTCATGGTCAAGTCACGTCATCTGACAGACATCCTGTCAGCACGACCGTTGGTGGGTCCGCGGTTCGTGGAACCGAGGCGCCGTTTCAATGCGTACGCGGAGATCGAGGCGACGTAATCATCGCGTGGGTCCTTCCCAGTTCCTTCCACGATGCGTGGCGGTTACACTGTAACATTTGCACGAATCTTGGCGCGGTTAGGTGGATATAAGGGGTGAGGATTCTCCTCCTTCTTTCTTCACCTGTTCCTTTGCCGTTTCCTCTCCTCCAAATCTCCCCCCGCGCACAGAGCTCCTATGCTTTCCCCCAAAAACTCCTAGCGTCGCCCATCCTAGGTCATCTGCTCACCGGAGAAATGACTTCTTCTTCCTCTTCCGGCTTGGCGGCAGCGGCGGCGACGGAAGCAGCGGCGGAGAAGGAAAGCTTCTGCGGGGTCTAGATCCCCTGCGTGTTAGATGATGAGAAGCTCTGTGGCGTGGAGACAGAAGAGCTCCTCCGCGCCAGCGACTGGCGGAGCGGCGCCGGGGAGACCATCCCCAACCCGCACGCCGACGAGCGGGTCCACTTCGGCACCCACCTCGACAGAGGTTTGTCATTTCCTCCCTCGGAGTTCTTCTCCGAGGTAATTGACCATTATGGTGTCCAACTCCACCATCTTCCTCCCAACTCTCTCCTAGAGATGAGGGCTTACGCTTCTTTGTGTGAGGGATTTCTCGGCATTAGGCAGAGTTTGACCTTATTCCGGTATTATTTCCATGTCTGGAGAAATTCTATTACTGCCGGTGTTCCTTACATCACCGGTACCATTAGTTTTTCACTTAGACGCGAGCGCGCATATTCCAAGATCTTAGCTAGTGACTCGGTCAAACAGTGGCCAGCCACATTCTTTTATCATAAGGATATTTCGGCTCCCGACAAAGCCACTGCTTTGCTGGCTTTCATCGACGGAGCTGCCACGACACAACCGTCTTGGGACGAGGCTCCTCCGGCTCTCACTGACGATCTGATCCTCGCTAAGAGGCAGATCGAATACTTGATCGAACACAAAGGACTGAAGGGATCCGACTTGGTGCAATGCTGGGTGTCACGTCGGATCCAGCCCCTTCAGTACCATGGAGACCGACTGATGCACTCCATCACATCGTCCAAGAAAGACTCCCTCCGCATCAGCCCCAGAGCCTACACCACGCAAGGCTACATAAGCCAGATAAAATGGTTGATAAGGGAGCGGATCGAGAGGAGGATCCCGGAGATTTCTCTAGATATGCATACGACGGAAAACCCCGTAGTGCCGGTAAGCTTCTAACATTAAACCTTTTTATGTGTTTCAATCTTTGAGTTACATTGCAATACTGATATGTTTTCTTCTTTTCAGCTTGCTGACCTCCCCGAGTCGGAATTCGCTCCACTCGAAGGATATCCTCCAGAGTTTTCTCAGGAGACAGAGGTGGTACCATTGCCATATGCTACGCTCAAGAAGCGCAAAGCTCCGACAGTGGCTGTTGGCACAAAGGAGGTACCCGTCGTGAAGAGGTAACTTTCCATCACAACTTCCGCCTTTGCACTTTACTCAAATTTTCTTCCGAGATGTAATGTTTCTGGCTTTATTACATTCTCAGAGCTAAACAACTTATCAAGGGCAAGGGGAAGGGAATTTCTTCGAAGCCCCTGCGACAGACGAAGCTTACCATAGCTTCTCCTGCCGTGGCTCCTCCGACTCCTGCCCCTCATCCTTCCGCAACGCCGGTGATAATTCGTTCTCTGGCTGTCGCAGAAGATCCGGCTCCTTCCACGGAGCCTGCGATCCTTGAATCGCAAACTAACGTCACCATGGGTGAGTCAGGTTTAGATAAGGGTGAACCCTCTTTGGGTAATGATCTCTCAGTAGAAACCTTCGCCGAAAACCTTCTCAGCAATCCGGGACTTTCCAAGTTTGGCCTGTCCCGGAAATCTGCTGAAGAGATTCAGTGGCTGGCCAGGCAATGCCTAGAGAAAAGAAACTTATCTGCCGAAGAAGAAGCGCAAGAAGCAGAGGACGTCAAGCACTCTGATCTTCTTGAAAAAGTGTGTCTTCGCAACGAGAGGATCAGCTCCGGGGAGCTTCCAACTGCTCCTGTGACCCCTCTAACTCTCGCTGAGAAGGTTGTAGTTGAAGTGAACGCGAGTTTGGATAAACTTACTCGTGAACAATATGTAAGTCAGAATTCTAACTCCTGTTTTTCCTTTATTTGATATCATATCCTCTAGCCCCCAAGCATGAAGTAGGATAAATAATCCGGGTTTATGCTTCCTTAGGATGCCAAAGAACGAACTAGTGTAGCCCCCAAGGCTCGTGTTGATATGAGCAAAAATATTAGCCCCGAGTCTTTAGTAGCATTCTGATTTTGGGTATTCTGACTTACAGAAAGTATATTCCTATAACAAGGATTTGTTGAAGAATGTCTGCGATAAGCGGAGAGATATTAAAGCTCTCCGACTTAAAAATGCTGAGCTAAAAGTTGCCAAGGATGATGCCAAAGGTAAACATTCCGAAACTCAAACCTTGTCTTTCATGTTTTCATAGTTGAATTTTTGTTGAACTGTTGTCCTTTTTTCACTTACAGTGCTGGTAAAACAGTCCCGCGCCATGATTGAAAAGGCCGAGAACCTCAAGACTTTGGTGGTAGAGAACAAGGAGCTTCACCAAGAGCTGGACTAGCTCAAGGCAGATCATGAAAAGAGCATTGCTCAAATCCTTGAGTCCTCCTCTATGGCTACTGATGAGCGTGATCGTAAGATTTCTGCTCAAGATCAAAAAATCTCGGACCTCAATAATGAGCTTTGCAGAGAGAAGGACCTTTCCGAGGCGCTCTGGGCTGAACTCCAGAGTCTTCGGGAAGAGAAGACCAAAATTGACGACGTCATTTTCGCCATCTGTCTGACTTGTCTATCTTCTTCGACTTCTTTCAATGTCGGATTTTCTTTAATTGTCTTTGTCTATAGGTCCTCTGAACTTGACAGACTCCACCTCCGCTGAGCCCCGCACCCACCGGCTTACCCAAGTCGGTGACCTGCTTCATGACTTCCGCCAATCCTTTGAGGATATTGGCGAAGCTCTCAAGATTCCGGATATGCATAGCATATCGGATTTTCAGGTGCAGGACAAAGCAAAGGAAATGTCACAGCTCGTCTAGGATTGGAACATGTCCTACGCGCGATCAGCAACGCAGAACGCTCTCACCATGGTCATGAGCCACCATGGAAGCATGGAGATATGTCAAGTGACCAGAGGGTACTCTACAGTGGATGAAGATGGCCAGGAGCAGGACATCAAGGCCATTATGGACTCATGTGCCGGATATGGGTGTCACATGGCTGATTTGACCAGCTACGATAATCCTTTCTTCAACCGCGTGGACACTCCGCCTCCGCCTCCAGAAGAAACAGCAGAAGTTTCCGACGATGAACGCACCACCTCGGACGTGGACATCTCAGAACGATATCAAGGCGACGTATCCAGCGATCCGGCAGCTCCTTCATCTCCTCCTGCATCATAGATTTCCAGAAACATTTGTATTATCCTGAAAAAACATGATGCGTCTGTAAATATGAAGTACTATAATTTTGCTAGTGCTAAGCTTTTAATCTATTTAGCACTTTTGGCTTTTAAATTTGTGCGTGCCTGAAATGTTTACATAAGCACTTGTATTTTTTTGCCTATACTTATCGTTTATCTGGCTTTCCGCCTCATTCCTTTCGTGAGCCGGCTAAACCTGCTGCACGAAAACTTTGCCGAGCAAGGAAGCTCAATTGCTAAACCAGTTTAAACTCAAAAACAAAGCCGGCTTCCAGTACCAACAATTCACTACTCGGAAAATACCCGCATCCAGCAATCAGACAAAGAACCAAAGTATAGACTATAAACTTTAGAGTTATACCCAAAGGTAGCATTTTTAGAATCAAAAATCTAAACCAGAACGAACATGAGTATAAAGTACTTTCAAACATTCTAGGATTTTCGACTATAACATGATCATTCGGAAATAAGATGGTAAAAACTTCTCAGAAAAACTTGAGGTTACCAAAACTTTTATTTCTCACAGAACATGTACGTATATATGATTACAAAGAAGGATAAACTAAGAATAAAAGGGACGTAGCTGAGCAATATTCCATGGCCTGTCTAACTCATCCGGATTTGTACTGCCTCCAGCTCTCTTTCTCTTCTTAGTAGCAGGTCTTTCTTTGACTGGCCTCATGCCAGTTAAGTAGTATGATCCATTGTGCAATACTCGACTAACTAAAAAAGGCCCTTCCCATACTGGGGAAAGTTTGTGCTTTCTTTGTTGCACAAGCCGGAGAACCAAATCACCTTTATTGAAAGATCTATTTCGGACTCTCTGGCTATAATACTTGCGTAACTTCTGCTAATAGGCTGTAGATCTCATTTCAGCAACAACGCGAACTTCTTCGACTAAGTCGAGATCGTTTTGTCGAGAAATCTCGGCATCCTCTTCAATATACGCGGCCACTCTAGGAGAAGTATGAATTAAATCACTAGGAAGAACTGCTTCTACGCCATAGACCAAGAAGAAAGGTGTGTATCCGGTTGACCTATTTGGGGTTGTTCTTAAACTCCATATTACAGAGGGTAATTCCTCCGCCCAAGCCCCCGCAGCACGTCGTAGTGGTGTTTCGAGTCTCGGTTTTAGGCCTTGCATGATTAAACCATTTGCACTTTCGACTTGTCCGTTAGCCTGTGGATGTGCGATTGACGCAATGTTAAGCCGAATATTTTGCTTGTTGCAGAATTCTGCCAATTCTCTCATAGAGAAGTTACTCCCGTTGTCCGTGATAATGTTATGTGGATAACCATACCGGATTATAACATCCTCGACAAATCTTTTGGCTGTTGCTCCATCACAACTTGTGACGGGTTTAGTCTCAATCCATTTGGTGAATTTATCCAGCATCACTAAGAGGTGAGTAAATCCACTTGGAGCTCGTTTAAATGGTCCTACCATATCAAGCCCCCAGACCGCAAAATGCCATGTTATAGGAATTGTTCTCAGCTGATCAGCCGGAACATAAGCTTGTTTGGCGTACTTTTGGTAGCCTTTGCACGTCTTGACTAATCGTTCGGCATCTGCCTGAGATGTAAGCCAGAAAAACCCGTGTCTAAAAGCTTCTGCCACTAAAGATTTGGCTGCAGGGTGGTGACCACACTCGCCTTCGTGGATTTCCCTTAAGATTTCCACTCATTTTTCCGGAGATACGCAGCGCTGAAAAACCCCAGAAACACTCCGCTTATAGAGCTCACCTTTAACTACAGTATAGGATTTTGCTCGTCGGATGATCTGCCAGCTCAGCACCTCGTCTTCGGGCAATTTGCCATCTACCAGATAATCTAGGTAGGGTTGAGTCTAGCTGGGAATTACAGTCAGAACTGCTATTAGAGGTGAGTCGGATTTGGTCGGATATTCCTCATCTACTCTCTTTATTGAGGGAACTTTGAGGTGCTCTAAAAAGCGTCATTCGGGACTTCTTTCCGCGCAGAGCCTATCCGACATAGTGCATCTGCTTCCTCATTTTCTGCTCGAGGGATGTGTTGAACCTCAAACCCTTCGAACGATTTAGATAGATCATCCACGACAACTTGCTGCCATGTGTTTATTTGCATTACAAATATCTGACACTTGTTGGGCAACAAGATCCGAATCTCTGTAACACATCAAACGTCGGATGCCAATATCCTTAGCAATCCAGATTCCATGCAGCAGTGCTTCATACTCGGCAATATTGTTTGTCGCTGTGAAGTGGATCTGCAACACGTATAGAAGTTTATCTCCTTGGGGTGATTTGAGAACCACGCCAGCCCCCGAGCCCTCGCGAGCCTTAGACCCATCAAAGTAGAGGGTCCAATATTCTGACTCAGGGAGGGTCATATTTTCCTTCGTCTCTGTCCAATCAGCGACAAAGTCAGCAAGGATTTGGGATTTGATTGCTGTCCGGGGTTTATACTCAATATCGAAAGCTGAAAGCTCTATGCCCCATTTGGCGATGCGTCCTGTGGCGTCACTGTTGTTGATTATATCTCTCATGGGAGCTGTGCTCACCACGATAATTGGATGCTCCTGAAAATAGTGTCGTAACTTACGAGATGCTAGAAAAACACCGTAAGCCAACTTTTGATAGTGCGGATACCGCTGTTTTGATTCTATCAGGACCTCACTGACAAAGTAAGTCGGACGCTGCACCGGATGCTCCTGATTTTCCTCCGGTCTCTCCACCACCATGACGATACTAACGACCTTATTTGTCATAGCAAGATAGCGCAACATCGGTTCCTGAGGTTCCGACGCTGCAAGGATATGAGCAGATGAGAGTACTTTCTTCAGGTCTTGGAGTGCAGCTTCAGCTTCGTCGGTCCAAACAAAATCCTTGGTCTTTTTCAGGAGTTTGTATAATGGTGCGGCTCTTTCACCAAGCCGGCTTACAAATCGACTGACCGCGGCGATATAACCAGTTAATCTTTGTACGTCCTTCAGGCGAGTTGGCCTAGAAATATTTAGTATAGCCTTGATTTTGTCCCGGTTCACCTCTATGCCTCTTTGAGACATGATGAAACCTAACAATTTTCCGGCTGGTATTCCAAAGAAGCATTTCTTCGGGTTAAGCATGATGTTGTATTTTTGTAGGTTGGCGAACGTTTCCTCCAAGTCAGAAATTAGTGTTTCCTTCTTTTTGGACATCACCGCAATATCATCCACGTATGCATGTACATTGCATCCGAGTTGGTCGTGGAGGCAACGCTGCATCGTGCGCTGGTACGTAGCTCCTGCGTTCTTCAGCCCAAAGGGCATCGTAACAAAACAGAAGGTTCCGAAGGGGGTTATGAATGAAGTTTTGACTTTGTCAGATTCCTTCATCTGGATTTGGTGATAACCGGAATATGTGTCGTTCCAAGCCTGCCGTAGAATTGATAACTTGATCAATTCTAGGAAGAGCGAACGGATCTTTTGGACAAGCCTTGTTCAAGGCAGTATAATCAACACACATCCTTAAATCAGTGGTGTCCTTTTTAGGGACCATTACAGGATTTGCCGACCACTCAGTGTGGATGACCTCTTCTATGAATCCGGCTAACTCGAGTTGTGCAAGTTCCTTAGCTATTGCCTTACGATTTTCATCGCCATAACATCGTAGGGACTGTTTGACGGGTTTAGCGTTCGGGTTTACATTTAAAGAGTGCTTGGCAAGTTCCCTAGGTACTCCAGTCATGTCAGATGGCTGCCATGCGAAGATATGTTGATTTGCTTGGAGGAACTTGACGAGCGTGCTTTCCTATGCGCTACCTAGTCCTATGCCTATCTGGGTCACCTTGGAGGGGTCATCATCCTTCAACGGCGTCTTCTTCGTCTCTTCTGATGCCTTGAACTCCGGATTTGGCTTTGTCACCTCCTTCTTCGTTGCGGGCATCTCGGACGGATCTATGCTCTTCTTGATCTCCTGGTACTAATGGGCGTGCAACACGGCTTCAGCAAAGGCGGCATTTCTATCCTCGCACTCTCGCGCTTTCTTTGGGTCTCCCCTGATAGTGATTACACCATTGGAACCTGGAATTTTCATCATATTGTAAATGTAACACAGACGAGCCATAAAAGCCTAGTAAGCCGGACGTCCGAATATAGCATGGTATGCCCTCTTGAACGGGACCACTTCGAAGGAAAGTGCCTCCATCCGATAGTTCTTTGGAGTTCCAAAGGTAACATCCATAGTGATCTCTCCCAGGGACTTGGCTTGTCTTCCTGGGACAACTCCGTGAAAAATCACATAGCTATGGTTCAGCTGGGACTCTCAGATCTTCATCCGGCGTAGCGTTTCAACATAGAGAATATTGATGCTGCTACCACCGTCCATGAGGGTCTTGGAGAAACCATAACTGTCAATAAGTGGATTGACGATTAAGGCGTATTTTCCTCGCCTGTGCAACTTAGGCGGATGATCATCGCGGTCAAATGTGATTGCCATTTCCGACCAGTCCAGAAATTGGGGGACAACCGGAAGTGTTGCATTGAGCTCATGTAGAACTGCTTTCTTGACCTTTGCTGGTTGAGATCCGAGGAAGGTGACATAAGTGTCTTTTTTGGTCGGAAAATTTTCCTTCGCTTCCGGCTTGGGATTTGAAGCATCAGCTTCCTCCATGTCGGAATCTTCCTTGGTCAGCTTATCCTTTTCGGGATTTTTCTTTCCCTTCTCCCGCTTAGCTTTGTAGCCCGCGGTGTCATCTCTTTTGATGTCGTCATTGAAACGACATTCAGCGTTAGTGTGGGACGAGCCCCCATTAGCGTCTAGGTGACGCACACATGGGTTATTTACAATGTCGGCCCAAGAGTAGGTTTTGCCTGGTTGCTGGTCTCCTCTACCTTGGACCCTTGAAGTCCCACACCCACGCCCGCGTCCTCCGCCACGTCCTCCTCGTCCTCTAGACCCAAAAGTAGCAGTGACCACTTCTGTTTCCGCGTTGGGTTTCTCTTCCGAGGTATTTTTGTGCTTTTGAGCTTGTTGCTTTGGTTGTTTTGCCGACTGAGGCACAACTAGGGCATTGAGCAATCCCTCTGCATCATCGTCGGCATCTACATACTTGCTTGCTGTTTCTATCATTTCTCCCAAATCAGTGACCTTGTCACACTTCAAGCGATGGCGCAGTAGACCAATTGGGAGTCCTGCGATGAAAGCTTCAATCACAGTTTGATCATTTACTCCTTCACAGGAGTTCTTGGTGTCGATCCATCGTCCGAGGTAATCCCGGCAAGTTTCTCCGGCCTTCTGGGTACAACAATGTAGGTCTCCGACCATACAGGGCCTCCGATATGTGCCTTCGAAATTCCGAAAGAACGCACTTTGCATGTCATACCAGTTATGGATGGTGTTCTCCGGAAGTTCATTGAGCCATGATCGTGCCGTCTTCCGCAACATAAGTGGGAGATATCGGGTTGCGACCAGGCTGTTTCCGCCTTTGGCGATGCAGCAAGCTTGGAAAAAATCCTATAGCCAGGTATCTGGCCGAGCAATGTCGTCGTAGGCTTGGATATGCCTTGAAATAGCAAATCCTTCCGGGAATCTTGTAGCTCTAATGCGTGGTCCGAAGCATTTTGGGCCCACGTAGATATCATCATTTTCGTAGCGCCGCGCCTCTATGTTGGAGTTGATCATGTGCCTTGCGTCGTTCGGGGATAGAGATCGTCCCGAATGTCGGTTGTGGCTACGATGCCTTGGAGACGGACTTCGGCTTCTGCCACCACCTCCTCCATCACGTCGTCCTCCTTGTCCCCCTTGGGAGCCGTTGTGATGACTGCTTGGTGGAGAGGGTGGGGCAGCTGGATTGTTTTCGGCTAATCGCCGGCCTCCATCTGGAGCGTCATTATTCCGGTTCCGGCGAGGGTATTCACTACGACGAGCCCCCTGCCGGCTTGTGCCGGCATGGTTTCCGTTGTTCCCACCATGGTGAGGGTCAACAGGGCGGCTTGTATGTCTAGGACGTGGCATTTTTTGACGATCCTCCTCCCGACGTTTCTCTTTATCATCTCCCCTTCGATCGTTCGACTCTCGTCGGGGAGGATTCCCCGGATATAGTGCAGCAATGGCCTCTTGTTCGGCCGCTGGGGCGATGTTGCTCCAGTCACGCGCAGTTCTATGATGCTGTCCTGACGATCCGGTTCTTGAATAATTGGCTTCCCGGCGTTCGGGGCGATGATGCTGCTCCAGAACATGATGGGGTCTTACGTCAGCCCATGTCGGATCTGTGCAACATTGGTCGGAATCCGAGACCAGTTTTTGACTTCTGGACAAGGCGACCTTTTGCTGCTCCAGTCCCTTGTTGAGTAGTTTGATTCCCAAACGGATCTCCTCCGGTCCTGGATTAGCCGATAGAATTTCTCAGGCTGCCACGGTATTCTGTATTGGGGTTGGATATACCCAATCTCCTTTGCTATCTTTCCGAGGCTTCCCCATCTCATCTCCAAAAAGGACGACGTGGATCCGCGGGAACTGGTTGTCATTGGTATGACGCTTCCTGGTCTTCTGGTATTGCCTGGAGTTGTACTTCCCCGCAGATGCTATGCGTTTCTTTTCCTCCTCAATGTTTTTGGCTTCATCGAGGAGTACTTGACGACGCGCTTCTAGGGCCTGTGCCCTCTCGTCCAGTTCTTCCGCAGTAAGTTCTGCAACTGTAGGAATAGGTGTGGTTAATGTAGCATCGATGAGTTTATGCGCACCTTCAGTGATCACGTGTCCATCCACCGATTCTTCTCTTTTCGGCTCGTCTGGGATAAGTGCTCCATCCAAGTCTTCTTTGTATTCATCGACAATAACCTCTTTTGTCAGAGGGTCTTTTGCCGGGCTCTTGTTCTTCTTATTCTTCTTCTTTGCCTTCTTGGCAGCGCCGGTAGCAAAGATGGCTTTGGGTCCGTTTCCCGGAGTCAAGCTCTGATCGGTACTTTCGGACATCTGGACTTCGGGATTATCTCCGACGTCCATGTCATCCTGCGCTTTGGGAGAGTGTTCCCCGGATCCTTCGTCCATGGCTTCTCCTTCTTCTGTAGCTTTGGAGTTATACTCCTCTTCATATTCCATGGAGAAATTTCGGAAGTCTGCTGACGTCATCGATTCATCCGAGGATGTGGGTATGTCGGTGTTAGTTCCAATTGCCTCTAGCACAGAGTCGGTGTTTTCTCCAGCATCGGCTGAGCCGGCTCTGGATCCAACATATTCGACGAAGTGCGATGCGTTCCTCCTGAGGTACCTGCGGCTTTCGTGATCAGCTTAATCGAAACTTTTGATGGTATCGAGAATTGCGTCTGCACTTGCACCTTGCAGTATCATACGTCGCAGTGTGTACCTCAGGAAAGGCCCGTCTGTCCTGGCGTCATCAGAGCTGGAATCAGTGTCGTTGATGAGCTCCTCCTGAATTTCGACTTCCACGGGTGGGTCGATTTGGGATCCCACTTCTCTAGGGAGATCCACTCCAGATTCGACTTGGACCGCTAGGTCTTCTTCAGGCTCGGATTTCTCCACTATCTCTGCAACTGGTGCAGGCTGGCTAGGATTAGGGTTTTCTAAGATCCGAAACTCTGCCGCCTCCGCGGACAAAGGGGACCCAAAAGGTTCTTCTGCCTCTATCATCACCGCTGGGGTGGGTGGGGCAGGTTCAGCGAAGCCGATGTAAACATCGATCTCGCCAAAAGACATGATTGTGTAGGCAGTCACGACCTCCCTAGCCAGAATCCAAGTCTCGTCGAGAACGATGAGAGGGACGTCGCTGGCGTAGAGGATGCGACCGACGGTGATAGTTTCGCCGATTCCGATTCTTACAGATTCCGCTCGGAACAGAGATCTGAAGCTCACTTGCCCCACGGTGGGCGCCAACTGTCGTCGGATTGATGACAAGTACGCCATGAGGGGGTCCTCGAGGCGTGCGGAAGAGAGGGGTGTGAGACGTACGGTGTTCCGAGACGGTGAGCACACAAGTTTACCCAGGTTCGAATCCGCCGCCTTTGGACGGATCCTACTCCTGCTAGCAATCCAGTAATACGGCAGAGCCGGAATATGGGTTACAAGGGTTCGCGTGTGCGAGTAGAGATTGTAGACTATTGAGGGTCTAGAGTGTTGCCCTAAAGGCTCTCCCTAGGACGGCTTATATAGATATCCGGCCTAGGGTTTACAGGAGAGATCTATCCGGCTACGACTAAGAGTCAGTTACAGAGTACATCTTGAACTACAAGTAACATTATGGGCCTAAGTCGGTAAGTCTTCTGGGCCTTCCTGTAGCCGGATTGGACTCCGTCTTCTCTCCCTGACTGGGCCGCCCGTGAAGCAAAGCTCTAACCCGAAGTGGTCCACCCTGGTCAGTGAGGAACTGTGAGGATACCCAGAAAGTATATCCCCAACATTGTGAGCTCCGTTCATGATCAAGATCATCTATTTGTAATCCTACATTTTGTGTTTACGGGGATCCGATGGATATTGAGATGCTATTTCAGATTGATTATTGATTCTATCATGTCTTTGTTATTTGTGATCTTGCATGCTTTCCGTTGTTACTTGTTATCTTGGCCAAGTAGATGCTAGCAACTCCAAGAGTTAGTATTTATGCTCGATAGTGGGTTCATGCCTCTAGTAATCTGGGGAAGTGACAGAAATCTCTAAGGTACTAGATGTGCTGTTGCTACTAGGGAGAAAACAACGATCCTTTGTTCATAGAACAATTGTATTGTTTACTTTACATCAAATGCGTAATGCAATTATCTGTTGTTTGCAACTTAATACTGGAGGGGGTTCGGATGATAACCTGAAGGTGGATTATTAGTCATAGATGTAGTTGGATTACGGTCTATGTATAATGTTCTAATGCCTAATCGAATCTCAAAGGAGTCAATATGATTAGTATATGCATGTATGCTTTCTCGATGTTTGTCAATTGCCCTACTGTAATTTGTTCACCCAACATGTCATCTATCTTAAGGAGAGCCACCACTAGTGAACTATGGACCCCGGTCCTTTCTTTTATCATCAACCTACAACTGACTATTTTATGTTTACTTTCTGCAAGCTTTTACTTTCTTCCACTCGATACGTTTAATCCTTTGTTTTCAGCAAAATCGATGAGATTGACAACCTCATTGTAAGTTGGGGGCAAAGTTATGTGGTTGTGTTATGCAGGTTTCCACGTCGCTGCTGGCACCAGTAGTGCACCCTGCCAAAGTCCAGCTAGCAACACCTTGGAGGTGTTTCCTTGCTCCTACTGGTTCAATAACCTTGGTTTCATAACTGAGAGAAAACTTGCTGCTGTGCTCATCATACCTTCCTATTGGGGTTCCCCAACGAGCTCGATATATTTTGGGCCATCAAGCATATTTTCTGGCGCCGTTGCCGGGGAGTCAAGGACATCTTCACAAGGGGATTCCCTCATAACTAATCTCTTTACTTTGTTGTTTTTGTTTTGCTTAGTTTATTTTCTGCTTTGTTTGCTTGTTTCTTTATCAAAAACACAAAAAAATAGTTTTACTAGTTTGCTTTCTTTATTACAAACACACAAAAATGACTACTCTTGAAAACACTAAGTTGTGTGACTTCACTAGCACCAACAACAATGATTTCATGTGCACACCTATTGCTCCACATGTTCCTGAAGCTACTTTTTTTTGAAATAAAACCTGCTTTACTCAATCTTGTTATGTGAGAACAATTTTCTAGTATTGGTAATGAAGATGTTGCTGCTCATCTAAATAACTTTGTTAAACTTTGTGAGATGCAAAAGCATAGGTATATAGATGGGGATATTATTAAGGTTAAATTGTTTCCTTTCTCCTTGAGAGGAAAAGCTAAAGAATGGTTGAATTCCTTAACTAGGAATAGTATTGATTTTTGGACTAAATGCAAAGATGTTTTCATTGGAAAATACTATCCTCCTGCTAAGATTATATCTATGAGAAGTGAAATAATGAAGTTTAAACAATCTGATAATGAACATGTTGCTCAAGCTTGGGAAATAATGAAATATTTGGTAAAGAATTGTCCCACTCATGGATTAACTGCTTGGATGATTATCCAAACCTTTTATGCAGGATTGAACTATTCTTCAAGAAATCTATTGGATTCTGCTGCTGGAGGTACCTTTATGACCATTACTTTGGGTGCTGCAACGAAGCTTCTGGATAATTATGATGGTTAATTTTTCTGAATGGCACACTGAAAGAGCTCCACAAGGTAAGAAGGTAAATTATGTTGAAGAGACCTCTTCCGTGAGTGATAAAATTGATGTTATTATGTCTATGCTTGTTAATGGGAAAGCTCATATTGATCCAAATCATGTCCCCTTAGCCTCTTTGGTTGCTCAAGAAGAGCAAGTTGATGTGAACTTTATAAGAAGTAATAATTTTGGCAACAATGCTTATGGCAATAATAATTATAGGCCTTACCCTCCTAATAATACTTATGGTTATAATGGCAAACCTAGAATACCTAGTGAAGGAAGAATTTTAGAAGTTGAAAGAGCCACTAAAAACTTCATGCAAATGCATATGAACAAAATAAATTATATACTAAAACTATGGAGGAACAATCTGCCATTTTGAAGGATATTAGTCATCAACTTGAGAGTTTGAATAGGGAAATTCCTAGTTTGCAATTGAAACTTTCTAATGCTGAAAGAAATATATCATCTTTGTCTGAAGCACAATACTCTTTGGTTAATAAAATGGCTGCTAAACCTGAAACTATTAAGAATCCCTTTGCTTCTACTAATGCCATACAAGTTAGAATTGATGAAAATGTTAGACTATTAGCTAAATTGTATGCTAAGTGGGAAAGAGAAGATGAAGTTGCTAGAAACATTAGTGTTTCTACTATCACTACCACTAGTGTTGAAGCTAGTAATAGCTCTACTACTTTAGATGATAATTATGATTTTGATCTTGATGGTTGCAACATCTCTGAAGTTATTAAGTTCCTACAAAAGCTTGCTAAAAGTCCTAATGCTAGTGCTATGAATATGGCCTTTACAAAACACATTACTGATGCTCTCATAAAAGTTAAAGAAGAAAAGATGAAACATAAAGCTTCTATTCCTATGAAACAAGAAGATGGTTGGGAACCCATCATTAATATGAAAGTGAATGATTTTGATTTCAAAGCTTTATGTGATCTTGATAGTAGTGTTTCTATTATGCCTAGAAAGATTTATGATATGATTGATTTGCCACCACTTGAAGATTTTATTTGAATGTCCCACTTGATGATAATGCTAAAAAGAAACTCATGGGGAGTCTTAATGATGTTCTTATCATGGTTAACAATGCCTATGTCCCCGTTGATTTCTATGTTTTGGATGTTCAATGCAATGCTTCTTGTCCTATTACTTTCGGAAGACCTTTTATTAGAACTGTTGGTGCCACTAAATATCAACTCCCACTCAAGAAAGGTATAGAACACTTACCTAAGAAGAGAGATAAGATCTCTTTTGTTTCTCCTATGAAAACGAAATTTGCTCTTAATGCTTCTTCATTTGAGAACACTTGATTCTTTTTCTTGCTTCTTATGCCTAACTTAAAGGCGTTAAAGAAAAGTACTTATTGGGAGATAACCCAAAAGTTTTAGATGAGTCTTGGAAGTTATTACTTCTGTAATAACCACTCCTTATCCTTTTTATTTGCTTTTTGTGCCAAGAGTAACCTCTAATGAGAGAGAAGTAATGCTTGGGAAAGTTGTTGTCCCAAAACAGATTTTTGTGCTTCACCGTAAACATTCGTGTAACATCTCTGTACGTATTTTTGAGGCGTGAATTTTTGTACTTCTGCCCCAGGTTGTTATGTAACTTTCGTTAGTTCAACACTTTTTGATTTGAGCAACAGAATGTCTTCAAAAAATTCGCCTTTACCTGCTGATCTGTTTTGACAGATTTCTGCCATTATCTGCATTTGCTTTTTGTTGGTTCCTTTTTGAGTTCTTTTGGGGAATTAAGCTTTTTGAGGGAAGTGGTACAGTAGCTTGTGTTTTAATGGAAGTTTTATTGGTGTTGAAACTGAACCCAAAGACTTATTATCTTGAGTGCACTAATGTTGTTAATAAAGATTGTGTGGAGTTTTGTATAAAGAAAAATTTCAGGTGTATGGAAGGAATAAGTAATGAGATGAAGAATGGACTACAGCTAAAGCTTGGGGATGCCACGCGTGTCACCCTAAGAAATATCCAAGAAGTAGAAGCTTCAAAAATTTGGGATGCCCAAGGCATCCCCTTCTTCATCAATAAAAATCCCAGGTTTCTTCTAAACACTTTATTTTTATTGCTTCATGAACAATTGTGTTTTTCTTAGAGCGTCTTCTTTTTCATTTTCGTTTGCTTGGTTTTATTAGTTTGCTGAATAAATTGGTTGGACCCCCTCTTACATACATTAGTTTTCAAATAGTTTGGTTTGGATTCGAAAAGAGTAGGAAAGTTCATGCTTAAGTGGTAAAGAGAGTTTGTTTTTGACTATGGCCTATGATTTGTCATGCCATGCTTGTTATTGTTTTGGCTTTATTCTTAGTAATCTTTGATGTAGCATGAAATGTTATAAAAAATTGAGATTGCTTAATGTGCCTTGTAAGAATCATGCATTGTTTTAGCATATTATTGTGGTATTCTCCTTTGATGTTTTATTTGGGTTGACTTGGCGCATGCTCACACCATGTTATGACCATCCAAAGTCACCTTAGCCTTTATGATCCTTTATTTTTCGTCTTGTAATGTCACTTTATGCTTTAATCAATGATGTTTTGTCGCTCCGCATAATTATGACCATTATTGCTCTCTTAGTTGGTTGCTCCCAGTCTTTTGCTAGCCTCCGTAATCAAGTATGAGTTGCACTCATGCATCCCACTCTTAAAACCAAGTTATTTCGAAGAGTCCACCATACCTACCTATTAGCATTTTCTAATCCAAGTATATTCTTGTTTTTATCTACCTTCCAAATTAAACTTGTTATGTGAAAATTAGTGATTAAAGCTCTCACGAACTTGATGGCACACTTTACTTTCTTGCATTTAATAAACTTGACCCATTGTGTCCATCTTTGTTGTGTATATGCTTGCGCTTTATAAGTTGAAATTAGCAGAACCATGTATCACGGGGAACACTTTCAATATTGCACTTGTACATTGTACCCCGTTGATATCATGTTCTTTTGCTTATGGATCCCGGCGGTGTAAAATAAAAGTGGAACTTGTAAGATCATGGAGTTTGTATGTCTGTTAGAGAAACGCCTGTGCCGCTAGCCTAAGCCATGCCTAATCATGGCGGAAACTTGCAGCATAACCATAGTGAGCAATCTATGAAGCATCCTCAATAAAAACCTATGCAAATAGCAACTAAAAAGATCACTGAGATGCTCATTGTCTGCTTGTGTCAACACCCGGCTTTTTAATCCCAGATGCCCGTGATGCCATACCTCGCAATCCCAGGATTACCATTTTTGCGAGACATAACGGATTGGATATCATAGTACATCATCCATTACAAACCATACGTAAGGTCTTACACAAATAAGGATCTCATGATCTAGTCTTAATACAACAAGCAGCGGAAATAAAAGATAAGCGTAGCGGTGGGGTCCATCTTCAGGGGCACATGCAATGCTGACGAAGGCAGATAGTCCTAGTTATCATAGCCGTCCTGCTGGCCATCATCTTGATAGTCTCCTTCATAGTCTGGCCATGAGAATAGCTAGGGACAAAAGCCATGAATACTCTTTAAGTACTCGCAAACTACCACTAACAAGTAATATAGTTCTAGGTTAAGTGCTAACTCTAAGTTGAACTATAAAGTTAAGTTTGAAACCTAAGCTTAAAGTTCTAGAATCACTTAATTTGGGAAGCTATTGTCATAAATACAACCCTGTTGGGGTCAAGTCAAGATTCACCATTCATTTCATAAGTTGTTTAGAAAACATCTGACAACGAAACAGTATGGCCATTCCAACTGTCCATAACCACGGACGCGGCTATTCGAATAGTTTGACACTCTACAGAGGTGGTACACATTCACCACAAGATTCGATACATCTGTCAGGGATAACCCTGAATCATCATACTTAGTATGCAGATAATCAAACATAACCTTCCCTTTACACACCCTAGTATAAGCACCTCTCCTATGAGCATGGCCTCCCAACCATGACCGTCAGTCATCTTGGGCACTACATAGGTGGACAACATTGAGAGGTAGCCTCAGCTCAAACCTCTCCCGCGAGGGAACTAATACTAATGCATATAAATTTCCAGCTAAGCCTTACCCAATTCAGGTAGTGTGGTTGTACGGTAAATTTGGAATGGTATCGCATCCGAATCCAACCATCAGTTTTATAAAAGGGTTAAGGCTCATGCCTCAACATTTTCACCATCATAAACCATTGGTGTTTCTCAACACATGTAAAACATCTCAATAGAATGACTCATCATTCCAAGGTTTTCATAATTCATTTTCACCAAATGTTCCCATATAAAGTGACTCATGTTTTTGCTCTAGTCTAAACTACTAAGTTAAGAGTGTTCACTAATGTGGAAAATATGGGTTCAATCTCATGCCATAGAATGACATCTAAAGGGTTCTAAATAGGTCAAGTTTTATACTCTTTATGCTACCTTCAAAACCAGTAAAGAACTTTGGGTAAAGTAAAGAAGTAAAGCTTGTAAATAAGACTTGGGGTATCTAATATCCAAAGTAGTGTGACCAAAGCATGCCTAAAGTATCTTTGCTAAACCATCTAGTTTAATCCTAGCTTGCTAAGCATTATACTTGCAAGGGTTAGCTTGCATTGTTAATGGTGGCTTGCCTTGGTTGGTGTAGTGGTTGAAGTTTTCTTCTTCTTCTTGATAAAACTTCTCCTCCTCGAAAGCTTGGTCGATACTATCATCTATAAATACATACGGAGTACACAATCACCAAAAAATACTTAACTAGTCTAATTAGCATTCTAAGACACACATTTGATGATCTATTATCATCTCAAGCACCACAAGTTTAATTTAATAGTTTCACTCTTTTTAATTTAGAAAAGTAATTTCTACTCATTGAAAAATTAACTAAGATTTAATATTCACCACTTAAAATATGGGATCATGTGGACACATGTCATCACCACATATTCTTGCATGTGAGAATGTGATTTAAGGGTTGGATCATAATTACTTTGGTTTAAGTTCAATATTTAATGATTTAAAGTGACTAGAAATGCCTATATAGCATTATTTTGGTACTAGTCCAAAGTCACTGCATGTAAACCTTAATATTATTACATATTTAGATAGAGATGATAAAATGTGATTTTTGAGAGTTGGAATCAACTCAAAACCTATCTTAGTTAATTTTATAAAAATGTTGCAAGGTGCAAATGCTTCTGTTTTGTTATTTTTACTAGGAGAGATCTATAACTCTAATTGAATTAAATCCAACGGGCTTGGATAGATCTTTTCAATACCTTTTAGGAAAAATTGGTTTCATGCAATTTGGATTTGTCAAACTCCCAGAATTGATTTTTAAACTAGTGGATAGAAACTAGATTAACTCTAATTAGAAAAAACTAAATTTGAAACTTTAACACGCGCGGGAACTAACTGGGCCGGACCATCTACGCACAGTGTACGCAACGGGCTGCCTGACATGCGGGCTCCACCAGTCAGTGGCACAATTTACCCGAAGCGGTATCGAGCATCCTGGGCCCCACGATCTAAAGGGGATCTAACGGTGGGAGGTCATCGTCGACGACGGGTTACTCCAGCGAGAGCTTGACCTAGACATGGCGGTGGGGGTCGATAGGGAGCATACCAGGGCTCCAACAAGGTCGATGAGGCAGGCAAACGGGCTGGTAGACGACGGCGAGGCGAGGCGCAGTTGCGGTGGAGCTTGGGGTGCCCTAAATCGCAAATGCCCTCCTCCTCCTGCTGCGGCGGCTTCGGCTCCAATTCCAGCGAGACAGAGCCCGAGCGGCTTCGGCTAGAGGTGGGTAAGGTTCAGAGAGAGGTGGGAAGTGAGTGAGTGTGGAGAATTGAGTCTGGGGTGGCCGCTTTATATAGGGTCGACGAGGAGGCAGAGCGAGCACCGGTGAGGTCATCGGTGACGACGATGCGAGGCTCTCTCAGCACGGGCGAGGGCGGCGATGGATGCTCTGTCCCCCGACGGTCCTCTAGGGCTTAAAGGTGCGGCAAGGCGAGGTCTCTACTGGTCGGGAGCATGCGGTGAACTACGCGCGGATGGCGGTTTCGATGCGGTTCCTCCAGGCTGCTGGTCTCGAGGCGGCGAATGACGATGTCTGGGCGGTTGTTGGGCCTGCAGCGGGTGCTGCCACGCAAGGCTAGGGCTAGGCGATGTCGGTGCTGCTCTGGCGGGCGCGGCGCTCCGAGGTGATCGGCATGGCGAACAGAGGCATGGGCGCGAGCAACTGGGGCTTGTCCTCCGCTCGATTTTGGTCGGGGGCTGGTCAAGGCGAAGCGGTGTGATGGCACCTGTCTGCCAGCGAGCGAAGGAGAGCATGGGACGGGCTGAGGCGAGCTGTCCGTGGTCGACCTGGTGCATGGCGTCGAGTGGCTTGGTACTGGAGCAGACAGGGGAGAGGGAGAGAGAGTTAGGGCCGGGGTTTTAGCTGGGGGAACAAGGGGACCAAGTTAGGCCCAAATGGTGGCCAAGCTACTGGTCACTATAGTGTTTTAGGATTTTGCAAGATTTGTGTCTGCCACCTGTTTGATGAAATGGCCGCAAGAAGCAAAAGTTTGAATTTTGGTTTCAAATTTTTTGAGTGATCTCCACTAGTACTAGGTAGTCTCTGGTTGCAAGGGTTTTGAAAATGGAGTTCAAATGGATGGTTTTTGAAATAGGGGTGACCTAGGCATATGCATTGAATTCAATTTTCACATGCCATTTAAAATAGGTATTTGAATGTTTTTAGCAGATCAAAAAGTGGGCCTTGGTACCTCATTATGTGTACTAGCAATGGGTGTAAAGATCTAGAATTATTTCTGTTGAGAAATGAGTGCTAGGAACACTCAAAGTAGTGTAGTGGATTAAAATGACCAAAATGACCATTCCTCATGTTTAATTGTTTTTGATTTGATTTTCTTTGAGATTTGCTTAGGAAAGAGTTAGATGATGTTTAATTCACCATACAAACATTTTACAACCAAAGAATCACAGAACCATGGCAATTCAAAACAACTCCTAAATTAAATGCACATACACATGAATGCTTTCATTTTTAATTTGGAAAAGTTTTTGTTAACCCTAATTTTGATGATTTGGATCTTGATAATCTTGGATTGAAGTTTTGGGATGTTACAAACCTTCCCCCCTTAAACAAAATCTCGTCCTGAGATTTACAAAGAAAACTAGGAACTAAAGAGATCTGGGAACTCTGTCCTAATGTAATCTTCGCGCTCCCAAGTGGCTTGCTCCTCAATATGGTTGCTCCACTGAATTTTGAGAAACTTGATGCTCCTGGTCCTGGTGGTTCTGTAGGCTTCTTCTAAGATACGGATGGGCACTTCCCGATAGGTCAAGTCATTGTCGATCTCTACAGCTCTGTGATCGATGTTCTTGAAAACTTCAGTCTTCTCGGGCACTTCCAAGCATTTGCAAACTAACGAGATATGGACCACATTGTGGATGGCTGACATCTCTCCAGGCATTTCTAGTTGATACGATACTTCTCCTCGATGATTCATAATCTTGAATGGCCCAATATATCTGGGGGCTAACTTTCCTTTCAGACTAAAGTGTTGAGTTCCCTTCAATGGTGAAACCTTGAGATACACAAAATCTCCGACATTGAAAGTCAGGTCTCTCCTTCTTTTGTCAGCATAACTCTTTTATCTGGATTGGGCGGTGTTGAGGTGCTCACAGACTTTGTGAACTTTCTCTTCTGCTTCCGGAGAATGTCGGGTCCAAAGATCTGACTCTCTCCTACTTGCGACCAATTCAAAGGGGTATGACACTTTCTTCCGTATAGGAATTCAAATGGTGCCATCTGCAAACTAGCTTGATAACTATTGTTATATGAGAATTCTGCAAAAGGCAGGCAGTCTTACCATTTTGATCTGTATTCTAACACACAAGCTCTAAGCATATCCTCTAGGATCTGGTTGACTCTCTCAGTCTGTCCATCAGTTTGCGGGTGATAAGCGGTACTGAAGTTCAACTTGGTTCGTAATCCTTCCTGAACTTTCTGCCAAAACCTTGAGGTAAACTGGGTTCCATGATCTGATACGATGGTCTTGGGGGTTCCATGCAGACTAACAATTCTAGCAATATACAGTTCTGCTAACTTCGCACTCTGGTAGGTAGTCTTGACAGGTATAAAGTGGGCTACCTTGGACAGTCTATCAACTATGACCCAGATTGAGTCATTTCCCCTACTAGAAGTAGGCAAGCCGGTGATAAAGTCCATTCCGACACAATCCCATTTCCATTCCGGAATCTACAATGGTTGCAATAGTCCTGCAGGTCTCTGATGCTCTTCTTTGACTCTTTGACATATGTCACATTTGGCGATGTAGCTTCCGATTTCTCTCTTCATCTTGTGCCACCAAAATTTCTCTTTCAAATCCTGATACATCTTCGTTCCTCCGGGGTGGATAGAATAAAGTGTATCATGAGCTTCCTTCATGATAACTTGCTTTAGCTCGAATCTGCTGGCACACATATATGTCCTTTGTACGACGGTACTCCTTCTTCGTCTTCCGTGAATCCCGATACCTTTCTTGTACCAATACGATGTTTGATTCCGTTGATACTTTCATTCCCCTTCTAGGCTTCCTTGATTTGGCTAATCAAAGTGGGTTGAAGTTCAATGCTAGCTAAGAATCCTTTGCTAACTAATTCAGTCCTGAACTGCTCCAACTCCTCATACAAACTTGGTTGCTTCTCCTTGATCATGGTATTTAGCCTACACGGCAATCTGCCAAGAGCATCCGCTACCACATTGGCTTTGCCGAGGTGATAGTGAATGTCAAGGTCATAATCCTTGATTAACTCTATCCATCTCCTTTGCCTCATATTCAGCTCCTTCTGAGTGAAGATATATTTCTAGCTCTTGTGATCTGAGTAAATCTCACAGCGGTTACCCATCAAATAATGACACCATGTCTTCAACGCTAGAACCACAGCTGCTAGCCAAGATCATGGGTCGGATAGTTCTGCTCATGCTGTTTCAGTTGTCGAGACAGATACGCGATGACTTTGCCTTCTTGCATCAATACACATCCTAGACCAATCTTGGATGCATCACAATACACATCAAACGGCTTCTTGATGTCTGGCATGATCAATATTGGGGCTGGTATCAATCTCTTCTTCAGCTCCTGGAAATTGGCTTCACACTTGTCTGTCCATTCAAACTTCTTGTCCTTCTTCAACAATTGGGTCATGGGTCTAGCGATGCTTGAGAACCCTTCTACGAACTTGCGGTAGTATCCCGCTAATCCAAGAAATGCACGGACTTGGGTTTGAGTGGTTGGGGCTTCCCACTCTTTGACATCTTTGATCTTGGCGGGATCAACAGAGACTCCTCCGATAGACACAATATGTCCTAGGAATCCTACTTCCTTCGGCCAAAACTCACACTTGCTAAACTTGGCATATAACTACTGCTCTCTCAGGGTTTCTAGAATGCTTCCCAGATGTTGCTCATGCTCTTCTTCTGACTTGGAGTAGATAAGGATGTCGTCGATAAACACAACTACAAACTTATCTAGGAAATTCATAAAGATCTTATTCATGAGATTCATGAAATAAGCAGGGGCATTGGTTAATCCAAAAGACATAACCGTATACTCGTATAAACCATAGCGAATAGTAAAGGCGGTCTTTGGAATATCCGTTGCACGAATCTTAAGTTGGTGATAACCAGTCCTAAGATCAATCTTTGAGAATACATGGGCTCTAGTAAATTGATCAAATAGATCCTCTATCTTTGACAAGGGGTACTTGTTCTTGATGGTGACATCATTCAACTTTCTGTAATCTATGCACAGACGGTTGCCTTCATCTTTCTTGTCGATGAATAACACTGGTGATCTCCATGGCAATGCGCTTGGTTGAATCAAGCCTTTCTCTAACATGGCATCCAACTGCTTCTTCTGTTCCACTAACTCTGAGGGGTTCATGCTATAGGGTCTCTAGGCTATGGGTCCAGTTCCAGGGATTAGTTCGATAATGAACTCAATATCCCTATCCGGGGGCATACCTGGCAATTCATCTAGGAATACGTCGGGGTATTCACAGACTACTCTGACTTGGTCTATGGTGGGCAAGGCTACACTCTTGTTGCACTTGAATTGACGGGGTAAGGTTTCAGAGACGGCCGTTGCGGTTGTGAGGGTTCCCTAGGGAAAATCTTCTTCCTGGTTGAACACGATGCTGCTGCTGAGCTGGGGCATTCACATTGGCATTGGCTGCAGTCTTCTTGGGACACTCATTGGAGTAGTGACCCTTCACTCCACACTCGAAACAAGTGATCTAGGACTTGTCCTTGACTACGATAGGTACATCATTGCTGCCAGTTCTGGGTGCAGTGTTGTTGTTGTTTCTCTTGGGAGGCGCACGGTTGAAATTCTTGGCATTGCCGAAGTTGTGATTGTTTCCTCCGGACTTCACATTGCCTCCGCTACGGTTGGGGTAGCTTGGGCGAGACGTTGGGGGTCGGTTGTTCCTTGGTGCATATCCCGATGAGGGGTTGGGACGGTACTTCTGGTGACTGCTGGGTCCAGACTGCTGCATCATACGACGTTTGCGGTTGTCGTTTGCCTGGTTAATCTTCCCTTCCATCTGAATCGTAGAGTCGACTAGCTCTTCGAGATCCTCAAAATAGATGTTGACGAGGACAATCTGCATCTCATCATGTAGTCCGTTCAGGAATCTCTCCTTCTTCTTGGCCTCCGTGTTGATCTCATCAGGTGCATATCTGGCAAGTGACAGGAATTTGTCATGGTACTCCACCACAGTCATTCTTCCTTGCTTCAATTCACGGAACTCATCCCTCATTCTGTTGACTAGACCTTGCGGCATGTGGGTGTGGCTAAACTTGACTTTTAATGCTTCCCATGTCATCACTTGACCATGGTTCATCAGGCGGATACTGTTCCACCAAGCTCTTGCATCTCCTGCCAGGTAGTGGGTGGCGAAGAGAACTTTCTCATTTTCATCAACTCTTGCAACTTCTAAGTTGTTTTCCATGGTCTGTAACCAGTCATCAACATCTAGTGGATTCTCAGATTGGTTGAAGATTAGGGGATTGGTATTCTGAAAATTCTTCAGCTTGGATCCTTGATGATCCTGATTTCCATGCCCTTGGTTGTTGAGAGCCATCTGGGCGATCTGTTGGAGTGTTGCTAAGTTAGCTTGGTGCTCTGCTCTGCTTGCTTCACGGCCTGTGATGAGATTCTGCAAGATCCGCAACATTGGGTGTTGCAACGAGCTGCTCCCTCCTTGGTTTCCACGAGTCATCTGAAGATTGAGATAGATATAGGGGTAAGAGGGAAATTCTAAGGTTCATGGTTTTGGGGTTTTCAAAGCTAAAACTTTGAGTTAGACTCAGGTTTTTCAACTAACTTCATTTTCATTCATGCAAACAAGCACACGATACAACACACACCACAACACTCAAAGGAAAACAGATGGTTTGAAGAACCATTCTGCAAGCTATGATACAATGGGACCGATACATCTCATGCTATGAAAGTGCTCTAGTGCATCTACTCATCGTCAATGAAGTCGGAGTCCTCATCATCAGTGTAGAAGTCCACGACATCCTCCTCCAGAAAGTCATCATCATTGCTGAGGTAAGAATCCATGTCTCCCTAGATGTCCTCACCCTCCTCTTCTTCCTCCTTCGCTGCAAGCTGAGCTTCCTGCTCCTTGACGGTCTTCTCGAGGTCAGCCACCTTCTTGCAAAGACGGGCGATGATGCGATCCTTCTTTGGACGCTGGCAGCGAAGAGACTAGCGATCCTGGACGAGCAGTGCGAAAGTCTGGGCCTTCTGGTCGGCAATGGCATGGTTCTGGTTGGCTAACTCTCTGGCATTGTCCAGTTCCTGCTGTCTGTCATGCAACAAGAAGTCAAGATTTTCCACTTGACGCCTCAACTCTGGGTGACTTGGCATCTCCATCGGCATTCCCATGAAGTCACGTCTTGCATAGTGGGAAAAACGGGTTCCTTGGATCTTGTTGACATTGAGGGCACATAGACGTACGAGAGCTTCATGCATTGCCCTGGCTAATCCATCTAGCCAGTTGTTCTCTCTCACGGAGAACTGAATTCTCCCAAAAGTTGGTGCTTCAATGCTTCCTCTAAGATCTGCGGTGACTAGCCACTGTAGGTCTCCTCCTGGGGGTCCTGGAAGTTGAGCTCCAAGAAACTCCGGATGTGGGCATCCTAGTAACTCTGACAGTGAATCCAGATCCCTCTCGAAGATCAGCTGACCTCCGTTTCCCAATTGGTAGAACTTGCTGAACTGGGGCTCCATCTACAAGAATTAAGGATGAGGAAGTTAGTGAAGTGATCAAGTGTGTCAAATTTTAAGTAGTGATGTAAGAAGTTTAGGAACATGAATTTTTGAGAAAGAATGAGTCCACAAAGATAATAGAGGAGATAGTATTTCATAAATACTCACTTTGGTTTTGAAACTAAATTTTTGTTTGAACGTCCATTCTAACTAGGGTCTCCTATGGTCAACCTGGCTCTGATACCAACTTGTCAACACCCGGATTTTTAATCCCAGATGACCGTTATGCCATACCTCGCAATCACAGGATTACCATTTTTGCGAGACATAACTGATTGGATATCACAGTACATCATCCATTACAAACCATACATAAGGTCTTACACAAATAAGGATCTCATGATCCAGTCTTAATACAACAAGCAGCGGAAATAAAAGATAAGCATAGCAGTGGGGTCCAACTTCAGGGGCACAGGCAATGCTGACGAAGGCATATAGTCCTAGTTATCATAGCCGTCCTGTTGGCCATCATCTTGATAGTCTCCTTCATAGTCTGGCCATGAGAATAGCCAGGGACAAAAGCCATGAGTACTCTTTAAGTACTCGCAAACTACCACTAACAAGTAATATAGTTCTAGGTTAAGTGCTAACTCTAAGTTGAACTATAAAGTTAAGTTTGAAACCTAAGCTGAGTTCTGAAGCAAGAAAGATAAAATAAAGTTCTAGAATCACTTAAGTTGGGAAGCTATTGTCATAAACACAACCCTGTTGGGGTCAAGTCAAGATTCATCATTCATTTCATAAGTTGTTTAGCAAACATCTGACAACAAAACAGTATGGCCATTCCAACTGTCCATAACCGCGAACACGGCTATTCGAATAGTTTGACACTCTGTAGAGGTGGTACACTTTCACCACAAGATTCGATACATCTGTCAGGGATAATCCTGAATAATCATACTTAGTATGCAGATAATCAAACATAACCTTCCCTTTACACACCCTAGTATAAGCACTTCTCCTATGAGCATGGCCGCCCAACCATGACCGTCAGTCATCTTGGGCACTTCATAGGTGGACAACATTGAGAGGTAGCCTCAGCTCAAACCTCTCCCGCGAGGGAACTAATACTAATGCATATAAATTTCCAGCTAAGCCTTACCCAATTTAGGTAGTGTGGTTGTACGGTAAATTTGGAATGGTATCGCATCCGAATCCAACCATCAGTTTTATAAAAGGGTTAAGGCTCATGCCTCAACATTTTCACCATAATAAACCATTGGTGTTTCTCAACACATGTCAAAACATCTCAATAGAATGACTTATCATTCCAAGATTTTCATAATTCATTTTCACCAAATGTTCCCATCTAATGTGACTCTAGTTTTTGCTCTACTCTAAACTACTAAGTTAAGAGTGTTCACTAAGGTGGAAAAGATGGGTTCAATCTCATGCCATAGAATGACATCTAAAGGGTTCTAAATAGGTCAAGTTTTATACTCTTTATGCTACCTTCAAAACCAGTATAGAACTTTGGGTAAAGTAAAGGAAGTAAAGCTTGTAAATAAGACTTGGGTAATCTAATATTCAAAGTAGTGTGACCATCCGCAAACAATAAGACATACAAACAATAACATTGAATGTAAATGCTATGTGATATGGTCCTTCACGTCGTGATCTCCATCCGCAGTCACTGGGTTCCGGTGCCGTAGACACCACGGTACCGGTGTCATTCCGGCGTGGTATTTCATCACTCTCGTGACTATCTACTACTACGTAACAAAAGGTAATCACTTTACCTTTGCCACAACCATATCACAAAGCAATGCCCTCCTGCAAAACAAAGTTAGACGCCTCTACTTTATCTTTGCATGTTTTACGTGGCTGAATGGGCTTTTGCACAAGAACCGTTGTTACCTATGAACTTTTAGCACAACGCTGATCAAGTAGTTGTCTCTACTACACCCCTTTCAGGGACCTCTGTTGCAAATGGCATACCAACTAATGCGAGAGAGACAGACACCCCCTAAGCCACTTTATACGGTACAAGCCGTATGTCAAGCGTGGACCAGTCTCGCGAATGAACGCGTAAAGTCGGTTGGGGGCCGCTCCATCAAGCATTACTACGGTATACACAAGTACACGTGGGAGGGTAACAACTAAAAGATCAACGCCCACACGCTACATCTCGTGTGTTCTACCCGTACTAGCATTACTACGCATAGATCTAGCTTTGATACCACTGTAGGGGTTCCGCGCATAAAAACAATAAATTTTACTCTACGCTCCTGAACCCCTGAAGCTGCCAGGACCTATCAATTAGTAATATAGTAACGGGAGGGGCTTTTCGCGAACTTACCCTTGAAGACCGAAAAGCGTTGGCAACGCTCAGGAGAGCGTGGTTGATGTACATGAGCCAAAGCCGACCTCAAGGTCGTGATGAAGTCCTTGCGCTCATTCTGGCTCCAACGACTTGAGTGCCTCAAGTGCGACACCTCACGGGGAGTTACACACGTCCGGTGCCTGATGATGACTCCCGCTTCCCCGATCCAGCAGCAGTTGCGGAAGTAGACCTCCCGGATCCGAATCCCGCAGCGCGACGGCGCTCCGCGGTGAAGATGTCTCTCGCTCGCGCAGTCCAGACTTGGGACCACGGTCACGAGAGAGAGAGGGGGAGAGAGAAAATATCAATTGGAGGTCCTCCCAAAAGTGGGGAGACCTTTATTGATTATTGGTGTATTTTTCTAGGACAAATACCCCACTATATATAGGGGGAGGGGAGGTACTACCTCCCCTCAAGTCCTGGGGTGGGACTAAAGGAGAGGAGGGGGTGGGGTGGCCGCCGGCCAGACCCTAGTGGTCCCCGCGGGGGGCAAGGCCCAGCCGGCCTCCCCCTTGGTCCCTCTCCCTCTCTCCTTTCCTCTAATGGGCCCTCTCCCTCCGGAATTGGCCCATTAAGCCTTTGACCTTTTTAATTGATTTTCTCTTTATTAAATAATTATGAATAAATGATTAAATCAATATTTAACATTCATTCACATATTATTTAATCTCTGTGGCCATGGAACACCTTCCACCTCCACTCCGGACATCCTCCGGATTTACCGAAACCCTTCCGGTTTTCTCCCTTCTTTTCTTCAGTGATTTTACTGATTCTATAAATGCTCTCTAAGCATCATCAAGCCCTTAAAAGTGATACCCCACGGTTCGTGAACACTCCAGACATGGTCGGGACACTCCCGCACCAATGATCGATAGAGGGACCTAGATGGCCATGTGACCCCTGTGCGTTCCACGAAGATCTTTCGTCGTTTGAACCGGGACAGTCGTGTCTTATTCCCTTTGACATTCGATACTTGCATTGCCTGAGATCTGATCATTGACATCCCCATGTTGTGTTCAATCTCGTTACCGAACAATGCTACTTAACTCGTTCCGACAAGTGATATCCCCGTGATCTAATCACATGTTGCGCAGCTATTGGATATAACTTCTCTGAGTGGGCCCTTGAGTATCTTTCCGTCACATGGACGGACAAATCCTGCTCTTGACATATATTGCCTCTACGGTTTCCTCTGAATACCTGAACACACCTTTATAACCACCGTTTCACCAGATGGCATTTGATGCTATCTAAGGACTCTCGGGAGACAGTGATTGATATAGCCTCATGGTCTAAGGAATAGTCTACGAGGATCCGTTTCTAATCATCGTAACTTGAACTTCGTGACATGATCGGGTCACGATGCTTAGGTTGGGTATTGGTTCATCATCTCATTCTTAGAATGAGATGACCTCATTTCCAACTGGCATAAATGCGACATGATCAGGAAACTTGATCATCTGTTGACCAATGAACCAGTGACAAGAGTTTCACTGGGAACCCCTGGTTGTTTGTATATCACACGTGTATTGATGTTTCCACTCAATACAGTTGTAGCATGATATAAAACTTAATCATAAACTATATGAAATATGATAATAGTCCTTACTACTATTTGTCTCTAGGGCATATTTTCAACAGTCTCCCACTTGCACTAGAGTACAAATACGCTAGCTGCATTTGTTCTAAATCATTGGCACCAACTACCCGGTACCCTGAACATGCTCGTTCATGGAAGAGGTTGAGTCTTGGGTCTGTACTTTACAGTCCCAAATCCTTTATAACTTACTAATGTCACCTTGATTGACATTAATACTTTATCATCACACGATAGCATCTGTGTGTATGCATCGTCGCTATGGCAGTAGAGCGAGGCCTGATTCCAGGAGCCTATAGTGACGTTAGATGAACCTCGAGGGCTTTCTCATGGGCACTGTGCCCTAGGACACATCATTCTACGTTAAAAGCGAACTAGCCCCGCCATAACATTATACAACACTTTAGATGGTACCCTTATCTATTATTATAAATGTATTCATCGAAATACTAGAGCACTATGTGCAACTTTTGATGTTCTGTTCACCTCGCTTCCTATTTGACTTTAATTGGTATTTATAGGAGTTTCCAACATATTCCCTTATAACATAACTATTTATGCTTTAAGATATGTCATCCTTTATGGATTTGGAAAATATGTCCACAGTTCTCTACTAGACACTGCGGAAAAACTTAGCTCAACGTTCTGTGATTCGAACTTAATCACTTTCAAACGTTCCTTATTTGGATCACATATTATGCTAAGTTATCATCATGGTTTCTAAGATAGAACCTATGTATTAACATAGTAGATGAAGATCATCCTTTTCTTTCTTTCAACCATTGATGCTAAACTTAACACTATTCCTAATTTGAGTTATTAAGGACCAGTTCCTTAATTATCTTCTATTCCGAAACCCCTTTCAGAATCCCTTAAGGAATACTACATAATATCATAATACACCTATTATCAACTTCTACATCTTATAAATCATTATTTATAAGTATTTGCATTTTCATCCTTAACATATTTAAGAATTACTCCTATAAGCTCCCACTCAAAATATGTTCCTACATATTTGAATTCGAGTCTTATATTGCTCCCACTTAAAATATGTCCCTACATATTTGAATTCGAGTCTTATATTGCTCCCAATTAAAATATGTCAATCACATATTGTTTCAGGAAGACTTTCATAGCTCCCACTCAATTTTATGCAAATTGCATATCTCCTTACTACTTTGAACAACTTCAAAATCCTTTGATCAAATATCAAACTTGGAGATTTACTATGAGATACTAGTACTTTACTAGTTTTAAATCCACTAGACATTTAGCACACTTGAATCAAATTCATTTGAACTTGTCCAATACTTGACAAATTGTGCTTTTGTCATTCACCCCCTTTTTCCTACTATGGCTTTGCAGTCATTTGGGAAAATTCCAAGTAACCCCTTTACTTGTGAGATTCAGCAACGAATTGCTTTCTAATCTCAAGGGAATTTTGCTTTTAGGATTTATCATAATTTAGTTTACCATTATTTCCTTTGCAGTTCGTAGGTATGTCATATTCCAAAAAATCATGACAAGTGACTCACAAATGTCTCCATACAAGATATGTATTTACATCTTGAATCCTACTTCATATAGTGAAAAACAATAGTGGAGGGAAAAACACAATGATCAAAATCATTGATTCTTTCCTTCTGTGAAGAGAATCGTTCAGGAACGTAGTCCGTTGCGCTTCTCAACACTCTGATGCAGGGTTTTGAATCCTCATCGTACTTTACACTAATTTCCATTTGCTCATAATTTTGAAACATCACTAGAAGTGAGCTTTCTCAAGAATGCACCAAAATCCAAGCAATACGAATCTTGCTTTCCTTTTGGTTTGAGCTATGGGTTTCGTATTCAAAGTTTCCAATGAATACTCTACAAGGACTTATTCGCTATTGTTTTGGTTATATCGAATAACCCCAAAACTTTCACGAATTCAAATGGTTTACCAATTCTAATTGAGTGCTAACTATTTCTAACTAATGGTCTCTACATATACACTACAACGATTTATTTGGTGCCTTCTATTCAACCCCCTTTGATATCTGATACCACATTGTGATGCTTTGTATTTTGACGTTTCAAAACACTTTGCATTCCACAATTTCTTTTATGCCATTCTTATAAAGTTCGAATTTCATTACTATTGATCATATCATAGCAATTAGATTCCCTTTTATCTTTGTACCCTTTGTTAATGAAACATTTTGATCAAATCAAATAGTTTCATATTCATGTTTCCTTTGGCAAACTACTTTACACATTTAAACAATCATTTAATGATAATTACCATTTTCGTTAAAACACAATACATCGAATATGTATTTACTTTTAACAATTCTTTAAACACTTTGTATTCAAGTAATACATGGTGTTCAAGTTATTTTGCCGAACTTAGGCATGATTTATATGTGAGAAGAAATCGAATGACTTTCACATATTATCACATACCTTTGAATTTAAACAATGGTTTCATTCATTTAATGAAATATCATTAAGTTGGGTATTTTTAAACAAGGCATTTTAATGTTTTACAAATGTTCATACATTATCAATTAGTTTCAAACAACAAGGATAATTCACACATAATCAAACAAGATATGAACACGAATATAAATCATTCATAAAAGTAGAACAACTGTTTGTTACAAACTGATATGAATAACCGTCTCACGAAGTGTGAGACAAACTAAAGAAGTTCAAATCTCTCGATTACAATAATCATCCTAAACATAAACTAAATGATAAATGTCGAGGGAGAGTGTCGTCGGCCATCATCATCATGCTCGCCATCAACACGCAACGTCACCTCCTCTCCAGCAAGCACCTCTATGCAGAAGGACCTGTTTTCAATAAAACAGAACAAGTATCAGATATACTTAACACTGCAATGTGTTTGCAAGATTATAATATTTATAAAACTGTATATCAAATATATACCTTGGTCATCGATGACCTCTCCGGTGATTGGTTCAACCTTTACGTTCCGGAAATGTAATATGAACTCATGGAAATCCAATGCTTCCGTATCACCACTCATGATGCTACTCCGGACATGTCCTTCGTAGCTAGGAGGCAAGGACCGAAGCAGTATGTCTATCACAAATGGATCAGCCATCCAGTAATCCACGAACTGAACCAGTCTTGTGTGTGCATCAAGCATGTGCTCCAAGTGACCCTTCAGACATGTATGCTCCTCCATCTATATGGAAAGGAACTCTCCAAGCAGCTCGTGCTTCCACATGCGCACATGGCCTATGAACTCTCCTCTTAGCTGATCCACCATCGAATATGGATCAATATCACCCATAAGCGGATGTAGTTCATCCACCATCCCGTAACGCATTATTATCTGAATGTAGGTGGACATCTCTTGACGATAGTAGTGGTCTGCCAGCTCTTGTGGGGTCTCATAGTAGTCTGGCTCAGTCAAATCCATCGTGTGGTGTATGTAGTCTACCACATGATTCCTAGTAAGGAGATCATCTAGGCACACAAGCCAACTAGGGAAGTTGGATCCATCAAGTCTAAGTTTTTCACCCTTTACCCAATCCTCAATCTCAAAGTAAGCTTCATGGTGAGCCATCTACATTCATAATTTGCAAAAGGAATTTAGACTAAGTTTATAATTGAATGAGTTAATAATAACTCCACTTAGAAACACCTATCCCCAAAAGGGTTCCTAGTGATAACATGACCCCTATCAACCACATCTCCCCTGATCATCACGGCCATCAATGTGAGTTCAAGGGTGGATGCTAAACGTCGGTCACATCATTCATGCGACTCGTGCTCGATCTTTCGACCATCCGCATTCCGAGGCCATGTCTGTACATGCTAGGCTCGCCAACTCAACCTTAGTGTTTTCGCTGTGCAACATGGCTTACACTCACTGTATGTGAACGTAGATATGTCTGACACCCGATCATCACGGCCTGCCTCATACCGAAGAAATTTCTTGGTGGTGCACACTAAGGGGGAACACAATCGTTGGTTATTCTAACAGGGATCATCTTATTAGGCTACCGTCGAGTATCTAATACTAGCACACAATAAGACATACAAACAATAACATTGAATGTAAATGCTATGTGATATGGTCCTTCACGTCGTGATCTCCATCCGCCATCACCGGGTTCCGGCGCTATGGTTCCGGCACCGTAGACACCAGGGTATCGGTGTCATTCTGGCGTGGTATTTCGTCACCCTCGTGACTATCTACTACTACATAACAAAAGGTAATCACTTTACCTTTGCCACAACCATATCACAAAGCAACGCCCTCCTGCAAAACAAAGTTAGACGCCTCTACTTTATCTTTGCATGTTTTACGTGGCTGAATGGGCTTTCGCACAAGAACCGTTCTTACCTACGAACTTTCAGCACAACGCTGATCAAGTAGTTGTCTCTACTACACCCCTTTCGGGGACCTCCGTTGCAAATGGCATACCAACTAATGCGAGAGAGATAGACACCCCCCTAAGCCACTTTATACGGTACAAGCCGTATGCCAAGCATGGACTAGTCTCGCGAATGAACGTGTAAAGTCGGTTGGGGGCCGCTCCATCAAGCATTACTGCGGTATACACAAGTACACGTGGGAGGGTAACAACTAAAAGATCAATGCCCACACGCTACATCTCGTGTGTTCTACCCATACTAGCATTACTACGCATAGATCTAGCTCTAATACCACTGTAGGGGTTCCGCGCATAAAAACAATAAATTTTACTCTACGCCCCTGAACCCCTGAAGCTGCCAGGACCTATCTATTAGTAATACAGTAACAGGAGGGGCTTTTCGTGAACTTACCCTTGAAGACCGAAAAGCGTTGGCAATGCTCAGGAGAGCGTGGTTGATGTAGACGAGCTGAAGCCGACCTCAAGGTCGTGATGAAGTCCTTGCGCTCCTTCTGGCTCCAACAACTTGAGTGCGTCAAGTGCGACACCTCGCGGGGAGTTACACACATCCGGTGCCTGACGATGACTCCCGCTTCCCCGATCCAGCAGTAGTTGCGGGAGTAGAGCTCCCGGATCCGAATCCCGCAGCGCGACGGCGCTCCGCGGTGAAGATGTCTCTCACTCGCGCAGTCCAGACTTGGGACCACGGTCACGAGAGAGAGAGGGGGAGAGAGAAAAATCAATTGGAGGTCCTCCCAAAAGTGGGGAGACCTTTATTGATTATTGGTGTATTTTTCTAGGCCAAATACCCCACTATATATAGGGGGAGGGGAGGTACTACCTCCCCTCAAGTCCTGGGGTGGGACTAAAGGAGAGGAGGAGGTGGGGTGGCTGCCGGCCAGACCCTAGTGGGCCCCGCGGGGGGGCAAGGCCCAGCCGGCCTCCCCCTTGGTCCCTCTCCCTCTCTCCTTTCCCCTAATGGGCCCTCTCCCTCCGGAATTGGCCCATTAAGCCTTTGACCTTTTTAATTGATTTTCTCTTTATTAAATAATTATGAATAAATGATTAAATCAATATTTAACATTCATTCACATATTATTTAATCTCTATGGCCATGGAACACCTTCCACCTCCACTCCGGACATCCTACGGATTTACCGAAACCCTTCTAGTTTTCTCCCTTCTTTTCTTCAGTGATTCTACTGATTCTATAAATGCTCTCTAAGCATCATCAAGCCCTGAAAAGTGATACCCCACGGTTTGGGAACACTCCAGACATGGTCGGGACACTCCCGCACCAATGATCGACAGAGGGACCTAGATGGCCATGTGACCCCTGTGCGTTCCACGAAGATCTTTCGTTGTTTGAACCGGGACAGTCATGTCTTATTCCCTTTGACATTCGATACTTGCATTGCCCGAGATCTGATCATTGACATCCCCATGTTGTGTTCAATCTCGTTACTGAACAATGCTACTTAACTCGTTCCGACAAGTGATATCCCCGTGATCTAATCACACGCTGCGCAGCTATTGGATATAACTTCTCTGAGTGGGCCCTTGAGTATCTTTCCGTCACATGGATGGACAAATCCCGCTCTTGACATATATTGCCTCTACGGTTTCCTCTGAATACCTGAACACACATTTATAACCACCGTTTTACCAAATGGCGTTTGATGCTATCTAAGCACTCTCGGGAGACAGTGATTGATATAGCCTCATGGTCTAAGGAATAGTCTACGAGGATCCATTTCTAATCATCGTAACTTGAACTTCGTGACATGATCGGGTCACGATGTTTAGGTTGGGTATTGGTTCATCATCTCATTCTCAGAATGAGATGACCTCATTTCCAACTGGCATAAATGCCACGTGATCAGGAAACTTGATCATCTGTTGACCAATGAACGAGTGACAAGAGTTTCACTGGGAACCCCTGGTTGTTTGTATATCACACGTGTATTGATGTTTCCACTCAATACAGTTGTAGCATGATATAAAACTTAATCATAAACTATATGAAATATGATAATAGTCCTTACTGCTATTTGTCTCTAGGGCATATTTCCAACAGTCAAAACATCTCAATAGAATGAATCATCATTCCAAGGTTTTCATAATTCATTTTCACCAAATGTTCCCATCTAAAGTGACTCAAGTTTTTGCTCTACTCTAAACTACTAAGTTAAGAGTGTTCACTAAGGTGGAAAAGATGGGTTCAATCTCATGCCATAGAATGACATCTAAAGGGTTCTAAATAGGTCAAGTTTTATACTCTTTATGCTACCTTCAAAAGCAGTAAAGAACTTTGGGTAAAGTAAAGGAAGTAAAGCTTGTAAATAAGACTTGGGGTATCTAATATTCAAAGTAGTGTGACCAAAGCATGCCTAAAGCATCTTTGCTAAACCATCTAGTTTAATCCTAGCTTGCTAAGCATTATACTTGCAAGGGTTAGCTTGCATTGTTAATGGCAGCTTGCCTTGGTTGCTGCAGTGGTTGAAGTTTTCTTCTTCTTCTTCTTGATAGAACTCCTCTTCCTCGAAAGCTTGGTCGGTACTATCGTCTATAAATACATACGGAGTACACAATCACCAAACAATACTTAACTAGTCTAATTAGCATTCTAATACACACATTTGATGATCTATTATCATCTCAAGCACCACAAGTTTAATTTAATAGTGTCACTCTTTTTAATTTAGAAAAGTAATTTCTACTCATTGAAAAATTAACTAAGATTTAATATTCACCACTTAAAATATGGGATCATGTGGACACATGTCATAACCACATATTCTAGCATGTTAGAATGTGATTTAAGGGTTGGATCATAATTACTTTGGTTTAAGTTCAATATTTAATGATTTAAAGTGACTAGAAATGCCTATATAGCATTATTTTGGTACTAGTCCAAAGTCACTGCATGTAAACCTTAATGTTATTACATATTTAGATATAGATGATAAAATGTGATTTTTGAGAGTTGGAATCAACTAAAAACCTATCTTAGTTGATTTTATAAAAATGTTGCAAGGTGCAAATGCTTCTGTTTTGTTATTTTTACTAAGAGAGATCTATAACTCTAATTGAATTAAATCCAACGGACCTGGATATATCTTTTCAATGCCTTTCAGGGAAAATTGGTTTCATGCAATTTGGATTTGTCAAACTCCCAGAATTGATTTTTAAACTAGTGGACAGAAACTAGATTAACTCTAATTAGAAAAAACTAAATTTGAAACTTTAACACACGCGGGAACTAACTGGGCCGGCCCATCTACTCACAGTGTACGCAACGGGCTGCCTGACATGCGGGCTCCACCGGTCAGCGGCATAATTTACCCGAAGCGGTATCGAGCATCCTAGGCCACACGATCTAAAGGGGATCTAACGGTGGGAGGTCATCGTCGATGACGGGTTACTCCGGCGAGAGCTTGACCTAGACACGGCGGTGGGGGTCGATAGGCGGCATAGAAAGGTCGGTCAGGCGGGCAAATGGGCTGGTAGACGACGGCGAGGCGAGGCGTGGTTGCGGCGGAGCTTGGGGTGCCCTAAATCGCAAATGCCCTCCTCCTGCTGCTGCGGCGGCTTCGGCTCCAATTCTGGCGAGACAGAGCTCGAGCGGCTTCGGCTAGAGGTGGGTAAGGTTCAGAGAGAGGTGGGGAGTGAGTGAGTGTGGAGAATTGAGGCTGGGGTGGCTGCTTTATATAGGGTCGACGAGGGGGCAGAGCGAGCACCGGTGAGGTCATCGCTGACGACGATGCGGGGCTCTCTCGGCATGGGCGAGGGCGGCGATGGATGCTCTGTCCCCCGGCGGTCCTCTGGGGCTTAAAGGCGCGGCAAGGCGAGGTTTCTACTGGTCGGGAGCGTGCGGTGAACTGCGCAGACGGCGGTGTTCGACGCGGTTCCTCCGGGCTGCTGGTCTCGAGGCGGCGAACGACGATGTCTGGGCGGTTATTGGGCCTGCTGCGGGTGCTGCCACACAAGGCTAGGGCTAGGCAAGGTCGATGCTGCTCTGGCAGGCGCGGTGCTCCAGGGTGATCGGCATGGCGAACAGTGGCATGGGCGCGAGCAACTGGGGCTTGTCCTTGAAGGAAATATGCCCTGAGAGGCAATAATAAAGTTGTTATTATATATTCCTTGTATATGATAGATGTTTATTTTGCATGCTATAATTGTATTGAGAGGAAACATCAATACATGTGTGTTTAATAAACAAAAAAGGGTTCCTAGTTATGCCTCTCTTATAAACTAGCTTGTTGATTAACAAGATGATCAAGGTTTCCTGATCATGGACATCGGATGTTGTTAATAACAAGGTCACAGCATTTGTGAAATGATGTGATGAACATTCATCCGAAGTATAGCATTACGATCAAGTCATTATGTTTATATTGCTATAACATCATACAAAGCAGTCTTAGTCCTTAGACCATGAGATCATGTTAATTGCTAACACCGGAAGAGTATCTTGATAACATCAAACGTCACACCGTAACAGGGTGACCATAAAGGTGGGTTCAGTGCTATGAAGGTGTTATGTTGAGGCACATGGATCAAGAGTGGAATTTTTCAATCCCGATGACGGATAGATATACTCTGGGCCCTCTTGGTGATATCACATTAAGATAGCTTGCAAGCAAGTGATGTGATCACTAGAATGTTATATCACGGGAACGAGAAAAGAGTGCATGTCGGTAACGAGATCAAACTAGGTATTTGGATACCGATGATCGAATCTCGGACATGTATTATATCATGAGACAAAGGGATTAAATTGCTGACGTTAAAGGTTCTCACGATCACAGAAGTCATCGTTGAATATGCAGGAGTCGGTATGGATCTCTAGGTCCCGCTTCTGATTATTGATCTGAGAGGAGTCTCAATCATGTCTGTATTATTCGCGAACCGTAGGGTGACACACTTAAGGGTTGCCGGACACCATTTAGGAGCACATATGTTCCAGACAAAAGGTTTGCAAAGCGCAGGAAATGTTTCGATAGAAACAGGAATTGTTTCGATAGAAACCGGAATTGTTTCGGGTGAAATTGCAGAAAGTGGTTCTGCATGTGATATTGAAATGTTGCAAGGGGTTTTATGTGAATGTTTGTTAATTAAAGTAATTAACAAAATTCTGAATAAAATAAATAAAAGAGTTTTATTAATTGAGAGTTGCATTTAATTTGGTGGAAATTAAATACATGTGAGTGGGATTTTGGGTGGAGGCCATGTTTATGTGAGTGGAGAATCACCACATGAATGAAGGAGGGGAGGAGTCCCCCCCCTCATGCGCCGGCTATGGGAGGGGAGGGGTCTTCCTCCCTCCTATATAAAGCCCCCCTCTCCCCTCTCACAAATCACACCTCCTCATGAAGGATCTCTCTCCCCCTCTAGATATTCCCCCATGGTCTCGGATTAGCGAGATACATGTTCCCGGTGGCCTTGCGTCTGGAAGGAGTTGCTGCTTCCACTGATTCTCTGGAGCGAGGAGGTGGAGGTTGTCCGGTGGCTTGAACATGTGTGCGAGGACGGATGCGCTGCTAATTTGCGGCGCTCGGACTTCCACACGATCTTGAGATCGGCAAGCGTACGACTACATCAACCACGAGTTCCTACTCGTTAACAAAACTCGTTGTCTTCGAGGGTAAGTTCTCCATGGATTTATGTCCACCCGTTGCTTTGTATCTAATAGATAGATCTTGGCATATAGTTCTCATCGTAGGAAAAATTTTGTTTTCTATGTTGCGGACCCAACAGTGGTATCAGAGCCTGATCTATGCGTAGGTGCTTTGCACGGGTAGTACACATATGTTTATATGTGAGCTATGATGATCATGTTATTGCATCTTCTATGTACTTTGGATATTGGTGGCATAGTAGGATGAAGCGGCCCGGACCAACCTTACATGTCATCGTACATGAGACCGGTTCCACGACTGACATGCAACTAGTTTTGCATAAGTGGCTAGCGGGTGTCTGTCTCTCCTACTATAGTCAATAACTAATTTACAACGAGTTGCTAATAACTTGGTTATCCTCGTTGTGGTTCATGTTCGTAGGTAAGACTGGTTCTATCTACGAAAGCCCTAAGCCACGTAAAACTTGCAATTGATAAATTAGAGGCGTCTAGTTTAGATCGTTGCTGGGCTAGTGTCTTGATATGGTATTGTTGTAAGTAGATGTATGATAGATACTCTTACAACACACTTAACATGTAAGTTCCATAGACCTTGGCCTTACACATAAAGGAATGATAGAGATCATACCACGATGCAAATGATAGAGATCAAATGCATGGACCATATCACCTCACTTCACACATTAGATGTTAGCATCTTATATTGCTAGTTTGGCGCTTTTGGTAGCATTATAAGATGATCCCTCATTTAGATATCAAGATAAAAATGTGTTCTTCCTTAAGTATGCACCGTTTTGTGCATCGTGTTTTGAGGCATCACGTGATGATCGGGTATTCTCAACTCTACGCTTTCATACAACGGGTGTAAGACAGTTTTACACACGCGAATACTAAGGTTCTTACTTGACGAGCCTAGCATGTACAAACATGGCCTCGGAACACGGACCGAAAGGTTAAGCATGAGTCATATATTTGATATGATGCCCATATAGATGCTCGCCTTTGAAGCTACACCGACTCACGTGATGATCGGACTTGGTGTAGTGGATTTGGTTCATGTAATCACCAAAAGGACACGAGGGATGTCGTTTTTGAGTGGGAGTTCATTAGTAATTTGGATTAGTTGAACTCAATCTATCATAAAATTAGTCTAAATATATTTTACAAATTCTGTTGTAGATGGCACCACCTGCTTTTAATTTCAATATGTTCATGGAGAAAGAGAAACTTGCTGCGAATGGTAGCAACTTCACCAACTAGGCTATGACTTTGAGGATTCTCCTCACTGCTGCACAAAAGCAATATGTGCTAGAGGCGCCGCTAGGCCCCCACCAGCTCCTGATGCCCCTGACGAGGAAAAGAACGTCTATATAACTCGTCAGGAGGACCACAACTTAGTTCATTGCGGCATACTGTATGGGCTAGAGCCAGAACTTCGAAAATGTTTCGAAAATGGCAATGCCTTTGATACCATGGGAGAATTGAAAATGATTTTCGATAACCATGCTGCCGTAGAGAGTTATAATGCTTCTGAAAAGTTCTTTAGCTACATGATGTAAGAGAACAGCTCCGTTAGTGAGCACGTACTCAAAATGTCTGGGTACGCCGATAAGCTTGTGTCCTTGGGAATAACGATTCCCAATGACTTAGGCATACATCGTGTTCTCCAATCTCTGCCACCTAGCTACAAGAGCTTCGTGATGAACTATAATATGCAGGGCATGAAGAAGTCTCTTCCTGAGCTTCTGTCAATGCTTAAGACTGCAGAAGTGGAGATTAGGAAAGAACATCAAGTGTTGATGATCAATAAGACCACCGGTTTTAAGAAGGACAAGAGAGGCAAGCAGAAGGGAAAGAAGGGCGGCAAATCTGTTGCCGCGCCTGAAAAGAAACCCCGAGCTGGCCCTAAGTCTGACACCGAGTGCTACTATTGCAAGGGGACTGGCCATTGGAAGCGCAACTGCCCCAAGTATTTGGCGGATAAGAAGGCCGGCAAGGAAAACAAAGGTATATGTGATATACATGTTATTGATGTGTGCTTGACTAGTACTCGCAGTGGCACCTGGGTATTTTGATACGGGATCGGTTGCTAATATATGTAACTCGGTTCAGGGACTGCGGAACAAGCGACAACTAGCAAGGGATGAGGTCACGATGCGGGTCGGCAATGGATCAAGAGTTGATGTGATCGCCGTCGGAACGCTGCCTCTCCATATGCCGTCGGGATTAGTTATAAACCTGAATAATTGTTATTTGGTGCCTGCACTGAGCATCAACATTGTATCCGGATCATGTTTGATGCAAAGTGGTTATTCGTTTAAGTCTGAAAACAATGGTTGTTCGATTTATATGAATAATATCTTTTATGGTCATGCACCTGTGTTGAATGGTTTATTTCTGTTGGATCTCGATAGTAGTATTACGCATATTCATAATGTTGATGCTAAAAGGATTAAACTTGATAATGATATATCTGCATATATGTGGCACTGCCGTCTAGGTCATATTGGCGTTAAATGCATGAAGAAACTCCATTCAGATGGACTTTTGGAATCACTTGATTTTGAATCATTTGATACATGTGAGCCATGCCTTATGGGCAAGATGACTACAACGTCGTTTTCTGGTTCAATGGAACGGGCGACAGATTTATTGGAAATCATACATACTAATGTGTGTGGACCAATGAGTGTGTCGACGCGAGGTGGATATCGTTATTTTGTTACTTTCACGGATGATTTGAGTAGATACGGGTATATCTATTTGATGAAACATAAGTCTGAAACCTTTGAAAAGTTCAAAGAATTTCAGAATGAAGTGGAAAATCATCGTAACAGAAAGATCAAATTTCTGCGGTCCGACCGTGGAGGAGAGTATCTTAGTTACGAGTTTAGCACACATATGAAAGACTGTGGAATAGTTTCACAACTCACGCCTGCCGGAACACCACAACGTAATGGTGTGTCAGAACGTCGTAATCGTACTTTATTGGATATGGTTCGATCTATGATGTCTCTGACTGACTTGCCACTGTCATTTTGGGGTTATGCAATGGAAACCGCTGCATTCACTTTAAATAGGGCACCATCTAAATCCATTGAAAAGACACCGTATGAATTATGCTTTGGTAACAAACCTAAGCTGTCATTTCTTAAAGTTTGGGGATGCGATGTTTATGTGAAGAAACTTCAACCGGATAAACTCGAACCCAAAGCGGAAAAATGCGTCTTCATAGGATACCCTAAGGAAATGATTGGGTATACCTTCTATCACAGATCCGAGGGCAAGGTCTTTGTTGCCAAGAATGGATCCTTTCTTGAGAAGGAGTTTCTCGCGAAAGGTGTGAGTAGTCGGAAGGTAGAACTCGAAGAGGTTATCGAACCTTCTCTTCATGAAATGGCGAGTAGCGCAGCACCGGAAGTTGTTTCGGAGTTGACTTCACCTAATGAAGAGAGAGCTAATGATATTGATCATGAAACTCCGAAAGAGGACACTACCGAACCTCGCAGGTCAAGCAGGAGACGTGCAGCTCCTGAACTGTACGGCAATCCTGTTATGAATTTCATGATTGATGAAATAGATGACCCTGCGACGTATGAAGAAGCGATGATGAGCCCTGATTCCAACAAGTGGCTAGAAGCCATGAAATCCGAGATGGAATCCATGTACGAAAACCAGGTTTGGACCTTGGTGGACTTACCTCACGATCGAAAGGCCATTGAGAATAAATGGATTTTCAAAATAAAAACTGATGCTGATGGTAATGTAACCATCTATAAGGCTCGACTTGTCGCAAAGGGGTTTCGACAAATTCAAGGAGTTGACTATGATGAGACATTCTCTCCCGTAGCGATGCTTAAGTCGGTTAGGATTATGTTAGCAATTGCTGCATATTTCGATTATGAAATATGGCAGATGGATGTGAAAACTGCGTTCCTCAATGGTAATATTGAAGAAGAGTTGTATATGATACAACCTAAGGGTTTTGTCGATCCTAAGGATGCTGATAAGGTGTGCAAACTTCAGCGATCCATCTATGGACTGAAGCAAGCATCCCGGAGTTGGAATCTCCGCTTTGATGAGGTGATCAAAGAGTTTGGATTTGTCCAAACTTATGGAGAGGCTTGTATTTACAAGAAAGTGAGTGGGAGCAATGTGGCATTTCTGAGATTATATGTGGATGACATATTATTGATTGGAAATGATATAGATCTTTTAAACAGTGTTAAAAGTTATCTAAACAGCAAATTTTTGATGAAGGACCTTGGTGAAGCTTCATATATATTAGGCATTAAAATCTATAGAGATAGATCAAGACGCCTAATTGGGCTATCACAGAGTACATACCTTGATAAGATATTAAAGAAGTTTAATATGGGCGGAAGTAAGAAGGGGTACTTACCTATGCTGCAAGGCAAGACATTGAGTAAGACTCAAAGTCTAGCTACGGCGGAAGAAAGAGAGATAATGGATAAGATCCCCTATGCCTCAGCCATAGGCTCTATAATGTATGCCATGCTATGTACAAGACCGGATGTGGCACATGCTATTAGTTTGACTAGTAGGTACCAATCTGATCCAGGTTCGGAACACTGGATAGTGGTCAAGAATATCCTTAAGTACTTGAGAAGAACTAAGGATATGTTTCTTGTATACGGAGGTGAAGAAGAGCTAGTCGCTAAGTGTTATGTCGATGCTAGCTTTGACACTGATCCGGATGACTCTAAGTCTCAATCTGGATACGTATTTCTCTTGAACGGAGCAGCAGTTAGTTGGAGGAGCTCCAAACAACCTGTGGTGGCTGGATCAACGACGGAGGCGGAATATGTTGCTGCTTCAGAAGCGGCACAGGAAGCGGTTTGGATGAAGGAGTTCATAACTGAACTAGGTGTGGTTCCTAGTGCATTGGACCCAATGGTGATCTATTGTGACAACAATGGAGCCATAGCCAATGCTAAGGAACCAAGGTCTCACAAGAATTCCAAACATATTAAGCGCCGGTTTCACTCCATCCGCGAGCATATCAAGGATGGAGATATAAAGATTTGTAAAGTGCACACGGACCTGAATGTAGCAGATCCGTTGACTAAAGTACTCCCTAGGGCAAAACATGATCGACACCAGAACTCCATGGGTGTTAGATTTATCACTATGTAAACTAGATTATTGTCTCTAGCGCAAGTGGGAGACTGAAGGAAATATGCCCTGAGAGGCAATAATAAATTTGTTATTATATATTCCTTGTATATGATAGATGTTTATTTTGCATGCTATAATTGTATTGAGAGGAAACATCAATACATGTGTGTTTAATAAACAAAAAAGGGTTCCTAGTTATGCCTCTCTTATAAACTAGCTTGTTGATTAACAAGATGATCAAGGTTTCCTGATCATGGACATCGGATGTTGTTAATAACAAGGTCACAGCATTTGTGAAATGATGTGATGAACATTCATCCGAAGTATAGCATTACGATCAAGTCATTATGTTTATATTGCTATAACATCATACAAAGTAGTCTTAGTCCTTAGACCATGAGATCATGTTAATTGCTAACACCGGAAGAGTATCTTGATAACATCAAACGTCACACCGTAACAGGGTGACCATAAAGGTGGGTTCAGTGCTATGAAGGTGTTATGTTGAGGCACATGGATCAAGAGTGGAATTTGTCAATCCCGATGACGGATAGATATACTCTGGGCCCTCTCGGTGATATCACATTAAGATAGCTTGCAAGCAAGTGATGTGATCACTAGAATGTTATATCACGGGAACGAGAAAAGAGTGCATGTCGGTAACGAGATCAAACTAGGTATTTGGATACCGATGATCGAATCTCGGACATGTATTATATCATGAGACAAAGGGATTAAATTGCTGACGTTAAAGGTTCTCACGATCACAGAAGTCATCGTTGAATATGCAGGAGTCAGTATGGATCTCTAGGTCCCGCTTCTGGTTATTGATCTGAGAGGAGTCTCAATCATGTCTGTATTATTCGCGAACCATAGGGTGACACACTTAAGGGTTGCCGGACACCATTTAGGAGCACATATGTTCCAGACAAAAGGTTTGCAAAGCGCAGGAAATGTTTCGATAGAAACAGGAATTGTTTCGATAGAAACCGGAATTGTTTCGGGTGAAATTGCAGAAAGTGGTTCTGCATGTGATATTGAAATGTTGCAAGGGGTTTTATGTGAATGTTTGTTAATTAACATAATTAACAAAATTCTGAATAAAATAAATAAAAGAGTTTTATTAATTGAGAGTTGCATTTAATTTGGTGGAAATTAAATACATGCGAGTGGGATTTTGGGTGGAGGCCATGTTTATGTGAGTGGAGAATCACCACATGAATGAAGGAGGGGAGGAGTCCCCCCCCCCTCATGCGCCGGCTATGGGAGGGGAGGGGTCTCCCTCCCTCCTATATAAAGCCCCCCTATCCCCTTTCACAAATCACACCTCCTCGTAAAGCATCTCTCTCCCCCTCTAGATATTCCCCCATGGTCTCGGATTAGCGAGATACATGTTCCCGGTGGCCTTGCGTCTGGAAGGAGTTGCTGCTTCCGCTGATTCGCTGGAGCGAGGAGGTGGAGGTTGTCCGGTGGCTTGAACGTGTGTGCAAGGACGGATGCGCTGCTAATTTGCAGCGCTCGGACTTCCACACGATCTTAAGATCGGCAAGCGTACGACTACATCAACCACGAGTTCCTACTCGTTAACAGAACTGGTTGTCTTCGAGGGTAAGTTCTCCATGGATGTATGTCCACTCGTTGCTTTGTATCTAATAGATAGATCTTGGCGTATAGTTCTCATCGTAGAATTTTTTTTGTTTTCTATGCTGCGGACCCAACAGTCCTCCGCTCGATTTTGGTCGGGGGCTGGTCAAGGCGAAGCGGTGTGATGGCGCTTGTCTGCCAGCGAGCGCGGGACGGGCTGAGGCGAGCTGTCCGTGGTCGACCTAGCGCATGGCGTCGGGCGGCTTGGTACTGGAGCAAACAGGGGAGATGGAGAGAGAGTTAGGGCTGGGGTTTTAGCTGGGGGAACAAGGGGACCAAGTTAGGCCCAAATGGTGGCCAAGCTACTGCTCACTATAGTGTTTTAGGATTTTGCAAGATTTGTGTCTACCACCTGTTTGATGAAATGGCCGAAGGAAGCAAAAGTTTGAATTTTGGTTTCAAATTTTTTGAGTGATCTCCACTAGTACTAGGTAGTATCTGGTTGCAAGGGTTTTGAAAATGGAGTTCAAATGGATGGTTTTTGAAATAGGGGTGATCTAGGCATATGCATTGAATTCAATTTTCACATGCCATTTAAAATAGGTATTTGAATGTTTTTAGCAGATCAAAAAGTGGGCCTTGGTACCTCATTATGTGTACTAGCAAGGGGTGTAAAGATCCAAAATTATTTCTGTTGAGAAATGAGTGCTAGGAACACTCAAAGTAGTGTACTGGATTAAAATGACCAAAATGACCATTTCTCATGTTTAATTGTTTTTTATTTGATTTTCTTTGGGATTTGCTTCGGAAAGAGTTAGATGATGTTTAATTCACCATACAAACATTTTACAACCAAAGAATCACAGAACCATGGCAATTCAAAACAATTCCTAAATTAAATGCACATACACATGAATGCTTTCATTTTTAATTTGGAAAAGTTTTTGTTAACCCTAATTTTGATGATTTGGATCTTGATAAGCTTGGATTGAAGTTTTGGGATGTTACAGCTTGCCTTGTCATTTTGATTATGGGATAGCTCCTGTATCATGTGCAAGGGGTACTCCGTTGGTGGTTCTTTATGATACATATGTACTTACAATGACAAGCTTACTTGTGACTAAAGTTGAGTAGCATGAGGTTCGGTCTTCGTAAGTAAGGGGCATGAGATTTCAGCTTATAACTTGTCAAGCATATCCTCTTAGTTGTGTCACTTTAACCTTAATCGCCTAAAGATGCTTATGATAGGGGCAATGAGAGCTGAAAGCTAATAAGTACCATAATTTTTGGAAGCTCTTTATGAAACTTGAATCTCTCCTTCCTTCAATGAAGGCCTTTCTTTTACTTTTATATTGAGTCTCCACCTTCTACCTTTATGCACCTACTTTGAGAGCATAGTGGCCATTCTTAGTTCTATGTGCATTGTCCCAAGACTTGTTGATTGATGCATAACTTGATATTGCTTGTCCTTAAACTACTTGTATCTAGTCACTCTTATGAACTTTGAAGGTGTCTTGTGCATTTATGTTTGCTACTCTATGAGGGACAAGCTGAATGCCACTATGCTATGTTTTCTTTATGTGAAACAAACAAACGTCTTGCAAAGCATTGTTATGCATGAATCTTTTGTTTGTGCCTTTTCATGTTGCAACATAGTTGCTATGTTTCATTGCTAGAACTTTATCTTTCATGCTATGTTGAAGTACTATGATCCCATATTTCAATGTTTTACAAATACTTTGATCAAGTTTATGATGGTGCATGTCACCTCAAAAATTATTCTTTATTTTTATCACTTACCTACTCGAGGACGAACAAGAGTTAAGCTTGGGGATGTTGATACGTTGCTAACGTATCCATAATTTTTGATGTTCCATGCTTGGTTTTTATCTACTTTCTTATGTTTTGTTCCAACTTTGGAATACTTTTTATACACTTTCTTGGACTAACCTATTAACAAGATGCCACAGTGCATCTTTTCTGCTGTTTTGTGACACATTGCAAATGTATCTATAATTTTTGATGTTCCATGCTTGATTTTATCTACTTTGTAGTGTTTTGTCCACACTTTGGAGTACTTTTCATATGCTTTATTGGACTAACCTATTAACAAGATGCCATAGTGCCAGTTGCCTGTTTTCTGCTGTTTTTGGTTCCAGAAAGTCAGAAAATGAATATTCTCGGAATTGGACGGGACAAAAGCCAAAGTCAATATTTCACCGAGGGGAACACGGAGCCAGAAGACGAGACGGAGAGGGGCCATGGGCCAGCCACACCATAGGGTGGCGCAGGTCCCCCTTGGCCGCGCCACCAGGTGGTGTGGGCCCCTCCGGCCTCCACCGACCTTGCCCTTTCGCCTATCTATTCCTCCCGATGCGAAAAACCCTAAATAGTCAAGCCTCCAGCCACGAAAAGTCCTGCTGCGCCGCCGCCACCGAAGGGGAGATTTGGGGAACAGAAAGTCTCTGTTCCGGTACCCTGCCAGGACGGGGAAGTGCCCCCAGAGCCATCTCCATCGATCTCCACCACCATCTCCATCACCATTGTTGATTCCCATGATGATGAGGGAGTAGTTCTTCCTCGAGGCTAAGGGTTCTATCGGTAGCTATGTGTTCATCTCTCTCTCTATGCATGATCTTATTGAGACCATGATCTTGTAATCTATAGATCTACCTTGCTACTCAAGTGCTTTAATAGATCTCTGCTCTGCCCATGTGTGTGAAAGTGACAGCGTGCACACCATGGTGGCACTTAGGCTAGAGATTACAAATACTTGTTATGAGTTATATTTGGAGTTGGATGTCTTTATGAAATTGTGGTGTTTGTTGGACTCATCTAGTACTCAAGGTGACAGTGTGGGGTTTTCTAGATGGGAAAGATGAACTTTAAGGTGTGCTATTATACCCCTACCATCGATTAGAGTGTCCAACCGGAGAGTAGTATCATAAAGAGAATATATTTATATGAGAGTGTTCACTAGTGAAAGTATGATCCCTAGGCCTTGTTTCTAAGCATTGATACACCGTTTGCCATTAGATATGCTACATGTTTGCTTGCTTCCATCTTTATTTCAGTTTGCCTTTAGTCTCTTCCATGCCATCAAGCTATTTTCTAGCACCGTTGTCTTATATCCATACCATTTGTATTTTACTATCTCTTCGCCGAACTAGGGAACCTATACACCTGACAAGTGTATTGGGTGTGTTGGGGACACAAGAGACTTCTTGTATCTTGATTGAAGGGTTTCTTGAGAGGGAATACCTCTGATCACTTCCTCCCTGAGTTCGATAAACCTTGGGTGATCCACTTAAGGGAAAACTTGCTGCTGTTCTACAAACCTCTGCACTTGGAGGCCCAACAACTATCTACAAGAATAGAAGTGCGTAGACATCAAGCTATTTTCTGGCGTCGTTGCCTGGGAGGTAAGGTCAAATGTACTCACATCCTCCGGTATGAGTGCTCGAAGTTATTTCCTTTAGATTCTGCAATTTTGTCTTTTTGTTTCTTGTTTTCACTAGTTAGGCTTAATGGAAAAAAAATAGAGAGCTTTATAGTATTTATCTTGAGTTAGGATATGAAGTGTTTGAAGAGAAAATTAAGAAACCAATGGAACTTTATTTGCATGCTAATAGCAATGTTGTTAGTATGAATTCTTTGGGCACCATTATTGCTAATGCTATGGAAAAGTCTAAGCTTGGGGAAGCTAGTTTCTATGAAAATGATCTTTTTAGTTCCCCAGCTTTAGAAGATAGCTATTCTATTGCTTATGATGATACTAAACCTCCAATATATGATGATTACAATAATGAATATGATATTTTCAGTCCACCTACTATTGAGGAGAAAATTAATTATGATTACAATATGCCTCCTATATTTGATGATTTTATGGTGATGAGAATAATAATGATAGCTATTTTGTTGAATTTGCTCCCACTACAATTAATAAGAATGACTATGTTTATATGAGGAGTATTAATTCTTTTATGCATGTGGCTCATGATAAGAATGTTTTATGTGATAGTTATATTGTTAATTTTATTCATGTTGCTACTGAAAGTTATTATGAGAGAGGGAAACATGGTTCTATGCATCTCAATAATATTAAGTTTCCCCTCTTTATGTTGAAATTTTTGAAGTTGCACTTGTTTTGCTTTCCTTTGCTTGTTGCTTTGTGCTTTCATGACTTGTTTCTTTACAAGATTCCTATGCATAGGAAGTGGGTTAGACTTAAATGTGTTTTGAATTTGCTTCTTGATGCTCTCTTTTACTTCAATTCATATTCTTTTGTGAGCATCTTCTCAAACTATCATGCCTAACTTAAAGGTGTTAAAGAAAAGTACTTATTTGGAGATAACCCAAAAGTTTTAGATGAGTCTTGAAAGTTATTACTTCTGTAATAACCACTCCTTATCCTTTTTATTTGCTTTTTGTGCCAAGAGTAACCTCTAATAAGAGGGAAGTAATGCTTGGGAAAGTTGCTGTCCCGAAACAGATTTTTGTGCTTCACCGTAAAAAGTCGTGTAAAATCTCTATACGTCCTTTTGAGGCGTGAATTTTTGTGCTTATGCCCCATGTTGTTATCTAACTTTCGTTAGTTCAACACTTTTTATTTGAGCAACAGAAGGTCTACGAAAAAATTCGTCTTTACCTGCTAGTCTGTTTTGACAGATTTCTTCCATTTTCTGCATTTGCTTCTTGTTGGTTCCTTTTTTAGTTCTTTTGGGGAATTAAACTTTTTGAGAGAAATGCTACAGTAGCTTGTGTTTTAATGGCAGTTTATTGGTGTTAGAACTGAACCTAAGGACTTATTATCTTGAGTGCACTAATATTGCTAATAAAGATTGTGTGAAGTTTTGTATGAAGGAAAAATTTCAGATGTATGGAAGAAACGAGTAATGAGATGAAGGATGGACTAAATCTCAAGCTTGGGGATGCCACGCGTGTCACCCTAAGAAATATCCAAGAAGTACAAGCGTCAAAGCTTGGGGATGCCTTGGGCATCCCCTTGTTCATCAATAAAAATCCCAGGTTTCTTCCAAACACTTTATTTTTATTGTTTCATGCACAGTTATGTTGTTCTTGGAGCGTCTTCGTTTTTCGTTTTTGGTTTTTCGCTCGCTTGGTTTTCTTAGTTTGCTGAATAAATTGGTTGGACCCCCTCTTTCATACATTGGTTTTCAAATAGTTTGGTTTAGTTTGTAAAAGAGTAGGAAAGCTCATGCTTAAGTGGTAAAGCGAGCTTGTTTTTGACAGTGGCCTATGCTTTGTCATGCCATGCTTGATATTGTTTTGGATTTATGCTTAGTATTCTTTGTTGTAGCATGACATGTTATAAACAATTGAGATTGCTTAATGTGCCTTGGATGAATCATGCGTTGTTTTAGCATATTAAAGCATAGTATAGTGGTATTCTCCTTTGATGCTTTATTTGGGTTGACTTGGAGCATGCTCACACCATGTTATGACTATCTCAAGTCACCATAAGCCTTTATGATCCTTTAGCTTTCAACTTGTAGTATCACTTTATGCTTTGATCAATGATGTTTTGTCGCTCTGCATGATTATGGCCAATATTGCTCTCTTAGTTTGTCGCTCCCAGTCTTTTGCTAGCCTCCACAACCAAGTATGAGTTCCACTCATGCATCCAACTCCCTAAACCAAGTTATTCAAAAGAGTCCATCATACCTACCTACTAGCTCATGTTATTCCAAGTATATTCATGCTTTTGTTTACCTTTCGAATTAAACTTGTTATGAGAAAACTAGTGATTAAAGCTCTCACGAACTTGATGGCACACTTTACCTTTTTGCATTTAATAAACTTGAACCATTGGGTCCTTCTTTGTTGCGTATATGCTTGCGCTTTATAAGTTGAAATTAGCAGAACCATGTATCATGGGGAACGCTTTCAACATTGCACTTGAACTTTGTACCCCATTGATATCATGTTCTTTTGCTTATGGATCCCGGCGGTGTGAAATAAAAGTGGAACTTGTAAGATCATGGAGTTTGTATGTGTGTTAGAGAAACGCCTGGGCCACTAGCCTAAGCCATGCCTAATCATGGTGAAAACTTGCAGCATCACCATAATAAGCACTCTATGAAGCATCCTCAATAAAAACCTATGCAAATAGCAAATAAAAAGTTCGCTGAGATGCTCATTGTCTGCTTGCCTTGTCATTTTGATTACGGGATAACTCCTGTGTCATGTACAAGGGGTACCCCATTGGTGGTTCTTTATGATACATATGTACTTACAATGACAAGAGCTTACTTGTGACTAAAATTGAGTAGCATGAGGTTCGGTCTTCGTAAGTAAGGGGCATGAGATTTCAGCTTATAACTTGTCAAGCATATCCTCTTAGTTGTGTCACTTTAACCTTAATCGCCTAACGATGCTTATGATAGGGGCAATGAGAGCTGAAAGCTAATAAGTACCATAATTTTTGGAAGCTCTTTATGAGACTTGAATCCCTACTTCTTTCTATGAAGGCCTTTCTTTTACTTTTTTGTTGAGTCTCCACCTTCTATCTTTATGCACCTACTTTGAGAGCATAGTGGCCATTCTTAGTTCTATGTGCATTGTCCCAAGACTTGTTGATTGATGCATAGCTTTGGTATTGCTTGTTTTAAACTATTTGTATCTAGTCAGTCTTATGAACTTTGAAGGTGTCCTATGCATTTATGTTTGCTACTCTATGAGGGACAAGCTGAATGCCACTATGCTATGTTTTCTTTATGTGAAACAAACAAACGTCTTGCAAAGCATTGTTATTCATGAATCTTTTGTTTGTGCCTTTTCATGTTGCAACATAGTTGCTATGTCTTATTGCTAGAAATTTATCTTTCATGTTATGATTGAAGTACTATGATCCCAGCTATGAATGTTTTGCAAATACTTTGATCAATTTATGTGGTGCATGTCACCTCAAAAATTATTCTTTTTATCACTTACCTACTCGAGGACGAGCAGGAGTTAATCTTGGGGATGTTGATACATTGCAAATGTATCTATAATTTTTGATGTTCCATGCTTGGTTTTATCTACTTTCTTGTGTTTTGTCCACACTTTGGAGTACTTTTCATATGATTTCTTGGACTAACCTATTAACAAGATGCCACAGTGCGAGTTGCCTATTTTCTGCTGTTTTTGGTTCTAGAAAGTCAGAAAATGAATATTCTCAGAATGGGACGGGACAAAAGCCAAAGTCAATATTTCACTGAGGGGAACACGGAGCCAGAAGACGAGACGAAGAGGGGCCAGGGGCCAGCCACACCATAGGGTGGTGCGGGTCCCCCTTGGCCGCGCCACCAGGTGCTATGGGCCCCTCCGGCCTCCACCGACCTTGCCCTTTCGCCTATATATTCCTCCCGATGCAAAAACCCTAAATAGTCAAGCCTTCAGCCACGAAAAGTTCTGCTGCATCGCCGCCACCGAAGGGGAGATTCGGGGGACAGAAAGTCTCTGTTGCAGCACCCTGCCGGGACGGGGAAGTGCCCCTGGAGCCATCTCCATCGATCTCCACCACCATCTCCATCACCATTGGTGATTCCCATGATGATGAGGGAGTAGTTCTTCCTCGAGGCTAAGGGTTCTACCGGTAGCTATATGTTCATCTCTCTCTCTATGCATGATCTTATTGAGATCATGAGCTTGTAATCTATAGATCTACCTTGCTACTCAAGTGCTTTAATAGATCTCTGCTCTCCCCATGTGTGTGAAAGTGACAGCGTGCACACCATGGTGGCACTTAGGCTAGAGATTACAAATACTTGTTATGAGTTATATTTGGAGTTGGATGTCTTTATGAAATTGTGGTGTTTGTTGGACTCATCTAGTACTCAAGGTGACAGTGTGTGGTTTTCTAGATGGAAAAGATGAACTTTGAGGTGTGTTGTTATAGCCTACCATCGATTAGAGTGTCCAACCGGAGAGTAGTTAAGAGTAGTGTCATAAAGAGAATATATTTATGTGAGAGTGTTCACTAGTGAAAGTATGATCCCTAGGCCTTGTTTCTAAGCATTGATACACTATTTGCCATTAGATATGTTACATGTTTGCTTGCTTCCATCTTTATTTCAGTTTGCCTTTAGTCTCTTCCACGCCATCAAGCTATTTTCTAGCACCGTTGTCTTATATCCATACCACTTGTATTTTACTATCTCTTCGCCGAACTAGTGCACCTATACACCTGACAAGTGTATTGGGTGTGCTGGGGACACAAGAGACTTCTTGTATCTTGATTGCAGGGTTGCTTGAGAGGGAATACCTTTGACGACTTCCTCCCTGAGTTCGATAGACCTTGGGTGATCCACTTAAGGGAAAACTTGATGCTGTTCTACAAACCTCTACACTTGGAGGCCCAACAACTGTCTACAAAAATAGAAGTGCGTAGACATCATTTTGGTTCCAGGAAAAGTCAGAAAATGAATATTCTCGGAATTGGACGGGAGAAAAGCCAAAGTTAGTTTTTCACCGAGGGGGACACAGAGCCAGAATACGAGACGGAGAGGGGCCAGGGTGCCGCCACACCACCTGGCCGCGTGGCCAAGCCTGGCCCGCACCAGGGGGTGGTCTGGCCGCCCCAGGCACCCCCTGGGCCTCCCCTTTCACCTATAAGATGCCTCCGATACAGAAACCCTAAATACCTGATCAAAATTCCACGAAAGAGTCTGTAACCGCCATCATCTCCATCCCTAGATCGGGAGGGATCTGAAGCTCTTTCCGGCACCCTGCCGGAGGGGATAATTCACCCTAGAGGCCTTCTTCATCATCATGCAAGCCTCCGGTGTATTGCGTGAATAGTTCATCCTCAGACTACGGGTCCATGTAGTAGCTAGATGGTTGGTTCTTCTTCTTTGTGCTATCATGTTTAGATCTTGTGAGCTCCGTTCATGATCAAGATCATCTATTTGTAATCTTACATGTTGTGTTTGCGGGATCCGATGGATATTGAGATGCTATGTCAGATTGATTATTAATTATATCATGTCTTTGTTATTTGTGATCTTGCATGCTTTCTATTGTTAGTAGCTATCTTGGCCAAGTAGATGCTAGCAACTCCAAGAGTTAGTATTTATGGTCGATAGTGGGTTCATGCCTCTAGTAATCTGGGGAAGTGACAAAAATCTCTAAGGTATTAGATGTGTTGTTGCTACTAGGGAGAAAACAGCAATCCTTTGTTCATAGAATAATCGTATTGTTTACTTTACACACAATGTGTAATGCAATTATCTGTTGCTTGCAACTTAGGGGGTTCGGATGATAACCTGAAGGTGGATTATTAGTCATAGATGCAGTTGGATTACGGTCTATGTATAATGTTGTAATGCCCAATCGAATCTCAAAGGAGTCAATATGATTATTATATGCATGTATTCTTTCTCGATGTTTGTCAATCCCCGCTGTAATTTGTTCACCCAACATGTCATCTATCTTAAGGAGAGCCACCACTAGTGAACTATGGACCCCGGTCCTTTCTTTTATCATCAATCTACAACTGTTTAATGTTTTCTGTTTACTTTCTGCAAGCTTTTACTTTCTTCCACTCGATATGTTTAATCCTTTGTTTTCAGCAAAACCAGTGAGATTGACAACCTCACTGTAAGTTGGGGGCAAAGTTCGGTGGTTGTGTTGTGCAGGATTCTAAGTTGAAAACAACACCTTGGAGGTGTTTCCTTGCTCCTACTGGTTCGATAACCTTGGTTTCATAACTGAGGGAAAACTTGCTGCTGTGCTCATCATACCTTCCTCTTGGGGTTCCCCAACGAGCTCGATATATTTTGGGCCATCATGCCTGCTCAGTGTTTTTGAAGGATTAACGAGGTCGAGACATCCTAGGGTTTGCATATTACAAGTGAACACAAATTTGGTGACACTATGATCATGCACTGCCAGCCTGAACAACTCCACTTCAATGATCCTATATCCTCATGTAGGAACAAGGGGGCTCTTCAAACAACTTGAATGCTCAATTTGGGTTGGGTTAGCTCCTTTATATAGGTGAAGCATCTAATTTGTACCTGTGATGGTTCTCTGATTTGGTAGTATTGAGTTTTGAATCTTCATCTATCTGTCTTTGTACTTGAAAATCTTTCTTATTTTTTGATGATAATGTTGATGATGACGATGACAAAATTAAAGGGAATCAAACAAATTTGTTTGGTTCATGTGCAATATAAGAAGATTTCCGTGTTTATAATTTTACAACATTTATTTATACAATTACCTACATTACTTGTTGTCAACGTGATCTTTTGAACATATCATTATGGGCACTCATCTATGAAGTTTAGTAGTAATTAGCCTAGGTATGCTCTTTAGGCACTACTAGAAGGATCTTGTGCGTGTTGCTGCGCTATTTTTTTATGTTGATTTTTTACGTGGTGTGTGAACATTTGGCTTCATGTGGAATAGCACACCTACAAGTGCAATATATTGTACTATATTTCAGCTTCTTTTTAAGATAATATATTGCTAACTGCACTATAATCAAATGAGTGGTATGAAATGCTCTTCGACTCACTCACCATAGTATATGAATAACATTTAGTCCAAAATTATTAGATTTGATCCAACATATCTGCCATATTGATTGCATTGATTAAAAAAATAGAGACATGAAATATTTTTTCCTAATTAGACATTGAACATTTAATTGCCTACACAGTGTATCAAGTAAGCAGTGCCTAAACAAGTGTACTATTGAAGCAATACATTGTTGGCAAATATTAATACAATAGGGTAAGTATCTGTAATTTTTTATAAATAGAGAGAGCAAAAAGATACATCAGTCCAGTATTATAAAGGCAACTAACTCTAGTACACTAACGACAGTAGGAACTCCTCATGACTGGGGAGATAAGTGCTCCAACAATAAGAACACACAGAGCTGACCAACATTAGTACACTAATTAAACTATAACTTTTTTTGCATCAGGGCAAGGAAGGGAAAGTAGCATAAAGTTAAACATATTTATTTAATAGGCAATAAAATTGGTTAATATGTGTTATCAGCAACAAAACAACCTGTAAGATAAGTTGCAACAAAAATAAAAAGTTTGAGTGTAATATCTTGCAAAAAAGTGCAAATCACATTTAAAGAGAACTTCACAAGCAAGTAATGGTCTTGGGTGTCAAGCTTAATGCACTAACCAACTATTTCAAAAGACCGATCTGATGAAAAGTGGTAGAGAATCCACTTATACACTTCAACACCCCTCCTCACGTGTGATGGGAAGACAAGTCAACACGTGTAAACTCAGAGGCATGGCTCAAGAGGCTAGTGCGTGGACGGAGGGGGCACCAACAATTTTTAGGAAAAACTGCACTGCACAGGAGTCGAACTCGAGACCCTTGGCTCTAATACCATGTCAAGTTTAATGCACTAACCAACTATTCCGATCTGATAGAAAATGGTAGACAATCCACTTATCACTTCAACATTGGGAACTTGGATCAACCACTCTGAACCTCGACGCCACATCTTAGTTCTTATATTCATGGGGATGTTCTCAATGATTAGAGTGTGGTACGACAAAGAATTCTCCATTATTTTTATAAATAACAAAATGCTACATGTATGTTGATTTCTCAATGATCCATGTGTCCCTTTAATCAGAACCTTTTGTGTAATGGCCTCAAAAATTTATTTAGTTCCCCTTTCCCTTCCATGTGGATCTAAAATCTACCCCTTCTAATAGTGAATCTTGTGTAGATTTAAAATGTTAACCCTCTACGGTTTCACAGTACATCTCATCAATGAGTATCATATGAACAAGAGGATTTCATATATCCATCAGGTCAAATCTCTTAGTAGATAGTGTGCACATTCCATAACAATCACCACTTCACCGAACGTTTTAACCTTTTTTGACCTGCCAATTTTTTTAACCTTTGTTGTGTTGTATTACCGTCACCTTCGATAGGTCTTGTCTTATCAAAGAAGGGGCTTATTTCATCTAAATTAAAGAAAAAACCTATGTTTTGAGCTTTTTTTTAATAAATTAGAATATAGAAGAATTCAACTGACCTTAGTCTTGTTTCCAAATTCTACTTAGAAACATTTTTCACTAACTCTAAACTTCTAGATGTTGTTTCGGGTGCAGTAATAGTAGTAGCAGTATCCCACATTCTCATGCAAGCAGCTAAACCTTTAGTCACTGAGGTAGCACGGACCCATGTCAAGACATCTAGAAATCATACATAAATCACTCAGAAGAACATATATAACTCATTCTAGTTTAGTCAAATAAGCATAAAGATTGATATTACACAGTTGCACTCACATTTGTGCCGTCTAAACTTCTAACGCTAAAAATAACAGGCTACCTTTCTATGCATAAGTCTAGTGATAAAACAAAAAAAATCACTATGTCTACCATTGGTGTGTAAAAATAATGGGTAGGTACATATGGATATGGCATATCATACTCTGTCTAAACTTGCCAAAATAATTTTTATGGAATAAAATTTAGAAGGCATCAGGAAGAAGCTAACAGTTTTGAAGCTTGTTTACTTTCTTTTCGATAGAATAAACTTGCTAACATGAAACAAACAAATGAAGTTATTTACCATGCTCCTCAAATAACTATAAGGATAGTTACCTTGTACTTCCAGCAGTCCCTGTTTTTTAGCTTGCTAGTTGGAGTATTAACTAAAACTAAAACGAACACTTCCGTTGGTACAGGAGAGGCAAGATAACATCTAGCATTACTTAAGCACCGATCATAGAACAACTTGCCAACATGGGGTCAGACAATCATCTCAATTTGAGAGCCAAAACAAAGAAATGGCAACACTAAATCATAACAAACGTACTATCAGCTGCTCCAAAACATTGTAGATGCAATATCCTTTATTTGAATAACTATAAGTGTATGGATTACATGAACATTGAAGGAAGTGAAGATGCATGGTATTATTAAAGGGAAAAATGCATCTAATAGAAATAATATTCAGCAAGCAGATAACGTCACATCGTGCCATTGGATCCACTGGGTGTGAATTTTCACCAATGCATAGAAAAAGACAACCAGCAAATTCCTATTCTTCAGAGGTAATTTCAAGATAAGATGGTACTTAAAAGTTAAAGTAATTGGTACTATTAAACTCTAATCTCGTTTGGCACATCCATTGTGTCAGTAGTATATCCTCTTACTTCTGGATGGTTGTGTCAAAATCCAGTTGGGTGTTCATGCACTTGATCACCGTTACTGATTTTATTTAACGCCAACTATAAATTTTTAGGGTTCCTAATTGTTTCTTCTGTTCTAGGATAACCACTGACAATTTGCAATCAAAGCTTCTTTTCTACTGGGCTTGAAGGTGTATTGGTCTTCGGAGTAAATTAATGGCAACAATGTATATATTCCTTTCTTCTGGACTTAAAAATTGGATTGGTTAATATGAATGATGGATAATGTCCCACAACGAAATGATCCAACTGAACTCCATACCCAAATTAATAGAAACAATTTATATATGCCTTTTACTGATAATATTTTCATTCGACCAAGATACTTACTTATGTCAACCTGAAGTTAAAAAATAGTGTCCACTCTACATCTTATGAAAGGAGGTAATGCATTCTAAAGCAATTGGTAAAGAAAAGAAATATCAAAGGCAAAAGAAAGATGAATCGATGCAGTTGTACTTTGGTGTCTCATTAGTGGGTACAACAAAGAAGGATTAACCACTCACATACCTTTATGTCAAAACCGGCTGGCATGCTTGGCCCACACCAGTGTTGAGGACGATCAGCTACTCAGCATAATGTCGATGCCACACTATGCCACCCATAGCCACCACCCACTGCACTCCTCTCTGGTTCCACCCGCCGACCAATCTCATAACAGAAAGAAAATTAGTCATAAAATGTTCAAATAAACCAACACATAGGAGCTATCTACTCTTGAACTATAAACATTTTAGAATTGAAGCTTCTAATCTTGGATGAATTAAACGATGATGTAAGGAATGCCAGATAATTCCAATGATGCACGTGAAGACATGTACAACTGAATTCAGAATTCAGTGAACTGATAAGTTTCTATAAAAAGTTCAAAACTTTGGTGATCCAAACTTTAATACTTAATACAGAGTGCCTTCTTTGCCACAAACCACAACGAACAACAGAATGTTGCTTGAGGTATCTCGGGCATAGGAAGACACAAAGTTTAGCACATGTATGCTTGCAAGAATAGAACACAGTCGGATACAAAAGCCTGTATCAGCAATGAGCTCCCAACACAAGGACTATTAACCACAACCTGTGGTGCAGCTGTAATTTTTATTTGTCCAGGCGCAAGACAACTCCCCTTTGCATTTTGAACCTCACTAGACGTTTGGCAAAATGGACTGAGAATTAGCATAAAAATCAAAAACTGAACATAATCAATAAAAGAGTCTCCTTTGGCAAAAACTGAATAATCATGAAGATGATATAATATCCACAAAATAAAAGGAGATTTTGTTTTCACATTATGATCAGTACAATTCAACAGGTTTAGAAGCTAATCAGATCATATTTGCCCAAATTTATCTTCAAGATAAGTAATCAAGTCTATATATATACTCTACCCACAAAATTTGCTACCAGCTCTTGTTTAAGAGAAAATTGTGAGAACATTGTTTGGCTACCAAATTAGCTTCAGATCTAGTTTAAGAGAAGATTGAACCATGCACCTAGTCTGAAAGTTTTTCCCATGTACGCTAATCATTGCCTTCCTATTTGCTTGATATCATGTGAACGCATGTAGATGCTTCACTTATGATGGTCGATGCCTCACATTTTACAGGTTTTGCCATGCACAATAAATTATCTCAAATCTTTTTAACACATAGGATGTAAATTCACTCAAATATTTGCTGACATATATTTTTGAAACACCATGGCTATACTTCAGAAATACAAACTCATGAAGAAATGACATCAAAATTAGTGAGAGTGAACGGACAATTTTGTAAGTTGCTTCAGTAATACTTGAATTGTTTCATATCCAAATATTGGACCGATGAAAACAGAGCCAACCACAACCAAAGTAATAGAAAAGAACAGAACCCTGAATGGTACAGGAGCTAGCTAAGGACAACCTTCAGCAGGCTGCGATACATATAAACACCTCGGCAGATTTGAGCACAAATTCATTTCAGACATACATGGTGCACACATGAAGATGTATTGCGCTGCATAACGAATCTTATAAACGAATCGTGCACTAGAGCGAAAAGTACAGTTCAAGCATATCGGCGAGTTGTCAATGGAAAAAAATCTGAAAGAGGAACGGCGACTGCACCTCATGTCGAAGCACATCCGTGTGCACCTCTTGTGAAACAAACTACAACATGTCTGATTCCACCTGCCACAGTGTGGCTCACCATGATGCCGACACAACCCACAATACCGCCCAAACCCACCAGTCAGGCTGCCTGACATCGAGGCAACATGCCGTGAAGTTCACCGGCGTTGATGCCGATATAGCCTGCCAAGCCCAACCACTACTCACCTAGCCACCAAGGTTGCCCGCCATGCACCCCGCCTCAATCCGCTGGAATCCAGTGTTTCCGCTGCTCTCCATAGTCCGTCCATTGCAAATCACGCCTCAATCGCCAAAATCCACGGATGCCGCCTCTCGCCATGGACCACCAGCCGCGGGAGACAACCGGCTGGGAGACGGAGACGATGAAGACACGGGATTGGGCACTTGCAATTAAAGGGGATGGGAGGAAGACCATAGGACGGGTATGGAGCGGCGAATAAGGATGACTTTGCCTGATTTGCTCGACCGAGGAGCCGCCTTGACGCACGAACCACCTCAATGCTCGCGTTCTTGAAATAAATAAAAAATAACAAATCCAGACATGTAGGAATAAAATCAGCGCTCAATTGTGGAAGCAAACATAGGCTCTCAATTCTAGGGAGTTTCTTCTAAGATTGCTAATTTTTTAGGAAGAACATTGCTTTCTGTTGGAGTTTGGACACGTTTTAATTCGACAAATTCCGGGGAGTTTCTTCTAGGACGCACGGGTATTTAAGCTAGTACTCTCTTCGTTTCAAAATATAAGATGTTTTAAGTTTGTAAAATGAGTGTATCTGGACCTCTTTTAATATGTAGGTTCATCTAGATTTAAAGTGAACTTATATACTCCCTCCGACCCATATTAGTTGACTCAAATTTCTCTAGATTCGGATGTATGTACCATTAAAACATGTCTAGATGCATCCGAATCTAGAGAAATTCAAGTCAACTAATATGGGTCGAAGGGAGTACTAAAAAGGTCTAGATACAGTTATTTTACAAAACTAAAACATCTTATATTTTGAAACGGAGGGAGTATATTAGTAATCAGGTTCTGGGAGCCAGCATCTAAAAAAAAAGGTTCTGGTAGTCAGATTAATTAAGCATAATTGCCACGTTAAATTGGTACTAATTACCGGATTCCTAGTACATCCTTAGCTGTTGTTCGATGATTCCATGATTCTCCAAACAAATGGAGACACATGAAACCAGGAATCACTCCAGATTAAGTTCACATGTAGAAAATGGACAACTATCTCCGTGAAAAAAATCCAGAGCACGATAGCAAAAAAATAGAGAAGCAGGAAAGTGGAAAACTCGGGCGGGCAATGCGCCGGTCTCCAGATTCTTCACCGCCCGCACGCCTCCCCATGCTTATCGTTGGTGGCTTCTTGTGCTCAACGCCGGCGACCTCCTCGGGCTCGATGCCGCAGCCTTCTCGTGCTCGACGGCAGCTTCTGCAGCCTGCTTGCGCTCGGCGGTGGCCTCCTCGTGCTCGACGCCGCACCCTTCTCGCACTCGACGGTGGTCTCGTCGCTCACGAACCCATAGCTAGGGATGGAAGCCCCGTCTTCGTGCTCGTCGGTCGCCCCGACGCGTGCTCTTCTGGGGAGGTCTCCACAGTCGCGTGCTCCTAGTTGTCGGCATCACCACGCTAGCGACGGCGGACTCCTCCTCGTGGTCAGCGCCGGCCTAGCGGAGCTCTCCCTGCGATAGAGGCGGGCGCCTCCTCCTCGCGCTCGGTGGCGGCGTCCTGGCAGAGCTCTCTCCGCGCTGGAGGCAGGCGCCTCCTCCTCGCGCTCGGCGGCGGGGGCATGGTGGAGATCTCCTTGCGCTGGAGACCGGCGTCTCCTCCACACGCTCGTCAGCTCCGGCGCGATTTGGTGAAGAAAAAAAATGTGTGGTGAGGAATAACACAAGGGGATAAGAGATAAGGTGGACATATACTAAGCGAAGCAAGCTGTTTTTGCGAATCTCAAGCGTGTCGCACAGAAGAGAGACGCGTGCGACGCCTCCTGTTATATTTTCCTATCTATCTATCTATCTATATACTCCCTTTCTTCGGAAATATAAGAAATTTTAGTTTTACAAAATAAATGTATCTAAAGTTTTTTTAGTATACACTAAAAGACATCTAGATACGTTAGGTTTACAAAGCTTAAACGTCTTATATTTTCGAAAGGAGGAAGTATCTATCTTCTATCTATCTATACTATCTTCTATCTATCTATATTATAATAGGTTCGCTTGACTCGTATTTTTGTTCCGATTTTCTCCTGGCCGATTTTGCCCCTCCACCGAATAGGTAATTACCCGCCTATGCCACTGTAAATAAAAAGGTCCAGCGAACTGGTCCTCCCTTTACTCTCCCCCATGGATCCCCGCGAAGGAGCGAGCAAGCCTGCCCCCGGCCTGCCCTGGTCACCTTCTTCGGCCTTCCTACATCTCCGAACGGCTCCGACCGTAACTCTCCAATATCCGCCTGTACGCCGAGATCCACTACGCCCGCTTCGTCTCTTATTCCTTAGGATTAGCCCCTTTAATAAATTGGATCTGAGTCATCGGTGGTTTATTCTCCCCCTTTTGGTGCTATCTAGGGAAGCTAAGCTAGAGGCTTCAGGAGCTAGAGATGTGTGGAGTATCGATCTAATTCCAGTGGTGCATGCGTTCGAAGATGCACAAGTTATTGATGAATCTAAACAATGAGGCTGTTAGAGCATGTACGATGGAGAGTGCTTAGAGTGATGCTTATAAAAACAAACCAGACTTTTTCTTAAGCACCACTGCTTATTTCTATAGGAAAGGTGCCTAGTTAAGCATATTCCTTGATAAATAAGCACCATTGCTTAAGTCTAAACCGGTTTATTTTCATAAGCCTCCTTAGAACATCTCTAGCAGTGCCCGTAAATAGCCCAAAACCGTAAAATCACCGCCGTTTATCGGTGCCCTGAAAAATCGCGCGCCGATCAGTGCCCGTAAACCCCCTCCGGCCCGAAAAACGATTTACAGGGCGCGCCAAATATCGCCGACGGAACATGTGATGCGCGGGGCGAGAGGGCGAACCGAGCGGCAGCCTCTATCCGCGCGGGAGCGTTGGCGCGCTGAAGTTTCAGCCGGCCCTATCTTCTTCCTCTCCAACTCTCCTCAAATCCATTTGTCCCGCGCCGCCACTGCCGCCGATCATACCTGGCCAACGGGCCAGCCCACGGCACGGCACGACCCGCTAAGGAATTAGCGTGCCTGGCAAGGCACGGCCCACCTGGGCACGTTAAGCTAACAGGTCATGCCGTGTCGGCCCGTGGGCTTCACCTCGAGGCCCAGACACGCCACGTTAGCTAAACGGACCATACGTGCCAGCCCGTAGGCCTTTTTATACTTTTTTTTACTAAAATTCATATACAAAATAGAAATAATGGTATAAAATTGAAAAAATGAAAAAAAACTTTAACGGGTCGTGCCGCGCCGGCACGTGGGCTTGGGGTAGCAGCCCAGGCACAACCCGTTAAGTGGCGTGCCGGGCCGGCCCGTTGATACGTCCAAAACGTATCTACTTTTCCGAACACTTTTGCTATTCTTTCTCCTCTATACTTGTGTGATTTGGATACAACTAATGTGGACTGACGCTGTTTTTAGCAGAATTGTCTTGATGTCTACTTTTTGTACAGAAAATCAACTATCAGGAAAAATCCCGGAAAATATGCCAAAAATCATATTTCACCCGAAGACTCCAGGAGCCAGAGTATAAGACGGAGAAGAGCCAGGGGGAGGCCACACCACCTGCTGGCGCGGGCCAGGCCAGGCCGCGCCAGGGGGTGGTGTGGGCCCCCCAGGCAACCCCTTGGCCTCTCTCTTCGCCTATAAGAAGCCTTCTGACCTAAAAACTTTGAGGGGTTCGACGTTTTTCCAGAAGGAGTTCCGCTCCGCCGCCACCACCAGATTTCACGAAACAGCATCAGAAACTCCGTTCTGGTACCCTGCCGGGACGGGGAATTGGAGGAGATTATCGCCATCATCATCACCATCGCTTCTCCATCGACCATCTATGTTTTCCTCATCTATGAGTGAGTAATCCCCCGCTGTAGGCTATGGGGATGGTAGGGATTGGATGAGATCGTTCATGTAATGGCATCAGATTGTTAGGGCATGGTGCCTACTATCTTTTATTAGTGCTTTATGACTTTGTTGCAACTTGTTGTGATTAATGCTTATCAGTAGGGCCCGAGTGCCATGATTTTCAGATCTGAGCATGTTATTGATTCATTATAATAGTATTGTTTTTGGTCTTATCTACAAGTTGTATACACACGTTGTTGTCCGGAACCAATGGCCCCGAAGTGACATAAATCGGGATAACCGGAAGGAAAAGGCTTTGATGTGAGGATCACATGTGTTCACGGAGTGTTAATGCTTTGCTCCGGTGCTCTATTAAAAGGAGCACCTTAATTGCCAGTAGTTCCCTAGAGGCCCCGCTGCAAACGGGCTGGCAGGATAAAAGATGTTGTGCAAGTTTCATTGCGAGCACGTATGACTATATATGGAACACATGCCTAGGATTGTCTAGTACTTGGATGCTTTATCTTATTTATCTGCAATTGCCCTATGTTCTAATTGCTATTGGAATTGTCTTGTCCATGCAACGCCCATCCATCCCTATGCCTATCGCACTCGAATCCCACTATTTACTGCTTTTGTTACTACTGTCTTTGCTTTACTACTGCTGTTACTTTACTATTCCTACTATAAAACGGTTGCTACTGATAAACTGCTGTGGGCAAGATTGTTTCCAGGTGCAGCTGAATTGACAACTCAGTTGTTAAGGCTTATAAATATTCTTTGGCTCCCCTTGTGTCGAATCAATAAATTGGGTTTCACTTCCCTCGAAAATACTGCGATACACCCCCTATACTTATGGGTCATCAAGACTATTTTCTGGCGCCGTTGCCAGGGAGCATAGCTTTATTTATCAAGTTCACTTGGATTCTCTATTGTTCGCTGCTATCCGTCCATCATGGGTAAGTCTCGTGATGGCAATGTTCCTATTTTATCATCCACTACAAGAAGAGGTACGATTCTGAACACCTCCGCTGCTCTTGATTCACCGTCTATTATGAGTAAGTTTCTTACACCACCACATACACATGCTACACACACTGCTACTACTGCTGAATCTGAAACTTCTGATGCTTATGATGCTGCTTCTACTGTGCTTGATAAGAGTGGTTCATTAGGTCCTTTCCTAGATGCTACGATTGCTAGAACTATAGCTGGAAATACCGAAACTCCTAATGAAGACACTACCACACCTGTTAGCTCACCTGAGTCTAGTGAGAGTTATGATATTGAACATGGTTATGTTGAGATGACCGATGAGTTTATTAAAGAATGTAAGAACACCCATGATAGGAGCGTTGCTAAGAGTCTCCTTGAGAGGCATACTATTAGACCCAAATTGTCTCCTATTGCTAAGTTTGCTGCTTCTCCCATAAACATTACAGATGAAGATTATGATTTCTCTCTCGATCTATCTTACATAGCTATTGTCGAGAAAGAACCTTTTTGTGGGACTAAGAATGAAAGTGCGGTAGCACATATGAATGAACTTTCTACCATGAGTGGCTTGTTTTCTGATGATATTAAGATGCGTACTTACTTTGTTGCTAAGATTTTTCCCTTTTCACTGAAAGGAGAAGCTAAAACTTGGTTTAGTAATTTACCTCTTGGATCTATCGATAGCCCTGAGTGCTTGATTAGTACTTTCCTGCAGAAATATTTTCCTCCCAGTGCTAGACATGCTATTTTGCAGGAACTTTTTGATTTTAAATAGGGGGAAAAAGAGGTATTGCCCGAATCTTGGGCAAGGTTTTATGCTTTGATTCATGCATAGGCTGGAAGTCCATTACCTAAGAATGAGCTTCTTGATATATTTTATAATGGACTAACCGAAGAATCTAGGACATACCTAGATAGTTGTGCTGATTGTGTTTTCAGGAATAGGACTCCTAAGGAAGCTGAGGAATTAATGGCTAAAATAAGCAAGAATTATGAAGATTGGACTCCTCCTAAACAAGCTATACCTGAAGTAATTGTACCTGAACCATCTATTCTCGTGCCTATTCCAACATCAAAGAAGAGGGGAGTTATTGAATTAAATGATGAAGTGATGAAGGAAGCTAAGAAATGTCTTAAGGAGAAGGGAATTAAAGCTGCAGATGTCAAGAATTTACCTCCTATAGAAGAATTATGTAACCTATTCCTATTGAGGTACACTCTCTCCAACACTTTGATGAAGGTGATATCCCTTACTCTAAACCTCCTGATCAATGCTTAGAAGAATTTGATATCTTTATTGTTAAGCAAGATAACTTTAATAAAATGGTGCAAAATCATCTAATGGAAAACACTAGAGCTATTGTTGAGTTGAAAGATATTGTGGAAATAACCTCTAATGATGTTAAAATGATTGTTAAACACTTTCAAATGGTTCAAACTCAAATAGATCAACTCGTTAAAGTGCAAAACGACTTGCTAGTTAATGCTGCTAAAGAAAAACATGCTTATGAAATTAGAACTAGAAGTGGTGCTGCTACCCAGGATCCTCTATATCCTGAGGGGCATCCCAAAAGAATTGAGCAGGATTCTCAACAAGCTGAAAATAGTGGTTCTACTCGTAAGAAAAGGAAAAAAGAAACATAAAACTGTTGTAGAACCCTCTGAACCTACTATAGATCCTAATAGTATATCTATCTCTGATGCTAAAACTGAAAGTGGTAATGAAGAAAATGTTGTTCCTAATGAAGAAAAAGTTGAAGAAGAACCTGAAAACCACACTAAGAATACTAAATACACCAAAGAAGATTTTATTTCTAAGAAACATGGTAGTGAAAGAGAACCTTGGGTCCAAAAACCTATGCCTTTCCCTGATAAGAAACACAAGTCAAAGGAAGATGAACACTATAATAAGTTTTGTGAGTGGATGAAGCTTTTATTCTTGCAAATTCCTTTGACTGATGCTATTAAATTGCCTCCTTACTCAAAGTATATGAAGGACATTTGTCTCGAATAAAAGGAAGATCCATAATGAAGAAATTTCTACTTTGCTTACTAATTATTCCTTCAATGGTAAGATTTCTAAGAAACTTGGAGACCCAGGGATTCCAACTACCCCTTGCTCTATTAAGAACAGTTGTGTTAGAACCGCTTTGTGTGATTTGGGAGCTGGAGTTAGTGTTATGCCTTTCTCTCTCTATAAGAGGCTTAAACTTGAAAAATTAATACCAACTGATATATCTTTGCAAATGGCTGATAAATCTACCACTATTCCTGTGGGTATATGTGAGGATGTACCTGTTCAGGTGGCTCACAATTGCTTGATATTAACTGATTTTGTTGTGCTTGAAATGCCCGAAGATGATAATATATCTATTATTCTTGGGAGACCTTTTCTTAATACTGCAGGAGCTGTTATTAATTGTAATCAAGGAAAGGTGACCTTCAATGTTAATGACAAGGAACATACTGTCTATTTCCCCAAGAAGATTGAAAGGACTTATGGTTTGAATTCAATTGAGCATGTTGAAGGCATTCAAGTTGGAGAAATATATTGTCCCATACCAAGAGAATAATTTGAAACTATTATGATTGGGACCATTGCTATCAAGGTTGAGGTAACATAATCATTAGTGGAGTACAAAGTGTTGTCTCATATGCAATTGTTTTGGTAGCAAGACTTGATCAACCTTGTTAACAAAAGGATTCCATTGAACAAAACAATGTTTTCATTATGATTATCTCCGTTTATTTCTGTCATTTGCATTTTAGTTTTTGCTTTTGTTTAGTTTTCTTTTTGTTGTTAGTTGCTTGCATGTTAGAACTTATGTAGTTCTAGCCTTGTTTTGTCCTTGCATCATGTTTCCAAAAGAAAAAAATCTATCTGTCAAAAAAATCATTCTTCTATTTCTGAAAATGCCCAAAAATAAAGTGTCTCGAAAAATTCCAAAAAATTCATATTAAATTTTTACGTGAAAAAAGGGGCAGAGGAGTACCTGGGAGGTACCAGGGGGGCCCACCAGGCAGGCACACCACATGGTGGCGTGGCCAGCCTTGGGTGGCGCCATGCCCTGGTGTGGGCCACCCCTGGCCCCCCACTAACTCTCTCACCTGCCACTTTATTCTCTCTCCTGAGTAAGCTCCAGTTCATTGCTCAAAATCGCGTTCTTGCTGTGCTTGCTCTCGATTTTTTTGATCTCCTTGCTCAGCCCATCTTTCTTGCTGAAATTTGGAGCATTTGTTCCCTGGTATGTGACTCCTCCCCTTGTCCAAGTAGATTTGTGTTTAGTGGATTATATATTGAGTATTTTGCTGTTGTAGGTGACTGGTTATGAGAGCTTGTAAGCTTGTTTGATGCTTAGAGATATAGTTTTGATGCATGTTTAGGCCTCTTGCAAGTCCCTATGAGTAGAATCCTTCATTATATTTACTTTGAAATCACTTGTTTAATAGGTGTTTAAATTTCAGAATACCAAGCATGAACAACCATACTTTTGGAGAGATATTTGAGAGTGATGCACCCAGGAGGTCGAGGCCCTCGAGGACAGCCTCTCAAGCTAGGCCATCATACAATGAAGATCTCATTGCAACTCGTATTGGTAGTGAAAGGGATGATGGGGATGCTCACCCATTCTCTTTTCCTTGTTTTATTTTCTTACAAGCTGCAGGTATTCTTGATTATTTCTTGCTACTGATTGAGAGGGTTGGTTTGACCTCATATATGCAAGATGAGAGTGCGCAATACGCTATGCTCACCAAAACTTTTGTTGAGAGCTTCACGTTTACTAACACACCCTATCAGTCTACTGTCTCTTTCAAAATCTATAATCTGCCCTTTACCATGCCTTTGGAGAGATTTTGCAGTATTATAGGTGGGCGCATGACAGGAACCGTGAAGAAAATTCAAGGGCGACCCGCTGATTTGTTGGAGCTTTACCGAGGGGTGACCAATGATGATGACCGCGTGGCGTAGCGCGAAAAGATAAGAAATATCCAACTCCCTGCTCTTAGATACTTTGCATACTATCTTGCTACTAGTGTACTTGGTAGGGAGAACACAAGTAATATCTCCAACTATCATTTAGCATTCCTTGTGGCTGCGCTTAACAATGATACTCGGTACAACCTTGGCTCGCTTATTGCTCGCCGCCTTGCTGCTAGGGGGCCTATCTATGGGGGCATCATTGCCTCGCGTATAGTCAATGCATTAGGTCTTTCAATGGATCCCTATGATGCTATGCTGGCACCACAGAGGCTTGACCTTGTTTCCATGAAAACTCATCACTTTGTCACTGCTACCTCTGATTTGAACAATCTAGTATATAGGATGCTTTTCATTGACGGGGATGAAAGGGAGATCCTTTTGCCACAACCTGCTTTGTTTAGTGTTCACATGAGACCATGGTCGCGCTCCAAGGAGGAGGTGGACGAGCAGCTTCGCTTGCTGGGTTTCCACGAGCAGCACCAGGAGGATGTGCCCTCCTATGATTACTCCGTGCATTACGGAGGGACGTACTCGAGTTTGCACCAGGATGAGGGGACCTCTTTGTTGTACCAAGGTGACACTTCATCCTGGCCAGCTTGGAATTGATACCCACTTAGGCCAAAAGCCTAAGCTTGGGGGGAGGTACGCCGACACCGCACTCATCTCCATATCATGTTGCGTCGGTACTTTGTATATTCATGTTTTCATTCTCTTTTTAGTTTTCGTTCTCTTTCTTTGCTTTTGCTCTCTAAAAACACAAAAAAACCAAAAATATTTCTGTTGTTTCTCTTTGGTTTGCTTCTTCTTTTTGCCTTGGTTTGCTTTTCCCTTTTTGCTTTGTTTGAACTATTCGAAAAACCCAAAAAGATTTTGCTTTGCTTGTTTTTCCCTTTTGGTTCTTGTTTAAAAAAATCGAAAACACCAAAAATATTTGTCATTCTTCTTTGGTTCTGTGAGTTTGCTATAGGGTTCAACATTCCTCAGTGGAATATTGGTTTCATATTATTATTCAAGCCACACAAGTGAAGAGCAATAATGAGGATTAATGACAACTTGAGGCGTGGTAAGAGGCTGGTAACGAACTCTATTTGTTTTCATATTTGTACATATACTCATCACTGTGGCCTTGCTTAGTCCGTTCAAGTAGGGTGTATGTTATCTTTGGATGCTTAGTAGTTCTTGCTTTCTTATGATTAGCTCTAGCTCGCTAATAGTTTGTAGCATGCCTTATGAATGTTTGCTTGCATTGCTCTATTCATAAATTGGTATGACACCGCGGTATCTTCCTCTGAATGTTTCATTTGAATTGACTTGGGACATGCTCACGCATGCACATGACTGTGATAATCAGTTAAGCCTTGATGAATTATTTTGCCTTGAGGGTCTTGAATCACTTTCATGCCATGAGTAGTCCTGTTTTGTTGCAAGCATGATAATGACAGCTATTGCTCTCTCGCTTGTCGCTCCCTTACTATTGCTAGTCTTCACTTTCACTGAGTATGTTTTACTCAAGTTCCCAACTCCCTAAACCAAATATTTCCAAAGTGTCCACCATACCTACCCATTAGCATCATTTGCTACCTCCGTGCATATTCAATATGCCTTGTTTTCTTCCAAATAAAATGTTTGCTTGTTATGAGAAAGTTAGTTAGTAAAGCTCTCACGAACTTGATGGCACACTTTATTTTTTGCACTTAATAAACCTGAACCATTGTGTCCTTCTTTGTTGCGCATATGCTTGCGCTTTATGAGTTGAAGTTAGCAGAACCATGTATCATGGGGACCGCTTTCAACGCTTCATAGGTACTTTGTACCTAGTTGATATCATGTTCTTTTACTTATGGATCCCGGCGGTGTGAAATAAAAGTGGAACTTGTAAGATCATGGAGTTTGTATGTATGTTAGAGAAACGCCTGGGCCGCTAGCCTGAGCCATGCCTAATCATGGTGGAAACTTGCAGCATAACCATAATGAGCATTCTATGAAGCATCCTCAATAAAAATCTATGCACATAGTAAATAAAAAGATCGTCGAGATGCTCATTGTCTGCTTGCCTTGTTATTTTGATTATGTGATAGCTCCCGTGTCATGTGCAAGGGGTACCCCATTGGCGGTTCTCTATGATACGTATATACTTACAATGACAAGAGCTTACTTGTGACTGAAGTTGAGTAGCATGAGGATCGGTCTTCGTAAGTAAGGGGCATGAGACTTCGATTTATAACTTGTCAAGAATATCCTCTTAGTTGTGTCACTTTAACCTTAACCATTTAAATATGCTTATGATAGGGGCAATGAGAGCTCAAAGCTAATGAGTACCATACTTTCAGCATTTGGAAGCTTTTCAAAATTATTCAAAACCTTTTTCTTTACTTGTTGAGTCTCCATTTATTCTTTGAGCACCTTCTTGAGAGCATAGTTGTCATTCTTTGTGTTTGTTCCATTACTTGATTATTTGTGTTATGACTTTGATGCCTGTATCCTTGATATCTTTAATTCTAGTCATCACTTGAACTTCAGAGGTGCCTTGATATTCATAATCAAAGGCAAGCGAGATAGCACTCTATCATATATTTCTATGAGCATTATAATGTTGCTTATGTTTGTGCCTCATGCTACTTATTATTCTTGAGTTGGAATCTCTTCATAGCTTGCAATGACTATTAAGTAGACTCAGTTGCATACTCTTTATTATGAACTGTTTAAGTAGTTGATCGCATTGCTGAGAATATTTACATCTTATAAAGCAAATGTGTTCGTGAAAGTTCTTTTATCGCACTCAGTTTTCAACTGAATTGCTTGAGGATAAGCAATAAGCTAAGCTTGGGGGGAGTTGATACGTCCAAAACGTATCTACTTTCCCGAACACTTTTGCTATTGGTTCTCCTCTATACTTGTGTGATTTAGATACAACTAATGCGGACTGACGCTGTTTTCAGCAGAATTGCCTTGATGTCTAATTTTTGTGCAAAAAATCAACTATCAGGAAAAATCCCGGAAAATATGCCAAAAATCCTATTTCACCCCAAGACTCCAGGAGCCAGAATACGAGACGGAGAAGATCCAGGGGGTGGCCACACCACCTGCTGGCGCGGGCCAGGCCAGGCCGCGCCAGGGGGTGGTGTGGGCCCCCCAGGCACCCCCTCGGCCTCTCTCTTCGCCTATAAGGAGCCTTCTGACCTAAAAACTTCGGGGGGTTCGACGTTTTTCCAGAAGGACTTCCGCTCCGCCGCCACCACCAGATTCCATGAAATAGCACCAGAAAGTCTGTTCTAGCACCCTACCGGGACGAGGAATTGAAGAATATCATCGCCATCATCATCACCATCGCTTCTCCATCGGCCATCCATGTTTCCTCCATCTATGAGTGAGTAATCCTCCGCTGTAGGCTATGGGGATGGTAGGGATTGGATGAGATCGTTCATGTAATGGCATCAGATTGTTAGGGCATGGTGCCTAGTATCTTTTATTAGTGCTTTATGACTTTGTTGCAACTTGTTGTGCTTAATGCTTGTCAGTAGGGCCCGAGTGCCATGATTTCAGATCTGAGCATGTTATTGATTCATTATGATAGTATTGTTTTTGGTCTTATCTACAAGTTGTATACACACGTTATTGTCCGGAACCAATGGCCCCGAAGTGACAGAAATCGGGATAACCGGAAGGGAAAGGCTTTGATGTGAGGATCACATGTATTCATGGAGTGTTAATGCTTTGCTCCGGTGCTCTATTAAAAGGAGCAACTTAATTGCCAGTAGTTCCCTAGAGGCCCCGCTGCAAACGGGCTGGCAGGACAAAAGATGTTGTGCAAGTTCTCATTGTGAGCACGTATGACTATATATGGAACACATGCCTAGGATTGTCTAGTACTTGGATGCTTTATCTTATTTATCTGCAATTGCCCTATGTTCTGATTGCTATTGGAGTTGTCTTGTCCATGCAACGCCCGTCCATCCATCCCTATGCCTACTGCACTCGAATCCCACTGTTTACTGCTTTTGTTACTACTGTCTTTGCTTTACTACTGCTATTACTTTACTATTCCTACTACAAAACTGTTGCTACTAATAAACTGCTGTGAGCAAGATTGTTTCCAGGTGCAACTGAATTGACAACTCAGTTGTTAAGGCTTATAAATATTCTTTGGCTCCCCTTGTGTCGAATAAATAAATTGGGTTTCACTTCCCTCGAAAATACTGCGATACACCCCCTATACTTGTGGGTCATCACCCGTGACGTGCCAAAGCACGCGTGCCCACGTGCCGGCCCATGAAGGCATGACCCAGTGGCCAGGTATGCGGCCGACAGCCGCCATAGATTCAGGTCGCGCCCACCAAGCCCGAGTGCCCCGCACCTCGCCGCGTCCGCGGAAGCTTGGATCTCGCGCGGGGACTGGATTCGGCGAGCTAGGCGACCGGATGTCGACCTTGCTGACCATGGAGTTCTTGATGGACGACTCCTCGTCCTCCTCCTCCGACTCGGACCTCGAGGAGATTCTTAACGACGATGACACAGAGATGATGGTCATGGTCCTCGCCGCCAAGCAGATCCAAGACAAGATCGACTTCATGCGCCGGCGCCGCGGTACGCAGTTCGGCCGCGCTTGCATCCCGTGGAACCGAGCTCTCGACCACGCCATGCTCATGCAATATTACTTTGTTCAGGTACCCACATACCCGCCGCATCTCTTTCGTAGAAGGTTCCGGATGCGCCGTCCGTTGTTCGTGAGCATAGTACAAGCTTGCGAGGCTAGTTTCCCCTATTTTACTCACCGGAGAAATGCTGCCGGCACCATGGGCTTTAGTGCTTACCAAAAAATCTCGGCAGCCATGCGTGTCATTGCGTATGGCATCTCAGCCGATAATATGGATGAGTATCTTCGCATTGGGGAAGATACCACTATTTCTAGTGTCCGAATGTTTGCCAAAACGGTCATCTGAGTTTTTGGGCCCAAATATATTCGATCCCCAAACGAAGAAGATGTCCAAAGGTTGCTAGCGATCAATGATAAAAGAGGTTGGCCGGGGATCCTGGGAAGTGTAGATTGTATGCATTGGCGGTGGAAGAATTGCCCGAAGGCATGGCATGGACAATATTGTAGTAAAAGTCATGATCCAACCATTGTGCTTGAGGCGGTGGCATCGCAGGACTTGTGGATTTGGCTTTGCTTCTTCGAATTGCCGGGATCACTCAATGATATAAACGTATTGCATAGATCCAGTTGTTTGGAAAATTAGCTAATGGAGAAGCTCTGGCTTGCAACTTCAAGGTCAATGGACATGATTATACCATGGGCTACTACCTTGCCGACGACATCTATTCGGCTTGGTCAACATTTGTTAAAACTATCCAAACTCCGAGAAACAAGAAGGAGACCAATTTTGCACAAGCTCAAGAAGCATGCCGAAAGGACATAGAAAGAGCTTTCGGTGTTTTGCAAGCAAGGTTTGCCATTGTTCGGGACCCTTCTCGTTTTTGGGACAAAAAACCCTGCGCAACATCATGATATGTTGTGTGATTTTTCACAACATGATCATCGAAGATGAAAGAGATTTAAATTTAGAGTTATTTTACGATAATGTTGGGACCCGTGTGCAACCACAAAGAAACCTCGACCGCATCCAAGCTTTTCTTGAGACCCATAGAAAAATTGAAGATGCAAGCACTCATCTCCAACTCGTTGAATATTGTAATTTGGATGATTATTGTGTTATTTGATTTGAACAATTGTCGCATTTGCTGTCCAAACTATCTTTTGCTGTTGAAATTGTCGAAACAATGTTTACGGTTTTGTTTGCGGTTCACCCCGCTGAGCAGTCCCCGTAAACCGGAACCGCAAAATAGAATACGGCACCGCCGACCGCGAAGCGGGGAATCGCGGATTCAACACCCTGAATTCATAAGTTTATATTTTGCTATTTACGGGCACTGCTAGAGATGCTCTTAAGAAACTAGCATTGTACCTGCTCTTAGAGCTTGGCCGTGCAGCGAAACAGACGCGCTGCAACGCATCCCTAGGTGAGGAAGTGTACCATGTATTCTCTCTCTACTCTGTTTTTCTATTTTTTGCCATGAATTTTGAGCGAGCGACTGGTGTAATCGCAGGCATGAGGGAGAAATGAAATGCACAATCCTAGCCAAACAGCCCACCGACAAAATTTCCTACATCCTCTCTAACCATCCCGGCAGTACAGACGGCGACCACGCCCGCCTCGGACACAGATCCATCCACTCCCAAGCTCTGTCCGTGTTCGCCCCCATGGTTCGGATCACAATTTTTTCTTATTCCTTGATTACCACATGCATCGTCTGTGGGGTTTCCCCTGATTAAGTAGGTCGGTGACAAGCATGTGAATGTAGTTTATAATGTTGTTGCCTGCTCATTTTTCGTGTGTTGAATTTATGTTGTATATTAACATTTTAATAACAAAGGCTGAAGCTTCTGCAGATAATTTTGATTCACTTTGTTTGTTGCAATGTGCAACAGTAATTTGTTAATATGTCCTAATTTTTATTGTATTTCAGTGGACTAAACTTATTGTGCTAGAGTTCTGTTTGTCCATATCCGATGTCTCTATGTCTAGGCAAACATTTGTGGTCTTCATGTTAGCATGATGTGCTTATAGCTCTGAATATTCTGAAGATTGAAATGTTCAAATATATTGCATTTTTTATTGAATGGCTTTATTACTAGAAAACAAATAAAGTAAAAGAAAGAAACAAAGCTTTTCATTTACCGTTATATATGTTGGCGGCTTTCATGATTCTACAGGTTTATCAAGCCAAACAAAAAAGAGTCAAGCTGGTAAGGACCTCCTAGCTCAGAAGTATTATCTTCTAAGCATGCATCTTATTACATTAGTTCAGCTTACGTAACGTTGACCCTTGTATATTTCCACTTGATTATGTTTTGATCCCTCGCCTAAACTGTGTGCCATGATAGAGAAACATAATTCAGGATTTTAAGTGGTTCACATCCCATCTATAAAAATCTATGTATGCTTTGCTATTTTCTAAATCGTTATGTAAATTTATTTAATAATAAATAGAGAGCTATGTGGTATGCCCGTCGTAGGCCCTGATCCGGGCAAAAAATCACCGCCCACTCGATGTGTTAGGCGATGCCTGGTCCTAAAAAGTACACAAGACTACAACAACTATTGTCTTCCCTTACCTGCCCTGGCGTGGACACGGATGGAGAAGCCGCCGTTGCTGAACTTGTGCTGCCCGTGCTGCCGCCATACTCATGGGCGTTGGAGACTCCTTGGAACTGACGGAGAAGCCACCACTGCTGCACTTGCTTCACTGACTGCTTGACTGATTTTTCTCTAACAACGTGGAATACATTCTACATTTCTTTCAACTACATTAGTTTTCTGAAAAATAGTCTAAATTGTTGTTGTTTTGTAGTCCTGAGATTTGATGATGTCCTTCGATATTTTTGTAGAGAATGGAGAGAACAGATGGGCCAGTAAAGAAATTTGACTCGTCAAATTGATTGATAATCTAAAGCATGGGTAAAATGATATCTGTTTTGAATTCTTTGGATATTATTGGAATGATTAAAGTTGAACCATATATATAGTATGGCCGAATTCTGTAGTGAATAATTGTTCATCTATTGATGATTAGAGTTGAACTATTGTATGGAGGAAGGTTATCCTACTGCAGTCTTTGCTCGAAAGATTTATCGCCATGTACTTAGATGAGCAATTGATCAGTTTGTAAAATGAATGTGTGCTTAATCTAGATTGACAACTTTTTTTACATTTTTGTACACATAACTTTTCATATAAATTATACCAGGTATGAGAGAAGAAACTCGAAAAGTCGTGGCAACGCACGAGCATTCAGCTAGTATAAATAATTCATGACCTTTTTTTTAAGAAAAAATAATTCATGACCTTGACGGCATGTTCAATTTGGTCAATGTTTCAATTTGGTCAATGTATTATGGAACATATAAATCATGATTATTACAATTGCTGAGAATATATTTGGTGATACTAACCATTAACTAATACTCCATTTATTCCACAATATACAACTTGCTAAAAGGGTTTATACTATGGAAAAGAGGAAGTACTATGATACCAGTCTCGAAAATCATTTTCAAACCAAAATTGAAACGCATGTATAGATAAACGAAAATGATAAATCCAACATAGTTTTAATAATAAATAGTTTTATGCATTAAAACCTTTTCCATGTGCATCATATGGTATAATAATGTCCAGAGAACTAAATACAATCATTGTGACTTATTAAATTATCATGCATGCATTTGATCATTGTCGTTTTATTGTATTGTTGCATTGTTGCAATGTTTTCAATAGTGTGTTGTTGTGTGCCTTTGTTTTCGAACAATAGATTGCGAGGAGTGCAACTACTATGATTGCGATTATTGCGATTGTGACGAGTGTGACCATTATAGTTGTGAGGATTATCTGAACGACTACATCTATAAAAGAAAAGTGGTGCTATCTTGGTCATAAATGTCCTATTGTTTTCCTATGTATTGTAGATGTTTTCGTAGAATTGCACATGTAGGAATTGATGTGTCTATGCTATGCTATATCCCATATTATTCCTTAGTTATCCTTATTTATGAGCCATCGTATTGCTAGATTGCTTAGCCATGCAATTTTAGACGGGGATGAGATTACATCATGTCATGATAGTGTATATGTTTTGTTCAACTAAAACAACATAATGTTAATGAACTACCTAGGAGGAATGGTTGATTGTCATCAGAGTGAAGATTTATGGTGGAGAATGCCGGCCAGGATACTGAGAAAGGATTGGTATCTTTGTTTGGTAGCTTACATGTGCAATCATGCGTCAATAAGAAATGGGTGGTTGGCTGGACTTAGTAGGTTGTGGCGACTTGAACCCTACGTAGCTAGAGATATAGAATAGTGTAGGTTGGTAAGATGTGTGGATGGGTTTGAGAAGCTCTCCCCGAATTGTCTCGTCTTGGACTTCTCCCTACCACGACACAATATGAGTGTAGTGGTACAAGCAGGTTGACTAGGTCACACGGGTAAAGTATACAAACCTCTGTAGAGGGTGTCTAATCTAAGTACTTAGCTGTGTCCCTGGTTATGGACAATTTGAATGACCTGATTCTGAGGCTATGACATATTTCTCACTCATCGTTATTTCTCAATTACTTAAAACTTGTTGGATGAACTTAATTGGGTAGGAGCACCTAGGAGTGAACCAGAGTGTCCTATTTATCATATTGGAAAACTATTTTATTACAAATGTTAGGATAAAAGTATTACTTTATGCAACTGAGCCTGAACCCCACCTAGCCAAATAAGCATGTACTCCCTCCGTCCCAAGGCTTAAGGCCTATTTATTTTGAAAAGTCAAGCTATAGAAAGTTTTACCAAACTTTTTAAGAAAACTATTAAAAACTATGATACTATATAGATACCATGTGAAAATATTGTTCATGACGCATCCAAGGGTATATATTTCATATTTTAAATATTAATATTTGTTTCTAAAAACTTGGTCAAACTTTATATAGTTGACTTTTTCAAAAAATTATAGGCCTTAAGCCTTGGAACAGAGGTAGTAGTAGTTAGGTTTGTTGTAATCCACTTTAGCCTACTTGCCATACATTCAATGTATTGAACATTCATGGCTACAACGGTTCATGTTGCAGATTATATGTTTCTGAGTGATCGTTCATTGGTCGCGAGACTTCACTCAACAATTTTTCGCCCGTGGCATATTTGAAGGATGAAGATCTACCTTGTATTGCTTTCCGCTGTAATATAATATAAATTCTGGATCATATTCGTTATATTTATGATGCACAATTATATTTGGTATCATTTTTTACTATGTGTGCTAGTGAACCAATCCATTGATTAGCACTATACACAGGAACTCAGCCTTATCAGGCGAGGGTGTTACAAGATGGTATGAGAGCCGTGTGTTGACTGTAGGATCATGATCTTAGAAATGGATTAGAAATAGAGAGACCTATATTATAAGAAATATCATATTTTATACTTAATAGAATTCTTGTAATCCTTGTCTATCTTTTCCAGAACCTCTTCTTATTCAAAACTCATAGATGTCAATTCTTTTGACTAGTAGAAGAGATGACCTACCATGAAGACCACAAGAACTGAAAATATTATTAGAAGCATTCTATAAAGCAAATCCCTATATGAGAGTTGGTCTATAAGTAAAATAACAAATAAGATATCAGAAATGAATACCTCACCAAGTTTGTGTAAGTATGAACCACCATATTTTTATCTCTTTAGGAGATCATCGCTATCGTGCTAGCATATTGAGCTTACCAATTTTTGTGGTATGAAAATATTAGTTGCTTGCTTGTTTTTATTTGAACCATATTGTGTGATTCTTTGTTTTGAATTTTTTATTGTGAAACTCTAAATGTTCCTGAGTTCTCATGGAGATTTTGCAATGGTTTAACAAATGATTTTGGTTAAAAGTTATGTGTGCGGAGGTGTAGTTTTCTGCACGTTGCTGTTTACTGCATGATTTTACATATTTTACTGGTAGCTCAGAAAAATCTGCAAAAATAGTATCGGGAGCGTAATTACCTTTACTACCTGCAAAAAAATTGGCTAAAATTTCTGACAAGTTTAAGACTGTCAAAAAAAAATCGTGAAGCCTGCTGTTCTGTTTTGGACAAATTTTGTTTATTGCTTTTATGTTGCTCTATCTTACTTTAGTATTGTTTACAACGTTTTAAAACTATTTTGCGCTAATATACTGCCAGGTTTAAACCCCTGTAATATTGTTATGCAAGTGTTTGCTTACATGTTGATTGTGGTTGAATGTTGTATGATTGTTGCTGTATGAGCTTGTTTGCATGACGTCCCAATGAATGTGAATAGTTCGTCTAATGCAACAAAAGGATATGGAAGTATGAAGTGTTGGAAGTGATGTTACAAAGTTGATTACGCAACCCAAAGGTGTTGAAGTATCGATAATATAACTTTTGTAGTAGCTTTGTTGATTGAATACATGAGAGTCTATACTGAGTGTTGGTTCATGCCCATGGGAAACTATCCTCAAGGAAAGTAAGGATGCCCAAGTGATAAGTTGCGTGATTTGCCTATCCTCATGCGGAGTAATAGTTTGGGTACGGGATGGATTGACCCCCATATGGAATAATCTTATTATTCGCTCTTGTACTGTTGGCTTTGCGAATCTTGAGTGTCTTTCAACCTTAGCAGAGAGTCAACTTTAAGCCTAGACCTTAGAATGATACAAGTTTCCACCTTTATAAAAGCATATGTTGCTAACCATAGAAATGTACGACAAGGATGAATCCTGAAGCTCATTGAATGGGAATGTGAAGAAAACATTCCCCAACTGACCACCGTGAGAGATTCGCTAGTTCCAGTAGTAGTTGCTCAGAAGCTATCAATCATGGAGTTGAAATGCGCAAAAGTTTATGGCGTCGATCCCTATGAGGACCTAAGTACATGCGATGTAAATGGATTGAGGATGGTGAAGCATAACCTCAATTGTAGAAGATACAGTAGATGCAAGCGTTGATTCATGACTAGCTAGAAGTAACTTATAAAGACAAAGGTTCCACAACCCACAAATATTCATTTTAAGCGTGGTAGCATCCTAGTGCATCTAACCCTTCTTTCTTTCTAGACCTCTCGAATCTCAAGATGAGATTCTTTTTAAGGGTGGTAGTCTGTCACATCCCAAAATTCTCCCAATTTTGAAATGTGACATAAATAAAATAAGTTTGATTGATTTACCTTGTTGAAAATTCCCAAATAAAGGAAACTTTTTGAATTGAATCTCCTCTCAACCTTGAATTCAAAATATTATATTCTTTTGTTATGACCTAAGTAGCCATTTAGGAAAAAAAAGGCATGGATTGATTCTAGATTGTAGAATTGGTGTGCAAGATTCCAAAAATTCAAAATCATGAAGCATGCATGAGCATGGTTGCACTTAAACTCCTACAAAGGATTTGGGATTTTCCTAAAACCCTAAACCCTATTTTAAGTCTTTCGGATGACCATATAACGCCTTAAATGCAAATGGTGTATTGGTAATTTTGAGTTGTTGTCAAAAATATTTTATATAAACCCTAAGTTGTGTATTTTCGTTTTACAAAATTTAGAATTTTGTTTGAGATCATTTGGAACAATAATGAAAATGATATGAAGCAAATAATAAAATGGTAAGAAAAAAGAAACCTAAACCTAAACGGGCCAGCGAGCCAGCCGGTTGCCTACCTAAAACCGTGCGTGCAACACGCAAGCCGCAACAGCCAGCCCACCAAACCCGCTACCGCCCGCACCCACGCTGCAGCGACCAACGGGCCGGCCCAAAGGAACCACAACTGTCGGACAACCCGCTTCTCCCTCTCCTCTCACGCTGATAGTTGGTTCCTACCTCGTCGTCATCCCTTTCCTCTCGCTAATACCTAACACGAACGAGAGATCAAATCCGAACCAAAATGCCGATCGATTCGGCGAAGTCCTCAACCCCTCCTCCACGAAAACGCCCCATATAAACCCCCCGTCCTCTTCCTATTGCGAATTTTCGCAATTTCTGAACCCTAGCCTCCGAAATGGAGGCTGCACGGTCTTGCTGCCATCCGCCGCCACTGCGAGCTTAAGCTAGAGGTTCCCATCCTCCCACGACTTCTAGTTTTACCCTATCTATCTTTTCTTGCTGCGTCGCGTTCCCTCACCCCCTTCCCTCTTCCGCAGGGGCACCGAAGCCTGCAAACCTCGCCACCGAAGACTATCGGGACCGAGGAGCTTCATCCGCCTGCTATCTTCGTGCAAGGAAGCAAGGTGTCGGGCCGAGTCCACCTGGACGCTCGTCGTCGTCTCCTTCTTCTCGTTCGCCACCTTTCCATGCTCGAAGACTCCTAGAGCATTCGACACCGCTGCCATCCGAGCTCACACCGCTGTCACTGACCGCTAACTCTGGTGAGCTAGATGTTGTGGAGGAAGTTTTTCTTCCCAGCCGCCCGATCATGTTCCAATGGAGCAGATCGCTTGTAGCCGAGCCAAAACTAGCTACAACTGAGTGGAAGCTCAAGCCAAGCCAAAGACCGAGCCACCTCCTCGCAGTCATCAGATCGCGATCCAACGGCAGAAACGTGTCACTTAAATGAATAGGTACCCGCCATTGAGAATGCGCCACATCGCTAGAATATTCCCGTAATATGCTCTGTAAATTCAGTAATAGAAATAATGTCATAAAATGGTAAAATCTTGCAAAAATCATATCTAGAGTTATGTAAGTCCAAATTTAGCAAACAATATACATATAGATTCGTAACAATATGAAGAATATTAATATGTGGATAGATCCAACCCTTACAGTATATATATTTTATGTAGTAATCTAATTCGTTTAATGACATTTTTAGAGCAAATAAATCATAGTAAATTATTTATAGATCATAAAAAATAAACTAAGGCTTCTACGGTTTCCTCATGTTATGTGGGACATTAATATGATCTTATATCTAATTTTAGAGGAAACAAACAAATATTTAAACACTTTTAACTAGTATTTAAATCACATAAAATTATCCAGAACTCCAAAAATCACATAAAATTACCCAGAACTCCAAAAACAGCGAAATCAATTGACACGATTTTGTATTGAAAATACCTATCTATAGAAATTGCAAACAAAAATATTTAGTACTATTTCAATAAACGTTTTGCAGAAAGCAATAAACCCAAATGCAATAATAATTAAATCATAGAAAATATCTGTAATGCTTTTTGGGTGATTCGAATTGCTACTAACTTTAATTGCATTGCCTATCCAAGAAGTATTTAATTAACAGCTTAATTAGACAGAAACATTAGATGTTTAAATAAAATGATTAAACCCTATTTAAACCAATATAGTTTTAATAATAAATAGTTTGATGCATTAAAACCTTTCCACATGCATCATATGGTATAATAATGTCCAGAGAACTAAATATAACCATTGTGACTTATTAAATCATCATGCATGCATTTGATCATTGCCGTTTTATTGTATTGTTGATTATTACAATGTTTTGAATGGTGTGTTATTGTGCCTTTAGATGGGGATGAGATTACATCATGCTATGGTAGTGTATATGTTTTGTTCAACTAAAATAACATAATGTTGATGAACTACCTAGGCGAAATTGTTGATTGTCATCAGAGTGAAGATTTATGGTGGGGAATGTTCCCCAGGGTATTGAGAAAGGATTGGTATCTTTGGTTGACATGGGTATGCCCGATAGGCACCCAACTACAGCGTACCTGGTGTGGCTCGACGGAAGGCACACTCGACGAATTGCCAAGGTCCATGACGTCTATGACGGTTTGAGTGGTATGAAGCCCATATGGACATGAACTTCCAATGTACAAGACAAGGAAAACTCAAGACTGGAGTTCTAATCTAACTTGTAACCAACTCGTATTGGTACCTGAGACCTAGCCTCCCCATATATAAAGGCTAGGAGGGTCCAACGAGAAGGCAATCTCTCAATCGCGACTCTCACAATAGACAATAGATCTAGACACCGAATAGACAATAGACAGATCTACGATCTCCCATACGCCAGATCCAATCTGCGTGACACCGCCGTCGGCGACATTGTAATCCTTCGGATCATCATCAATCAAGAGCAGACAAGCAGGAGTAGGGTCCTCTACGTGGCCTGAAACTGGGTAAACCTTGGGTCCCTGTGTACTTGTTTGCTAGCCGTACCGAGATCTCCAACGCTTCTCAATTCTTGAACCTAAGTCCATAACAATGGGCATTGATGAGTTAAACCCTCGTCAATTAGCGCCGTCTGTGGGAACTGGGAACGCTGATGTTGCGATCACGACGGCCCCATCACCTGCAATCTACGACTCGTCCACGCCAGCATCTCCAATTTTCTCATCAATATTTTTTTCGTCGCCCCGTGAGATCCGTTCGTACCCTGACCGAAAATAGCGAAGCTGCGACCAGACATCAGAAGACGCCAAAGAGCTCATCCGCATAGCAAAAAGCTTGATCTAACCCGATGCTCCTTGTGTGACTATCATGTAAGCGAAGGCAAAAAAATTCGAGCGGAACGTCACATTGGTCCAAGGCATGCACCGATTGTATGTAGAAAAATAAGCAAGGCGTCAGATGTTGTCTCCATGGTGCGCACGCGCCCGCGTGTTTCCTTGACGGAACGTGACATGCTGAAGGAAAGAGCTGATTCACGAGTTCACCAGATCAAGGCCATTGTGTAGTGAATTGACTCCAATTCAAATCGTGTTATTGCTTCAAGTTCCAATGCAATTCAGTTCTGGTGCAAAAAATAGGCGTGAAGCGATGCAAATAGGAAAGAACATCACATGGAAAGAAAAGATTAAACTTGCTCATGCGTGCGTCACAAAAAATAATCAGAGACCGGAGGAAAGTCAGATCAGAACGTACAACCAACGACATGGCAATCAAGCTGCGTTGGCACGCTATTTACGTGTGATACGATACGATTAATCAGGATATTGAAGTGACGCGTCGACTCCAGATGACAAAAACCCGATGAATCGATGCTGCGTTAACTTTGACTGGTACCGGATCGACTACGTCCGTCCGCCGCACGACTCTGTCCGTAGTGTCGATTACATCCACTGCGTCGACACTGGCAACCCGCCAAAATCTTTGGTTGCACTGACTCCGCCGTGTGACCCTCTATGGTCTTCGACTGCGTCAACTCAATATCGTCATCGGCTCCAGCGACCCGCTATGTTCTTCGAATCTGGCGATCTGCCGCAATTTTCGATTCCATTGCGCGGCCCGCTACTGCCATCGGCTTCGGCGACTCGCTACCCGCGTCGACTCTGGTCTGCCGCATCGGCTCTCCAACGCCGCCTTGACCACATCGACCACATCGCTCTACACTCGGGGGCTCCGTCGACTCCACAAGACTCGCAATGGTCTTCATCTGCGGCGACCTGCTACAGTCTTCGACCTCCATTACACCACTCCACGCATGACCCGGGGGCTCCTTCGGCTCTAGCGACCCGCTGCAATCCTTGACTCCAGCGACTCGGGGGCTCCCACAACATTGGCGACACAGCGACTTGCTGCGCCATTCGACATCGTCATGCAACCCGCTTCGGTCCTCGACTCCAGCGACTCGGGGGCTCCCTCAGCATTGGTGACCCAGCGACTCGCTGCGGACTTCGACTCCGGCGAGACGCTGCCTCCTTCGAATACGGCAACCCATTACAACCTTCGACTCTGGCACGTGTCTGGTTACCGCATCGCCTACATTCGCGGCCGCATCGATTTCACCACGGCAACTACCGATAAAGCTAAGTTTCTTCTATTTACAACTGATTCTTTTTTAAACTCGCACTCGAAACACTCGGGGGCTGCGCCCTCTTCGAGTAACCTAATGTGCCGTCGACTCCACGCACTCGAGCACCTCATACGCGACAGCCCGAGTAGCTGATTCTGCCTGACCGTCGAATCCTTGAACTCCGAGTGCCTCGACAAGGTACTGAGACTAAGGGTAATCAGGCTAACAAAAAGGCCTAGCTTATAGTGCAAAAGTGTCGACTCGATTGGCACCAGAATCTCACCTTACAAGTCAGCAGGCAAATATTTCTTTACAAGATACAAGTACTTCACAATTCTTAATATTTTATGCAGCTTATAAGGATGTCGACTGCGTCGAGCTATTCTATCAGGTCCTCCAACAGGAGTCGACAAAACAACTGGCTACAACATACAGTCAAGACCCGAGTCGAGTCCCTCCTCGGATGGTTGCATCGCTTGATGCTACACGCACCCGACAGATGTGGTGTTGGCCATGCACCCGATAGATGCGGTGCTAGTGACGCACCCGACAGAATGGTTTCTCCTCGCATGATTTTCGACTACCACTTCAAGATACAAGTCTCGAGTCTCTGCCCGAGTCTACGACTCCGCCAGACACTCGGGGATTACTCTAAACTGGAGCGCTGGTCGCGCATATACAAGATCCTCGAGTGACAGGCTCTGAATCCTCACTCGAATCCACGATTCGAATAAGGACTCGGGGGCTACTCCCATAGGGAGCGCTAGCCGCGCATCCGAATTTTTTTATGAAGAATCCAATCATTATGAAAACCCTTCACTCGAATCTACGATTCGATTGTGGACTTCGGGTTACTACCATAGAGAGCGCTGAAAACATATTCAACTGAAACAAGCAAAAGACAACAGCAGTCGCAAAAGTTCTTTAGTCCCTGCCTGAGTCTTCGACTCAACCAGGCACTCGGAGGCTACTCCCATAGGGAGCGCTGGTCGCACACCCTATGATTATTTTCCTTGTACATTGTTCTGTGTGTCGATAACATCCACACTCGAATGCTATGGCGACTCCGCCTCATATTTTCCCTACAAAGAGACTGCGTCTCCTGGGCCACCTGAATCATCTCCGCGATGACAAAAATTTGGATGCCACGCTTACAACGTGAAGATAAGACCTGAATAAGGCCTGGCAACGCATCTGCTGTTCTCTACCAGAAATAATCCGTACCTATAGGTACGATGAAATAAGCCTTGACGGACGCGTTGAGTGCTCACATTTACACACTGGAATTCGACTCATGTAAGACCTCCGCGGCTTGAGTCAAATTACGCCAGCAATTTCCGAATTCGAGTTCGGGGACTCGAGTTTGAGTAGGTAGTGTTGTTTTTGCCCTAGAGCAATTAACTGGTCCCGATCCGTCGAGCGCACCAGGCACGTTTACCATCATCCCTATGAACTACTACAAATTCGATTGAACCAATGAACTTCCGGGTGAAGTCCTTCGCAATCGACACAATTGTCGACTCCGACATCCTAACGCAAGATTAAAGATCCCTAAGTCTCCATCCGAATCTACGATTAGCATGGACACTCGGGGGCTACTGACATGGGTATGCCCGATAGGCACCCAACTACAGCGTACCTGGTGCGGCTCGACGGAAGGCCCACTTGACGAATTGCCAAGGTCCATGACTCCTATGACGGTTCGAGTGGTATGAAGCCCATATGGACACGAACCTCCAATGTACAAGACAAGGAAAACTCAAGACTGGAGTTCTAATCTAACTTGTAACCAACTCGTATTGGTAACTGAGACCTAGCCTCCCCATGTATAAAGGCTAGGAGGGTCCAACGTGAAGGCAATCTCTCAATCGCGACTCCCACAATAGACAATAGATCTAGACACCACAATAGACAATAGACAATAGACAATAGACAGATCTACGATCTCCCATACGCCAGATCCAACCTGCGCAACACCGCCGTCGACGACATTGTAATCCTTCGGATCATCATCAATCAAGAGCAGACAAGCAAGAGTAGGGTCCTCTACGAGGCCTGAACCTGGGTAAACCTTGCGTCCCTGTGTGCTTGTTTGCTAGCCATACCAAGATCTCCAGCGCTTCTCAATTCCTGAACCTAAGTCCATAACAATGGGCATTGATGAGTTAAACCCTCGTCATTGGTTGGTAGCTTACATGTGCAACCATGCGCCAATAAGAAATGGGTGATGGCTGGACTTAGTAGGTTGTGGCGGCTCGAACCCTACATAGCTAGAAGTGTAGAATAGTGTAGGTTGGTACGGTGTGTGGATGGGTTTGACAAGCTCTTCCCGAATTGTCTCGTCTTGGACTTCTCCCTACCACGACACAATATGAGTGTAGTGGTACAAGCGGGTTGACCAGGTCACGTTGGTAAAGTGTACAAACCTCTGCAGAGGGTGTCTAATCTAAGTACTTAGCTGTGTCCCCGATTATGGACAATTTGAGCGACCTGATTTTGAGGCTATGACATATTTCCACTCATCCTTATTTCTAAATTACTTAAAACTTGTTAGATGAACTTAATTAGGTAGGAGCACTTGGGAGTGAACCAGAGTATCCTATTTATCATATTGGAAAACTATTTTATTACAAATGTAAGGATAAAACTATTGCTTTATGCAAATGAGCCCGAATCCCACCTAGCCAAATAAGCATGTAGTTGTTAGGTTTCTTGTAATACACTTTAGCCTACTTGCCATACATTCAATGCATTGACCATTCGTGGCTGCAACGTTTCATGTTGCAGGTTATATCATTTCTGAGTGATCGATCATAGGTTGCGAGACTTTACTTGACAATTGTTCGCCTATGACACATTTGAATGATGGAGATATACCTTGTATTGCTTTCCGCTATAATGTAATATAAATTTTGGAACATATTTGTTATGTTTATGATACACAGTTATATTTGGTATCATTTTGTACAATGTGTGCTAGTGAACCGATCCAGGGATTAGCAATATACACAGGAACTCAACCTTATCAGGTGACGGTGTTACATAATTGTTTTTTGATATTTTAGAAGCTTATGTAATTTTAAGAAACAATATCATGGTATCACTTAGGGTTTTAACTACATTGTAAGGCCACTATGTACTGACTAGACTTATTGACCTTTTAACTTAAAAAGTTAACCCGCTACTAATATGACCTGGTTTTCTTAGTTTCTGCATACTCCGTACATACTGGATGTATCGATTTTAATTTTCTCTCTCTCTCTCAAGTAATGGGGAAAGATAAATATAAGAAAAGCACTACATGCCAATCTTAATATATACATATCCTAAACCAGGATGCTTCTCTTTTTTTCTCAGAATTTTGGGAAGGCCGGGGGATTAACAAGGTGCTGGCACATGTTTATTTGGTAGGCATTCCACTAGTACCTTATTGTGTGCATTCATGATGCCTTGTAGCATTTTTCTTGTGGTTTTTCAGTCTTATGTGGCGATGATGTGGTGTGCACATGACGCTGATGTGTAATGTTTGTCCCATGTGTCACCATCTTGTATGCTTTCGTTTTTCTCTCGGTGTGCTTTGGTGCGGCCATAGCAGTACTCATGGTTCACCTTGTTTTTCTTTCTTTTCATCATTTCTATCTTGTTTGTTTTCATCATTGTTCATCATTGCTATCTTGTTTGTTTTCAACGTTGCTATCTTAGCTCTATAAGCTTGGCTCCATGTTTTTGGCTGATCGACAGTTCATGTTGCGACAGGTTTCGCTTTTTTCCATCATTGCTATCTTGTCTCTATATGTCATTGTCTATCTTTCTCTCTCAAGTAATGGGGACAGATAAATCAGTATGGATGACCTCTTCTATGAATCTGGCTAACTCGAGCCGTGCAAGTTCCTTAGCTATTGCTTTGCATTTTTTATCGCCGAAACATCGTAAGGATTGTTTGACGGGTTTAGCATTCAAGTATATATTTATACTGTGCTCGGCAAGTTCCCTAGATGCACCAGTCATGTCAGATGGCTGCCATATGAATATATCTTTATTAGCTTTGAGAAACTCGACGAGCGCGCTTTCCTATGCGTGGCCTAGACCTACGCCTATCTGGGTCACCTTGGAGAGGTCGTCATCCTTCAACGGTGTCGTCTTCATCTTTTCCGATGCCTTAAACTCTAGAGTCGGCTTAGTCACCTCCTTCTTCGTCGCGGGCATCTCAGACGGGTCGATGTTCTTCTTGATCTCTTGGTACCCCTCAGTGTGTAGTACGACTTTAGCAAAGGCGGCATTTCCGTCCTCGCATTCTCGTGCTCTCTTCGGGTCTCCCCAGATTGTGATGACGCCATTGGGACCTAGAAATTTCATCATGTTGTAAATATAACAAGTGAGAGCCATAAAGGCCCAGTAAGCCGGACACCCAAAGATAGTGTGATATGTGCTCTTGAATGAGACCACTTTGAAGGAAGTGCTTCTGTCCGATAGTTCTTTGGAGTTCCAAAGGTAACATCCAAAGTGATCTCTCCTAGGGAATTTGCTTGTCTTCTGGGGACAACTCCATGAAAAGTCATAGATTTGTGGTTCAGTTGTGTTTCCGATATCCTCATCCGACGCAACATTTTGACATAGATGATGTTGATGCTACTGCCACCGTCCATAAGGGTCTTGGAAAATCCATAGCCGTCAATAAGTGGGTTGACGACTAGAGCGTACTTTCCTTGCCTATGTAGCTTAGGCGGATGATCACTTCGGTCAAAGATGATTGTAACTTCCGACCAATCCAAATATTGGGGGACAGCCGAAACAGTTTCTTTGAGCTCATGCATCACTTCCTTTTTGACCTTGGCTTGTTGAGATCCGAGGAAGCAGACATAAGTGTCTTTCTTGGTTGGAAAGGTCTTCTTTCCATCCGACTTGGGATTTGAAGCTTCTGCTTCCTCCATGTTGGAACCTTCCTTGGACTCTTTCTCTTTGTCAGAATTTTTCTTTCCTTTTCTCCGCTTGGCCCTGTAACCAGTGGATTCGTATTTCTGGATGTCATCATTGAAATGACACTCAACATTGGTGTGGGACGAGCCCCCGTTGCCATCCGGGTGATGCACGCATGGATTGTTGGCAATGTCGGCCCAAGAGTAGGTTTTGCCAGGTTGCTGGTGTCCTCTACCTTGGACTCTGGAAGTTCCATGGCCTCGTCCCCGCCCGCGCCCGTGGCCTCCTCGTCCTCTAGACCCGAAAGTTGCATTGACTATTGTAGTTTCTGGATTGGGATTTTCCTCTGAGGTGTTTTTGCGTTTTATGGCCTGTTGCTTTGGCTGCTTTGCCGACTGTGGCACAACTAGTACATTTAGGAGTCCCTCTACATCATCATCGGTATTAGCGTACTTGCTTGCTGTCTCTATCATCTCTCCCTAAATCAGTTACTTTGTCACACTTTAAGTGATGACGCAGTAAGCCAATTGGGAGTCCTGCAATGAATGCTTCTATCGTGGTTTGGTTGTTTACTCCTTCACAGGAGTTCTTCATGTCAATCCATCATCTGAGGTAATCCCGACAGGTTTCTTCGGGTTTCTAGGTGCACCGCTGCAGATCTTTGACCATACAAGGCCTCATGTATGTTCCCTCTAAGTTCTGAAAGAAAGCACTTTGCATATCATACCAATTATGGATGGTGTTTTCCGGGAGTTCGTTGAGCCATGATCGAGCCGTCTTCCTTAGCATAAGTAGGAGATACCGGGTTGTGACCAAGCTGTTTCCTCCTTTGACGATGTAGCATGCCTGGAAGAAGTTCTGGAGCCAAGTGTCTAGCCGAGCCATACCATCGTAGGGCTGGATGTGCCTTGAGATGGAAAACCCTTCCGGAAAATTTGTCTGTCGTACACGCGGTCTGAAGCATTTTGGACCCATGCAGATGTTATCTGACTTGTAGTGTCGTGCCTCTATGTTTGAGTTGATCAGGTGCCTAGCATCACTTGGTGATAGGGCACACTGTCTTGGTTGTTCACTACGGCTACAATGCCCATGAGCCGGACTTCTGCTTCTCTTGCCACCTCCTCCACCATGGTTCCCTCCTTGGGATCTGATGGCTGTGAAATCCCACCTCTTTTAGCCATATAAATGTGCCATTTATCTCTCATCATATTTCTTCCAGCTATAGCTATGCCTTATATGCATGACTTATAGTTCTCATTTACTTTCATATGAGCTTTGCACATTTAGTAGTTTAGGTAGAATTTTATCACTTTCCCTGTCTATGACATGTGTGTAGGTGCTGGTGAAGATTATGGATAAAAAAGGAACAAAGAGAGTATAGTATGGAGGAGCTGCAGGGACCAAACTTAGCCATTTGAGAGGTTGGAAAAGTGATTTTTTCCAACTTCTCAAAATAAATATCCAATACAATGGGGTTGTAGCTATCAACGAGCCCAAGAACACCGAAAACAGAGTTTGTATGAAGAAATGGCGACCAAAATACTAAAGGACCTACAGGTTCAACGACCAACTATATGGCCAGAACTAAAAGTTTCCGCCGTATAGTTTGGCCGTATAGTTGGTAAAAAGGTCGCAAACGACGGGATTTCACCCCGGAGAAGCTCTAGAACCTTCCCTAAGTCATATGACAGTATTGGGGGAACCCTAGGGCACCCCAAGGCCTATATAAAGGATGGAGGACCCAAGAGAGAGCCACCAAGCCATATCCTCCACCACGGCGGAGCCCGGCCACCGTGCCGCCGCCATAGCCGCCTCCAATCAGATCTACACCATCACCATCACACAAGAGGAGAAGGGACTAGGATCTTGAAGGGCCCCACATCGATCTACATCATCATCTTAATCAATAACGTCTCCATCACCAATCCCCTTTGGTTACTTGTTGTAATTCTAGATTGAATCTTGGATTTGCACTTGTCTTCAATTGTATCATCATACTTCATCCATATTCTATCCATGATGTTGTTTGCCTTCATGTGTGAGTAGTTTCCTTTGTTCTTGGGGAGATGGAGAAACCCTAGTATGAGATTGAATTGAGATAAAAATTATTATGTGATATTGTTCATTATGTGTTTGTGTTAGATTTCCTTCATCTTGATGTTGAGTGAAGCGCGCCACTCAATATTTGCCTCACTGAGGACTAGATGGAGGGAACTACTTGTTGATATATGGAGGTATGATAGCACTTACGGTGACTATAAAGCTGCTGGCATTCCTTACGTATCAACTTGAGAACCGAGGAGAACTCACATAACATTGTCCATGACATGGGATACATCCTACGTGGTAAAGTCCCTTAATAGTGCAGTAATTCGATTGATGTCGGTTGCTGTCTGCTGTGGTTATGACGGATGATGTGTGCAGTGGTTGCTGCCTATTTGTCCATATATGGAGCTCCTCCCAGACATATCATAAATGGTCTTATTCATTATAGTAATTTTGACCAGTCTTTCTAATTACTAGCGGTGGATCCACTACTTCCTGAGAACTCTTTCCATCATCTTGCAAACTTTCGTAATCATACTTGCATGCTCTTGCTTACTTACAACTTTAGTTTACTTATTGTTCTCTTATTTGAAAACCCAAAAATATCTTTTACACAAAACTTGCATTTTATCTTGTTACTTAGAACGTTATTTAGCATTACTATTTCAGTATTTAGTTCAAAAAGTTATTAGACTTTAGACTTCCGCTCCTTGTGGGATCGATATCTTTATTTCGAAACTAGCTACAACCGATCTGTGCACTTGCAGTCATCAAGCTATTTTCTGGTGCTGTTGCGGGGGAGCTAAGCACTGTAGGTCTTTTAGCTTTTGTTTATTTATTTTAGTTTTGCTAGATTTTGTTTTAAGCTTTCTTTATTTGCTGCATTTGTATTTTTTTACAAACCAAAAACCTATAAAAATATTTGTTACTAATCATGTCTTCTGAGATAACTACCTTCCAACAGATGAAGTCTATAATGGAGGAGTCAAAGGGAAGGACTTTGGGAGATATTCATAAGAGGCAAGGCATATTAAAAGAATGGTTGACTTGGGTGGACAAGTATTCATCCCCACTATGTGCCTCTTATCAATTATGTTGTGATTGTTGTGAATCTCCAGATCACCTCAATTATCAATGTAAGTATAATGTTGATACCTAACTAGCAGACTATAATAGAGATGAGTTTAAATGCCTTGCTGGGAGGACACGTTACAATTTGTGTTTTTTACTAGTTGCCAAGAGTTGTTATTTCGTTTAAGAGATATATAGGTAGAAAGTAAACCACTTGATATGATCTATAAATAAGTTCACCCTATATCCTGCTATTGCCAAGATAACTTCCTTGATAATGCATTTATTGTTGAGCGGATTAAAGCTGCCATGGAAGAATCTAACCTTTTGAAGGGTGCTCCAAAAGATAATGTGGAGGGAACTCCACCCAAATATCCTCCACCTAAACCACCAGAACATGTTGTTAATAAAGAGGTGGCACTTGATGTTGCACCCTCTCAACTAGTGGAAGGTAAGACCAAAGATAAGACTATTGCTGAGCTATTCGCGAATTATCTTTGTAAGAATGAAGAGGAGCAACTTTGTCAACCACTTGAATCTCCTACTTCTGAAAATAACTTTCCACACACAAATAGTATGCATGCAAACGATATCTCATTATCTAGTAATGATTTTTATAAGTCCCAAACTTATGATGATTGTTCTGAGGAGGATTCGTGCCTAGACAGTGATTTTGGGGACTTTGGTGAGGGACTAGAAGATGAATCTTTCTATGAATATTGTGATGCTATTAATATTAGACATGAATCCTCATTGGAAGAGGATGATGAGTATTTTGAAGAACAAGTGAGCAATATGACGGTAAGAGAAATGTATTCCCAAATAGTGGAATATGCTAAAAAGTTAATTTCTTCGGATACGATAGACGATCCAATAATATGTCCTCAATGTATGAAACTTGGGCACTACTTTCGTTTTAAATGCTTTGATACCTTTAGTCAATCTTCAGTGCCTTATAATAATGGTGATGTTACTAGTGAAGTATTAGAGTATATTATCTTTGAAGGTGCCCATGAGTTGATAATACATGTCATATCACATATTAATAGTGAAGATAGTGTTCTCATAAAAACAGCTTATGAAATCCTACAACGTATTTCTTCATATTCTCATGAACATTTTAGTGAGAATACACTTATTATGAGGAGTAAGGCACGGAGAAAACCCGTAGCGCACAAAGTTACTTGTTTACAGAAAATCTCATTGGAGAAGGATGAAGTTCCTTCCCAAGAAGAGGATGAACACAAAGAAGAACTGCAAATCCCATTGGAGGAGGATGAAGTTCCTTCCCAAAAAGAGGATGAACACGAAGAAGAACCACTAATCCTTGAGGATATGCAACTAATGGACATGTTCTAGTAATTTGTCAAATTTATTCGAAGGGATGAGGCAATATAATGGTAAGCCTAACAAGCTTTATGATTATGAATGCATTCCTCTCTTTAAAGAATTTTTATCAACCAATACTCACATAAATGATAATAATGTAAATTTCTTGGAATACATAGTTTATGAAGGGTCTCATGGGCTTCTTAGAAAAATTGGTATTATTATGAAAAGTAGCGACAATGAGGATTTAGCAAGGTATCATAATATTATGGATTATATTGTCAATTATAGCCAAGAAAATTTTAGTGGGAATGCACTTGTGATAAAGAGTAAGGAGCTATGTAAAACAATAGTCCCCGAAACTAACACTTTGCAGGAACCACTGGATAACGAGAAGGAACACCAAACAGGTGAGGTTGAAGACAAACATCATTCTACTAATAATAAGTTTATTTATGATGCCTCAATCTCTAGTAATGATTCTTATTATGTTGAAACTGAAGATAATTTATCTGCGGAGGCTTTATGTCTAGATACTCATTTGGAGAACACTAATAATGATGAACTAGAGATAAATCCTTGTAGTATTAATGAGCAGGTTTTGGGAGAGCACATCTTTGATGAATCATATGTTGATGATGCTTCTTTTTGTGATTGGATTGATAACTCTAGAACTGATGAACTTGTTAGCAAGGGTGATGAACTAGAGAATAGAGACACTTTTGAATTTTGCCCTACTGCTAAAGATGAGTATTATGAAGTGTTTCCTCATGATAGTGTAGCCCAAGAGAGTACTATGAATTGTATCCTGATGATGCTATCAAAGGTAAAATGTTTGACTTTACATGTAAATATCTAATCCTTTTGGTGAAGCTATCTAGGGAGGTATGCTCACCACACATGGCACATCAATCATCATTTGTGAGCAATAACACATTTATCTACAAGACTCCGATGCACCGCAAGCGGGTGAGACTTTGACCAGGCTATAATAGTATGTGATCCAAACCTCTTTTGGACGTAATAATAAATAATTCTCTAGCTCCTATCTATTGGAATCATATTGTAGAAAAGCCTGGCTAATTGGTTATAAGAAAGCACTTCCCGGGAGGCAACCCGGAAGTCATTAGGTGTCTTTCTTAGTTTTGTGTTTTGAGTCTTAATGCATTCATATTGCATTGGCATTTTTATTCTTTGCATGATTTGCTATTAGAGTTATCTTGTTGTAGTTTTCAAAAGGTAGAATTTATTGTTACTATGTATTGCATAACTCGGTTGTATTTAAATCCCGTTTTATACATGCTGTTGTTGGTCAAAAATTAAAGTTGTTATTTTACTATCAAAACGAGGTGTTTCGCTAAGTTTCAGGATAAGAAAGAATTCTCGAAGAAATAGAATTTTTTGATGTCTACTGAAGGTTTAACAACCAACTATACGGCGGGAATAAAAAATTCCAGCCATATAGTTTGGCCATATAGATATATTTGCCATCAACAAATTTTCTTTCTTAGGTACAAAAGGTTTAACAACCAACTATACGGTAGGAATAAAAATTCCAACCGTATAGTTCCGACCGTATAGTTATCAATGCCTTTGTCAAAATTCTTTTCTAGGATACTGAAGGTTTAACGACCAACTATACGACGGGAATAAAAATTCCGGCCATATAGTTCTAGCCGTATAGATATCGATGCCTTCGTCAAGATTCTTTTCCAAGGTACAATAAGTTTAACGACAACTATACGGCGATACCCTTTTGGTCTGGCCGTGTAGTTGCGCCCGTATAGTTGAGAAAACTCCTCAAAAGCCAACTAGAAGGTAATCATTGCTCAAAATTTATTCTTTCTTCTTCTAAAGACCTCGAAACACCACCTAGGATATTCTCCCATAATCTAGAGAAGCCGAGCATATGTAAGCAATAAATTTCTACCTCAGAAACCTCCTAGACTATAATTCTCTATAGAAGTTCATGTTTTCTTTTTTTACTTTCCTTTTATCGGTGGGGTAAACGAACTATGTTCGTATACCAAACCGATGCATTTTATTATGTGTGTTATTTTTGCAGGGACTTGAACTTTGTGTGATGACATGTACGGTAGTGTCGACCGTGCAAACACTCACATGATCCACTTGGTTGCTTCAATTCAACGCTTTGACAATCAGTGTCTGGTAAAACCTTCCAACTCGAACCTCTTTTAATAAGCGCATAGAGGCTGCACACTCGTGTCTTGTATCCTGTTTTGCTTGCACCTCATCACAATCTAGTGGATGCATCTTCTAGAACTAGTTTGTTGACTTAAGCGTGGTGCTTAGGTTGATGAACCGACTCAGTGGGACTTGTATTTTAATAACTTGTGAGCTAAACCCGTGTCTTCAGAAACACAAAAATATTTCGTTTTCTTTTTAGTTTTTAAACAGGTCCTCAAGGAATGCACACCGGGCCATATCAAGAAATACATGTTGAAGCAAGGGTTCTTTCTCCATCAAAAGAGAGGTTACTTGTACCTCAACGGTAAAGTGTGTCACTCTTGTTTTCAACTAAGCTTGGGGAGGTAACCACTTACCACACTCTCTTTTGCAAACTATATTTTCTCTTTTCTTTTGGTGATATACTCAAGTTTGGTTCTTGCAAAGTTCTAAGCTTGGGTAGGTTACTTCTGCATGTGTAGAGTCTTGTGCAATGTTCGTATTCGATGAAGGTTTAATGCAATCACGTATCCCGCTGTTTTTGAATGCTTGTTTAAGTGAGTCTAGTTCTATATTCATATGGGGATACAATTTCTCATGATAGGCACCATAGGATTTGACTTAGAGCTGGTATGCATCTTGCCAAATTGTTTATCAAGCTTGTGACACTATTTGTGATCCTCTAGAAAACATTGCCACAATCTCTACACTTGGAAATAATGAATACTTGATCAAGATCTTTTGAAATTTGTTGGTTGTCACTAAATAGCTTTTTCTTAAATGAATAGGTTATGCTCGACCCCATAATGTCAAAACAATAGACTTGATAGTTTGCTTACGGAAGGAGTTGTCAATTGGAAATGATATTTCAAAGTTTTGAGTTCTATGCTAAATAAGGTGTTGTTTAATTGTCTTAAGAGTTTATCCTTAAAGATACTCAACACCATAGATGTGATGATCGACTTGATAGTACTCTGTGAAAGGTTTTGTTTGAAGAAACTAATATTTAGGGGTAATTGAGATGCATGCCAAATCTTGACATGTTGATTAAAGTATGATATTTCTTTATGTGTGTCTGCACCACTGTCGCACAACATGGGATGCTAACAACTCCGCTGGCCTTTGAACAGTCCAAAAAGAGGAAACTCTTGGAGGGAACTACTTGTTGGTAGACGGAGGGATGATAGCACTTACGGTGACTATAAAGTTGTTGTCATTCCTTACATATCAACTTGGGAACCAAGGAGAACTCACGAAACATTGTCCATGCCATGGGATACATCCTACGGGGTAAAGTCCCTTAATAGTGTAGTAATTCGATTGATGTCGATTGCTGTCTCCTGTGGTTATGACGGATGATGTGTGCAGTGGTTACTGCCTATTCGTCCATATATGGAGCTCCTCCCACACATATCATAAATGGTCTTATTCATTATAATAATTTTGATCACTCTTTCTAATTACTAGCGGTGGATCCACTACTGCCTGAGAACTCTTTCCATCATCTTGCAAACTTTCATAATCATACTTGCATGCTCTTGTTTACTTACAACTTTAGTTTACTTATTGTTCTCTTATTTGAAAACCCAAAAATATCTTTTACACAAAACTTGCATTTTATCTTGTTACTTAGAACGTTATTTAGCATTACTATTTCAGTATTTAGTTCAAAGAGTTATTAGACTTCAGACTCCTGCTCCCTGTGGGATCAATATCTTTATTTTGGAAATAGCTACAACCGATATGTGCACTTGCAGTCATCAACCTCCATTGGAGTCGTTATGGTGTCTACTTGGCAGAGATGGTGGTGCTGGCAGATTGTTACCCCTAGCTGGGGATTCGATGTGACGGCCATCCTGTCGGCTTGATCCAGCACGATGTTCGTCGTTCCTTCGTCCGTCATTGCTATCATCGTGACGTGGCTCAGCTGGACGGCTTGTGTGTCTAGGAGGGGCATTCTTTGCTAGTCTCTCTCCCGATGTTAAGCTTCTTCATCTTCCTTGCGATTATTCAACTGTTGCCAGGGAGGTTGGACCATTGCTGCAATGGCGTCTCGCTCTGCGGCTGGAATGACGTTGCTCCAGCTTTGTGCGGGTCTGTGCTGGTGTCCTAATGATTCGGTTCTTTAGTAGTTACCTTCCCGAGGTTCGGGACGGTAGTGTCGTTTCGACCCCGTCGGGGTCTTGCATCTTGTTGTTGCCCCATGTCCGTGCGTCATTGATCGGATCTGGAGACCAGCTTTCTGCTGCCGGACATGGTGACTTTTTGCTGTTCCAAGCCCTTGGTGAGTAGCTTCACACTTAGCCGAATATGCTCTAGACTTGGGTTGTTTGCCAAGAGATCTCGAGCCATAGCAGCATTTTCTACCGGTGTGCCATACACCCGGTTACCCTTGCTGTCGATTCGAGGTTTCCCTACGGCTGTATCTCCTTCTAAAAGGGTTTTGTGAATGTCCGGATTTTAGTTAGCCAACTCAGGGCCGTTCCGGGTCTTCTGATGCTGCTAGGTGATGGGCTGCCCCACAGCTGCAATGTGCTTCCTCTCTTCGAGGATATTTTCAGTTTCTTCGAGGAGTACTTGATGATGCGCTTCTAGGGTTTGGGCCCTGTCCTCCAACTCCGCAAGTGTAAGTTCTGCAGCCGTCAGGATAGGTTTAGTAATTGCTTCTCCAAGGAGTTTACGGCACCAGGGGTAACCACATGTCCATCCAACGGAGTATCTTTTGGCTCATCAGGGGTCAAGGCTCCTGATGACCCACAAGTATAGGGGATCGCAACAGTCTTCGAGGGAAGTAAAACCCAATTTATTGATTCGACACAAGGGGAGCCAAAGAATATTTATAAGCCTTAACAACTGAGTTGTCAATTCAGCTGCACCTGGAAACAGTCTTGCTCATAACAGTTTATCAGTAGCAACAATTTTGTAGTAGCAATAACAAAGTAATAGTAGTAGTAAAAGTAAAGACAGTAGTAACGATTGCAGTAAATAGTAGGATTAAAGCGCGGTAGGCATAGGGATCGATGGACGGGCATTGCATGGACAAGACAATTCATATAGCAATAAAGATATAGGGAATTTGCAGATAAATAAGGTAAAGCATCCAAGTACTAAATAATCATAGGCATGTGTTCCATATATAGCCATACGTGCTCGTAATGAGAACTTGCACAACATCTTTTGTCCTGCCAGCCCGTTTGCAGCGGGGCCTCAAGGGAACTACTGGCAATTAAGATGCTCCTTTTAATAGAGCACATGAGCAAAGCATTAACACTTCGTGAACACATGTGATCCTCACATCAAATCCATTCCCTCCGGTTATCCCGATTATTGTCACTTAGGAGCCTTCGGTTCGAGACAATAATATGTGTATACAACTTGCAGGTAAGATCATAAACAATACTATCATCATGAATCAATAACATGTTCAGATCTGAAATCATGGCACTCGGGCCCTAGTGACAAGCATTAAGCATAACAAGTTGCAACAAAGTCAAAAACACTAATAATAGATACTAGGCACCATGTCCTAACAATCTGATGCCATTACATGAATGATCTCATCCAATCCTTACCTTCCCCATAGCCTACAGTGGGGGATTACTCACTCATGGATGGGGGAATCATGGATAGTTGATGGAGAAGTGATGGTGATGATGATGGCGATGACCTCCTCCAATTCCCCGCCCCAACAGAGTGCCCGAACGAAGTTCCTAGTTCCGAATCGTGGAATCTGGTGGTGGCGGCGCAACGGAACTCTATCTAGAAAAACGTCGAACCCCGTCTGTTTTTTAGGTCAAAAGGCTTTTTATAGATGAAAGAAGAGGTTGAGGCAGAGTCCGAGGCGGCCACACCACCCCCTTGCGCGGCCAGGCCTGACCCGCGTGGCCAGGTGGTGTGGGCCCCACGTGGCACTTCTCCGTCTCATCTTCTGGCTCCATGAGTCTTCTGGTAAAATAGGAGTTTTGCAATATTTTCTGGGATTTTTCCTGAAAGTTGAATTCCTGCACAAAAATGAGACGCCAAAGCAATTCTGCTGAAACCAGTGTTAGTCCGCATTAGTTGTATCCAAATCACACAAATTAGAGGAGAAACAATAGCAAAAGTGTTCGGGAAAGTAGATACATTTTGGACGTATCAACTCCCCCAAGCTTAGCTTATTGCTTGTCCTCAAGCAATTCAGTTGAAAACTAAGCGCGATAAAAGAAACTTTCACGAACACATTTGCTTCATAAGATGTATATATTCTCAGCATATGATCAAATACTTAGGCAATTCATAATAAAGAGTATGCAGAATAAGGTTACCCAATGGTCATGCAAGCTATGAAGAGACTACAATTCATTAATAATAAGCAACATGGTATATAAGCATATGCAGGATTGTAACGCTCATAAGAAGATATGATAAAGTGGTATCTCGCTTGCCTTTCTTTGGAGCAAAACATAAATGCCAAGGAACCTCTGAAGTTTAAGTGAAGACTAGAAATAAAAATATCAGAGATTCAAGTGTCAAAGTTATGTCACAATTAACCATGTTTTGAGATAAGCACAATACACTAAGAATGACAACTATGCTCTCGGGAAGGTACTCAAAGAATAAATGGTGACTCAATATAAAAGTGAAAGAAAATATTTTAAAAGTTTGAAAGGCTTCCAAATGTTGAAAGTATGGTACTCATTAGCTTTGAGCTCTCATTTCCCCTATCATAAGCATCTTTAGGTGATTAAGGTTAAAGTGATCAAATATGAGGATATGCTTGACAAGTTATAAGCTGAAAATCTCATGCCCCTTACTTACGAAGACCGTTCCTCGTGCTACTCAAGTTTAGTCACAAGTAAGTTCTTGTCATTCTAAGTACATGTGTATCATAGAGAACCGCCAACGGGGTACCCCTTACCCGATGATACGGAAGAATCCCCATATCAAAATGACAAGGCAAGAAGACAATAAGCATCTCAGCATCCTTTTATTTCCTATTTGCATAGGTATGTTTTTTTCTTTCTCTCATTTTTTGTTTCCTATTTGCATAGGTCTTTCTCTTTTTTTATATAAAGAGGATGCTTCACGGATTTCTCATTATGGTTACGCTGCAGGTTTCCACCATGATTAGGCATGGATTAGACCAGCCGCCCAGGCATTTCTCTAACACATATACGAACTCCATGAGCCTTACGAGCTCCCCTTTCATTTCACACCGCCGGGATCCATAAGCAAAAGAACATGATATCAACTAAATAAAGTGCAATGTTGAAAGCGTTCCCCATGACAACATGGTTCTGCTAATTCTCAACTTACAAAATGCAAGCATATACGCAACATAGATGGGCACAATGGTTCAAGTTTATTAAGTGCAAGAAAAGTAAAGTGTGCCATCAAGTTCGTGAGAGCTTTACTAACTAATTTTCATATAACAAGCAAACATTTTTATTGGAAGAAAACAGAGCATAATAAATATGCAAGGAGTAGCAATAATGCTAATAGGTAGACATGGTGGACTCTTTTTGCAACTTTGTTTTTAGGAAGTTGGATGCACGAGTAAAGCTTATACTCAGCACAAGTGAAGGCTAGCAATAGAAACGGAGCGACAATCGAGAGAGCAGTAACTATCATAATCATGCTTGCGACAAAACAAAATTAATAGTGGCATAAATGTGACACAAGAACTCTAACGCAGAATAAATCATCGAGGCTTAATTGAATTTTTGTTTAGTCATGTGCATGCGTGATCATGTGCCAAGTCAATTCAAATAAAAAATTCAGAGAAGGACACCACAATGTCATACCAAGTTATGAATAGAACAATGCGAGCAAACATTTATATGACATGTTACGAACTATAATGGATTGGAACTGATCATAAGCAGGCAAGGGCTACTAAGTATCCATTCAATAACACACACCTTACATAAACAGACTAAGCATGCTCACAGTGATGAGTATATGTACAAAAATGAAAACAAATAGAGTTTCATACCAGCCTCTTACCACACCTCGAGTTGTCATAAATCATTATTGCCTTTCACTTGTGTGACTTGAATAATAAGATAAATCCAAACTCCAAGGAGTCACTGAGGATAGCTGATTCCTGCAACGAACTTTACAAAACCAGAGAAGAACAACAAATATTTTTGGCTTTTCGATTTTTAAAAACAAGAACCGAAGAGAAAAACAAGCAAAGTGAAATCTTTTTGGGTTTTTTCAAAATAATCAAACCAAAGCTAAAAGGAAAAAAGAAAACCAAGGCTAAGAGATAAAGAAGCAAACAAAGAGAAATAACGAAAATATTTTTGGTATTTTTGTGTTTTGGAAAGCAGAAATTAAAGCAAGAACAAAAACTAAAAAGAAAACGAAACATGGATATGCAAAGTACCGACTGAACATGATATGTAGATGAGTGTGACGTCGGTGTACCTCCCCCCAAGCTTAGGATTTTGGCCTAAGTGGGTATCAACCCCAACGCGGGTAGGAACCCCAAGCCGGCCGGTCATCATAAGAATGATCGTAGTTTGGCCCTTGTGAAGAAGAAGAAGCTCCCCAATCATAGGCAGGCTACTGGTACAAATACTCCCCCCCATTCGAGGGCTAGACCGAATCATTTGTAACCTCCCTCCTAGTATCCTGCTCTTGTTGGGAAAGCTCCCCCAGATATGTATCGAGCTCTTCCTGAGTGAGTGACCATCCTACCCTGGCTTCAAGGTTAAACAAAACAGGTGAAGGCAAAAGAACAACACGCTCGGACTTACCCCTTCTCCAACCATCCTTGAGAAAGGTTATTTCATAAGACAAATCACTCAAATTAGCCCAAGAAGAAACGGATGTATGTTGTATCATGGAATTAAGGTCAAGCCTCTCTATGGGAAACTGTAGGTCTAAATGATGAGGCGCTACACCATGCAAAGCTAATAAATGAGAGGCGATGAGGCCTCCACAAATTCCACCTTTCTCGCGGTTAGCAGCAAGACGGAAAGCTATCAAGGCACCCAAATTATAAGTCCTATCTCATTTTAAGTCAGCTGAGATGAAGGCTAGATCATATGAGGATAATTTACTAGCAGTTTTCCTAGCAAGAACACACTTGGCAATAAAGTAAGCAAAGTATCGAATAGATGGGAGGTGAATGTTACGAATTTTACCACTCTCCTTTGAGAAGCTGATCCCTTGGCAAATCTCTGCATACAAGTCCATGAGTGGTGTAGGCCACTCTCTAATCCTTTTACAAGAACCCCACTGTGGTACTTTAATAGCTGCACAAAAATCATCAAAAGGAAGGTCAACAACTACATTGTAAATTTTGTAGTGAACCATAGGGTTAGGCAAAGAGCAACTAAATCAAAAATCCTGCACCACAGACATTCTTAGTTTCACATATTGGTAAGGTTCGTCTCCCACAAAATGCTCCAATCCTGCATTAGAGATTAAAGTATGGAAATCTTGAGAAATCCCTGCAGCCCTCATGAATTCGGGGCATGGATAGGTAGAAGGAAAGACTTCCTCCTCACGGTTAACCTTCATAACCGCAGGCACCCTTAATTCATGTTGGTTGAGTTGGTGTTCATTCATCTTCTTTTCTGAAATTTAGACAACCATCATACAAGTGATTGCAAAGTGATTACATAATGAAAGGAACTACTTATAGGGACTTGTAAGAAGCCTAAACATGCATCAATTTTTTTTCCAAGTAATGAACAAGCTTACAAGATCACATAACCTGTCACCTACAATAGCAAAATACTCCAGATATAAACCACTAAACACAAATCTACTTGAACAAGCGGAGGAGTCACATACCGAAGAACAAATGCTCCAAATCTCAGCAGTAAAGATGGGCTGAGCAAGGAGATTGAAAATTGCGAACAAGAACAACAAGAACACGGGTTTGAGCAAAGAACTGGTGTTTTCTCGGGAGAGAGAAAGAAGTGGCAGAAGGGAGAGTAAGTGGAGGGCCAGGGGTGGCCCACACCATGGCCAAGCGCGCCCCTGGGGTGGCCGCGCCACTAGGTGGTGTGCCTACCTGGTGGGCCCCTCGGGTCACTCCAGGTCCTTCTCTGTCCCTTTTTTGACGTAAAAATTTAATATGAATTTTCTAGAATTTTTCGAGATACTTTATTTTTTTTAGCAATTTTCAAGTATTGATGAATAATTTTCTAGCAGAAAGATGATTTTGGAATGATGCAATAACAAAACAAAACCTAAACTTCAGAAGTTCTAAGACACTCTAAAATGCAAGCAACTAACAAAATAGAAAAGTATACTAGGTGAAAACAAAAATTAAAATGGATAAAATAAAAGTAAGCAAAGATAATCATGGTGAAAGCATTATTTTGTTCATTAAAATCCCTTTGTTAACAAGGCTGGTCAGGTCTTATTACCAAAACAATTTTATATGAAACAAAACTTTGCATTCCACTAAATGATTATGTTACCTCAACCTTGATAACAATAGTCCCAATCATAATAATTTCATATTTTCTCGTGGTATGGGACAATATATTTCTCCAACTTGGATGCCCTCAACATGTTCAATTGAATTTAAGCCATAAGTTCTATCAATCTTCTTAGGGAAATAAATAGTATGCTCCTTGTCATTAACATTAAAAGTTACCTTTCCTTTATTGCAATTAATGATAGCACCTGCAGTATTAAGAAAAGGTCTCCCAAGAATAAAAGACATATTGTCATCTTCAGGCATTTCAACCACAACAAAATCAGTTAAAATCAAGCAATTATGAGCCACCTGAACAGGAACATCCTCACATATACCAATAGGAATAGTAGTAGATTTATCAGCCATTTGCAAAGATATATCAGTTGGTATTAATTTCTCCAATTGAAGTCTCTTGTAGAGAGAAAAAGGCACAACACTAACTCCTACTCCCAAATCACACAAAGTAGTTCTAACATAACTATTTCTAATAGAACAAGGAATAGTTGGAATCCTTGGGTCTCCTAGTTTCTTTGGAACCTTACCATTAGAGGAATAATTAGCAAGCAAAGTAGAAATTTCCTCATTAGGGATCTTCCTTTTATTAGAGACAATATCCTTCATATACTTTGAATAAGGAGGCAATTTAATAGCATTAGTCAAAGGAATTTGCAAAAATAGAGGTTTCATCCATTCACAAAACATGTTATAGTTTTTGGCTTCCTTTGACTTGTGTTTCTTATCAGGGAAAGACATTGGTTTTTGGACCCAAGGCTCTCTTTCACTACCATGTTTCTTAGCAAAATAATCTTCTTTAGTGTTTTAGTATTCTTAGTGCGCCTTTCAGGTTCTTCTTCAACTTTTTCTTTATCAGGAGCATCATTTTCCTCATTACCACTTTCAGTTTCAGCATCAGAGACAGATATACTATTAGGATCTTTAGCGGGTTTAGAAGATTCTACAATAGTTTTATGTTTCTTTTTTCTTTTCTTAGGATAAGTACCACTATTTTCAATTTGTTGAGAATCCTTCTCAATTCTTTTAGGATGCCCCTCAGTATATAGAGGATCCTGGGTAGCAGCACCACTTCTAGTTCTAATTTCCTAAGCATGTTTTTGTTTACCAGCATTCACTAACAAATCTTTTTGTACTTTAGTAAGCTGATTAATTTGAGTTTGAACCATTTGGAAATGTTTAACAAGCATTTTAACATCATTGGAGGTTCTTTCCACAACATCTCTCAATTCAATAATAGCTCTAGTATTCTCCATTAAATGATTCTGCACCCTTTTATTAAAATTATCTTGCTTAACAAGAAAAATATCAAATTCTTCTAAGCATTGATCCGGAGGTTTAGAATAAGGAATATCACCTTCATCAAAATGTTGGAGAGAGTGTACCTCCATAGTGGATGAGTGGAAGATTGGCTTACATAATTCTTCTATAGGAGGTAAATTCTTCACGTCTTCAGCTTTAATACCCTTCTCCTTAAGACATTTCTTAGCTTCCTTCATCACTTCATTATTTAGTTTAATCACTCCCCTCTTCTTTGATGTTGGTGTTTGCTCAAGCACAACTAACTCAGGTGGAGTTGACTTAGGTGAATTTGACTCAGGTGAATTCTAGTCATCATAATTCTTGCTTATTTTAGCCATTAATTCCTCAGCTTCTTTAGGAGTTCTCTTCCTGAAAACACAATCAGCACAACTATCTAGGTATGTCATAGATTCTTCAGTTAGTCCATTATAATATATATAAAGAAGCTCATTTTTAGGTAATGGACATCCGGGCTATGCATGAATCAAAGCACAAAACCTTGCCCATGATTCAGGCAATATCTCCTTTTCTCCCTGTTTAAAATCAAAAAGTTCCTGCAAAATGGCATGTCTAGCACTAGGAGGGAAATATTTCTGAAAGAAAGTACTAATCAAGCAATCAGGGCTATCAATAAATCCAGGAGGTAAATTATTAAACCAAACTTTAGCTTCTTCTTTCAGTGAAAAAGGGAAAATTTTAGCAACAAAGTAGGTGCGCATCTTAATATCATCAGAAAATAGGCCACTCATGGTAGAAAGCTCAGTCATATGTGCTACAACACTTTCATTATTAGTCCCACAAAAAGGTTCTTTCTCAACAATGGTTATGTAAGATAAATCTAGAGAGAAATCATAATCCTTATCTTTAATATTTATGGGAGATGTAGCAAACTTATCATTAGGGGATAATTTAGGTATAATAGTATGTATCTCAAGAAGACACTTAATAGCACTTTTACCATGAGTGTTTTGGCATTCTTTAATAAATTCATCAGTCATCTCTATATATCGTCTTCAATATCATAGCTCTCTATAGATTGAGGTGAACTAACAGGTGTAGTAGTGTCTTCATTAGGAGTTTCAGTATTTCCAGCTATAGTTCTAGCAATCGTAGCATCTAGGAAAGGACCTAATGAACCACTCTTATCAAGCACAGTAGAAGCATCATCATAAGTATCAGAAGTTTCAGATTCAGCAGAAGTAGGAGCATGTGTAGCATGTGTATGTGGTGGTGTAAGGAGCTTACTCATCACAGATGGTGAATCAAGAGCAACATAGGTGTTTAGAACTGTACCTCTCCTTGTAGTGGATGGTAATATAGGAACCTTGCCATCATGAGATTTACCCATGATGATTGGATGGCGGTGCACAATAGTGATTCCAAGTGAACTTGATAAATAGAGCTATGCCCCCGGCAATGGCGCCAGAAAATAGTCTTGATGACCCACAAGTATAGGGGATCGCAACAGTCTTCGAGGGAAGTAAAACCCAATTTATTGATTCGACACAAGGGGAGCCAAAGAATATTTATAAGCCTTAACAACTGTGTTGTCAATTCAGCTGCACCTAGAAACAATCTTGCTCACAAAAGTTTATCAGTAGCAACAGTTTTGTCGTAGCAATAGGAAAGTAATAGCAGTAGTAGAAGTAAAGACAGTAGTAACGATTGTAGTAAACAGTAGGATTAAAGCGCGGTAGGCATAGGGATGGATGGATGGGAGTTGCATGGACAAGACAATTCATATAGCAATCAAGATATATGGCATTTGCAGATAAATAAGGTAAAGCATCCAAGTACTAAATAATCATAGGCATGTGTTGCATATATAGTCATACGTGCTCGTTATGAGAACTTGCACAACATCTTTTGTCCTGCCAGCCTGTTTGCAGTGGGGCCTCAAGGGAACTACTGGCAATTAAGGTGCTACTTTTAATAGAGCATAGGAACAAAGCATTAACACTCCGAGAACACATGTGATCCTCACATCAAAGCCATTCCCTCCGGTTATCCCGATTATTGTCACTTCGGGGCCTTCGATTCCAGATAATAATATGTGTATACAACTTGCAGGTAAGATCATAAACAATACTATCATCATGAATCAATAACATGTTCAGATCTGAAATCATGGCACTCGGGCCCTAGTGACAAGCATTAAGCATAACAAGTTGCAACAAAGTCAAATGCACTAATAATAGATACTAGGAACATGCCCTAACAATCTGATGCCATTACATGAATGATCTCATCCAATCCCTACCATCCCCATAACCTACAGCGGGGCATTACTCACTCATGGATGGGGGAATCATGGATGGTTGATGGAGAAGCGATGGTGATGATGATGGCGATGATCTCCTCCAATTCCCTGTCATGGCAGGGTGCCAGAACGGAGTTTCTGGTTCCGAATCATGGAATCTGGTGGTGGCGGCACAGCGGAACTCTATTTGGAAAAACATCAAACCTCCCCTCTGTTTTTTAGGTCAGAAGGCTTTTTATAGGCGAAAGGAGAGGTCGAGGCGGAGTCCGAGGCGACCACACCACCCCCTGGCACGGCCAGGCCTAGCCCGCGCAGCTAGGTGGTGTGGGCCCCATGTGGCACTTCTCCGTTTCATCTTCTGGCTCCATGAGTCTTCTGGTAAAATAGGAGTTTTGTGATATTTTCCGGGATTTTTCCTGGAAGTTGAATTCCTGCACAAAAATGAGACACCAAAGCAATTCTGCTGAAAAAACAACGTTAGTCCGCATTAGTTGTATCCAAATCACACAAATTAGAGGAGAAACAATAGCAAAAGTGTTCGGGAAAAAGTAGATACGTTTTGGATGTATCATCTCCATCTGAGTCTTCTTCGTATTCTTCGGCTATTACCTCGTCAGTTGGAAGGTCCTTAGCCGGAGTCTTCTTCTTCTTCTTCTTCTTTGCCTCTTGGCTATGCTAGTAACAAAAACAGATTTGGGTCCGAGTCCTGGAGTCAAGCTTCTATCAATATTCTCGGACATCTGGATGTCGGAATTATCTCCGAGATCCATATGGTCCTACGGTTCGGTAGAGTTTTTCTCCAGATCCTTCATCCATGCTGATGTGAGGGCTTTGGTCCATAGCTTCTCCTTCTTCTGCAGTCTTGGAGTTGAATTCCTCTTTATGATCCGCGAAGATCTTCCGGAAATCTGCCGATGTCATGGAGTCATCCGAAGATGTCGGTGAGTCGATGTTTGTTCCAATTGCCTCTAGCACTGAGTCGTTGTCATCTCCAGCATCGATAGAGCCAGATCCAGATCTAACGTATCTGACAAAGTGTGATATGTGTGTCCTGAGGTAGTTGCGATCCTCTTTGTAGGCTTCCTCGAAACATCTTATGGTCTAGAGAATTGCATCTGTGTTAACTATGGCACCATTCATCATCATCTTTGCGGTGTGCCTCAGGAGTGATTTTCTCGCTCTGTCGTTGGGAGAGATGGATCCAGAGCTGTTGTTGCTTCGATCTTCCTAAGATTCGACCTCTTTGGGGAGAGCCTCTTGAGATTCAACCTCCGTGGGGAGATCCGCTTTAGGTTTAGCCTCCTTTGGGAGACCCTCTTCAGATCCGATCTTCTCCACTATCTCTGCATCAGGTGCAGGCTGTGTGGGATTAGGGTTTTTTGAGACACAGAACTCTATAGCTTCCGCAAACAAAGTGGATCTAGAGAGTTCTTTCTCCTCTATCATCACCGCTAGGGTGGGTTGGGCGGGTTCAGTGAAACTGAGATAAACATTGATGTCACCGAAAGACATGATGGTGTATGTGGTCACAGGTTCCCTAGCCGGAATCCAAGTCTTGTCGAGAAGGACAAGAGAGACGTCACTAGCGTAGAGGACCCGACTGATGGGGTTGTCTCGTTGATTCCGATTTGTACAGATTCCACCCGGAACAAAGATCCAAAACTCACCTACCCCACGATGGGTGATAGCTATGAGATTCGACACATTTTTGATGGTTTTCTCCCGGATTTGATCGTTTTCTAGCTTTACCTAATGCTAATACTTCGGTAGCAAAGAAAACTTGGTTTTTAATGTGTGTTTTAGGTTGTAAACATCAACAGAAGGTTTTAACTAGAAAAACACAATCGAGGGAAGCGTACAAAGGCTTTAACGAGCAACTATACAGCGGGAGCAATTTTTCCGGCCATATAGCTCCCGCCGTATAGCTTTCGCCGCCTCTGTCTTGTAAAAGGGGACAACTTCCGTGAAGGGACCATACGCAAAAACACAACACAACAGCCGCCATCCCATCCAGAAGCGAGAAAGAAGAGATCCGGAGAAGAAGGGGAAGACGCTCTTCATCTCGCTCCATGATCTTCGACCTCCTAGCCAATACACACCCATATGCATTACTTGTACTTGAGAGAGAGAGAGAGATATATCTTCACCTTGCAAGACTAGGGTTTGTGATTGTTTCTTCCCATCTTGAATTGTGTTGGATACTTTTCTATTCTTATTGTGGATCCCCACGGTAATATCAAGAAGAACTCCCTTTATTTTAATTATATTGATGATGCTTTCTTCTCTCATGTGTGAGTAAGTTCCTTGGGCGTGGGAAATGTAAGGGATTGGTGAGATGTGATGTGCCTCTATATATTTTATGCTATTTTGTGATTGGTTCTAATTACTATATTATGTGTGATTGACTATCCGTGGGATGCCTAATGCTTGTTGTCCAATTAAGGGCCCAGACAACATGATACTTTGTTCTACATGGATAGGATCTTGTTCGCTAGCAGACCGGTGACCCCCGAGTGACACGGGGATATCAATGGAAAACTAGTAGACTCGAGGATAACGAGGAACCACCGTGCTTATTGCATTAGTCCGATCCAAGGAGCTTAATCGCTAAGTGGACTGAAGGGGCTTAATCGTCTAGTGTCTGACCATGGTTTTGGTAACAAACTACTAGGATTATTGAAGTCGGGATGAAATCTACCAAGTGAAGTTTCGGCTAATTATGGATTGCTCGCCTACATATATACTTATAAGATTATAATTGTTACATTTATCACTCGTCCACCTGGCATAGTCACTATCACCATGAACTGAATCTCCTCGCGCCTTCTTTTGCCATCTGCATAAAACAACAAACAACTAAGTCGTTCTTTACTTTTATGCTTTTTATTTCTGAAGTTTACATTTTAGTTCTATTTAAATACACCTCGTTTAATCAAAACTTCATTCTTATTTCAACACTTGAAGTCAATTCACTCGAAGACCTATGAAAGCTTTGGGTGTGACAGAGACTTCACCATAAACACTTACCTTTGGGCTCCCTGTGGGATCGATATATATACTTCAAAACTAGCTACAAATGATCTGTGCACTTGTAGACATCAAGCTATTTTCTGGCACCGTTGCCGTGGAGCTAAGCACTAAGTGTTTGTCTCTTGAAATTTCAGGTGTTGCTACTACAAAATGTTCTCCCTAGGAGACAAAGGGTCTACATACTCTGGTAGGACCTATCTACCAGATTATATTGAGCGTGTGCCTGCTCAGAGGCGCGGAGAAATTATTGAAAAACTTTTAAGATCGAACAAAGTTGAAGTTGAAAACTTGAGTGATATTATGGAAATCATGTCTCTTTATAGGATAACTCCTATGAAACCTGAGAAAACTCTTAGAGAATACAATGCTCCAAGTTCTGAATTTCTTAAACAACCAATACAATTCCCTAATCCTGGAGTTAGAGAATATCGATTTGATGGTGGAATTATTAAAATTTTGCAGCAAAAGCTTTCAGTGGAGGGGAAGATGAAGACCCAGGAAGACACATTAGAGAGTTCGACGATGTGATAACATCATTTGGACCAAAAGGTTTGCCAAGAGACTTCTCTCGTCTAAAATTATTTCGTTGGTCTCTAAAAGGTAAGGCTCTAGACTGGTTATATTCTCTCCCTCGCTATTACATTAAATGTTGGGAAAACTGCATTGTTAAATTCATAAACAAGTTTAATCCTTTTAAAAAGGTAATTGAACTAAGAAATAATATAGGCAACTTTAGTCAGAACGTGGGAGAAAACTACCCACAAGCCTAGAAAAGATTCGTTGGAATGATCAATAGTATTCCTAATTATGGCTATTCTAAATCAACTATTTGCCATTTATTTTACCACGGTCTTAATACTCAATGTAGAGAATTTCTTGACTTCTCAGTAGGAGGATCGATAAATACCTTAACTATTAAAGAATGTTTGGAATTGATGTTTACTAGGGCTAAGAATGATTATTTATATAATCCTAATTTTGGCACTAAGTTGGAAAAAGGGATACTTCGTAACTCCTAATCTTATGCCTGAAGTACGCAAAACGATGAAAGAAAAAGGTATACCTTCTGAACTTTCTAAGGAAAACAAAGTATACGTGTTACAAGTTTGAACTGGAGAAGATGAAACTAGAATTTTTTTCAAGAATTAAAACATTGACAAGCAAAATCTCATAATAACCTGCATAAGCACTTTCAAAAACAGACAAAGATTTTGGCGGAACTCACGTAAAATTATGATGAGATTGGCCAATAAATAAAATTATTTCACAAGTATCTTAGTATGATTGAAACCCAGTGTGAACAAATAGCATCTGGTTATCAAAATTTTCTTCGAGATGATAAAGATATTCATGTTTCTACTAATGTTGTCACAAGAAGAGGTGCAGTTGTTACAGGACCATTAGGATCACCAGAATATGAAGCTTAAAAAGAACAAAAGGAAAAAAGCCTTGCTCTAAGAAAGAAAAGAAGATGATACATTGGTGGATTCTCAAGATGAAACTTCTCAAGAAACACAAGATCAAACCAAGGAGGACCAAAATGATGCACATGATGACCGTTATGACTCTAATGCAGAGACGGTTGATCCAAGAGAAGAAAAATAGATAAGCAATGAAGATGAAGTTGTTGTAGTAGAAAAGAAGAAAAGCGATAAACAACAACAAAAGAAATTAACAAAAGAGCCTGACCCCCCACAAAAGGTAAAAGACAAGAATAAGTCAGGTGAGAAAAAGCTTCATTATCCAGATCGAAAAAGAAAGCACCAGATCAGGTAATTTCTAATTATTTTACAAAGGCACTTGGTGACCATCGTCTGGAAATTCCATTTGCGGATGCAATCAAAGTTCCTATCTATTCTAAATTCCTCTATGATATTCTTATTAGAAAGAAAGAAATAACTGAAACTGTTGTCATGGTAACTAGTTATCCTGTTAATGGGAAGCTGCTGTCTAAGTCTGGAGATCCTAGAATACTAACTATTTCATGCTCAGTAGGCAAAACTGATATTCACAATGCCTTGTGTGATCTAGGTGGAGGAGTTAGTGTAATGCCATACCCCCTCTATAAAAGGTTAGGATTAGGGGAGTATTCTCCTATTACTATCACTTTACAGATGGCTGACAAGTCCACTAAACAACCCATTGGTATGATTGAGGATGTTCTACTTAGAATAGATAAGCATGTTATTCCTATTGATTTTATTATTCTTGAGATGCCATAAGATGAAAAATTATCTATAATACTTGGAAGACCTTTCCTTAGTACTGCAGAGGCATCAGTTGATTGTGCTGAGAGAAAGATAATCTTCAATGTTTATGATGCTGAAATCATCTGGTATTTTCCAAAGAAGCTAGAAGCAGGAGGAATATATATTCCACCGGCAAAACGAGTTCATGTGGTAAGTGCCTTTGATAAGGGGCAACCCATGGTAAGAATTCAAGAACAGAGAAGGGGTTGAGTTACTAAACAATTCTTAATAAAATTCTTAATGGAAGTCAAACCATCTCTTCAATAAAATAAATTAGAGAATAAAAAGTTCATCGCATTCCTACTACCATTTTTCATAGGCATTCTTGCGGATGCGCGCCCCTGAAGATGCAGCTGTCAAAAAGTAGTAGAACCATCGATTGAATGAGTATGGAATAAGAATAAAAATAAAAGTTTGAGTTTTATCTACAAAGAATAAAATTCTGCTCTTCATACGCTAATGTTGGTCGATAGTTTTTCCTGTCAATTTTTTGTAAAAAATAAGGTATTTTGCTAAGTTTCAGGATAAGAAGGTATTCTCGAAGAAATATAATTTTTTTGATGACTACTGATGGTTTAACGACCAACTATACGACAGGAATAAAAATTCCGATCGTATAGTTCCGGTCGTATAGATATCTTTGCCATCTACAAAGTTTCTTCGAAGACATAGAGAATTTAACGACCAACTATACGGCGGGAATAAAAATTCCGGCCATATAGTTCTGGTTGTATAGATATCGATGGCTTCATACAATATCTTCTCAAAGGTATTGATAGTTTAACGACCAACTATATGGCGGGAATTAAAATTCCGGCCATATAGTTCTGGTCGTATAGATATCGATGCCTGTCTTATAAATTTATCCCAAAAGGCACTGATGGTTTAACGACAAACTATACGACGGGAATAAAAATTCTAGCCGTATAGTTCCGATCGTATAGATATCGATGCCTGGTTTAGAAATTTATTTCGACGGTACAGACGGTTTAACGCCCAACTATACGGCAGGGTCATTGCGATCTGGCCGTATAGTTGTATTCTGCATAAAGTAACCCTAGTTGGCGGTGCCGCCGCAACTATACGGGCAGACCAACATATGCCGCCCGTATAGTTGGGTGCGACCACATAATTGAAGGAGTTATGCCCTAGAGGCAAATGATAAAGTGTATTATTTGATATATCTCCTATATGTTCATAATACCTTTCATACTGTGGTATAACTGTGTTAATACGAAACGTTAATACACGTGTGGTGTGTAAACAAACTGTGTCTCTAGTTACCTCTAGTGAACTAGTTCATTGGTCATGAGGATGGTCTGTGTTTCAAGATCATGGGCATTTATGTCCACTGACAATGAGGTCATGTTATTAGTGGAATAACATAATAGAGAAACATCCGACCGTTATATCTTAATGAGATCTAGTTACAAAGTTCACAATTGATGATAAAACACAGAGAACCTCACAACTTGATAATTTGACTGTGAGGTAATGCAAATCACCATTCCGGAAGAAGCTTAGATGGTTATCAAGAATCATCTCGTAATAGGGTGATCAAAAAGGTGCCACTCAGGTTTTCCGAAGGGATGCATAGAGGAGTACATATCAAGACCAGGATTTGTCTAGTCCATGTAACGGACAGATACATGTGGCCATCTCGGTGACGTTGCATTAATGAAGCTTGCAAGCATGTGACTAGGTCACAGAATGCAATGACATGAGAATGAGAAAACAAGTTCATCGGTAACAAGATCGAACTAAGGCATAGAGATACCGAAGATCAAGTCTCGGATGAATTAGGTATCGAATGACAAAGGGAACGGGGAATGACTATCTCACGGTTTGAGCGATTGTATTCGTGAAACACATGGGGGTCACATGGCCATCCAGGTCCCTCTGTTGATCATTGATGTGATAGTGGTCTCTATCATGTCCGGAGTATTTCCGAACCGAAGGATGTCACGCTTAAGGGTAGAGACGCTTAGGGTAGATGAGGTATCGTAAGAGAAATAGAGAGAGAAACCGGAATAGTTTTGGTAACATCCGATGGAGATCGGAAGGGGTCCGAAAGTTGTTTCGGAGTGAAGGAATAATATAATATGTGTATTTGAATGTTAGTTGGAGAATTAATATTAAATATATATTTTATTTTATTTTTAAAGGCTCCATATTGCTAATGGGCCTCACCCGAAGGGAGGCCCAATAAGGCAAGGCGCCTAGGGAGTGGGGGACGGCCGGCCTAGGGCTAGTGGGCCACCCCAGTGGGGCCTACCTAGGGCCGGCGGCTGCCCCTAGGTGGTCGGTGGGTGTGGGGATTAGTCCCACACCGCCTGGCCCCTAGGTGGTGCGCCCCCTCCCACTATATAAAGGGGCCCCCTCCCCCTTTGGGATCACCCATTCCTCTCATTCTCTCTCTCTCATCCGCTGAGGACTTCTCCGTAATATTGGGGAGGACCTCGTGGTTGAGTTCTCCACCTTCACACTACCGTCGTGTGATTGGCAATCCGACATCTACTTCTTCCGCTTGGCTGGATCGGAGTCCGGTTGACGTCTCCTAGACCGACATGTGACGAACTTCGGAGGCACCACACTTGGGGTGCTACTCGTGTTCATCAATATACGCCTTCCTGCGTAAGGCGTGCCTCTGTCTGCAAAGGTATGAATAATGTATTCCTTCTCCATTACTTATGTCTACATAGTATAGATCCTGATATTAGTGTTCAAGTAGATAGAATTTTTTTGTTTTCTGCTACGGAACCCAAAACTGGTATTAGAGCGGGTCTATGAGTAGACATGTCGTACGGATAGAACACATAGCAATATGTGGGCATTGATTCTCTAGTTGCTACCCTCTTTAATGTTATTGTTCATATCGTGGCACTGTTTGATGAAGCGGCCCCCAACCGACCTCACGTGGTGATTCACGAGACTGCTCCACAAATCAAAGTGGCTTAGGGGGGGTGTCTGTCTCTCTACAGTAGTTGATATGGCATTAACACTGGAGGGCCCTGAAAAGGGAAGAAGAACGGAAATCATTGAATCCATGTTGTGGCTCGACGTTCGTAGGTGGGAAGGGGTTCTACTACGAAAGCCCTAAAGCCGCGTAAAACATGCAATAGTTAATATAGAACTGTCTATCTTCATTATTGCATAGGGGAAAGTATTATAACATGGCAATGACAAGTTTGTTAAACTTTAAGGTTATTGATGATGATCATAAAGCTATAACCATGTCATAACACTTTACTTTTGAAGTATTACTTATTGTGCTAGTATACTTACTATACGGTAGCATAATAAGATAATCCCTCATAGTATTCCAGTTATCGTATTCCCCTTGTGTGTGCACCACCAAGAAAGTTCTTCGGTATGAGGCGATCCAGTGTTACAAGCATGGGTGTCAGACATATCTACGTTCACATATAGTGGGTGTAAGCCATGTTGCACTGCGAATACACACAAGTTAGAACTGGCGAGCCTAGCACGTTACAGAGACATGGCCTCAGAATACAAGAGACCGAAAGGTCGAGCATGAATCACATAGTTGATGTGATCGACATTAGGGAATGTCCACCCTTGATACTACACTGATGGTTGTGTTTAACCGGGGGAGGTGAAGGGGATTGGGATCATGTGATCACTAAACGAGTAGAGGGATGTTCGTTTAAGTGGGAGTTCTTTTAGTTGAAACTTGAACTCATTATTATGAACATATTCTAAATACTTTTCAAATCCTTTGTAGATGTCTCTCCCACTAACCTTCAACATTAGCACTTTCCTCGAGAAGGACAAGCTGAAAACTGATTGAACCAACTTCACCGCCTGGTTCCGCAATCTTAGGATCCTCCTAGTCCCCTACAAGTTGACTTATGTCATCGAGGCTGAGCTTCCGGCTAAGCCTGCAAATTCCGCCTCCCAGGAAGAAAAGAATGTCTGGCAGTCCAAGGCGGATGATTTTTCCCTCATCCAGAGTGGAATGCTCTATGCCATGGAGCTGGAGCTTCAAAAGCGTTTTGAGACGATGAACGCTTTTGAGATCATTGAGGATCTCAAGGCCGTCTTTGCTCCACAGGCTCGTGCAGAGAGGTATGATGCTTCCGAGCTCTTCTTCTCTTCTAAAATGGAAGAGCACAACAACATTAACGAGCAGGTGGTCAAAATGTCTGGCTACGTTAAGCGCTTAAGCGCCATGGATTGCAAAATCCCGGAGGAGCTCGCTATAGATAGGGTGGTGCACTCGTTGCTGCTAGCTATAAGAGCTTTGTGATGAACTATAACATGCAAGCGATGACCAAGACCCTTGCCGAGGTGTTCGCCATGCTCAAAACTGCTGAGGTTGAAATCAAGAGGAGCACACGGTGCTGATGGTCAACAAGACCACCAACTTTAAGAAACCGAGGCAAAAGGGAAAATGCAAGCGTAAGAAGTCTAAGAGGGATGGCAGATTTTCTTCCAGCACCTCAAAGACTGCCAAGTCTGGTCCTAAGACCGGCACTTCGTGCTTCTACTGCAAAGGGGATGGGCATTGGAAATGCAACTGCCCCAAGTACCTTGAAGACAAGCGAGCTGGCAAGATAGCCATCCCGGACAAAGGTATATATGATATACATGTTATTGATGTATTCCTTACGAGTGCTAGGAGTAACACTTGGCTATTTGATACCGGATCAGTTGCTCACATTTGTAACTCTCAGCAGGATCTGCGGAGTAGGAGGCGCCTAGGGAAGGATGAGGTGACGATGCGCGTCGGCAATGGCTCGAGAGTCGAAGTGATGGTCGTCGGCACCCTGCATCTCAGTCTACCATCAAGATTATTGTTGGTTTTGAATAAATGCTATTATGTACCCGCATTGAGTATGAATATTGTGAGTGGGTCTTGCTTGTTGCAAGACCGTTATTCGTTTAAATCAGGAACACATGATTGTTCAATTTATATGAATGATGTTTTGTATGTTCATGCTCCTGTATGTGATGGTTTATTCTTACTTGATCTTGATTGTAATACACACATCCATAGTGTTGATGCTAAACGTTGTAAGCACGGTGACGATAATTCCATGTTCATGTGGCATTGCCGTCTTGGTCATATTGGCGTAAAGCGCATGAAGAAGCTTCATTTAGAAGGGCTTCTTGGATCATTGGATTTCGAATCCCTTGATACATGTGAGCCATGCCTCATGGGCAAGATGACTAGGACACCATTCTCCGGTATAGTGGAGAGAGCCGTGGACCTACTTGGGATCATACATACGGATGTATGTGGACCAATGAGTGTCTCAACACGCAATGGTTATCGCTACTTTGTTACCTTTACTAACGACTTGAGCAGATATGGATATATCTACTTGAAGAAGCACAAATCTAAAACCTTTGAAAAGTTCAAGGAATTTCAGAAAGAGGTAGAGAATCAACTTAACAAGAAAATCAAGCACCTTCGATCGGATCGAGGAGGCGAGTATTTGAGTTATGGGTTTAACATGCACTTGAAGGACTGTGGGATTATCCCACAACTTACGCCAGCCAGAATACCCCAGCGTAATGGTGTGTCGGAACGTCATAACCGAACCCTATTGGATAGTGTACGGTCCATGATGTCTTTAACTGATTTGTCTGTGTCTTTTTGGGGATACACGTTAGAAACCGCCGCTTTTATTTTAAACCGAGCACCATCCAAATCTGTGGAGACAACCCAATGTGATATATGGTATGGGAAGAAGCCCAAGTTGTCATTTCGGAAAGTTTGGGGTTGTGAGGCTTACGTTAAGAAACTACAACCTGACAAACTCGAATCCAAATTAGAAAAATGTATCTTTGTGGGATATCCAAGGGAAACCGCTGGGTATTATTTCTACAACCAATCCGAAGGAAAAACGTTTGTCGCAAGAAACGGCACCTTTCTCGAGCAAGAGTTTCTTGCAAAAGGAGTGAGTGGAATGAAAATTGAGTTGTATGAAATTGTTGACCCTTCTCTCCAAATTCCGAGTAGCACAACGGAAGCTGTTCCGAAACCGCTCTCCAACATGGAGGAAGAGCCAGTTGATGATGATAAAAACAATGACATCGAGACTCCTGAGGTTTGCAGGTCTACAAGGGTTCGTGCCACTCCTGATTGGTACAGTAGCCTTGTGATGTTTGTCATCCTAGATGAACAGGAAGAACCTGCAAACTACAAAGAAGATATGGATAGTGCTGACTCCGAGAAATGGCTAGAAGCCATGAAATCCGAAATAGATCCATGCATGAAAACCAAGTTTGGACCTTGGTGGATCTTCTAGAAGGCCGCAAAGCCGTGGAAAATAAATGGATCTTTAAGAAAAAGTCAGATGCGAATGGTAATGTAACCATTCACAAAGCTCAGCTTGTCGCAAAGGGTTTTTGACAAATTCAAGGAGTTGACTACGACGAGACTTATTCTCCCGTAGTGATGCTTAAGGCTGTCAGGATTTTAATAGCAATTGCTGCACATTTCGACTATGAAATTTGGCAGATGGATGTCAAGACCGCATTCCTCAATGGTCACATTGATGAAGAGTTGTATATGATGCAACCGGCAGGTTTTGTCAATCCTAAGGATGGTGGAAAGGTATGCAAGCTTCAACGGTCCATTTATGGATTGAAGCAACCATCTCGGAGTTGGAACCAACGTTTTGATCAAGTGATCAAGAGTTTTGGATTTTTCCAAAACCAACAAGAGTTCTGTGTTTACAAGAAAGCGAGTGGGAGCTCGGTTGTTTTCTTAGTAGTATATGTGGATGACATATTACTCACGGGAAACGATGTGGATCTTATGAAAAGCGTGAAAGCATATTTGAGCAACCAATTTTCCATGAAGGATCTAGGTGAAGCTGCATATATATTAGGAATCAAGATCTATAGAGATAGATCAAGGCACCTAATAGCATTGAGTTAGAGTACTTACATAGAAAAGATTTTGAAGAGGTTCAAAATGGAAAACACCAAGAGGGGTTTTACACCTATGATGAAGAATTGCAAAATGAGTATGACTCAATGTCTTATAATGGACAATGATAGAGAGAAGATGTCTTACATCCCCTATGCTTCAGCTATAGGATCTATCATGTATGCAATGCTAAGTACACGACCGGATGTGGCATTGGCTCTTAGTTTGACGAGCCGATGTCAGAGTAATCCAGGACCGGATCACTGGACAGCTGTGAAAAATATCCTAAAGTATCTGAGAAGAACAAATGACATGATCCTAATCTATGGAGGAAATGATGAAGCTCTAAACGTAACGGGTTACGTAGATGCGAGCTGGAATTCAGATCATGATGACTCGAAGTCTCAAACAGGATTTGTTTGCTTGGTGAATGGTGGGGCGGTAAGCTAGAAGAGCAAGAAGCAGCCGGTGGTGGCACAATCTTCAATGGAGTCTAAATATATTGCTGCGGCTGATGCAGCAAATGAAGCTGTTTGGCTAAGGAATTTCGTCATTGAACTGGGAGTTTTTCCCAATGCGCAAGACCTCGTGACAATCTACTGCGATAACACGGGTGCTATTGCAAACACAAGGGAACCAATAACTCATTCCACAGCCAAACACATCAAGCTAAGATTTCACGTCATCCGGCAAAACATTGACGAAGGTGAAGTCAAGATTTGCAAAGTAGATACGAAACTGAATGTGGCAGATCCTTTGACTAAAGCTCTCCATCTAGAAAAGCACGAACAACACTGAGATTCCATTGGTGTTAGGTTCCTTTGTTGGAGATATGCCCAAGAGGCAATAATAAAAGTGATTATTATTATATCTTTGTGTTTATGATGAATGTTTACATCCCATGCTATAATTGTATTATTAGGAAACACTAATACATGTGTGTTTTGTAATCATAAGAGAGTCCCTAGTAAGCCTCTTATTGAACTAGCTTGTTGATTAATTGATGATCATGGTTTCCTGATCATGGACATTAGGATGTGATTAATAACAAGGTTATGTCATTAGGAGAATGATATGATGGACACACACCCATAGTAAGCGTAGCATAAGATCAAGTCATTAAGTTCATATTGCTGTAAGCTTTTTAATGCATAGTAACCTAATCCTTCGACCATGAGGTTGTGTTAATCACCATCACCGGATGGGTACTTTGATGACATCAAACACCGCTTCGTAACTGGGTGGTCATAAAGGTGTCATTGGGTATTCTGAAAGTATGTGTTGAAGCGCATGGACCAAGATTGGGATTTGTCCATCCATATGAAGGATAAATATGCTCTAGGCCCTCTCGGTGGAATGTCATCTAGTTAACTTGCAAGCATGTGACTGGGTCACAAGGGATGCCATATCACTGAACGAGTAAAGAGTACTTGTCAGTAACGAGGTAGAACTAGGTATGGAGATGCCGACGATCAAACCTCGGATAAGTATAGTATCGTGTGACAAAGGGAATTAGTTTCGTATGTAAACGGTTCAATCGATCACGAAGTCATCGTTGAGTATGTGGGAGCTATTATGGATCTCCAGGTCCCGCTGATAGTTATTGATAGGAGATGTGTCTCTGTCATGTCTACATATTCACGAACCGTAGGGTGACACACTTAAGGTTCGAAGTTGTTTTAAGTAGATATGGAATGTGCGTTGGAGACTGAATGTTGTTCGGAGTCTCGGAATGGATCCGGGACATCACGAGGAGATCCGGAATTGTCCGGAGAATAAGATCCATATATTGGGGATCATTTTCTCAGTTAGGAAATGTTCCGGAGTATTTGTATGAGGGGTCTAGAAGGTTTCAGAATGTTCCGGAAGGTTCTGGAAGGTTTCTTGGAGTTTGCTTGAAACCAAGGAAGGGATCAAGGAGTCCTGGTGGGTCAAGACTAGGAGTCGTGGGGGAGGAGGACTCCTCCCCCCCTCCCCAATCCGCCGGCCCTAGAGGGAGGGGAGTCCTACAAGGACTCCCCCTCCCCATGGCGCCTCACCCCCTTTAAATAGAGGGGCAGGGGCGCCCCCTCCACCCCTGCTCCATAACTCCCAATCTCTGCCGCCTCTCTCCTCCTCCTTTCTTCTGCACAGGCATAGGCGAAGCCCTGCAGAATTCTCTACTCCACCACCACCACCACGCCGTCGTGCAGCTGGGATTCCGTGGAGAAGATCTACTACCTCCGCTGCTCGCTGGAACGAGGAGAGGAAGGTCTGCTTCGACTCCGCACGTGTGACTGACTGCGGAAGCGCTGCCGAAACGCGGCGCCGGAAGGATCGTCCATGTGACCGACTGCGGAAGCGCTGCCGGAACGCGACGCCGGAAGGATCGTCCACACGATCTTGAGATCGGCAAGTGATCAACTACATCAACCACGAGATCTAATCTCGTTAACGCTTTCGGATCTACGAGGGTTAGTTCCTATCTATCTCGTTGCATATGTCTAATAGATTAGATCCTGGCTTTTATCTAGATTAGATCTGGGTTTTGTTTGTTCTTGCGGTAGAATTTTTTTGTTTTCCATGCTACGAACCCATCAGTGGTATCAGAGCCATATCTATGCGTAGATCTGTTGCACGAGTAGAACACAATGTTTTTGTGGGCGTTGATGCTTTTGTTGTCGGTGTCTTAGCGTGTACTTTGCATCTTGCGGCATGGTGGGATGAAGCGGCTTGGGCTAACATTACATGTCATCGCACATGAGACTTGCTCCATGCTTGACGTGCAACTTGCTTTGCACAAGTGGCTTTGCGGGTGTCTGTCTCTCCCACCATAGTTAAGATTCAATTTACAATGAGCATCTGACAACACTTGTATCAACGTTGTGGTCCTTGTTCGTAGGTAAGATCGGTCTTATGCGAAAGCCCCAAACCACATAAAACATGCAAAGAAAATTAGAGGCGTCTAACTTGTTTTTGTAGGGGTTTTGTGATGTGATATGGCCATCATGTGATTATGATTGTATTTGATGTATGCAATGATCCTTGTTGTAATATGGCAACCGGCAGGAGCCTAATGGTTGTCTTTAATTCTGTTAAGACCTGCGTGTCTATTCATCTTGTAATAGCTTTATTCCAAGTAGTTGTAATAGTTGCTGGTGATGATGGACAACCATGAAGCGGCGCCACTGACCTTGACGCAATGCTGGTGATGATGGAGATCATGTCCGTGCTTTGGAGATGGAGATCAAAGGCGCAAGAAGAAAAGGCCATATCATATCACACTAATTATGAATTTCCTGTGATGTTAATCCTTTATGCATCTTGTATTGCTTAGATCGCAACGGTAGCATTATAAGATGATCCCTCTTACTAAATATCAAGTAATAAAGTGTTCACCCTTAGTTGGCACCGTTGCTAAGACTCGTCGTTTTGAAGCATCTCGTGATGATCGGGTGTGATAGATTCTACGTGTGCATACAACGGGTGCAAGCCAGATTTGCACATGCGGAAACTAAGGTTATCTTGACGAGCCTAGCATGTACAGACATGGTCTCGGAACACGGAATACCGAAAGGTAGAGCATGAGTCATATAAATGATATGATGAACATGAAGATTGTTCGCTGATGAAACTACACCTTCTCTCGTGAAGATCGGACTTGGTGTAGTGGACTTGGTTCGTGTAATCACTAAGACAATATGAGGGATGTTGTTTTGAGTGGGAGTTCACCTAGTTAGTTTAAGAATTAAATTTGAACTCAATTTGTTATAAACTTAGTCTAAACTACTTGCAAATTTTTGTAGATTATGGCGACCCCCTCCATCAATTTCAATGCGTTCCTAGAGAAAGAAAAGCTTAAGAACAATGGAAGCAATTTCACGGACTGGTTCCATGGACTGAAGATCGTCCTCAGGGCTGGTCAGTTGACCTATGTGCTCGAAGCACCGCTAGGTGACCCACCTGCAGATGATGCCACCGATGACGTAAAGAATGTTTACGCCACTCGGAAAAATCATTACTCCACAGTTTAGTGTGCCATCCTGTACGGTTTAGAAGCGGAGCTCCAAAAGCGTTTTGAGCACCACGACCCGTTCGAGATCATTAAGGAGCTCAGGCTAATTTTTGAGACTCGCGCGGCCATGGAGAGCTATGAAGCCTCCGAAAAGTTCTTTAACTGTAAGATGGAAGAAGGAAGCTCCGTTAGCGAGCACGTGCTCACCATGTCTGGGTACACAAAGAAGCTCCAAGAGTTGGGAATATCGATTCCTAATGAATTGGGGATTCACCATCTCCTCCAATCACTGCCACCAAGTTACAAGAACTTTGTGATGAACTACAACATGCACTGCATGAACAAGACGTTGCCTGAACTGTCGTCCATGCTGAAAACTGCTGAAGTGGAGATCAAGAAGGAGCACCAAGTGTTGATGGTCAATAAGACCACCAATTTCAAGAGACAGGGCAAGCATAAGAACAAGGGCAACTTCAAGAAGGACAGCAACAAAGCTGCCGCACCTGCTAAGAAGCCCGAGGCTGGTCCTAAGCCTGAAACTGAGTGCTTCTACTGCAAGGGTGCTGGTCACTGGAAGCGTAACTGCCCCAAGTACCTGGCGGATCTGAAGAACGGCAACATCAAGAAGAAAGGTATATTTGATATATGTGTTATAGATGTGTATCTTACTAGTAATCGTAGTAGTGCCTGGGTATTTGATACTGGTTCGGTTGCTCATATTTGTAACTCGAAACAGGAGCCGCGGAATAAACGAAGACTGGCAAGAGACGAGGTGACGATGCGCGTTGGAAATGGCTCCAAGGTTGATGTGATCGCCGTCGGCACGCTCCCTCTACATCTACCTTCAGGATTAGTTTTAAATTTGAATAATTATTATTTGGTGCCTGCGTTAAGCATGAACATTATATCTGGATCCTGTTTATTGCGAGACGGTTACTCTTTTAAGTCTGAGAATAAAGGTTGTTCGATTTATATGAGTAATATCTTTTATGGTAATGCACCTGAGATGCATGGTTTATTCTTACTGAATCTCGATAGTAGTGATACACATGTTCACAACATAGATGCTAAACGAATAAAATTGAATGGTAATTCTACATACATGTGGCACTATCGTCTTGGTCACATTGGAGTGAAGCGTATGAAGAAACTCCATTCAGATGGACTTCTTGAATCACTTGATTTTGAATCACTTGAAAGATGCGAAGCATGTCTAATGGGAAAAATGACTAAGACTCCATTCTCTGGTACAATGGAGCGAGCTACAGACTTATTGGAAATAATACATACCGATGTGTGCGGTCCAATGAGTGTAGCATCGCGTGGTGGATATCGTTATGTTCTCACTTTCACGGATGACTTAAGTAGATATGGGTATGTCTACTTTATGAAACATAAGTCCGAAACTTTCGAGAAGTTTAAGGAATTTCAAAGTGAAGTGGAGAATCATCGTAACAAGAAGATTAAGTTTCTGCGTTCTGACCGCGGAGGTGAATATCTAAGTTATGAGTTTGGCATGCATTTAAAGAAATGTGGAATACTTTCGCAGTTGACACCGCCGGGAACACCACAACGTAATGGTGTGTCCGAACGTCGTAATCGAACTCTCTTAGATATGGTTCGGTCTATGATGTCTCTTACAGATTTACCGTTATCGTTTTGGGGCTATGCATTAGAGACAGCCGCATTCACTTTAAATAGGGCACCATCTAAATCCGTTGAAACGACATCGTACGAATTGTGGTTTGGTAAGAAACCTAAGTTGTCGTTCCTTAAAGTTTGGGGTTGCGAAGCATATGTAAAGAAGTTACAACCTGATAAGCTAGAACCCAAAGCGGAGAAATGTGTCTTCATAGGATACCCTAAAGAAACAATTGGGTATACCTTCTATCATAGATCCGAAGGCAAAGTTTTCGTTGCAAAGAATGGATCCTTTCTTGAGAAGGAGTTTCTCTCGAAGGAGGTGACTGGAAGGAAAGTAGAACTCGATGAGGTTATTGAACCTTCTCTTGGATTTGAGAGTAGCGCAGCACCGGAAGATGTTTTTGTGCCGCCTGCACCAATTGAAGAGCAAGCTAATGATAATGATCATGAAACTTCAAATGAAGTTACTACTGAACCTCGCAGGTCAACGAGGGTTCGTACCACTCCTGATTGGTATGACTCTACCTTGAACGTCATGTTAGTGAACAACGCTGATGACCCTGCGACGTATGAAGAAGCTATGGTGAGCCCAGATTCCGACAAATGGCTAGAAGCCATGAAATCCGAAATGGGATCCATGTACAAAAACCAAGTGTGGACTTTGGTGGACTTACCGGATGGCCATAAGGCTGTCGAGAACAAATGGATTTTCAAGAGAAAAACAGATGCTGATGGTAATGTTACCATCTATAAAGCTCGACTTGTCATGAAAGGGTTCCGACAAATTCAAGGAGTTGACTATGATGAGACTTTCTCACCAGTAGCGAAGCTAAAGTCTGTGAGGATTTTGTTAGCAATTGCTGCATATTTCGATTATGAGATTTGGCAGATGGATGTCAAAACAGCGTTCCTTAATGGTGACATTGAGGAAGAGTTGTATATGGTACAACCCAAGGGTTTTGTCAATCCTAAAGATGCTGACAAGGTATGCAAGCTTCAGCGCTCCATTTATGGACTGAAGCAAGCATCCCAGAGTTGGAATCAACGTTTTGATAAAGTAATCAAAAACTTTGGATTTATACAAACTTATGGAGAAGCTTGTATTTACAAGAAAGTGAGTGGGAGCTCTGTAGCATTCCTAGTACTATATGTAGATGACATATTGTTGATTGGGAATGATATAGAACTTCTTAATAGCGTCAAAACCTATTTGAATAATAGTTTTTCAATGAAGGATCTTGGCGAAGCGGCATATATTCTAGGCATCAAGATTTATAGAGATAGATCAAGACGCCTAATAGCGCTTTCACAAAGTACATACTTGGACAAAGTTCTAACGAAGTTTAGAATGGAAGATAGCAAGAAAGGGTTCGTGCCCATGTTGTCAGGTAAGACCTTGAGTAAAACTCAAAGTCCAGCTACGACAGAAGATAGAGAGAAAATGAATAATATTCCCTATGCCTCGGCCATAGGTTCTATCATGTATGCCATGCTGTGTACAAGACCGGATATAGCACATGCTGTTAGTTTGACTAGCAGATATCAAAGTGATCCTGGAATGGAGCACTGGACAACGGTCAAGAATATCCTAAAGTACCTAAATAGGACTAAGGATATGGTTCTTTCTTATGGAGGTGATGAACAACTTGTTGTAAACGGTTACACCGATGCTAGTTGGAACACCGATCCGGATGACTCGAAGTCACAGTCGGGATACGTATTTATTTTGAATGGTGCTGCAGTGAGCTGGAGGAGTGCGAAGCAAAGCGTTGTGGCGAAATCTTCAACTGAATCGGAATACATAGCTGCTTCAGAGGCTGCACAAGAAGCCGTTTGGATGAAGAAATTCATTACTGAACTTGGCGTGGTTCCCAGTGCGTTGGACCCAATGGCCATCTACTGTGACAACACATGTGCCATAGCTAATGCACAGGAGCCAAGGTCACATAGAAAGCTGAAGCACATCAAGCTACGTTTCCACGCTATTCGCGAGTATGTCCGAGATGGTGACATAAAGATTTGCAAAGTACACACTGATCTGAATGTGGCAGATCCGTTGACTAAACCTCTCCCTAGGGCAAAGCATGACCAACACCAGAACGCCATGGGTGTTAGGTATATTACCATGTAATCTAGATTATTGACTCTAGTGCAAGTGGGAGACTGTTGGAGATATGCCCAAGAGGCAATAATAAAAGTGATTATTATTATATCTTTGTGTTTATGATGAATGTTTACATCCCATGCTATAATTGTATTATTAGGAAACACTAATACATGTGTGTTTTGTAAACATAAGAGAGTCCCTAGTAAGCCTCTTGTTGAACTAGCTTGTTGATTAATTGATGATCATGGTTTCCTGATCATGGACATTAGGATGTGATTAATAACAAGGTTATGTCATTAGGAGAATGATATGATGGACACACACCCATAGTAAGCGTAGCATAAGATCAAGTCATTAAGTTCGTATTGCTGTAAGATTTTTAATGCATAGTAACCTAATCCTTCGACCATGAGGTTGTGTTAATCACCATCACCGGATGGGTACTTTGATGACATCAAACACCGCTTCGTAACTGGGTGGTCATAAAGGTGTCATTGGGTATTCTGAAAGTATGTGTTGAAGCGCATGGACCAAGATTGGGATTTGTCCATCCATATGACGGATAGATATGCTCTGGGCCCTCTCGGTGGAATGTCATCTAGTTAACTTGCAAGCATGTGACTGGGTCACAAGGGATGACATATCACTGAACGAGTAAAGAGTACTTGTCAGTAACGAGGTAGAACTAGGTATGGAGATGCCGACGACCAAACCTCGGATAAGTATAGTATCGTGTGACAAAGGGAATTAGTTTCGTATGTAAATGGTTCAATCGATCACGAAGTCATCGTTGAGTATGTGGGAGCTATTATGGATCTCCAGGTCCCGCTGATAGTTATTGATAGGAGATGTGTCTCTGTCATGTCTACATATTCACGAACCGTAGGGTGACACACTTAAGGTTCGAAGTTGTTTTAAGTAGATATGGAATGTGCGTTGGAGACCGAATGTTGTTCGGAGTCTCGGAATGGATCCGGGACATCACGAGGAGATCTGGAATTGTCCGGAGAATAAGATTCATATATTGGGGATCATTTTCTGAGTTAGGAAATGTTCCAGAGTATTTGTATGAGGGTTCTAGAAGGTTTCGGAATGTTCCGGAAGGTTCTGGAAGGTTTCTTGGAGTTTGCTTGAAAACCAAGGAAGGGATCAAGGAGTCCTGGTGGGTCAAGACTAGGAGTCGTGGGGGAGGAGGACTCCTCCCCCCCTCCCCAATCCGCCGGCCCTAGAGGGAGGGGAGTCCTACAAGGACTCCCCCTCCCCATGGCGCCTCACCCCCTTTAAATAGAGGGGCAGGGGCGCCCCCTCCACCCCTGCTCCATAACTCCCAATCTCTGCCGCCTCTCTCCTCCTCCTTTCTTCTGCATAGGCATAGGCGAAGCCCTGCAGAATTCTCTACTCCACCACCACCATGCCGTCGTGCTGCTGGGATTCCGTGGAGAAGATCTACTACCTCCGCTGCTCGCTGGAACGAGGAGAGGAAGGTCTGCTTCGACTCCGCACGTGTGACCGACTGCGGAAGCGCTGCCGAAACACGGCGTCGGAAGGATCGTCCACTTGACCGATTGCGGAAGCACTGCCGGAACACGACGCCGGAAGGATCGTCCACACGATCTTGAGATCTGCAAGTGATCGACTACATCAACCACGAGATCTAATCTCGTTAACGCTTTCGGATCTACGAGGGTTAGTTCCTATCTATCTCGTTGCACATGTCTAATAGATTAGATCCTGGCTTTTATCTAGATTAGATTTGGGTTTTGTTCGTTCTTGCGGTAGAATTTTTTTGTTTTCCATGCTAAGAACCCATCATCCTTCCTATTGTAAACTAGTTTTGTTTATACTCTAGTGCAAGTGGGAGACTGAAGGAGTTATGCCCTAGAGGCAAATAATAAAGTGTATTATTTGATATATCTCCTATATGTTCATAATACGTTTCATACTGTGCTATAACCGTGTTAATACAAAACGTTAATACATGTGTGGTGTGTAAACAAACTGTGTGTCTAGTTACCTCTAGTGAACTAGTTCATTGGTCATGAGGATGGTCTGTGTTTCAAGATCATGGGCATTTATGCCAACTGACAATGAGGTCATGTTATTAATGGAATAACATGATAGACAAACATCCGACCATTATATCTTAATGAGATCTAGTTACAAAGTTCACCATTGATGATAAAACACAGAGAACCTCGCAACCTAATCCTTTGACTGTGAGGTAATGCAAATCACCATTCCGGAAGAAGCTTAGATGGTTATCAAGAATCATCTCGTAACAGGGTGATCAAAAAGGTGCCACTCAGGTTTTCCGAAGGGATGCGTAGAGGAGTACATATCAAGACCAAGATTTGTCTAGTCCATGTAACAGACAGATACATGTGGCCATCTCGGTGACGTTGCATTAATGAAGCTTGCAAGCATGTGACTAGGTCACGGAATGCAACGACATGAGAACGAGAAAACAAGTTCATCGGTAACGAGATCGAACTAAGGTATAGAGATACCGAAGATCAAGTCTCGGATGAATTAGGTATCGAAGGACAAAGGGAACGGGGAATGACTATCTCACGGTTCGAGCGATTGTATTCGTGAAACGCACGGGGTTCACATGGCCATCCAGGTCCCTGATGACCCACAAGTATAGGGGGTGTATCGTAGTATTTCGATAAGTAAGAATGTCGAACCCAACGAGGAGCAGAAGGTGCTGGCTAGTGGTATAGATCAGGAATTCTCTGCAAATACTTAGCAAACGGATTTTTAGGGGTTTTTGATATAGCAAGTAAACAAAGTACGAGTAAATAAAAGACAGTAGGAATAAATGCAGCAAGTGGTCCAATCCTTTATGCAGCAAAGGAAAAGCCGGTTGTATTACTTAAGATGACCAAACGTTCTCGAGGACACATGGGAAGACTGTCAAGTGCTTTCACTTCATATAGTCGATTAATCTTCTTTAGCTTGCTAAGTGTTGTGTGGGTGAACCTGTGCTGATGTACTGCCCCATCCAATACTAATGCATACTTGTGATTATACCCCTTGCAAACATCCGTAAGTACAAAAAAGTAATTAAGGTAGAAACCTAACCACAGCTTTAAACTCTAAGACCCTTACGTCCTTTGTGCAATGGTTTCCTAACGGGGGTTCAAGTTTCTGTCACTCCGGCAACCCCTACGATTAGTAGCCAAATACACAATGCATTCCCCTAGGCCCATATAGGTGAAGTTTCATGTAGTCGACGTTCACATGACACCACTAGAAGAAGTACACCACAACTTAAATAACAACCTATCGAATCTTTCTCAACACAACTCCACTACTAACAACAAGACTTCTCCCATGTCCTCAAGAACAAAACGAACTACTCACAAGACATCATATGGATCATGATCAGAGATGGAATAATGATGTATAACAATCTGAACATAAACAATAATTCAATGGTTCAGTCAATAGCATCAACTACAAAGAGTAATCAACATCGGGAAAGTTTCCCCTATGAAGTATGCAAGATTCAATGCAATTGTTACAGTAATATGGAGATGGCGATGAGGGTGCTGATGGTGATGATGGTGGTGATGATGATGATGATGATCCCGATGAAGTCCAGCTTGATGGTGGTGTTGATGGCGACGATCTCCCCTCTCCGGGAAGGAATTCCCCCGGCAGAAATCTGTCTGCCGGAGAGATCTTTCTCTCTCGGTGTTTTCCGCCCCGCAGAGGTGGCGGAATCTTTCTATGGTCACTACCCGAGTCTTAGGGTTTCGGGAGGATGATATACGCCAGAGGGGAGAGGCTGGAGTGGGCCAGGGTGGCCACACCACCTCCTGGCGCAGCCTAGGGCTGCCCGCGCCATGGGGTGGTGTGGGCCCCCTATGGCCCATCTCCACTCCGTCTTTTAGCATCCTTAGTCTTCTGGAAAAATAGGATTTTCCGTATATTTTCCCAGATTTTCTGATCTTCGCGAATTTTGCCTCCAAACAGCACATTTTCCATCAGAATCCCGACTGCAGCGGTCCATGCTCCAAAAGTCATCAACCATGCAAAAATAGATGAAATAGCATAAGTATCACCTCTCAATACGAAATATATCAATGAATAATAGTGAATTAAGACATAGAATAGTGATGCAAAATGGACGTATCAACTCCCCCAAGCTTAGACTTCGCTTGTCCTCAAGCGAAACTGAGCTCAATAAACATGGCATCAGGTTTATGGAGTGAAGAGTCGATAAAATAATACGGACAAGAAGCATCACATTCATCAAAAGCATAGATCATAATAGAAGACAACTCACTATTATATAACTCAACTTGTAATAAGTAAAGGAAACACAATAAATATACATAAAGTGAATCATAATTGGTAATGGCAAACTTAGCTCTTGGTCGAAGAATAGTTGATAATTTGCTGGAGTTCACAAATAGCTGGTTTTTCAATGAAAGCTTTCAAAGTAGTAAACATCAAGATAAGAGAAATGTGCAAAACAAGGAACATAAGAAACATGATTGAATAAATCATCATATGAATGAATGAAACCCAACAACTCAAAATACTTGCTAAGATAGAAGAGAGTAGGTTTACTGACTCAACTACAAAGTAAAAGAAAGGCCCTTCAAAGAGGGAAGCAGGGATTGCAAGTCTCATAAAGAGCTCCCAAAAATTATGATCCTTACTAGCTTTCAGCTCTCATTGCCCCTATCATAGGCATCTTTAGGTGATTAAGGTTAAAGTGACACAATATGCTTGACACGTTATAAGTTGAAATCTCATGCCCCTTACTTATGAGTACTGATCCTCATGCTACTCAACTTCAGTCACGAGCAAGCTCTTATCATTGTAAATACATGCGTATCATTGAGAACCGCCAACGGGGTACCCCTTGCACATGACACATGAGCTATCCCATAATCAAAATGACAAGGCAAGCAGACAGTGAGCATCTCAGCGATATTTTTATTTGCTATTTGCATAGGTTTTTATTGAGGATGCTTCATAGAATTCTCACTATAGTTATGCTGCAAGTTTCCACCATGATTAGGCATGGCTTAGGCTAGCGGCCCATGCGTTTCTCTAACACACATATAAACTCCATGATCTCACAAGTTCCACTCTTATTTCACACCACTGGGATCCATAAGCAAAAGAACATGATATCAACTAGGTACAAAGTACCAAATGAAGTGTTGAAAGCGGTCCCCATGATACATGGTTCGGCTAACTTCAACTCATAAAGCGCAAGCATATACGCAACAAAGAAGGACCCAATGGTTCAAGTTTATTAAATGCAAGAAAGTAAAGTGTGCCATCAAGTTTGTGAGAGCTTTAATCACTAATTTTCACATAACAAGTTTAATTTGGGAGGTAGATAAAACAAGAATTTACTTGGAATAGCAATAATGCTAATAGGTAGGTATGGTGGACACAAATGTCAAAGGTTTTGGTTTAAAGGAGGTGGATGCACGAGAAGAATACCCTCTCAGTACAGGTTTTTGGCTAGCAAGGCTGGGTAGCAAGTATAAGAGTTGAATGAAACAACCAAACATACAAGTGATAAAGACAAACATGCAATCTTCCTTGGAAGCACAAAAGATCTTAACTAGAGAATACTAGACTTATGAGCAGAAAGATGATGAAATAATTTTTCTTTAAAGGTACTTTTATCTTTTTCATTCAACTCTCAAAAATAGTGTTGCTACTGACCGAGCCAGGTTTGCCAAAACCAACTAAATTAACTCAATGATCCCAAAGTGACACCAATACTAACAACAAGATCAATCATATAACCACAAATTGAAAACTAATATAAGCTATGCAAAAGAGTGGATGATAGAACTTCTCATTAATATTCCATAACGGCAACTCACACCAAGGGATACATATCTAACGAGAGAGGGGACACTTCCATAATGCAAACCATACTACATAATAACTCCTCTATTCATGATATGACTCTACTAAAAAGGTAAAAAGATAGAAGATAGTGATGTGATACCGCGGCACTCCCCCAAGCTTGGAACAAACCAAGGGGATGCCAAACCTGATGACGAGTTACTCCTTCGGTGGTGGTGGTAATATTTTCTTAGTTGACGTGAGGAAATGTTCCAGCATCTTGCGAAGCCTATTATTCTCCCACTGAAGCATGTCCACCTTCCTCCTCAAGTCTCGGTACTTATTGCAGAACTCCTTGGTGACTTGTAGGGCTTCCGTTGATGCAGGGCAAGTGACTAAAGGTACCAGCCCCTGCTTGGGGTCTTGGAGATCTTCCTCCATAGGCTCCTTCCCTTTATCCTTGGCGGACACCATTGTGCTTCTAAACTTTCAAAGAGTATGTCCTGGCAGAAACAGATCGAAACAAAAACACGACGAGAACACAATATACGACCCTCGGGGGATCCGGGGGTTATATATTCTAAAGTTTCATATCAAAAGGAAGGTACTGCGAGAAAACGAGTCGGAGGCGGAGTCCGGGGTGGACTCACCACCTGGTGGCGCGGCCAGGGGTGGGCCCACGCCACAGGGTGGTGGGCGCCACCCTGCCTCCATTTCCATCCTTTTTTCGCTTCGTAGCTTTCCTTATCGACTGAAAACTGTAAAAACATAGTTGGATTGTGTTTTCGAGGAACTTTTCTTCCCAGAACTATTACCTATTTGAAAACGGACTCTGCAGGTCTCTGAATTTGGTATCTAGTAGATTCTTTCAGAGTCACCACTTGAATAACATCAATATCTTCATCTTCATACACTTATTACTTGATTCATAAAACCCTTCTCTTCCTCATTACACCATTATCTCCACTTCTTGGAAATTTCTTTCACACAATTCTCATTAGCAACATTAGTATAAGTGAAGTGATAAAACCTTTTGAGTCCAACTTCAACTGAAAACGATCAAAACATAAGCTAATGTAGCAACTCCTTCTGAAAACCAAAAAGAATTCAAAAAGGAAATCGAATAAAGAAGCAAATGCAAGATTGGCAAAATCTGTCAAAACAGACCAACAGGTAAAGATCAATTTTTAAGAAAATATTTTGTTGATCAAATCAAAAAGTGCAAAACTAATGAATGTTAAACAACAACCTGGGGCAGAAGCACAAAAAATTACAGCTCAATCCGACATACAGAGATCTCTCACGAATTTTTACGGTGAAGCACAAAAATCTGTTTCGGGACAGCAACTTCCTCAAATCTTACTTCTCTCTCATTAGAGGTTGATCTTGACACAAAAACCAAACAAAACGGATAAGGAGCGTTTATTACCGAAGTAATAACTTCCAAGACTCAAAGAAACAAAAACAAACTAAAAGCAAAAACAAATTGGGTTGTCTCCCAAAAAGCTCTTTCTTTATAGCCATTAAGATGGGCATGATAATTTTGAAGAAGCTCTCATAGGGATATGAATTGAAGTGAAAGAGAGCATTAAAACGCAAAAACGCACACACATTTAAGTCTAACCCACTTCCTATGCAAGGGATTTTGTAAACAAACAAGTTATTGAAACCAGAGGCAACTTGCATAAGAAGGCAAAAGAAGTGCAACATAAAAACTTTCAGCATAAAACGAGGAAACTTGATATTATTAAGATGCATAAGAACACTTTTCCCTCTCTCATAGTAGCTTTCAGTATCATGCATAAACTTAAAAATATAGCTATCACAAGGACCATCATAGCAATGATCACTTATTCTAACAGAAAACATAGGAATTCTAGCTCTCATAACACTACTTTGCGAAACCATATTAGAGGTATCCTTACAAAGGATAGTGTGTCCCTATTTTTCATACTTAGTGACAAAGTCTTTCACACTTGCTATTATAGGTTCATCAACCATTTGTTTATCAGGTTCAACAGCTTTATTTGTACTTTCATTAACCATACTAGCTATCATAGAATGTTCCTTTACCTTAACTGGAAAAGCCATTTTCTCAATATAAGGTTTAGGTAAAACATGATTAGTAGTATAAACTTCAGTATTTCTTGCAGGAACACTTTTAGCAACATCTTTATAAGGTTCATGATACTTATTCCACTTCTTTTTAGGCACTTCAATGTAGGAAGCAAAAGCCTTAAAATAAGAAGCAATGGCTTGAGAGTCTAGACCATAAGCATTTTTAATATTTTGAAAGTCATCAGTTCCCATAAAAGATTCAATGCATTCATAATCATAATTTATACCTGACTTTCTACCTTTGTCATTCTCCCAAGCTTCAGCATTGTCTTGAATACAGTCCAGAAGATCCCATTTAGCTTCTTCTTCCATGCGAGTGAATGATCCAGCACAAGAAGCATCCAATAAATCTTTATCATGTAGAGGGAGCCTTGCATAAAAGTTATTGATAATAATATTGTTGGGGAGTTCATGAATGGGACATTTGAGCATTACTAACTTCAATCTCCCCCAAGCTTGAGCTGTACTCTCTCCATCAAGAGGCCAAAAGTTGTATATTTGATTCCGATCTTTATGAATCTCACTAGGAGGATAAAACTTTGAATAAAAGAGAGGCACTATTTCCTCCCATTCTAGAGCTTGACCATTCTTCAGCAGCTTATACCATTCCTCAGCTCTTCCTTTCAGCGATAATGAGAATAACTTCTTCTTAACTTGATCTGTAGTAATACCTGCACACTTGAACAACCCGCATAATTCGTGTATAAAGAGCAAATGATCACCGGGATGGACAGTTCCATCCCCAACATAGTAGTTATCCATAACACGATCAATAATTCTTGTAGGTATTTTAAAAACCTCATTCTCAGCAGGTGGTGGCTTATATACTACCTTAGCAGTGGTAGTAGCATTACCAAATAAGAAACTCAGCGAATTATCCATAATGAAAATAAAGCAACTAACAGTAGTAAACAATACTCACAGTAGAAGTTTCCTTTACCAGTTCCACTCTCCAATAGCGCTTCACTCCCCGGCAACGGCGCCACAAAATAGTCTTGATGACCCACAAGTATAGGGGGTGTATCGCAGTATTTTCGATAAGTAAGAGTGTCGAACCCAACGAGGAGTAGAAGGTGCTGGCTAGTGGTATGGATCAGGAATTCTCTGCAAATACTTACCAAACTGATTTTTAGGGGTTTTTGATATAGCAAGTAAACAAAGTACGAGTAAATAAAAGACAGTAGGAATAAATGCAGCAAGTGGCCCAATCCTTTATGCAGCAAAGGACAAGCCGGTTGTATTACTTAAGATGACCAAACGTTTTCGAGGACACATGGGAAGACTGTCAAGTGCTTTCGCTTCATATAGTCGATTAATCTTCTTTAGCTTGCTAAGTGTTGTGTGGGTGAACCTGTGCTAATGTACCGCCCCATCCAAGACTAATACATACTTGTGATTATACCCCTTGCAAACATCCGTAAGTACAAGAAAGTAATTAAGGTAGAAACCTAACCACAACTTTAAACTCTAAGACCCTTACGTCCCTTGTGCAATGGTTTCCTAACGGGGGTTTAGGTTTCTGTCACTCCAGCAACCCCTACGATTAGTAGCCAAATACACAATGCATTCGCCTAGGCCCATATAGCTGAAGTGTCATGTAGTCGACATTCACATGACACCACTAGAAGAAGTACACCACAACTTAAATAACAACCTATCGAATCTTTCTCAACACAACTCCACTACTAACAACAAGACTTATCCCATGTCCTCAAGAACAAAACGAACTACTCACAAGACATCATATGGATCATGATCAGAGATGGAATAATGATGTATAACAATCTGAACATAAACAATAATTCAATGGTTCACTCAATAGCATCAACTACAAAGAGTAATCAACACCGGTAAAGTTTCCCCTATGAACTATGCAAGATTCAACGCAATTGTTACAACAATATGGAGATGGCGATGAGGATGCTGATGGTGATGATGGTGGTGGTGATGATGATGATGATCCCGATGAAGTCCAGCTTGATGGTGGTGTTGATGGCGATGATCTCCCCTCTCCGGGAAGGAATTCCCCCGGCAGAAATCTGTCTGCCAGAGAGATCTTTCTCTCTCGGTGTTTTCCGCCCCGCAGAGGCGACGAAATCTTTCTGTGGTCGCTCCCCAAGTCTTAGGGTTTCGGGAGGATGATATACGTCAGAGGGGAGAGGCTGGAGTGGGCCAGGGTGGCCACACCACCTCCTGGCGCGACCTAGGGCTGCCCGCGCCTTGGGGTGGTGTGGGCCCCCCTGTGGCCCATCTCCACTCCGTCTTCTGGCATCCTTAGTCTTCTAGAAAAATAGGATTTTCCGTATATTTTCCCAGATTTTTTGAGCTTCGCGAATTTTGCCTCCAAACAACACATTTTCCATCAGAATCCTGACTGCAGCGGTCCATGCACCAAAAGTCATCAACCATGCAAAAATAGATGAAATAACATAAGTATTACCTCTCAATACGAAATATATCAATGAATAATAGTGAATTAAGACATAGAATAGTGATGCAAAATGGACGTATCAGTCCCTCTGTTGATCATTGCTGTGAGAGTGGTCTCTATCATGTCCGGAGTGTTTTCGAACCAAAGGATGTCACGCTTAAGGGTAGAGACGCTTAGGGTAGACGAGGTATCGTAAGATAAATAGAGAGAGAGAAACCGGAATAGTTTTGGTAACATCCGATGGAGATCGGAAGGGGTCCCTTGTTCCGGAGTGAAGGAATAATATAATATGTGTATTTGAATATTAATTGGAGAATTAATATTAAATATATATTTTATTTTATTTTTAAAGGCTCCATATTGCTAATGGGCCTCACCCGAAGGAAGGCCCAATAGGGCAAGGCGCCTAGGGAGTGGGGGCCGGCCGACCTAGGGCTGGTGGGCCACCCTAGTGGGGCCCACCTAGGGCCGACGGCTGCCCCTAGGTGGCCGGCGGGTGTGGGGATTAGTCCCACACCGCCTGGCCCCTGGGTGGTGCGCCCCCTCCCACTATATAAAGGGGTCCCCCTCCCCCTTTGGGATCACCCATTCCTCTCATTCTCTCTCTCATCCACTGATGAGTTCTCCGTAATATTGGGGAGGACCTCGTGGTTGAGTTCTCCACCTTCACACTACCGTCGTGTGATCGGAGATCCGGCATCTACTTCTTCCGTCGCTCGGCTGGATCGGAGTCCGGTTGACGTCTCCTACACCGGACGTGTGACGAACTTTGGAGGCACCACACTTGGGGTGCTGCTTGTCTTCATCAATATACGCCTTCCTGCGTAAGGCGTGCCTCTGTCTGCAAAGGTATGAATACTGTATTCCTTCTGCATTACTTATGTCTACATAGTATAGATCCTGGTATTAGTGTTCGAGTAGATAGAATTTTTTTGTTTTCTGCTACGAAACCCAACAAAAATCGCACCGGGGCGGCTAGGTCTCTTCTTTCTCCTCATTATTTCTCTCATATTATCTCTCCAAACCTCTCGAAATGCACCTAGAACTTTTGATTCTTCGCAGATTTTGTCTGTTTGAGTGGGGGAATCAATAGATCGGTATGTTTCTCGCCCTATCCATGCTTTATTTTCAGATTTCCATGGTTGAAACTCTCACATTGATCTAGTGGATGAACTCAAGCTTATTTTGTTTTTCCTATTGATTCCTCACGTTAGGATTGATTTTTTCCATGTTGGATCGTTCATATATCATGTAGAAACTATATGCCTAAGGTTTTATGGTGAAAGTTTTCAGTACATCACGATGAACAAAATCGGTAACATCTTTCACACGAGCAAGCGCCAACGTGGCGAGGGCTTGGTCTCCGGGTCCCAAGCCAAGCACAACCCCAAGTTGGCCATGGTTTCATCGAGGAGGGTGTTGCCCACACGTTGGGCCGACCATAGTTTTCTCAGCGCGGTGGGGTTGAAGGTGGACTTCGACCTCATGTGTAATAAGGCGGGGCTGACGGTACTTGGTTTCGCAAGCCACAACACCTACACGGAGCTTACCCATGAGTTCCTTGGCTCCTTCTACGAGGACCACATGGAGAAAGGTAATGTGTGCATGTAAGCTTCACCATGAACCGATAGCACTATGAAATAAATTTTGAACAATTTTGCAATTCTTTCGACTTCCCCCATGTTGGGGAGCCAACTATTACTAACCTCTATAGCATCACAAGCGGAGAAACTTGGGAGGCTATTTCTATTAATGGTGGCACCAACTTCTACCAGAAGAAGATGTCCACCATTAAGAACCAAACAATCCGCTACTACACCTTGTTCCTTGCCAACACACTACTGGGAAGAGGTGACACCGGTTCCATGGCCAATGCGGACATGACAATGATCACCAAGGCTCTCTTTCCCACTGCGCCGCAAAGCCCCAATCCTACAGCTCTACTCATCCAACACTTTCGCCACCAAAGTAACAAGACTAAAGGTGATATTTGCATTGGTGGATTGGTAACCCACCTTGACCATGCATTAAATATTACATTACCTGTTATGCAAGCTGTTAACGGTTCCAAGCTTATGGACGACAAGTATTTAACTGCTTGTGGCTTCCTTGGTGTTTACCAAGCTAACTGGAGGCTCCGAGCCTACCAGTTTAGTTATCTTGATAATGCATAGGGTGAACAGGTTCCGTTGCCCTGTCCCCAGGCCTTCTCGATTGTGGAGAAGGACACTTGGATCCTCACCAAGGACCAAGTGATGGAGATCATGGCCGAACTTCAGCCCGATGAAGAGGAAGATGAAGAAGGAGGGCAGCAGGATGAGGATGAGTAGGAGCAAGAGGACGAGGAGGGGCACAACCCTACTTGGGAGGGACAACAGCAGCAACAAGGGGGAGCTTAGGACCCGTGGCCCAACCAGCCGCAGTAGGGGTACAACTACGTCCCTTATCAAGAATTCCATCACCTCAACCAGCGTGTTGGGGAGATCGACCACACTCTCCAAGGAGTGAATGAAGATGTGAGTTATTTGACTCACAACTTTAGTCACTTCATGACCCACTTCCCTGACTACTATCAGTAGTATCCACAGTAGCCGTCAAATGACGCCAACAACTGAGCCTGTCAATAGCCTAAGCTTGGGGGAGGTTTGAAAACCTCCAAACTTTGCATTCATGTTTTCATTTGTTCTTTTGATTTATTATATTTCTTAAAAATTGCATATTTAATTTCAGTTTGCATTCCTAAACGAAAAATACAAAAAAATTAGTTGTAACTTTTATTGCAAGTTCGTTTCTTTGTTTCTCTCAGAGATTGCTTAATTTCAGGTGACTTGGCAATATGGAAATACAGAGGGGGTTCGACTCAAATACAATAATGAAGCAAGCAAGGGGAGGTATCACATTCCTTTCATCACCCTTTCTGCAACCTTAAATTGATCCTACAATTATTTACTCGCTTGCACTGGAGTCACTCCCCACTTAGCTTGCTATCCTCTAATTCTATTCCTTTGCTAGTGTCTCCTTTTTAGCTTTGAAACACTGAGCAATAAACTTAGTTAAAAATATTTCCTACATTTCTACAACAAGAAAGAGCATCTGAAAGATGACTTGAGTCCATGTTTAGCCCAAAGAATTTGATTTTAGAATTACTCCATCCCATTTGATCTTAATATAAATAGAATCGATAGTACCCTTGAATGAAATTGTTTGATAAAATGGATGCTTAGAAGTAGTAGAGATTATGCCACTGCTGTTTCTAATAATTACCATCAGATATTGCTTTATGCGTGTCATTACAACACTGTCGTGCTCCATGGGGAACTATTAACTCGCTGGCCAACGAATGGTCTAAATGTGGGAAACCACTAGATTTCGTCTATTGAGTTATGTAAACGTCTGTAGCAGCAATGCTATGACAGGTAAATTTTTTAGTCTCCTCATGGTTTCACATTCCAAGTGAAGTTGTAGTACTCCTCTAACCCATTATTTCTCAGCATATTCATTGGCATGGTCACGAGTGCACAACACAGTCCCAATTAACATGTTAAAAACAGTGGCATGATTGCTCTATGAAAGAGCTGGAGTTTTTGAAAGGCAAAGGAAAGAAAAAAGTGGTTTAAGAGTCTTGAAATTTTGACATGGGAATAGATGAGTTGTTCTTAAATTGAATGTCTTGGTGCCAACTTGAGATCTCTTAATTGATTAAAGAAACAAGAGCAAAAAGTTTTCATCTCTCAACAAAGAGAGATACCAAAAGAATTTGTCTCACTTTTCTAGCTAAACATTTGACACTTTCTCAGGCATATGATTTAATTGCTAGCAAGATATACGTGGTTAGGAAGTGGACTCAATGCAATCTTGTAAATACTTGTATGATCATGTTTAAGATTGCAGGGATCATGAAGAAAAGAATTTGACACCAATCCAAGCTTGTAAGTTCTTTTATTTTGGTCTCGAATCTTTTCTATTATTCTTTATTTCCTTGTCACTCGAGGGCGAGCAACATCTAAGCTTGGGGAAGTTGATAGCTATGAGATTTGACACATTTTTGATGGTTTTTATTGATTGTTTTCTCCCGGATTTGATTGTTTTCTAGCTTTACCTAACGCTAATACTTCGGCAGCGAAGAAAACTTGGTTTTTAATGTGTGTTCAGGTTCTGAACATCAACAAAAGGTTTAAACTAGAGAAACACAATATTCATGCGAAAACAAGCAAGTCTCTCTTTGGAAGCAATCGAGGAAAGCGTACAGAGGCTTTAACGAGCAACTATACGGTGGGAGCAATTTTTCCCGCCATATAGCTTTTGCCGCATTTGTCTTGTCAAAAGGGACAACTTCCGTGAAGGGACCATACACAAAACACAACACAATATCCGCCATCCCATCAAAGGGAGAAAGGAGAGATCCAAAGAAGGAGGGGAAGACGCTCTTCATCTCTCTCCACGATCTTTGACCTCCTAGCCAATACACCCCCATAGCCGTTACTTGTACTTGAGAGAAAGAGAGAGAGATCTTCACCTTGCAAGACTAGGGTTTGAGATTGTTTCTTCCCATCTTGAATTGTGTTGGATACTTTTCTATTCTTATTGAGGATCCCCATGGTAATATCAAGAATAACTCCCTTTATTTTAATTATATTGATGATGCTTTCTTCTCTCATGTGTGAGTGAGTTCCTTGGGCATGGGAGATGTAAGGGATTGGTGAGATGTGATGTGCCTCTATATATTTTCTACTAGTTTTTGATTGATTCTAATTACTATATTATGTGTGCTTGACTATCCGTGGGATGCCTAATGCTTGTTGTCCAATTAAGGGCCCAGACAACATGATACTTTGTTCTACATGGATAGGATCTTGTTCGCTAGCTGACCGGCGACCCCCGAGTGACACAGGGATATCAATGGAAAACTAGTAGACTCGAGGACAACGAGGAACCACCGTGCTTATTGCATTAGTCCAATCTAAGGATCTTAATCGCTAAGAGACATGAAGGGTCTTAATCGTCTAGTGTCTGACCATGTTTTTGGTAACAGACTAGTAGGATTATTGAAGTTGCGATGAAATCTACCAAGAGGAGTTTCGTCTAATTATGGGTTGCTCGCCTACATATATACTTATAAGATTATAATTGTTACATTTATCACTCGTCCACCTGGCACAACCACTATCACCATGAACTGATCTCCCGGCGCCTTCTGTTGCCATCTGCAGAAAACAACAAACAACCAAGTCGTTCTTTACTTTTATGCTTTTTATTTCCGAAGTTTACATTTTAGTTCTATTTAAATACATCTCGTTTAATCAAAACTCCATTCTTATTTCAACACTTGCAGTCAATTCACTCGGAGACCCGTGATAGCTTTGGGTATGACAGAGACTTCACCATAAACACTTACCTTTGGGCTCCATGTGGGATCGATATCTATACATCAAAACTAGCTACAAACGATCTGTGCACTTGCAGACATCAATGGGTGCCAAATGTTGTCAGATTGAAGACATGTACATCGAGATGGGGTCCTCGAGGCATGTGGTGATAGGGGGTGTGAGGCGACGGTATTCCGGGACGGTGAGCACATAAGCTTTACCCATGTTCGAATCCGCCGGCTTTGGATGGAACCTACTCCTCCTAGTAATCCAGTAATATGGCAGAGCCTAAAGTACAGATTACAAGAGAGCTTTTCCGCGAGTTGAGGTTGTAGATTGTGGGTTCTCTAAGGGCTGATCCCTAGGACGACTTACATAGATATCTGGTCTAGGGTTACAGGAGATACCTATCCGGCTACGACTAAGAGTCGGTTACAAAGTACATCTTGAACTACAAGTAACTAAACATGCCTAAGTCGGTAAGTCTTCTGGGCCTTCCCGTAGCCAGATGGCCTCCGTCTTCTCTTCACTAGGCTGCCCGTGAAGCAAAGCTCTAACCCGAAGTGGGTCACCCTGGTCAGCGAGTCACAATGTGTATACCCGAAAAGTATATCCCCAACAAAAAGCACTACACGCCAATATTAATATATACATATCCTAAACCAGGATGCTTCTCTTTTTTCTCAGAATTTTGGGGAGGACGGGGGATTAACAAGGTGCCTTTGGTAGGTTTGCATTCCGGTAGTACCTTCTTGTGTACATTCATGATGCCTTGTAGCGTTTTTCTTGTGTTTTTTCAGTCTTATGTGGCAATGATGTGGCGTGCGCATGGTGCTGATGTGTAATGTTTGTCCCATGTGTCATCATCTTGTATGCTTTCGGTTTTTTCTCAGTGTGTTTTGGTGCGGCCATAGAAACCGGCTTCCTTCTCATGGTCGCTTTCACCTTGTTTTTCTTTATTTTCATCATTTCTATCTTGTTTGTTTTCTTCACTATTCATTATTGCTATCTTGTTTGTTTTCATCATTGCTCTCTTATCTCTATATGCTTGGCTACATGTTTTTGGCTGATCGACACTTCATGTTGTGGCAGGTTTCTCTTTTTTCCATCATTGCTATCTTGTCTCTATATGTCATTGTCTATCTTTCTTATTTTGTATGATTGTTTTTTATTTTTGTATACGGTTTCTTATCTTCCGGTTTACTTGTTGGAGTAGCTTTCATCGGTTTCTTGTTGAAGTAGCTTTGGCTCCTCTCATATAGTGTGTCTATGACCAAAGAAAATAAGAAAGTAATCATGATACGTGGATAGTTCATCGATTACCGCGCCTTGAGCTATGCACCGCTTTGACTGGTCGTATTTTGTCCGCGTGTCCATCCTGAACAATCTAGCTGCCCACGTGTCTATGCCGCTAGAGTATTCCAGGGGATCCTGTCCCTGTATAAATGAGTTGCTTCCAATCGCCGGACGATGCCACCATGCAGAGGAGGGGCAAGAGGAGGCGACGGCCTCTCCACTTCCTACGGATCCCCTCCTCCAAGCGCATCTTCCCAGCTTGCGTCCCTCCTCCGCCTCTTGCCTCCCATCCTAGCCACCGTCGCTCGCCTGAGCGTGGATGGTGTTGCTGGAGAAGCAGCTGCTGAGCTCCCTCGTGAACCCACCTCTGGTCGGCAACACTCTCTCTAGCGATGCCGCCATGAAGGTTCTCACCGACGGCGGTGCCGTAGCAGCTTGATGATCACCGTAGGTGAGCTGCAACTCCGTGTCATCCTCGGCGATGGTGTCCAGGCCTCTGCTCCTCGGCACCTTGTGCCTTCACCACAACACCGGAATGGTGGACATTGGACAACCGCGAGGACAAGGTACCCTCAAGCACAGCAGGTGGGTGCTGCCGCACGAGCATCACATGTGCCAGGAGCACGCCCCGGCGTCCTTCGCCAAGCCTTGCCTGCAGGAGCAACATTAGGGAAGCACCTCGCCTCGGTCAGAGCCGGGCCGAGGGGCGCCACCGTGCCACCACACGCCCAAGGTGGCGTCAAAGAAGAGCCAACGCGAGCCTTTTTTCCTTTTTCCCCACCCCTTCAGTCCCAGTTTCTCCCGCTCAAAGCGGTGAGGACAGCTTCGCCACCTCCCATCCCATCAGCATCCCACCTCCACCGCCGCCTCCCACCTCCTTCAGCACCGGCAGCTCCAGCAAGGAGACACACCTCCTTCACTCCTGCACGGAACACATATGCTCTTTATTGGTTTTGGATTCGTTTGCTTCTCCGGTGCTGCATGATTCTTGGGCCATGTAGCAGTTTTGGTTATGTGTCGGTGTTGTTGTTTAGCTTACAATGTGCATGGCTATGTGCTTTCTCTACATGTTCTTCTGTAGTGTGTTTGTTGGCGAATAGTTGGTGTGCCTCTAGCCGTGAATTTGCTCTAATGTTTCTTTTCTCCCAAGTCATCAGGTACTCGATGGCTTGCGTCAGGTGTTTCTACATGTAGTGGTCTTCTACTTGTTTCGGATGGCTCATAATTTGGTTGGCTGGTAGTTGTGTCGCTGATGGGTTTGCATGTCCAGGCTGTTTCTTCTTTTTATTTTCTGATGACTACTGGGTGTGTTGCGTGTGCACATCGACTTTTCTTGTTCGTCTGTGATTGAACTAGGGTAATAAGTATACGTTGGTTCGTGGCTTGTCTTCGGTGTCACAACTAGGTTACTTGGCTTGCCTTTTGTCCCCGTTTGGTTCAGCTCGGTCAAAGTGGTGGCACGATACCCCACGTCCCTTTTATTTTCCTCTATCTTCTTCCGTGCGTGTGCATGTCGTGCAACTCCGTTGATGTACCTTCTATCGGGGCCTCATCCCCTTCTAATCTTCCCTCCTTCGCTCTGCCACCGTCGGTGCCTCCTGCCGTGTAAACCTTGCTCAGATCCAATGGTGTGCGGGACCTTGTTTCCCTCGAGGCGAGGGGACTCGGATCAGAGGCCAGCGGCCAGCGGCGCAGGTCGTCATTCTTGGGTGTTGTCGTTGGTTAGCGCTGGAGGACAGTTGTGTTTGTGGGGGCAGGTGTCCTAGCGCGAGCTCAGGGTCTTCTCTTGCATGGAGCGAGCGCTATGGCCGGAGATGGGGGTTGTGGCGGTGTCTTCGGGCGGAGGTAGGAGATACACTTGTTGTGGCCTGGCATCAAGAGGCACTGCAAGCGGCCGCGCGGGGCGGTGGAGGTAGGCGACAGTAGGCGGCGCTGCTTGGGCGATGAGGTAGAGGCGGTGGGGGGACATTTGGTGTCGAGGTCGGCCGGATCTTGGTCGTGGTAAACTACTGACGGGGTTCGGCCAGGGTTGGCATGGACGTCCGCGAAGCGTGAGCATATGGGGTAGTAGCACTCGAGGAGAGCAGCATGGGTTTCTCAACTTAAATTCTTTTGTATTTTGGGAGTATGGACAATTTGCAGTAGTATAAATGCAGGCAAGTATGCTCTACACCACCCTTTCTTTATTTTCTGATTATGTTTCTTCTCGGTCCTTAATTAGTAGATAGTCTTATTCAAATTTTAGATAATGTAAAGACTTTGGACACAAAAATAAATTATATTCATGTTTGCACCCATGTCATGGGCTGATTTTTCTTAGCAATCAAGTTAGGAGGGAATGATCAAATTGTTGTTCGTTTGAGTTAATTGATGCATGCACTTGTAGCCTGCATTAAAATACTAAATATTTGTAGTAAGATATTTTATAATATGCAGTGTGAAAAATAGATAATCTACTATCAGAAGCGCCAAGGGCTCCTATCATTGTTGCATACTTGCATTGTTATACTTTGTTCTCCAAGTTAGATATATATGAAAGAGAAAATTGGTTGAAGTCATTTTTGCATCAACACTACATAAGCATAGGTATGGAAGTACTTTTATATTCTAGTTAGTTAGGATTACGTTTTTCCTTGCCATGCCCTACAAGCTGCTTTTCTCAGAAGTTATGTACTTTCTTTTTTGGTATTTGTATAATTTAGTAGGGCTTACATTTTGTCTTGCTCTGTCTTACAAGCAGCTCTGCTCAAAAGTTGCATGTTTTTTCTGTCGTGGTAGTAATGTTTAAATTTGATTAAAATAAAGATATACAAATCTATCATCAGTTTTTGCTTGACTGGCATTACTCAGAACTAAGCATGCTAACTTAAGTGCTAACAATCGTGTGGTAGTAATGTTTAAATTTGATTAAAGGAGGATATACAAATGTATCATCAGTTTTTTGCTTGACTGGCATTACTCAGCACTAAGCATGCTAACTTAAGTGCTAACAACCCAGGGATTATTGGCTTTACACAATAAACAATCGTTAGGGAGACACAAGGAGAAACATAAGTACGAGATCTCTTTTAGTTGTTATTATATCTCATAAACTTAACATCATAATCAACTTGTGAAATATTTTGCAGCACTTCAGGTTTGGCCAATTATCACATGGTCACTCCCGCAACACCTGGCGTGAAGCCTTGGCTAAGTCATAAAGAGCCTAACTAGAGGTATTCTCAACTCTGTCGAGGTGGCAAATATAGGCGACATTGGTATGCAGACTAGCACAGATGGGCACACAGACGTAGAGCACGCAAGCCTCATCCTGATGTGGCAGAGCATCCCCGTGATCTATTCCCACTGAACGTATTTACGACTTCTACGATGACGCTAACACCAGCAAGTACGATAGCAACAATAGCAATCTGGTAGCAGGCGGTAGGGAAACGAAAGCATGCATGGGCAGAACTACGACAAGTACCTGCACGAGGGTATGCATATGGACGGTGTGGTGCACCATCAGCAACGACATCAAGGTCTGCAGGAGACGACGTAATAACAAGGTATCAATGTGAGTTTCTCGCTTCTTGATTTTCTTCATGTAAAATGCCATCTCTAGAGGTCATTTTTATTTGGACATCTCTGAACAAGAGGAGCAATCCATCTCTGAGTTACCATTTCTTGATTCCTGAAGTTCTGTCTCGTGGCTCGTGGAAGATGACTCGCATGATTCTCTTTTGTTGAATTGTTTGAACTCGGTCAGTAGGGTTGTCAGGATATTTCATTTATCAAATTTTGGATGGATGTGTTTAAACTGGGTAGGACTGCGTTGTATAACGACACAAATAGGCTAGGTAAGGTTTGAGGATCTTAAGGTATAAGATTGATTTTTATGAGAACCATGCCAATTCGAATTTTCAGTAATTAGCTTTTGTGATTACTTTGTTGAATTGGTGTTTAGGAATATCGAAGAAACACTGCTATTTGGCAGATTGATAATATTGATGTGAGCAGTCTTATTCTATACTACAAATATATCCTTATCTTGGGTGTAGGTTCAAATAAATTGGTCATTGACTTTTATCCGGCTTTTTGCAGACATGGAGCTAAGCATCTCGATGCAACACACATCCTGGTCAGCTCTTTCCACTGCTATCTCGAACAAAGAATCCTACCCCTGACTAAACGATGCGGTAAAAGAGACATCAACATCAGCTTCAGATCATCCCTTACAGGTTTATTTTTGTGCGATTTATTTTCCTTCCTCTCATCATGTAGATAGCAATTATGTATTCACTAGCAGACTTTTCGGCTTTGAACAAACTTCATCTAAGGAAATTCTCTCAGCACCACGACATAGACACTATTGATCGCAACTTCTAGTTCTTTAAACATCAAATGCACCACCTCCCTGGATTTAACATAATATTTACATCATCAAGATTCATAGCCCTGGTGTTGTATTGTTATGTAGGTAATATGTTTAGTACCACAATATGCAATGTGTACCCGCAAAAAAATTCTGTAATATGTACATCTCCACTGGCCACTGCTATCTCTCGTGTTGTATTGTCTTGTCCCGTACGTAATATGTTTGACACCTCATTATGCAAAACAACAACAAACTTAAGGGCTATTATTTTTTCTGCATATCTGACAAGCACTATTGCCATTTATTTTGACTAATAAATATCATTTTATAGTATTCAAAATAGTGGAACTTCAGATTGGTTTGTACTTTTTTATAATGATGCTCTTAAGCACATATGTTGTTTCCAACATTATTGATTAGGTAATGTGATATGTGCTTTGCATTCCTAGATCCATTCTAAGTTGGCATTCCATATTATGTAAGGGATAGATGAAGACCGCTTATACGATGCTGGAAAGATTACCATGGTGTCAATATTCCTTGTTGCACTTTTCATAAGTTAAAAATTATATGAGCTTTTATGATCTCTTGCTACTAGTGAACGTTCTTACTTATTTAAACCAATGCTATGTTTTAGGAGTATCATTATGGTTTGTTGACTGTCATTATGTATATCGAGGCCTCGTTGGAGGTGGATCCATTGTGTCCATGTGTGGTTTAGCTTAAAGTGAGAAATGAGATCACATAATTGTATATGATTGTGGGATTATGGGGCCTGATTCCAAATCCGAAGGAAGCAAAGGAGAAGTGGAGATAGAATAGCGTCATCGTACATATTTGGAACAAGAGACACTCTTAGAAAAGATTACACGAGGGGTACACCATGACTATTGTAGCCGGAAGAGAAGTAGGAGAAAGATTTTGTTACATATCACTCATTATACTTTTGGAAAACATCAAAATCTCGCTATGTGTATGCACAAAATAACTGTCATTGTCAATATATCTTATTTGTATTAATGCACATGTATTTAGATGACTCAATATTAAGGCGAAAGATACAACACACATGTTTGTACGTGAAGGAGATATGCCCTAGAGGCAAATAATAAATAGATTTTATTATCATATCTCAATTAGTTCATAATAGTTTCATACTATCCTATAATTGTATCAAGTGGAAACTTTGATACATGTGTGGTATGTAAACAGACCAAGTCCCTAGTAGCCTCTATTTATACTACTTCGTTAGGAAACTAATGATCAAGGTTTCCTGATCATGGAGTATTTATGCCAGTTGACAGTGCAGTCATATCATTAGTGAATGATCTGATGGACATTACCCAGTATAAGTACTACAACACGATCAAGTCAATGGTTCATCGTTGCAATAGTTAGAAACGAAGTATTCTTCTCCTTGGACCGTGAGATCCTATTAATCACTATCACCCGATGCTACTTTGAATGCATCAAATGTCATGACCGTAATTGGGTGATCATAATGGTGCATGTTGGGTATTCTAGAGGGATAGGTTGAGGACTATGCATCAAGATCAGGAATTGTTCATGAAAGTGTAAGATGGTTAACCTAGAGGAGGGGGTGAATAGGTTTCTACACATTTCTTTATAATCTTTTGCAAGTTTTAGGCTTTGCGGAATATAAGTGTGCCTAAATGCAAACTAGGTGAGGCAACCAGATGATGACACAAGATACTTCAAACATGAATGTGACACCCCCGGGATTAAGGCTAGACAAATCCCAGACCTCTATCTGATATAAGCCTAACCTAAATCTCGGAAGCATACGGAGAAATAATCGGTAACATTACAGTGACCCTATGACACAAGAGTTAGTACAACAATCTCATAGCTGAGTAAAGAACCAAATTATTACAAGAAGAGGTCACTGACCACAAACATCAAACAACGGAAGGCATATTATGCTATTAAGTATAGCAAACTTAACAAATGGCCTAAGAGGCCTAAAGAATAATGATGACGTTCTAATCCATAGATTCCAGGCAGCCGACCGGGAACTCCAAGCTACTCGTCGATGTCGATGCTGTAACAAACTCTTCTTCTGTGGTAACACTTATTTGCTGCAAAATAATCAACAAAGCAAGGCTGAGTACAGGGTGTACTCCGCAAGACTTATGGCTGGTGGGGGTTACTTTGCATAAAGCTCACTTTGTTTGTAAAAGAGGTAGGAGAAACTCGACTAAATAGAACTTTTTAAAAGGGGATAAGAGAGCGACATCTCTGAAGAATTTATCACCATCTTTTGATATCCACCAAGTAATCCTCAACACACAACTAGGATCACCCCCTCGTACCCATGAGGAAGCATCCTTAAGCACACCTCACATCTCTTGTCAAGTTTTACGATTAGTTTATTCTTCTCTATGATCTTTGAATCCATTTCCAAGTCGTCCATAACCGTGGACATGGCTTTTCGAAAAGATTATTACCCTGCAGGGGTGCACAACTTTACCCACACGTACCAACCGACTCTTAATGCCACTATAGATTAACCCTCTTCCTTGGAAGGTCGTTAGAGGGTGGTTGGTCACGACCTTTACCTTGCGTTCGCCGAGACCATGAGTCACACCCTAAGGAGATGCCGATGTAATGGGTCCAGTCCTGAAGTCGGTCCCTAGAGATGTGCGTAGGGTTCAAGATTACAGAGGCCGTGCCTCTCTTGTTCCCGGCCACGCTTACCTACCTGTATGAATGCACCTCCTCCACCTCCTTCAGGAACGACCAGAATGCATATGTCGAATGGAATGCCCGAACTATGTGACTCATGGAATCTACTAGGCAAGTTAATCAGTGGAGGGGTCCCCATAAACCCCGTGTGGTTATACGCTCGTCTTGGTTCAAGAGGCAAGAACTCGGATCCTAGTGGTGGCAAGTATGGGACTGCAAAAACCACAACCCGACGCGGCCTCCCATACAAGCCTTAGCATGTTTAACTTTCATCTCTGATCATACCATGTCATACTGTCCAACTAGGTTCATTCGAAGCTCTAATTCATCAACCAGATGGATCAGCAGTAACAACTAAGCTTGGCTAAGCACAACATACATATATAGCTCTAGTGAAGCTCATAAGCCAAACCCTAGTTATGCTAGGAGCTGTGGATCAGGGAATATATGCTACAAGGGGGAACATGCATCAAATAGGATTACTCTATCTATCGATAAAAGACTTTAGAATCGTATGCACATGGAAAGAATGGAATACTTTGAAATCATAGGATTATATCATGTGTGGGGCTAAGCTTGCCTTTGCTTGTTGATACTCAGATATAGAACTTTAGATTCATCAGATGGACTTGTTTGTCGATAACCCTCGATGGTGTTGATCTCGGTCTTCAATGTTGGACTCGAGCTCGTATTCTACCGAGGAAGAACAAAACACCGGAAAGAAAGGGGAAACAATCAACACATGGCATCGATGCAATGCTCAAGCAATGATGATGATATGACAAGTTAAATTGTATTGGAATGAAACCCTATAGCATGCTTGGCAATTTAAGCGGGGTTCCGAGGGGTACAAACCCTAAAGTAGGGGGAACCTCGGAATCACCCGCAGGGTTCAATTGGTTCTTCTAATTAAACTTGTCATGTAAGTTTCTAAACAATGCATGATTATGAGTCTATTGAATAGATCTCATTTTTCTGAACATTTTGATATATTATTTGTATTTTTCTAACTTAAATTGAATTAGTTATGATTTTTCTCATTTTTAATTCATTTTAAAACATTATTAGAACAATTAAACATTTTTGGATTATATTAAATTATTTCCAGCTGGACCCACATGTCATATATTTAATCATTTTAGAAAATATTTATGAAAAAGATTAAATATCTTACAGGTAGGGCCCACAAGGATTAATAATATTCCAGAAAATAAAAACAGAAAACATTTAAATAAAAGAAAAGGCTTAATTGCATCATGCTGATGTCATGATTACGACAGCAATGGAGATGCCCACTGCTGGGGTCGAATCCGGTGATAGGGGCAGAGCGGGCTGGCTCGGTTAGGGGCGTTCGAGAGAGGGCGTCGCGGGCATCCAGAAACTGGCGGCGCCGCTGCGGATTGGCCACCGGAGCAAGCCGCGCAACAGCGAGCAGCGGCAGGTTCTCGTGGAGAGGAAGAACCTGGGTGAGAGGGGGCAAGGGAGAAGGTCCATAGGGACCATAGGCTCACCCTGAGTGCGAAGATGGCGTCGGCGGAGCTAGAGTAGGCCGGACTCGATGGTTATGGCGGCGGCCGGAGCTCGAACATGAGGTATCGATTGCAGCATCTGGGACCAATCTAGCTTGCGTGACCTGCCGAGGAAGACGAGGAGAGCACAGCGGATCCAACTATGGCCTCAACGAGGTGGCGCGACCTTAGTAATGGCGGGACGGCAGAGCTCCTGCAAGCTAGGGTTTGGTCGGCGAAGAAATTAGGGACGAAGAGGGTTCGTCGATGTGGCACTGGGGTACTTGTAGACGTCGTCCATGACGGTAGCGCGCATCTCTTCACGACGAGCATCTTGGCGCGACAGGGACAACGCCGACGATGACACGCAACATCTTCTTGGTGGCGTCCTTCTGTCGGGAGGAAGAAGAAAAGGAAAAGAAGAGGCAAGCGGTACGTGCTGCTCCTGGGCTGGACCGGGCCGTAGAAAAGGAAGAGCGGCAGGGGCTGCTAGCTGCGCTGGGCGGTAGATAGAGAGAGGGAGAGAGATGGGCTATGGCCCAGGTTAGGTTAGAATAAGTTTTTATTTCGAAAAATCTTTTTCTATTTAGTTTTCTCTCTTTATTCTTTTGTATTTTCATTTTAAATCTGTTTTGAGCATTTCCAAAATACAAGAACTTTTGTAAGCATAGTAAAATACAGAAGGGCCCTTATAATCCATTTGGGCTCCTTACTTTTTATACTTTTCGAAATTCAAACTATTTTGAATTGCTTTTAGAGAGGGAGGATTATAGCTAGGGTTTTAGGGTTTTGCATTTAGTTGTTTGCACTTTTATGGGATGATGCTCATGAATGCACAAACAAACCCTAATTAGTATTTAATAAAACTAGGGGTGTTACAATGAAGGCTATCACAAAGTAAACCACACAAGTAAGAGACTCGGTTAAGGGATAACTGAAGCACGTGAAGACGAAGATGTATTTCTGTGTTCACTCCCTTTGGTAAAGGGGCTACATCACGTTGGAGAGGTGTGAGGTCGCACGAAGGATTCCCCAATGCCACGAAGGCTCACCTTTTTGTCCGAGCCTATTCCACGAAGGAATACCTCACTTACTCATGGTAGACTTTAAGATAGTCACCAAACCCTCACAAACTTTCCACGGAGCAAATCACAAGCTGAATGCCACCGGGCAACCCTATCCACCTAGGGTTTCCCACGAACCCAAGAGTAACAAGCAAACTCTATGAACTCAAGGGGGAATGAATTTTGGCTTGGTGGAAACGTAGATCGGGACCTCGTCTTGCTTTCTACCAAAGGGATTTGACTTTAGTTGGGTAGATGGGAGATCCTCAAGCTTTGGTGTTTCAACAATGGAGAGAGAGCTCAAGGTTAGAATCTGAAATGGAATGCCTAACCTCTCAATGGAGAAGAAAGGGGTATATATATTCCAAGGGGAAATGTAGCCATTTGAAGGCAGCTGCGCATAACTCGGCATCAAGTCCGGAGTCGCCGGACCATGCACCGGACGAACCGGTGGCAAAGTCGGCGAGTCAGAGCCTAAGCCAAAACGAATCGGCACCCCGCTGAAGTAGTTGTTAGACTACTGGTTCGGCGTTTTGAACATTCAATTTGGTAGCCCACGGATCATTTTGGTGCCATGTTTGGCAGTGCTGGACTCTCTGTCGGTTTTGCAAAAACCTCAAACTGGCACTTTTCCTTTTGACTAAGGGATTTTCTCTTATGGGTGTGATGGCTATATGGTAATAGGATGTGTATATGACAGAAAGACATCCCCAACAAGCTCATCGAGACTGCCCCTCTTAATAGTGTCCTATTTCCTATAATACTCAAATGAAAAGAGAGAGAATAACGAAACCATCGACTCTTTTCTTGAGTAGCCAATGGGGGGTCTCACACCACATCTCACCATCATTTGCGGACTAAAACCTATGTACACACTAGTAGGCAATCGTTAGTCCACACTTTAGCATCGGTGTAATTATTTAACCAAAATAATGGATAAGGGCATATTGCCCTTTTAGTTCACCCACGTGATGGGAAGATATACAAGGCTGACTCGCTGAGATTACATCCATAATGTTGCAACATGTGACTACGTCACGAGGATGGTATATCATGGGAACGAGTAAAGTAACATTTGTTGGTGACGATATTGAACAAGGTATCGTGATACCAATGGTCATATCTCAGACAAGTCAGTATCAAAGTAACAAAGGGAATTAGACTCGACGTTTACGGTTCAAACGACATTAAACATCATGGAATGCAGAGGGATCATTATGGCCATCCTGGGCCTGATAATAATTATTGATATGAGAGGTGTCTCGATCATGTCTGTGATGTTCCCGAACCGATGGGGTAACATGCTTAAGGCTATGATAATGCTTGGAGATTGTTATAGAATCATTAGAATCACATGAAGAAAGAGAAAACCGGAAGCAGTCTGTGAGAGAACCAGAATCGTTCCGAGAGGATCTAAAGGTGTACGGAGTGAACCGAAAGGTGTTTCAGATCAAAGGAAATTTAATAATATGTATTTCATATTAAATATTAGAATTAATATTAAATATATATATATTTAAATTAAATTCAAAGGGCAACTTCCACTAATGGGCCAAGTTCTCGGAGGGAACAAGGCCCAAGACGGAAGCCACCCAAGTGGGCAAGCCGCCCAAGGGGGCCCACCCGGCTGGCCTAGTGCCACGCGTGGGGGTGGGGCCTGATAACACCCAAGAGCAAGGGATCACTGTAGCACCTCTCAATGTAGAAGTATGAGTATCGATCCGTAGGAGGAAGAAGGAAAAACTATTACTCTCTCAAGCTGGAGTGTCACAATTCTAGTTGTTTGTGCACTAAACAATTTAAAGTAGCAATGGAGGTTGATTTAATGGAATAAAGTAAAAGGTAACAAAATAGTAATAAAAGTGTCCCATTCCTCTAAATGCAAGAAGACAAGATAAGGAGTTTGCGCTAATGGGAACAATGGACATGGGTTCACTTGTCTACTCTCTCATAAAGTTGTGGTGGCATTAAGCGCAAGATAGATAACCGAAACATCGACATGATTTTTATTATGTTACTTGGTAATATTCATATGAGCATCACGTCGTAACATAAAGATGATACTACACATCTTACTTATACTCCACTAGAAAGGAATAAAATTCAAGTAATCTAGTATTAAGAATTAACAGAGTATAGCCTTAGGTACTTTGACATGATGGTGAACATCAAATATGCCACCTCTTGGACATATTACAATAGAAAAATTTGTCTATGAATGCCACTTGGAATTCTCAGTTGTCACTAAGAAATTATAGCACATGCATTATTTTAATCCCTAGTGAGGTAAGCACATAATAGGTGAAAACGATTACAGATCATGAATACTATCACAATTCACTACTACTACCTAGTTACTCCATCTAATACACACCATACCCCTCTCTTGTCCTCGCATACATGTTGGATTAGAACAAGTAATAAAGAATGGGGTAACAAAATGCATCTACTAATACATCAAGACATAATAACATATCACATCTCATAGATCATCCAATAAAATAAAGATCCACCACACAGGAATTACATAATATGCACCATAATCATGTTGGGCATCTCATATGGCATCTAAACATCATAGCATAAGAGAGAAATAGAACAAGATGCTACCACAAACCCATAGTCCAGAGGTGTACTACTCCCTCTTCATGATGGTGGTGGTGTTGGTGATGTCGGAGAGGTTCGAGAAGCGACCGGGGGTGACTCCGGGAGTGTTTCCCCCTCCAATCTTTGCTGGAATAGCCTTTGTTTCATGGTTTCGTGTTTCTCTGCTGCCCCTTTAACGAGAATGCTTCAGGGGTCTATATATAGGTGTTTTAAGGTCAAGATGATCAATCTGAGATGAAGACGGACGACATCGGAGGTCCGAGGGCCAAACGACACTAGGTGGAATGGCCTGACCAAGGGCCCACGACTCTAGTTCCCGTTTGGGCCTCGTGGCCTCCCTCGTTGACTTCTTGTGCTCTAGAAGGTTCTCATGATAAAATATTAATGCTCAAAGAATCCTAGGTCAAATTGAGTTCGGGAAGGTTCCTGAAATGTCAAAATACGCAAAACAGGGTTTCCCTATCCTACAGAGTTATAACCAAAATAAGGGGGGTCAATGGAAATTCCCCATAAATCAATGCAAAACATGATTATAACATATAATAACATCTTAATATGTTGAAATATGCATCAATAAACTACTCCCTCCATTTTAAAATATAAGATGTTTTAGCTTTGTAAAGGGAGTGTATCTAGACCACGTTTGGTGTGTAGGTTCATTCTAAACCTAAATGAACCTACACACTAAAAGAGATCTAGATAAGCTTCTTTCACAAAGCTAAAACATCTTATATTTTGAAACGGAGGCAGTACAAAGTTCATGCATGAATTTTGCATGCATCAGGGCCCAACCGGCTAGCCCGCCTCCCCACGGTGCCTCCTCCTCGCACCTCTCCTTGGTTTAGTCCCATCCCGAGACTTGAGAAGAGTGAGTGTCCCCTTTTCCCCTATATAAGGAGAGTCCTATGGGTGGGAAATAACACAACAATTGAGATATACTCTAAGGCATTTTCATTAGGGAATTATCTTCCTCTCTCTCTCGTTGCCTTTTGTGATGCTGCGGTCCCTTGAAGGACTGTACATGCAAGAGACGATATCATTGCGGCACGCCATTGTGCTGCAGGGATTCTAGCCAGAAGATCTACTTCCGCACTCTCGGGAGGGATCAGAGAACCAGAGGTTGTCATTGTACACCATATGTGTGCAAAACCACGGGGGTGCTGCCCCTAGTACCACCCGGACTGTCATGCAAGGACCAAGAGGTGACTTGTGAGGAGCGTCGCGACCTTGAGGTTGGCTACGAGTACGACTACATCATCTACGTTCCGCGCGGAATGTTCACCACTTGCAATCAACAAGGGTATGCAACCGAAACCTCCTCCGTTACAACATTACTCCTAGATAGATCCACAGTTGGGGATATGCTAAATGGGTATCACCATTGCATGTCTCTAATCTAGCTAACTTGGGTGGCCCACAGTTGGTAGCACCACCTATGGCCTCCTAGGCGGCCCAGTTAGACGGATCCAGAAGGGAGGCCCATGCCAAATAAAGGAAGGTTACATTGAAGTCACCGACCTACTTGGAGCCTTGGAGTACAAGACACGGAGACTAGTTAGTATTAGTGTAGGACTTTGTGACCTGTCCAGCAAGGTCTTTCCCTGTAACCCTAGGTTCGGGTGCCTTTATAAGCTGTACCCGTGGGAGACTTTAGGGCACAACGTACAACGATTCACAACACCCTCGCACATCGAACCAATCCCTATAACTTAGCGTATTGCCATTATAGTGATTTATAGAAGGAGTAGAGTTCCGCCACCATTGTGGGACTTGAACCTGGGTAAGTTGTGCTACCTCATACCCGCCAACTCGTCGCCTCCCCCACCTCTCTAAACACGCTCTGTGAGGACCCCTCCATAGTGTACTCGTCGGCAATACCACGACAGTTGGCACCCACCGTGGGGCAAGAGGCGCTTCAAGCTCTACACCGGGCGAGGTCTAATCTCTTTGCGGGAATCAGCGACACCGTAGCCATTGGGCGTGTCCTCTTCTCCGGAAACATTTCGATCGTCCTTCCAGACAAGTTCTGGATCCCGGCAAAGAAGAACCCCACCCGCTGCTCCGTTGTCCCAGTCGAGGACATCCATATCTTCATTAGCGAAACCGACTCGGGTCCTAGCTCCCAGGAAATCGGAAACTTGTCAAGACCCGCATAGACCGCCTACGGGCATGATACATTCTTGGAAGGATCTAGCCTGGATCTCTTCCCGGAGTTTTCCGGCTCAGATTAGAAAAAATTCAAGGCCCACCCAAACCGCCCCTGTACAGGATATAACGGTGGAAGGATCCCGCTGATCCGCTTGGCTTCCTCGAGCGTTAGAGATGCGGAGGTCACACTTTGGCAGTGTTGTCACCATCTTTGATCTAGCCAGATGCATTCAGAGGGACGGAGAATCCCCTCGTGAATACCTCGCTAGGTGGTTAAGGGTAAGAGAAACCCTAGAAGGTGACCGCACTGATGAACTCGTCTACCACTTCATTGAAGGTCTCACGCTCGGAACACTCCTCCGGCATACGCTTCGAAGGCGACAGGCCGCTGGCTTGCTCACCCTCAATGAGATGATCGCAACTGTTAACAGTTTCGCTGACACCAACAAGGAAGCTGAGTCCGACATCGCCGCCGCAACCGGAGGAGGAAACAACAACAACAATGACCCTCCACCAACCCCCTCCACCTCCGCCATCGAAAACACCAAAGCCAACTCCGACTCAGTGCTTGACGCCCTCTACGCCGACATCAACATGGATGGCAGCGGCTCTGATGCTAACTCGGAGGAATACGATGCTGCTATGAGGGAGATTGAGAAGGAGATCAAGAGGGAGGAGTGCACCAAGAAGGCTGTTACTTCCTGCCAGGTACTGGTGGCCATCGGGACTGTGACAGAAGAAGACCAGCAGAACTAGGTTGCTGGTAAAGCTCTGCTAGCAGCGGCGGAGGCAGGAGCCACGACAGCAGAAGGCAAAAAAGCCGTTGATCCTATGGGTCCGTCCAAGGCCATGCCACCTCCGGCTATTCCCCCGCAGCAGCCACAGGAACTCACCGCAAGACCAAGCGCTGTGAACACAACAAACTTACCGCCATCGCCGTCTATGTCAGCAGCTGGCAACCCCTTGGTTACTCCCACCGACAAGGTGATGTACGGTGCACTCCTCATCGAGCCAATTAACATCGCCCATATCCGGAGCGTCATGGAGCTTGATGAGAAACATGCAGAAATCCTCGTGGAGCCGAAATGCATCCCAAAACAGGGCGCCCAGCTGGACAAGGACATGGCCAAGGCACAACAATCGATTAAGGCGGCAAGAGCAATGGAGGCTGAATATAATCAGTTGTCGTTAAAGCACAAGGCAAAGAAAGCATCAGCTCACGTTTTCAGCGATCCCGGCATTCAACGCAAGTTAGGATGGGACGCATCCAAACCGGCAAAGCCCACCCCATACATTGATTCAGAGGGGAGGCAAGTAATTCCAACTCCCACCCTCAACATGGTCGTCGCCATGACCCTTCTCGAATAGTACAGGTCGCCAAAGGCAGTGGCTCAGGTCTATGACCTTGTAGCCAAAGCTTGCAAGCAGCAAGAGAAGGCTACCTCACAAAGGCTTGAGTCCAATCTGGAGCTTTGCCAGTAAAGCATGCACAACCGCCGAAGGATCCTGCACATGCTCCACGGATTGAATATGGAGGGACGCGCGCAACAGGACCAACGCCATCCCAGTATCCTCCGGCAACGGAGATAACGCTCACCCTCGCTGCTTGCCACTGCTCCCGCGGTCCCGACATCATGAGGAACCACAGCCGCACCACCGTACAAGCATGCCACCTCCTAGGCACCCCCAGGTCAGTATTGTCATACAAAATCAGGGGGAACAGTCCTGGCATGACAGAGAGCGCAGCGGCAACTAAGGACACATGAGCATATCCCACAAGGAAGCACCATGTCCGACAAGCAACCGCAACAGGCGTGAGAATTCGCATGGAGGGAGCAGCAAGAAGGCTAACCCACCGCCACCATCGCCACCCAGTAGCCACCATGGCGGAGGGCCTGGCAGGTCCCATGGATCGCATCACAACTCTCCTCCCCATGGCAGAAAGGGGAAACAGTTGGAGCCGTACAATGCATGTTTGCGGCTTGATAAGATTCAAGAAGCCCGGGAACTCCCATACCTGTGGCCATGTTGCTTCGGACCAGTAATACATGCCACAACTTACCCCAAGGGTCTACGGATCGACCAGACTATCAAGCCCTATGACGGCACTGCCAGGCCTGCCACGTGGTTGCAGGACTACATCGAAGCGATTCACATCGCTGGGGGAACCCCAATGTCGCCATCAAGTACCTCCCACTTATGCTCACCGGCACCGCCCGACAATGGATCGATGACTTGCCAGAGAAATCAACCTGCAATTAGTTGGACATGCATGAAGCGTTCAACAAGAACTTCAAGGGTACATACGAACGTCCCTGCACGGTCGGTGACCTACACTGATGTGTGCAAGAAAAGGATGAATCCTCTTGTGCCTACCTATCATGTTGGCTTGATATGAAAAATTCATGCGCGTGGGTACATGATCAAACCACTATGGCTGCCTTCATCGACGGCTTGGAAAAGGGCACATTGCTCTGACATACGCTGAAACGCCACCAGGACAACGACAAGCTCGACCTCAACTCGATGATTTCCATGGCTAACAAATTCACTGCCGTTGATGATGACGCTCGCGGTTCGTTGTCGGCCCTGGACATCCCTACCTAGGCCAAGAAGAACAACAATAATAAGCGGAAGAATCCGCCATAAGAAAAGCAAGCAGCCAACAAGGTTGCCATGACGTTCACTGGCAGAGGCGATGGCGGACAACGTGGTCATGGCCAGGGCAATAGTCGTGGACAACAGTAGAGTGACCCTACACCCGCAGCGCCCCGCGTTCCCCAAACGTACGAGGAGTACATCTATATGCCGTGTTTCATCCACCTCGATGCAAACAGCAAGGCCACCCACACCAACCACCAATGCAAGTTTGTCAACGACCTCAAGGAGGACCTTGGGTCCGGCTACAAGAAAAGTCGAAAGAACAGACCCCATGGAAAAGGCAAAGAGAAGAACAAGGAGGAAGTGTCCAAGGATTCAGATGACATGGACAAGGATGAAGACCCTAAACCCGCCGACATGGGCAATGGAAAGGGCAAGAACCCCTTCGAAAAGAAGGCTCCATTCTACCACACTTTCCTTGGTACTCCCACTGTCCGGGCCCAGAAAACCTCACTAAGGATACTGATGGTACCCTCCCCTAGTTCCCCACTACGTCAGGTGGTCGGAAATTCCAATCACTTGGGACAGAGAAGATCACCCAGAGCTCATCCCAATAGAGAACCAATATGCCATGGTCATCAACCCTTTGATTGACGATAGTGAGTTCACCAAGTGCCTTGTGGATGTGGAAGCAGTATCAACATCATGTACCTGGATACACTGCACAAGATGAACTTGACGGAGACCCAACTAAGGAGAGCAACACCGTGTTCCATGGTGTAGTTCCTGGCCGGCAAGCTAATTTCCTTGGCTGCATCACCCTTCTGGTTGCCTTTGGTGATGTCAACAATTAACGCCAAGAGCGCATGACCTTTGAAGTGGTGCCCTTCAAGAGCGTGTACCATGTCATATTTGGACTCGACATCTTCCACTCCTTCCTTGCTAGGCCATGATTTGTCTATAATAAGCTCAAGATACCCGTACAAAAAGGCATCATCACTATTGCCAGAAGCTTCATAAAGGCAAGGAAGTGCAAGCTGAGCGAAGCCACCTTCGCCTATAATATCCTGATTTTTACGGGTTACATTTTTTTTCAAAGGATGTTGCAGTGTAATAAAATAAAAGAATATTTTATTTGAAGTTTCTAGAATTAATTTCAAACTATTTGGAATTAATTTAATCAAGGAATATTTGCATCTAACATTTATTTGCCAATTCATTTCTAATTTGGTTCTTATTGAATCTCTAATTAAATTTAGGTTTTATTTCACACATGCATGTACATGCATGCATGGCCGTTCGTGCTCTTCCTCTCATCTGCTTCTGTACCGATACATACTCATATTCCTCCTCTTCTCTCTTTATTTTCTTTCTCTTAATTTATCGATGCAACCACCTGGCCAGCCCAACCGAGCAGCCCATAGAGTCCCAGCCAAACCAGACCCAGTCGCACACACAGGTAGAAGTCCGACGAGAACACGTACAGAACGCGACTGCGTAGAACTCAAGGTTCCGATTCAATCCAGTCGCACACCGCCTCTCGTCCACACTTAAAAGGCTCCAGACCTTCGCCCCTGCTTCTCTCTTCCTCCCCACAGCCGCCACCCCAAACCCTAGATCGAAACCCGCGGAGCTCCGCGAGGCCGCCGCCGAATGCCGCTCACGTTCTCGGAGCTCGGACCACCTGACGACGAACGGCTGCGCCACCAGCACTGCGAGGAGGAGACGAACTGATCCGTGGAACCAGAAGGACAAGCCGTTCATCACCGACGACGTACACGTCCGCCGTTCCAGCTCAGTTTACCGTCTTCCACGGACGATCGTGTCACACTCGGTGAGAACCAGCTTAAATCTTTGCGCACATGAGATAGACTAGATCATGGCTACCTCCTAGACATAGTCGCTGCTCTTAGTTTTGTAGTTTGCGCGGCTGCCAGTGAACCGAACGCCGATCAGTGGCATGGACGTTTTAGATTACCATACACCCGTTGGAAGGTCTTGATCCCAACTTGCAAGTCATCCCAGATTATTCTACGAACCCACCGCTGACGCTAGATGCAAGTTGTTCGATGTTGATCTTTTTTTTCCGCAAAAACGATTGATTCCCGTATTGTACGCCATGCATATGGGCATGTCTGTGTCTTGCATCGTGGGTGCTAGTTATTTAGGTTTGAGGTCTACATAGTTTAAAGTATTTATATCACTAAGAACCGGTTGCTATCTGCTAATTACGTGAGTTAGGCAGCAGCTGTTGCATGTTGGTTATACGTACTTGGCTGTAGGACTAATTGCTTGACTAAATTGCTGCATCACGTGTACCCGTTTCTACTAGCAGGTATATTATTAGCTAGTTCAGTGTGTTTCAGTAGCACTTGTCAGGATAGCTATACCTCATCGTGAGTATTGCTTGTCGTGCTTGTAGGACACGATCGGTATAGGTTTTATTTCTTTTGCATGTTACTTGTCACGCTGGTTATTGATTTAGCATAAAGTTCTTTAGTTAGCTTAACCGGTTAATTTTGCAGTAATTCCATGCTTCTGTTTTATTACAATTATTTTGGTTACTGTCAGTAGAGCATGTGGTTCATGGCTGTGAAATTTAGGTCGTTTAGTATTGCATGGATGTATATTAGAATCTTAGTTTAGTTCACGGTACTGGTATTGCATGTGTGCACGTACGACAACTTTTTGCATGCCTCCGTTATTTCATGTGTACACTTAATTGCAGGGCTAGCTAACATATAGTTGTTGTGTAGTGCATACTAATCGCGTGCCATCTATTTTGGTTAAATCAAAACTATATTATTTGTCTAATATATTAATATTAGTCGTGAACGGTAGACCGACTCTTATACCGAACCGTCCAAACCTCGCGAGCCTAATTATATCTTTTATTTGGATCTTTCTATTTGGATTTTATTTGTGGTTCTTGGATTTTATATTTATGTGTGATTCATCGTTATGACGAGTAGGGAGTGACGAGTTTGATCAGAATCAAGACTACGAAGAAGAACAGTACAACACCAACGAAGGCATACCCCTTTCATAACTATCCCATGTTTTACAAGTGCATGTTTTTATTGTTTTACAAATATGCTGCTATTTTGGTTACACACATACCTTGATACACCTGTCGCCATACACTACCCTGAGTAGAGGTTATATATTAATCTTGTAGAGTAGAATTGCTTAGTCATGCTTAATAATATTTAGGATCCTTGATCTTCCCTCTTCGGAGGAATTGGATGACCCTCGGTTTAGATACACACTTTTGAAACTTGTTGAGCTTGCTGAGCTAGCTGTTGTTGCTATCTTCTACTCTACTCTACTCCGGGTGAAACTTACCATCTAAACATTGGCGCGAGCGACAACTGGATCAAAGGAAGGAGCGATTGGCTACCCTTCGCTAGATGGAGGGAGCAATCCGTCATCCGTGCCGCATGAGAGCCTAATAAGTCTTGGAATTGAAGATTGTGACCACCGTACAACCACATGCTATAATGGGCACAGGCTTGGTTAAGTAGGTTAGTCAGCCTTAGGTGTCGATGTCGCCGTACCGCTGATGAGGCGTCTGCCTACGGGGGAGCCTTTGGCACAGATGGGGGGACCGGTTTAGGGACATACTCTCAGTTCCGTGCGCCAGACCCGGTGGGCTCGCCACATCTTTGGGGGATCTAGCTAAAAGACCTTGTCACGATTCCGATCTGCCGGTACACCAAATGGTGTGTACTAAACCAGCGGCCACTGGTGGGCAACAGGACGGGATTGTGTCGTGTGGGAAAAGTGTACAATCTCTGCAGAGATTAAACTATTCGAATAGCCGTGTCCACGGTCATGGACGACACAAGAATCCTTCTTAACATACAGGAACCTGTCTTTCTACTTCCCTCTTTGCCTCTCTTCTTCTCCTGGAATCTGATGATGTAGGTGAGTTGTCGAGGACAACCACAATGATGAGAAACACCACATTGATGATAAAATTTGTTTTCGTCTAAACTTGCTTTTATCAAAACTTCTATCAGTTGCAAATAAAATTGGCTTTTATACAAATGAACCATATGACCTCCACATAAAGCCACATGTAGCTATATCAGGTTTTGCATAAGGGGTATGTTGAGTACTTTATGTACTCATGGCAATACTTTTGTTGAAATTCAGAGTACTATGAAGGAGAGGACTACGACTACTATGATGACGCTGAGGAGTGAGGTCTTGTGGACTATGTTGACTGCCTGTGGCTGAGATGGAGTCGCTGTGTATTTTATTTTCCGATGTGTTTCTGGTTGTAATAAATGTCACAAGACATTATACTATGTGGCTATTGATATTCAAACTATGTAATAATTACTTTTTGAACATTATGCAATGGTATTCATTTCGCCGTGTCGTCAACTTGATCTTGGGATTGACGAGATGCACAGGGAGGTCTAGAGGTTAAATTCCAGTCCTCACATCGCCGAAGCGGTCTTCTATAGTGAAGAGTTCTAGGAGATCCAGCGCCAGGTCGATACCTCGGAGATGCCGGCTTCGAAGAACCAGATTTATGACTCCGAACTCGCATTCAAGGCCACCATCAAGACCAAGTAGGTAGATCTTGTTGAAGGAGATTCCTCCAAGACCACCTCCATTGGAATGGACCTGGATCCCAAATAGGAAGGCGCGCTTGTCGAGTTCCTCCGTGAGAATAGGGACATCTTCGCCTGGCAACCCGCCGACATGAAGGGTGTACCTAGGGAACTTGCTGAGCACATCCTAAACATCAATCCTAAAATATAACTGGTGAAACAACCACTACGATGCTTTGATGATGAAAGACGACGGGATATAGGCAAAGAGATAGCTAGGTTACTTAAGGCTAGTTTTATCCGAGAAGTTATTCACACCCAAAGGGTGGCAAATGCTGTACTCGTCCCCAAAAAAGGAACCAAATAATTAAGAATGTGCGTTGATTACACCGGCTTGAACAAAGCGTGTCCGAAGGATCCGTTTGCTTTGCCTCGCATTGACCAAGTCATTGACTCAATGACTGGCTCAGAACTTTTGTGTTTTCTCGATGCATACTTAGGATACCTCCAAATCAACATGCGAAAGTCATACCAATTGGCCACTTCGTTCATCACACCTTATGGCACATATTTCTACGTCATGATGCCCTTTGGATTGAAAAACGCTGGTGCTACCTATCGGCAGATGTTGGGATATGCTAAATGGGTATCACCATTGCATGTCTCTAATCCGGCTAACTCGGGTGGCCCACATTTGGTAGCACGGCCCATGGCCTGCTGGGCGACCCATTTAGATAAGTCCAGAAGGGAGGCCCATGCCAGATAAAGGAAGGCTAGGTGGAAGTCACCGACCTACTCGGAGCCTTGGAGTACAAGACACGAAAGACTAGTTAGTGTTAGTGTAGGACTCTATAACCTGTCCGACATGGTCTTTCCCTGTAACCCTAGGTTCTGGTGCCTTTATAAGACGGACCGTGGGAGCCTTTAGGGCACAATGTACAATGATTCACAACACCCTCGCACAACGAACCAATCTCTTTAACTCGGCGTATTGCCATTATAGTGATTTATAGTGGGAGTAGAGTTCTACCACTGTCGTGGGACTTGAACCTGGGTAAGCTGTGTTACCTCGTACCCGCCAACTCGCCGCCTTCCCCCACATCTCTAAACATGCTCTGTGAGGACTCCTCCATAGCATACTCGTCGGTAATACCACGACATTTGGCGCCCACCGTGGGGCAAGAGGAGCTTCGAGCTCCATACCGGGTGAGGTCCAATATTTTCGCGGGAATCGGTGACACCGTTGCCATTGGACGTGTTACTCTTCTCCGACAACATCCCGATCATTCCTCTAGATGAATTCTAGGTCCTGGTAAAGACGAACCTGACCCGGTGCTCCGTCGTCCCAGTCGGAGACATCCACATCTTCATCGGCAAAACTGACTCGGGTCCTAGCTCCAGGAAGTTGGAAACTCGTCAAGCCCTGCACGAACCGCCTTCAGGCAGGACATGTTCGCAGAAGGATCTGGCCCGGATCTCACTTTGGAGTTTGCCAGCTCAGATCGAAAAAATTCAACGCCCACCCAAACCACCCTAGTGCAGGATATAATGTGGAAGGATCCCGCAGATCCGCTTGGCTTACCTGAGCGTTAGAGACGCGGAGGTCACACTTTTTCGGCGTCGTCACCATCTTCGATCTAGCCAGATGCATTCAGAGGGAAGGACAATCTCCCCGTGAATACCTTGCCAGATGGATGAGGGTGAGGGAAACCCTGGAAGGTGACTGTGCTAATGAAATCGTCTACCACTTTGTGGAAGGGCTCACGCCCAGAACACTCCTCCGGCATACACTCAGGAGGTGGCAGGCCGCTGTCTTACTCACCCTTGGTGAGATGGTTACAATTGTTAACAATTACATGGACACCGAGGAGATACCAAGGCCCTGCCCGGTCCTGAAGACAGAGGAAGCAAAAACAATAGCCTAGCACCATCCTCTTCCAGCTTCGCCATCGAAAACACCGACACCAATTCTGACTCAGTGCTTGACGCACTATATGCCGACATCAACATGGATGCCATCGGCTCTGATGCCAACTCGGAGGAATACAATGGTGCTATGAGGGAGATCAAATAGGAGTTCAAGAGGGAGGAGCGCACCGAGAAGGGTGTCACTTCCTGCCAGGTACTAGTGGCCATCAGGAACGTGATAGAAGAATACAAGCAATAATCAGAACTTGAGAAAGCTTCTCCCACACCTGCGGTTAAGCGGTAGTGGCAAAGAAAGTTATTGATCCTCCGGGTCTGGCCAATGCCATGCCTCCTCTGGCTATTTCCCCGCAGCAGCCGCAGGAACTCGCCACAGGCCCTAGTACTGCCAAAGAAACAAACCTACCACCACCACCATCAATGTCTGCAGGTGGAAATCCCTTAGTTACTCTAGCCGACAAGGTGATGTACGGTACGCTCCTCGTCGAGCCAATCACCATCGCTGATACCCGGAACATCACAGAGCTTGATGATAAGCGCGTGGAGATACTCACAGAGGCCAAGTGCATCACGGAGCAAGGCGCCTAGCTGGACAAAGATTTGTCCAAGGCGCAACAATCCATCAAGGTGGCAAGAGCAATGGAGGGGGAGTACCAGCAGTTGCTACTAAAGCATAAGGCTAAGAAGGCACAAGCTCACGTCATCGGAGATCCCGGCGTTCGACGCAAGTTAGGATGGGAAGCGTCCAAAATAGCAAAAGCGAACCCATACATCAACTCAGAGGGGAGACAAGTAATGCCAATCCCCGCAATGAACATGGTCATCACCAAAAAACTACTAGAACAAGACAGATCGCCTGAAGCGGTGGCTCAGGTATATGATCTTGTAGCCAAGTCTTGCAAGCAGCAGGAGAAGGCCACCTCGCAATGGCTTGAGTCCAACCCGGGGCTTTGCCAGTCAACCTTAAATAGCCGCCGAAGGCCAAGATCTCCTCGCGACAAAGGATCCAATATAGGCTCCATGGAGCGAAGGCAGAGGGATGCGTGCAATAGGGCCGATGCCATACCCATATTTTTCGACAAGGGAGAGAAGGCTCACCCCCGCTGATCGCCACCACCCCCGCCATCCGTCGTCATGAGGAACAATAGCCGCGCCACCGCACAAGCATGCCACCCCCAAGCGTCCCTAGGTCGGTATTGTCATACGCGACTAGGGTGAGCAACCTCGGCATGTCGGAGAGCGCAGTGGCAATGAAGGATATCCCACAAGGAAGCACCACGTCCGACAACCAATCATGACAGGTGTGAGGATTCACATGGAGGGAGCAACAAGAAGGCTAACCCACCACCGCCACTGGCACCACCCAATAGCCACCATGGCGGATGACATGGCGGGTCCCATGGATCGCACCACAACTCTCCTCCCCATGGCAGAAAGGGTAAGCAAACGGATCCGTATGATGCACGTTCGCATCTTGACAAGATTCAAGAAGCACGAGAACTCCCATACCTGGGGTCACATTGTTTCGGACCAATAATACGGGCCACAACTTACCCCAAGGGTCTCCGGATCGATAGGACTATCAAGCCCTATGACGGCACTGATAGGCCAGCTACATGGTTGCAGGACTACAACGAAGCAATTCACATCGCTGGGGAAACCCTAATGTTGCCGTCAAGTAGCTCCCACTTATGCTCACTGGCACCGCCTAACAATGGATCGACGACTTGCCGGAGAAATCAATCTGCAATTGGTTGGACATGCATGAAGCGTTCACCAAGAACTTCGAGGGTATGTACAAATGTCCCTGTATCATCAGTGACCCACATCGGTGTGTGCAAGAAAAGGATGAATCCTCTCGTTCCTCATTATCCCGTTGTCTTGATATGAAAAATTCATGCGCGGGGGTACACGATCAAACCGCTATGGCCACCTTCATCGATGGCCCGGAGAAGGGGACATTGCTCCGACATACGCTGAAGCGCCATCAGGACAATGGAAAGATCGACCTCAACTCGATGATTGCCATGGCTAGAGAATTTGTCGCGGCCGATGATGATGCTCGTGGATCGTTGCCGGAATTGGCCATACCTACCTAGGCCAAGAGGAACAATAACAACAAGCGGAAAACTCCACCAAAAGAGAAGCAAGCAGCTACATGGTTGCCATAATGTTCGCTGGCAGAGGCGGAGGCAGACAACATGGTCGTGGTCGGGGGGCTAGCCATGGGCAGTAGTAGAGTGATTCAACACCCTCAGCACCCGCTTTACCCAGACGTACGAAGAGTACCACGATATGCCATGTTTCGTACACCTCGATTCAAATGTCAAGGCCATCCACACCAACCGCCAATGCAACTTTGTCAATGACCTCAAGGAGGACCCTGAGTCTGGCTACAAGCAAAGTTGGAAGAATAGACCCCGCGGAAAAGGCAAAGGTAAGAAGAAGGAGGAAGAGTCCAAGGATTCAGATGACATGGACGAGGATGCATACCCTATACCCGCCGACAAGGGCAATGGCAAGGGCAAGAATCCCTTCGAAAAGAAGGCTCCAGTCTACCATACCTTCCTTGATACTCCCACCGTCCGGGCCTAGAAAACCTCACCGAGGATACTGATGACTACCCTCCCCCTAGTTCCCCAGTATGTCAGGTGGTCAGAGATTCCAATAACTTGGAACAGAGAAGATCACCTAGAGCTCATCCCAATAGAAAACCAATATGCCATGGTCATCAACCCTCTGATTGACGGCAGTGAGTTCACCAAGTGCCTCGTGGACAGTGGAAGCAGCATCAACATCATGTAACTAGATACACTACACAAGATGAACTTGAAGCAGACCCAGCTAAGGAAGAGCAACACCATGTTCCATGGTGTCGATCCTGGCCGGCAAGCTAATTCTCTTGGCTACATTACCCTTCCTGTCGCCTTTGGTGATGTCAACAATTAGCGCCAAGAGCGCATGACCTTTGAAGTGGTGCCCTTCAAGAGTGTGTACCACATCATATTTGGACGCGACATCTTCCACTCCTTCCTCTCCAGGCCATGCTTCGTCTACAACAAGCTCAAGATACCCGGACCAAAAGACATTATCACTGTTGCCAGAAGCTTCACAAAGGCAAGAGAGTGTGAGCTGCGTGAAGTCGCCTTCGTCGAAGCGGTCCTCTACGGTGAAGAGTTCCAGGAGATCTAGTGCCAGGTCGATGCCTCGGAGATGCCGGATTCAAAGAAGCAGATTTCTGACTCCGAACCCGCATTCAAGGCCGCCATCAAGACCAAGCAGGTGGAGCTTGTTGAAGGAGATTACTCCAAGACCACCTTCATTGGGACAGACCTGGATCCCAAATAGTTAGGCGCGCTTATCGAGTTCCTCCGTGAGAATAGGGAAATCATCGTCTAGCTACCTGCCGACATGAAGGGTGTACCTAGGGAACTCATGGAGCATAGCCTAAACATCGATCCTAAAACAAAACCGGTGCAACAACCTCTACGATGCTTTGGTGATGAAAGATGGCGGGCTATAGGCAAAGAGATAGCTTGGTTACTTAAGGCTAGTTTTATCCGAGAAGTCATTCACACCCAATGGGTGGCAAATCCTGTAATTGTCCCCAAAAAGGGAACCAAAGAATTAAGAACGTGCGTTGATTACACCGATTTGAACAAAGCGGGGAAGGATCTGTTTGTTTTGCCTCTCCTTGACCAAGTCATTGACTTAACGGCTGGCTCGAAACTTCTGTGTTTTCTCAATGCATACTCAGGATACCACCAAATCAAGATGTGAATGTCAGACTAATTGGCCACTTCATTCATCACACCTTATGGCACATACTGCCTTGCCACAATGCTCTTTGGGTTGAAAAACACTGGTGCTACCTACCAGCAGATGATGCAGCATTGCCTACACGACTAGATCGGTCGCAACATACATGCTTACTAGACAACATTGTGGTGATGTCAAAGAAATCAAATGACCTCATTGCCGACATGCAAGAAACCTTTGACAATCTTCGAAAGTATAACATGATGCTTAACCCTAAGAAGTGTGTCTTCGGGGTGCCATCCAGCAAATTGTTGGGCTTCATCATTTCGCATCGCGGAATTGAGGTCAACCCGGAGAAGATCAAGGCCATCCTTGACATCAAACGCCCGACATGCTTGAAGGACATATAGAGGCTCACATGCTATGTTGCAGCGGTAAGCTCGTTCATCAGCCGACTTGGAGAGAAGGCTATGCCGCTCTACAAGTTGCTCAAGAATGAGGACAAATTCATATGGACGGACGAAGCAGATGCATCACTTCAGGAGTTGAAGAGAATACTCTCTTCCGCACCAATAGTTGCAACACATGTGTCAATGGAGCCTATGTTAGTATACATGGAGGCAACCAACTGGGTCATCATCATCGTCATCGTGGTGGAGTGCAAGGAGACAACGCACGAGCATGGAATCCAATGACCAGTTTACTACGTAAGCAAGGTCTTAACAGAATCCAAGCAACTGCTATCCGTACTACCAAAAGTTATCTTATGGAGTTTTCGTTGCTTCACAGAAGCTAAGGCATTACTTCCAGGAGCACCCCATCACAGTGGTGAGCAAGGCTCCACTATGTGACATCATCAACAATAGCGACGCAACTGGAAGGGTGGCAAAGTAGGGCATTGAACTCGGTGCCTTTGAAATCACCTACAAGAGACATGACACTATCAAATCTCAAACATTGGTGGATTTTATTGCAGATTGGACAGAATTGCTAGAAGACACTCCTATACTAGAGGGGTCATGCACTTTGACGGATCCAAGTGGCTCAATGGCTCGGGGGCTGGTGCATTATTACAATCGCCAACAAGAGAGAAGTTAAAGTATGTCCTCCAGATCTACTTCAATGCTACCAACAACATGGTGGAGTATGAGGCCCTAATTCACGGACTTCGTGTAGCCAAGGATATTGACATCAAGCGCATAGTTTGCTGTGGAGATTCCGACTTTGTTGCTCAGCAGGTGGATGGCACCTGGAATGCATGGAACCCTATGATGGTGGCATATCGAGACAAAGTAGACAAGATAGCCAAGTGCTTCGACAGCTATAAAGTCAAGTACGTCAAAAGGGAGGACAATGAAGCAGTATATCTGCTATATAAGATTGGATCAGCTCGTCGACCAATTCTGCCAGGCGTTTTCCTAGAGCATTCGTGGACCCCATCTATGAAAGGGGCGGACCCCGACAACCCAGATATAGTGGACTCATTTGTTAATGCAGTAACAGTGACCTCTCCAGCTTGGACGAAACCTTTCATGGACTATCTTCAACACGCTGCCCACCGATGAAGTCAGAAGCCGACAGATAGTATACAGATCAAAGGGCTTCGTCATCATTAACGGCCAGCTATACAAAATAAGTACCACATGAGTTTTTTCTATGATGCTTCTCCTAGAAGAAAGGTATGGATATCCTTAGAGAAATACATCTCGGAGATTGCGGGCATCATGCCACTCCCCGGTCACTGGTGGCAAAAGCCTTCCAACAAGGATTCTACTGGTTAACTACCAAGGAGGATGCCGACAAACAGGTACAAACCTGTATAGGGTGCCAGTTTTATGCACGACAACCAAATGTACCAGCTGAAGAAGTATGGGCAATACCAATTACTTGGCCGTTTGCAGTCTAGGGGCTTGACATGGTTAGGCCTTTGCAAACAACACCTTGTGGATTTACGCATCTGCTTGTAGCAGTGGATAAGTTCACTAAATGGATTGAAGCTAAACCCATTAGAAAGCTTGATGGGGCAACAACCCTAAAATTTGTCTAGGATCTAGAGGTGAGGTTTGGTCTCCCACATAACATCATCACCGACAATGGCAGAAACTTGTCTCTCTGAGAAGTTGAGGACTATTGCCATGAAAAAGGCATCCGCCTTGACCTAGCATCCACTACAAGGAACGTGCTAACTAGTGACCCCAAATATTGGTCATAGAAAGGTCATAGTAATTCATCTATGACCTTTCTATGACAAAAAACAGTAGGTCACATAACGAGGATCACTATAGATAGCTAAGGGCATTTTTTTGAATTGGTCATGGGGAACTATGACCAAAATAGATGGTCATAGTGTCTATAACCAAACAATTTGGTCATAGGCTATCTGCTTAGTCCATGTCAGCCAATCCTACGTGGTAGATTTCTGTGACCAAATCAATTGGTCGTGGATCAGATTCAGCCTAGTCCAACTCAACCTTCTAAATGGGCCGAGCCCAATAATTCAGCCTGTGTAATTGTCTTTTTTTTCTACCTGACTATTTTAATTCTCTAAGCTGTGGCCATTTTATAGTGCATTTCCTTTTGGCCCACAACCTTTGTACACGTTTGGGCCTTGGCCATTTTACAACTTGATGGTATTTTGAATCTTGGCCCTTTTATTGTCCAATTGATTGATAATTTTCGAATTTATATGAATTGGTTTTCAAAACATGTCCATTATTTCTTGGGCCATGGCCTTTTTATAGCCCACTTATTTGTCTAGTATTTGGGTTGTTTGAATTCTACATTAGAAGTATGTACATTTATATAATTATTTTCCTTCACATAACAACAATAATAATAAAAGTAGATATTATTTCAGCAGATAATATTTTAGCACAACACATATCTTTTCGGCACATAATAAATATCATTGTCACTTGACTCACAACAACATAGTTAGCCAATAGTATCTAAAATGACAGCCACACATGACATCCAAAATGACAGCCAAAAAATGACAGAAGTGCAGCCACACATGGCATCGAAAATGACAGCCAAAAATGACCAACGTACATCCACACATGGCATCAAAAATGATAGCCAACACAGAAGTTGTTCACAGTTCATAACTAGTCTAAGCAAAAATAGAACTAGCTCACAGAACTAGTCATCATACCAAAGATATACCAAAGATGAGCTAGCTCCTAGTAACCTTAGCTCCAAGCAGTGTCATTAAGTGGGAGAACTTCTCATCCTGTTCTTGATGCTTCTTCAGAAGCAGTTCATACTTCTCGTCTCGTGCAGCTTGTAAGGCTTCAACTTCTTCGGACTTCTTCCTCAATGCAGCAACTTCTTATCGCATAGCTTCACCTTTTAGTTAGGACCTTGCCAGCTGCTCCTTGAGGTCACGAACATGGGCAGCTACATCAACAGACTTAGTACCAGAGGACTTTGACTGCAGCCCAGCATTGATCAAGAATGTTCTTGACAGGCATTCCTTTCTGAGCACTTCAGCAACAATTTGGACATCGCATATTGGTTCTTCACTATCAGGTACTTTGGCATCCATCCTCTTCTCCATCTCAGCCTGCCATGAATGGATATAAGATGCAAATAAGATGAATCAAACATCAAAGGTATTCTATGAGAAGAGAACACATCAGTTCGAATGACTTACAATAGCATTCTTAGCTGACTCTGAAAAGCCATTCTTTGAGCTGTTGTGTGTGGCCTTGAACAAGTCAACCGCGATTAGTTCCTCACCATTGCGCTCCTCCTTCTGAAATGTCATTTAATCGAGAATCAAACTACAAGCTTTCGAGACAAAAGTTATTTGGGCCTAATAAAGAGAAAACATGCTTTGTTCTTACAGTGGCATAGATATGAGCCGCGCAGGACCTCGAACCGGTCTTCTGCTGAAACTTCACCATCATCATGTTCTCTTTGTTTGATTCACATGCTTTCTACAAAAAACATAGACTGTTATCATGGGCTAGCACTACCAATATAGACCAGCAACTACATGTTAAAAATATGCCACACATATTCATTAATGAAGAACAGATGGTCGCATACATGTAAACAAAAGCGGAGAGCATGTACATCCAAACAGCAGCAGATACCATGCAAATAGCAGCAGATACATGCAAACTTCAGCAGATACATCAAAGACGGTACATGTAATGAGACCAAGATATACCAATGTAGAGACATACCTTATGTCGTCCTGTGGACCACAACTTCACCAGCGATTGCCATTCATCATCCGGCATGCCTTTCATAGGAGACTTGATGCTAACTTCATTAGCATTTACATTGTCAAAAAAAAGCTTCTTGATCTGGTGCCGCCTATTCTTTGTTATTCTCTGCAGCTTAGCGGTGCATCTTCTTGAATGGTCCGCGAGTTGGTGTCCATATCAAAATTTGACTACAAAGAAAGCAAGCAAGGAAAGAGACATGATTAGCAATCATATGAAAGTTAACTTACAGCAACTTTGCCATCAAAGTCCTTAATCATGTTGGTGTCTTTTTTGTATTCTTTGAAGTGGGGAAGAACTGGCACATGAGTTCTTGCAGTGAATCCGCACTCTGAAGAAAACTTTGCAGCAAGCAAAGGCTTCTTAGGACCCTTCATCCCTTCAGCAATTTCGATTGTCACCTTAGTACCCAGCGACTTAGTAATCCTCTCCAGCCCTACACCTTTTCTTGTACTCTTGACAGCCACAATGACATTGCCTGAATAGGACACAAACTTTGATTAGGACCAAACATTTCACATTCTTTATCAAACAATACAATGTTATGTAAATATTCAAAATAAATGCAAGTCCTTTAGGAGAAGAAATTGTAGTGCATATTGCACCCAACCACATTAGCTACTGCAGATATACCAAGAAGAATAATAGCCAACTTGCAGTGCATTTTGAACAGGTTCAGATATACAACATAGTAGCAACGACAAAGATTGTGAAATAAGATGGGCACGAAGATGTCGATATATCAGCGAAAACGACTACTATGGCAATGACATGGCATTCATGTGGCATTTAATCCAATATAAGCAAATGCAAGAGTAAGAAAATAGTACAAGACGAACTTGCCTTCATCACATGTAGTTTGCTCACTCCCTTACTCAGTTTCTTCAGGAAAGACATCATTTCTATCCACCAAAGGTACAACATGGCCAAGGTCCATGCGAACGGGGCTGAGGTCCATGCAGACACGGTGAGGTCTGTGTGGACAGTGCTTTCTTCATCGAGGAACACCGACCCATCGTCATCCCTGTGCGGTGAGCTTTGTTGATCGTTGTGAAGCGGGCTTTCTTCATGGTTGGCTACAGCAGCCTCCTTCGCTTTCTTCCTAGTGACTCTAACAGGAACTTCATCAAGTTCCAGCAATCTCTTTGATGCTTCTGGAGCTACCGCCATCACCCTTCCTAGAGCCATTTGCGTAGATGCTTCTGGGCTACTCAAATTACTTCTCTTCTTCTGGCAATGGACTTATTCTTCTGCCAATGGACTTATTCCATTTGCGTAGATATCTATGGCACATCCACAGTCCAACGGGCAAGTTGAATGGGTCAATGGACTTATTCTGCAAGGAATCAAGCCACGCTTGGAGGCAGCGCTACATAGAGAAGATGGAGCCTAGGCAGAGGAATTGCCATATGTATTATGGAGTTACGAACAACACCCAAGAGATCTACCGGCTTGACCCCTTTCTTCATGGTTTATGGAGCAGAAACTGTCCTACCATTCGACATCCTCCATGATGCACCAAGAGTCGCTGCTTATGATGAAAATGATGCTGAAGAATCTAGACACTTATATGTGGACCTACTCGAGGAAGAGCACGTGCTGGCATGCTAGAGATTCGCCATCTACCAAACTAAGCTACATGGCTACCATAGTCGCCACGATACGCATCGCTCGTTTAAAGAAGGAGATCTGGTGCTTCGACTCAAGCAGGAAAAATCACACAAATTATCCCTGCCTTGGGAAGGACCATTCGTCATAAGCAAAGCATTGCTCAGTGGTTCCTATTGCCCCGTTGATATTCACAAGTTGAAAGATAGGCTAAAGAAGCGCAACCGCAAGTAGCGTGGCTCCGATGATGATTTCACGGAGATAGATCGGCCATGGAACATAGCACATCTACGTCCCTTTTACACTTAGCATATTTATATTATGTAATAAGTACCTTATATGATCGATGAAATAAAACATTTGGTTCACTCATATTTTCTAAGTCTTTTACCTCCTTTAGTTATTCATTTTTGGATCATATAAACCTTTTATTCGCAAGTTTGCTTTTGCACTTGTGAAAATTCTGCCTACGGGAGTTAGCTTAAGTTTTTTTTGGTCTACATGTTTTCTGATGTTTTTATGTGGATTCCGGAGTAGTGACTTTTTGGCACTCAAAGCCGGCGATTTTGCTCTTAGGTTCTTGATGGTGCTATTAAGCATCATCGCTCGAGAGCATGGTTTTGTGGTGCGGGTCTTCTGTCTCACGAAGGTTTAAGCATACGTACCAGAATAATAGATAAGACAACACTTTCATCAAAAATATATAAATGTTGGATCTGGTTAAGTAGCAGGAGGCTTGTAGCCAAGTTTTCTGCCTTAAAATTACATTTCATATAACCAATGTTTTTATGGCTCTACCATAGGGGACTTTGCCACTACATCATTAGCAGCAGGAGAGCCAGGCCTGGAAAGATCATCAAACTCGGAAGAGGGTGGACTAGACTCTAAAGATGCCGCCTCATCCTCCATCTCCTCGGTAGGCACATAGACGTCCGCCTTGGTCAGATTAGAAACCTTGGTGTCGTAGTCGGTGAGGGAGTTCCATATAGCATCGCTATCAATCTCGTCCCCTTCCTCGTCAAACTCGGCATGTCGGAGGTTATCTAGTTCATGTAGACATCGTCATAGTGTGCCTTGACCAAAGACAACCTTGCACCAGCCCGCACGCAAGAGGCTTTCCAGATCTTGCTTTTCTCGAGGGCTCGGCGCAGGATTTCCAAGTATTTCGCCATAGTGTCTGCTGCCTTGATGGTGATCTCCAGGGGCTGGGCTATCTCCTTGGTTTGAGTGATGACAGTGTTGATGAAGTTGCCAACAAGAATCATGCATTCCTTTGGATCCTAAGCACCTTCACCCATATTAGTCAAGCCAATGGAAGTTGTGTTTTTGTTAGAGACAAAGGTCATGAGTATAAACAGTACAAGTGACCGACTTACAGAATTGAAAAAACCTTGAAGACAGTTACCAAAGATGCTCATCTCAGCTTGATTGCAAATGTCCACCAAGACATCATGCTCCTTCTGAAGTTTTTTGTACATCTCAAGGCCCCGAGTATTCTGCGCTTTGGTAGCTTGGTTTTGCTCCTTGAGTTGCTCAATTTCCCTCTTCGGGCGCTGAATCTCGGTGTCAGTAGATTCTTGCATCACCTTCATCGCCTCTTCATGGCCCTTGCCAGCTTTAGCCAGGTCTTTCTTCAAAATTTTGTTCTCATCATCAAGCTCTTGGATATGCTTGGATTGCTCGACGATGCTCTTGGCCTTGGCAATGGTCTCTGTAAGACAGAAAAAAGACAACATTATGAGAGTTCATATGCAATGATTCCAAATGAAAAAATGGGAGACGTCGGAGGAAAACAGACGCTTGCTATTTTTGATATGTTCCTTCAGAAAGGCTGTTTTACCCTTTTCAATGTCCAGCTCTTCCTGCAGCTTGGAATACTTCTCGTTGGAAGCCTGCCTCTAGGCATTCTAATTCTACAAATAGATATAGTGCTTAGTTTCTCTAGAGCATCTAGCCGGAACTTCTCAGCTTCAACTAAACGCTCTAGGGCTACAGTATTAGATTTTAAATCACATGTCTCTCTTATAGCATCTAGTCGGAATTATTCTAACTAGAGGCTCGGGGGCTACACTGTCAAGTTCTACACTTAGTTCTTTGGAGCACTCAGGACAAAAACTATTGGTTTTCCGCCTAAGAGCTCGAGGGCTACAATGGCATATATTACAAAGTAAAAGAGAAAGTTCAGAGACTTAGAATGGCAATAATCTTCAGATTGTTGGCCAGGTGAGCATATGCATTATGAAAAGTCTGGGCATTGTTGTAGAAAACATGTGCCTGCTTGATAAGATCATCCAAGTTTAATGTCGGAGGAGTCGAAGGTAGAGGAGTTGTGGAAGCCGGAGGCATGGATGAAGCCCTGGTTGCCTCCTACGCAATGATAGCAGTTGAAGGCGCAGTGGCTCCTGGCTTGTCTATTGTTATCACTGTTGCTGCTTCTTCCCCCTCCACTGGATGCTTCCCTTTCTCAGTGGTATCCTTAGCCGGAGCTTCAGCCACTTTGGAGGAAATACTCTCCCGCGTCACCTGGCCACCAGGAACAATGTCCATGCTGGCAGAGCCTGAGACATCCGGAGTCGGATTGATGTCTATCTCCATGGCAGAGGTCTCAGTGTTGACGGGGGACGAGGCTCTGGTGGAACCTGTTGCAAGCTTGGCGGAAGGGGTCAGGGGAGCAGCAGCGGGATACGATTTGGAGAACATATCACGAATATTTTTGGAACCTCCAACATCTTTGGAGGTCCGCCTCAAGCCAACACCGGATTTCTTCCTAAAACGTACACATTATAAGTACAGGAATTGAATAGGTGCAAAGAAAAATAAAGTCGGAGAATGAATATACTTATGCTATGGAAGATGCCCTAGCTAAGGGGATGCGGCTGGATTTCTTCTTCTCTGCCTCTAAGGTGGCAGTGGATGTTGTGGAGACTCCACTCTCCATTTTCTTCTTCTTGCCCTCGACAGCAGCTCCGCTGCCGAAGCTGGCTAATCCTTGGGAGCATCATCATCAGACACAACCTGGATATCTTTCAGCATTGGGTCATAGACTTGGGAGGCCATTCGATCCGCCGCGAAGGTCGCCAGCTGATAGATCAAACAGCGAGTTAAATGAGTAATGCATTCAAGACAGAGGACCTTAGAGCATATATATATATATAACGAGCAACAAAGGAAGCATATTTACCTCTTGGCACATGCCGCCTTTGAATATGTCAAAGGTGATCTTGAAGCCACACTTCATGTCTTTCACTTTGACGATGTCCTTTAGCCAGAGCTTGATGGAGTCATTGGAGAATTTGTCCTATGAAATTCGCATAGGATCTTTTCTGTTCTTGGAGTACTTATGCATCAGCTCAGTGTGGTGCTGTAGAGGTTGGATCTAGCACATGGCTAGGTCCAAGCCGGTCAGCCCCCATCTACCAGCCACTCGATCTGCCTTATAGCGCAAGAGGCCTCGTCGTCGGATGGGAGGGTGTGGCATCCCGCAAAACCACTACTAGAAAATCGCGTTGATTTTGTGCATTGCATCATCATGACCGCATGCTCATGTCATCATGCCACATTGCATTTGAGCATCGTCATGTCATCATGCATGTGTTTGTACAAAACTATTTTCGAAAAGTCTGTTTTTGTTTTCTAAACGCCCGTCTTTAATTCAAATTAAAACCCAGGTCTCCAGATTATTTTGTTTCGTCTACCAACGGTTTTCAAAAGCCCTGTTTTAAATAATAAAATATTTCTTTTACTTTTAGGAGGCAGCCCGCCAGGCCCGAAAGCCTGACCGGCCACCTCCAAAATTCCTAAAACTACCCAATCCTAGTCTACCCAGCCCCCTCCACATCACCACAGCCGCTCATGGCTCGCCACGTCACCCTGGTCCAAGACCCACCCAACCAGCCGCCGCCACCTGCCCCCACTTCCTCCCTTTCCCGCCTAGCACGCCACCTGAGCCGCCAGCTGGACCCACCCCGCCACCAATTTCCCGCCAGCGCGTGCCCCAACACGCAGACCACCGCGCCTGGCCGCCCACCTCACCGACCGGCCGCCCCCTGGCCCGCGTCCCCACCCCACCTGCCACGTGGTCCGCCCCGCCAGGCGACAACCCCGCCTCAGGTCCCCCGCATCTGGCCCCACCACTCCCGCTCGCCCCCCGCACGTCTCCTCCTTTCCCCGCTCGCTCGTGCTCCCCTTCCTTCCCCGCGACCGCCTCGCCTACCCCGCCGCCGGTGTCCCCTCCGCCACCGCCCTCTGCTCCCCGTCGGCCCCGCTCACCCACCGCAGGCCGCCACCGCCGCGACGACCTCGGCACCTTCCCCGTCTCCACCCTGCCCTCCACCTGCAAGCCGCCGCCACCTACCTCTCCTCCCAGGCCCCGCCGCCTCCTTCCTCCCTCTGTCGAGCCGGCCCGCCGCTAGGGCTACCCATCTCTCCTCCTGCTCGCCCGCCTCGGCCGCCCTCGCCCTCGGCCGACCTCGTCTCCTGGGCCCCGCTTCACCATCTCGTCGTCCCCATCGCTCGCCGGCCTCGCGCCTCCTCGGGCCGCGACCCTGCCGCCGTGGTTCCCGAGCCCCGCGCCTCTCCTCGCCGTCACCCCGCGCCCCGGTGCTGTCTCCTCCCCCGCCTCGGCCGCCTCCTGCCCGGAGCGCCGCCAGCACCTTCCCGTCGACTTGAAGGCCGCGTCCCTCCTCCAACCCGGGCTCGCCGTGCCGCCTCGACGCCCTGCTCACTGCTGTCCCGGGGTCGCCCTCCGTGCCGATGGCGCCCAGGGCAGGGTTTTCCCCGACCTCGCCTCTTTGGCCCGCGTTGTCTAACCGCATCCTCGCCGTCTGGCAGTGCCCTAGTGTGGACCCTGACCTCCGTCCTCCTCGCAGCATGTCGACCTCGGCTAGGTGCTGCGCCAAGCCCGCCCATGCTGCCGAAGTCTCTCTGCTTGCAAGCCCATTCGTTGTGTTTTTGGTGATGTACGTATAGTGAGAGATGATGTGGTTTTAGTATTGTTGCGGTGGGGATGTTTTGTGAATTACTGGTGGAAGCTCGATGTCTGCACAAACCTGATGATAAGCTGGTACGAAGGTGATGATGGAGTGGCATGGTGCTGCAGATGCTACTCTGTGAATATATTGTCTCGGCAAGATGTTTGGGATATGATGGTGCATAAGATTCACAAGCCCGGCCAAGACCTCTGACTTGAAACCCGAGAACCATCAACTCCGAAAACCAAGTCCTCCATCATGGACGACAAGACAAAGACGCCGAGACTGCCATGCTCTTACACTCGGATCTGAAGACCTAGTGCCTGGAGTCAGAAGACCGATCCTCGTCGAACCCCAAGATCTTCGACCCCTAAATGTGATCCCCTTTCCGAGAAACCTACTTTATAATTGCCATCTATACATTGTTGCATATCAATCATACATGCTTGCATACATATTTCGCGGGTCTGGGTTGTATAGTCGAATCACATCATAATTAAATATGGAGTCTATATGAGGGCTTTTCTAGTCTTATATTGGCTCCATTTGAATTTGAGTAGCGAACCGTTGCCCCGTGTCTTCTTGTTCATACAACATTTAAATTGCGGTTTTCTAAATAAATTGAACCGCTTAATTAATTGTCGGGACCCCGGTTCCGCTTAATACTGCCTAATCGCACTTCATCTGCATGATATCATGATCATGCCGGATCTTTTGCCGTAGTATTAAATAGTGCATCCGGTGTTTGTTTTAGTGTTTGCTTCTTCGCGGATTAGGCTGATGAGTGGATGCGAGTATCGACAAGTTCTCCGGATATGAATCTCCGGCAGTGTTTCCCAGGCGAGCATCTCTTCCCCTTCTACCTATTTTGCATTTATAGTCTTTATTTCCTCCTGTTGATCTATTGCTATCCGTGTCGCGATGCTTTAGTTTCCGTACCCCAGTTATATCCCGTGCAGCCTCTATATTGCCTTGGACACCTCCTATTACCTGTGTTTGGTAGATAGCAGGCCTTGTGAGTCGTAGTTGCTTGCTCAGGTGCGATCTCGTTTTGACGAATGCCACAGTTGTTGGAATGCGGGCAGATGTTTATTTCTGGCAGATGTTTATGGGGGAGATAATCATGTCTTTAAATATAACTATTAAATGCTAGATATAACTAATGCAGAGGCATCAATGGGCAATAGATGTTATTTGGTTCTTCCACGCTCACTTGTGTCCCGTAGGACCCCGAGTACTTGATACCTGTTCCTTGATTTTTCGCACTATCCACATCCGGGAGGCCTTATGGACCCCCCTGAGCCAGAGCTTGATTCATTTCTATTTCTTGGGGCCACAAAGTAGTTTGGGGATTTATTACTATCCTGTACTTATGCCATGTTACTGCTTTATTTACGATTGTGCGTGGAGCACCTGTACTGTTTAGGATCGTGACACGTTTTCGCTGTATCGACAAGCCCAGTCACATTTTCGGGTTCCCAGTCGTTTACAGCCGTCCACACAAACCCTGGGTCCGTTCTGGAGCCGGCCAACTTCGTTGCGGGTAGCTTAGTGGGGTGGCCCCCTGAAATATTTCTGAATCCTGTGATCGCTTTGTCGTGAATGCCTCGTTGGGTTTTGAGTTGGTTTTTCTGAGGTTGATCGAGTGTGTGTTGCTATTTATGCACCCCTGCAGGGTAAAACTTTCTGAAAGCCGTGTCCGCGGTTATGGACGACTTGGAGCACGGTATCTCGATCATAGACAAGCATAACTAAAGTAGGGCTATAAATTTGACTTAATATGTGACTAGTAATCATCTCAAGTATAACAGAGTGGATATTAAAAATGCCAAAAGCTGGTGGATCTGGATTGTTTTGTGACATGCTATATGCCTAGTAAGTATTGCAACTCCAATGGAAAGTGATAAAAGTGCCAACAGCTGCTGGGTTTTGGAATTCCTCAGGACAATTATATCTGACTAGTAAATGTCCCAACTACAACAGAATGGTAATTAAACTGCCCACTACTTATGCTATCAGGATGAATCATGCTATCTATATCTGATTAGTAATTGCTGCAACTATAATGGAATGAGTAAAATTGCCAACTGTGTGAGTTCCTCGGTTTGGCTTCCTCGTTTGGTCTCGAGGGGGGATGCCAGGATGGGTTTGTTTGGTGTTAGCTTCAGGTTGGATCCGAATAGGTCTTTCTTATCCCTCTCTGATAACTGCCAGTTGTATTGAGTCTCTATAGGTTGTTTAGTGCCGCTGCGCTGGCGCTTTAGCCACCATACCTATGTAGGCGAGAGCCGCCGAATTCTAGCCTCGCCGTGTGTACTGGCCTTAGTACTGATGCTCCTCTTTTTCCTTCGCCCTTTGTCGGCACCCCTTTTGTTTTAGCAGGTTTGAGATCGCTGTCGTTAGCAGGGTTACCCTTCCGACTTGGCCTGGGCAGGGTTATGGACGCCATTGGATATTTTTCAGGGCTCTTAGCCCCATTTGCATCTTGTCCGTAGCCGGACGCTCTGTCGTTTCAAGGTGATTTGGATCTTTGTATATTATATCTGTATTCTTGACTCATTGAGTCACTGTTGTATATATATCTGTTCTGTGGGTCCCATCGAGGACTGTTGTGTAATGGTATTACTTCGTTCTCCACCCGCACGAAAGTGCCTGGTGGGCGTCCTTGAATCGTTTGTATGCGAGTTTGGCGGAAAGGGCTAAAACTTGCATAGGGCCGATTTGAGGGTGTTAGAGAGTGGTATCAGAGCCCAGCAGTTGCGATACCCCACAAGTCCAGCCCGTAGGATAACCTAGCTAACGGCCGAAGTAGAGTGTCAAAACTATTTTTGCAAAGTCGGTTGGATAGATCTGATTAGGTCTGTTTTACTCCTTACCCCTCTGCTGTTCTCCCCTTACCTCTGCGTGTTTTAAATCTACTCTCTTACCTTCTTCTATTCCAGGATTTCTCGTGGGTGGGTTTTCCGTCGTACCTTCAGGATTTCGCTTCCTTCTTTGGTAACAGTGCTTCTACCTCCGGACTTCGTGCTATTTGAGGAATCCTTCATCTGGTGGACTTCTCTCTGTTCCTTGTTGTGCCTTCCAGTGTTTTCCGACGCGACGACATCATCTACGCCAGATCCGATGCAGAGTCTACATCCCTCCGTTGTTTTCGAGCCTCGCTTGTCGAGATCTTCAGTCTGATTCTGAGAGTTGGTTGCATAAACCCCCTATTCATATGCAGAGTAATGATTTGGGTGCGCGATGGACTGATCACCATCCGACTACTCTTATCATTCGCTTTTGTACATTGAATTGGTGGATCTGCAATTACCCCTTTCCTTGAAGATAGAGGTGGCTTAATTTGTTGATACCTTTCCCTTCGTCCTCTGTTTCCCGGAGTGTCCTCTCGACGATCACGGACAATGACCTTTTGTTAGTGGTGTCGCGAGGATCTACACGAAGCGAGAAGATTCATATCGCCGACCTTCTTTCCGGTACCATGAGGCAGATCTCGAGGGCGAGATCCATTGTTAGTGGTGTCGAATTGTGGCATCCCGCAAAACCACTACTAGAAAATCGCGTTGATTTTGTGCATTGCATCATCATGACCGCATGCTCATGTCATCATGCCACATTGCATTTGAGCATCGTCATGTTATCATGCATATGTTTGTACAAAACTATTTTCGAAAAGTCTGTTTTTGTTTTCTAAACGCCCGTCTTTAATTCAACTTAAAACCTGGGTCTCCGGATTATTTTGTTTCGTCTACCAACGGTTTTCAAAAGCCCTGTTTTAAATAATAAAATATTTCTTTTACTTTTAGGAGGTAGCCCGCCAGGCCCGAAAGCCTGATCAGCCACCTCCAAAATTCCTAAAACTACCCAATCCTAGTCTACCCAGCCGCCTCCACATCACCACAGCCGCTCATGGCTCGCCACGTCACCCTGGTCCAAAACCCACCCAACCAGCCGCCGCCACCTGCCCCCACTTCCTCCCTTTCCCGCCTAGCACGCCATCTGAGCCGCCAGCTGGACCCACCCCGCCACCAATTTCCCGCCCGCGCGTGCCCCAACGCGCAGACCACCGCGCCTGGCTGCCCACCTCACCGACCGGCCGCCCCTGGCCCGCGTCCCCACCCCACCTGCCGCGCGGTCCGCCCCGCCAGGCGACAACCCCGCCTCGGGTCCCCCGCGTCTGGCCCCACCACTCCCGCTCGCCCCCCGCATGTCTCCTCCTTTCCCCGCTCGCTCGTGCTCCCCTTCCTTCCCCGCGACCGCCTCGCCTACCCCGCCGCCGACGTCCCCTCCGCCACAGCCCTCTGCTCCCCGTCGGCCCCGCTCACCCACCGCAGGCCGCCGCCGCGAGGACCTCAGCACCTTCCCCGTCTCCACCCCGCCCTCCACCTGCAAGCCGCCGCCACCTACCTCTCCTCCTAGGCCCCGCCGCCTCCTTCCTCCCTCTATCGAGCCGGCCCGCCGCCAGGGCTGCCCGTCTCTCCTCCTGCTCGCCCGCCTCGGCCGCCCTCGCCCTCCGCCGACCTCGTCTCCCGGGCCCCGCTTCACCATCTCGCCGTCCCCATCGCTCGCCGGCCTCGCGCCTCCTCAGGCCGCGACCCCGCCGCCGCGGTTCCCGAGCCCCGCGGCTCTCCTCGCCGTCACCCCGCGCCCCGGTGCCGTATCCTCCCCCGCCTCGGCCGCCTCCCGCCCGGAGCGCCGCCAGCACCTTCCCGTCGACTTCAAGGCCGCGTCCCTCCTCCGACCCGGGCTCGCCGTGCCGCCTCGACGCCCTGCTCACTGCTGTCCCGGGGTCGCCCTTTGTGCCGATGGCGCCCAGGGCAGGGTTTTCCCCGACCTCACCTCTCTGGCCCGCGTTGTCTGACCGTCTCCTCGCCGTCTGGCAGTGCCCTAGTGTGGACCCTGACCTCCGTCCTCCTCCCAGCATGTCGACCTCGGCTAGGTGTTGCGCCAAGCCCGCCCATGCTGCCGAAGTCTCTCTGCTTGCAAGCCCATTCGTTGTGTTTTTGGTGATGTACGTATAGTGAGAGATGATGTGGTTTTAGTACTGTTGCGGTGGGGATGTTTTGTGAATTACTGGTGGAAGCTCGATGTCTGCACAAACCTGATTATAAGCTGGTACGAAGGTGATGATGGAGTGGCATGGTGCTGCAGATGCTACTCTGTGAATATATTGTGTCGGCAAGATGTTTGGGATATGATGGTGCATAAGATTCACAAGCCCGGCCAAGACCTCTGACTTGAAACCCGAGAACCATCAACTCCGAAAACCAAGTCCTCCATCATGGACGACAAGACGAAGACGCCGAGACTGCCATGCTCTTACACTCGGATCTGAAGACCTAGTGCCTGGAGTCAGAAGACCGATCCTCGTCGAACCCCAAGATCTTTGACCCCTAAATGTGATCCCCTTTCCGAGAAACCTACTTTATAATTGCCATCTATACATTGTTGCATATCAATCATACATGCTTGCATCCATATTTCGCGGGTCTGGATTGTATAGTCGAATCACATCATAATTAAATATGGAGTCATATGAGGGCTTTTCTAGTCTTATATTGGCTCCATTTGAATTTGAGTAGCGAACCGTTGCCCCGTGTCTTCTTGTTCATACAACATTTAAATTGCGGTTTTCTAAATAAATTGAACCGCTTAATTAATTGTCGGGACCCCGGTTCCGCTTAATACTGCCTAATCGCACTTCATCTGCATCATATCATGATCATGCCGGATCTTTTGCCGTAGTATTAAATAGTGCATCCGGTGTTTGTTTTAGTGTTTGCTTCTTCGCGGATTAGGCTGATGAGTGGATGCGAGTATCGACAAGTTCTCCGGATATGAATCTCCGGCAGTGTTTCCCAGGCGAGCATCTCTTCCCCTTCTACCTATTTTGCATTTATAGTCTTTATTTCCTCCTGTTGATCTATTGCTATCCGTGTCGTGATGCTTTAGTTTCCGTACCCCAGTTATATCCCGTGCAGCCTCTATATTGCCTTGGACACCTCCTATTACCTGTGTTTGGTAGATAGCAGGCCTTGTGAGTCGTAGTTGCTTGCTCAGGTGCGATCTCGTTTTGACGAATGCCACAGTTGTTGGAATGCGGGCAGATGTTTATTTCTGGCAGATGTTTATGGGGGAGATAATCATGTCTTTAAATATAACTATTAAATGCTAGATATAACTAATGCAGAGGCATCGATGGGCAATAGATGTTATTTGGTTCTTCCACGCTCACTTGTGTCCTGTAGGACCCCGAGTACTTGATACCTGTTCCTTGATTTTTCGCACTATCCACATCCGGGAGGCCTTATGGACCCCCCTGAGCCAGAGCTTGATTCATTTCTATTTATCGGGGCCACAAAGTAGTTTGGGGATTTATTACTATCCTGTACTTATGCCATGTTACTGCTTTATTTACGATTGTGCGTGGAGCACCTGTACTGTTTAGGATCGTGACACGTTTTCGCTGTATCGACAAGCCCAGTCACATTTTCGGGTTCCCAGTCGTTTACAGCCGTCCACACAAACCCTGGGTCCGTTCTGGAGCCGGCCAACTTCGTTGCGGGTAGCTTAGTGGGGTGGCCCCCTGAATATTACTGAATCCTGTGATTGCTTTGTCGTGAATGCCTCGTTGGGTTTTGAGTTGGTTTTTCCGAGGTTGATCGAGTGTGTGTTGCTATTTGTGCACCCCTGCAGGGTAAAACTTTCTGAAAGCCGTGTCCGCGGTTATGGACGACTTGGAGCACAGTATCTCGATCATAGACAAGCATAACTAAAGTAGGGCTATAAATTTGACTTAATATGTGACTAGTAATCATCTCAAGTATAACGGAGGGGAAATTAAAAATGCCAACAGCTGGTGGATCTGGATTGTTTTGTGACATGCTATATGCCTAGTAAGTATTGCAACTCCAATGGAAAGTGATAAAAGTGCCAACAGCTGCTGGGTTTTGGAATTCTCAGGACAATTATATCTGACTAGTAAATGTCCCAACTACAACAGAATGGTAATTAAACTGCCCACTACTTATGCTATCAGGATGACTCATGCTATCTATATCTGATTAGTAATTGCTGCAACTATAATTGAATGAGTAAAATTGCCAACTGTGTGAGTTCCTCGGTTTGACTTCCTCGTTTGGTCTCGAGGGGGGATGCCAGTATGGGTTTGTTTGGTGTTAGCTTCAGGTTGGATCCGAATAGGTCTTTCTTATCCCTCTCTGATAACCGCCAGTTGTATTGAGTCTCTATAGGTTGTTTAGTGCTGCTGCGCTGCCGCTTTAGCCACCATACCTATGTAGGCGAGAGCCGCCGAATTCTAGCCTCGCCGTGTACTGGCCTCAGTACTGACGCTCCTCTTTTTCCTTCGCCCTTTTTGGGCACCCCTTTTGTTTTAGAAGGTTTGAGATCGCTGTCGTTAGCAGGGTTACCCTTCCGGCTTGGCCTAGGCAGGGTTATGGACGCCATTGGATATTCTTCAGGGCTCTTAGCCCCATTTGCATCTTGTCCGTAGCCGGACGCTCTGTCGTTTCAAGGTGATTTGGATCTTTGTATATTATATCTGTATTCTTGACTCGTTGAGTCACTGTTGTATATATATCTGTTCTGTGGGTCCCATCGAGGACTGTTGTGTAATGGTATTACTTCGTTCTCCACCCGCACGAAAGTGCCTGGTGGGCGTCCTTGAATCGTTTCTATGTGAGTTTGGCGGAAAGGGCTAAAACTTGCATAGGGCCGATTTGAGGGTGTTACAGAGGGGCCTTGGGATTTCCAGGTGGGGGCCTTGGCGGTGGCTTCATCGACGAAGTCGGGGTATGAGTCTTGACGGTCGTCCATAGGAATATCTGGGCCGTAGAAGTATGTCCGTTGCTAGTTCTTGCAAGACTCATGATCGACAATGTCGGGGAATCACCGGTGAGGACGGATCTTAAAACTAATCATTCCGCAAATCCATAGCTCATCCTTGGATTCTACTGACTCTCTCTTGATGGTGAAGAAGTAGATAAACAGATCTAACCTAGGCTTAATTCTTGGGTATCCTTTGCTCAAAGCTATGAAATTTCTGAGTACGAGGATGCTATTGGGAGAGAGGTTGTGGGAAAGTACCCGGAAGTGTCGGAGGATCTCAAGGAAGAAGTCGGAGACTGGTAGGCTAACGCCATGCATTAGCTAGAACTTGAGGTAGACCTTCTCTCAGGCTTGGGGAGAAGGGACCACCTCGCCGATCGGCGCTGTCCACAAGACCAAGCCCTCTGTCGCAGGAAGATAGCCTTCCACGACAAGTTCTTGAAGCTGCTTGGAGGAGAGGTCAGAGCCCCTCCACACCCCCTTGTGGGAGTCAGCGTCTTCCTCTGTAGCGTCAGGCGCCGCCCATTTCTGGTCACCGCCGGTGGATTCCACCACGGCGGAGACCAGGATCACCCCCCCATCTGACGAGACGGAGACACCTCGTGATGGCTCAACCGTAGCCTCGGGGACCACCGTCGTTGAGGGCGTGCTATTGCTGGAGGCCATTGCAAAGGTGGATGAAAGTTTGGAGGGAGAAAAGAATCTGGCTAGGGTTTTCCTCTAGAGAGGAAGATGAAGACGCAGGGAAGAATGGGGGTAAAAGAAAAATGTCTAGCCACAGTAAATATTTATAGACCCTAGCATCAAGATTCGTGCAAGGAAAATCTAACGGATACAGCGTTGACAACGTGTGGATGAACATGCGTGGTAATTTCACCACATCCCCTGATTTGCCGCTTAACGTTTCAGATTTTGCGCGCTTAGCGTTGACATCGTTGACAAGGAAAATAACTAATGATTAATTCACTACTATATGTGAGTTTCGAGGTAGCGTAGGCTGTAGCCTATGTCATCCTTCTCACCGTTGTAGTGGAAGCATCACATCAGAAGATTCCATGAAAGGCAGAAACTTTCCAACTCTAGAAGAAAGGACTTGGAGAATCTCTGGCTTACACGATGAAGATGGAGAGGATTGCAGGGTTCTTTGGGAGACTTTCGGGATATTGCTTGACGAATTGTCGGCATCACGTAGTTGGAGCATTCAAAATTAAAAGGCAAGATGGCGCAAGATCTCATAGTCCTCCGAAGGCTACTATTGGGGATCTGGTAAATGGGTATCACCATTGCATGTCTCTAATCCGGCTAACCCGGGTGACCCACAGTTGGTAGCACGCCCATGGCCTGATGGGTGGCCCAGTTAGACGAATCCAGAAGGGAGGCCCATGCCGGATAAAGGAAGGCTACGTGGAAGTCACCGACCTACTCGGAGCCTTGGAGTACAAGACACGAAAGACTAGTTAGTGTTACTGTAGGACTCTATAACCTTTCCGACAAGGTCTTTCCCTGTATTCCTAGGTTCTGGTGCCTTTATAAGCCGGACCCGTGGGAGCCTTTAGGGAACAACATACAATGATTCACAACACCCTCGCACAGCGAACCAATCTCTGTAACTTGGCGTATTGCCATTATAGTGATTTATAGCAGGAGTAGAGTTCCGCCACCATCGTGGGACTTGAACCTGGGTAAGCTGTCTTACCTCATACCGGCCAACTCGCCGCCTTACCCCACCTCTCTAAACATGCTTTGTGAGGACCCCTCCATGGTGTACTCGTCAGCAACACCACGACAGCGGACAATGCAGCATTGCCTACATGACCAAATAGGTCGCAACATATGGACGACATCACGGTGATGTCAAAGAAATCAAATGACCTCATCACCGACTTACATGAAACCTTTGACAACCTTCGAAAGTACAACATGATGCTTAAACCTAAGAAGTGTGTCTTCGGGTGCCATCCGACAAATTGTTGGGATTAATCGTTTCACATAGCGGAATTGAGGTCAACCCGGATAAGATTAAGGACATACAAAGGCTCATAGGCTGCATTGCAGCGGTAAGCCAGTTCATCAGCCGACTTGGAGAGAAGGCCATGCCGATCTACAAGTTTCTCAAGAAGGCGGAAAAATTCATATGGACGGACGAAGCAGATGCATCACTACAGGAGTTGAAGAGAATACTCTCCTCTGCACCAATACTCGCAGCACTGGTGTCAATGGAGCCTATGTTAGTATACATGTCGGCAACCAACCGGGTCATCATCGCCATCATGGTGGAGCGCAAGGAGCCAACGCAGAGCACGGAGTTCAGCGACCTGTTTACTATGTAAGCAAGGTCTTGACAAAATCCAAGCAGTGGTACCCGCACTACCAAAAGCTAGCTTATAGAGTTTTCCTTGCTTCACGGAAGCTAAGGCATTACTTTCAGGAGCACCCCATCACAGTAGTGAGCAAGGATCCACTATCCGACATCATCAGCAACAACGACGCGATAGGAAGGGTGGCAAAGTGGGGCATTGAACTCGCCGCCTTTCAAATCACCTACAAGATACGCGATGCTATAAAATCTAAAGCATTGGCGGATTTCATCGCAGATTGGACAGAACTACTAGAAGACACTCATGTACCAGAGCCAGAGTATTGGGTCATGCACTTTTATGGATCCAAGTTGCTCAATGGCTCGGGGGCTGGTGTATTACTACAATCGCCAATAGGATAGTAGTTATAGTAGGTCCTGAAGATCCACTTCAACGCTACCAACAATATGGCAGAGTATGAGGCCCTCATTCACGGACTTCGCATAGCCAAGGATATTGGCATCAAGCGCATAGTTTGCTGTGGAGATTCCGACTTAGTTGCCCAGCAGGTGACTGACACCTGGAATGCGCGAAACCATATGATGGATGCATATCGTGACAAAGTAGACGAGATAGCCAAGTGTTTCGACGGCTACATAGTCAAGTACATCAAAAGGGAGGACAATGAGGCGTCAGATCTACTATCTAAGCTTGGATCATCTCGCCGACCAATTTCACCAGGCATTTGCGGACCCCATCCGTGAATGGAGCAGACCCGACAACCTGGTTAGAGTGGACTCATTTGTTAACGCAGTAATAGTGACCTCTCCGGATTGGACGAAACCATTCGTGGACTATCTTCAAGACGGAACACTTCCCGTTGATGAAGTCAAAAGCTGGCAGATAATATGTAGATCAAAGGGCTATGTCATCATTGATGGCCAGCTATACAAAAGAAGTACCAGAGGAGTTTTCCTATGGTGCGTCTCCTAGCAGTAAGGTATGGATATCCTTACAGAAATACATCTCGAATATTGCGGGCATCATGCCGCTCCCCGGTCGCTGGTGGCAAAAGCCTTCTGGCAATGATTCTACTGATTGACCGCCAAGGAGGACGCCGACAAGCTGGTACAGACTTGTATAGGGTGCCAGTTCTATGCACGACAACCAAATGTACCAGCTAAAGAGCTACGGACAATACCAATTACTTGGTTGTTTGCAGTCTGGGGGCTTGACATGGTTAGACCTTTGTAAACATCACCTTGTGGATTTACGCATCTGCTAGTAGTAGTGGATAACTTCACTAAATGTATTGAAGCTAAATCCATTAGAAAGCTCGATGGGGCAACAACCCTAAAATATGTCTGGGATTTAGTGGTGAGATTCGGTCTCCCACATAGCATCAGCACCTCAAAAATGGCAGAAACTTGTCTCTCGGAGAAGTTGAGGAGTATTTTCATGACAAAGGCATCCACCTTGACCTAGCATCTATGACACATCCACAGTCCAATGGGAAAGTTGAACAGGCCAATGGACTAATTCTGCAAGGAATCCAACCACGCTTAGAAGCACCGCTACATAGAGCAACTGGAGCCTGGGCAGAGGAATTTCCATATTATTGTGGAGTTTACAAAGAACACCCAGCAGATCTACCGGCTTGACCCCTTTCTTCATGGTTTATGGAGCATAAGCTCTCCTACCATCCAACATCCTCCACAATGCACCAAGAGTTGCTGCTTACGATGAAGATGACGTTGAAGAATCCAGACGCTTATTTGTGGACCTGTTCGAAGAGGAACATGTGCTAGCATGCTAGAGATCCACCATCTACCAGCAGAAGCTACGTGGCTATCATAGTCGCCGAGTTAGGCATCACTTGTTTAAAGAAGGGGATCTAGTGCTTCGACTCAAGCTGGAAAAATCACACAAATTATCCCCACCTTGGGAAGGACTAATTTTCATAAGCAAAGCATTGCTCAATGGTTCCTATTACCTCGTTGATATTCGCGATTTGAAAGATAGGCCAAAAAAGCGCAAGCGCAAGCAATGTAACTCTGATGATGATTTCCCAGAGACAAATCGACCATGGATCATAGCACAGCTATGTCCCTTTTACACTTAGCACATTTATATTATGTAGTAATTATCTTATATGATTGATGAAATAAAGAATTTGGTTCACTCAAATTTTTTGACTCTTTTACCTCCTTTAGTTGTTCATTTTTGGATCATATAAACCCTTTATGCGCAAGTTTGCTTTTGCACTTGTGAAAATTCCGCCTATGGGCATTAGCTTAAGTTTTCTGGTCTACACATTTTGTGATGTTTTTATGTGGATTCCGGAGTAGTGCCTTTTTGGCACTCAAAGCCGGCGATTTTGCTTTTAGGTTCTTGACGGTGCTATTAAGCATCATCGCCCGAGAGCATGGTTTTGTGCTACGAGTCTTCTATCTCACGAAAGGTCAAGCATATGAACCAGAATAATGGATAAGCTAGCACTTTCTTAGAAAATATATACATGCTGGATCTAGTGAAGTAGCAGGAGGCTTGTAGCCAAGTTTTCCGCCTTAAAATTACATAAGTTTTTCTGCATAAACATTGCAGAGATACATTTAATACAACAATGTTTTTATGGCTCTGCTGCAGGGGACTTCGCCACTACATCATCAGCAGCAGTAGAGCCAGGCCTCGAAAGTTCATCAAACTCGGAGGAGCGTGGGCTAGACTCTAAAGATGCTAGATCATCGTCCATCTCCTCGGCAGGCACATAGACGTCCGCCTTGGTTAGCTTGGAAACCTTGGTGTCGTAGCTGGCGAGGGAGTTCCATATAGCATCGCTATCGATCTCATTCCCTTCCTCATCAAACTTTGGCATGCCGGAGGTTATCAGGTTCATATCAGCATCGTCATAATGTGCCTTGACCAATGACAAGGCCATCCTCGCACCAGCCCGGACACAAGAAGCTTTCTAGCTGTTTACTTTCTCGAGGGCTCGGCGCAGGATTTCCAAATATTTGGCCACAGAGTCTGCTGCCTTGATGGTGATGTTGAGGGGCTTGGCTACCATCTTGGCTTGAGTGATGGCAGTGTTGATGAAGTTGCCAGCAAGAATCATGCATTCCTTTGGATCCGGAGCACCTTAACCCATGTTGGTCAAGCCAATGGGAGCTATGTTTTCGTTAGAGACAAAGCTCATGAGTATAAACAATACAAGTGACGGACTTACAGAATTGACAAATGCTAGAGGAAAGTTACCAAAGATGCTCGTCTCAGCTTTACTGCAGGTCTGCGCCAAGACATCATGCTCCTTGTGAAGTTCCTTGTACATCTCAAGGTTTTGAGTAGTCTGCTCTTTGGCAGCTTGGTTTTATTCCTTGAGTTATTCAATCTCCCTCTTCAAGCACTAAATCTCGATGCCGGATGATTCTTGCATCACCTTCATTGCCTCTTCATGCCCCTTGACGACATTAGCCAAGTCTTTCTTCAAAATTTTGTTTTCATCATCGAGCTCCTGGATATGCTTGGATTGCTCGACGATGCTCTTGGGCTTGGTGATGATCTCTGTAAGATGGAACAAAGACAACATTATGAGAGTTCGGATGCAATGGTTCCAAACATAAAATTGGGAGATGTCGGAGGAAAACGAACGCTTGCTATTTTTTATTTGTTCCTTCAAAAAGGTTGTTTTACCTTTTTCAATGTCCAGCGCTTCCTGCAACTTGGCATATTTCTCGTTGGTGGCCTGCCTTTGGGAATTCTCATTCTACAAAGGGATACAGTGCTTAGTTTCTCTAGAGCATCTAGTCAGAACTTCTCAGTTTCAACTAAACGCTCGGGGGCTACAGTACCAGATTTTAAATCACATGTATTCTCTCTTAGACTATGTAGTCAGAATTATTCTAACTAGAGACTTGGGGGCTACACTATCAAGTTCTACACTTAGTTCTTTGGAGCACTCAGGCCAAAAACTGTTGGTTTTCCACCTAAGATCTCGAGGGCTATAGTGGGATATATTACAAAGTAAAAGAGCAACAGTTTAGAGACTTACAATGGCAATAATCTTAAGATTGTTAGCCAGGTGAGCTTATGCATTACAAAAAATCTGGGCATTATTATAGACAACGTCTGACTGCTTGATAAGATCGTCCAAGTTTAATGTCGGAGGAGTCGAAGGCAGAGGAGTTGTGGATGCCAGAGGCATGGATGAAGCCATGGTTGCCTCCTACGCAATAATAGCAGCTGAAGGCATAGTGGCTCCCAGCTGATCCATTGCTATCACTATTGCTGCATCTTCCCCCTCTGCTAGCTGCTTCCCTTTCTCAGTGGCATCCTTAGCCAGAGCTTCAGCCACTTTGGAGGAAATGCTCTCCTGCGTTGCTTGGCCACCAGGAACAACATCCATGTTGGCAGAGCCTAAGACATCCGGGGTTAGATTGATGTCTATCTCCATGGTGGAGGTCGCATGAATGATGGGGGACGAGGCTCCGGTAGAGCCTGTTGCAGGTTTGGCGGTAGGGGTCGGGGGAGCAGCAACGGGAGACGACTTAGAGAACATATCGCAAATATTCTTGGAACCTCCAACATATTTGGAGGTCCGTCTCAAACCAACACCAGATTTCTTCCTGAAACATACACAATATAAGTACAGGAATTGAATAGGTGCAAAGCAAAATGAATCCGGAGATTGAATATACTTATGCTATGGCAGATTCCTTAGCTAAGGGGATGCCTGTGGATTTCTTCTTCTCCACCTCTAAGGCGGCAGTGGATTTTTTGAGACTCCACTCTTCGTTTTCTTCTTCTTGCCCTCGGCAGTAGCTTCAGAGGTGGAGCTCTTCCACTTTTGCGCTACCAGAGCTAGATGATCCTTGGGGATGTCATCATCAGACACAATGTGGATATCTTTCAGCTTTGGGTCATAGACCTAGGAGGCCTTCTGATCCGCCGCCAAGGTCACCAGCTGATAGATCAAACAACGAGTCAAATGAGTAATGCATTCAAGACGAGAGACCTTAGAGTATATATAACAAGCAACAAAGGAAGCACAGTTACCCCTAGGCACTTGCCGCCTTCGAACATGTCAAAGGTGATCTTGAAGCCACGCTTCCTATCTTTCACCTTGAAAATGTCTTTTAGCCGGAGCTTGATGGAGTCATTGGACAAGTTGTCATGTGAAATCCACATAGGATCTTTTATGTTCTTGGAGTACTTATGCATCAGCTCGGTGCAGTGCTGCAGAGGTTGGATCTGCCTCATGAACCAGCACATGGCTAGGTCCAAGCCATTCAGTCCTCCATCCACCAGCCTTACAACGTGAGAGGCCTCGTCGTTGGACAGGAGTGGGCCTTGGGATCTCCAGGTGGGGGCCTCATCGGCAGATCCATCAACGAAGTCGGGGTATGAGTCTTGGTGACCAGCCAGAGGGATATTTGGGTCGTAGAAGTATGTTCGTTCCCACTTCTTGCAAGACTCATACCAACGATATCGGGGGATCATCGGTGAGGACGGATCTTAAAAATAATTGTTCGCAAATCCTTGGATTCTACAGACTTTCTCTTGACGGTGGAAAAGTAGATAAACAGATCTAACCTAGGCTTAATTCCTAGGTATCCTTCGCACAAATCTATGAAATTGCTGAGTACGAGAATGTTGTTGGGAGAGAGGTTGAGGGAAAGTACCTAGAAGTGTCAGAGGATCTCGAGGAAGAAGTCGGAGACTAGTAGGCTAACGCCACGCACTAGCTAGGACTTGAGGTAGACCTTCTCTCCGGCTCGGGAAGAAGGGACCACCTTGCCGGCCGGTGCTAGCGACCAGGACAATCCCTCTGTCGTAGGAAGATAACCTTCTACGACGAGATCTTGAAGCTACTCAGTAGAGAGGTCAGAGCCCCTCCACACTCCTTTGTGGGAGTTAGCGTCTTCCTCTGCAGCGTCAGGCGCCACCCGTTTCTGGTCGCCGCCGGTGGATTCTACCACGGTGGAGACCAGGATCACCACCCCTTCCGGCAGGACAGAAACACCCTGCGATGGCTCAACTGTAGCCATGGGAGCCGCCACCGTTGAGGGAGTGCTACTGCTAGAGGCCATTGTGAAGGTGGATGAAAGTTTTGATGGAGAAAGAATCTGGCTAGGGTTTTCCACTTGAGGGCTCGAACGGTCACGCGACGAGAGGAAGAAGAAGATGTAGGGAAGAATGCGGGTAAAAGAAAATGTCTAGCCATAGTAAATGTTTATAGATCCCATCGTCAAGATTTGTACGAGGAAAATCTAATGGATACGGTGTTGAGAACGTGTGGATGAATGTGCGCGATAATTTCTCCACGTCCCCCGATTTGCCGCTTAACATTTTGGATTTTGCACGCGTGAAAACAGCGAATGATTAATTCACTGCTCTATGTGAGTTTCGAGGTAGCGTAGGCTGTAGCCTATGTCATCCTTCTCACCATTGCACTGGAAGATTCACAGCTGAAGATTCCATGGAAGGCGTAAACTATTCAACTCTGAAAGAAAGGACTTGAAGAATCTCCAGCTTACACGATGAAGACGGAGAGGATTGCAGGGTTCCTTCAGAGACCTTCGAGATATTGCTTGACGAATTGTCGGCATCACCTAGAGGGAGGATTCAAGATTGAAAGGCAAGACAACACAAGATCTCAAAGTCCTCCGGGGGCTACTGTTGGGGATATGCTAAATGGGTATCACCATTGCATGTGTCTAATCCGGCTAACCCGGGTGGCCCACAGTTGGTAGTGTTGGGCTACACAGAGATAAAGAAAACTTTTCTTCTACGCAGTACTCCCAAGATCCAACTCAGGTTATAGGCCACAAGATTACTGCTAGACGCGCAAATGCGGAAGTTGATGTAGCATGTCGAAGCAGTTTGAACGATCCCACGGACAACCTCCGGATCCCACAGATTGCTTTGCCAGATCCCCCCGAGCTTCCCTGTCTCCAACGCTGCACGTGCAACGCCTCTACTGGTATCCACACATATAGGAAGGAGCTTCAGACAGAGGATTGATAGATCTCGTGTTCCCTGAAATGGAAGTGGAGAGAGTGACGGCTTGGTCAAGTACTATCCCTTGACACTCCACTTGTATACACTCCTAGCTGGGCTCAACGCTTGAGGCCCATCTAGGCCGTACTCCAATCTCCACATGGATCTAATCCACATGGGCTCCTTACCCTTAAGTGTGTGACCCTGTAGGTTCATGTACACCTGGACACGACATGAGCTACTCCTCCAAGTATCCCGTCATGGCTTTGAGTCCAACTCACTCCCATGAACACTCGGTCTCAAGTCGATAGATGGTAGCGGCCTCTAGGAAGATGTGCCAACTCCCAAGTACCGTAAAGTCATAAGACGAACCTTCAATGTGACTTTCGTCCAAGTCCCTTTGCCTCACGATATATCTGTTAAGCTATAGGCGAGTAGTTACCATCCCTTTAATATCTTAACTCTCTTCTCGTACCGTGATATGTGATTCCGTGGACTAACACTTAGCCCGACCCCTTAGTTAACACTTAACTGAGTAGCGCATGGCCATGCTTCCGAATCATATCACACGAGAGGGCCCAAAGAATATATCTCTATTACGGAGGGGAAAATCCCATCTTGGCAATCCATGTCACGCAACTTGCTTCACAACCAACCCGAACTCTACCTTTATAACTACCCATTTACGGAACAACGTTTGATATAACCTAAGTTGGCAATCCACAACTCGGATCATCCGATCACCTCAGGTCAAAGGATTCCATTGCTTGAGACTGCAAATGACAACATGCTTGTTGCATCTCAACTGTGGGTCAGTCCGACTCGCTAAACCCTTTAGCCGAATCAGTGTAAGTCGGAATAGCATCACCATGCCCATGACAAGTGGAACCGTGTCATCAGCCGACTTGCACATTGTTCTAAGTTGTGTGTCCAGCACAACCTCAATGACCAAGTACAATCTAGTATGAACAATCATGATTATATAGTTCCACAACTGAATCACATATTTGGTGATACATATCTGATGTTCATAGCAGGACAACTTTACTTTATGAATACTTTGGGGAATATCATCAACCATGATTGCCTCTAGGGCATATTCCCAACACACGGCCCATGGCCTGCTGGGTGGCCTAGTTAGAAGGATACATAAGGGAGGCCCATGCCAGATAAAGGAAGGTAACGTGGAAGTCACCGACCTACTTGGAGTCTTGGAGTACAAGACACGAAGACTAGTTAGTATTAGTGTAGGACTCTGTGACCTGTCCGACAAGGTCTTTCCCTGTAACCCTAGGTTTTGGTACCTTTATAAGCCGGACCTGTGGGAGCCTTTAGGGCACAACGTACAATGATTTACAACACCCTCACACAACGAACCAATCCCTGTAACTCGGTGTAATGCCATTATAGTGATTTAGAGTAGGAGTAGAATTCCAACACCATTGTGGGACTTGAACTTGGGTAAGCTGTGTTACCTCGTACCCGCCAGCTCGCCGCCTTCCCTGACCTCTCTAAACATGCTCTCCGAGGACGCCTCCATGGTGTACTCGTCGGCCTCCCAAAGGGAGGCCCACGCGACGGGCTATTAGCTCAGTGGTAGAGCGCGCCCCTGGTAATTGCCACGACATATGGTGTGTTCTGCCATAGAAAATTTGGTTTTTTCTGCTACGAACCCCTTCAGTGGTATCTGAGCTGATCTATGTGTAGTAATGCTCATACAGTTAGAACACACGTTTATTCTGTGGGCATTGATCCTATAGTTGTTACCCTCTCGTGTGTACTTGTTTATATTGTGATACTATTTGATGAAGCGGCCCAAACCGACCTTACTTGTAATATTACGCAAGACTAGTTCCACGCTCAACATACGGCTTGTACTATATAAGTGGCTAGCGAGTATATATCTCTCTTTTAATAGTTGATATGGCATTTACAGCGGAGGGCCCCAAAAGTGGTGTAATAGAGACAACTATTTGATCCATGTTGTGGTTCGAAGTTCATAGGTAAGAACCGGTTCTATCGCAAAAGCCCTAGCAGCAACGTAAAACTTGCAAAAGATAAAGTAGAGGTGTCTAACTTTATTTTGCAAGAGGGCATGTGATTTGATATGGTCTCGGTCGTAGCTAAGGTAAAGTAGTTTACCTTTTCTATTACTAAGTAGTATAGTAATAGTCATCGTTATCGATGGACCACCTGCTAGTGATGTCATGGACTTGGTGCCATACCAGAGGCAACATGGAGATCATGCCAGAGCGCTCGATGGAGATCATGGCGCAAGAAGAAGGGCCATATCATATCACTAAGTATACATGTGATGTTGATACCTTTAATACATATTATTGTGTGCTAGTATCAGATACTCGACGGTAGCATTATATAAGATGATCACTATTAATACCAATAATAGTGTTCTCCTTTTAGTGTGCACCACCAAGAAAGTCCATCGTTATGAAGCATACCATGATGATCGGGTGCTAGACATATCGATGTTCGCATACGATGGGTGCAAGCCATGTATGCACTTTGAATACACTAAGGTTGAATTGGCAAGCCTAGCATGTATAGACATGGCCTCGGAACACGAGATATCAAAAGATCAAGCATGAGTCACATCAATGATGTGATCGACGGGTTTTGTCCACCATGACAGCTATATCAAAGGTCATGACAATTGGGGATTATATAGTGTAAAGGGATCATGTGATCACTAAAATCGTCCAAGGGATGACAGTTTTAGTGGGAGCTCCATCAATTTGAACTTGTATTATGAACTTAGTCTAGATGTATTTGCAAATATCCTTGTAGATCATAGCCTATCCTAGTGAGTTTTTCAACCATGGGATTTTCTTGCATGTTGTGAAACTTAAGGTAGACGGGTCAAACTTCATAGATCTGTACAAGTGTGACCTCGATATAGATGATCTTATATTCTTGATACAAGAACCATTAGGAGATATTCTGATGACTCCGCAATGTTTTGTGTTTTCTCCATTATCATCCAATGTGCCATGCTCCATTCGATTGAGAATGTGTTGCGACGGCGTTTCTTCCAACACCGACACATGGTCAATGAAGAAGGAACTTTTCACGAGATGGGATTACGAAATATGAGCTACTGGATGGGTTTCCTTCAAGATGGAAGAAAATGTATGCTTGGAGAATCACCTAGCCATCATGCGCGAGCTTCATGAACGCCACACATACGATCTGAAATACTTAGTGACACACAGCTTTGCGATAGATTGGGGTGTTTCACTCGCTTACTCCCAGCTACAAAAGACATCTTCAGGGGCTATATCATGAGAGATGAATCGTTCACCTTTCATGAGTTCGTGCTAGAGTTGAGAACTCTCAAAGTAGGCTTCATCTTTGTGGATGTCATGGATAAGGAAAGTATATGTCTGATATACAAATTATAAATGTTATTCTTGTAAAACTCATCACCGTTTAGAAAGTATTCGATACTTGTTATGTTTTATGAAAAAATAGGACTGTCTGCTTGAGAATTGCTGAAAGAAATGAGGCAATGTGGCATGGTGATCACAAGCAAGATAGTTGATAGATCACATCACTCCTTCCGTCAATATTTATCATTTGGATTAGTGGATTTGAATAAAAATTTGTAATCATTGAGTGTGTGATTTTATTAGTTTGTCTTGCATCTTGCGAGACGATTATTCATATAAGCGAGAGACAAGCCAGTTGTACCACTATTATGACTGATATCTTTTATGGTCACATTACGATTATGAATGAGTTATTCTCATCGTTATCTAGATGATAATAGTTTAAGCATTTATAAGGAATTAGGATGCTAAAAGATATCCAAATTTAATGATGACATCATTTTTAAATGACACTATCGTTTAAGTCACATTAGTATTTTCATTCTGATGAAAAGTAAAGTCTTTAGATATTTGATCTTTTGACTTGTGCAAAACCCTGCTTCGTTGGAAAAAATGACAAAAACTCTGCATTCTGGTAAAACTACTCTATGCAAAGAATTGTTGGATATCATACATAATGATGTATTTTATTTCAACAAAATAGTGTAAATCATTATTTCATAAACTTCATTGTGGATTTAAGTGAATATGTGTATTTACTTAAGGAAACACAAGTCTGAAACTATTTGAGTTGTTCAAATGATTTGAGAATGAAGAAGGGTATCAAATTAACAAGAATCCAAAGTCTCTACGACTTGATCGACATGACTAAGTATTTAATTTAATTTTTGGCATAAATACTTGTGAAAGATGTTCCACAAATTATGATGATTGGACACTTCAAAGTGTATTGATATATCTAAACATCACAATCATATTGTATTGGTTACATATGATCTAAAATTATCTCTTACCAGGTTGCCGTTATTATTTAGAGTTAGAGATCAAATAGCAAACACTCATTTTCAATGTAAGGAACATCTAAAGATTCATGGAAACAACACTATAAGAGTTGTGGCGAATAAATAAATCTTTGTAGTGTATTCTTAGGGAACTATGAATACATCTTCCAAAATAAAACCAAAGAGGAAAAACTTGTATTTCCTAGCATGGTACTTCCTTGAGAAAATGTTTTCTCATAGAAGGTGTTAGTGGAAGAAAGTGAAAGCATAAACAAGGTATTTGACCTTACATCCGAAATGTCGAGTAGAGAAAAGGAATATGTTTTGGGGCTTAACTCTACATAAGGAGAAACTGATGATAATGATCATGACATTTCAACTGATACTTTTACTAAAACGTAGGATTCAAGAATATATTCTGAAAGTTAGTAGAATTACATTATTGACTCGCTTGTTGTGTTATTAAAATAAGACATACCTACGAACTACGAAGAAGCGTGATCAACCTAAGTACAAGAAATGACTAGGATTCATAAAATCCTATATCAAGTTACATTTAAGATTGCAAAGTAATATGTTACTTGATCTTATTAAGTAAATATGTTTACTTAATATTTCCAAATGACTACAAAGTCATGTGGAACAAATAAAACTTAAAGGAAGACATAAAAGCTCAATTTTTCACAAAGTATGTTTTGAAAAATTCAAAGGATTGACTACAATGTGTAGCGATGCTTGAGTTTATTGGATTTACACTAGCAATTACTCCAATTTTGATGATTGGTAGAAGGTTGTCAAAACTATGTGTTCTTCAATGGAAGAAAGGGTTGTAATTGATACAACAAAGCAGATTTTGTCAAACCATATGGATGCTAGTGTCATGTAGCTATAATTCTCGATTTGATGGATGATCAAAGGATTTTAGAATTACCAAAATATTGAGAAGACCTGCATTTACATGATTTTGAGTGGTAGGTAAGGGAAATCCCTCAATCTCATATATGGATGCCATATTTGAGTGGGAGCATGACACCATTTCTTATATATGTAAAAGACACCTAATAGCATTAAGTCAGAGTACTTACATAGATAAGATTTTGAAGAGGTTCAAAATGGAAAACACCAAGAGGGGTTTTACACCTATGATGAAGAATTGCAACTTAAGTATGACTCAATGTCCTGTAAGGGACAGTGATAGAGAAAAGATGTCTTACATCCCCTGTGCTTCAGCAATAGGATCTATCATGTATGCAATGCTTAGTACCCGACCTGATGTGGCATTGGCTCTTAGTTTGACGAGCCGATATGAGAGTAATCCAGGACCGGTTCACTGGACAGCTGTGAAAAATATCCTGAAGTATCTGAGAAGAACAAGGATATGTTCCTAATAAATGGAGGAAATGATGAAGCTCTAAACGTAACAGGTTACCTAGATGCGAGCTGGAATTCGGATCATGATGACTCAAAGTCTCAAACAGGATTTGTTTTCTTGGTGAATGGTGGGGCGGTAAGCTGGAAAAGCAAGAAGCAGCCGGTGGTGGCACAATCTTCAATGGAGTCTGAATACATTGATGCAGCTGATGCAGCAAATGAAGCTGTTTGGCTAAGGAATTTCTTCATCGAACTGGGAGTTTTTCCCAATGCGCAAGACCCCGTGACGATCTATTGTGATAACACGGGAGCTATTGCAAATGCAAGGGAGCCAAGAACTCATACCACAGCCAAACATATCAAGCTTAGATTTCACGTCATCCGGCAAAACGTTGACGAAGGTGAAGTCAAGATTTGCAAAGTAGATATGGAACTGAATGTAGCAGATCCGTTGACGAAAGCTCTCCACTTAGAAAAGCATGAACAACACCGAGATTCCATTGGTGTTAGGTTCCTGCCTATTGTAAACTAGTTTGATATACTCTAGTACAAGTGGGAGACTGAAGGAGTTATGCCCTAGAGGCAAATAATAAAGTGTATTATTTGATATATCTCCTGTGTGTTCATAATATGTTTCATACTGTGCTATAAGTGTGTTAATACGAAACGTTAATACACGTGTGGTATGTAAACAAACCATGTCTCTAGTTACCTCTAGTGAACTAGTTCATTGGTGATGAGGATGGTCTATGTTTCAAGACCATGGGCATTTATGCCAACTGACAATGAGGTCATGTTAATAGTTGAATAACATGATAGACAAACATCTGACCGTTATATCTTCATGAGATCTGGTTACAAAGTTCACCATTGATGATAAAACACAGAGAACCTCGCGACCTAATCCTTTGATTGTGAGGTAATGCAAATCACCATTCCGGAAGAAGCTTAGATGGTTATCTAGAGTCATCTCGTAACAGGGTGACCAAAAGGTGCTACTCAGGTTTTCTTAAGGGATGCGTAGAGGAGTACATATCAAGACCAGGATTTGTCTAGTATGTGTAACGGACAGATACATGTGGCCATCTCGGTGACATTGCATTAATGAAGCTTGCAAGGATGTGACTAGGTCACGTAATGCAATGACATGAGAACGAGAAAACAAGTTCATCAGTAACGAGATCGAACTAAGGTATGCAAATACCAAAGATCAAGTCTCGGATGAATTAGGTATCGAGTGACAAAGGGAATGGGGAATGACTATCTCACGGTTCGAGCGATTGTATTCGTGAAACGCACGGGGGTCACATGGCCATCCAGGTCCCTCTGTTGATCATTGATATGAGAGTGGTCTCTATCATGTCCGGAGTGTTTCTGAACCGAAGGATGTCACGCTTAAGGGTAGGGACGCTTAGGGTAGATGAGGCATCGTTTGAGAAATAGAGAGAGAGACCGGAATAGTTTCGGCAACATCCGATGAAGATCGGAAAGGGGTCCGGAGGATGTTCCGGAGTGAAGGAATAATATAATATGTGTATTTGAATGTTAATTGGAGAATTAATATTAAATATATATTTTATTTTATTTTTGAGGCCACTATATTGCTAATGGGCCTCACCTAAAGGGAGGCCCAAGTGGGCAAGGCGCCTAGGGAGTGGGGGCCAGCCGGCCTAGGGCTAGTGGGCCACCCTAGTGGGGCCCACCTAGGGCCGGCGGTTACCCCAAGGTGGCCGGCGAGTGTGGGGATTAGTCCCACCCCGCCTGGCCCTTGGGTGGTGCGCCCCCCTCCCACTATATAAAGGGTTCCCCCCTCCCCTTGGAACACACCCATTCCTCTCATTCTCTCTCTCTCATCTACTGAGGACTTCCCCGTAATATTGGGGAGGAACTCGTGGTTGAGTTCTCCACCTTCACACTACCGTCGTGTGATCGGCGATCCGGCATCTGCTTCTTCCGCTGCTCGGCTAGATCGGAGCCCGGTTGACGTCCCCTACACCGGACGTGTGATGAACTTCGGAGGCACCACACTTGGGGTGCTGCTCGTCTTCATCAATATACGCCTTCTTGCATAAGGCGTGCCTCTCTCTACAAAGGTATGGATACTGTATTCCTTCTCTGTTACTTATGTCTACGTAGTATAGATCCTGGTATTAGTGTTCGAGTAGATAGAAATGTTTTGTTTTCTGCTACAGAACCCTTCAGTGGTATCAGAGAAGTTCTATGGGTAGACATGTCATACGGATAGAACACATAGCAATATCTGGGCATTGATTCTCTAGTTGCTACCCTCTTTAGTGTTATTGTTCATATCGCGGCACTGTTTGATGAAGCGGCCCCCAACCGACCTCATGTGGTGATTCACGAGACTAGTCCACAAATCGAAGTGGTTTGGGGGGGGTGTCTGTCTCTCTACAGTAGTTGATATGGCATTGACACTGGAGGGCCCTGAAAAGGGAAGAAGAACGGCAATCATTGAATCCATGTTGTGGGTCAATGTTCGTAGGTGGGAAGGGGTTCTACTGCGAAAGCCCTAAAGCCGCATAAAACATGCAATAGTTAATTTAGAAGCGTCTATTTTATTATTGCATAGGGGCAAGTATTATAACCTGGCAATGACAAGTTTGTGAAACTCTCATTGAAGCTATTGATGATGATCATAAATCTATAACCATGTCATAACACTTCACTTTAGAAGTATTACTTATTGTGCTAGTATACTTACTAGACGGTAGCATACTAAGATAATCTCTCATAGTATTCCAGTTATCGTATTCCCCTTGTGTGTGCACCACCAAGAAAGTTCTTCGGTATGAGGCGATCCAGGGTGACAGGCCTGGGTGTCAAACATAGCTACGTTCACATACAGTGGGTGTAAGCCATGTTGCACTGCAAATACACACGAGTTAGGACTGGCGAGCCTAGCACGCTAGAGAAGCGTGGCCTCAGAATACAAGAGACCGAAAGGTCGAGCATGAATCACATGGTTGATGTGATCGACATTAGGGAATGTCCACCTTTGATACTGCACTGATGGCCGTGACGATCATGGGAGGTGCAGAGGATAGGGATCATGTGATCACTAAATGAGTAGAGGGATGTTTGTTTAAGTGGGAGTTCTTTTAGTCAAAACTCGAACTCATTATTATGAACATAGTCTAAATACTTTGCAAATTCCTTTGTAGATGTCTCGCCCAACCACCTTCAACCTTAGCACTTTCCTCGAGAAGGACAAGCTGAAAACAGATGGAACTAACTTCACCGCATGGTTCCGCAATCTTAGGATCCTCCTAGTCCCCTACAAGCTGACTTATGTCATCGAGGCTGAGCTTCCGGCTAAGCCTGCAGATTCCGCCTCTGAGGACGAAAAGAATGTCTAGCAGTCCAAGGCGGATGATTTCTCCCTCATCTAGAGTGGAATGCTCTATGCCATGGAGCCGGAGCTTCAAAAGCGTTTTGAGAAGATGAATGCTTTTGAGATCATTGAGGATCTCAAAGCCGTCTTTGCTCCACAGGCTCGTGCAGAGACGTATGATGCTTCCGAGCTCTTCTTCTTTGCTAAAATGGAAGAGCACAACAGTATTAGTGAGCACGTGGTCAAAATGTCTGGCTACGTTAAACGCTTAAATGCCATGGATTGCAAAATCCCGGAGGAACTCGCTATAGATAGGGTGTTGCATTCGCTGCCCCCTAGCTATAAGGGTTTTGTGATGAACTACAACATGCAATGGATGACTAAGACCCTTGCTGAGGTGTTCGCCATGCTCAAAACTGCTGAGGTAGAAATCAAGAAGGAACACACGATGCTGATGGTCAACAAGACCACCAACTTTAAGAAACCGGGGGAAAAGGGAAAAGGCAAGAGCAAGAAGCCTAAGAGGGATGGCAAGTTTGTTACCACCACCTCAAAGGCTGCCAAGCCTGGCCCTAAGCCCAGCACTTCGCGCTTCTACTGCAAAGGGGATGGGCACTGGAAGCGCAACTGCCCCAAATACCTTGAAGACAAGCAAGCTGGCAAGATAGCCATTCCAGACAAAGGTATATATGATATACATCTTATTGATGTATTCCTTACAAGCACCTGGGGTAACACCTGGGTATTTGATACCGGATCTGTTGCTCACATTTGTAACTCTCAGTGGGATCTGCAGAGTAGGAGGCGCCTGAGGAAGGACGAGGTGACGATGCGCGTCGGCAATGGCTCGAAAGTTGAAGTGATGGCCATCGGCACGCTGCATCTACGTCTACCGTCAGGATTATTGTTGATTTTGAATAAATGCTATTATGTACCCGCACTGAGTATGAATATTTTGAGTGGGTCTTGCTTGTTGCAAGACCATTATTCATTTAAATCAGGAACAAATGGTTGTTCAATTTATATGAATGATGTTTTCTATGTTCATGCACATGTACGTGATGGTTTATTCTTACTTGATCTTGATTGTGATACACACATCCATAGTGTTGATGCTAAACGTTGCAAGCACAGTGATGATAATTCCATGTACATATGGCATTGCCGTCTTGGTCATATTGGCGTAAAGCGCATGAAGAAACTTCATTCAGAAGAGCTTCTTGGATAATTGGACTTTGAATCCCTTGATACATGCGAGCCATGTCTCATGGGCAAAATGACCAGGACACCATTCTCCGGTATAATGGAGAGAGCCATAGACCTACTTGGGATCATACATACGGATGTATGTGGACCAATGAGTGTCTCAACCCGCAATGGTTATCGTTACTTTGTTACCTTTACTGACGACTTATGCAGATATGGATATATCTACTTAATGAAGCACAAGTCTAAAACCTTTGAAAAGTTCAAGGAATTTCATAAAGAGGTAGAGAATCAACTTAACAAGAAAATAAAGCACCTTCGATCAGATCGAGGAGGCGAGTATTTGAGTTATGAGTTTAACATGCACTTGAAGGACTATGGGATTGTACCACAGCTTACCCCAGCCGGAACACCACAGCGTAATGGTGTGTCGGAACATCGTAACCGAACCCTATTGGATAGCGTACGGTCCATGATGTCTTTAACTGATTTGTCTATGTCTTTTTGGGGATACGCGTTAGAAACCGCCGCTTTTATTTTAAATGGAGCACCATCGAAATCCGTGGAGACAACCCCATATGAGATATGGCATGGCAAGAAGCCATTGTTGTCATTTCTGAAAGTTTGGGGTAGTGAGGCTTACGTTAAGAAACTGCAGCCTGACAAACTCGAACCCAAATCAGAAAAATTTATCGTTGTAGGATACCCCAAGGGAAACCATTGGGTATACCTTCTACAACCAAGCCGAAGGCAACACATTTGTCGCTAAAAATGGCACCTTTCTCGAAAAGGAGTTTCTTGCAAAGGGAGTGAGTGGAAGGAATATTGAGTTAGATGAAATTGTTGATCCTTCTCTCCGTATTCCGAGTAGCGCAACGGAAGCTATTCCGAAACCGCTCTCCAACATGGAGGAAGAGTCCATTGATGCCGATCAAAACAATGACGTCGAGACTCTTGAGGTTCGCAGGTCTACAAGGGTTCGTGCCACTCCAGATTGGTACAGTAGCCTTGTAATGTCTATCATCTTAGATGATCAGGAAGAACCTACAAACTACAAAGAAGCTATGGATAGTGCTGACTCCGAGAAATGGCTAGAAGCCATGAAATCCGAAATAGGATCCATGCATGAAAACCAAGTTTGGACCTTGGTGGATCTTCCAGAAGGCCGCAAGGCCATGGAAAATAAATGGATCTTTAAGAAAAAGACAGATGCGAATGGTAATGTGATCATTCACAAAGCTCGACTTGTCGCAAAGGGTTTTCGACAAATTCAAGGAGTTGATTACGACGAGACTTATTCTCCCGTAGTAATGCTTAAGGCTGTCAGGGTTTTAATAGCAATTGCTGCATATTTCGACTTTCAAATTTGGCAGATGGATGTCAAAACCGCATTCCTCAATGGTCACATTGATGAAGAGTTGTATATGATGCAACCAGAAGGTTTTGTCAATCCTAAGGATGCTGGAAAGGTATGCAAAATTCAACAGTCCATTTATGGATTGAAGCAAGCATCTCGGAGCTGGAACCAACGTTTTGATCAAGTGATCAAGAGTTTTGGATTTGTCCAAAACCAACAAGAGTTCTGTGTTTACAAGAAAGCGAGTGGGAGCTCGGTTGTTTTCTTAGTAGTATATGTGGATGACATATTACTCATGGGAAACGATGTGGATCTTATGAATAGCGTGAAAGCGTATTTGAGCAACCAATTTTCCATGAAGGATCTAGGTGAAGCTGCATATATATTAGGAATCAAGATCTATAGAGATAGATCAAGACACCTAATAGCATTAATTCAGAGTACTTACATAGATAAGATTTTGAAGAGGTTCAAAATGGAAAACACTAAGAGGGGTTTTACACTTATGATGAAGAATTGCAACTTGAGTATGACTCAATGTCCTGTAATGGACAGTGATAGAGAAAAGATGTCTTACATCCCCTATGCTTCAGCAAGAGGATCTATCATGTATGCAATGCTTAGTACCCGACCTGATGTGGCATTGGCTCTTAGTTTGACGAGCCGATATCAGAGTAATCTAGGATCGGATCACTGGACAGCTGTGAAAAATATCCTGAAGTATCTGAGAAGAACAAAGGATATGTTTCTGATCTATGGAGGAAATGATGAAGCTCTAAACGTAACAGGTTACGTAGATGCGAGATGGAATTCAGATCATGATGACTCAAAGTCTCAAACAGGATTTGTTTTCTTGGTGAATGGTGGGGCGGTAAGCTGGAAAAGCAAGAAGCAGCCAGTGGTGGCACAATCTTCAATGGAGTATGAATACATTGCTGCAGCTGATGCATCAAATGAAGCTGTTTGGCTAAGGAATTTCTTCATCAAACTGGGAGTTTTTCCCAATGCGCAAGACCCCATGACGATCTATTGTGATAACACGGGAGCTATTGCAAATGCAAGGGAGCCAAGAACTCATTCCACAGCCAAACATATCAAGCTTAGATTTCACGTCATCCGGCAAAACATTGACGAAGGTGAAGTCAAGATTTGCAAAGTAGATATGGAACTGAATGTAGCAGATCCATTGACGAAAGCTCTCCACTTAGAAAATCATGAACAACACGGAGATTCCATTGGTGTTAGGTTCCTTCCTATTGTAATCTAGTTTGATATACTCTAGTTCAAGTGGGAGACTGAAGGAGTTATGCCCTAGAGGCAAATAATAAAGTGTATTATTTGATATATCTCCTGTGTGTTCATAATATGTTTCATACTGTGCTATAACTGTGTTAATACGAAACGTTAATACACGTGTGGTATGTAAACAAACCATGTCTCTAGTTACCTCTAGTGAACTAGTTCATTGGTGATGAGGATGATCTATGTTTCAAGACCATGGGCATTTATGCCAACTGACAATGAGGTCATGTTAATAGTTGAATAACATGATAGACAAACATCTGACCGTTATATCTTCATGAGATCTAGTTACAAAGTTCACCATTGATGATAAAACACAGAGAACCTCGCGACCTAATCCTTTGATTGTGAGGTAATGCAAATCACCATTCCGAAAGAAGCTTAGATGGTTATCTAGAGTCATCTCGTAACAGGGTGACCAAAAGGTGCTACTCAGGTTTTCTGAAGGGATGCGTAGAGGAGTACATATCAAGACCAGGATTTGTCTAGTATGTGTAACGGACAGATACATGTGGCCATCTCGGTGACATTACATTAATGAAGCTTGCAAGGATGTGACTGGGTCACGGAATGCAATGACATGAGAACGAGAAAACAAGTTCATTAGTAACGAGATCGAACTAAGGTATGCAGATACCAAAGATCAAGTCTCGAATGAATTAGGTATCGAGTGACAAAGGGAATGGGGAACGACTATCTCACGGTTCGAGCGATTGTATTCGTGAAACGCACGGGGGTCACATGGCCATCCAGGTCCCTCTGTTGATCATTGATATGAGAGTGGTCTCTATCATGTCCGGAGTGTTTTCGAACCGAAGGATGTCACGCTTAAGGGTAGGGACGCTTAGGGTAGATGAGGCATCGTATGAGAAATAGAGAGAGAGACCGGAATAGTTTCGGCAACATCCGATGAAGATCGGAAAGGGGTCCGGAAGATGTTCCGGAGTGAAGGAATAATATAATATGTGTATTTGAATGTTAATTGGAGAATTAATATTAAATATATATTTTATTTTATTTTTGAGGCCACTATATTGCTAATGGGCCTCACCTAAAGGGAGGCCCAAGTGGGCAAGGCGCCTAGGGAGTGGGGGCCAGCCGGCCTAGGGCTGGTGGGCCGCCCTAGTGGGGCCCACCTAGGGCCGGCGGCTGCCCCAAGGTGGCCGGCGGGTGTGGGGATTAGTCCCACCCCGCCTGGCCCTTGGGTGGTGCGCCCCCTCCCACTATATAAAGGGTTCCCGCCTCCCCTTGGAACACACCCGTTCCTCGCATTCTCTCTCTCTCATCTACTGAGGACTTCCCCGTAATATTGGGGAGGACCTCGTGGTTGAGTTCTCCACCTTCACACTACCATCGTGTGATTGGCGATCTGGCATCTGGTTCTTCCGCTGCTCGGTTGGATTGGAGCCCGGTTGACGTCCCCTACACCGGACGTGTGACGAACTTCGGAGGCACCACACTTGGGGTGCTGCTCGTCTTCATCAATATACGCCTTCCTGCGTAAGGCAAAGGTATGGATACTGTATTCCTTCTCCGTTACTTATGTCAACATAGTATAGATCCTGATATTAGTGTTCGAGTAGATAGAATTTTTTTGTTTTCTGTTACGGAACCGTTCAATAAAACTATATGATTACTTCTAAAGTGACTATATAATAGTTTGGCTAATAAAGTTCGACTTATGCTGAATATTTTTTCGAAGTTTAGATGACAATAGTGAAAGTTCAATTGACTGATCGACCATCATTGTAAACACTAGGAAACAAAGTCTCACTCGGTCTCCATACAAATACTTCAACACAATATGTGATAATGGTGTAAATGTCAAAATTAGGAGACATTGAAGATTTGCAAAGTACATACGATCTGGTAAGACATATCAAGGACATGACATTTTCGACGAGAATGCATGATCAATAAACACATATGTGATATGGTTTATGATTAGTAGCAAATGCAAGCTAGATACTCTAGTGCAAGTTGTAGACTGAAAGAGATATACCCTAGAAGCAAATAATAAATAAATTTTAGTATCATATCTCAATTAGTTCATGATGAGTCTTTTTTGAAGCATGTTTACCTTATATTTTTGCACATATAGAGTAGAATTTTTGGTATTTTATTGCACTCGTGTGCACCTTTTGTCCTTGTTCCAACATGATCCCAAATTATTAAGTCTTTTGTGAATATATCAATTGGGACTATCATGTTATGCGGTAATATGATATTTCTAAGTGATAAATGTCATTTAAATGATTTTCCCATGCACATGGGAGAAGATAGGGTGCAAGGAAAGGCAACATAGGGTTTAATGACCTGTGGTACATGCGTAGCTTGCCTATACCATCCGCTTGTACCACCTGTCAGCACGTCCACCTTATCAAATACTCTCACCTCGCAAGACGGAACATAGATTATACATTCACAGAAACTTCCAGCCTCAAAAAACGACACCAGAGAGGGATCTGAAGGAGGAACTAGGAGAAGGGCGAATCCTTGCGGCTTCATGGATCATCAAAGGAAATCACATCATCCCATTCATCATAAACCGATGCATCTCCATCACCATTACTATTCCCCTCTTCCATACATTAGATCTTGTTGCAATTCCAAATACAATTGTGGTTTGCATTAGATATATCTTTACACTTTTACCCATCCATATGAATATGATGATGTTGTTGATTGCTTCCATGTGTGAGTAGTTCCCTTTGTTCTTGGGGAGATGGAGAAACCCTAGCATTATTATGAAATGAAATAAAGATGATCTATTATTTGTCCATGATCCCTTGATCTATGATATTGTGTTAAATCTCTCTCTTTAGATGGTATGTGAAGTCAACCACATAGCATTTTCCCTTTGGTACTAAAGAGAGGGAGATATCTTTGAGACGTGCTTAGGAGTATGTCCAGTGCTGCTTGGTGATAGTGAGCATTAGCTTATAACCTACACAGATCAAGGGGGAATTAAGAGAGATTCACTAAGGTTATTATGATATCCATGGGGAAACCCTTAATTGTGGTGGTTTGTATGAGTGATTGCTCTTAGGCATCGCAGTGGTTATTTAGAGATGACCTCAATACCTTATTCAAGAAATCACTGCTCATGAGTCTTGTAGTGAACATCTTATTATGGAGCTCTCTCCACACATATCATGACGAAAGAAATAGATTATCCTAATCATGAATAATTATCATATGCTAGTGGTGTATCCTACATCCCCAAGAACACTTTAGCCTTGTTGAGTTCCAACACTGTTTCCCAATGCTTTCATTACTTATTCCTTTACATTCTTTTATTACTTTCTTGCACTCTTTCACAAAACCTTTCAAACACCCTTTACTTGAAATCAAAGGCAGCTTACAAGTATCCTGTTGTAGATAGTGAAGAGGGGCTAAAAGACCTTAACCAAATAGCTCTCTATGAGTTCGATACTCTTATTTTGAAACTAGCTACAATTGATTTGTGCTCTTGCAGTCATCAAGCTATTTTATGGCATCGTTGTTGGGGAGCTAAGCTCTTTTGGTCTTAGTTCTCAGTTGCTAATATCTTACTAATTGCTTTACTAAAGTTGTTTACTAGTTTCAGGTGAGCACCATGACTGCACTCGGGCTGATGATCATCTTGATGCAATTATATACCTCAAGAAGTTTAATATAGGACTCGCTAAGGAATTCCTGAGTGGGAGAGAACCAGAATTTGAGGTTAACCCTTGTTTTACCGCTATTATAAAGGTGAAAACTTTTGCAGGAGATGATCCAGATGAGGATCCTTACACTCACCTAATGCATTTTACCGGGTTATGTTGGATGCTTAAATTGAGAGGCTATTCTGATGATGAACTGAAACTTAAATTGTTTAGCCAATCTCTAACCAACACTGCTTTAGCTTGGTATAGAAATTTCCCTACATAGAAAATTGATACTTGGGAAATGCTGAAAGGAGAATTTGTATTACGATTCTCTCCCAAGGTAAAGACTGCTAAAGTAAGGATGTGAATTATGAATTTCAAGAAACGCCTAGGAGAAGGTTTGGTAAGAGCCTTCAAAAGGTATAAATCCATCCTTAATAGATGTCCCCATCATGATTTACCTGAATGGTATGTTCTACATATTTTCTATGGGGGAATTAATCAAGAGATTAGGCGGGAACTTCACACTAATTCTGAAGGTTCTTTTATGGACCTAACTATAACTAAAGATTGGGAACTCTTAGAAAAAATTCGACACAATAGAGAAACTTGGGGGTTTGATTTAGGTGGCGAAGGAGGGATAAAAGTTGAATATGATTATCTCAATGCTTATAAGGAATCCTATAAGGTTAAGGAAGCTGCTAATGAACTTCAACTTGATGATGATATTATTCTACAAATCCTTCAATCCTTTATAGAACACATTGAAGCTCCAAAGGAAGATTAGCTTCAATATACTCCACAACCCGATCAAGTTGAAGATTTTGAGATGAAAATTGTGGCACCTGGAGAGCCATTAAATAATAAAGCACCTTATGTTAAACCTCTTCCTTTTCCAAGGATGGCGAGAAAACATATGGTAGTCCAACAACTTGAAGAATAGTTGGAAGAGGCAAAAATAGAAGAAATTAATCGAGGAGGCATGCAAGTAATGAATGAGCCAACTAGAGAAGATATATTAACCATGTTTGCACATTGGAATGTAATCGAGCTAGACACCAAAGCTTCTAAATTCTTTGAAGGAAAGGTAAAATCTAAAGATGTTGGTAAACCTATTCTTCCTTGCACCTTTGGTGAATCTTCTTATTATGGCCTCTGTGATATTGGAACAGCTGTTAATGTCATCCCTTATAATCTTTACTTGAAAATTTAAAATGAACTCATCCCAGCTGAATTGGAGGATACTAATAAGACTATTATGCTAGTAGATAAGACTCTCAGAATCCCTATGGGAATACTTAGAGATGTTCGAATTTGTATTGGACCTTAACTATTGCTTTATGGATTTCTATTTGCGTGCCCTCGGTTCCTTAGTTGTACTCAGTTTTCCCTAGCCGCTTAACTTTTCCTCCCTTTTGACCATCTCATTGTAAGAAACTCTCACACGGTCTAAAATCGCCGTCTGTCAGCCTTGCCGTTACATGCTGACAAGTGGGGTCGTGTTCAGTCGGGTCCCGTAGTGGACCCTCACCGTTACGTGCTGACAAGTGGGGTCACGTTTCGTCAAGTCCCGTAGTGTACCATTGCTGTTACATGCTCACAAGTGGGGCCATGTTCAGTCGGTTCCCGTAGTGGACACCTCTCTCCACTTATCCAGATCAGCATGGGACCGACATCTTATCCACGTGAGCACCGGACCCATAGCTTACCCAGGTTGGCGTTCCAAGATGGGACCCCGAGCCAACCCCGCGCCCACGCCCGTGTTGTTGCCTCCCCTTTCTTCTTCTTCTTCTTCTTCTCCAGCCACGGTGGCCCTTTGTCTAGCTTCACTTTGGCCTCCTGTTCGTCCTGGCCGCAGTATGGTGCCGTCCCGTTGACCTGTATGAAGGATGACAATGGCAACCGTGCGCTTACTATGGACAATCAATTGGTGTAACTCGGGAGCTCAATTAGGTGCGCACTTGCTATGGAGAATGCGGCGGCGAGCCATTACGATGATTTAATTCGTTTATCGAGTTAATGTCTCGGCTGCAATCAAGTGAATCTATGAGGTGAAAGTCAAACTTTGAGATCTAGGGAGATGGATGTATAAGAAATAAGAGAATGACAGAACTCTTGAACACTTTCAAAATAAAAAAATTATACAACTCTTAATGTAAAAGAGTGTTTATAATTAACACAACTCTTGAACACTTTCAAATTACAATTTGGACATGATAATGTTGTCCTAGGAAAATCTTGAGAGTTCACCATTTTTAGAGCGTGAAAAGTGATCCCTAAACTAAAATATTTATGCCTCATGCATATACGAAAATTATACACCTTCGAACATTGTGAACTCACACTTAGGACATGATAATGTTGTGCTAAGAAAATCTTGAGAGTTTGTCATTTTCATGGAGTGAAATATTACGCATAAACTTGGATATACGAAAACTATACACCTTTGATCACTATGAAATCACACTTTATACATGATAATGATATGCTAACAAAATCTTGAGAGATTGTCATTTTGATATAGTGAAATGTAATGCATAAAATTTCATATATGAAAATTATGCACCTTTAAACTCTTTGAAATCACACTTAGGACATGATAATATTGTGCTAATAAAATCCTGATCATTTATCATTTCCATGGAGTGAAATATAATGCATAAACTTGCGTATACGAAAATTATAAACCTTTTAACACTGTGAAATCACACTTGATACGTGATAATGATGCGCTAACAAAGTTTTGAGAGACTATCATTTTCTCCCCCATTTTCATAGCGGAATGTAATGCGTAAACTTGCATATACTAAAATTATACACATTTGAACACTTTGAAATCGCACTTAATACGTGATAATGTTGTGCTAAGAAAATCTTGAGAGATTATCATTTTTATTAAGTGGAATGTAATGCGCAAACTTGCATATATGAAAATTATACAACTTTGAACATTTTCCCTTCAAATTATATTCAAAATCATTTCTTTATGGAGTTGGCAAACTTGTTAGTTTGCATGGATAGAGGGGTGCCCCCAACAGATATAGGGGTTATCATGTCTGCTAGATCACAGAGGATCAACGGTTGGTGGGCACAATTCGTGTCACAACTGTCTCAACCAATCAGATTGTAGCAGCCAAGATGAGCACAGGTGTGAGAGTTTGTGGCTAAGAGAGAGGGGAAAACCGAGTAGAACTTAAAACCAAGGGGAAAACTGAGTACAACTTAAAAACCAAGGGCACAACTGACAAAGGGGTTCAAATAGAAAATAGAAAGAGATTTAAAAAATGGAAAATGCTACTTTATACAATAAAATACATCTTGGCATACATCAAACTATTTTCAATTCGAATATACACCAGTTTGACAATTATTGCCTCATTCAGACAAACTATGTTTTGGGGAGGGATGTTTTGGGAAGAGGCTTGTGCAGAAAGCCAAGAACCTTCATAGATAGTAGGTGATTTGAGAAGTTGTGATTTAGGTTAAAAATTGATTTCTATACATTTCTTGTGGGTGGCAGATCACATAATAAGACTCCCTGGGTAGATGCCACTATGTTGTGTGCATAAAATGACTCAATTAGCTAGCTAAAACCTATTTGTTGACTCTCTGTTGACCAACCACCAGAGGGCAAAACTGAGTATATTGCACATGGCAGTGTTAGTACTGGAGGGCAAAACTGAGTACAACCAAACTATCAGTGTTACATTCAAAGGTATAACTGAGAACAACTAAGTCACCAGCGTTAGACACAAGGGGAAAATGTGACTCATGGTACGTGTGTCATGGTTCACGGGGTGGTAGCGGACACGCGTGGCCGTGCATAGTGCAGTAGCATAAGCAGTTACGTGGTGCATGGTAGTGCAACGAAACGTCCCTTCCCTTCTACTTTATAGAGGCCTCCTCACTCTCACCCATCACTCACTCGCTCGCTCACGTGACTATCTCCACTGTCCCTTACCTTCTACAAACCCCCAAGAAAACCCCAACCGCGCCGACAATAGAGAAGAATGGCGCGTTGGCCATCATCGCCTCCAAGGCTACCGGTGATGAGGACCATGTCCCCGTATAGGCCCTCATCGAGGCATCGAAGGCAGCCGCCGTCCCTGTCCAGACCCCTGTCCATGCTTCCGCCGTAGCCGCTGGTGAGGAGGCCCCTGTCGGTCTCGGGTAGATCCCGCTCGACTGGGACCCCTACAAGGAGGATGATTACATCAGGCTAGAGAAACCCTACGATACCAGCATCGCCGACCCATGGTCAGAGGTAACTAGGGTTTTCTCCCATTCCCTTATTCTTCCCACATTCCCATCGTTGGATGCTATATTATATGTTATTAGGGTTCGGCTGTTCGTATTTTTACAGTAGCTAATCCTCTTGTGTTAGATCTCATATTTCGATGAATCCCCCTATTCGTGTTTCAATCCTATTATATTTGTCCTCCGAGTTGCAGTTAAGGGATTCCCTAGTTAGTACTAATGTCGATATATAGATGGGATCAGTATTTGATTTGGTTTGAGATTTGGGGAATAATCAGGGATCTCAATTGGTTAATTTATGAAAATAATCAATCCCGATAATCAAGGTATCTCAATCATGTCCTTATTGCACTCTACTGTTTTTTCCAACAGGAGGATAGCAGCGACGTCTACAGCGATGATGAGTCCAACGACATGAAGACTCGTCAGGTGCTGAGGAGGCTGAAGTCTGGCCAGTACGACACCTTCTTCGCCGACGACGTCTATAGGTTCCCCTTATGCACCACCAGGAGGCTCTGCACCACCGACTTCAACTACCTTGTGAAGCATGCCGAGGACATGAGGATCTACGATGAGTCTATGAATGTCCATGACTTCAGAGCCAAGCACCAGGTGCTCGGTCTTCACCTCCGCAACCTCCAGAAGGTGGCCATTGAGGAGGGTCGCATGCCTCCCGATCAAGCCCAAGGCACCCAAGGTCAAGGGACTGGGCAGCAAGAAGTGGAGGAGGCGCCAGAGGGAGGAGGCGGAGTCCCTCCTAGTAGAGGCCATGAGGGGCGAGTGATCATGTGTTGTTGTTGCTGCTGCTATAAAGCAGCTTCTTTTGTCGTGTTTGTGTTGAACTTATCCGATGCTGCTGAACATCCTAATTGTCGAACCTCGTTAAGTACCGTACTATATATCCTATATTAGTTGCTTTATCTACATTTGCTATATATATCCTATATTAGCTGCTTTATCTACATCTGCTCTGTTTACTAAATGTATTTATGGTGCTAGTTAGATTTGCCACTCTATATTTGCTACCAGATTGGGGGAAAACGAGGGCCAAAAGGAATAATAAATAAAGAGAGAAGCTGCTCTAGATTCGCTACCTTTTTGTGCAAAAAAACACAAATTTTAGCAAGAGAGAGGGGAAAAGGCGCTCTTAAGAAGGCCAATCATAAAAATAACAAAAAATAAAACTTCCAATTTACGCGATAGGATGCACACAACCACCAAACACGCCCCACATGGTCCCACACCACGTCCCCCATAACATGTTCCCAATAAACCGGCCCCACGCAGTCCCACATGGCACGACCCCACACGTCAACATAATGTGTTCCTGGCCAAATGAGCCCACGTGGTCCCAGACCGCGCGGCCTCACACGTGAGCCAACGGTCAACTTGACGGCAACTACCATTCGAGCTCTTTGATGATTTTTCGAGAAGGAGAGGGGCAAAAGTGAAGAAAATTTAAGCGGCTAGGGAAAACTGAGTACAACTAACAAACCAGGGGCACGAAAATAGAAATCCCTTGCTTTTATACTTGTCGATATGACCACTGATGTTTATTGTCCAATTATTTTGGTAAGAACCTTCCTGAACACCGCATGGGCAAACATTGATTGAAAGAAGGAGAAAATATCTCTAAATTTTGGTGAGGATACAATGAATTTCCATTTCTCTAAATTTCATCACATGCCAACTATTGAGGAGTTTGAAGAATATGAGAAAGAGAAAGAAGAAGATAACATTACTAGTCTTGTTGTTGTGTTTATTGAGACTCCCAATGATAAATTAGAAAGAAGCCTAGTTGAGAATGATAATCTTCCTGAAGATCTTGACAAAATGTAAATTGATGAATATCTTAATTGAACTCCTATAGTTGATCCTGAAATGAATCAAATCTACGAGTCACCCATAAGAAAGGGTGATGAGGAGCTTACACCTCCTACACTCAAAACCCTTCCTAAGGAACTAAAATACAGGTTTCTTAATGACACTAATAAATATGCTGATATTATAAGCTCTAACCTTGCAGAAAAGGAAGAGGAGAATTTAATGATAGTTTTAAGAATGCACCGAAAGGCTCTAGGTTATTCAATGGATGACTTGAAAGTGAACTCAATATCACTTTCAGAAAATGAACTTGCAGAAAATGAACTCAATGTCATTCATCATGCCAGTCGCACCTTGAATGGTGCTCAGAATAATTATCCCATGGAAGAAAAAACTATTTGCTATTGTTTTCTCTTGTGATGAGTTTAGATCTTATATAATCGATTCGAAAATAAGAGTGCATACTGATTGTAATGGATTAAAATAAATCCCTGAAAGAACTCACGTTAAGCCGAGAATGATCCGTTGGACTTTGTTTTTGCGAGAGTTTATATTGTAGATCATTCAGATAAGAGAACAATGGGTTAACCGACCAATGGATATTGAAGAGACAAGACCATAAGAAAGAGTATCATCAATTTACATACCATGAGGGACTATCCACGCTGAACAAAAAAATTTGTTTTGGTTTTAGCAATTTCTTGCGACCGACCATATTCAAAGGGAAGAAGAAGATGATCTAAAAGCTAAAAGGAGGAAAGCCATCAATTTAAATTTCATTATTACCAGATGAGTAAAGTTTCCCCAATCTTGTTTTTCTGTGTTTTAATTGCTGTTTTTCTGATTCCATTTGCATTTTTGAGTCCATTGCCAGTTTTTCGAAGCTGGTACAGGCGGGCAGTATGGCGACATCTGCCTGTACCAGTGCTCATTAAGCTTGCAATACCATCCTTTGGATTTGCCTTTTTTCTCTATAGAATGGTACGACCGGGTCGTATGGCCAGCTCTCACTATACGACAAGTCGTTAAATCCTCTGTGGTTTTCGTTCCATTTTCGTTTGTTACTTATTGTTGAAAATAAGAGGGGGTATATATTTACCAACGTAAGAAGGTCGATAACTACTAGTACAAGCGGACTATACGGTCCAACCCCACCCATACCGATTATTTGGGAGATTTTGTACGGACTCTAGTTGGTGCGAATTTTGGAACTATATTTTTATCCCAATTCTTTCCTATTTTGTTGGGATTCTCTTCTTGGCCACACCTTTTACTTCCAATACGAGTTTCCCCCTATTTGTAACCCTTCACAAGCCTTTCCAAAGGTCTTATTCCTTCTCATATCAATAGATCCAATCTCCTTTGCACTACCTAGTTCCAGGCAAAGGCAAACCTTTAGGCCTCATGGCTCCATGGGATATTTTCCAGACCTCCTCCATTGAGGATGATGACTGTGAAGTGCAAGGACTTAGCCCGAAGAACAAGGGGGACTCCTATGGCTCCGACGATGAGGAGTTCGAGACCTTCATGGATAAAATGATGAGAGGATGGAGGCAACCAGACTACCTTGCTATGGTGAGGCCTGAAGATGAATAGGAAGCAAGGAAGCCACATGTGAAATAGCATTTCACAATCCCTAGTGTTTTACGTGTTAGATAACATTACTACGTATATTTTAATTATGCATTGAGTTCTGAAGATAATTCTCCCCAAAAGAGCTCCTGGTCAAATTAAGCAAAAGAAGGATTTTATGCCGGATAATCCGCCCCAGGCTAGGCCAGAAAATCCGTCCTAGGCTAAATCAGCCAAGGATGTCACATCCCAAAATTTTCCAAATTTTGAAATGTGAAAAACTTAAATGAAATGAAGAACCAACCCTTTTGAAATTCAGAGGGAACAAAAAAATTGATGAAATCAAATACAATTCCTCCAAAAACACAAGCCAAATAAAATTATTTTGTTTGTGAAGTGGTGTGCATGTTTTCAAAATCTCAAAATCATGAAGCATGCATGTTTTCATTTAAAGCCTTAAGAGAAATATCATTTCTCTCAAAACCTTAAAACCCAAATTATTGCTCATCACTTAAGAACAACACAAGACCATGGATATATTCCATATTTAAAATATAAACAAACATTCCTAAGTGATCTATTATGATAAAGAACAAAATTATAAAACCTGGGAATTAGCTTCACCCTATTTGGATCTCTATATAAAAAGATATGGAATTTATAAGATATATGAAGAAAAATAAAGTCATGATGAGGCCATGAATAAATACATTTTTAAAAAAGAAACAAAAGTATTCTTAAATAAGTAAATATGGTAAATATTAAAATTATAATATGAAAGAAATTTGTTTGAACAATTTTGAAGGCCTAAAACGAAAGATATAGATTTTAGAGTAAAATCATTGAAGTATTAAAAATGTATGCCTATGTGCAATAATATACAAATGTTTGAATTATACAAACATTTACAAAATATCCTACTTTGTAAAGTACAATCACTAACTTTTATCCAAATATAAAGGGCTAGCCAAATTTGAATCAAATTGGAATACAAATCAAAAGAGAAAATATAAAATAGAAAAGAATAGTGGAAAAAATTAGATAGGGAGAGAAAAAGGCCGCAACAGCCCAACCCTAGCTCGCCCATGTCGTAGCTCACTCCGAACCGGCCCACCTAGCCCACCCTGCCTCATCTCCCTCTCGCAAAGAAAAACAAGAGAACAACCGCTGACGGTAGGGCACCACCTGCCAGGTCCGTCCCCAACCTCCCGCTAGCGGCGATAACGGCCAAAGCCAATCCGGCCAACGTGCCCCACCTCACCACCTTCTCATCCCCAGACCCCCTCTGCTTCAGCTCCCCGCCTTAGTGTCGTATTAAAACACCACCGTGTGGCTGTATTGATGACCCATTGAGCCACCGACGAGCCTCTTATCCTCTCCATCGCTCTCCTTGATATAAAAAGCATCGTAGGGCACCCACGCATCAACCTTCACTCGCTCCCCCACTCCTAACACAATCTCTATCCCTCTATAGCGAAATTCCTCGTTGGAGTTCATCTCCGCCGCCGTAGTCCGTGTATGATTCCGTTGCCGACAGGTCACTCCGCCGCCCCTTTTGGTCTTCTTCTCCTTCCCATCCTCTCATGCATCTGCTGAGGGTCTTGGTTCGTTCTTGTCAACACCCAGATTTTTAATCCTAGATGCCTGTTATGCCATACATCACAATCCCAGGATTACCATTTTTGCGAGACATAACAGATTGGATATCACAGTACATCATACATTACAAACCATAATAAGGTCTTACACAAATAAAGGATCTCATGGTCCAGTCTTAATACAATTAAGTAGCGGAATAAATAGCGTAGCTGTGGGCTCCATCTTCAGTGTCATAGGTAATGCGGACGATGAGAGATGATCCTAGTTGTCATAGCTGTCCTGCTGTCCTCCTTCAGGGTAGTCCTCCTCATAGTCTGGCCACGGGAATAGCCGGGGACAAAAGCCATGAGTACTCTTTAAGTACTCGCAAACTACCACTAACAAGTAAAATAATTCTAGTAGGAATGCTAAACTCTAAGTTTAGTTACAAAGCTAAGTTTGAAACCTAAGCTGAGTTCAGAAACAAAGAAAGATAAAATAAAGTTTGAAATCACCTAAGTGGGAACTTAGTTGTCATAGTCATAACTCTGTTGTGGCCAAGTCATGTCACAATTCATTTTGAAAACATCTGACACTGAAACAGTACGGCCACTCCAACTGTCCATAACCGCGGTCGCGGCTATTCGAATAGTTTGACACTCTGCAGAGGTGGTACACTTTCACCATAAAATTCGATACATCTGTCAGGGGTAACCCTGAATCATCATACTTAGTATGCAGATAATCAAACATAACCTTTCCTTTACACACTCTAGTATAAGCACCTCTCACATGAGCTTGGCCTCCTAGCCATGGCCATCTGCCATCCTGGGCACTGCATAGGTGGACAACATTGAGAGGTAGCCTCAGCTCAAACCTCTCCCACGAGGGAACTAATACTAATGCATATAAACTTCCGGCTAAGCCTTACCTAATTCAGGTATTGTGGTTGTACGGTAAAATTGGAATGGTATCGCATCCGAAACCAACCATCAGTTTTTAGAAAAGGGGTAAGGCTCATGCCTCAACATTTTCATCATCATAAACCATTTGTGTTTCTCAGCACATGTCAAAATATCTCAATAGAATGACTCATCATTCCAAGGTTTTCACAATTCATTTTCCCCAAGTATTCCCATCTAAAGTGATCATATTTTTGGTTTATCTCTAAACTACTAAGTTAAGAGTGTTCACTAATGTGGGGTGCTAAGATCAATCTCATGCCATAGAATGACATCTAATCTAACTAGATAGGCCAAGTTTTATACTCTTTATGCTATCTATAAACAAAGTAAAGAACTTTGATCAAATAAAAGAAGTAAAACTTGTAAGTAAAACTTGGGGTAGGTATAAGTCAACATGTATAACCAAACATGCCTAATGCATCTTGCTTGAATTAACTTGCATCTCGTGATGGCTTGCTAACTATAATAATTGCAAGTGTTAGCTTGCCTTGGTTGGTGAAGTGGTAGAAATTCTCTTCCTCCTCTTCTTGGTAGAACTCCTCCTCCTCGAAGACTTGTTCGGTACTATCGTCTATAAATACATACAGAATACAAAATCACCAAACAATACTTAACTAGTCTATTTAGCACACTAAGGCACACATTTGATGATCTAGTATCATTACAAACATCACAAGGTTTAATGACTAGTTTCATTCATTTTATTTGAGAAAAGTAATTTCTACTCATTGAAATTAACTAAGATTTAATATTCTCCAATTAAAATATGGGATCATGTGGACACATGTCATCACCACATATTCTCATATATGGGAATGTGATTTAAAGGTTGGGTCATATTTTTAATAAGTTTAAGTTTAATATTTAATGATTTAAAGTGACTAGAAATGCCTATATAGCATTATTTTGGTACTAGTCCAAATTCACTGCATGCAAATCTTAATATTATTACATATTCAGATAGCTATGGTTAAATGTGATTTTTGAGAGTTGGAATCAACTCAAAGTCTATTATGGTTGATTTTAGAAAAAATGTGTGAGTGTGAAAAAGTTTCTGTCTTGTTATTTTTTCTAGGAGAGATCTCTAACTCTAATTGATTTAAATCCAACGGGCTTGGATAGATATTTTCATTACCTTTCCAACAAAATTAGAATCACTCAATTTGGATTTGTAAAACTCCATGAATTGATTTTCAAACTAAAGGACATAATCTAGTTTAAGTCTAAAAAGAAAAAGATTCATTTGAATCTGCTGGGTTGCGCGGGAACACTAATGGGCCGGCCCAGTCTCACTCTGCGGCGCTGAGGACAGCTGACAGGGGGTCCCACATGTCAGTGGCTCTTTAAACGCGAAGCGGTATGGGGCAACGTGGACCGTAGGATTAGAACTAGGATATACAGCTCATGTTCATCGTCGACGACAAACACGTCGCAGGCGAGACAGAAACCTAGCAGCACTGTGGGGGTGCAGTGGGGGCATACCAGGGCTCCAGCTAGTGCAGCGATGGGGGCATTTGAATGAGGAGATGACGGCGGACTCAGGCGAGGCCGCGGCAGCTCCGAGGGTGGAAGAAATCTACGGGGGCGTCTCCTCCTCTGCTACGGCTATCTCCGGCGAAATTCCAGCGGCTGGCTGCTCGAGCGGCTCCGGCGAGAGGTGGGGAAGGACCAGTGGTGAGAGGGGATCTGGGTGGTGTGACGAAATGGTGTTGGGGAGGCTCCCTTATATAGGCTCGGCGAGGCGGCAGAGAAGCATGGGCGGAGCTCGTCTGTGACGACGGCACAGGGTGCTAGAGGCGTGGGCAAGGTAGGCGGACAGTGGGCGGTTCCCTGGCGGTCAGCTACAGCTTAATGGCGATGCTAGGGACGATGGATTGCGGTCAGGAGTGTTTGGCGCTCTGCGCGGCAAAGGTGGTGCTTGACGCGGTTCACGGCGGTTGTGGGTCGCGCGGCGGGGAAAGGGCGTGTCTGGCGGGGTGAGGTGGTCAAGGCGGAGTGGCGCGTGGGGGCTGTGGTCGAGGGGCGGCTTGTGGAGCTCTGTCAGGGACGGCACTCTGGTGTGCGTTGCGCATGGTGCAGAGGCGGTGGGCGCAAGCAATTGGAGGTGGTCCAGGGGCCGTCTGTGCTTGGGGAAGGGACCGTGGGCGGCGGTGCTACCACGCCTACCTCCCTGGAGCGGCGGAAGAGGGCGGGGTTGTCTGCTACAAGCTGCCCGTGCTCGACCGGCGGGCATGGCATCAGGGTGGCGCTGCACTGTGGCTAGGGACTAGGGAAGTGGCTAGTTTATGGCCTGGTTGGGGCTAGGGGAGACAAGGAAGGTTAATGGTGATTAAATGGCTCGACAAAATTTGATCAAAACAATATTAGTTAGGCAGGTTCGATTCTTCTCACAAGGTGTTCGACACAATGGCCGCAAGAATTCAACTTTTGGAATTTGAAATGAATTTTGGTGGAGTTGTTAGTCACATCCTTAAGTATCTGTGGTTGCTAGGATTTGTCAAATTGAATTCATTTGCATGGTTTTTGAAAAAGTGGGATCTAGGTACATACACTTGATTCCATTTTCAAATGTCTTTTAAATTTAGAGTTTGAAAGTTTTTGGAAGATCACAAAGTGGGCCTTGGTACACCTTTACTTGTACTATCAAGGGGTGCAAAGATTCACAATTGTTTCTGTTTGAAATTGAGTTCTAGGAACACCCAAAGTGACCTAGTTCATTAAAATGGCAAAAGTGATCGTTTCCATTATTAATTCTTTTTGATTTCTTTTTCTTTGGATTTTGCTTGGGAATGATCTAGATGATGTGGCATTCATCTTAGAGTCATTTTACAACCATTATAACAAACAATCATGGCAAATCAAAGCAATTCCAATTTAATGCAATACACACATGCATGCTTAATTATTTAATTGGGAAAAAGTTTTTGTGAACCCTAAATTGGGTGATTTGGATCTTGATAACTTGGCTTAAAGTTTTGGGATGTTACAAACCTTCCCCCCTTAAACAAAATATCGTCCTGAGATTTAAGAAACAAAACTAGGAACTAAAGAGATCTGGGAACTCAGTCATAATGTAATCTTCTCGCTCCCAAGTGGCTTCTTCTTCAATATGGTTGCTCCATTGGATCTTGAGAAATTTGATACTCCGGGTCCTGGTGGTTCTATAAGCTTCCTCCAAGATACGGATGGGCACTTCACGATATGTCAGATCCTTGTTGATATCAACAGCTCGGTGATTGATGTTCTTGAAAACTTTGGTCTTCTCGGGCACTTCTAGGCATTTGCGAAGTAACGAGATATGGAACACGTCATGGATGGCTGACATATCCTCTGGCAGCTCCAGTTGATACGATACTTCTCCTCGGTGATTCAGAATCTTGAAGGGTCCGATATATCTAGGGGCTAACTTTCCTTTTAGACTAAAACGTTGGGTTCCCTTCCATATAGAAACTCAAATGGGGCCATTTGCAAACTGGCTTGATAACTGTTGTTATATGAGAATCCTGCGAAAGGCAGGCAGTCTTCCCATTTTGATCCATACTCTAACACACAAGCTCTTAACATATCTTCTAATATTTGGTTGACTCTTTCAGTATGTCCATCGGTTTGCGGGTGATAAGCTGTGCTGAAATTCAACTTGGTTCCGAATCCTTCTTGGACTTTCTGCCAAAATCTCGAGGTAAATTGGGTTCCTCGATCCGACACAATGGTCTTGGGGGTTCCATGCAAACTGAGAATTCTAGCTATGTACAACTCTGCCAACTTTGAACCCTAGTAGGTTGTCTTGACAGGTATAAAATGGGCTACCTTGGACAGTCTATCAACGATGACCCTGATTCAGTCATTTCCCCTACTAGAAGTAGGCAAACAGGTGATAAAGTCCATTCTGACCGAATCCCATTTCCATTCCAGAATCTGCAGTGGTTGCAATAGTCCTGCGGGTCTATAATGTTCCGCTTTGACTCTCCGACAGATATCACACTTGGCGATGTAGCTTCTGATTTCTCTCTTCATCTTGTGCCACCAAAATTGCTCCTTTAAATCCTGATACATCTTCGTTCCTCTAGGGTTGATAGAATAAAGAGTATCATGAGCTTCTTGCATGATAACTTGCTTCAGCTCTGAATCTGCAGGCACACAGATACGTCCTTTGTACCATAGAACTCCTTCTTCGTCTTCGGTGAATCTAGGTACCTTTCCTGGACCAATACGACGCTTGATTTCATCGATACTTGCATTTCCCTTCTGGGCTTCCTTGATTTGGCTAATCAAAGTGGGTTGAAGTTCAATGCTAGCTAAAAATCCTTTGCTAACTAGCTCAGTTCTAAACTGCTCCAACTCCTCATGCAAACTTGGTTGCTTCTCCTTGATCATGGTGTTTAGCCTACACGGCAATCTGCTAAGGGCATCCGCCACCACATTGGATTTGCCGGGGTGATAGTGAATGTCAAGGTCATAATCCTTGATTAACTCTATCCATCTCCTTTGCCTCATATTCAGATCCTTCTGAGTGAAAATATACTTCAAGCTCTTGTGATCTGAGTAAATCTCATAGCGATTACCCATAAGGTAATGACGCCATGTCTTCAAAGCTAAAACGACAGCTGCTAACTCAAGATCATGGGTAGGATAGTTCTTCTCATGCTGCCTCAGTTGTCGAGACAGATATGCAATGAATTTTCCTTCTTGCATCAATACACATCCGAGACCAATCTTGGATGCATCACAATACACATCGAACGACTTCTTGATATCTGGCATGATCAATATTGGGGCTGAAATCAATCTCTTCTTGAGCTCTTGGAAACTTGCTTCACATTTGTCGGTCCATTCAAACTTCTTGTCCTTCTTCAACAATTGGGTCATGGGTCTTGCGATGCTCGAAAATCCTTCTACGAACTTGCGGTAATATCCCGCTAATCCGAGAAATGCACGGAGTTGGGTTTGGATGGTTGGGGCTTCCCATTCTTCGATATCTTTGATCTTGGCGGGATCAACAGTGACTCCTCTGGCAGACACAATATGTCCGAGGAATCCTACTTCCTTCAGCCAAAACTCACATTTGCTAAACTTGCCATACAACCGATGCTCTCTAAGGGTTTCAAGGATGATTCTCAGATGTTGCTCATGCTCTTCTTCTGACTTGGAGTAGATAAGGATATCGTCGATAAACACAACGACAAACTTATCTAGAAAATTCATAAAGATCTTATTCATGAGATTCATGAAATAAGGAGGGGCATTGGTTAATCCAAAAGACATGACCATATAATCGTATAATACATATCGGGTAGTAAAGGCGGTCTTTGGAATATCCATTGCACGAATCTTAAGTTGGTGATAACCAGTCCTAAGGTCGATCTTAGAGAACTCTCTGGCACTAGTCAACTGATCAAATAGATCCTCTATCTTGGGTAATGGGTACTTGTTTTTGATGGTGATGTCATTCAGCTTCCTGTAATCTGTGCACAAAAGGTTGCCTCCATCTTTCTTGTCGACGAACAGAACAGGCGATCTCCATGGCAACGCGCTTGGTGGAATCAAGCTTGTTGCCAACATAGCATCCAATTTCTTCAACTCTACTAACTCTGAGGGGTTCATGCTATAGGGTCTCTGAGCTATGGGTCCGGTTCCGGGGATTAGTTCAATAATGAACTCAATATCCCTATCCGGAGTCATACCGGGCAATTCATCTGGAAATATGTCGGGGTATTCACAGACTACTCTTACTTGGTCTATGGTGGGTAGGGCTAAACTCTTGTTGCACTTGAATTGACGGGGCAAGGTTTCAGATATATGCTCTACTGATACTCCAGAGCTACTGGTCATGGTGATGGCTTTCTTGGCACAGTCAATGAATCCTTTATGCTTTGACATCCAATCCATTCCTAGTACTACTTCCAAACCTTTGCTCCCAAGTACTATTAGATTGACATAAAAATCTATCCCATGTATTCTGATAGGTACATCTTTGCAATTTTTTCTAGCCTTTGTGGTTGAACCTGGTATTTGAACTATCATGACCTGCTTCAAGTTGGTTGGGTGAATCTTACTAGTGCATGCAAATTCTTCGGTGAAAAATGAGTGCGATGCTCCAGAATCAAACAACACTCTTGCTAAAACTGAGTTGACAGAAAACATACCCAGCACTACATCTGGGGCTTCTTGGGCTTCTTCGGCGTTCATGTGGAAGAGACGGCCGTTGCGATTGTGAGGGTTCCCTGGGGCGAATCTCCTTCTGGGCTGAACACGACGTTGTTGTTGACCTAGGGCATTCACATTGGCAATGGTGGCAATCTTCTTAGGACACTCATTGGAGTAGTGACCCTTCACTCCAGACTCAAAACAAGTAATCTAAGACTTGTCTTTTGCTGCCACGGGCACATCATTGCTTCCAGTTCTAGGTGCAGTGTTGTTGTTGTTGTGCTTGGGACGTGCACGGTTGAAATTGCTGGAGTTGCCGGGGTGGTTGTTGTTTCCTCCAGACTTCACATTTCCTCCGCTATGGTTGGGGTAGCTTGGGCGAGACATTGGGGGTCGATTGTTACGCGGGGCATATCCAGCAGACGGGTTGGGACGGTACTTCTGGTGACTGTTGGATCCAGCCTGGTGCATCATCCGACATTTGCGGTTGTCGTTTGCTTGATTAATCTTCCCTTCCATCTGAATGGCAGAGCCGACTAGCTCTTCGAGATCCTCGAAACGGATGTTGACGAGAACTGTCTACATCTCATCATGCAGTCTGTTCAGGAATCTCTCCTTCTTCTTGGCCTCCGTGTTGATCTCATTAGGTGCATACCTGGCGAGGGACAAGAATCTATCACGGTACTCCACTACAGTCATTCTGCCTTGCTTTAGCTCTCTGAATTCATCTCTCATTCGGGTGACTAAACCCTACGGCACATGGGTGCGGCTGAACTTGATTTTGAAGGCTTCCCATGTCATCACTTGACCATGGTTCATCATGCGGGTGTTGTTCCACCATGCTCTTGCATCTCCGGCCAGATAGTGGGTGGCAAAAAGAACTTTCTCGTTGGCATCCACTCCGGCGACTTCTAAGTTGTTCTCCATGGTCTGTAACCAATCATCAGCATCCAGTGGGTCTTCAGACTTGCTAAAGATTGGGGGATTGGTATTCTGGAAGTTTTTGAGTTTGGATCCATGATGATCCTAATTTCCATGGTTCTGATTGTTGTGAGCCATCTGGGCGATCTGCTGTAGGGTGGCTAGATTTGCTTGGCGCTCTTCCCTACTAGCTTCACGGTCTCCAATGAGTATCTACAGAATCTACAGCATTGGGTCCTGCGATGAGCTACTCCCTCCTTGGTTTCCACGAGTCATCTGAAGATTGAGATAGATAAAGGGGGTAAGAGGGAAAGTTCTAAGGTTCACGGTTTTGGTTTCAAAGCTAAAACTTTGAGTTTGACTCAGGTTTTGCAACTAACTTCTTTTCATTCATTCAAGAAAAGCACATGATACAAACACACACACACCACAACATCAAAGGAAAACAGATGGTTTTAAGAACCATTCTACAAGCTAAGATACAATGGGACCGATACTTCTCACTCCTACGATAGTTCTCTAGTGCATCTACTCATCATCTATGAAGTCGGAGTCATCATCGTCGGTGTAGAAGTCCATGGCATCATCCTCGAGATAGTCATCATCATTGATGAGGTATGAGTCCATATCCCCTTGGATGTCTTCACCTTCCTCTTCTTCTTTTGCTGCAATCTGAGCTTCTTGCTCCTTGATGGTCTTCTCGAGTTCGGCCACCTTCTTGCGAAGACGGTCGATGGCGCGATCCTTGTTTACGCATTGACGGCAAAGTGACTAACAATCCTTGACTAGCAGTGAGAAAGTCTGGGCCTTCTAGGCGGTAATGGCGAGGTTGTGGTTGGCGAACTCTCTAGCATTGTCCAATTCCTTCTGTCGGTCGTACAGTAGGAAGTCGAGGTTCTCCACTTGACGCTTCAACTCTGGGTGACTTGGCATCTCCAGGGGCATTCCCATAGAATCACGCCTTGCATAGTGAGCAAAGCGGGTTCCTTGGATCAAGTTGACATTCTATGTGCAAAGATGAGCGAGAGCTTCATGCATTGCCATGGCTAATCCATCTAGCCAGTTGTTCTCTCTCACGATGAACTGAATCCTCTCGGACATTGGGGCCTCTAACTTGCCTCGAAGATCAGCAACTACTAGCCATTGTAAGTCTCCTCCTAGGGGGTCCATTGAGTTGAGCTCCAAGAAATTCCGGATGCAGACGCTCCAAGTACTCAGGCATTGCATCTAGATCCCTCTCAAAGATCAGTTGGCCTCCGTTGCAAAACTGGTAGAATTTGCTGTACTGAACTTCCATCTATAAGAATCTAGGATGAGAAAGTTAGTGAAGTGATCAAGTGTGTCAAATTTTTATGTAATAATGCAAGAATTTGGAGGAACATGTATTTTTTTGAAAGAATCTCAAGGGTAAGAGGGGAAATAGAAGCTCGTGTCAACTCTTGGATTATTCATCCCAGATGCCTGTTATGCCATACATCGCAATCCCAGGATTACCATTTTTGCGAGACATAACAGATTGGATATCACAGTACATCATCCATTACAAACCATAATAAGGTCTTACACAAATAAAGGATCTCATGATCCAGTCTTAATACAATCAAGTAGCGGAATAAATAGCGTAGTGGTGGGCTCCATCGTCAGTGTCACAGGTAATGCTGATGATGGGAGATGATCCTAATTGTCGTAGCCATCCTGATGTCCTCCTTTAGGGTAGTCCTCCTCATAGTCTGGCCATGGGAATAGCCAGGGACAAAAGCCATGAGTACTCTTTAAGTACTCGCAAACTACCACTAAAAAGTAAGATAGTTCTAGTAGGAATGCTAAACTCTAAGTTTAGCTGCAAAACTAAGTTTGAAACCTAAGCTGAGTTCAGAAACAAAGAAAGATAAAATAAAGTTTGAAATCACCTAAGTGGGAACTTAGTTGTCATAGTCACAACTCTGTTGTGGTCAAGTCATGTCATAACTCATTTCATAAGTCATTTTGAAAACATCTGACAACGGAATAGTATGGCCACTCCAACTGTCCATAACCGCGGACGCGGCTATTCGAATAGTTTGACACTCTGTAGAGGTGGTACACTTTCACCACAAAATTTGATACATCTGTCAGGGGTAACCCTGAATCATCATACTTAGTTTGCAGATAATCAAACATAACCTTTCCTTTACACACTCTAGTATAAGCACCTCTCACATGAGCTTGGCCTCCCAGCCATGGCCATCTGCCATCCTGGGCACTGCATAGGTGGACAACATTGAGAGGTAGCCTCAGCTCAAACCTCTCCCACGAGGGAACTAATACTAATGCATATAAACTTCCGGCTAAGCCTTACCCAATTCAGGTATTGTGGTTGTACGGTAAAATTGGAATGGTATCGCATCCGAACCCAACCATCAGTTTTTATAAAAGGGCTAAGGCTCATGCCTCAACATTTTTATCATCATAAACCATTTGTGTTTCTCAACACATGTCAAAACATCTAAATAGAATGACTCATCATTCCAAGGTTTTCACAATTCATTTTCACCAAGTATTCACATCTAAAGTGATCATGTTTTTGGTTTAGCTCTAAATTAATAAGTTAAGAGTGTTCACTAATGTGGGATGCTAAGATCAATCTCATGCCATAGAATGACATCTAAGTCTAACTAGATAGGCCAAGTCTTATACTCTTTATGCTATCTATAAACAAAGTAAAGAACTTTGATAAAGTAAAAGAAGTAAAACTTGGGGTAGGTATAAGTCAACATGTATAACCAGGCATGCCTAATGCATCTTGCTTGAGTTAACTTGCATCTAGTGATGGCTTGCTAACTATAATACTTGCAAGTGTTAGCTTGCCTTGGTTGGTGAAGTGGTAGAAATTCTCTTCCTCCTCGTCTTGGTAGAACTTCTCCTCCTCGAAGACTTGTTCGGTACTATCGTCTATAAATACATACGGAATACACAATCACCAAACAATACTTAACTAGTCTATTTAGCACACTAAGGCACACATTTGATGATGTAGTATCATCACAAACATCACAAGGTTTAATGACTAGTTTCATTTATTTTATTTGAGAAAAGTAATTTCTACTCATTGAAATTAACTAAGATTTAATATTCTAAAATTAAAATATGGGATCATGTGGACACATGTCATCACCACATATTCTAATATATGGGAATGTGATTTAAAGGTTGGATCATATTTTTAATAAGTTTAAGTTTAATATTTAATGATTGAAAGTGACTAGAAATGCCTATATAGCATTATATTGGTACTAGTCCAAAGTCACTGCGTTCAAATCTTAATATTATTACCTATTCGGATAGGTATGGTTACAACTAGGATCTACGACTCACGTTCATCGTCGACGACGGACACGTCGCCAACGAGACGGAAACCTAGCGGCGCTGTGGGGGTGCAGTGGGGGCATACTAGGGCTCCAGCTAGTGCGGCGATGGGGCGTTTGAATGAGGAGACGACGGCAGACTCAAGCGAGGTCGCAGCAGCTCTGGGTGTGGACGAAATCGACCGGGGCATCTCCTCCTCTGCTGCGTCTATCTCCAGCGAAATTCTAGCGGCTGGCTGCTCGAGCGGCTCTGGAAAGAGGTGGGGAAGGACTAGTGGTGAGAGGGGAGCTGGGTGGTGTGACGAAATGGTGCTGGGGAGGCTCCCTTACATAGGCTCAGCGAGGTGGCAGAGAAGCATGGACAGAGCTCGTCGGTGACAAAGGCACAAGGTGCTAGAGGCGTGGGCAATGTAGGCGGACGGTGGGCAGTTCCCTGGTGCTCAGTTATGACTTAATGGTGATGCTAGGGACGGTGGATTGTGGTCGGAAGCGTCTGGCACTCAGCGCGGCAGAGGCGGTGCTCGACGCGGTTCACGGCGGCTGTGGGTCGCGCGGCAGGGAAAGGGCGTGTCTGGCGGGGTGAGGTGGTCAAGGCGGAGCGGCGCACGTGGGCTGTGGTCGAGGAGAGGCTTGTGGAGCTCTGTCGGGGACGGTGCTCTGGCGTGCCCTGTGCATGGTGCAGAGGTGGTGGTCGCGAGCAATTGGAGGTGGTCAGCGGCTGTCTGTGCTTGGGGAAGGGACCTTGGGCGGCGGTGCTACCACGCCTACCTCCCTGGAGCGGCGGAAGAGGGCAAGGCTGTCTGCTGCCAGCTACCCATGCTCGACCGACGGGCATGGCGTCAGGGTGGCATTTCATTGTGGCTAGGGACTAGGGAGTGGCTGGTTTATGGCCTGGTTGGGGCTAGGGGAGACAAGGAAGGTTAATGGTGATCAAATGGCTCGACAAAATTTGATCAAAACAGTATTAGTTAGGCAGGTTTGATTCTACTCACAAGGTGTTCGACACAATGGCCGCAAATATTCAACTTTTGAAATTTGAAATGAATTTTGGTGGAGTGGTTAGTCACATGCTTAAGTATCTGTGGTTGCTAGGATTTGTCAAATGAATTCATTTGCATGGTTTTTGAAAAAGTGGGATCTAGGTACATACACTTGATTCCATTTTCAAATGTCTTTTAAATTTAGAGTTTGAAAGTTTTTGGAAGATCACAAAGTAGGCCTTGGTACATCTTTACTTGTACTATCAAGTGGTGCAAAGATTCACAATTGTTTATGTTTGAAATTGAGTTCTAGGAACACCCAAAGTGACCTAGTTGATTAAAATGGCAAAAGTGACCATTTCCATTATTAATTCTTTTTTATTTATTTTTCTTTGGATTTTGCTTGGGAATGATCTAGATGATGTGGCATTCATCTTAGAGTCATTTTACAACCATTATAACAAACAATCATGGCAATTCAAAGCAATTCCTTTTTAATGCAACACACACATGCATGCTTAATTATTTAATTGGGAAAAAGGTTTTGTTAACCCTAAATTGGGTGATTTGGATCTTGATAACTTGGATTAAAGTTTTGGGATGTTACTGTTCTCTCCCACAGCATAGCATCGATGACCTGAGCACACCACCGTGTGGAGCTTCTCCGGCCACTGCTACGCGTTGCTCTAGCGAGCGAGCCGTGATGACAACCTCACCATCGGCCTTCCCTGAACACGCCGCTTATCGTTGCCGTCTCCACCGTCGAGGAGGACCACCGACGTGTCGCTGATGTCCACTTTTCGAGCGGCAGCTCCACTGTCCACGCCATCCACCACCATCATGTTCTTCTCCGGCGACCAAAGGTGAGCCGCTCGAGAACCTTTCATTCCCGTTCGTTTGATCTAGATCCAATGGCCTGAATTAAATCACTTACCTGAACCGGTATGGCCCAATCAGAGAACACGGCATCAGCACCTGCATGGTAGCTGCGTCAGCAGCAAGTCAGCGCTGCATCAGCTAGTTTAGCCTAGACAGCTGCATAGTCATCATTTCTATTTAAGAAATGTTTTGAAAAGGCACAGATTTGTAGCAACTTAGAAAATTCATAGGAAAAGATCAGGATATCCAGAAAATGCAAATTTGGTGTCTATGGATTCGCAAAAATGTGAAGAACGCATTTGTGCAATAAAATCTCACTTTTGAATAAAATAAATATTTAAATGATTTAAAAACTATTTAATGGTATTTTAATTAAAGAAAAAGATTTGTTTATCCAAAAATAAGAAATAAAATGTCCCTGCAATCCATGGAAAGAGTAGAACACAATTCCATAAATATATTTAGAGTTTGGCGTATTTTAAATTATGCAAATTTCAAATGGCATATTTAAGTAATTTTGTTATATCTTGAATTCCGTAATCCTTTTGAAAACATTTCCTCCTACAAAGTTGAACCTTCTAATCATGCCTATCAACCAGTACCATTGGAAAGATCTTTCAACCATGTTTATGATCATATTAAGTATTCCTTGGAATTTAGGCTCACTATCAATATATTTCTAAAAATGGAAATATACTCCTAAGTAATTCAACTACCCATTTTTTTCATTTTGCATCATGCATATATAAAATGCTCAGAATCAACTTGATAGTATTAAGATAATTTGTACAATAGAAATCAACACATTGCATACAAGAATACTTTCATGATTTCTATATTGTCTTTGTTTTGCATTTTTGAATGTTATGTTTGTGTGTGTATTTTATAGTATTATATTATTTGCGATAGATTTCACGAAGAGTGACGAGGATCTATATATAATTAAAGAATAAATTATCAAGGATATATATTATATCAGGAATAAATTATTGAGAAGATATTATTGGGTTTCTTCTATCCAATAAGGCAAGTTATACCATCCTTCATTTCCAACACATATGCTTTCGACATGCATGCTTTTGTTTATGAAATGGTAGTACACATTTGTAGGTTGTAGTAGTATTTTGACACAAGTTTATTTGCAAACCATAGTCTTTGCAAAATTATAGATATGATCCTAAGTAGTTGTAAACTCGGGTTACCCCCACACAAATATTCCCTTGATACCCTAGGTAAATTATTAATGTTTTGTGTGAAATACTATTGCTATTCTAAAAGGATTTGACACAAGGTTCCAAGCAAAAGAATTTTCTAATTTTTTTAGCTCGAGTTGAGAGAATATGTTTTACAAAATGTTTACAAAGAAAAAGGAAAATACAACTATTTTCATCTGGGCGGATTGGTATATTGGGAGCGTCTACAAGGGTTGCATCCAAGGAATGGATCTGCAGACCTAGGAATTGGTGGGGACCATAGCCCAGGTTCAAAGAGATCTTCCATGTTTCAGTTGAAGGAGCTTCTAGTATAGCAACATGCTATATGGGCTCTGGCTTAGTTGACCATGGAGGGAAACCCTTTCATCGGTACGGCCATTGGAGAGGGGTCTTCAGATCATAGTAGTGGGCGGATCAGGTACATGCATAGGGGTATTCTATGGAATACTTCGTCGCAATCCAGACTCGGAGTCACAACGATGAGAATGGATTGTGACATGTGGGGAAAGTGTATAACCTCTGCAGAGTGTATGACCTAATCGATTAGCGTTGCTCCGGGTTATGAGAAATTTGAGCAATTGAATACTAAATCCTCTGAAGGATTTCCTCTGTGTTCAAATTTTTTTCAAAACCCTATGTTCGTGAGATTCAGCGTAGGTGAAATTCAAAACCCTATGTCCGTGAGATTCGGCATAGGTGAACCCCTATAGCCGTGGATGCAGTATAGGTGGTGTTTTCAAACCCTATGTTCATACGATTTGTTCATAGGTGGGATTTTGGGGCACTCGGTAGGGTGCTATTTGTTAGGTTGAGAGATGGCATCTTGGTGGATTCCTCGTTTGCCACTTGACCCTATATTATTTTATCAGAGATTATAAAAGTAGGATGAAGAAATTTTTACCAACTTTTTACAAAATTGGCTTTACACAAATAAACCATATGGGCTCCACATAAAGCCTTATGCATGTAGAAATAGGCATAGGTGGTGTAACTTGCCAATACATTCAATCTATTGACCAACTTTGTTGCCTGCAACGTGTCATGTTGCAGGGTGGTCTGATGATGAGTGAGGATGACTAGGATTGTGGGCCTATAATAAACAAGCCCTATGTTATTGATGGTGCCCAAGATTACCGATTATGTTTCCACTATAAAGTGAGCCAACCACTATATGTTGTGCATCTTGTATTATGTAAACTATGGATTTATTAATGAGTAATAAAATGACATATGTTATATCTTGGTATTTCATTTTGTTATGATGTGTGCTAGCTATGATCCAGGGATAGCATTATAAACACAGATACTTTGAATCTTACCAAATCGGGTCGTTACAAAGGACCAGGCGTGTAACGCTTTGGGAGGGGGTGGACTATTTGCCAGATATTTAGCACTAGGACAGAGGATTTCCCAAGGCCAGATTATCTGGCCCATGATGCACCCGGATTATCTGCCCCTCCCAAGAATCAACTAAGTACCAAGTGTGCGTCATGTAGAAGGGGGCAGAGTCTCCCCTCCCGGATATTTGGTCAGGGCCGGAGCTTTTGCCCTGACCAGATAGTCCACCCCTCCCTAAGGGCCAGACTATCTAGCCCTGATACCTTCGATCCGGATTCACGGATGTAGTATAATAGTATTTTCCCTAGTAGACCTAGGTTTTATCGAACCTTGGGAAACAACGCTAAAAGGAATTAAAAAGGACACGTCTACAAGACATTGTTTTTTCATTTTACCGTCATTTACCAGACCAATCTAGTTTACTTTTATTGTGGGTTGATTCAATGCATGGAGATAGGCCAGGGTTGAAGATCCACCTGCAGGTGCACATCATATGGGATAAAAGATAATAATAAGTGTTGGGGATATACTTTCCGGGTATCCTCACTGTGCCTCACTAACCAGGGTGGCCCACTTCGACTTAGAGCTTTGCTTCACGGGCGGCCCAGTCAGGAAGAAGAGACAGAGTCCAGTCCGGCTACAGGAAGGCCCAGAAGACTAACTGACATAGGCCTGTAGTGTTACTTGTAGTTCTAGATGTACTCTGTAACCAACTCTTAGTCATAGCCGGATAGGTCTCTCCTATAAACCCTAGGAAGAATATCTATATAAGCTGTCCTAGGGTATGCCTTTAGGGCACACCACAATAGTCTACAATCTCAACTCACACAGGAGAAACCCTTGTAACCCATATTCCGGCTCTGCCGTATTACTAGATTGCTAGCAGGAGTTGGATCCGTCCAAAGCTAGCAGACTCAAACCTGGGTAAACTTGTGTGCTCACCGTCCCAGAACACCGTACATCTCACACCCCTCTCTTCCGCACGCCTCGAGGACCCCCTCATGGCGTACTTGTCATCAATCTAATGATAGTTGGCGCCCACTGTGGGGCAAGTGAGCTTCGGATCTACGTTCCAAGCGGAATCTGGAAGAATCTGAATCGGCGAGACCATCGCCGTCGGCCGCATCCTCTACGCCAGCGACGTCCCTCTCATCGTTCTCGATGAGACCTGGATTTCGGCTAGGGAGGCCGTGACTACCGACACCATCATGTCTTTTGGCGAGATCGATGTTTACATCGGTTTCGCTGAACCTGCCCCACCCACCCCAACGGTGATGATAGAGACAGAAGAAGCTTCTAGGTTCACTTTCTCCATGGAGGCGGTAGAGTTCTGGATCTCAGAAAACCCTAATCCCACCCAACCCGCACCTGTGGCAGAGATAGTGGAGAAAGCTGAGCCTGAAGCAGATCTTGCGGTGCAAGTCAAATCTGGAGTGGATCTGCCTAGCAAGGCCGAATCCCAGATCGATTTGTCCACCGAGGTTGAAATCCAGGAGGAGCAAAACAACAACTTTGGTTCCGGATTTTCCAAACCAGAACAGATCAACCCTTCCTGAGGCACACATTGAGGTGCATAATGCTGCAAGGCGCAAGCGTGGATGAGGTTCTCGAGACCATCAGGCGTTTCGAGGAAGCCCATGAGGAAAGCTGCAACTACCTTAGGATGCACACCTCGCACTTTGTTGGATATGTTGGATCCGGATCCGGCTCTGCCGATGCTGGAGACAACGAAGACTCGGTGCTGGAAGCGATCGGAACAAACACCGACTAACCGGCATCTTCGGATGATTCCATGACATCGACGGATTTCTGAAAGTTCTCCGTGGAATACGAAGAGTTTAACTCCAAAGCTGCAGAAGAAGGAGAATCCATGGATGAAGGATCCGGAGAAAACTCTCCCAATGCACAGTATGACATGGATCTCAGAGATAATCTCGACGTCCAGATGTCCAAAAGTACCGATCAGAGCTTGACACCGTAAAACGGACCCAAAGCCGTCTTTGCCACCAGTGCTGCCAAGAAGGCAAAGAAGAAGAACAAGAAGAACAAGACTCCGGCGAAAGATCCTCCAGCAGAGGAAGTGGTTGCCGAGGATTACAAAGAGGACTCAGATGGAGCTTTGATCCCAAACAATCCCAAAGAAGCTTCGGTGGATCGACACGTGGGTACTGCTGGTGCCCGTAAACTCATCGATGTTGCGTTAACTACACCTATCCTTACAGCTGCAGTTACTGCTGTAGAGTTGGAAGAAAGGGCTCAAGCCCTAGAAGCGCGTTGCCAAGTACTCCTAGAGGAAGCCAACAACATCGAGGAAGAGAAAAAAGTGCATAGCTACTGCGGAGAAGTTCATCTCTCTGCAGCATCAAAAGACCCGGAAACGCCACATGCGGGCCAACAAATTTCCGGAAGTCCACATGGTTATCTTTGAGGGGGACCTAGGGATACCTTGGCTCGATAGCAAGGGAGATCTGGTGTACCTAACACCAGTACAAAACATTGCCGTGGCTCGAGATATCCTGGCGAATAATCTAGGCCCAGATCAGATCCGATTGGGCATAAAACTGCGCACCAAGGGCCTGGAGCAATAGAAGGTCGTGAAATCCGGAAGCAGAAAACTGGTCTCTCAATCTGACCAATGTTGCACGGATCCGGCCTAGAATGATATTAGACCCCAACTGGTTCCAAAACAACATTACCGTTCCGACCGTCGGGAAGATAACTACTCAAGAACCGGATCTTCATGGCAACACCACAGAACCGCACGTGACTGGAGCAACATTGCATTAGCCACAGAGCAAGAAGCGATTGCTGCAACGACTCCAAGACACCCTCCCCAGCGAGAGTCGAACAATCGCCAGGGAAGATGACAAAGAGAAACACTAGGAGGAGGACCGTCAAAGGATGCCACCTCCTAGACATGCAAGCTGTCCGGCTGAACCCCATCGCGATGGGAATGACGAACGAAGGAACGAAGGATACCATGCCGAGTCAAGCCGGAGGAGGCCAGTGATTAGCCGGAAACAATCCACCTACACCACCCTCTCCGCCAAGCAGCCATCACAACATCTCTCAAGGAGGCCAAGGAGGGCGTCGTGGCAGAGGAGGTGGTGGCAGAAGCAGAAGTCTGGCTCCAAGGCACCGCAGCTATAGTGAACAACCAACACGGTGTTCCCTGTCACCAAGTGACGTGAGACACCGGATCAACTCTAACATAGAGGCACAACAAGACAAGTTGGATAATATTTACGTAGGCCCAAAATGCTTCGGACCGTGTATTCGACAAACAAACTTCCTGGAAGGAATTGCTATCTCAAGACACATCCAACCCTACGACGGTGTGGGCCGGCCAGACACTTGGCTCCAGTATTTTTTCCAGCCTTGCTGCATCGCCAAATGCAGAAATAGTTTGGTCGTGACCTGATATCTCCCACTTATGTTGCGGAGCACGGCACGATCATGGCTCAATGAACTTTTGGAGAATACCATCCACAACTGGTATGATATGCAAAGCGCGTTCTTTCGGAATTTCGAAGGCACATATCGGAGGCCCTGTACGGTAGGAGACCTACAGCGTTGCACCCAGAAAGCCGGAGAAACTTGCTGAGATTACCTCGGATGATGGATCGACACCAAGAACTCATGTGAAGGAGTAAATGATCAAACTGTGATTCAAGCTTTCATTGCAAGACTCCCAATTGGTTTACTACGCCACCGCTTGAAGTGCGACAAGGTCACTAATCTGGGACAGATGATAGAAATAGCAAGCAAGTATGCAGACGCAATGACAACACCGAGGGATTACTGAACGCCCTAGTTGTGCCATAGTCGGCAAAATAACCAAAGCAACATCAGAAGCGCAAGAATACCTCGGAAGAAAAACCCAACGTGCAAACAACAGTGGTTACTGCTACTTTCAGGTCTGGAGGATGAGGAGGGCGCGGTGGTGGCCGCAGACGCGGTCGTGGGACGTCAAGGGTCCAAGGTAGAGAGACCAGTAGCCTGGCAAAACCTACTCTTGGGACGATATTGCCAACAACCCGTGTGTGCATCACTTAGATGCCAACGGGGCTCATCTCACACAAACGCCGAGTGTCGTTTCAAAGATGACATCAAGAAAGACGATACCGCTGGCTACAGGGCTAAGCGGAAGAAGGGAAAAAAGAATCTCGAAAAAGAGAAAGAGACCAAGGAAGATTCCGACATGGAGTAGGCTGACCCTTCAAATGCCAAGTCGGATGGAAAGAAGAACTTCCCAATGAAGAAAGACACTTATGTCACTTTCCTTGGGTCTCAACCAGCTAAGGTCAAGAAGGTAGTTTTTCATGAGCTCAACGCAACGGTTCTGGCTATCCCACAATTCTTGGACTGGTCGTAAGTGGCAATCACCTTTGACCGTGCTGATCATCCGCCTAAGTTGCACAGGCGAGGAAAATATGCCTTAGTCGTCAATCCACTTATTGACGGCTATGGTTTATCCAAGACTCTCATGGACGGTGGTAGCAACATCAATATTCTATATGTCGAAACGCTGCGTCGGATGCGGATCTCGGAGACATAGCTGAATCACAGCTATGTGATCTTTCACGGAGGTTTCCTAGGAAGACAAGCAAATTCCCTGGGAGAGATCACTTTGGATGTTACCTTTGGAACTCCAAAGAACTATCAGATGGAAGCACTTCCCTTCGAAGTGGTCCCGTTCAAGGGCACCTACCATGCTATATTCGGACGGTCGTCTTACTAGGCTTTTATGGCTCGTCTGTGTTACATTTACAATATGATGAAAATTCCAGGTCCCAAAGGCATGATCACCATCAGGGGAGACCCGAAGAAGGCGCGAGAGTGCGAGGCCGGAAATCTTACCTTTGCTGAAGCCGTGCTGCACGGCCCGGAGTACTAGGAGATCAAGAAGACCATCGACCTGTCCAAGATGCCCATGACGAAGAAGGAGGTGACAAAGCCGACTCTGGAGTTCAAGGCATCGGAAGAGACGAAGACGATGCCATTGAAGGATGATGACCCCTCCAAGGTGACCTAGATAGGTGTAGGTTTAGATAGCGCATAGGAAAGCGTGCTCGTCAAGTTCCTCCAAGCAAATCAAGATATCTTCGCATGGCAGCCATCTGACATGACTGGAGTACCTAGGGAACTTGCCGAACACTCTCTAAATGTACACCCAAATGCTAAACCCGTCAAACATTCCTTATGAAGTTTCGGCGATGAAAAGCAAAAGGCAATAGCTAAGGAACTAGCCCGGCTCGAGTTAGCCGGATTCATGGAAGAGGTCATCCACACCGAGTGGTCGACCAATCCTGTAATGGTCCCTAAAAAGGACACAACTGATTTAAGGATGTGTGTTGATTATACTCCCTTGAAAAAGGCTTGTCCCAAAGATCCGTTCGCTCTGCCTAGAATTGATCAAGTTATTGATTCCACGGCAGGCTCAGAACTCCTATGTTTTCTCGATGCATATTTCGGCTATCACCAAATTCGGATGAAGGATTCAGACAAAGTCAAAACTTCATTCATAACCCCCTTAGGAACCTTCTGTTTCGTTACGATGCCTTTTGGGCTCAAGAAAGCAGGAGCTACGTACCTGGGCACTATACAGTGTTGCCTCCATGATCAAATCGCACGCTATGTACATGCATATGTGGACGACATTGCGGTGATGTCCAAAAAGAAGGAAACCTTAATTTCTGACTTAGAGGAAATGTTCGCCAATCTACGCAAGTACAACATAATGCTTAACTTGAAGAAATGTTTCTTTGGAATACCAGCCAGAAAATTGTTAGCTTTCATCGTGTCGCAAAGAGGCATAGAGGTGAACCGAGACAAAATTAAGGCTATACTCAATATTTCCAGGCCGACTCGCCTGAAGGACGTTCAAAGACTAACTGGTTGCATTGCTAAAGTCAGTCGGTTTGTAAGCCGGCTCGGTGAAAGAGCCGCACCACTCTACAAGCTCCTGAAAAGGACCAAAAAGTTCGTTTGGACTGACGAAGCTGAAGCTACACTACAATACCTAAAAGTAGTACTCTCATCTGCTCCTATCCTTGCAGCACCGGAAACTCGGGAAATGATGTTGCTTTACCTCGCTGCGACAAACAAGGTCATTAGTGTCGTCATGGTGGTGGAAATACCAGAGGAAAAACAGGAACACCTAGTGCAGCATCTGACTTACTACCTCAGTGAAGTCCTAACTGAGTCAAAGACGCGATATCCGCATTATCAAAAGCTGCCTTATGGTGTGTTTTTTGCATCCCGGAAGTTACGACATTATTTTCAGGAACATCCAATTACCGTGGTGAGCACAGCTCCCATAAGAGATATAATCAACAACAGTGATGCTACAGGACATGTCGCAAAATGGGGCATAAAGCTTTCAGCTTTCGACATTGAGTACAAACCTCACACAACAATCAAATCCCAAATCCTCGCTGACTTTGTCACTGATTGGACAGAGACAATGGAGAATATTACCCTCCTAGAGTCGGAATACTGGACCTTACATTTTGACGGGGCTAAAGCGCTCGGGGGCTTGATACGTTGCAAACGTATCCATAATTTTTGATGTTCCATGCTTGGTTTTATCTACTTTCTTATGTTTTGTTCCAACTTTGGAGTACTTTCATAGACTTTCTTGGACTAACCTATTACCAAGATGCCACAATGCCAGTTGCCTGTTTTCTGCTATTTTTGGTTCCAGGAAAGTCAGAAAATCAATATTCTCGGAATTGGACCGGACAAAAGCCAAAGTCGATATTTTACCAGAAGAATCACGGAGCCAGAAGACGAGACAGAGAGGGGCCAGGGGCCAGCCACACCATAGGGTGGCGCGGGTCCCCCTTGGTCGCGCCACCAGGTGGTGTGGGCCCCTCCGGCCTCCACCAACCTTGCCCTTTCACCTATATATTCCTCCTGATGCGAAAACCCTAAATAATCAAGCCTCCAGCCACGATCAGTTCCGCAGCGCCACCGCCACCGAAGAGGAGATTCGAGGGACAGAAAGTCTCTGTTCCGGCACCTTGCCGGGATGGGCAAGTGCCCTCGGAGCCATCTCCATCGATCTCCACCACCATCTCCATCACCATTGCTAATTACCATAATGAGGAGGGAGTAGTTATCTCTCGAGGCTAAGGTTCTACCAGTAGCTATTTGTTCATCTCTCTCTATATGCATGATCATATCGTGATCATGAGCTTTGTAATCAAGTAGATCTACCTTGCTACTCAAGTGCTTTAATAGATCTCTGCTCTCCCCATGTGTGTGAAAGTGACAGCGTGCACACCATGGTGGCACTTAGGCTAGAGATTACAAATACTTGTTATGAGTTATATTTGGAGTTGGATGTCTTTATGAAATTGTGGTTTTTGTTGGACTCATCTAATACTCAAGGTGACAGTGTGGGGTTTTCTAGATGGGAGAGATGAACTTTGAGGTGTGTTGTTATAGCCCTACCATGGATTAGAGTGTCCAACCGGAGAGTAGTTAAGAGTAGTATCATAAAGAGACGATATTTATATGAGAGTGTTCACTAGTGAAAGTATGATCCCTAGGCCTTGTTTCTAAGCATTGAAACACCATTTGCAATTAGATATGTTACATGTTTGCTTGCTTCCATCTTTATTTCAGTTTGCCTTTAGTCTTTTCCCACGTCAACCACACGCCAGCAATCTATTTTATGGCACCGTTACCACTTATAATTATCCATACCACTTGTATTTCACTATCTCTTCACCGAACTAGTGCACCTATACACCTGACAAGTGTATTGAGTGTGTTGGGGACACAAGAGACTTCTTGTATCTTGATTGCAGAGTTGCTTGAGAGGGGATACCTTTGACCACTTCCTCCCTGAGTTCGATAAACCTTGGGTGATCCACTTAAGGGAAAACTTGCTGTTGTTCTACAAACCTCTACACTTGGAGGCCCAACAACTGTCTACAAGAATAGAAGTGCGTAGACATCAAGCTATTTTCTGGCGCCGTTTCCGGGGAGGTAAGGTAAAAGGTATTCACACCGGAGGATTAAATAAGAAGAACCTCCCATGCCAAATGCCTATTTTCTGGCGCCGTTGCCGGGGAGGGAAGGTAAAAGGTACTCATATCCTCCGGTGTGAGTGCTCGAAGTTATTTCCTTTAGATTCTGCAATTTTGTCTTTTTGTTTCTTGTTTTCACTAGTTAGGCTTAATGCAAAACAACAACAAATTAGAGAGCTTTATAGTATTTATATTGAGTTAGGACATGAAGTGTTTGAAGAGAAAATTAAGAAACCTATGGAACTTTATTTGCATGCTAATAGCAATGTTGTTAGTATGAATTCTTTGGACACCATTATTGCTAATGCTATGGAAAAGTCTAAGCTTGGGGAAGCTAGTTTTTATGAAAATGATCTTTTTAGTTCCCCAGCTTTGGAAGATAGCTATTCTATTGCTTATGATGATACCAAACCTCCAATATATGATGATTATAATGATGAATATGATATTTTCAGTCCACTTACTATTGAGGAGAAAATTAATGACTACAATATGCTGCCTATATTTGATGATTATGGTGATGAAAATAATAATGATAGCTATTTTGTTGAATTTGCTCCCACCACAATTAATAAGAATGACTATGCTTATGTGGAGAGTAATAATGATTATATGCATGTGGCCATGATAAGAATGTTTTATGTGATAGTTATATTGTTAATTATATTCATGATGCTACTGAAAGTTATTATGAGAGAGGGAAACATGGTTTTATGCATCTCAATAATATTAAGTTTCCCCTCTTTATGTTGAAAGTCTTGAAGTTGCACTTGTTTTGCTTTACTATGCTTGTTTCTTTGTGCTTTCATGACTTGTTTCTTTACAAGATTCCTATGTATAGGAAGTGGGTTAGACTTAAATTTGTTTTGAATTTTCTTCTTGATGCTCTCTTTTACTTCAATTCATATTTCTTATGTGAGCATCTTTTCAAACTATCATGCCTAACTTAAAGGCGTTAATGAAAAGTACTTATTGGGAGATAACCCAAAAGTTTTAGTTCAGTCTTGGAAGTTATTACCTCTGTAATAACCGCTCCTTATCCTTTTTTTATTTGCTTTTTGTGACAAGAGTAACCTCTAATGTGAGAGAAGTAATGATTGGGAAAGTACTATCCCGAAATAGATTTCTGTGCTGCACCGTAAAAATTCTTGTAAAATCTCTGAACGTCTTTTTGAGGCATGAATTTTTGTGCTTATGCCCCAGGTTGTTATATAACTTTCGTTAGTTCAGCACTTTTTGATTTGAGCAATAGAAGGTCTTCGAAAAAATTCTTCTTTACCTGCTGGTCTGTTTTGACAGATTTCTGCCATTTTCTGCATTTGCTTCTTGTTGGTTCCTTTTTGAGTTCTTTTGGGGAATTGAGCTTTTTGAGGAAAGTGCTTCAGTATCTAGTGTTATAATGGAAGTTTATTGGTGTTGGAACTGAACCTTAAGACCTATTATCTTGAGTGCACTAATGTTGCTAATAAAGATTGTGTGAAGTTTTCTATGAAGGAAAATTTTCAGGTGTATGGAAGGAATGAGTAATGAGATGAAGGATGGACTAAAGCTCAAGCTTGGGGATGCCACGCATGTCACCCCAAGAAATATCCAAGAAGTACAAGTGTCAAAGCTTGGGGATGCCCAAGGCATCCCCTTCTTCATTAATAAAAATCTCAGGTTCTTCCAAACGTTTCATTTTTATTGTTTCATGCACAGTTGTGTTGTTCTTGGAGCATCTTCTTTTTAGTTTTTTGTTTGCTTGGTTTTCTTAGTTTGCTGAATAAATTGTTGGACCCCCTCTTTCATGCATTGGTATTCAAATAGTTTGGTTTGGATTGGAAAAGAGTAGGAAAGCTCATGCTTAAGTGGTAAAGAGAGCTTGTTTTTGACTGTGGTCTATGCTTTGTCATGCCATGCTCGATATTGTTTTGGCTTTATGCTTAGTATTCTTTGTTGTAGCATGACTTGTTATAAACAATTTAGATTGCTTAATGTGCCTTGGATGAATCATGCGTTGTTTTAGCATATTAAAGCATAGTATTGTGGTATTCTCCTTTGATGTTTTATTTGGGTTGACTTGGCGCATGCTCACACCATGTTATGACTATCCCTTTATTTAGTTTTCAACTTGTAGTATCACTTTATGCTTTGATTAATGATATTTTGTCGCTCTGCATGATTATGGCCATTATTGCTCTCTTAGTTTGTCACTCCCAGTCCTTTGCTAGCCTCCACAACCAAGTATGAGTTCCACTCATGCATCCAACTTCCTAAACTAAGTTATTCCAAAGAGTCCACCATACCTACCTACTATCTTATGCTATTCCAAGTATATTCATGCTTTTGTTTACCTTCCGAATTAAACTTGTTATGAGAAAAGTAGTGATTAAAGCTCTCACGAACTTGATGGCACACTTTACTTTTCTTGCCCTTAATAAACTTGAACAATTGTGTCGTCTATGTTGTATATGATTGCACTTACTTGTTGGGAATTAGCAGAACCATGCTTTCATGGGGAACGCTTTCAACATTGCACTTGGTACTTGTACCTAGTTGATATCATGCTCTTTTGTATATGGATGTCGTCGGTGTGAAATGAAAGGGGAGCTTGTAAGTCCATGGCGTTATGTATATGTGTTAGAGAAACACCTGGGCCGTTGGTCTAATCCATGCTGACATGGTGGAAACATGCAGCGTAACCATAATGAGCTGTCTATGAAGCATTCTTCTTATAAAAAAAGAGACCTATATTGAGAAAGAAAAAAAGAGAAAAAGAAAAAAAGAGATTATGAAAAGAGGAAAGAGAGAAAAAAGCACCATATTCCCATGGTAAATAAGAAGATTGCTGAGATGCTCATTGTCTGCTTGCCTTGTCATTTTGATATGGGGATTCTTCCGTATCATCGGGCAAGGGGTACCCCGTTGGCAGTTCTCTATGATACACATGTACTTACAATGACAAGAACTTACCGGTGACTAAACTTGAGTAGCATGAGGAGCGGCCCTCGTATTCAAGGGACATGAGATTTCTAACTTATACTTCGTCAAGCATATACACCATAGTTTGTTCACTTTAACCTTAATCACTTCAAGATGCTTATGATAGGGGCAATGAGAGCTGAAAGCTATAAGTACCATAATTTTTGGAAGCTCTTTATGAAACTTGAATCTCTGCTTCCTTCTATGAAGGCCTTTCTTCCACTTATATATTGAGTCTCCACCTTCTATCTTTATGCACCTACTTTGAGAGCATAGTGGCCATGCTTAGTTCTATGTGCATTGTCTCAAGACTTGTTGATTGATGCATAGCTTTGATATTGCTTGTTTTAAACTATTTGTATCTAGTCACTCTTATAAACTTTGAAGGTCTCCTATGCATTTATATTTGCTACTCTATGAGGGACAAGCTGAATACGACTATGCTATGTTTTCTTTATGTGAAACAAACAAACGTCTTGCAAAGCATTGTTATTCATGAATCTTTTGTTTGTGCATTTTCCTGTTGCAACATAGTTTCTTTGTCTTATTGCTAGAACTTTGTCTTTCATGTTATGATTGAAGTACTATGATCCCAGCTTTTCATGTGTTTACAAATACTTTGATCAAGTTTATGATGGTGCATGTCACCTAAAAAATTATTATTTCTTTTTATCACTTACCTACTCGAGGACGAGCAGGAGTTAAGCTTGGGGATGTTGATACGTTGCAAATGTATCCATAATTTTTGATGTTCCATGCTTGGTTTTATCTACTTTCTTATGTTTTGTTCCAACTTTGGAGTACTTTCCATAGACTTTCTTGGACTAACCTATTAACAAGATGCCACAGTGTCAGTTGCCTGTTTTCTGCTATTTTTGGTTCCAGGAAAGTCAGAAAATCAATATTCTCGGAATTGGACCGGACAAAAGCCAAAGTCGATATTTTACCGGAAGAATCACGGAGCCAGAAGACGAGACAGAGAGGGGCCAGGGGCCAGCCACACCATAGGGTGGCGCGGGTCCCCCTTGGCCGCGCCACCAGGTGGTGTGGGCCCCTCCAGCCTCCATCGACCTTGCCCTTTCGCCTATATATTCCCCCCGATGCGAAAACCCTAAATAATCAAGCCTCCAGCCATGAAAAGTTCCGCAACGCCGCCGCCACCGAAGAGGAGATTTGGGGGACAAAAAGTCTCTGTTCCGGCACCTTGCCGGGATGGGGAAGTGCCCCCGGAGCCATCTCCATCAATCTCCACCACCATCTCCATCACCATTGCTAATTCCCATGATGAGGAGGGAGTACTTCTCTCTCGAGGCTAAGGTTCTACCGGTAGCTATATGTTCATCTCTCTCTCTATGCATGATCATATTGTGATCATGAGCTTTGTAAGCAAGTAGATCTACCTTGCTACTCAAGTGCTTTAATAGATCTCTGCTATCCCCATGTGTGTGAAAGTGACAGCGTGCACACCATGGTGGCACTTAGGCTAGAGATTACAAATACTTGTTATGAGTTATATTTGGAGTTGGATGTCTTTATGAAATTGTGGTGTTTGTTGGACTCATCTAGTACTCAAGGTGACAGTGTGGGGTTTCTAGATGGGAAAGATGAACTTTGAGGTGTGTTGTTATAGCTCTACCATGGATTAGAGTGTCCAACCGGAGAGTAGTTAAGAGTAGTATCATAAAGAGACGATATTTATATGAGAGTGTTCACTAGTGAAAGTATGATCCCTAGGCCTTGTTTCTAAGCATTGAAACACCGTTTGCAATTAGATCTGTTACATGTTTGCTTGCTTCCATCTTTATTTCAGTTTGCCTTTAGTCTTTTCCCACGTCAACCACACGCTAGCAAGCTATTTTCTGGCACCGTTACCACTTATAATTATCCATACCACTTGTATTTCACTATCTCTTCGCTGAACTAGTGCAACTATACACCTGACAAGTGTATTGGGTGTGTTGGGGACACAAGAGACTTCTTGTATCTTGATTGCAGGGTTGCTTGAGAGGGGATACCTTTGACCACTTCCTCCCTGAGTTTGATAAACTATGGGTGATCCACTTAAGGGAAAACTTGCTGCTGGTCTACAAACCGCTGCACTTGAAGGCCCCACAACTGTGTACAAGAATAGAAGTGCGTAGACATCAAGGCTCGGGGCTGGCGTGGTGCTTAAGTCACCCCAAGGAGATAAACTTTTGTATGTGTTGCAGATCCACTTCACGATGACAAATAATATTGCCGAATATGAAGAACTGCTGCATGGAATCCAGATTGCTAAGGATATCAGCATCCAACATTTGATGTGTTACGGAGATTCGGATCTTGTTGCCCAAACAGTGTTGGATATCTGTAATGCAAATAAACACATGGCATCATATAGAGCTATCGTGGATGAACTATCTAAATCGTTCAAAGGGTTTGAGGTTCAACACATCCCTCTAACATAAAATGAGGAAGCAGATGCATTATCTCGAATAGCCTCTGCACGGAAAAAGGTCCCGGATGGCGCTTTTTAGAGCATCTCAAAGTTCCCTCTATAAAAGGAGTAGATGAGGAATATCCGACCAAATCCGACTCACCTTAGTGGCAGTTCTGGCTGTAATTCCTAGCTGGACCCAACCCTACCTTGATTTCTTGGTAGATGGCAAATTACCCGAAGACGAGGTTCTGAGCCGACAGATCGTCCGACGAGCAAAAACCTATACTATAATAAATAATGAGCTCTATAAGCGAAGTGTATCTGGGGTCTTTCAGCGCTGCGTATCTCCGGAAGGAGTGGAAATCTTACGAGAAATCCACGAAGGCAAATGCGGCCGTCATGCTGCAACCAAATCTTTAGTGGCAAAAGCTTTCGGACACGGATTTTCTGGCCTACAGCCAAGGCAGATGCCGAACGACTGGTCAAGACATCCAAAGGCTGCCAAAAGTATGCCAAACAAGCTCATGTTCCGGCTGATCAGCTACGAACCATACCTATAACATGGCCTTTTACGGTCTAGGGGCTTGACATGGTAGGACCGTTTAAACGGGCTCCAAGTGCTCATCTCTTAGTGATGGTGGATAAATTCACAAAGTGGATTGAGGCTAAACCCGTCACCAATTGTGATGGAGCAACAGCCAGAAGATTTGTCGAGGATGTTATGATCCGATACGGTTATCCACATAGCATTATCACGGACAACAGAAGTAACTTTTCTATGGGGGAGCTTGCCGAATTCTACGATGAGCAAAATATCTGGCTTGACATTGCATCAGTCGCACATCCACAGGCTAATGGACAAGTCGAAAGAGCAAATGGTTTAATCTTACAAGGCCTAAAACCAAGACTCGAAGCACCACTACAACGTGCTGCGGGGGCTTGGGCAGAGGAATTACCTTCTTTGGTATGGAGTTTATGAACAACTCCGAACAGGTCAACGGATACACACCTCTCTTCTTGGTCTATGGTGCAGAAGCAGTTCTTCCTAGTGATTTGATTCACACTTCTCCCCGAGTTGCTGCGTATATTGAAGAGGATGTCGAAATTTCTCGAGAAAATGATCTCGATTTAATCGAAGAAGTTCGCGTTGTTCCTGAGATGAGATCAACAGCCTATCAGCAGAAGTTATGCAAGTATCATAGCTAGAGAATCAGGAACCAGTCTTTCAATAAGGGCGATTTGGTTCTCCGGCTTGTGCAGAAAAGAAGGCACAAACTTTCCCCAGTATGGGAAGGGCCCTTTTTAGTTAGATGAGTATTGTACAATGGTTCTTACTATCTAACTGATATGCGGACAGTCAAAGAAAGACATGCCACTAAGGAAAGAAAGAGAGCTTGATGCAGTACAGACCCGGAAGAGTTAGATAGACTGTGGAATATTGCTCAGCTACGTCCCATTTATTCTTAAAATTTTCTTTCTTTGTAATCATATATGTGTACATGTTCAATGAGAAAGAAAGTATTGGTTGCCTCAATTTTTTCTGAGAAGTTTTATATTACCATCTTATTTCCGAATGATCATGTCACAGTCGAAAATTCCAGAATACTTGAAAGTACTTTATGCTCATGTTTGTTCTGGTTAAGATTTCCGATTCTAAAAATGCTACCTTCGGGTATAAATCTGAATTTTCTAGTTTGTACTTTGGTTATTTATCTTATTGCTGGATGCGGGCATTTTTCAAGTAGTGAATTATTGGTACTGGAAGTCGGCTTTGTTTCCGAGTTTAAACTGGTTTAGCAATTGAGCTCCGTTGCTCGGCAAAGTTTTCCATGTTGAAGGTTGGCCGGCTCACGAAAGGGACGAGGCGGAAAGCCAAAGAAACGATAAGTATATACACAAACATAAAGTGCTTACGTGAACATTTCAGGCACATAAAAGTAAAGCCAAAAGTGCTAAATACAAGTAGCAAATCTTAGCACTAGCGAAAGTATTACACTACTTATTTACAACCTGAATTGTTTCAGAATAACATAATGTTTTTTCTGATGCTCTACGATGCAGGGGAATAGGTAGGAGCTACCAGATCACTAGAGACATCGACCTTGCCTTGATATCTTTCCGAGACGTTCAAATCCAAAACAGGTTGTTCATCGTCGGAGACTTCAGCTGTTTCTTCGGCAGGCGGAGGAGGCGTCTCCACGCGAGTGAAGAAGGGAGTGTCGTAGCTGGTCAGATTAGCTACGTGACATCCATATCCGGCGTAGGAGTACATGATAGCATTGATGTTCTACTCTTGTCCGTCTTCATCCACTTTACAGTACCCTCTGGTTACTTGCCAGATTTCGATGTTCCCATGGTGGCTCATAACCATGGTGAGGGCGTTCTGTACTGCGGTCCGCGCATAGGACATGTTCCAGTCCTGGATGAGCTGGGGCATCTTGTTGGCCTTGTCTCGCACCTCAAAGCCGGACATTCGGTTCATGTCCGGAACCTTGAGTACTTTGCCAATATCCTCCAAAGATTGGTGGAAATCGTGAAGCAAATCGCTGACTTGTGTAAGCTGGCTGGTGTGAGACTCAGTGGAGGAATAATCCAGTAAGTTTAGAGGACCTGCGCATATAATGCAAAGGTTAGTAAATATATCCAAACTCCTAGAGTCGGAAAAGCAGAAAGTCAGAAAGTGGGAAACATACCAAAGATGACATCGTCAACTTTGGTCTTCTCTGCGCTAAGGCTCTGGAGTTTTGCCCGGAGTGCTTTGGAGATGTCCTTCTCTCCGAATAATGCATCATTGAGATCCGATATTTTCTTATCCTGGATCGTGATCTTGCAATCACGTTCTTCGGTGGCCACAGAAGAGGATTCGAGGACTTGAGCAATGCTCCGCTCGTGATCTGCCTTCAACTTGTTCAGCTCCCGACGTAAGTCAGTGTTCTCCACCTCCAGGGTCTTAAGATTCTCGGCCTCTTCAATCATGGCACATGATTGTTTGACCAGTGCTATAAGCAAAAGAACAACAGTTGAATAAATAATTTGATTATGAAAGAAAGAGCAAGGTTAAGGACTGAAATGTTTAACTTCAGCCTCATCCTTAGACACCTTTAACTAAGCATTTTCAAGACGGAGAGCTCTGATTTCTCTCTGCTTGTTGCAAATATTCTTCAATAATTCCTGGTTATATGAATTAAATTTCCGTAAGTAAGAATACCCAGAGTTGGAAGTCTACTAAAGACTCGGGTTAATATTTCTTGGGGGAGACACTAGTTCATTCTTTGGCATCCTATGAAAGCATAAATCCGGATTGTCTATTTAACTTCATGCTTGGGGGCTGGAGGAAAAGATATGAAATAAAGTTGGAATTCCGACTTACATGTTGTTCATGAGTAAGCTTTCTTAAGCTCATGTTCACCTCGGTGGTAACCTTCTCGGCGAGGGTCAGCGGGATTACTGGCGGTGGCGGAGCCACACCAGCTCTCGGCCTCTCGTCATGAAGACGGATTTGCTTGAGAAGCTCAGAGTACTTGACATCCTCTACTTCTTGTTCCTCCTCCTTGGCAGTGATGTTCCGGCTTTCCAAGAATTGCTGGGCTAGCCGTTGGATCTCCTCCGCAGATTTCTGAGTAATGCCAAGTATGGCAAGACCCGGATTGCTGAGGAGGTTTTCGGAAAAAACTTCTGACGAGGGATCATTACCCATTGAGGGTTCACCCTTATCAACTGCCAAGTCAGCCATGGTGACGTTGGTCTATGAACCAACGTTCGCGGGCTCAGAATGAAGAGATGGAGTAATCTTTGGCGTTGCATAAGGCTGTAGGGCAGGAGTCAGAGGCGTTGTGGCATGAGAAGTCAAGTTTAACTTTGACTGGCGCAGGGGCTTCGACGAGCCTCCTTTCCCCTTGCCCTTGGTGAGCTGTTTAACTCTGAGGAGGTAATAGAACAAAGATCGTTACACCTCAGAAAGAATTAAAGAAATACAATACAAAGACCTTGTGAGGAAAGTTACCTCTACACAATGGGCACTTCCTTTGTGCCGATGGAAACTGTCGGAGCCTTACGCTTTCGAGTAAGGGTATCCGGCAAAGGAACCAGTTCTCCATCATCCTGAGAGATATCAGGAGGATATCCCTCGAGAGGAGCAAGCTCCGACTCGGAGAGGTCAGCAAGCTAGAAGAAGAAACATCTCAGTACTGCGGAAGAAACAATAATGTATAGATGAACACATAATTTGAGTTATTGTTGGAAAACTTACTGGTATCAGGGGATTGTCGGCCATATGCATGTCCAAGGACAGATCAGAATCTTCCTCTCGACCCGCTCCTTGATCAACCATTTGATCTGGGACTCATAGTCTTTATCCGAATAGGACTTGGAGCAGATCCTGAGAGAGTCCGTCTTGCTCTTGGTGATGGAGTGCATAAGCCTATCACCATGATGTTTGAGAGGCTGAATCCGGCGTGCCAACTAGCAATGGACCAAGTCGAATCCTTTCAGACCCTTGTGCTTCATCAAATATTCCATCCGCCTCTTTGCAAGAAGAAGATCGTCAGTGAGAGCCGGAGCATCTACATCCCAGGATTCTTGGGGCGTGGCGGAACCATCAACAAAAGTCGGCAAAGCGGTAGCTTTGTCTGGAGCTGGTTTGTCCTTATGGTAAAAGAACATGGATGGCCACTTTTTAATCGACTCGCTAGCCTTAATCCTAGGATAGACTCGTTCTCTCTTAATAGAAAAGCTGAGCATACCAGTAATGTAAGGATTACCGGCGGTGATGGAATTTCTCCAGGTATGAAAGTAAAACCGGAAAATAAGAAGGCTCGGCCTAATGCCGAGATACCCCTCGCACAAAGAGGCATAAGCACTCATCTCTAAGAGAGAGTTCGGGGGAGATGGTGGATTTGAACTCCATAATAATCTATAACCTTAGAGAAGAAATATGAGGGTGGAAAGCTCAAACCTCTATCGAGGTGGGTGCTGAAATGCACCCGCTCGTCGGTGTTGGGGGTGGGGACGGTTTGTCCATGGCCGCTCCGCCAGTCACCAGCATGGAGGAGCCCTTCATTCTCAACGACGTGAAGCTTGGCGTCATCCAGGACGCAGGGGATCCAGACCCCGTTAAAACTCTCCTTCTCCGTTGTCGACGCCGTCGCTGTTGTCCCCGATGTGGCGGAAGATGAGGTCCCAGCCATCTTCTAGGCACCGGTGACCTAGGATGGGCGGCGCTGGAGGATTTTGGGGGAGGCAGAGGAGCTCTGTTCATGGGAATCATCGAGAGGAAGGAGGAGGCGCTAGTGCTGGTGAAGAGGAAATGGAGAAATCTCAACCCCTTATATCCTTCATCTGCGCCAAGATTCATTTAAAAGTCAACAGTAACCGTGACACGCATCGTGGAAGGAGCTAGGTAACCCCCACGCGATGATTATGCCACCTCAATCTCTGTGCACACATTAAAACGACACCTCGGTTCCACGAAAGGCGGACCCACCAACGGTCGTGCTGACGGGAATGTCTGTCAGTGACTTGACTTGACCTTGACTGGTGTCAGGTTACGTCAGAGGCCAAGTTCCGTCGTAGTTTGAATTTCAAGCTAGAAACCTGAATAACGTATTCATAGGTCCGACTCATTTTTGAGACCCAGATCCTATCCTTTATTTTGAAGTTTCAAGAACCCTTCAAGATTCTACAAGCCGAAGATCAAGCTAGACGATGATGAAATCCGACTCTAGATCTTGGAGGCTTCCGGTGGCTGCTGTTGGGGATATACTTTCCAGGTATCCTCATTGTGCCTCACTGACCAGGGTGGCCCACTTAGGGTTAGAGATTTGCTTCACGAGCAGCCCAGTCAAGGAGAAGAGACGGAGTCCAGGCCGGCTACGGGAAGGCCCAGAAGACTTACCAACATAGGCCTGTAGTGTTACTTGTAGTTCAGGATGTACTCTGTAACCGACTCTTAGTCGTAGCCGGATAGATCTCTCCTGTAAACCCTAGGCCGGACATCTATATAAGCCATCCTAGGGTATGCCTTTAGGGCACACCACAATAGTCTACAATCTCAACTCGCACAGGCAAAACCCTTGTAACCCATATTCCAGCTCTGACGTATTACTGGATTGCTAGTAGGAGTAGGATCCATCCAAAGCCGGTGGATTTGAACCTAGGTAAACTTGTGTGCTCACCGTCCCGGAACACCGTACATCTCACACCTCTCTCTTCCGCACGCCTCGAGGACCCCCTCATGGCGTACTTTTCATCAATCCAACGATAGTAAGCACAATCATATGTAACGTTTTAATAGAGATAATCTCTTGCAGGTAACACATCCTAATATACGAGAGCCTCTACGAGTAGCAGGAATAACAACAGTCTTTTGATCCAGCCGAGTGCACCACGAAGCCCCGGGCTACAAATGATTATTAAATGCAAATCACAGACCAAATACTGAAGAGGTGATGTTGCTGTAATCCTGAATGGGTCGCTAAGAAAAGACCATACCGCCCTTTTCTGTCATTGGGTTTCCTATGAGATCACTGCTAGCTAAGTATCTCACCTTAAGCATTTATCGATCTCAGGGATCTTGGGTACTTACAAGTCCAAAGATCGAGGCAAGAGACAAAGAAACAAAATATACAAATCCCTCTTTCAAATAATACACAATACTCCCATGGATTAGATGCATATAATTGCTGTGAGGTTTCTCCCCAACCCGCAGCCCGTGAGGACTACTCACACATAACAATAAGATCAAGGATAGTAAACATTCTGCAAAATACTTAGATTGTGATGAGGGGTAACCTTAGCAATGCCCATGGTTATGGACTTAGGGTTTCATGGAAAAGAGAATGTTGGGGATTTCATCGGCTGATTAGACAAACAAGGGAGTTGAAGTCGTCTGATTGCTTATGGCCAAGTCGATTACAGATCGCTCAAGGCTTTTTTCGGTTCCTCTCCGTTGGCTCCTCCCATTCTATATATAATAGGTTTTGAAGCTGTATACGGATAGGTTACAAGTTACAATTACAGATGTAATACAATGTTGATTCCTATTTTCTTATTTATCAAACTACGCCTTTAGTTGGATCCTTCCTGGGCCTTCTTCTTGGGCTTCGTGGACTGTGAGCCATTATGTAACCGGGGTAATTAATCATAAGAATCCGAGTAGTCATACCCATGTCAGTATCCCCCGAGACTCCATCCGAATCCTAGATTCGGGTTGAGTCTCAAAGATAGTTTTACCTCAAACAAAAGTTTTTCTCTTTGTTTAAATCATTGTAGGGATTTTGTACAACAGGCCTGATGCATCTGACGGATCAGAATCAGTTAATTGATCCAGGTCAAAAACACCATGAACCTACATCAAATTCAAGTCCTTAGGCTTGAACTTGGAGTTTGCTGGCGTAATTCAGTTCGGGTCGTTGAGGTCTTATCGAATACTGAATTCCAGTTCTATTATTTTTGGGTACCCAACACATCCGTCAGGATTTTTCATCGTATCATTGATATAGATAATTTACTGGCAGGGCACATTCATGTGCGATTACCAGGCCACACAGGATGACTCCTGGGGTCTTACCTTCATGTCATGGACATGACATTCAGACTTATTATCGCGTTAGGCGCGGTCTGAGATTTTTTTGAAATTTTATTGATTGCCTTGTTTGGATGTTGGAGTTGCTGAAGTTATCATCTTCTTATTTCCTTGGGTGATGTTTCATAAATGCTCCTGACGGGAGAAGACGTTTGAGGATACAGCCATGTAATACTCATAAGTTCATATCTTTCAAATCCACTGGAGTTTTTGTTTTATCGGGTGTGTTTTCAACACACGAGGATAATTTTTCTTCGGGTCATGTTGTGACTTTATATGTAGAATGAAGTTTTCCTATCTGGTGTGTGATAGCACTCCCGATGGGAGTAGCCCCCGAGGCTACAGTCGAATATTTGTATTCGATCGTAGGCTCATGTCTCTAGCCATCTGAGGAAAATTTCAACTTAGGTCTTCTTTTTATAGAATCATCATAACGTCTTTTTCGGGTGCGTGGCAGCACTTCCAATGGGAGTAACCCATGAGACTATGTTTGGATGCTTCCATCGGAACATAGGCTCGTGGTTGTGACTCGGTTTGTTTGTTTGGCCTGATATTGCCACAACTTATGCAAGCTTCAATATATTCTATTGATGGATCCCTCGAGTATAGAAATAAGAAGAACTAAAGCTGAGTTTAGAAGAACTTATTTGTTATTGTAAAGATGAAGGCAAAGGTACATGTTTTAGAATAATTGCCTTGTCGTTGGCCTTTTTAATGTAAATTGCAGGAAAATAAAAAATTCTAAGCATAGAAACGTTGCAATGCGCAACGTTGCATGCATTGGAGTACTTGACTCCTGTTTTCTTGTCTTGGAGCTGATATGCCCCGCCGGGGATTACTTCTGTAACAATGCAAGGCCCTTCCCATGGTGATTCCAGCTTTCGGTATCCATCTTGCTCGAGGCGAAGGACTAGGTCCCCTATGACGAAAGACCTAGGACGTAATCATCGGCTGTAGTAGTTGCGTAGATTCTGCTAATAGATGGTTGCTCTTTGTAAAGCAACGTCGCGAGCTTCGTCGAGTGTGGTAACATCATATTCAAGTGCTTCTTGGTATGCTTACTCATCATATACGGTGACTCGAGGAGACTCATGAGTTACTTCAACTGGAAGGACAACTTCCGCGCCATGGACTAGAAAGAAGGGTGTTTCTTGTGCTGAATTGTTTGGGGTAGGGCGTAGGCTCCATAGGACGGAGGGTAACTCATCTACCTAGGCTCCTTTAGCTCTGTTGAGTGGTTCCAATAGTATTTTCTTAATACCATTGGTGATGAGACCATTGGACTTTTCTACCTGCCTATTGGTTTGCGGGTGAGTAACTGAAGCGTAGCTTACTTTTATACCCATCTCCTTATAGTACTCCTTAAACTCGTTGGAGGTGAAGTTAGGTCCATTGTCGGTGATAATACTGTTTGGTACCCCGAATCGGAACACTATTGACTTGATAATATTCACAGCCGACGTTCGATCTTGACTAATGACGGGCATTGCTTCAATCCACTTTGTAAATTTGTCAACTTCTACTAGCAGAAAGACATGTCCTCCTGGCGAAGATTTATGAAGTTTACCCACCATATCAATCACCCACTGAGCGAATGGCCAAGCAAGAGGTATAGGGTTAAGTTATGCAACAGGTGCATTGGGTTTTGTTGCGAAACGTTGACATGCTTCACATGTTTTTACGATATCTTTTTGCATCTTGTACTGCTGTGAGCCAATAAAACCCTGCCCGAAAAGCTTTGGCTGCAATTTCTCGGCTGCTAGCGTGATGACCACACACTCCTTCATGTATATCCTTAAGGATAATCTTCCCTTCCTCGGGTGTAACGCATCTCCGTAGCACCCCTGAGATGCTTCATTTGTACAATTCTCCTTTAATGACTCTAAAAGCTTTGGATCGACATGTGATTCATCGTGCTTCTATCACCTCCTCGGAGAGTTCTCCTCTCATCATGTATGCTATGTACGTCTGCATCCACATGGGCTCTATTATCATGACTTCGTCGAGTTCTAGCTCTTCATCAAGGACTTCTTCTGTGCTTTTAGGTGTTGGCGCAACCCCCAAGTATTTTTGCGACTTGACCTTCTTTCGTGTTTTTGGCACTATGACTTCAAAGACCCTTTTGGCTTTGATGGAGCGTTTCATCACTTCTTCCCAAAAAAATCAGGTGGTACTAGTAAGCATAAGGATCTGATATTTGCCAAATTGTCAGCCTCGTCATTACTTGCCCTTCCTATGTGGGATTTAATTGTTTTGCATTTCTCGTATGTGATATCTTGAGGGGATAGCTCAATGCCCCATAGAGAGACGCGCTCTGTGGCTTCTGGATTGTTGAGAATATTGGAGAGAGGTGCTTCATTGACTACTATGATCGGGTGTTCCGAAAAATAGTGGCATACTTTGTGTGCTGCGATGAAAACTCCATAAGCTAGCTTCTGATAATGCGGATACCTTTGTTTGGATGGGGAGAGGACCTCACTTAGGAAATAAATAGGTCTTTGAACACCATGTTTTTCCCTTCTTCGGGTCGCTCCACGACCAAAGCTCTACTTACCACCTGATTAGTGGCAGCGATATAGAGTAGCAGGGGTTCTTTTTCCCATGGAGACACGACGACAGGGGATGTCGAAAGTGTTTTCTTGAGGTCGTCAAAAGCACGCCGCGCTTCGTCCGTCCATTCAAATTTGTCTGATTTGTTCATGAGGGCGTAAAACAGTAATGCTTTTTTGCCTAAGAGGACGATAAAACGGCTGAGTATCGTGACTCGCCGAGATAATTGTTGCATGCCTCTAAGATATGCTAGCTTTTTCATCGTGAGGATTGCCTGTATTTTCTCGGAATTGGCCTCTATTCCTCTTGTTGATACAAGGTATCCGAGGAGTTGTCCCGCAGGGACTCCAAAGGAGCACTTAGTCGGGTTGAGCTTGATGCAGTATTTCTCGAGGTTATCAAATGTTTCTCAGAGATCATTGATAAGGGTCAACTCTTGTTTTTTTGTAACTATGACGTCGTTGATATAAACATGTACATTTGTTTCGATTTGGCTTCCTAGGAAATTTTAAAAGCATCATCTGCTGATATGTTGCACCCGCATTTTTGAGTCCGAAGGGCATTGTTGTGTAGCAGAAAACACCATAAGGTGTGATAAATGCAGTTTTATCCTGGTCTTCCTCCTTCATATGAATCTGGTTGTATCTTGAGTATGCATCTAGAAAGGAAAGATGTTCGCACCCCGCAGTTGCATCGATTATTTGATCGATTCGTGGTAGTGGGAAGTGATCCTTTGGACAATGTTTGTTTAGCACGGTGTAGTCGATGCACATACGTAGCTCCTTTGTGTTTTTCTTCAGGACGCATACTAGATTGGCGGCCCACTCTGCTTTCTTAAGTTCTTTGATTAATTTGGCCTCTGTTAGGCGATGGAGTTCTTTTCCAATGGCTTGTGTTTTCGTTCTGCGAAACGATGAAGTGACTGTTTTACTGGCTTAGCATCAGGGTTCAAGGTAAGTGCATGCTCAGCGAGTTCCCTGGGGATTCCTGGCATGTTAGCTGGCAACCATGCAGAAATCTCCTAGCACTCACGGAGTAACTCGATGAGCGTGCTTTCCTATGCAAGATCAAGGTTGGAGGCCACAAAGGTTGTCCTTTTCAGATCCGTAGGGTGCACCTGGACTTCTCGTGTATCCTTTGTGGTGTCGAAAGTTGGGTCGGGGTTAACCCATGATGTAGTCAGGGGTTCTGTTTCTGTTGAGATATTGAGCTGCTTGAATTCTGCTCCCATCCCGAAGGATTCAGAGATTTTATTGAATTCCTGATCACAATTGTCGGATCAAGTGAAGTTACCTCTTATAGTTACGGTTCCTCCTGATGCTGACATTTTCATTACCAGATATGCATAGTGCGGCACATGCATGAACTGTGCGAAGGATGGGCGTCCCAGGATCGCATGGTACTATGATGGACAGTCCATGACTTCGAATTTGAGCTTCTCATGCCTAAAAAAACATCAAGATAAATTTGACATAAAGGGATTTCAGCTTTACCTAGGACAATGTCGTTGAAGGATGTGTCTGTTGGCAACAAGTTTGTCAAGGAAAAGTTCATTGCCCGTAGGGTTTTGCGTAGATTAAGGTTATACTTCTTCTGGCATCCATGAAAACCTTGCTCATATCGAATATGCTGATTTGTGCCTCTGCTATTAGAGCTGACTGTCCTTGTCGTGGGACCTGAAGTGGGTGGTCAGCTCTAATGAATGTAATTTCTTGCTAGGGCTAGTGGAGATACTCGGGTGTAGGTGGTGGTGTTGTTACTGCCATGTTGACTTATTGAGTGATCAATTTCTTGATCATGTTTGATAGGTACCCTTTTTGAAATCAAATATTCTTACAATGGTCGCCGAATCGCAAGGAGATCTCAAGTACAAAGTAATGGCTATGGCTAATAGAGGGTATGGAAGATGGAAGGGATGAACTATGGTGTTGATCTCCTTTGGTGGTGTTGTGATGCAATTTGAGAATGGCGGCCTTCTGCGCGGCGACAACATGGTACGGGTAGACGGTACGGGCGGACCCTACCCGTACCAGTTGTCATTACAGCTATAGACGCCTAGCAATTGCTCCAGAATTACTTGGTCGTGTGGACTTCCTCAAAATCTTCATTATGACTCCTGATTTTGCATTAAAAAGTGTGATTTCCTGCACAACACAAATCAAAGCAATGGTTTACATATCTTTGCAATTATTAGTCATTAGTGGCAATGCTAGAGAGTTTCTTGTCAATTGCTTGACTGAAAACAATGTTTAAATGCAGGAAAAGATGGCTATTTTTAGAGCCATCAACCTTCCCAAAGCTCAAACCTTGATCGACCTCAAGCAAGAAGAAAAAAAAGAACTATAAGGAATTTAGGGTGAAACAACGAGAATATTAATTCACTTACGGTTGGCAGTCATATGCGTCCAGCACTTCATCCATTTGAAAGGCTTATCAAAGTTAGAGAGATGACAAGCATACTATACAAGCTTTGGAAAATCAAGACAATCAAAGTAGAGTTTAATATAAGTATAAATAACTAGAAGTGTAACAATCAATCCAATTCTTCTAGTTAACTCTCAGCTTTCCAAGGAACACTAGTACGGTATAATAGCAAAATTGAGTAAGAGAGTTCATGTCCTGATTAGCATAACAGTGAAGTGGCTTATTGACATCCACATCGGCAAATCAAGGCTATCAAAACACTTATATTCCAATCACTAACTTTCAAGAAAATTCATAAAGAAGTAATGACACCATGCCAAGGACTTGTTATGTGGATCTTCATATATATATATTTTTTTCTTCCTTCTTTCAAGGATCATTGAATGATTATTTTGAATGGTTTGCACAACATTTGAGAGTACCAACACTTCCATTACGGTGACATTTATGCCACCCATGTCATCAACTCATAGCAGGAATCAAGGGTTGTACCATAGATCGTTCGTAGGCCAGCAGAGTTGTTGGCAACCAAAGGTGTGCATGAGAAACATAGAACTCTTTAAATAGTATCACGGTTTGGTCCACAAGGTTAGCTTTAGCATGCATCTAAATTACTGCTAGACTTCATTTCAATCAAACAACTCCTTTCAAGAGTATCGTCAAGTCTATCAAAATGTCTATGGAGTTAAGTATCTTCAAGGGTAAACCCTCAAGACAATCATTCATCAAACAAGTCATAAATTTCAGACTTTTTCTTGTTGTACTTGGTTGGCAATATTATTTCCAAGGTAAGACTCGGTTAGCTAAAAGAACTAGAGCAAAATCTTTCACAACTAATCATTCATACCAATAAAAAGCTTTACTCTAACAATTTTGAATTACTCCCACTAGCATGGCATCTTAGCAAATCAACCAACTAAAATAAACAACTCAAACTTAAAAACTAGGAGACATAGGACATACCTCTCAAGAGTGACTTCATAATCCTCTTCCTTATAGGGATGTGTTCCTTCGAAACTCAAGTGAAATCACTCCCATAATAAAATTAAAGCAAAAAAGCAAAGTGCGTATCCACTTTTACAAAAAAAGGAAAAAGGGAAAAATATGTTTGCATTTTTGAGGATAGCGATTAGAGGATAGAAAAGAACTTGTGACCAAGAAAGGAACTAAGAAAATAAAAAGAAATGAAAAACAACTGAAAAACAAAAGCAAACAAAAAAACGAAAGAAAACGAAAAACAAAAGAAAAGAAAAGTGTTGGAACAAACCAACACGAGTGTTTCAAAGATCGCAAGGAGTTGGAGTACAACCTCATTACTATACAAATAAAATTGCCTGAACATATCCCCAAACTCAGGCACTAGCAAGACCTTTTTTTGCTCATTGTGGTGGTGGTGGATAATCTCCCACATCCGATTGGTTGCTCTAATCATGGAACTGAGTGGTGAGGTTGGCAGTAGCACCTCGAAGGTTGATGGAGAGGTTGTTCATATTTTGGATATTTACTTGGAGAGCATAAATATCTTCATAGGTGGTGTAGTAGTTTCATGGCTGCCCATCTTGTTCGGGTCCTTCTTGTTCTACTTCTTCATCTTCCCCTTCCTCTCCCATGGGTACTTCTTGTTGGGGTAGACTTCCCTCAACCTGCGCATCATAACACAAACGTCCCTCATCGATAGAGAATAGACCATTAGGCAAAGGAGCTGGGATCAAGTGATCTCTCCCAGGTATATCAAGAAAGTATCTACCATTAGTTCTAGAAATCATACCACAAGCTCTCAGAGTAGAAAAACCAAGATGGTGACTTCCTGCCAACGGTTGGATATTACCTAGGTTGACTTGACGTGCACGTGCAAGAATGGTTATGACTCCTCCGCATATGGGACCTCGAGAATGTAGATCTTGATACTTAAGGTAAAACAAAAGAAGGGCGCCCAAATTTGACATTAAGTTATAGTTAGGAATATCAGCTTTAGCAAGGATCATCGTATCCTCCTCATTGACTCTAGTAAACTCACCACGTGCCTGCAAGGTGTTAGCAATAACATAAAACAAGTAACAAAAATCAGGATGATCAATTTGGTTTCCCTTGGGTGTGTTTTCACGAATTCTCATTCTATTAAAGTACTCCCAAGGTGCTAGATTTAGAACAAAGGTGGTGGAGCGTATCTCGGTGGTGGTGTTGGAAAACCCAAAGTAGTGAGCCCATTGGTCGAGTGTCAAGGAGTACTCACAATTTATAAGATGGAAGTTGATGCGATCAACTCCAGGCATTTTCTCCTCAAAACAATAGTGAGAGCACATCAAATGTGTCAAGGTGCTAATAAACTCAAGAGTCAAGCAGCGGTATGTGGCAACATTCTGAAAGACAAAGTCATACAAACCAACATTGTTGCAAAGTAAATTGAAATCGGTACGAATGCCAAGTTGGTTCAGCATATAGGGACACACCCACTTGGTGGACTTGATTTCTCAGAGCTTGAGACGGTTGAAACAGTTCAGCTGAAACTCCTCGGTGAACTTAATACCAAGTGACTCGGCGGTCAGCGTGTCAACAGGTGGTGCGGCTTGTTCCACGGCCATCACACGTATACGTATCCTCGTGTTCATATAAAATAAAACAAATAAAAATGCTAATAAAAAATTAGTCTGATAAAAATATAGCATCAATAATCCTCTACACTTACTACAAAAGAAACTCGTCTAAAAACAAAACTAAGCATGCTCAATATCAAGATTAGCTCAAGAACAAGACCTAAGTCTAGATTGATAATGGTGAAAGATTGAGCAGAGCTTTGATGCAAATAAGTTGGGGATTAGAGGGAAACATACCTTAGATCGATTGGGCGAGAGGAATCAAAGAAATATTAAGTAAAATTGAAGATCCAATGGAGGTGGTTTGGAGTTTGGAGGTAGAAGAAAGATAATTTTTTGTGTTTTGGAAACTAGGGATACCTCTTCTTGGGATGATACGATGGCCGAGTACGTGGTACGGGCGGGCGCTACAGTCGGAGCCCGCCCGTACCAAGTGCATACCTTGGGGTCGAAGGACTCCTTCCGCGGTGCACTTGGTACTGGCACATGGTACGGTCGTGCGGGCTCGTACTACTGACGTTATGCATGTAGTATATTTTCTTGAAAACTGATGCTTTGCTCGAGGGTACGGTACGGGCGGGCGGTACGACCGCCTCCGGTCATACCAGTGGTCATTACGGCCACTGAGTCCTATTGCAAAAATCAATATTTCTATTTTCTAGAGCCTCGATGTGGTGCGGGCGCACGGTACGGGGCATTCGGTCGTACCAGTGGTCGTTAAGCGGCTAGTAAGTTACAAAAATTATAGAATTTGGTTAGTATCTTTATGCGCCTTTACACATCTTAGCAAATGACAAAATAACAACAAATAGACTTCATAAAAATCAGCAATATCTTTTAGGCCATGTGTTAGTAACTAAAAGATCGAGGATTAACTTATTTCTCCTCCTCTCTCCAAAGGACTTCTTGAACACTCTTTATTAAGAACAAAATGAAACAAAACCAAAACTAACACACTAGTAAAAACTTTTATTTCACATGGGTTGCCTCCCATGAAGTGCTTCTAATTAAGGTCAATTAGCTTGACCCAGATGGTGATCATTTATGTTTGGTGAGTGGAACACCCACTCCAAAGTACTCCCTCTGTTTCAAAATATAAGATGTTTTAGCTTTGTGAAAGGAGTGTATCTAGACTCCTTTTAGTGTGTAGGTTCATTTACATTTGGAGCAAACCCGTACACTAAAAGGGGTCTAGATACACTCATTTCACAAAGCTAAAACATCTTATATTTTGAAATGGGGAGTAATTGGCTTTTAGTGTAATTATACCATCATCATCACTATTAGGTTGGCCTTCTTATTCCTAGAGAAGTGGACTATACAAGGGTCTCTAGACAATAGTCCTATTCTCACATTCCCTTCATGTAGATTGATTAAAGCTTTAATATAGTTCTTAGGAATGGCCTACCTAGAATTATAGGTGCTATGGGATCTTTAGGCATGTCTACTATAACAACATCAATAAGAGAGGGACTTCCTTTAATTTCAACAACTATGTTTTCTTTTATCCCAACAACTTGTTTATAAGTTAAATCAGCAAGATGGAGTCTCAATTCAGTGCTTGCAAAAGGCCCCAAGTTTAACTTGTCAAATAGATTTTTGGAAATTGTTGAGACTCTTGCACCAAGATCACAAAGTGCAGATATCTCATTAACACCAATTTTAATTTTAATAGTGGGTTAATATATCATCTAGCTTAGTAGGAAACTTATCAGCTAGTCTTTTATACTCCATTTCTAAATCTCGAACTTTAGATGCTTGTTGAATAAATTGTTGGTACATAGCATCATTACCTTGTTCTAGACCGGGATTCTATACGGTGATCATGTTTAATACATTTTCCATGGTGTATTCAGGTGTTGGCGCGTTGCTATAGTCTAGATCTTTAGGCTTCTCTTCATTCATTTCCACCCTCATCATCTTGACGTCTTCTACTAGATTTGGCTCGGGCTTTCCAGCAAACTTTGCTAGTATGAGAGCTTGGCTCTTAGCTACCTTGCCCAATTGAGCCTCTATGGTCTTTGTCCATTCATTTAGACCCTACACATCATTTCTAATTGCAACGACTTGGTTACATAATTTACCTATACTACTCTCATGGTTCTCCGTGATTTTAATAAGCATATTATTTTGCTCGGTATGAGCTTGCATAAAGGTTCTAACAGTTTGTTCAAATGAGAGATTGTCATGATTTTCTCCATTATGATTATCATAATTATTATAAGGAGCTCCTGTAGGATTAGAATAATATTTTTGAACATTATAAGCAAAAATTTGGTTCTTCCAAGCAGGATTATAAGGGGTGCGAGCTATAAAATTAACATCGGTAGCAATAACATTAACTTGGGTATCTTACTTACCCTTTACTATATTGAGTAACTCATCTACCTTAGAAGTAAGCTCTACATTGTTTACCTCGGTGATTGAATTCACCCTTTTTGCGGTTCTTTCCACATGCCATTGGGCATGGTTGTTTTGCATATCATCAAGTAATTTCTTTGCAACACTCACTTGCTTTCCCATGATTGTTCCTCCTGCTACAGTATCTAGCATAGACTTAGACATTGGGTTAAGGCCATTATAAAATAAATGCAGTATAAGTTCTTCCATCCCATGACTAGGACAGTTCATTACAGCTTCTTCCATACTTTCCCATGCAAGTGCTTATGGCACGCGATCTTCTGGTCTAAAGCTTGTATTGTTGGATCTTAGCTTCATAGTCTTAGCTGGGGAAAATTTAGTCATAAAAAGGTTAGTGCATTCCTCCCAAGATTTAATAGTGCCCTTAGGTAGAGCTAGCAACCAGTCCTTAGCCTTTCCTCTTAGAGAGAAAGGAAACGAATGTAATTTAACAGCATCTGGATCTACATCCTTAATACGCATCATGTTGCAAATTTCAATAAAAGTATTTAAGTGTAAACCTGAATCCTCAGAGGATGAGCCCCCAAATTGGTTTTAATGAACCAAAATTAAAAAGTTTAGGCTTAATTTAATATGCTTCCACACCAACAGCGGGCTGAGTAATAGGTGCACGAATAAAATCATCAGTGATAGTAACATACTCCCCCAGTCTCTTTTGAGCAATGGATCTTATATTTTTGGTAGTTTTAAAGTAAAGGAAACAAATAACAAGTAACTAATTTTTTTGGTTTTCAAATGGATAACAAGAAAGTAAACTAATAACAAGAAATAAACTACAAACAAATAATATAACTAAAAACAAGGTCTCTAGTGACCTCACCAGGATAGCGAAATTGCTTCCCCAGCAACGGCGCCAGAAAAAGGGTTAATACCTTCGATCCAGATTCACAGATGTAGTATAATAGTATTTTCCCTAGTAGACCTAGGTTTAACCAAACCTTGGGAAACAACACTAAAAGGAATTAAAAAGAACATGTCTACAAGACTTTATGACGAGGGGTAACCTCGGCAATGCCCATGGGTATGTATTTAGGGTTTCTAGGAAAAGAGAACACTGGGGATTTTGTCGGCTGATCAGACAAACAAGGGAGTCGAAGTCATCTAATTGTTTATGGTAAAATAAATTACTGATTGCTCAAGGTTTTTTTGGTACCTCTCTATTGGCTCCTCCCAGCCTATATATAATAGGCTAGGTCCCAAAGTTGTATGCGGATAGGTTACTGACTGATTACAAAAGTGGTACAAAGTCGGGTTCTATTTCCAAACTATATCTTCCGTCGGATGCTTTCTGGGCCTTCTTCGTGAGCTTCATGGGCTTGTGATCCTTTATGCAGCTAGGGTAACTAATCATAAGAACCTGAATAGTCATACCTATGTCAGTAGCCCCCTGAGACTCCATCCGAATCGTAGATTCGGGTTGAGTCTCAAATATAATTTTAGTATTTACGATCCAAAGTTTTCTCTACATAATTTTTACTTTTATATTGACTTGTAGGGATTTGGGTACAACAGGCCTAATGCATCTAATAGATTGGGAATCAGTTAATTGATCCTAGACAAAAACACTGCAGTCCTACATAAAATTCAAGTCCATAACAATGAACTCGGAATTTTACTGGCGTAATTAAGTTCGAGACGTGGAGGTCTTATCGAATACTGAATCCCAATTCTAATATATCGGATACCCAATGCGTCTATTAGGATTTTTCATCGTATCGTTGATACGGATAATTTTCTGGCAGAGCACACTCATGTGCGGTTACCAGGCCACACAGGACAAGTCCCGGGGTCTTACCTTCATGTTATGGACACGACATTTAGATTTTATCGCGTCAGGAGCGGTCCAAGATTTTAATCGTCTGCCTTGTTTGGCTGCTGGATTTGCTGAAGTTATCAGTTTTCAAATTTTTTGGATGATATTTGTAAATGCTCCCGATGGGAGTAACCTATTGAGGATACATTGATGTAATACTCATAGGTTCTTTTCACCTTGCTGGTGTTTTAAGTTTTATCGGGTGTGTTTTCAATACATGAGGACAATTTTTCTTCTGGTCATATTCCTCCCCTTCATATAAAGCATTGTTTCCTATCGGGTGCACGATCAGTGCTCCCGTTGGGAGTATCCCCCGAGGATATGTTCGGATGTTTACATCGGGACATAGGCTCAAAGTTTTTAGGCATCCATAAAAGTCACGATATCTTTATCGGGCACGCAGCCAGCGCTCCCGATGGGAGTAGCCCCCGAGTCTACAGTCAAATATTTGGTTTTGATTGTAGGCTCAAGTTATTTCAGCTGAAGAGTTTTACTTCAACTTAAGTCTCATAGTTACTTTCCCGGGTCCATACTTCAATAGATCCAAAGTTTTGTTGTCGCTGCTTTCCATGACGTCATTGCTGACGAAGCTGATGTGTCGTGGCTTCCGAGAAACAAGACTCGATCGGATGTTACAATGGTGGGCCCATGCTACAGTAACGATGATGCTTGAGCAGCATGTTAGCGGAGATTTTTGACCACACGTCCCCCTTTATGCACGACGATCAAGGTGTTGTGTGGATTTTCTCTGTATTTACCGTGGTAATAACTTCCCACGATTTTTATCCTTCTGCGAATCATTGCCACATGTCGTCATCCTGTGTGTTTTGACGGTTCACTGTTTTTATCTGACGGCTGAGCTTCACGTTCCTTTTCCTTATAAACGAGGGGATAACCCTTTTACTACTTTTACTACTCCTGTTTTCTACCTGCTTCTTCTTCCTTGTGCCGCACCTGCGTTCGCTATTCTTGCTTGTGCTTGTTTCGTTGCGCACTTTCCCTCCCTGCAAGAGCTGTCATGGGCAATTCCAAGGTCGGAACTTCTACTGCGACGGCTGCGAAAGCGATGAGGAAGAGGGCTATTGGATGGGATCCCTTAAAGTTCAATCAGCGAGATTGCCATGAAGCTCGCAACAATTTCCTTGTTGAGGAAGGTTCCTGCAAAATCCCGGGGATGAGGCTATCCTGACCCCCGAATCTAGCTGGCAGGTAATGTCTCTTTCCTTCCTGTAATGTAGCCTTTCCCTCCCAGTTCATGAGTTCCTCTGTGCTCTTCTCTTTATCTACGGCGTGCAGCTTTATCAGCTCATGCCCAACTCCATTCTCCATGTCGCTTGTTTTATCACTCTTTGTGAGCGCTTCCTCGGGATTCATCCCCGCTGGGGCCTGCGGAAGTACTTATTTTATGTCCGACGCAACACCACCGTTAATCTTGTTCACGATGTTGGTGGCGCCATTTTCTCTATTCGTTCTAAAGTTGATTATTTCGACTTTAAAATTTTGGATTCTGACCAAGGGTGTAAAACTAAGTGGTTTTACATCAAGAACCATAAAAACGAGGGCCGGGCCTTCAGGTTGGCCCCTTTTGACCCCACAAAGACCTGCCGAAGGCTTGATTCATGGGACCAGCACCCAACTCCCGAAGAAATGATGGAGATTAAGCCTTGCTAGCGCGAATAGAGAAACTACGCACTAAGGTTGGCATGGAGCTATTGGGGCTACAGATCCTGGCATATTTTCTTCAGGTTCGTCTTCAACCTATCCAGGCGAGGTTATCCGGTATGTGGGCTTACACCGGTAGGAAGGATCCTATGAGGATTTATCCGTATGACCTTACTCTAAAGATATATGAGAAGAGGGTTCAATCCTTCACCACGCTAACAAAGAAAAGCCCAGTTCCTTCAGATTTTAAGGTGGAGCCTTTTGGCAAGAAGAATCGTCTCTCAGATGTGAGTTTCTATTGATTCCCTTTATTTTCCATATTGTTGTATTCTATCGCCTTATTTTGTCCCAAAATGGTGTAGGATTATGATCACCTCTCTGCACTTCCCCCTCTTTCGGAAAATAGCGAGCTACCAGCAAGTCCTTCCTTGTCCAAGGATTTTACTAGGGCTAGCACTGCTATTGACGAAGAGGTGGAGACATATGTTGCTGAGTTGTCTTGGCATACTCATTCTGTTGCTTTGGCACAGTCTAAGGATTTCCGAAGAGTACCTGCTGCTGACAAAAGGAAATGCACTAAGGATGTGGAAACGGTCGAAGATTTAGATGACTCGACTGGCTCAAAGCCAAAGTTAGTTGTTCCCGTTTCGTCAGCCCCACCACAGATGAATCTCTTCCGCTTTACACAGGATGTTTCCTCGTAAGTACTGCTTGTCTTCCTTGATTCTTGCGGATGGTAATTTATATTATTTTTACTTTACCCTTGTAGTGATGATGAAGAAGAAGATCCTCCTCTGTCTCCTCTCAGCACTGCTATTGCTCCTCCTCCGACCAGGTCGCCTGAGCTATCAACAGATCCGAAGAAAACGCATGAATAGCCTACGAGAAGATCTATCCCGAAGGATATTACTGTCGTTCCGAAACTTCCATTGCAGGAAAGGAGAAAAATAGCAGGCAAAGGCTTGGCAATATCCAAAAATCCCATCGATGTCAACATACAGGATGTCACTATTGCTTTCTGACAGTTTGTTTTTGTGTCTGCCTCTGTTCCTATTTTTCTAATGTTCTATTTTTTGTGTTGTAGCCGCTGATGAGCGAGATGGTTGATATGGCTTATCTACTGATGCGCGAGATTGTTGATATGGCTTCCCTCTTTATCAAGAACCATGACAAGGCTTAATAATCCAAAGGTTTCCTCATCATCATCTGAAAATTTTGACGCCTGTGACTTCTTATTGATTTTGTGTTCTTTTGTGAATGTGCAGCCGCCGCCAAAGAGTCTGGGGTTATCCGAGACGAGGTGTTGAAGAATGTTCAAGATTTGGAGGCAAAATTATGGGTCGCCGAGAAAGATCCGGAGGAGGCTAAGAAAAAAGCCAAAGCTGATGCCGAAGAAAAATAAAAACAAGGGAGCGCCTTTGCTGCATGAGATGAGAATCTCAAGAAACGGCTGGAGGTTCTCAATGTTTCTTTGACTCGTAAGTTTCTTGTCTCAAAAGATTTTTTTATTTGATCTTGATTTTCCTTTGGTTCTTGTTTCTTACTATAAGCCTATATATTGCAGAACTTACTGGCCAGTCTTTGGTGCTGGACGAGGACAAGAGGATTGACCCTTTATCGGATGATGCACTTTAGAGGCGAACAATGTCCGTGGGAATAATCTTCTGATTCGTTCACACCATGCCTTTAAGCGCCTTCATGCCAAGATTTTCCCAACCAAGGAGGTGCTGACAGATTTGAACGATCTTGTTGCTATTTTTAGTGCTGATCCAAATCCGTTGGTAGGCTACAGTATGGTGTAGTCGAAGAGTGGCTCTGAGACTTTCATGGCTTTGGCGATGGCGCACGGTGAAAAGTTTGACTGGCAGAAGGTTAGCTCCTCTGTTCTAATCACTAATGATGGCAAAGCAGTTGATCTGAAACCTTTCATTAAGAAGGCCAAGAAGTATTCGTGGCTTCTTCTAGGTATAGGTGCAGGGCCTGAAAAATCCACTGCTCATTCTTTGGCCGGAGATCCTTCAGCGAATACTTCTCCAATTATTCCTCCTTCGGTTGATGCTCCATCTGCCAGTGCTACTTTGTCTATAGAGGAAACTGCCTCGTAGTTTATCTTATATTTTGTAGAAGCCTCCTTGTTATTCCGCTTTGTAATGAACTTGGTCCTTGTTGTCAGATTGCTCCTTTTGTCAAGAAGTGTCTAGTTTACATATGTGGATGGTGCATCTATTGATGTGTATGCAAATTGTCTAGTTTACTGAAATTCATGTTTCTTTTGTCTGCTCTGCCAGATATTCTATGATTCAGCTGCTCCGCCTGGGTCCACTCAAAAACTGCTATTATTCGCGTGATCGATCTGCTGCTATATGCGGAAAATATTGAACAAGTGAAGAGGCTCGAGGGTAATCTCCGGGTTGTAAAAGCGATGGTAGATGTGTCTTAGTCGAGGATGCGCAGGGCCCTGGATCGTGAAGCGTATTTCTTGGAGGAAATTTCCAGGGCGAGCGAAAAGATGTCATGTAAGTTTTACACAAAGCTCCCAAGTTTTTCTTTCTCAGGTGTGGGAACTAATCTTCATCTTTTTATCTAGGTGTTCGACTCTGCGGGAGAGAGGAAACCCAACGTATGTGCAGTCGAATGAATGCTCTAGTAACCGCCTCTCAAGGCACCGACAATGATTTCTAGACTGATCATCGCTCTGCATATTTGGTGGCCTTGTTGTGGGATCGTGTATCCGAGGTGGAGCAATTCGTCGAGTGCTGCCGCAGGTCCTTGGCTATTGTGTATAATGCTATGTTTCCCCAGTATCCTCAACCATAGAGCCTAGCTGATCTAATGGCAGAGTTTCGGCAAGGCGAAAGGAGTAGCCACTTTGTGAAGCTGCAGCTTGTAGCGGGTGCTAAACTTGCGCTTTCCCAGGTGCACGTGCACCATCCTCTGATGGATTTAGATGTCGTGTCGCTAGGACTACCTTCCCCTCCTGGCGGTGGTCTGTTTAGTATGGCGCCTCATTACGCATCTGCTCACAGGCCTGCCATCAGGATTGTCTAGAGGTGCCTAGAGGAAGACGAAGATTTCTTCCTTAATTTTGCCATCTGAATGTTTCCTGCATGTACATTATGTATATTTGTATTCAATGAGTAAAGTATGGTGCCTTTGTTTTTAGTAAAAAGGTTGTAAAATTATACGAGATTTTGTTTATCGCGCGAGACCTTTTCTTTTGCCTCACGCCTAGAAGCCGAGTCAGCTATTCAGGTCAAAAGCGCATTGTATTGGAGCCGAAGATTTTGATATGGTATGCTTAGTGAAGCCCCCGAGTATCGGGTGAGTTGATGATCAGTTATCGGTTGATATAGCCCTCGAGTGTCGGGATGATGAATAAAATAGAACCGAAGAAAGCTTGAGACCTAGTTTTGGGAACTTATATTTATTTATCGTCGAATCATAGGGGATACATATTTTGGCGTGTGTGCCTGGCCGTTGGTCTTATTTAATATAAAATGCGTAAAAAAAAGAAAATTCTAACATCCACTCTTTCCAGTTTGAGGTACTCCTTTGTTGTCTTATCGTTTGTTTCGTTGATCATGATGATTCAAGGGGTTTTTTCTGGACTTTTGTCTGGAGGCACGGCTTTTGCACAGTGGACCAGAGAGAAAGGGGTGTGTTCTGCTTGGTTGCTTCTGGCGGCGAAGTCGACACACATGTGAAGCCCTGTGCTTTTCTTTGGGATGAGTACTGAGTTTGACACCCACATTAGTTTTGTTATCTCTGTGATGTGCGACGAGTTAGTGAGGCGAGGGGCATGTTTCCTAGTGGCTCTGATATGTCGGTAGATCTTTTACTGGCGGTTGTGTGTAGTTTAACTAGGTTCTCGTCGGGTTCCTTGGGTTTTTTGTATATCAACTAAGTCCAAAAGAGTCTCCCAATTTTCATGGGGAAAACTGACGAGCGCGCCTTCCTATGCGGGACCATTGTTGGAGGCCGAATAGGTCGCCATTGGGTTTACCTGGGTTTCTGGAGTTTGGTTGATGGGGACATGCCCTTCGGGTAGTAGCTCGGTGTCTGCAATTTTGAACTAGCCAAATTCTGCCTCCATCTCGAAAGATTCTGATATTTTGTTGATTTCTCGGTCATAGTTATCTGAACGAGTGAAGCTCCCTCTCACGGTTATGATTCCATTGGGGGCTGTTATTTTTAGTACCAGGTATGCATAGTGAGGTACTTCCATGAACCTGGTGAAAGCTGGTCATCCCAGGATCACGTGGTACTATGATGGCCAGTCCATGACCTAAAACTCGAGTTTTTCCCACCTGAAATTGTTCCTTGATCCGAAAACTATGTCAAGATAGACTTTGCCTAGAGGAATTCCGGCTTTGCCTGGAACTATCCCATGGAAGGTTGTATCCGTGGGTGCTAAGTTTTTCAAGGTCCAATTCATTGGCCGCAGGGTTTTGGCATAAATTAAGTTCAAGTTGCTCCCCTGCATCCAAGAAAACCTTGCTCATGTCGAATCCGCCAATTTGTTCCTTCACTTTTAAAGCTGACTGACCCGGTCATGGCACACGAAGCGGGTAATCGGCTCTGCTGAACGTGATTTTTTGCTCTGGCTAGTGGAGGTATTCAAGTGTGGGTGGTGGCGTTGTTACTGCCATATTTACTTGTCTTGTGATCAGCTTATGGTTCATGTTGGACGGTCGCCCTTTCTCAATCATCGACATTGCACCCTTAGACCTTGGGTATTCATCTTCTTGATTTGTTGTGTTTTGTGGTTGTCCCGTTGGCGGATGTACTAGCGGTGGTGGTGGTGCACCAATGGCTAAAGCTCCAGGTGTAGTAGTGTATCCTCAGCTTGCTGCTTCGGTTGCCTTTGCGTTGCATACCTCCTACATATTTAGAAACGTTCGGCAATCCTTCATGAGATGGTTTGATCGCCTTTTGCCTATTGAATTGACATAGAAGTGCATATTGTAGGGTCCTTCCAGAATTAGCATTAGGACATTGGTGGGTCTTGAGATCTTGGCTGGTATCGCCGTGTAGGTTGGCTTCCTCCAGCGTCATCTCTGTTGTTGTGGTATCTGCTGTTGTGATCGTCGTTTCTTTGGTTGTCCTCTCCCGAGAAACCAGCTGCAACATAGCCTGATCCACCATATCCATCATTTCTCCGTCATCTCCTATCATTGTTTCACATGTCCCTGTCTTCTTCGGGTGAACGTGCCCGCTTGTTGTATACCGCGTCTTCTCCATCAGCCTAGCGATTTGCCATGTCCATCGGTTGTGAAATTGTTTTGGGCTTCACCTGCCCAATCTCTTCTATGAATTCTCACTAGCGAAGGTCGTCGTTGAAGGCGACAATTTCCCTTCCATCGGATATAGCTTCAGTTGAGTTTTTGATGATGTTCCATTGCTGGATGAAAGCTCGTATCGATTATCCGGATTTTGGTTTGCACGCCCGCAATTGCTCCAGGGATCCAGGTCGCTTAAATGTGGATTGGAAATTTCGGATGAACTCGTCTTCAAGATTGTTCCAACTGCTGATGGATTCTTCAGGTAATTTCCTTAACCAGGATCAGGCGGCGCCGCTTAGGTGCAGCTGTAAGTTTTGCATTGTGGTGACCTTGGAGCCACCCTATAGTTTGACGGTTGCTAGATAATTTGCCAACCAAGATTCGGGTTCCTGGAGGTCGTCATACTTCTGGCGATCGTGAGGGAGTTTGAAGTCCTTGGTTACTAGAGTCTTGCGAGGGTAAAGCAACTGGCTCCACATAATTCATACTCGTCCTTGCTTTCAGCATCATAGTATATTCGACTGCTGCGCTCTTCCATGGGTTTGTCGATCTTATGCTGTGTGATGTCGTCTCTTGCGTCGTTTTGTGGCTTAGAGCTCGAAAATTGCACCCGATGTGGCGACCACGATCGTCGGGTGTGCCCTACCGGCCGAGGGCTATTGCAACGGTGTGGGGATCTGTCAGGCTATCATGTGTTTCTCTGTTCCGCTTGCACGAAATACGCACCCACCATGCTGAGGTTCATGAGAGTGGAGCGACGGAGAGCCACACAAGGATCGTCGGGTGTGGGTTGAGTTGTAATCGGGTATGTTTGCACAACTACAATTGCGGCTTGTGATGTTTTTGCCTTGATATGCCCTATTGGATCCACTCACGTAAATGATAAATCGAGATCATGGGTCTGTTTGTTTCTTTCAGCTTCGGGGATGTTCTGCAGTCGTGAGGCCCCTCTCCTTGGTTGTGCTCCTCCAGTTACACTTCCTCATCCTCGGGTAGAACTTAGCTAGGTCCGCCGAAGACTGGATTCGTTGGCTAGCCTTTTTCTTTCATCGAGTTGCCTCTGCATCCTTAGTAGATCCCTTTTCTTGTGATGGAGCAGGTATTGGTCGGACATTAATTCTTCACGTGTGGCTTCAGCTGTCATTGGGACCGCACCCGATACTACATCCCTTGCTTTTTGCCATGCTCCGACTAACAGCCAGAGGGTTTGCCACTTGCCTCCACGTGGTTCTCCTCCTCCTTGGATTATGTGGTTATTTGTCAGGTCTCCTTCATTTTCGTGATCTCCTGCATTGTCATCCGGCAAAATAACATTGGGATCAAGGATGGGGCTGCCATTGGAGTCACGCTGAGTTGAGGCATCCCCGATGATCACGCGCACTTGGTGGTGCGTTATGTATGAACTAGTGATGTCGTCATCGGAACCGAGGGAGACACTGTTTGGAGGATCAATGAAGTCCCACAGTTTCTGCTCTGGGTAGTTTTTGGCTATCCTGGTTCCGAAGTTGATACTTTTGCTGCTTTCTTCAGATTCAGTGTTTATTGGACTTGATCCACGTGGTGGCATTGGCTGGGAGTCTGGTCCAAGGGAGAGACCATCGTAGAGACCTTCAAGATCCCCATATCTGCTGATTCTCCAGAGTTTTCTTTGCCGTTTGCTGGCTCCGGCGCAGATTCTCTAGATGATATGACAGAAGATGCAGGTATCACCACAAGTGCAACTTTTTGAACCAACGGTCCCGATGAAATCGGAGCCGATAGGTGTGGTTCTTCGGGTTCTTCTACGTGAAAGTGGAAACCTCCGATGATGATATTGTATCCACCGTTGAAGTCGACGAGAACTGAGGCAGGGGTGGGCGGGCGTGGTGCTGCTTCCATCGGATTGTTGCTTGATGAAAAGGGGTCCACCGAATCCATGACTCCAGCGTTCAGGTTTCCCGCAGATGGCGCCAATTGATGAGGGTAACCTTGGCAATGCCCATGGTTATGGACTTCGGGTTTCTGGGAAAAGAGAACGCTGGGGATTTCATCGGCTAATCATATAAACAAAGGAGTTGAAGTCGTCTGATTGTTTATGGTCAAATCGATTATAGATAGCTCAAGCCTTTTTCGGTACCTCTCTGTTGGCTCCTCCTAGCCTATATATAATAGGATGGGTCCCGAAGCTGTATGCAGATAGGTTACATACTATGATTACAACAGTGGTACAATGTCGGTTTCTATTTCCAAACTATGTCTTCTGTCGGATGCTTCCTGGGCCCTCTTTGTGGGCTTCATGGGATGGTGATCCTTTATGCATCTATGGTAACTAATCATAAGAACCCGAATAGTCATACATATGTCACTTTGTTTTTTCATTTTACCTTCGTTTATGAGACCAATCTAGTTTACTTTTATCATGGGTTGATTCAATGGATGGAGATAGGACAGGGTTGAAGATCCACCTGCAGCGGAACATCATATGGGATAAAATATAATAATAAGCACGGTCATGTGTAGTGTTTTAATAGAGATAATCTCTTATGGGCAACACATCCTAATATACTAGATCACCTACGAGCAACATGCATAGCAATAGTCTTTTGATCCAACCGAGTGCACCACGAAGCACTGGGCTACCAACGATTATTAAGTGCAAAACACAGATCAAAGCCTTAAGAGGTGATGTTTCTATAATCCCAAATGGGTCGCTAAGCGAAGACCGTATCGCCCTTTCTGTCACTTGGTTTCCTATGAGATCTCTGCTAGCCAAGTATCTCACCTCAAGCCTTTATCGATCCAGGGATCTTGGGTACCTACGAGTCCAAAGATCGAGGCAAGAGACAAAGAAACAAAAGATACAAATCCCTATTTCAAACAATAAGCAATACTCCCACATATTAGATGCACATAATTGTTGCGAGGTCTCTCCCCAACCCGCAGCCCATGAGGACTACTCACTCATAATAATAAGATGAAGGATAGTAAACATTGTGAAAAATACTTAGATTGAAATCAAATATTCTTACAATGGTTGCCGAATCACAAGTAGATCTCAAGTACAAAGTAATGGCTATGGCTAATGGAGGGGATGGAAGATGGAAGGGATGAACTATGGTGTGGATCTCCTTTGGTGGTGTTGTGATGCAATCTGAGAATGGTGACGTTCTGCACGGTGGCTGAGGCCTCAAAATATATAGGCGTCTTCACAAAAGTTGTAGGGTTTGATGATACGGAGCCGCCTCCACATGGTACGGGCGGACGGTACGGGTGGAACCTGCCCATACCAGTGGCCGTTACGGCTGCAGATGCTTGGCAATTGCTCCAGAATTACTTGGTCGTGTGGACTTCCTCAAAATCTTCATTATGATTCCTGATTTCGCATTAAAGAGCGTGATTTCCTGCACAACACAAATCAAAGCAATGGTTTGCATATATTTGCAATTATTAGTCATTAGTGGCAAGGCTAGAGAGTTTCTTCTTAATTTCTTGACTAAAAACAATGTTTAAACATGGGAAAAGATGGCTATTTTCCCCATAGATTTTTGCTAAGGACCAGTGATGCATCGTGTAGTAAGGGGGAGGATGTTTGGCCCATATTATTTTCTCCAGGACAAACTTTTCCCCAACCATATTATCCGACCCCCACTCAGGCCTGATTATCTAGCCCTAGTTGACTCCAAACGGCTCCATTCTAGGAGGGATGTAAATACCCGTCCCCATCTTCAACCTGTGGTCGCTCGAATCTGACGAAAAAGCATTGTACTATTGAGCTCCAATTTCCACAATATCTCCCCATTCAATCATCGGAAGGCTTCGGTCTTAGGAGAATATAAGGAGGATGCTTTAATCTACATCATCATCCAAGAGATCTTCAATTTCCTCCTCATTCATTTGAGGGCCCTTTGATCCGGATTTTCATTTGAATTTCTAGATCTCGGTTTCGTTACTTGATAAACTTGTTTGTTGTGGAAGCTTTTTCATCCCGGGAGCCTCCAATTCAGTTGTGGATGCATGCCCTAGTATCGTTGTAAAGGCGTTCGTTCCTGCCTCAAAGGGTACTGTATAGTGGAAAGGTTGATCATGCCAGTTGTGGCGAGATCCATTGGAGAACAGGGTGAGGCCTATTGTGGTGTGGTGATCTTAGTACCACCCACCCATCCAACGCAGATGTACTTCCCCTAAAAAGGAAGGAACCATAATAAAACTAATCCCATGTCTCTGCGTGCTCCGCTCTCGGTTACCTCTTTCCTCTCACTGCCTTTACTCGTTTAGTAGCTAGGTTGGCATATAGGGAAATTCACCATAGTTGCATTTCTAGGTAATTTACCTTTGTGTCAAGCCTTATTTGAAAAAGTGTTGAAATTTGGAGTAGCACTTATTCACCCCCCCCCCCCCCCCTCTAGGTTCCTGTAAGATCCTTTTCAATTGGTATCTGAGCCTCGGCTCTTATTTCAGGCTTTACCGCCTAAGAAAGTATGGGTACTAGAATAGTGGGTGAAGCTTCGCCTAGCGCTACGGTTCCTCTATCGAGTTGTGTAATATTATTGTGGGTGGACTCCATGTTGTTGATCCATCCAATATGACAAGAAAAGAAGTGGTGGATAGTCAACTCAGTGCGACTGGTTTGCACATGATACAACTTGGTGTGGGTCCAAAGGACATGCTGCACATTGAACATCTCAACACCACCAAGGAAGCTTGGGATGCCCTCACCGAGTTTTTCATTGGAAATGAGAGCATGAGAAGAAACCAATATGATGCCTGGAACAATCAAGCTAGAGGTTTTTACATGATGGATGGTCAGGATCATGAAGACATATATCAAAGAGTCAAGCCCATTGCCACCACATTCAGATATTATGGTGCTTCCCATGTTGATGATGCTTGGATCAAGAGGAAGTATGTGAGTGCTCTCATGCCATTTGAACCCATCGATTTGAAGAGTCTACAAGGAAGACACAGTTTGAAGGGTTCGCAGCATAGTAAACAAAAAAATTCCTACGATGAGAACTATACGCCAAGATATATCTACTAGATACAAGCAACGGGTGGATATACATACATGGAGAACTTACCCTCAAAGACAACAAAGTTTTTTTAACGAGTAGGAACTCGTGGATGATGTAGTCGTACACTTGCCGATCTCAAGATCGTGTGGAAGTCCTAGCGCCGCAAACCAGCAGCGCATCCGCACTCGCACACACGTTCAGGCCACCGAACAACCTCCGCCTCCTCGCTCCAGCGATGCAGCAGAAGTAGCAACTCCTTTAGGACGAAATGCAACCGGGAACATGTATCTCGCTAATCCGAGACCATGGGGAAATAATTCTAGAGGGGGAGAGAGATCCTTCACGAGGAGGTGTAAGAAAGAAGGGTGAGATGGGTGGCCTTTTATAGGAGGAGGGGGGTACCCCCTCCATGGTCGGCGCCCCATGGAGGTGACCCCTCACCTCCCCCATTCATGTGGTGGTAACTCCCTCCAAATTAAAATGCCCCTTCACATTCTCTTTTAAAGTCTCCACTTTAAATGCATCAAATTTCTCCAAATTTAATGCTCTCTCATTTAATAAAACTCTTTTATTAAATTTATTAGGAATTTTGTTAATTACTTTAATTAACAAACATTCACATAAAACCCCTGCAACATTTCAATATAACATGCAGAACCAATTTCTGCAATTTCACCCGAAATAGTTTCAGTGTCTATTGAAATAATTCTAGCGCTTTGCAATTCATTCGTCTGAAACATATTTTCTCCAAATGGTGTTGGTATCCCTTAAGTGTGTCACCCTAAGGTTTGTGAATAATGTAGACATGATCGAGACCCCTCTCAGATCAATAATCAGAAGCGGGACCTAGAGATCCATACTGACTCCTACACATTCTACGATAACTTCTATGATCGTGAGAACCTTTAACATTAGTAACTAAATCCCTTTGTCTCGTGATATATTACATGTCTGAGATTCGATCATCGGTATCTCCATACCTAGTTTGATCTCGTTACCGACATGTACTCTTTTCTCGTTCCTGTGATATAACATTATAGTGATCTTATCACTTGCTTGCAAGCTAACCAATGTGATATCACCGAGAGGTCCCAGAGAATATCTATCCGTCATCAGGATGGACAAATCCCACTCTTGATCCATGAGCTTCTACATAACACTTTCGTAGCACTGAACCCACCTTTATAATCACCCTTTCACGGTGTGACGTTTGATGTTATCAAGATACTCTTCCAGTATTAGTGATTAACATGATCTCATGGTCTAAGGACTAGGATTACTTTGTTAGATGTTATAGCAATATAAACACAGTGACTTTTATCGTAATGCTATTGACATGGGTATACCCTACAGGTACTCCAGCTTGGTATATACAGTCTAAATACGTACAGGCCCACGGTGTCGCCAAGGCCTAGACGAAAGGACTCGAGTAACCTGTGGACTCTCGATTGCTTGAGAGACAAGAAGAAGCTAAAGATTGAAAGTTTGAAGGGGAAAACCCTAACTTGTAACCGACTCGACCTGCTACCCGAGACCTAGCCTATCTATATAAAGGCTAGGAGGGGGCGGCGAGGAGGACACACGCAACCCTAGTTTCCACAACTCTCGCCAGATTACATCTGTGCACCATTGTAACTTTCGACTCCTTCGATAATTCCACGAGCAGACAAGCAGGAGTAGGGACCTCTACGAGGCCTGAACCTGGGTAAATCCTTTGTCCCCTGTGTGCTTGTTTGCTAGCCGATAGATGTCTCCAGCACTCCCTCCTTCTCCAAAACCCAAGTCCATAACAATGGGCATTGATGAGTTAAACCCTCGTCAATTGGCGTCGTCTGTGGGAACCGGGAGTGCTGATGTTGCGGCTTCTTCGGCCCCATTAACTGCGATCTACAACTCCGCAACAGCGGAGATTAGCCAGCTCTTCGGCGCCTTCGACTTCACCGTCCACACGCTGGCCACCTGCCCAGCCATCGAGTCCGTGGGCGATGGAATCAGCCTGGCGATTGGGAGCTTCCGCTTCCAAGTTGGTCAGATGGGCACGCTTCGCATGCCTGATCAACCGACAGCACCGGCGATTGCCCCGGCATCATGGTTCCCTCCATCGATCGGCACCCTCAGCGAGCTCAATGCGCCGGTGGCAGTCGGGAACACGATTAGCGACAACAGTCGTGACTCCGATCTGAGCGATCTTGCCACAAAAGATGGAACCTACGGTTCCGAGTCTGAAAGTTGTGGAAGCAGTAGCTTCCCCAATCACTCCATGTGCACTGTCATTAACGCAGGCGACACCTCCGCCAATCGCGGCAATGGCGGTAACACTGGCAATGGTGGCAACAGCGGTAACGATGCCAACGGGGGAGCAGTCAAACCTCCCAGCATAATCAATGAACAAACCGGCGAACGCGTCGTAATCAGGCTCAACGAGCAGGATTGGGAGCGTTGCCGCGAAGCCCTATGAGGTGCACCTCTACCCCTTGGGTCACCGCAGGAACTACTGATGGGCTACCACTGGCTCCTAAAAGAAGAGTTCACGCGCCAAAAACAAGCAATCGCGCAACTTGAGGCGCGTAAAAAGGCGGTGGACGAGTCGAGCCTTCGTCGCGCTGGGCTCTCCTCCTACGGAGGATCCTCCTCATGAGGCAACGAGTACATCGCCAAGAAGAGGCAGTCGTGAATGGCTCACCTGACCGAACAAGAGCGCATAGACGCCACGAAAGTCCTCGACTTCGGCTCTATGACAGTCGACACAAGAGGCAACGTGGTCCCCAGGACGCCGCAGGCCATGGTGACAGCAGCCACCATGTACCTCCTCAACAACCAGCCACCGGCTGGAGACCCCTGAACTGCCATGCACCGATCTACAATCACGGGTTTGGGGCTAATCGAGGCCTCCCTTGACAAGGAGCCGGTACCAGACCCAAAAATGGGCAAAGCGCTAGCAAAACGCTACTCCTCGCCCTCATCCAGCAATGACAGTCATGACCTATCTCGATGCCGTCGCTCACGGCGACACGATCGCGACTACGATGCGCGCAACAACCTCACACAGCGCAAGATCGACAAGTCAAGGGCACGACGTGCTCGGTCGACTAACTCGGAAGAGGAAGACGGGGAGCTCTGTGGTGCCAGATGCTTCAGCAGATCCATTAGGCAGAAGTGAATGCCTAAGGGGTTTAAACTTCTGTCGGAAAATCCGAAGTTCGACGGTCTACAAGACCCTAAAATATGGCTAGAGGATCACATCTCCTCCGTCAGGCTCCATGGAGGTAGTCGAAGTACTGCCATGCAATGTTTGCAGCTACAGCTGCAGGGCGCCGCCCGAGCATGGCTCAATAACCTCCTACGCGGATCCATTCGCAGTTGGGATGAGCTGGTTTACAGCTTCGTGCGCAACTTTAAGGGCACGTACAAATGGCCCGCATCAATCAAACAACTGAGATGCTTCCAGCAAAGATCTGGCGAATCGCTGCGCTCATACATCCAAAGGTGGTCCATCATCAAGAACTCCACGGAAAACATCTTGGAGGACCGCGCGATTGACGCATTCAACGGTGGCTTCCGCCGTCTAGAGCTCAGGGAGGAGCTTGGCCGCTCAAAGCCCCAGACCATCGACCACCTGATGGAGATCGCGAATCGGTGGGCCGATGGAGAAGATTCGGTGAAAAACCGCGCTCACTCCGACGAGGAGGCAGAACTCGAACGCAGACGCGACCGCCGAGGCAAACGCCGCATGCGCATCTACGACGACCGTGACGACGTCAACATGGTCGCAGCTGGCTACGCCGATAGACGCGACGACAACCGCAACAGCGGATACCGCAGCGGCAGATACCGCGACTCTGGAAAACCATGCAAGTGTAGCACCAACAGCATGAGTACAACGTACCACTGCGACTAACTACAAAGGAAAAGATGAGGACCAGCAAACTAACACTTAAACTGGTCGCCCAGCTGCGTCACCTCGCCAAGCAGATATTGCTCGCGGGCGGCGGCTTTTTCCGCCTTTGACTTCCACACATCTGCGTTACCGCGGATCAGGGGCAGCTCACGCTCCAGCTGCTTCACGCGGTCACGAAGTCGCGACAGCAAGGACAGCTCCTCTACCCTAGAGCGCGGTGGTGCCACTGTCTCATCAAGAGATGGTGAGTCCTGGGTTCCCCCTACGGGACCACTCGATGTGCCCTACCACAAGTCAAGACAGAAGGAAATAAGGCGACCAAATTAACACAAAGGCAAGGGGAACAGGTGCATTTAGGATAAGCATAAATATTCACAAGGACACTCGCCAGCAGGCATGTTCTTAGACCAAAAGGACAATTCATCATCTATTACAAAAGGCTAACCTACGGAGCAGCTGGCTTCTTCGACTTCGACGCCTTCGGGGGCTTCATCAAGTCCGTGGCAGTATCAGACGCCACTAACTTTCCACCTGCCCTTGAGGCCGAAGCTTTCGCCGCCTTCTTAGCGCTCTGGAGCTCCTCCGAATACTTGGCAACGGTATTAATCAAGGAATGGCCATATTTGGCATAGGCAGTCGCAAAGGGAGCGAAGACTACCTGCTGACCATCCGCGCCAACAGGCATCGTCTTCGACACCGCAGAGGGATCTATCTCGACTCCGTGGGCTTGCACCATGGTGAGTGACATCGTCGCACCAGCCGCCCGGAGGGAGTTCTTGTAAGTAGCAGGCACGCCCCCGGCGAGTGACTCCACCAGCTCGCCCATATTATCGACCTGCTCCGCCTTTGGCATCAACTCCTCCCGGAGGCGACTAAGGGCGACCTTGGCCTTGGACAATGTATCCTGGACGGCGGCGCTTCGGTCCTCGACCGTAGATACCGCGCCGGCTAGAGCGTCATCACGACGAAGGGCCTGCGGGTCAAAACTCAAGTCGCCAGCATCTACACCAAAAATACATGGATCAAATTTCTAGTGCCACCGGCAAAACTCTAGAAGCAGAGAGGAGCATCAATAAAATATCCACCAGTAAAGGTACCTGAGAGGGCCTTGGCGACTGAGAACAATTGTTCCTCGAACAACTTTTCCCTGGCCACAAAGGAGGCACGCAGATCCTCTTCGCGCTTCTGGGCTTCATCACGAGCCGCGATTGCCTCATCGCGCCCCTTCACAGCTGCGGCTAATGTCTTCTCCAATGTTGCGACATTGCGTAGTAAAGCGTTATGCTCAGCTATATGGCAGTCAATAATTGGCTATCAGTCGAATATACCAAAACAGAGGGAAGATGAAAAGAATAAGCGTGGAAGCACTCACTTTCGACCACGCGGTGACGCGTCTCCAGCATCACATGCTGGCGACCCATCGCCATAACCTGCTCCGCCACTTGCACGGCTTCCTTTACAAGGGACTGTTGCACAAAACTAGGAATTAGAGAGGGCAGCAGAAGGCGTTGACTGCCACACTAAAAAAGAAGGAAAGATTGTACTTACATGGTCCTCTAGTGACTCCGAGGAAGTTTGCTGAACCGTCATCCGAGCAACTATTCGATGCTCTCCTACATGAGGAGAGCTCGAAGAATTGTGCCCGGAGTGGGCCGCCGCCGGAGGAGAAGGAGCATGCTCGACCTCTACCTTGGCCCTTGAAGTCGCGACTCCCGATTCCTTCACAAACTCGACGTCGCCAGAAGATGACGACGCCTCTTGACTGCAAGACAAAATTCGCATTGGGAAAAGGAAAACTCCAGGGCGAAGCCAGCAAGAAGAAAATACAAAAGAATGAATGAACTCGCAAACTTACCAGTCAAACTTGTCAAGATCAAACATGGCCTCCACCGACTCCGACAAAGACTCCTTGGGCAGTCGCATCTTCTTGCGGGACGACGGTGCCACATCCCTCACAGGAACAGCTAGAATTGGTGACTCCGCGCCAACAGCCGTGCCTTCTGGAGTCGAAGGAGTTGACGCATCAGAATCCTCGCTGCGCGAACGCTTGCGAGTATCCGGGCTCCCGGACTCGGGGGCTTCCTCTTCCACATCAGAAGGGACAGTCGACTCAGACTCGTCCTCCTCCAAAGCTTCGCGAGGAATAATACCCTCAGGGAGAGGAGGCATGCAAGGCGACACCGCCCAATCCTGCATACAAACAGCAAAGATGAGCAAAAAGGAGCAAGTAAACAACAGAAAAGCTATCGCGAAAATAAGCTACTACGTAGCACAACTATACCTCAGGAGGAGGATTTGAAGCATCGAAAGGAGGAACGACTGGCTCATTCGGAAGCACATCCTTGAAGGTGTACTTCGTGACCAGTCGCACCCCCTTATCTACCTCACTCGCGGACATGCCATCGGCAGACACGCGCGTGGCATCATCAGCACCACCCCATTGAAACATGGGATGGACTCTAGCCTGGAGAGGCTGGACCCGACGACGCAGCCAAGTCCTGACAAGGGCGCAACCTCCCTCTTCTGCGCCTATGCGACTCTCGAGGTCGCAGACGCGTTGATATAGCACGTCTGTCTCCACGAGTTCAGAAGGCATGATCACGTTCTTCCAAGAACGCATCTTCTTGCAGGGAGTCGCGGGATCGAAAGGCGCGAGTCCAAAATGCTCGTCCTTGGCCTTCTGGTCGCGAACATAAAACCATCTGTCCCTCCATCCCTGGACAGACTTGGTGAGCTTGATGTCGAAGTAGGTGGCGGACGGGTCGACATGGATTCCACAACCACCTACGTCGTAAACTAGCGAGCCAGATGAGGACTGACGCTTCAGTTTAAATAAGTGCTTAAAAAGGCCAAAGTGCGGCTCGATTCCGAGCCAGCACTCGCAAAGAGTGATGAAGCAGGTGATGTGGAGAATTGAATTTGGGGACAGCTGATGGAGGTGGAGCCCGTAGAAACAAAGGAGACCCCTAAGAAAGGGGTGGAGAGGCAAAGAAAGACCGCGAATGATGAATGCAAGAAACATCACTCGAAAACCGGCAGGAGGCACAGGAATGGTCTCACCACTGGGGACGCGCGTGTCGGTGACTGCCGCGGAAATAACTCCGTCTTGGCGAAGAAGACGGAGATCCGATGCCTTGATGATAGAGGGGCGCCACGCGCCATTGGTCACGCGGGTGCCTGCAACCTTCTTTTTCCCGCCGGCGGCACTGGTGCCCGCAGCAGCAGGGCCACCCTTCTTCTTCGTAGCGGCAATGGTGGCCGCGGATTCAGCGGCAGCGCCTCCCTTCTTCTTTCCCATTGCGCGGCGGCGATGAGAGCGTAGGAAATAACTTCGAAACAAGCGGAGGTGGTCTAGAGCTGAGGAGAAGATGAGCGCAGGGAAAAGCAGATGAGCAGCAACAATGGCGATGACAGCGAGGAAGAAAAGAGCGCAGATGGAAAATTACCGCCGTAGCACCGCTACTTAACCCCTAGGAGATGCAATCCAACGGCTCACACAAACCCTATTGGACGTGTGGCATGCATCGCACTCGACACGTGGAGAAGAGGAAGCGTGAACTGTCCCTCCACTGCTCCCATTACGCACGGAAATCAAGGAGGCATAGTTAATAATAAGATTACACACGCCCAGTCAAATCAAAGTCAGAAAGTGGGACCCACCGCTCGTCATGTCCCGTCAAAACTGCTCACGCGGGCAACTGAGGTCATGCAAGCGTCAGCACTGACGTCATCAATAGCTACGCAGCGGAAAGCTTCGACTACTTTAGTCCTTGCTAGAGTCTTCGACTCCACCAAGCACTCGGGGGCTACTCCCATAGGGAGCGCTGGTCGCGCACCCTATGACTTTCTTTTTCTTATTGTACGGATATAGGCAATCACAATCAAACCCAACCACTCGAAGCACGATTCGACTATGGACGTGGGTTACTCCCATAGGGAGCGCCAGAAACAATTTCGACTGAAACAAGCAAGCAAAATGTGTTTTAGTCTCTGCCCAAGTTTTCAACTGAAACAAACAAACAATGACGACAGCAGTCACAAAATTTCTTTAGTCCCTGCCTGAGTCTTCGACTCAACCAGGCACTCGGGGGCTACTCCCATAGGGAGCGCTGGTCGCGCACCCTATGATTATTTGCACGAAAATTGTGTGTTGATTACATCCGCACTCACAAATCATGGCGACACCGCCTCATAATTTCCCTACAAAGAGACTATGTCTCCTGGGTCGCCTGAATCATCTCCGCGATGATAAAATTCGGATGCCGCGCTTACAGCGTGAAGGTAAGACCTGAATAAAGGCCTGGAAACGCATTTAACTGCGCACTACCAGAAATATATCCGTGCCTGCAGGCACGATGAACATGCCTTGACGGACGCGTCAAGTGCTCACACCCATATAACTGGAATTCGACTCATGTAAGACCTCCGCGGCCTGAGTCGAATTACGCCAGCACTTTTCCGGATTCGAGTCCGGGGACTCGAGTTCGAGTAGATTGCGTTGTTTCACCCTAAGGTGGTTAAATGATGCCGATACTTTGGCTATATCAGGCACGTATATCAACAATCCCTATGACATAAATGGAAGTAGTCGGAAAATGTACTCATTCAGGCACTCGAAGACTTTAAAAAGTACCCAGTCGAATCTGCGATTCCACTGGATACTCGGGGGCTACTGACATGGGTATACCCTACAGGTACTCGAGCTTGGTATATACGGTCTAAATACATACAGGCCCACGGTGTCGCCAAGGCCCAGACGAAAGGACTCGAGTAACCTACGGACTCTCGATTGCTTGAGAGACAAGAAGAAGCTAAAGATAGAAAGTTTGAAGGGGAAAACCCTAACTTGTAACCGACTCGACCTGCTACCCGAGACCTAGCCTATCTATATAAAGGCTAGGAGGGGCGGCAAGGAGGACACACGCAACCCTAGTTTCCACAACTCTCGCCAGATTGCATCTGTGCACCATTGTAACTTTCGACTCCTTCGATAATTCCACAAGCAGACAAGCAGGAGTAGGGACCTCTACGAGGCCTGAACCTGGGTAAATCCTTTGTCCCCTGTGTGCTTGTTTTCTAGCCGATAGATGTCTCCAGCACTGCCTCCTTCTCCAAAACCCAAGTCCATAACAATGGGCATTGATGAGTTAAACCCTCGTCAGCTATACTTCGGATGAATGTTCATCACACCATTCCACTAATGTTGTGACCTTGTTATTAACAACATCCAATGTTCATGATCAGTAAACCTTGATCATCTTGTTAATCAACAAGCTAGTTTATAAGAAAGGCATAACTAGGAACTTTCTTTTTGTTTATTAAACACACATGTATTAACATTTCCAAATTAATACAATTATAGCATGCAAAATAAACATCTATCATATACTTGGAATATGTATAATAACAACTTTATAATTGCCTCTCAGGGCATATTCCCTTCAGTCTCCCACTTGCACTAGAGACAATAATCTAGTTACATGGTGATAAATCTAACACCCATGGAGTTCTGGTGTTGATCATGTTTTGCTCTAGGGAGAGTTTTAGTCAACGGATCTGCTACATTGAGATCCCTATGTACTTTATCTTTATATCTTCATCCTTGACATGCTCACGGATGGAGTGAAACTGGCGCTTAATATGTTTGGAATTCTTGTGAGACCTTGGTTCCTTTGCGTTGGATATGGCTCCATTGTTGTCATAATAGATCACCATTGGATCCAACGCACTAGGAACTACACCCAGTTCGGTAATGAACTCCTTCATCCAAACTGCTTCCTGTGCTGCTTCTGAAGCAGCAATATATACCGCCTCCGTTGTTGACCTTGTTACCACGGGTTGTTTGGAGCTCCTCCAACTAACTGTTGCTCCGTTCATGAGGAATACGTATCTGGATTGAGACTTAAAGTCATCCAGATCAGTGTCAAAGCTAGCATCGACATAACAATTAGCGACCAGCTCTTCTTCACCTCTGTATACATGAAACATTTCCTTAGTTCTTCTCAAGTAGTTAAGGATATTCTTGACCACTATCCAGTGTTCCAAACCTGGATCAGATTGGTACCTACTAGTCAAACTAATAGCATGTGCCACATTCGGTCTTGTACATAGCATGGCGTACATTATAGAGCCTATGGCTGAAGCATAGGGGATCTTATCCATTATCTCTCTTTCTTCTGCCGTAGCCGGACTTTGAGTCTTACTCACTGTCTTGCCTTGCAACATAGGTAAGAACCCCTTCTTACTTTCGTACATTTTAAACTTCTTTAAAATCTTATCAAGGTATGTACTTTGTGATAGCCCTATTAGGCGTCTCGATCTATCTCTATAGATCTTTATGCCTAATATATATGATGCTTCACCAAGGTCTTTCATAGCAAATTTGCTGTTTAGATAACTTTTAACATTGTTTAAAAGATCTATATCATTTGCAATCAATAATATGTCATCCACATATAATATCAGAAATGCCACATTGCTTCCACTCACTTTCTTGTAAATACAAGCCTCTCCATAAGTTTGGACAAATCCAAACTCTTTGATCACCTCATCAAAGCGGAGATTCCAACTCCGTGATGCTTGCTTCAGTCCATAGATGGATCACTGAAGCTTGCACACCGTGTTAGCATCCTTTGGATCGACAAAACCCTTTGGTTGTATCATATACAACTCTTCTTCAATGTTACCATTGAGGAACACAGTTTTGACATCCATCTGCCATATTTCATAATCGAAATATGCAGCAATTGCTAACATAATCCTAACTGATTTTAGCATCGCTACGGGAGAGAATGTCTCATCGTAGTCAACTCCTTGAATTTGTCAAAACCCTTTTGCGACAAGTCGAGCTTTATAGACGGTTACATTACCATCAGCATCAGTTTTTCTTTTGAAAATCTATTTATTCTCAACGGCCTTTCGGTCATGAGGTAAGTCCACCAAGGTCCAAACCTGGTTTTCGTACATGGATTCCATCTCGGATTTCATGGCTTCTAGCCATTTGTTGGAATCCAGACTTACCATCGCTTCTTCATACGTCGCAGGGTCATCCATTTCATCAACCATGAAATTCACAACAGGATTCCCGTACAGTTCAGGAGTTGCACGTGTCCTGCTAGACCTGCGAGGTTTGGTAGTGTTCTCTTTCGGAGATTCATGATCATTATCATTAGTTCCTTCTTCATTTGGTGAACTCAACTCCAGAACGACTTCCGGTGCTGCGCTACTCGCCATTTCATGAAGAGAAGGTTCAATAACCTCTTCGAGTTCTACCTTTCGACTACTCACACCTTTCGCGAGAAACTCTTTCTCTAGAAAGGATCCATTCTTGGCAACGAAAACCTTGCCCTCGGATTTGTGATAGAAGGAATACCCAGTTGTTTCTTTAGGGTATCCTATGAAGACGCATTTTTCCGCTTTGGGTTCGAGTTTATCCGGCTAAAGTTTCTTCACATAAACATCGCATCCCCAAACCTTAAGAAATGACAGCTTAGGTTTGTTTCCAAACCATAATTCATACGGTGTCGTTTCAACGGATTTAGACGATGCCCGATTTAAAGTGAATGAAGCGGTTTCCAATGCATAACCCCAAAATGACAGTGACAAGTTAGTCAGAGACATCATAGATCGAACCTTATCCAATAGAGTACGATTACAACGTTCTGACACACCATTACGTTGTGGTGTTCCGACATGCGTGAGTTGTGAAACTATTCCACACTCTTTCATGTGTGTGCTAAACTCGTAACTTAGATACTCACCTCCATGGTCAGACCGTAGAAATTTGATCTTTCTCTTACGATGATTTTCCACCTCTTTCTGAAATTCTTTGAACTTTTCAAAGGTTTCAGATTTGTGTTTCATCAAATAGATATACCCATATCAACTCAAATCATCTGTGAAAGTAACAAAATAACGATATCCACCTCGCGCCGACACACTCACTGGACATCAGTATGTATGATTTCAAATAAATCTTCTGCCCATTCCATTGAACCGAAAAATGGCGTTCTAGTCATCTTGCCCATAAGGCATGGCTCACATGTATCAAATGATTCAAAATCAAGTGATTCCAAAAGTCCATCGGAATGGAGTTTCTTCATGCGTTTAACGCCAATATGACCTAGACGGCAGTGCCACATATATGCAGATATATCATCATTAAGTTTAATCCTTTTAGCATCAACATTATGGATGTGCGTATGAGTACTATCAAGATTCAACAGAAATAAACCATTCATCACGGGTGCATGACCATAAAATATATTATCCATATAAATCGAACAACCATTGTTTTCGGATTTAAACGAATAACTACATCGCATCAACAAAGATCCAGATATAATGTTCATGCTCAGTGCAGGAACCAAATAACAATTATTTAGGTTTATAACTAATCCCGATGGTAGGTGGAGAGGTAGCGTTCCGACGTCGATCACATCAACTCTTGATCCATTGCCGACATGCATCTTTACCTCACCCCTTGCTAGCGGTCGCTTGTTCCGCAGCCCCTAATTTGAGTTACATATGTTAGCAACCTATCTAGTATCAAATACCCAGGTGCTACTACGAGTACTAGTCAAGTACACATCAATAACATGTATATCATATATACCTTTGTTTGCCTTGCCGGCTTTCTTGTCCGCCAAAAACTTGGGGCAGTTGTGCTTCCAATGGCCAGTCCCCTTATAATAGTAGCACTCGGTATCAGACTTGGGGCCAACCCGGGATTTCTTTTCAGGTGCAGCAACAGATTTGCCGCCCTTCTTTCCCTTCTATTTACCCTTCTTATCTTTCTTGAAACCGGTGGTTCTATTGACCATCAACACTTGATGTTCTTTCCTAATCTCCACTTCTGCAGTTTTAAGCATTGACAGAAGCTCGGGGAGAGTCTTCTTCATGCCCTGCATGTTATAGTTCATCACGAAGCTCTTGTAGCTAGGTGGTAGAGATTAAAGAACACGATGTATGCCTAAGTCAATGGGAATTGTTATTCCCAAGGACACAAGCTTATCGGCGTACCCAGACATTTTGAGTACGTGCTCACTTATGGAGCTATTCTCTTCCATCATGCAGCTAAAGAATTTTTCCGAAGCATTATAACTCTCTACGGCAACATGGGTATCAAAAATCATTTTCAATTCACCCATGGTATCAAAGGCATTTCCATTTTCGAAATGCTTTCGAAGTTCTAGCTCTAGCCCATACAGTATGCCGCAATGAACTAAGTTGTGGTCCTCCTGACGAGTCACATAGACATTCTTTTCCTCGTCAGGAGCATCAGGAGCTGGTGGGGGGCCTAGCGGTGCTTCTAGCACATATTGCTTTTGTCCAGCAGAGAGGAGAATCCTCAAATTCATAGCCCAGTTGGTGAAGTTGCTACCATTCGCAGCAAGTTTCTCTTTCTCCATGAACACATTGAAATTAAAAGCAGGTGGTGCCATCAACAAAAGAATTTGCAAAGTTTATTTAGACTAAGTTTATGATAGGTTGAGTTCAACTAAACTCCCACTCAAAAACAACATACCTCGTGTCTTTTTGGTGATTACATGAACCAAATCCACTACACCAAGTCCGATCATCACGTGATTCGATGTAGCTTCAAAGGCGAGCATCTATATGGGCATCATATCAACTATATGACTCATGTTTAACCTTTCAGTCCGTGTTCCGAGGCCATGTCTGTACATGCTAGGCTCGCCAAGTAAGAACCTTAGTACTCGTGTGTGTAAAATTGTCTTACACCGAAAATATGATCGTGGATTCAAGTACACCTGATCATCATGTGATGTCTTGAAACAGCGAAACATAAATGGTGCGTACTAAAGGAAGAACACATTTTTATCTTGATATTTAAATGAGGAATCATCTTATAGCGCTACTGAAATGCCAAACTAGCATTATAAGATGCGAACATCATATGTGTAAAGTGAAATGATATGGTTCTTGCGATCACTATCATATGCATCGTGGTATGATCTCTATCATTCCTTTGTGTGTAAGGCCAAGGTCTATGGAACTTACACGTTAAGTGTGTTGTAAGAGTATCAACTATACATCAACTTACAGCATTACCATATCATGACATAAGCCTAGCAACGATCTAAACTAGATGCCTCTAATTTATCAATTGCAAGTTTTACATGGCTTAGGGCTTTCGGAGATAGAACCGTTCTTACCTATGAACATGGGACCACAACGAGGATAACAAAGTTATTAGCAACTCTTTGTAAATCAGATATTGACTATAGTAGGAGAGACAGACACCCGCCAGCCACTTATGCAAAACTAGTTGCATGACAGTCGTGGAACCGGTCTCATGTGCGATGACATGTAAGGTTGGTCCAGGCCGCTTCATCCCACTATGCCACCAATATCCAAAATACATGAAAGATGAAATAACATGATCATCATCGCCCACATATAAACATATGTGTACTACCTGTGCAAAGCACCTATGCATAGATCGGGCTCTTATACCACTGAAGGGTTTGCAGCATAGAAAACAAAAAAATTCCTACGATGAGAACTATACGCCAAGATCTATCTACTAGATACAAGCAACGGGTGGATATACATCCATGGAGAACTTACCCTCGAAGACAACAAAGTTTTGTTAACGAGTAGGAACTCGTGGATGATGTAGTCGTACGCTTGCCGATCTCAAGATCGTGTGGAAGTCCTAGCGTCGCAAATCAGCAACGCATCTGCACTCGGACACACGTTCAGGCCACCGAACAACCTCCGCCTCCTCGCTCCAGCGATGCAGCGGAAGCAGCAACTCCTTCCAGATGAAATGCCACTGGGAACATCTATCTCGCTAATCCGAGACCATGGGGAAATAATTCTAGAGGGGGAGAGAGATCCTTCACGAGGAGGTGTAAGAAAGAAGGGTGAGATGGGTGGCCTTTTATAGGAGGAGGGGGGTACACCCTCCATGGTCGGCGCCCCATGGAGGTGACCCCTCACCTCCCCCATTCATGTGGTGGTAACTCCCTCCACATTAAAATGCCCCTTCACATTCTCTTTTAAAGTCTCCACTTCAAATGCATTAAATTTCTCCAAATTTAATGCTCTCTCATTTAATAAAACACTTTTATTAAATTTATTCAGGATTTTGTTAATTACTTTAATTAACAAACATTCACATAACACCCCGTGCAACATTTCAATATAACATGCAGAACCAATTTCTGCAATTTCACCCGAAACAGTTTCGGTGTCCATTGAAATAGTTCCAACGCTTTGCAATTCATTCGTCTGAAACATATTTGCTCCAAATGGTGTTGGTATACCTTAATTGTGTCACCCTATGGTTTGTGAATAATGCAGACATGATCGAGACCCCTCTCAGATCAATAATTAGAAGCGGGACCTGGAGATCCATACTAACTCCTACACATTCTACGATGACTTCTGTGATCGTGAGAACCTTTAACATTAGTAACTAAATCCCTTTGTCTCGCGATATATTACATGTCCGAGATTCGATCATCGGTATCTCCATACCTAGTTTGATCTCGTTACCGACATGTACTCTTTTCTCGTTCCCGTGATATAACATTCTAGTGATCTTATCACTTGCTTGCAAGCTAACCAATGTGATATCACCAAGAGGGCCCAGAGAATATATATTCATCATCGGGATGGACAAATCCCACTCTTGATCCATGAGCTTCTACATAACACTTTCGTAGCACTGAACCCACCTTTATAATCACCCTTTCACGGTGGGACGTTTGATGTTATCAAGATACTCTTCCAGTATTAGTGATTAACATGATCTCATGGTCTAAGGACTAGGATTACTTTGTTAGATGTTATAGCAATATAAACACAATGACTTTGATCGTAATGCTATACTTCAGATGAATCCACTAATGTTGTGACCTCGTTATTAACAACATCCAATGTCCATTATCAGGAAACCTTGATCATCTTGTTAATCAACGAGCTAGTTTATAAGAGATGCATAACTAGGAACTTTCTTTTTGTTTTAATGAACCAAAATTAAAAAGTTTAGGCTTAATTTAATATGCTTCCACACCAACAGCGGGCTGAGTAATAGGTGCACGAATAAAATCATCAGTGATAGTAACATACTCCCCCAGTCTCTTTTGAGCAATGGATCTTATATTTTTGGTAGTTTTAAAGTAAAGGAAACAAATAACAAGTAACTAATTTTTTTGGTTTTCAAATGGATAACAAGAAAGTAAACTAATAACAAGAAATAAACTACAAACAAATAATATAACTAAAAACAAGGTCTCTAGTGACCTCACCAGGATAGCGAAATTGCTTCCCCAGCAACGGCGCCAGAAAAAGGGTTAATACCTTCGATCCAGATTCACAGATGTAGTATAATAGTATTTTCCCTAGTAGACCTAGGTTTAACCAAACCTTGGGAAACAACACTAAAAGGAATTAAAAAGAACATGTCTACAAGACTTTGTGACGATGGGTAACCTCGGCAATGCCCATGGGTATGTATTTAGGGTTTCTAGGAAAAGAGAACACTGGGGATTTTGTCGGCTGATCAGACAAACAAGGGAGTCGAAGTCATCTAATTGTTTATGGTAAAATAAATTACTGATTGCTCAAGGTTTTTTTGGTACCTCTCTATTGGCTCCTCCCAGCCTATATATAATAGGCTAGGTCCCAAAGTTGTATGCGGATAGGTTACTGACTGATTACAAAAGTGGTACAAAGTCGGGTTCTATTTCCAAACTATTTCTTCCGTCGGATGCTTTTTGGGCCTTCTTTGTGAGCTTCATGGGCTTGTGATCCTTTATGCAGCTAGGGTAACTAATCATAAGAACCTGAATAGTCATACCTATGTCAGTAGCCCCCTGAGACTCCATCCGAATCGTAGATTCGGGTTGAGTCTCAAATATAATTTTAGTATTTACGATCCAAAGTTTTCTCTACATAATTTTTACTTTTATATTGACTTGTAGGGATTTGGGTACAACAGGCCTAATGCATCTAATAGATTGGGAATTAGTTAATTGATCCTAGACAAAAACACTGCAGTCCTACATAAAATTCAAGTCCATAGACATGAACTCGGAATTTTACTGGCGTAATTAAGTTCGAGACGTGGAGGTCTTATCGAATACTGAATCCCAATTCTAATATATCGGATACCCAATGCGTCTATTAGGATTTTTCATCGTATCGTTGATACGGATAATTTTCTGGCAGAGCACACTCATGTGCGGTTACCAGGCCACACAGGACAAGTCCCGGGGTCTTACCTTCATGTTATGGACACGACATTTAGATTTTATCGCGTCAGGAGCGGTCCAAGATTTTAATCGTCTGCCTTGTTTGGCTGCTGGATTTGCTGAAGTTATCAGTTTTCAAATTTTTTGGATGATATTTGTAAATGCTCCCGATGGGAGTAACCTATTGAGGATACATTGATGTAATACTCATAGGTTCTTTTCACCTTGCTGGTGTTTTAAGTTTTATCGGGTGTGTTTTCAATACATGAGGACAATTTTTCTTCTGGTCATATTCCTCCCCTTCATATAAAGCATTGTTTCCTATCGGGTGCACGATCAGTGCCCCCGTTGGGAGTATCCCCCGAGGATATGTTCGGATGTTTACATCGGGACATAGGCTCAAAGTTTTTAGGCATCCATAAAAGTCACGATATCTTTATCGGGCACGCGGCCAGCGCTCCCGATGGGAGTAGCCCCCGAGTCTACAGTCAAATATTTGGTTTTGATTGTAGGCTCAAGTTATTTCAGCTGAAGAGTTTTACTTCAACTTAAGTCTCATAGTTATTTTCCCGGGTCCATACTTCAATAGATCCAAAGTTTTGTTGTCGCTGCTTTCCATGACGTCATTGCTGACGAAGCTGATGTGTCGTGGCTTCCGAGAAACGAGACTCGATCGGATGTTACAATGGTGGGCCCATGCTACAGTAACGATGATGCTTGAGCAGCATGTTAGCGGAGATTTTTGACCACACGTCCCCCTTTATGCGCGACGATCAAGGTGTTGTGTGGATTTTCTCTGTATTTACCGTGGTAATAACTTCCCACGATTTTTATCCTTCTGCGAATCATTGCCACATGTCGTCATCCTGTGTGTTTTGACGGTTCACTGTTTTTATCTGACGGCTGAGCTTCACGTTCCTTTTCCTTATAAACGAGGGGATAACCCTTTTACTACTTTTACTACTCCTGTTTTCTACCTGCTTCTTCTTCCTTGTGCCGCACCTGCGTTCGCTATTCTTGCTTGTGCTTGTTTCGTTGCGCACTTTCCCTCCCTGCAAGAGCTGTCATGGGCAATTCCAAGGTCGGAACTTCTACTGCGACGGCTGCGAAAGCGACGAGGAAGAGGGCTATTGGATGGGATCCCTCAAAGTTCAATCAGCGAGATTGCCATGAAGCTTGCAACAATTTCCTTGTTGAGGAAGGTTCCTGCAAAATCCCGGGGATGAGGCTATCCTGACCCCCGAATCTGGCTGGCAGGTAATGTCTCTTTCCTTCCTGTAATGTAGCCTTTCCCTCCCAGTTCATGAGTTCCTCTGTGCTCTTCTCTTTATCTACGGCGTGCAGCTTTATCAGCTCATGCCCAACTCCATTCTCCATGTCGCTTGTTTTATCACTCTTTGCGAGCGCTTCCTCGGGATTCATCCCCGCTGGGGCCTGCGGAAGTACTTATTTTATGTCCGACGCAACACCACCGTTAATCTTGTTCACGATGTTGGTGGCGCCATTTTCTCTATTCGTTCTAAAGTTGATTATTTCGACTTTAAAATTTTGGATTCTGACCAAGGGTGTAAAACTAAGTGGTTTTACATCAAGAACCATAAAAACGAGGGCCGGGCCTTCAGGTTGGCCCCTTTTGACCCCACAAAGACCTGCCGAAGGCTTGATTCATGGGACCAGCACCCAACTCCCGAAGAAATGATGGAGATTAAGCCTTGCTAGCGCGAATAGAGAAACTACGCACTAAGGTTGGCATGGAGCTATTGGGGCTACAGATCCTGGCATATTTTCTTCAGGTTCGTCTTCAACCTATCCAGGCGAGGTTATCCGGTATGTGGGCTTACACCGGTAGGAAGGATCCTATGAGGATTTATCCGTATGACCTTACTCTAAAGATATATGAGAAGAGGGTTCAATCCTTCACCACGCTAACAAAGAAAAGCCCAGTTCCTTCAGATTTTAAGGTGGAGCCTTTTGGCAAGAAGAATCGTCTCTCAGATGTGAGTTTCTATTGATTCCCTTTATTTTCCATATTGTTGTATTCTATCGCCTTATTTTGTCCCAAAATGGTGTAGGATTATGATCACCTCTCTGCACTTCCCCCTCTTTCGGAAAATAGCGAGCTACCAGCAAGTCCTTCCTTGTCCAAGGATTTTACTAGGGCTAGCACTGCTATTGACGAAGAGGTGGAGACATATGTTGCTGAGTTGTCTTGGCATACTCATTCTGTTGCTTTGGCACAGTCTAAGGATTTCCGAAGAGTACCTGCTGCTGACAAAAGGAAATGCACTAAGGATGTGGAAACGGTCGAAGATTTAGATGACTCGACTGGCTCAAAGCCAAAGTTAGTTGTTCCCGTTTCGTCAGCCCCACCACAGATGAATCTCTTCCGCTTTACGCAGGATGTTTCCTCGTAAGTACTGCTTGTCTTCCTTGATTCTTGCGGATGGTAATTTATATTATTATTACTTTACCCTTGTAGTGATGATGAAGAAGAAGATCCTCCTCTGTCTCCTCTCAGCACTGCTATTGCTCCTCCTCCGACCAGGTCGCCTGAGCTATCAACAGATCCGAAGAAAACGCATGAATAGCCTACGAGAAGATCTATCCCGAAGGATATTACTGTCGTTCCGAAACTTCCATTGCAGGAAAGGAGAAAAATAGCAGGCAAAGGCTTGGCAATATCCAAAAATCCCATCGATGTCAACATACAGGATGTCACTATTGCTTTCTGACAGTTTGTTTTTGTGTCTGCCTCTGTTCCTATTTTTCTAATGTTCTATTTTTTGTGTTGTAGCCGCTGATGAGCGAGATGGTTGATATGGCTTATCTGCTGATGCGCGAGATGGTTGATATGGCTTCCCTCTTTATCAAGAACCATGACAAGGCTTAATAATCCAAAGGTTTCCTCATCATCATCTGAAAATTTTGACGCCTGTGACTTCTTATTGATTTTGTGTTCTTTTGTGAATGTGCAGCCGCCGCCAAAGAGTCTGGGGTTATCCGAGACGAGGTGTTGAAGAATGTTCAAGACTTGGAGGCAAAATTATGGGTCGCCGAGAAAGATCCGGAGGAGGCTAAGAAAAAAGCCAAAGCTGATGCCGAAGAAAAATAAAAACAAGGGAGCGCCTTTGCTGCATGAGATGAGAATCTCAAGAAACGGCTGGAGGTTCTCAATGTTTCTTTGACTCGTAAGTTTCTTGTCTCAAAAGATTTTTTTATTTGATCTTGATTTTCCTTTGGTTCTTGTTTCTTACTATAAGCCTATATATTGCAGAACTTACTGGCCAGTCTTTGGTGCTGGACGAGGACAAGAGGATTGACCCTTTATCGGATGATGCACTTTAGAGGCGAACAATGTCCGTGGGAATAATCTTCTGATTCGTTCACACCATGCCTTTAAGCGCCTTCATGCCAAGATTTTCCCAACCAAGGAGGTGCTGACAGATTTGAACGATCTTGTTGCTATTTTTAGTGCTGATCCAAATCCGTTGGTAGGCTACAGTATGGTGTAGTCGAAGAGTGGCTCTGAGACTTTCATGGCTTTGGCGATGGCGCACGGTGAAAAGTTTGACTGGCAGAAGGTTAGCTCCTCTGTTCTAATCACTAATGATGGCAAAGCAGTTGATCTGAAACCTTTCATTAAGAAGGCCAAGAAGTATTCGTGGCTTCTTCTAGGTATAGGTGCAGGGCCTGAAAAATCCACTGCTCATTCTTTGGCCAGAGATCCTTCAGCGAATACTTCTCCAATTATTCCTCCTTCGGTTGATGCTCCATCTGCCAGTGCTACTTTGTCTATAGAGGAAACTGCCTCGTAGTTTATCTTATATTTTGTAGAAGCCTCCTTGTTATTCCGCTTTGTAATGAACTTGGTCCTTGTTGTCAGATTGCTCCTTTTGTCAAGAAGTGTCTAGTTTACATATGTGGATGGTGCATCTATTGATGTGTATGCAAATTGTCTAGTTTACTGAAATTCATGTTTCTTTTGTCTGCTCTGCCAGATATTCTATGATTCAGCTGCTCCGCCTGGGTCCACTCAAAAACTGCTATTATTCGCGTGATCGATCTGCTGCTATATGCGTAAAATATTGAACAAGTGAAGAGGCTTGAGGGTAATCTCCGGGTTGTAAAAGCGATGGTAGATGTGTCTTAGTCGAGGATGCGCAGGGCCCTGGATCGTGAAGCGTATTTCTTGGAGGAAATTTCCAGGGCGAGCGAAAAGATGTCATGTAAGTTTTACACAAAGCTCCCAAGTTTTTCTTTCTCAGGTGTGGGAACTAATCTTCATCTTTTTATCTAGGTGTTCGACTCTGCGGGAGAGAGGAAACCCAACGTATGTGCAGTCGAATGAATGCTCTAGTAACCGCCTCTCAAGGCACCGACAATGATTTCTAGACTGATCATCGCTCTGCATATTTGGTGGCCTTGTTGTGGGATCGTGTATCCGAGGTGGAGCAATTCGTCGAGTGCTGCCGCAGGTCCTTGGCTATTGTGTATAATGCTATGTTTCCCCAGTATCCTCAACCATAGAGCCTAGCTGATCTAATGGCAGAGTTTCGGCAAGGCGAAAGGAGTAGCCACTTTGTGAAGCTGCAGCTTGTAGCGGGTGCTAAACTTGCGCTTTCCCAGGTGCACGTGCACCATCCTCTGATGGATTTAGATGTCGTGTCGCTAGGACTACCTTCCCCTCCTGGCGGTGGTCTGTTTAGTATGGCGCCTCATTACGCATCTGCTCACAGGCCTGCCATCAGGATTGTCTAGAGGTGCCTAGAGGAAGACGAAGATTTCTTCCTTAATTTTGCCATCTGAATGTTTCCTGCATGTACATTATGTATATTTGTATTCAATGAGTAAAGTATGGTGCCTTTGTTTTTAGTAAAAAGGTTGTAAAATTATACGAGATTTTGTTTATCGCGCGAGACCTTTTCTTTTGCCTCACGCCTAGAAGCCGAGTCAGCTATTCAGGTCAAAAGCGCATTGTATTGGAGCCGAAGATTTTGATATGGTATGCTTAGTGAAGCCCCCGAGTATCGGGTGAGTTGATGATCAGTTATCGGTTGATATAGCCCTCGAGTGTCGGGATGATGAATAAAATAGAACCGAAGAAAGCTTGAGACCTAGTTTTGGGAACTTATATTTATTTATCGTCGAATCATAGGGGATACATATTTTGGCGTGTGTGCCTGGCCGTTGGTCTTATTTAATATAAAATGCGTAAAAAAAATAAAATTCTAACATCCACTCTTTCCAGTTTGAGGTACTCCTTTGTTGTCTTATCGTTTGTTTCGTTGATCATGATGATTCAAGGGGTTTTTTCTGGACTTTTGTCTGGAGGCACGGCTTTTGCACAGTGGACCAGAGAGAAAGGGGTGTGTTCTGCTTGGTTGCTTCTGGCGGCGAAGTCGACACACATGTGAAGCCCTGTGCTTTTCTTTGGGATGAGTACTGAGTTTGACACCCACATTAGTTTTGTTATCTCTGTGATGTGCGACGAGTTAGTGAGGCGAGGGGCATGTTTCCTAGTGGCTCTGATATGTCGGTAGATCTTTTACTGGCGGTTGTGTGTAGTTTAACTAGGTTCTCGTCGGGTTCCTTGGGTTTTTTGTATATCAACTAAGTCCAAAAGAGTCTCCCAATTTTCATGGGGAAAACTGACGAGCGCGCCTTCCTATGCGGGACCATTGTTGGAGGCCGAATAGGTCGCCATTGGGTTTACCTGGGTTTCTGGAGTTTGGTTGATGGGGACATGCCCTTTGGGTAGTAGCTCGGTGTCTGCAATTTTGAACTAGCCAAATTCTGCCTCCATCTCGAAAGATTCTGATATTTTGTTGATTTCTCGGTCATAGTTATCTGAACGAGTGAAGCTCCCTCTCACGGTTATGATTCCATTGGGGGCTGTTATTTTTAGTACCAGGTATGCATAGTGAGGTACTTCCATGAACCTGGTGAAAGCTGGTCATCCCAGGATCACGTGGTACTATGATGGCCAGTCCATGACCTAAAACTCGAGTTTTTCCCACCTGAAATTGTTCCTTGATCCGAAAACTATGTCAAGATAGACTTTGCCTAGAGGAATTCCGGCTTTGCCTAGAACTATCCCATGGAAGGTTGTATCCGTGGGTGCTAAGTTTTCAAGGTCCAATTCATTGGCCGCAGGGTTTTGGCATAAATTAAGTTCAAGTTGCTCCCCTGCATCCAAGAAAACCTTGCTCATGTCGAATCCGCCAATTTGTTCCTTCACTTTTAAAGCTGACTGACCCGGTCATGGCACACGAAGCGGGTAATCGGCTCTGCTGAACGTGATTTTTTGCTCTGGCTAGTGGAGGTATTCAAGTGTGGGTGGTGGCGCTGTTACTGCCATATTTACTTGTCTTGTGATCAGCTTATGGTTCATGTTGGACGGTCGCCCTTTCTCAATCATCGACATTGCACCCTTAGACCTTGGGTATTCATCTTCTTGATTTGTTGTGTTTTGTGGTTGTCCCGTTGGCGGATGTACTAGCGGTGGTGGTGGTGCACCAATGGCTAAAGCTCCAGGTGTAGTAGTGTATCCTCAGCTTGCTGCTTCGGTTGCCTTTGCATTGCATACCTCCTACATATTTAGAAACGTTCGGCAATCTTTCATGAGATGGTTTGATCGCCTTTTGCCTATTGAATTGACATAGAAGTGCATATTGTAGGGTCCTTCCAGAATTAGCATTAGGACATTGGTGGGTCTTGAGATCTTGGCTGGTATCGCCGTGTAGGTTGGCTTCCTCCAGCGTCATCTCTGTTGTTGTGGTATCTGCTGTTGTGATCGTCGTTTCTTTGGTTGTCCTCTCCCGAGAAACCAGCTGCAACATAGCCTGATCCACCATATCCATCATTTCTCCGTCATCTCCTATCATTGTTTCACATGTCCCTGTCTTCTTCGGGTGAACGTGCCCGCTTGTTGTATACCGCGTCTTCTCCATCAGCCTAGCGATTTGCCATGTCCATCGGTTGTGAAATTGTTTTGGGCTTAACCTGCCCAATCTCTTCTATGAATTCTCACTAGCGAAGGTCGTCGTTGAAGGCGACAATTTCCCTTCCATCGGATATAGCTTCAGTTGAGTTTTTGATGATGTTCCATTGCTGGATGAAAGCTCGTATCGATTATCCGGATTTTGGTTTGCATGCCCGCAATTGCTCCAGGGATCCAGGTCGCTTAAATGTGGATTGGAAATTTCGGATGAACTCGTCTTCAAGATTGTTCCAACTGCTGATGGATTCTTCAGGTAATTTCCTTAACCAGGATCAGGCGGCGCCGCTTAGGTGCAGCTGTAAGTTTTGCATTGTGGTGACCTTGGAGCCACCCTATAGTTTGACGGTTGCTAGATAATTTGCCAACCAAGATTCGGGTTCCTGGAGGTCGTCATACTTCTGGCGATCGTGAGGGAGTTTGAAGTCCTTGGTTACTAGAGTCTTGCGAGGGTAAAGCAACTGGCTCCACATAATTCATACTCGTCCTTGCTTTCAGCATCATAGTATCTTCGACTGCTGCGCTCTTCCATGGGTTTGTCGATCTTATGCTGTGTGATGTCGTTTCTTGCGTCGTTTTGTGGCTTAGAGCTCGAAAATTGCACCCGATGTGGCGACCACGATCGTCGGGTGTGCCCTACCGGCCGAGGGCTATTGCAACGGTGTGGGGATCTGTCAGGCTATCATGTGTTTCTCTGTTCCGCTTGCACGAAATACGCACCCACCATGCTGAGGTTCATGAGAGTGGAGCGACGGAGAGCCACACAAGGATCGTCGGGTGTGGGTTGAGTTGTAATCGGGTATGTTTGCACAACTACAATTGCGGCTTGTGATGTTTTTGCCTTGATATGCCCTATTGGATCCACTCACGTAAATGATAAATCGAGATCATGGGTCTGTTTGTTTCTTTCAGCTTCGGGGATGTTCTGCAGTCGTGAGGCCCCTCTCCTTGGTTGTGCTCCTCCAGTTACACTTCCTCATCCTCGGGTAGAACTTAGCTAGGTCCGCCGAAGACTGGATTCGTTGGCTAGCCTTTTTCTTTCATCGAGTTGCCTCTGCATCCTTAGTAGATCCCTTTTCTTGTGATGGAGCAGGTATTGGTCGGACATTAATTCTTCACGTGTGGCTTCAGCTGTCATTGGGACCGCACCCGATACTACATCCCTTGCTTTTTGCCATGCTCCGACTAACAGCCAGAGGGTTTGCCACTTGCCTCCACGTGGTTCTCCTCCTCCTTGGATTATGTGGTTATTTGTCAGGTCTCCTTCATTTTCGTGATCTCCTGCATTGTCATCCGGCAAAATAACATTGGGATCAAGGATGGGGTTGCCATTGGAGTCACGCTGAGTTGAGGCATCCCCGATGATCACGCGCACTTGGTGGTGCGTTATGTATGAACTAGTGATGTCGTCATCGGAACCGAGGGAGACACTGTTTGGAGGATCAATGAAGTCCCACAGTTTCTGCTCTGGGTAGTTTTTGGCTATCCTGGTTCCGAAGTTGATACTTTTGCTGCTTTCTTCAGATTCAGTGTTTATTGGACTTGATCCACGTGGTGGCATTGGCTGGGAGTCTGGTCCAAGGGAGAGACCATCGTAGAGACCTTCAAGATCCCCATATCTGCTGATTCTCCAGAGTTTTCTTTGCCGTTTGCTGGCTCCGGCGCAGATTCTCTAGATGATATGACAGAAGATGCAGGTATCACCACAAGCGCAACTTTTTGAACCAACGGTCCCGATGAAATCGGAGCCGATAGGTGTGGTTCTTCGGGTTCTTCTACGTGAAAGTGGAAACCTCCGATGATGATATTGTATCCACCGTTGAAGTCGACGAGAACTGGGGCAGGGGTGGGCGGGCGTGGTGCTGCTTCCATCGGATTGTTGCTTGATGAAAAGGGGTCCACCGAATCCATGACTCCAGCGTTCAGGTTTCCCGCAGATGGCGCCAATTGATGAGGGTAACCTTGGCAATGCCCATGGTTATGGACTTCGGGTTTCTGGGAAAAGAGAACGCTGGGGATTTCATCGGCTAATCATATAAACAAAGGAGTTGAAGTCGTCTGATTGTTTATGGTCAAATCGATTATAGATAGCTCAAGCCTTTTTCGGTACCTCTCTGTTGGCTCCTCCTAGCCTATATATAATAGGATGGGTCCCGAAGCTGTATGCAGATAGGTTACATACTATGATTACAACAGTGGTACAATGTCGGTTTCTATTTCCAAACTATGTCTTCTGTCGGATGCTTCCTGGGCCCTCTTTGTGGGCTTCATGGGATGGTGATCCTTTATGCATCTATGGTAACTAATCATAAGAACCCGAATAGTCATACATATGTCACTTTGTTTTTTCATTTTACCTTCGTTTATGAGACCAATCTAGTTTACTTTTATCATGGGTTGATTCAATGGATGGAGATAGGACAGGGTTGAAGATCCACCTGCAGCGGAACATCATATGGGATAAAATATAATAATAAGCACGGTCATGTGTAGTGTTTTAATAGAGATAATCTCTTATGGGCAACACATCCTAATATACTAGATCACCTACGAGCAACATGCATAGCAATAGTCTTTTGATCCAACCGAGTGCACCACGAAGCACTGGGCTACCAACGATTATTAAGTGCAAAACACAGATCAAAGCCTTAAGAGGTGATGTTTCTATAATCCCAAATGGGTCGCTAAGCGAAGACCGTATCGCCCTTTTTGTCACTTGGTTTCCTATGAGATCTCTGCTAGCCAAGTATCTCACCTCAAGCCTTTATCGATCCAGGGATCTTGGGTACCTACGAGTCCAAAGATCGAGGCAAGAGACAAAGAAACAAAAGATACAAATCCCTATTTCAAACAATAAGCAATACTCCCACATATTAGATGCACATAATTGTTGCGAGGTCTCTCCCCAACCCGCAGCCCATGAGGACTACTCACTCATAATAATAAGATGAAGGATAGTAAACATTGTGAAAAATACTTAGATGGAAATCAAATATTCTTACAATGGTTGCCGAATCACAAGTAGATCTCAAGTACAAAGTAATGGCTATGGCTAATGGAGGGGATGGAAGATGGAAGGGATGAACTATGGTGTGGATCTCCTTTGGTGGTGTTGTGATGCAATCTGAGAATGGTGACGTTCTGCACGGCGGCTGAGGCCTCAAAATATATAGGCGTCTTCACAAAAGTTGTAGGGTTTGATGATACGGAGCCGCCTCCACATGGTACGGGCGGACGGTACGGGTGGAACCTGCCCATACCAGTGGCCGTTACGGCTGCAGATGCTTGGCAATTGCTCCAGAATTACTTGGTCGTGTGGACTTCCTCAAAATCTTCATTATGATTCCTGATTTCGCATTAAAGAGCGTGATTTCCTGCACAACACAAATCAAAGCAATGGTTTGCATATCTTTGCAATTATTAGTCATTAGTGGCAAGGCTAGAGAGTTTCTTCTTAATTTCTTGACTAAAAACAATGTTTAAACATGGGAAAAGATGGCTATTTTCCCCATAGATTTTTGCTAAGGACCAGTGATGCATCGTGTAGTAAGGGGGAGGATGTTTGGCCCATATTATTTTCTCCAGGACAAACTTTTCCCCAACCATATTATCCGACCCCCACTCAGGCCTGATTATCTAGCCCTAGTTGACTCCAAACGGCTCCATTCTTGGAGGGATGTAAATACCCATCCCCATCTTCAACCTGTGGTCGCTCGAATCTGACGAAAAAGCATTGTACTATTGAGCTCCAATTTCCACAATATCTCCCCATTCAATCATCGGAAGGCTTCGGTCTTTGGAGAATATAAGGAGGATGCTTTAATCTACATCATCATCCAAGAGATCTTCAATTTCCTCCTCATTCATTTGAGGGCCCTTTGATCTGGATTTTCATTTGAATTTCTAGATCTCGGTTTCGTTACTTGATAAACTTGTTTGTTGTGGCAGCTTTTTCATCCCGGGAGCCTCCAATTCAGTTGTGGATGCATGCCCTAGTATCGTTGTAAAGGCGTTCGTTCCTGCCTCAAAGGGTACTGTATAGTGGAAAGGTTGATCATGCCAGTTGTGGCGAGATCCATTGGAGAACAGGGTGAGGCCTATTGTGGTGTGGTGATCTTAGTACCACCCACCCATCCAACGCAGATGTACTTCCCCTAAAAAGGAAGGAACCATAATAAAACTAATCCCATGTCTCTGCGTGCTCCGCTCTCGGTTACCTCTTTCCTCTCACTGCCTTTACTCGTTTAGTAGCTAGGTTGGCATATAGGGAAATTCACCATAGTTGCATTTCTAGGTAATTTACCTTTGTGTCAACCTTATTTGAAAAGTGTTGAAATTTGGAGTAGCACTTATTCACCCCCCCCCCTCTAGGTTCCTGTAAGATCCTTTTCAATTGGTATCTGAGCCTCGGCTCTTATTTCAGGCTTTACCGCCTAAGAAAGTATGGGTACTAGAATAGTGGGTGAAGCTTCGCCTAGCGCTACGGTTCCTCTATCGAGTTGTGTAATATTATTGTGGGTGGACTCCATGTTGTTGATCCATCCAATATGACAAGAAAAGAAGTGGTGGATAGTCAACTCAGTGCGACTGGTTTGCACATGATACAACTTGGTGTGGGTCCAAAGGACATGCTGCACATTGAACATCTCAACACCACCAAGGAAGCTTGGGATGCCCTCACCGAGTTTTTCATTGGAAATGAGAGCATGAGAAGAAACCAATATGATGCCTGGAACAATCAAGCTAGAGGTTTTTACATGATGGATGGTCAGGATCATGAAGACATATATCAAAGAGTCAAGCCCATTGCCACCACATTCAGATATTATGGTGCTTCCCATGTTGATGATGCTTGGATCAAGAGGAAGTATGTGAGTGCTCTCATGCCATTTGAACCCATCGATTTGAAGAGTCTACAAGGAAGACACAGTTTGAAGGGTTCGCAGCATAGTAAACAAAAAAATTCCTACGATGAGAACTATACGCCAAGATCTATCTACTAGATACAAGCAACGGGTGGATATACATACATGGAGAACTTACCCTCAAAGACAACAAAGTTTTTTTAACGAGTAGGAACTCGTGGATGATGTAGTCGTACACTTGCCGATCTCAAGATCGTGTGGAAGTCCTAGCGCCGCAAACCAGCAGCGCATCCGCACTCGCACACACGTTCAGGCCACCGAACAACCTCCGCCTCCTCGCTCCAGCGATGCAGCAGAAGTAGCAACTCCTTTAGGACGAAATGCAACCGGGAACATGTATCTCGCTAATCCGAGACCATGGGGAAATAATTCTAGAGGGGGAGAGAGATCCTTCACGAGGAGGTGTAAGAAAGAAGGGTGAGATGGGTGGCCTTTTATAGGAGGAGGGGGGTACCCCCTCCATGGTCGGCGCCCCATGGAGGTGACCCCTCACCTCCCCCATTCATGTGGTGGTAACTCCCTCCAAATTAAAATGCCCCTTCACATTCTCTTTTAAAGTCTCCACTTTAAATGCATCAAATTTCTCCAAATTTAATGCTCTCTCATTTAATAAAACTCTTTTATTAAATTTATTAGGAATTTTGTTAATTACTTTAATTAACAAACATTCACATAAAACCCCTGCAACATTTCAATATAACATGCAGAACCAATTTCTGCAATTTCACCCGAAATAGTTTCAGTGTCTATTGAAATAATTCTAGCGCTTTGCAATTCATTCGTCTGAAACATATTTTCTCCAAATGGTGTTGGTATCCCTTAAGTGTGTCACCCTAAGGTTTGTGAATAATGTAGACATGATCGAGACCCCTCTCAGATCAATAATCAGAAGCGGGACCTAGAGATCCATACTGACTCCTACACATTCTACGATAACTTCTATGATCGTGAGAACCTTTAACATTAGTAACTAAATCCCTTTGTCTCGCGATATATTACATGTCTGAGATTCGATCATCGGTATCTCCATACCTAGTTTGATCTCGTTACCGACATGTACTCTTTTCTCGTTCCCGTGATATAACATTCTAGTGATCTTATCACTTGCTTGCAAGCTAACCAATGTGATATCACCAAGAGGGCCCAGAGAATATATATTCATCATCGGGATGGACAAATCCCACTCTTGATCCATGAGCTTCTACATAACACTTTCGTATCACTGAACCCACCTTTATAATCACCCTTTCACGGTGGGACGTTTGATGTTATCAAGATACTCTTCCAGTATTAGTGATTAACATGATCTCATGGTCTAAGGACTAGGATTACTTTGTTAGATGTTATAGCAATATAAACACAATGACTTTGATCGTAATGCTATACTTCAGATGAATGTTCATCACACCATTCCACTAATGTTGTGACCTCGTTATTAACAACATCCAATGTCCATTATCAGGAAACCTTGATCATCTTGTTAATCAACGAGCTAGTTTATAAGAGATGCATAACTAGGAACTTTCTTTTTGTTTATTAAACACATATGTATTAACGTTTCCAAATTAATACAATTATAGCATGCAAAATAAACATCTATCATATACTTGGAATATGTATAATAACAACTTTATTATTGCCACTCAGGGCATATTCCCTTCACAGTTACCACCTCATGACTTCCAATGAAGTTATGCAAGAGATGGCTACCTTCAAGGTTGCGGCCAAAATGCTGAAGATGCTCGTGCGCGGGAAATATACATGCAAAGGGGTGTTAATATTTCCTTGAAGGCCAAAGTGGTTAAGCATGAAGTGGAAGAAAGGAACAATGATGTAATTGTCATGAGCTGTCCCGAGGATGTCAAACTCTCTCATGGTGAGTACATAGCATTCTATGCTAGGAACTTTTGGAAAAATCCCGCCAATGAAAAATCCGAGCTTGAACGGAGAAATTGGTCAAGCGGAAGAAAGGAAAATGGTCCAAAACTGAGGTCTTCTTACAATTGTGGTGACCGTTTTCATTTTGTTGCCAAATGCCCCTATCAAAATAGAGAAGATCATGGCGGTAGACTTGTGTTCAAGGACAAATCAAAGGCTCCATGCAAGAAGCCTTTCTCTAAAAAGAGAATCACATACAAGCAACAACCGAATATTGTGTTAGGGCACAAGAGGAGTACTAATCTGGAAGTGAAGATGAGGAGGGAGAAGAAAGCTCAAGGGAAGTGTCAGCCATAGCTACCACATCGACACCAACTGTTTCACTCTTCGACTCTCCAAATGAGAACACCTCAAATAAGGACATCAATTGCCTCATGGCAAGGGCTTCCGAGGTATCACCTTCTACCACCTCTTTTCCTAAGACTACCAACTTGCCCATTCAGAAGACCTTCTTGAAGAAAAAGGGAGGATTGAAAGAGAGAATGCTCTAGAAGAAGAGGAAGAGCTTTAGGATTCCCTTGAGGACAAGCTGGGATCTATCGAGGAGTCACATTATGATATTATTGATAAACTAATAAAAGAACGTGGCAATGCTATTGCTAAAGCAATAAAACTTAAAAGGAAAAAGATTTAATTTGGGGATACTCATGCTTTGGAGAGCGAGAACTCAATTCTCAACAAGTCTCATGATCAGCTTGAAACTCGACTAACTAAATATGATGTTCCTAACACCTCTACTCCTTTGTATGATCATGCATATATTCTTGAGGAAAATGCTAGGTTGAAGAATGAACTTGCCAAGTCGTATCCTCCCAAAGGTAAGGAAGTGCTTGATGATATTTTGAGTAAACAAAAGTCAAAAAATGGGAAAGAGGGACTTGGATATGTATCCAAGACAAAGAAGAAGAAGAAGAAGAACAACAACAACAAGAAGGCCAAGCGTACTCAAGCAAAGACAAGCACCACTGTAGGAAATGAAACTACGAAGGACAAAACTGCTCATGATGGTTTCGCAGGAACCACTAATCCTCATTTATTTTCTGTTTCATGATTATTATGGTGATGTCTATCCTAGATATGTTGGACCTTATGATGGCTATATTGCTTGGTATATTTGGGTTCCAAAGACCCTTGGTGCTAACAAAATAGGACCCATTGAAAAATGGGTACCTAAAATCAAGAATTGATTTCTTATAGGGATATGTTTTTGGTGGGCCGAAATGGGTGCTTAATAGTGGATGCACAAGTCATACGACCAGAAGTAAGGAGATCATCATGGAGATGATACCTAATAATGATCAAATAACCGTCTCCTATGGTGATAAATCAAAATAAAAGGTATTGGATCTTGGCAAGGTTGTGGTCACCCACGATATCTCTGAAGGGTTCCGCAGCAGAAAACAAAAAAATTCCTACGTTGGAACCTCCTAACGCCCAAGATCTATCTATGTAGTAATGCAGTAATAGTCGGAGCGTATAGAATACATACCCTTGTATACCGTACGCGGTTAACGTTCCGAGGGGAACATGGTTGAAGTAGTCGAAGCCGTAGCCGACCTCAAGGTCGCGATGCTCCTCGCAGGTCACCCCTTGATCCTTCTTCATCGTGTAGCAGCTCCAGCTCACGACATCCAAGGTGCCTCAAGTGAGGCCCCTCGTGGTTTCGTACACATACGGTGTACGATGGCGACCTCCAACTCCTTGATCCCTGCCGGGAGTGCGGAAGTAGATCTCCGGCTTGGAATCCCTACAGCGCAACGGTGTGCTGCGGGTGTGGTGTCTCCTGCTTGGACAGTCCTTAATTGGCACTATACCAATGCATGGAGACAAGAGAGAGAGAGGGAAGGAGAAAGTCAACCAAGGACTTCTCCAAATATTGGTGGTTCTATTCCCACCCATGGGCACCCCTTTATATAGGGGGAGAGGGTGTGCCCTCCCCTTTGGGTTTCCCATGTGGGAGTAAACCAGGGAGAGAGGGGAGAGGTGCCATGGGCCTCATGGGCCAGCCGGCCAGTGGTGGGCCCCACCCCTTGCACAGCCCTAGGCTGGCCGGGTGGGCCCCCTTGAGGCGCCAGGGCCTTGGCACTTGGCCCTTCCCTCCTTCGGTTTTCCCTAATGGGCCCTTTTTTCCTAGGAAGTTTGGCCCATTAGTGGAATACCCCTTCAAATTAGATTTTAATATTATATTTAATATTAATTACATTAATTAATATGTAAATACATATTACAAAATCCGATTTGACCCGAAACACCTTTCGGTTCCCTTTCGATTTCCTCTGAACGACTTCGGAACTTTCCCGGAACGATTCTGGTTCTCTCACGGAACTTTTCCGGTTTCCTTTTCTCTTTCATATGGTGATTCCAACTTGCAGAGGATCTCTAGCTCATCGTACCCTTAAGTATATTTCCCCATGGCTCGGGAATGGCACAGACATGATCTCCATCAATGATCAATAGCGGGACCGGGATGCCCATATTGACCCCTGTGCATTCCATGCTGACAATGTCATTTGAACTGTAAACAGTCGTTTCCCATTCTCTTTGCCACTTGATACCTAGTTCATCCGAGATTTGATCTATGGTATCTCCATACCTTCGTTCGATCTCGTTACCGATGAACTTGTTTTCTCGTTTCCGTGTCGTTGCATTCTGTGACCCAGTCACATGCTTGCAAGCTTTGTTAATGCAACGTCACCGAGATGGCCACATATGACTGGCAAATCCTGGTCTTGATATGTACTCCTCTACGCGCTCCTTTGGGAAACCTGAGTAGCACCTTTTCGATCACCCAGTCACGGAGTGATACGTGATAACCATCTAAGCTCCCTCCAGAATAGTGATTTGCATTATCTCACAGTCTAAGGACAGGTCGCGAGGTTTCCTTAGTTTTATCATTAATGGTGAACTTTGTAACTAGATCTCATTAAGATACAACTGGTTGGGTTGTTTGTCTATCACATCATTCAACTAATGATGTGACCTCATTGTCAATTGGCATAAATGCCCATGATCTCGAAACCCTAGATCATCCTCATGACCAATGAACTAGTTCGCTAGAGGTAACTAGAGACACGGTTTGTTTACATACCACACGTGTATTAATGTTTCGTATTAATACAGTTATAGCATAATAAGAAACTATTATGAACTCACTGAGATATGACAATAAAAACCTATTTATGATTTGCCTCTAGGGCATATCTCCTTCAGTCTCCCACTTGCACTAGAGTACAAATAATCTAGCTTGCATTTTACTCATCATAAACCATATCACATATGTGTTTATTGATCATGCATGCTTATGGAAAACGTCTTGTCCATGTTCTGTTTAATGAGATCATTATGTCTTTGCAAATCATTAATGTCTTCCTAACTTTGACATTCACACCATTATCTCATAATAGGTCGAAGTATTCGTTTCACAACAAAGTGAGACTTTGTTTCTACTGTTTATAATGACGGTCGTTTTCACTATTGTCATCTAAACTTCAAAACACACTTTGCAATCCTTTGTATATATACGACAGTTATGGCAGTAGAACGAGGCCGATTTCTAGGAGCCTACAGTGACTTTAGATCAACCTCGAGGGCTTTCTCATGGGCGTTGTGCCCTGGGACACATCATTCTATGTTAAAAGCGAACTAGCCCCGTCATAATAATATACATCACATCAGATGGAGCCTTTATAATTCTATATCTATGTAGATCCTAGTGCATGAAACGCAACTATGCCACTTACTTTGCTTCTTGCCATTTAAGTACAAACTTAATTCTGGTTCAGTGATTAACCCAAGAATCACTTCAAGTCATGTTCTTACAGTTAAGAGCTTGTCCTTCCAACCAGAACTTCGGGTCACATAATGTCGAGTATACAATATGGTTGTATGGAAGAACCTATGAATGAGGCATAGGAGATGCAACACATCTATTTCTTCATTTTAACCATCATTGCAATACTAAGACTAACTCAATGCTTTATACAAGTAAGAACCTCTTTCTTTTCCTTGTTCCATTCTGAACTACTTCAGAATCTCATCTAGGATATTCTGAACATCTTCAGAATCAAGTCTAGGAAGCATTCAACTGTGATGTTTATTAAACTTACCAATCTATCTCGATAGATCTTATTGTTTAATAACTTGTTCAACTTCATCCATATTTACTAACTTAAATGTTATCAATACCAATCACATCATTCACATATGTCGTCCACATATCCTAGAATGATCTCACGCTCCCACTCAAATATGACATCCATATTTGAGATCCAGGGATTGCACTTAGCTTTCACTCAAAATATGTCTGATACATATTATGATTCAGCCAAGCTACTTAGATCCCACTCAAAATATGTCTCTTACATATTAAGATTTGGCTAAGCTAATTAGCTCCCACTCAAATACGGTCCTCTCTATAATCTTGGACATTCCCAAATTCTTCGATCATCATCAAATTGAGAATTCCAGCTACGAGATTCCAATATCCATATATTGCTAGTGTAAACCCAATAGACTCAAGAATCACTACAATTGTAGTCAACTCCTTAAATGTATCCATACTTTGAGACAAATCGAGCTTTTACGTCTTTGTTAAGTTTCATTTCCATCTTATGACTTTGAAGTCATTCAGAAATATCAAGTAAACTGCTTTACTTAATAAGATCAAGTAACATATTACTTTGCAATCTTAAATGTAACTTAATATAGGATTTTATGAATCCTAGTCATTTCTCGCACTTAGGTCCATCACGCTTCTTTGTAATTCATAGGTATGTCTTGTTCATAAACATGACAAGTAAATCAATAATATATTTCCACGAACTTGTAGAGTATATATTGTTGAATCCTACTTTCTTTAGTAAAAGTATTCGCTGAAACTTTTATGATCATTATCATTAGTTTCTCCTCTATTTGTAGAGTTCAGTTTCACGAAACAAATTCCGCTGCGCCACTCAACAATTCGGAGGCAAGGTCAAATACCTTGTTTTGATCTTTTACTTTGTTCCACCTGTATCTTCATCAAGACACATCAACTTTGGACAACAGCAGGTTTGCCCTTTGTGGAACGTGTATTCATAGTTGCCTAAGAATACGCTACAAAGACTTGTTTATTCGCCACGATTTCGAATTATCGAAACCTCTAGAAACTCGAACATGCCATAACTCTTATGGTGTTGTTTCCACGAATCTTTAGATGTTACTTTGTATGTCAACCGAGTGTTTGCTCATTTCGATCTCTAACTCTAAACGATAACTATAACCTTGATAAGAGATAATATTATAACATATGTATCTAATACATAATGATTATGATATTTAGACATTTCAATACACTTTGAAACTGCCCCTATTATCATAATTTGTGAAACCTCTTTCACATGTCCTTTTATGCTAAAATTAACTTAAATACTTTAGTCATGTCGATCAAATCGAAAAGACTTTCGTATTCTTGTTAATTCAATATCCTCCTTCACTTTGAAATCTTTTGAACAATTCAAAACAATTTCAAACTTATGTTTCATTAAGTAAATATTCATATTCACTTAAATCCATAATGAAGTGTGAAATAATGATTTCCACTATTTGTTGAAAATACGATACATCATTATGTATAAAGTTCAACATTTCTTCGCATATCACCGTTTTACGAGAATGCGGAGTTTTTAGTCATTCTGCCCAACGAGGCATGGTTTTGCAAAGTATCTAGATCAAGCATCTAAGACCCCAATCTTCATTTAGAATGAAGAACATGCAATAACCAAAATGACTTAAACACTAGTGTCATATCATAATCAAACTTTGGATATCTTTTAGCATTCTAATCCTTTTATAAATGTTTAAACTATTATCATTAACATATTGTTGAGAATAACTCATTTATAATCGTAATGTGACCATAACGGTATTGTTCATAAGAATAGTACAACTGTCTTGTAACTCTTTCATATGAACAATCGTCTCGCCAAAAGCAAGACACACAAACAAGGATTACAAAATTATTTTCAAGTCCACTAATCCAAATGATAAACCTTTGAGGAAAGGGGTGATTTCGACCATCAACTATTTTGCTTGTCGTCATCAAGCCTAATTGGCTCAATTCCAGCAATTCTCAAGCAGACCATCCTGTTTTCACAAAACGGGACAAGTATCAAATACTTTACAAACTGCAACGAGTTTTGCGAGAACCACATTTATAATTTGTATATCCAACATATACCATTTTTCCTTCATGACCTCCATTGCAATCAAGACCTTCTGAGAGTTCATAACTCTAATGTAAGATTGCTAAGTGTTTCTCCAAATATTCCCTTTTTCATCCATCATGGAAGAAAACTCATCCAACGGCTCATACTTTATGTGCCTGATCTTGCAGAATACAAGATTGTAATCCAACTCTCCATTGAATGGAGAATGGCTTAATGGATGATTACGGAGAACACACAAACATTGCGTAGTCATCGGATTATCTCCTAATGGTCATTGTATCAAGAAGAGAAGATCACCTTTTACGAGGATATCCCTCAGGCGTGGGTATTAATCTAGGGTTTTCTATTTTCGTGCCCTCAGGTCCTTAGTTGTACTCAGTTTTCCCCAGCCCCTTAGTTTTTCCTCAGTTTTCCCCTCCTGTAGTTTGAAACACTCACAAGTGCTAGAACGGCCGGTAGCCGTCAGGTCAGAGGCCTTGACCGTTAGTCTAACCGGGTGGGGCTACACAAGGGCAGCTCCTCCCTGACCGTCTCGTGCTGACGGGTAGGGTCAGGAGACACGTCGGAGCAGCCATCCATCTATCGCTGACGTGTGGGCCGTTTTATTTCATGATTTTATAGGTGGTGCTGCCAATGACAAATGGGGCCGCTCTATAGGGCTACCGCAGCCAATGACCAGTGGGGTCGTCTATTTTTCAGGAAAAGACATATATTGTCGCTCTATGGGGCTGCCGCTGCCAATGACTAGTGGGGTCGTCTATTTATTTATAGAAAATCATATATTGCTGCTCTGTGGGGCCTCCGCAGCCAATGACCAGTGGGGTCGTCTATTTTTCAGGAAAAGACATATATTGCCGCTCTGTGGGGCTGCCGCAGCTAATGACCAGTGGGGTCGTCTATTTATTTAAAGAAAATCATATATTGCCGCTCTGTGGGGCCTCCGCAGCCAATGACTAGTGGGGTCATCTATTTTTCAGGAAAAGACATATATTGCCGCTATGTGGGGCTGCCGCAGCCAATGACCAGTGGGGTCGCCTATTTATTTATAGAAAATCATACATTGCCGCTCTGTGGGGCCTCCACAGCCAATGACCAGTGGGGTCGTCTATTTTTCAGGAAATGGCATATATTGCCGCTCTGTGGGGCTGCCGCAGCAAATGACCAGTGGGGTCGTCTATTTATTTAGAGAATATCATAGAGAGAAGCAACAAGTTCGCTAATTAATTTTTCTTAAGCTAGACCCATCAGGTGACTATTTTCGCAGCTTAATCTAAAGTGAATTTTATGCTAAACATGGTTGGAACCTAGTGTTGTGTATCTCATTAGTCACCGGAGAACCGCTGGCAGCTCGTTCCCCACCCTCGGACGGAGCAGCCATCGCCGGCGCCTCGTCGCACCGCCGGCTATGTCCCCCGGCGGCGTCGGACGGACTGCGGCGGTGCACGTCAACCACGGCTCCAGCACTTGTTTCGTCCGCACGCATTGTACCCACCGTAGGAAAGTCCGCCGCAAGCAGATCCGCCGCCCACGACGATCGGGATTTGTTCCGTGCACCAATTGGTAGTATAGCTTGGTAAGACCCCTGCTTCTGCCTCCCCCGCCCCCTAATCGATTCGGTTCCTATAATTTATTGGAGTTTGCAGGTGCGAAATAGTCCTCAATGTCTGGTCGTAGCGGGTACACCGGTGAGGGTGGGGATTCGATCATGTCGTGGCCACGTTCTACTTCTCCTACCTCGTCGGAAGTGCAGGTATCTAGCTTCTGCTCTCTGTACTACCGTTGAATTTGAAGTGCCGCCATGGCCTGTTGGAGTGATTTCAGTTGTTCTTTTTTCCATTATTGTTACAGTTAGCCAGGCAAGTCGATGATCCATGGTACATTGCATACCAAGATGAATCAACCCAGTGGTGTAGTTAGAGGATGGATTTGGAGGAGAAGGTGGCAAATTTAGGTGATGAATTGGCCCGTAAAAACCTGATGATATTCGAGCTGAAGCGTACTGTGGAGGAAGAAAAGAAGAATTCAGAGCTTATTCGCAAGGAGAAGTTGAGAGTTGAGACAGATCTTGCCGTATTTGATCAAGTGGTAGAAAATCTAGGACATGAACTTCAAGTGATGGGAGAGGAGAAAAGTAGATTCATCTGGGCAGTTTTATTAGTTGTCATCCCTGCCCTTGCAGTTATGTGGTTGTGGTAGACGATTTAGATAGTATAGAATTGTTATTCGGTAGATGGCTCTAACCACTGTATTTTGTTGTGGCTCTAACCACTGTATTTTGGCGTACAATTTCCTAGTTGTGCTAAGTAATGTGCGCGATAATTTTAGCATGTACCAGCCTCTCGGATCAAATACATATCAATCTTCCTAATCAAGTTGGGATAGAATTCAAATCATACATACGGATGTACATGGACACATCAAGAACGTGGAGAAGCTTTTTTGAGACGGAGGTAGTAGTTCGAACAATTTTATCCCAATTTGAAATTGAAAAATACAAATTTATCATAATTTATCCCAATTTGCGGCGATGGCTTCAATCGTCTTGGCATCGATTCGCACTCTCGGCACCGGAAGTGAGACATCAACAGGCTCCGACATTGAAGGTTGGATCTGCGCCGTCGAAGCGATGTTGTAGGCGATGGCTTCAATGTTCATGGCATCGATGACCACTGTCGGCACGGCCGCCGTCTTGGTGTCCTTCATCAGCAACGGATCTGAGGAGGGCAACGGAAGTGAGACATCAACAGGCTCCGACATTGAATGTTGGATCTGCACCGTCGAAGCGATGTTCTAGGCGATGGCTTCAATGATCTTGCCATCGATGACCACTGTCGGCGCGGCCGCCGTCTTGGTGTTCTTCATCATCAACAGATCTGAGAAGAGAAACGAAAGTGAGACAGAGAGACATTTGAACTATTTCTAAGGGTTGGATCCTCACCGACACTCTTAGATCCACGCCGCCGCACGGTTAGATCCGTGCCGCCGCGACCGCCGGAGTAAGAGAGGAAATAGGAGAGAGGAATATGCGACTGGAATATGCGACTGCCAGGGTTGGTAGGTATGTGCTCTGCTCTTATCTCCGTATGCGTCCATCGTGGTAGAGAGAGATATACAGGCCGTCCGATCATAAATGATCGAACGGTGCAAGCGTTCGTTGAGCTTTCAACCAACCAAGATCCGTGTGACATACATCTCGACCAATCAGAGATCAGCCAGTGCGTACAAGTGAGGAAAACTGAGTAGAACTAAGAGGGGGAAAAGTGAGGAAATGTTTATCGGAAGGGCAAAACTGAGTAGGACTGAGTAAAACAAGTGGGCCCGGAGGGGGAAAACTGAGTAACACTAAGTAAAACAGCGGCACCCAAATAATAAAGGGACTAAGGGAAATTGAAGCTTTTGGCATAAAAATTGTAAAATTGTGTTATTTGAATAGTATAGTACATTTTGGCTGACGTGGTATTGTTTGCAATTCAAAGATACACAAGTGTGATGAATTTGGACTCATTTGGACAAAGTTTGTAAGCATAGTGGGTATTTGGGAGGTGTGTTGAGTAGAAAGCCCTGCATCTTCATAGCTAGTAGCTCATGGACTAGGAAGTGGTTTTGAAGTTTTTGGCATAAAAACTTCATATCTCTATATTTCCTTTTCCATTATTATTTCTCTAGGTTGTATGTAAGATAACAAGACTCCATGGGAAGGTTCCACCATGTTTTGAATTATTTTGAATTAAACCGTAAACCCTAAACCCTAAAACCCTAAACCCTAGAGAAAATGATAAATGTGGCTTAAATGTGGCTTAACACATACATTCAAGGGATCCCTACATTCAAATTGTTCAATACAAAGGGAACCCCAATACAAAGGGAACTCCAAAACAAATTGTTCATACAAATTCAAATTGTTCAATACAAAGGGATCCCCAATACAAAGGGATCCCCAATACAAATTGTTCATACAAATTCAAATTGTTCATACAAATTAAAATTAATTGTTCAGAATAAAATCTTTCTCTTGCTCCTGGTGTGATTCGCTGGGGCCACCACCTTACTCCGGGTAACCCTACCAGGGATATTACCGGTGTCTACCTTCCTTTTGCCCTCTTTCTTGTTCTTCTTCTTCTGCGAAGCTTGTGCCTTTTCTTCTGCAATCTGCTCTTCGAAGTTAGCACTCAGCTGGGCCATATTAAATTCAAGGCACTATCTGTGAATCTGTTCCCTCTCCTCTAGACTCATCGATTCAAGCAGCTCTCGATCCATCTGTTCCCTCTGCTCTCGATCCATCGGTTCAACCAGCTCTAGATCCATCGGTTCAATCAGCTCTCGATCCATCGGTTCAATTTCCTCATGTTGAATTGCTGCTTCAATCTCCTCATGTTGAATTGCTGCTTCAATCTCCTCATGCTGAATTGCTGCTTCAATCTCCTCATGTTGAATTGCTGCTTCATTCTCCTCTGCATTTGTTGCTCCCGCCTGATCTTCCATTCCAAGAGCTGGGTCAACATCATTTTTACAAAGCCTAGCAATGTGTCTAGGGATTCCACAACGTTTGCACTTACGTCTTCGAATCGGTGCACCACCCTCTGCACTAGCTCTGATCCTATTCTTCCTCGGCCTACCTGCTGGTCTAGTCAAAACTGGAGAGTACATTTTGAAGCCTGGATCGACTGCCATCCATTGGTCTTTTCCCAACAAGGTAGGAACATTCATAGCATATGCAGCCCTAAATTTGGCAACAAAGAAATAATCTGACACATACTGATCAACTTCACCTTCTTCACCCCCTATAACACTCATGAAAAACAATGCGTGTATGCAGGGTATCCCACGGATCTGCCATCCCCTACAATGGCATTTCCTATCAACCAAACTCACTAGATACCTCCACTGCCTGTTTTTACTGTCAGTGTAGGTTACCTCAGCCTCCATTCCTTTTCTGACGCATTGCATCTTCAATTGTTTTGCCCTGTCATGCAAAGACTTAATCAAAGATGGGAGCATGAGATGGCCAGCATATTTTGTGGATGTAGTTCTTTGACGCAGATCGATCTTTATCATGATCATCTGCCTAATCTTATCAAATATTTGCCACAGCATAAGCCCTTTCAATGACTTGACCTTTGAATTGAAACTCTCCACAAGGTTACTTGTTACATAGTCTACCTTGCAAATTTCATTGAATTGGCTTCTTGACCACACCCTACCATGATGTTCATCCAAGTACTCCTTCACCCCAGGTTTTTGTTTATACAACACATCCAAATGAAACAGATGCTTCCTAGAGCTGCATGTGTATGAAGCTGGCCATAGGTTGTCAGTAAAAACTTTACCCTTGAATTTCTTTGTAAAATTCTGTACTAAGTGTCGCATACATTCCCTATGCTCCACTCCAGGGAATACTGCTTCTACCGCACTCTCCAAACCTTTGCAAGCGTCTGTGTGGATAACAAGTCATGTTGGATGACCTATAAGGTCGCGCAAATTCTACAGAAACCAAGTCCAACTTTCCTCTGACTCAACCTCCAAAACTCCATAAGCAACAGGGAACATCCAACTGTGTCCATCAACTGTAGTAGCAGCAACTAGCTGTCCTTTAAACCTGCCATGAAGAGTTGTTGCATCCACGGCCAAATAAGGCCTGCAACCGTCCAAAAAGCCTTTCCAGCAAGCTTTGAAACAAACAAAAGCCCTTCTAAAACATTCCTTGTGCATTACCTTCCCGCTTTTCCATTTGTAGGGAACTGTATGCTTGTCTATCGCTACAACACTGCCTGAACTAGCCATCTCCACTTCAGCTTTAAAAGTGTAAAGCAACTGAAAGCTTTCATTCCATGGACCATTGATCTTGTCAAGAGCCATTTCCGTTGCTTAGAACATCCTCATGTAAGGTACTTTTATTTGAAACTTCTCAACCATCTTTTTCTGGAGTGTTGTTGGACCAAGTGAAGGAGTTTCTCTCAGCCAATCTAGGATTATATCTGCCAACCACCTAGTCTTCGCTAGCTTTGTTTTCACCTCTGGCTCTCCCCCTCGAGGTGGACAAGCATGGACGTGCTCATTCTTCTTTATCTGAAACATAATGATAAGGGATGTCAGTAACAGTTAACAAATATTACACCGTGATCTAAAATACACATCTGGTTTGCGTAGTACCTGAACCAAGGTGCTTCTGCGCATTGTGGATGCATGCAGCCTCCACCTACACCTCTTGTATGGGCATTTAACTATGAACCTACCTGGCTCACTTTTAATAACCTCATAATTATTCTTAGAGAGAAGGCAATATGTAGTAATTGCATTACGGCGGTCCATCATCGTTTGAAATACGGTGCCTTCTGCAAGCTGAGGATCCTCCATGTTCCACTCAATTGTTGGCAAGTCATCACCTTCGTAATCGGCTAAAACGAGGCTGTCATTGTTCTCATTCTTCTCTTCATCATCAGTGTCATCAAATCTGGCACCAAAAGCAATATCTTCCATGTATTGATCCTCCATTGACTGCTTACTGCATCGATCTACCAATTCAGGAAACATCAACTCATCCTCATCATCTTGAGGAGACTGATCCCCAATCTCTACATTGTCCTCCACATCGACCGCAGGAACGATCTGGCTACCACTAGCACTGGGGACAGATGGTGCTGCTGTGGACCTACAAGGAGCGTCGCGGCGCACACTATTAGTAGAGGCAGCAGCAGTAGAGAGACATGATGCCGGACCACCTGATGATGCCCCAGCACCAGATGATGCCTGGCCCCTGTCCACATGGATACGAATTTTACCGAACCGGCAAGAAGCATTCAAAGCAAAAAGAATTCCCAGATCATCGTCGGAAATTAGTGGAACAAATCTTCGCTCCGTGCTGTTGAAATATTCGAAATGAACTGCATCGCGAGAGCTCCAGGTGTACTTATCGTAGATGTTAGCTTTCAAATCCCTCAACGAGATGGTGGTTGCAACCACCGCAGGGAAGAAAAACCCATTCTTATAGCGTTTAGAATCACGCGTAAAGCTAGAATCCAGCCTAACCACCAGCCAAAAAGCCAGCGCTGGATCAATCCTATTCGAAAAGCAACGCAGTTAGTTGAGCAACAACGATTGGCGCTCAAAAACTGCCTACTGTTAATTCACATAGGCAGACGATGCTTACCTAGATGGAATCCATGCGTTAGATCCCTCCGATTCCCAATCGTCTTCGCGGCTGACGGGAAGAGAAGGCACACCAGACGGATATACAAACTCCGCGACAGGGGTAGATCCAAATTTGGTGGAGGCAGAGCCCTCTCCGCCTCCCGGGGGTGGTGGCGGGGGCGGGGGCGGCTCGGCGGCGGACGACGCCATAAGGTAGGAGGGCAGGAAGGCGTGGTGGCGGAGGGGCGGTGTGTGAGCTCCTCCAGTCTCGGGCGGAGGGGAAAGCTTTGGGTGAGCTCCTCCAGTCAACAGTCAACACAATTCGAAAGCAACGGTCAATTCAAAACCACTGTGGCTCCCTAGCCGTCACCGGTAACGGTCAAGGCCTCTGACCAGACGGCAACCCTCCCGTCCGAGCGTCTACGAGGGGTTTCAAACTAGAGGGAGGGTAAAACTGAGGAAAAACTAAGGGGCTAGGGAAAACTGCGTACAACTAAGGACCTGAGGGCACGAAAATAGAAAACCCATTAATCTATGAAGTTGGACCCTTTTGCTAAGTTCCATATCAAGAAGTATATTCCCATGGTCGCAAAGGACCTCAATGGGATAGGCAATGATTTACTAAGATATTTGCAAATAGACATCTAGACTAAGTTCATAATATGAGTTCAATCCTAATTGAGCTCCCACTAAAATTGTCATCCCCTGGACGATTTTAGTGATCACATGATCCCAATCCTCTGCACCTCCCCCGACCGTCATGGCCATCAGTGCAGCATCAAAGGTAGACATTCCCTAATGTCAATCACATCAACCATGTGACTCATGCTTGACCTTTCGGTCTCTTGTGTTCAGAGGCCATGTCTACACATGCTAGGCTCGCCAAATCTAACTTGTGTGTATTTGTTGTGCAACATGGCTTACACCCACTGTATGCGAATGTAGATATGTCTAGCCCCTGATCGTCACTGTCGGCTTCATAACGGCAAACTTTCTTGGTGGTGCACACACAAGGGGAACACTATCATTGGAATTATATAGGGATTATCTTATTTGCTACCGTTGAGTATCTAGCATATAATAAGATATAAAGCAGGTATCAACATCACATGTGTATTGTGATATGATATGTTCCTTCTTCTTGCGCCTTGATCTCCATCGAGCGCTCTGGCATGATCTCCATCTTGCCCTTGGTTTGACGCCAAGTCCATGACGCCACCACCCGGTCGTCCATCAGAACGATGGCTATTACTACTTAACTTATTAACATAAAAGTAAACTACTTTACCTTTCTAACGACCAATACCATATCATAACACAAGCCCTCCTGCAAAATAAAGTTAGACGCCTCTACTTTATCTTTTGCAAGTTTTACGTGGTTGTTAGGGCTTTCACAATAGAACCGTTTCTAATCTATGAACTTTCCAACCACAACATGGATCCAACAGTTGTCTCTACTACACCCCTCTCGGGGCCCTCCATTGTAAATGCTATATCAACTATTGAATGAGAGACAGACACCCGCTAGCCACTTATACGGTACAAGCCGTATGTTGAGCGTGAAACTAATATCGCGTACGAATACGCGTAAGGTCGGTTCGGGCTGGTTCATCAAATAATACCGCGATATAAACAAGTACATGTTAGAGGCTAACAACTAAGGGATCAATTCCTGCACAATACTTGTGTGTACTGGCCGTACAACACTCCTATGCATAGATCGGCTCTGATACCACTCAAGGGTTCCATAGCAGAAAACAAAAAAATTCCTACGTTGGAACCTCCTAACGCCCAAGATCTATCTATGTAGTAATGCAGTAACGGCCGGAGCGTATAGAATACATACCCTTATAGACCGTACGCGGTTAATGTTCCGAGGGGAACATGGTTGAAGTAGTCGAAGCCGTAGCCGACCTCAAGGTCGCGATGCTCCTCGCAGGTCACCCCTTGATCCTTCTTCATCGTGTAGCAGCTCCATCTCACGACATCCAAGGTGCCTCAAGTGAGGCCCCTCGTGGTTTCGTACACATACGGTGTACGATGACGACCTCCAACTCCTTGATCCCTGTCGGGAGTGCGGAAGTAGATCTCCGGCTTGGAACCCCTACAGCGCAACGGTGTGTTGTAGGTGTGGTGTCTCCTACTCGGACAGTCCTTAATTGGGACCATACCAATGCATGGAGACAAGAGAGAGAGAGGGAAGGAGAAAGTCAACCAAAGGACTTATCCAAATATTGGTGGTTCTATTCCCACCCATGGGCACCCCTTTATATAGGGGGAGAGGGTGTGCCCTCCCCTTTGGGTTTCCCATGTGGGACTAAACAAGGCAGAGACGGGGGAGGCGCCATGGGCTTCATGGGCCAGCCGGCCAGGGGTGGGCCCTACCCCTCGCACAGCCCTAGGCTGGCCGGGTGGGCCCCCTTGAGGCGCCTAGGCCTTGGCCCTTTGGCCCTTGGCCCTTCCCTCCTTCGGTTTTCCCTAATGGGCCCTTTTTTCCTAGGAAGTTTGGCCCATTAGTGGAATACCCCTTCAAATTAGATTTTAATATTATATTTAATATTAATTACATTAATTAATATGTAAATACATATTACAAAATCTGATTTGACCCGAAACACCTTTCGGTTCCCTTTCGATTTCCTCCGAACGACTTCGGAACTTTCCCAGAACGATTCCGGTTCTCTCACGGAACTTTTCCGGTTTCCTTGTCTCTTTCATATGGTGATTCCAACTTGCAGAGGATCTCTAGCTCATCATACCCTTAAGTGTATTTCCCCACGGCTCGGGAATGGCACAGACATGATCTCCATCAATGATTAATAGCAGGACCGGGATGCCCATATTGAGCCCTGTGCATTCCACGATGACAATGTCGTTTGAACTGTAAACAGTCGTTTCCCATTCTCTTTGCCACTTGATACCTAGTTCATCCGAGATTTGATCTATGGTATCTCCATACCTTCGTTCGATCTCGTTACCGATGAACTTGTTTTCTCGTTTCCGTGTCGTTGCATTCTGTGACCCAGTCACACACTTGCAAGCTTTGTTAATGCAACGTCACCGAGATGGCCACATAAGTATCTATCCGTTACATGGATTGGAAAATCATGTTCTTGATATGTACTCCTCTACACGCTCCTTTGGGAAACCCTAGTAGCACCTTTTTGATCACCTAGTCACGGAGTGATACTTGATAACCATCTAAGCTCCCTCCAGAACAGTGATTTGCATTATCTCACAGTCTAAGGACAGGTCGCGAGGTTTCCTTAGTTTTATCATTAATGGTGAACTTTGTAACTAGATCTCATTAAGATACAATTGGTTGGGTTGTTCGTCTATCACATCATTCAACTAATGATGTGACCTCATTGTCAATTGGCATAAATGCCCATGATCTCGAAACCCTAGATCATCCTCATGACCAATGAACTAGTTCGCTAGAGGTAACTAGAGACACAGTTTGTTTACATACCACACGTGTATTAACGTTTTGTATTAATACAGTTATAGCACAGTATGAAACTATTATGAACTAATTGAGATATGACAATAAAAACCTATTTATTATTTGCCTCTAGGGCATATCTCCTTCAATCTCTCTCGTGGACGACATGCTTGTTGAGACCCTTAGCTATAATTTAATTTCAGTTCGTGCCCTTGGTAAGATGGGCTTTGCTGTTTTCATTGATGATTATATTGTGGTACTCTTGTGGAGAAAGTCTCTTAAGGTCTCTTTTGTTGGGTACGTTGAAAACGACTTGTATGTGGTGTACTTTTCGAGGAAACCCACTACAGGTCCGATGTGCCTATTCGGAAAGTCTGATGTGGGTTAGATATGGCATCGTCGACTAGCCCATATCAATACGAGAACTTTGCAAAGTCTCCAGAAGGGTGGCCACATTATTGGACTAAAATACAATGTTCCTTTTCCAAAGATCGTGTTTGCAAGGCTTGTGTTGAAGGAAAAATGCATGATTCTCCCCATCGAAGGAAGATCATTATGTATTCTAAGAGGATCTTAGAGCTCCTTCATGTGGATCTCTTTGGTCCTCCATCTCATGCAAGTCTCGGTGGGAAGAAGTATTGTCTGGTAATTGTAGATGACTACTCAAGGTACACTTGGGTCTACTTCTTCAAGTTGAATAGTGAGACTCCACAAACTTTCATCTACTTTGCCAATGAGGTTAAACGTTAACACAATGTTCCCATATTGGCAATAAGAAGCGAAAATGGCTCCGAGTTCAAGAACTACACCTTGAATGGGTTTTTAAGTGAATAGGGTATAAGGCATCAATATTTTGCTGCATATACCCCTCAACAAAATAGTGTAGCTGAGAGGAAGAACTGGACTTTAATGGATATGGAAAGGTCCATGCTGGATGAATTCAAGTCTCCATATAATTTCTAGGCTGAAGCTATATCCACCGTGTCACTCATCAAATCGACTCTACCTCCGCAAGAACTTGGAAAAGACTCCTTATGAAATACTTACTAGTAACAAGCCTAATATCTCCTACTTCCGGGTGTTCGTTTGTAAGTGTTTCTTTCTCATAAAAGGAGTTCGTTTGTCTAATTTTGAGTCTAAGGCTTTAGAAGGTATTTTTGTTAGTTATGGTGCCAAATCCCACACTTATAGAGTCTACAAAAGGCCTCTGGAATTGTTGTAGAATCTTGTGGTGTTCGAGGAAAATGACGGCTCACATGTGGGGCAAGTTGGTGTTTGTGATACAGATGTTGAAATACCCCAAGATGTCATAAGAAGAATGGGTGTGGGATTTTTCTGCCCCATTGAGGAACCCCATGTGGCGGATCAAGAAGGACAATGCTCTACTCCAGTGGAACCCTCATCTACAAGGCCAATGAACACCATCTGCTGAAGCAAACAATACACCTATCCAACAACATACTGAAGATCATGCACCTTCTAATCAAGCTAGAAGTCCTAGGCTGGATAATCCATCCTCCCCATGGATGGATGATCTTGCCCTACAACTCCTTCAAATGTTAGGAATGTACAAGACCCAAGAAAAACTCCTCGGTCGGATTATCCGGCCTCACCCTCGGCCGGATTATCCGGCCCTGCAAGTCCAAAGTTGTAGCAACAATCTGATATTCATGCCGATCAAGACCAAGATCAAGTCTCTCACACTTCTGCTAATGCTAAACAAGTGGTTGGGCAAGATAATGATATTGGTCAAGACGAGGACCAAAATGTTGAAGATATCCCTTCAAGAAACAATGAGGAAATCAAAACTCATCGCAAAGCAAGAGCTGAAAGAAATCTTGAACTCAAAGGTCACACACTTGATAAAGTGGAAGAAGAAGGGTGTCCATAATAAGAGAGTTAGCAAGCTTCAATAGTCATCAAGCTCATATCTCTATGGTGAAACCTAAAAAGGTGTTCGAAGCACTTGAAGATCCAGATTGGGTATTGGCCATGCATGAAGAACTTAACAACTTCCAGCGCAACAAGGTTTGGAAGTTAGTTGAGAAGCCCAAAGGTTGCTGCTATGTTATCAGTACTAAGTGGATTTTCAAGAACAAGCAAGATGAGAATGGCATTGTTGTAAGAAACAAGGCAAGATTGGTGGCACAAGGCTTATCTCAAGTGGAAGGCATTGACTTCGGCGAAACCTATGCTCCAGTGGCTCGCCCTGAGTCTATATGTATCCTTCTTGCATATGTTACGCATCGTATTTTTAAATTACATCAAATGGATGTAAAGAGTGACTTTTTAATGGTCCATTGCATGAATTGGTTTATGTTAAGCAACCCCCGGGATTTGAGGAGCCCAACTTTCCTGACCATGCCTACAAACTCGATAAGGCACTCTATGGCCTTAAACAAGCCCCACGTGCATGGTATGAAAATCTTAAAGAGTTGTTGTTAGCCAATGGTTTTGAGGTTGGGCATTGATGGCCTGCAAGTGCATACGTTCATCAAAGCATGTTTTTGTGGAAGTATTAATTCCAGTTTTTATATCGATCCCAAAAGGAGCCTAGGTAAGTGTTTTTATGTGGCGTTTCTGTCGCACTCAAGGTGTCACCGGTCTTGAGTGAATTGACTGCAATTTTTGAAGATGGAAAGTGGTGAGTGAATAATAGAGGAAACTTGCGTAAGGAAAAACAAGGATTAAATAACATAAAAGTAAAGATGATAAAGGTGTTTGAGGTTCCTTCAGATGAGAAATTAGGCACGGAGAGAAACGATTCATGGTGATAGTGAAAGTGCTAGATGAATGAAATGGAGTAAGTGATTGTGATATTTATTATTTGTAAGTGAGTAGGCAAGCAACCCATAAACCAACTAGAAGTCCTCATGGCCAATTCTTCCTAGTTTTAATGATCCGTCTGCCTATTACCATGGCCATGGTCAGCACATTAATTAAGGTCTTCCGACCGGATCAAGGCTTTAATCTTGATGGTTCCTTGTTTTCCTCGAGTAGTACTAGCTCCTCATTGATATCGGCTGTGTCACTCGGGGGTCGCCGATTCGCTAGCATTCAAGTTCATACCTACGAGATCTCTAGATCATGTTACATGGGCCCTTAAATTAGATAACAAGCATTAGGTGAACATAGATAATCATTCTCACAATTTAATAAACACTACAACAATCATGAATGGATGGAATTAAAGAAGGCACAACAAATCTCATCAATCCCCTACATCTCCCACGCCTATGGGGGTTTACTCAGACATGAGAGGAAGATACATCAAAGGCGTAATTGTATTGCAAATGGAATCATCTTAGAGTTATCATAGCAAGCCACAATACCGGTTGAAGATCGAATCAAATACAAACCAAAGGTAGATCAAAGTATCAAACCCTAATCTTACAAGTGCCAATATATATATCTCTAAGCAACAATGGGGATGATGGTGGAGCGGATGGTGTGGAGGCTAGAGATCATTGAAGGATGAGATGGTGTTCTTCTCCTTCTTTAGATCTGGTCTCTCCCCTTCTGGATGAGTTTGCGGCAGTTGTGTTCTATTTTTCATCGTCTCCCTTCATGAAAGTTGCTTGTATTGATATAATGGAGCCGGTAGCGGGTAGTACCGGTGGACGGTACGAGCGGGCCCGACCATACCAGTGGTCGTTATGCGCTCTAAACGCCTGCAATGAAAGGGGCTCCAATTGGGGATTTGCTTATTTCAATGTAATTAGCCCATAGATTCTATTAGATCTTCCATAAATGTTCATTACCTGAAAAACATCACAAGAAACCAAGGATTCGCTAATTGCAATGTTAACGTTAGTAGAAACGGTAATCTTTAGTGAAATTCAGCAAGAAAGAAGAGGAAAAACAATGGTAAAAAATGTTGAAATTTGGAGTTATCAACTTATCCAAGCTTAGTTATTACTCGCCCTCGAATGATAAGGCTATAATGAGTAACAGTTTAAGAAAGTTAATCGCCACCAACTACTCTTCGCCCAAGCGTAAGGAAGTTAGTTGAGTTGATGCAGGAATCAACGAGGAGACAATGGCAACCACGTCTACAACAAAGAAGATCACCATGAACACCCGCGTGAGTGTGAAGCCACATGATGATTAGGGTTTTAACATCATTGACGTACCTGTTTCCTCACAAATCTTGGGGACCGAGCAATGTCTCCACAAGATAGAGAAGAATCAGAAAGAGGAACTTCTCCATCGTGAAGTAGTGCGCAAACACCTCCTAGATTTGGAGGGTAAGAAGCAACTCAATGAGATGCTTGGTAAGGTTGCTAATGCAATGTACTCCACGTGTGCCTACAGAAGTGCCTCCACCGCATATCTTCTCTAGAGGAAACAAACAAAAATCTTCGTGCGATTGTCTCCAAGCCATGCCTTCACCCTGAAAAACGTTTTGGTACCAAATAATCACGAGGGATTATTTGATCCCACCGGCTTCAGTCCAAGCTTGGGGATATATATAACACCTTGTAAACTATTTTCTAGTTTTATCATGTTTACTTTCATGCATGCATGTTAGGTTCTTAATTCCGAATTTGCATTAGCTGCATTATCAGTTTCCTTTGGTCTAAGGAAAGAATTATATCCAATGAGATTTTGAGACTTTATGGTATTTGAAGTGTTTTTGATTTATAATTATTGTATTAGATGTATGAATTAGGATGAGTGCTATGATACTTGTACCACTATTATGATTTTAGGGTCTTCCACACCAACAAAGTATTGATAGGTTATGAAAAGGAAATCTTGATAGCATGTTATAGTCATTTGTTTGAACTAATAAGAGCCACAAAGAGTATTAACATGATCCAATGATATTGTTAAGCAAAATAAAAATGCTTTGCTATCAAAGAATTATAATAAAAGGAAAAGTGTAAGTTGAAAAAACTACTCAAGCAACGATCATGAATTATTCATTACTCAATCAAGTGCTCATCTAATTGAACTTGATGATTTTGTAATATGCCTAATCTTCAAAGTTTTTATAAACTATTGATACAACAGGTGTGGAAGCCTATAAGTCATGTGATGTGTGAGAGTGTGATATAACTCACTATGATGTTCTATATCTGATATTGTAATTATGCTTTAAATTGCCTCATCTATTGTAACGACTCGTGCCTCATGAACATGATGACCTTGTCCATAAGCCACCATTTTGCTCGGGGAGGAGCAAGAGTCTAGCTTGGGGAAGTTGATGAGTCTTTTTTCGAAGCATGTTTACCTTATGTTGCACATGTAGAGTAGGATTTTTGGTATTTTACTACGCTCGTGCACACCTTTTGTCTTTGTTCCAATAGGATCCCGAATTATTAAGTCTTTTGTGAATATATCAATTAGGATTATCATGTTATGCAGTAATATGATGTTTCTAAGTGATAAATGTCATTTAAATGATTCTTCTACACACATGGGAGAAGAGAGGGTGCAAGGAAAGGCTACAGAGGGTTTAACGACCTGTGGTACCGGCAGATTTCCCGTATCGTCCGCCCATACCACCTATCAGCGCGTCCGCCTCGTCAAATACTCTCACCTCGCGAAGACAGAACACAAATCTGATATTCACAGAAACTTTCAGCCTCGAAACACCACACCAGAGAGGGATCTGGAAGAGGAACTAGGATACGGGAGAGTCCTTGCTGCTTCACGGATCATCGGACGACATCACATCATCCCCTTCATCATCAACCGTTGCATCTCCATCACTATTACTATTCCCTTCTTCCATACATTAGATCTTGTTGTAATTCCAAATACAATTGTGGTTTGCATTAGATCTATCTTTACACTTTTACCCATCCATATGAATATGATGATGTTGTTGATTGCTTTCATGTGTGAGTATTTCCCTTTGTTCTTGGGGACATGGATAAACCCTAGCATTATTATGAAATGAAATAAAGATGATTTATTATTTTTGTCCATGATCCATTGATCTATGATATTGTGTTAAATCTCTCTCTTTAGATGGTATGTGAAGTCGACCACAAAGCATTTGCCCTTTGGGACTAAAGAGAGGCAGATATCTTCGAGACGTGCATGGGAATATGTCTAGTGCTACTTGGTGACAGTGAGCATTGGCTTATAACCTACACGAATCAAGGGGTAATTAGGATAGATTCACTAAGCTTATTACGATATACACGGGAAAACCCTTAATTATGGTGGTCTGTATGAGTGATTTCTCTCAGGCATCGCAGTGGTTATTTAGAGATGACCTGAATACCTGATTCAAGAAGCGACTGCTCACGAGTTTTGTAGTGAACATCTTATTATGGAGCTCTCTCCACACATATCATGACAAAAGAAATAGATTATCCTAATCATGAATAATTATCATATGTTAGTGGTGTATCCTACATCCCCGAGAACACTTTAGCCTTATTGAGTTTCAACACCGTTTCCCAATGCTTTCATTACTTGTTTACTTTTACTTTCTTTGATTACTTTCTTTCACTCTTTCACAAAACCTTTCAAACACCCTTTACTTGAAATCAAATACATCTTACAAGTATCCTTTGGTAGATAGTGACGAGGGGCTTAAATACCTTAACCAAATAGCTCTTTGTGGGTTCGATACTCTTATTTCGAAACTAGCTACAATTGATCTATGCTCTTGCAGTCATCAGTTCATAATGGTTTCATACTGCTATAACTGTATCAACTGGAAACATTGATATAGGTGTGGTATGTAAATAGACCAAGTCCCTAGTAGCCTCTATTTATACTAGTTCGTTGGGCTACCGATGATCAAGGTTTCCTGATCATTGAGCATTTATGCCAGTTGATGATGAAGTCATATCATTAGTGAATGATGTGATGTAAATTACCTAATATAAGTATTGCAACACGATCAAGTCACATGGTTCATCGTTGCAATAGTTAGAAACGAAGTATCCTTCTCCTATGACTATGAGATCATATTAATCACTATCACCTAAGGCTGCTTTGACTGCATCAATCGTCATGATCGTAACTAGGTGATCATAACGGTGCATGTTGGTATTCCAAATGGATAGGTTGAGGACTATGCATCAAGATAAAGATTTTTTTCACCCGCTTGATGGGAAGATACATAAGGCCGACTCGGTGAAATTACATCCATAATGTTGCAACATGTGACTAGGTCAGGGGATGGAATATCACAGAAACGAGTAAAACAATACTTCTCGGTAACGAGATTGAACAAGGTATAGTGATACCGATGATCAAATCTCCGATAAGTCAGTATCAAAGTAACAAAGGGAACTGGACTCGACGTTTAATGTTCAAACAACATTAAACATTATGGAATGCATAGGGGTCATTATGGACATCCCGGTCCCGCTAATGATCATTGATATGAGAGGTGTCTCGATCATGTCTGTGATGTTCCCAAACCATTGGGGTAAAACGCTTAAGGGTACGATGACGCTTGAAGATCATTATGAAATCATCAGAATCACATGAAGAAATAGAAGAGAAAACCGGAAGCGTTCCGTGAGAGAACCGGAATCGTACCGGGAGGATCCGAAGTGTTAGGAGTGAACCGAAACATGGTTCGGATCAAAGGGAAATTAATAATATGTATTTATATTAATTATTGGAATTAATATTAAATATATGTTTAAAATTAAATTTGAATGGCAACTTCCACTAATGGGACAAGTTCCCAGAGGGAACAAGGCCCAAGAGGGAAGCCAACCAAGTGGGCAAGCCACTGGCCAAGGGGGCCCACCCAGCCAGCCTAGTACTGCGCGCGGGGTGGGGCAAACCGGCTAGCCCACCTCCCCATGGCGCCTCCTCCTCCCACCTCTCCTTGGTTTAGTCCCACCGTGAGACTTGAGGAGAGGGAGTCTCCCCTTTTCCCCTATATAAGGAGGGTCCTATGGGTGGAAAATAACACAAAAATTGAGATATTCTCTAAGGCATTTTTTCTTAGGGAATTCTCTTTCTCTCTCTCATTGCCTTTTGCAATGGCGCGGTCCCTTGAAGGACTGTACACGCAAGAGACGACATCGCTGCGGCACACGTTTGTGATGCAGGGATTCCAGCTAGAAGATCTACTTCCACACTCTCGGCAGGGATTAGAGAACTATAGGTTGTCATCGTACACCGTATGTGTGCGAAACCACAGGGTGCTTCCCGACTGTCGTGCAAGGACCAAGGGGTGACTTGCGAGGAGCTTCGCGACCTTGAGATTGGCTAAGAAGACGCCTACATCATCCATGTTTCCCGCGGAACGTTAACCGCTTTCGGTCTATAAGGGTATGTAACCGAAACCTTCTCCATTACAGCACTACTCCTAGATAGATCCTGGCATATGGCGTGTCCTGCCATAGAAAAATCTGTGAGTGCAAGATCATAATGGCCAAGGAAGCAAGCACACACATAATAATTATTTTGATCAATGCTCTATATATTTCTTTATGTTATTTCGTAGCAACTGTGAAGTCATGGCTATGAGGGCAAAGGAAATTGCCAGAGTTCAAGAAAACATTAGCCCACATAAACAAGTGACATATTGTTAGAGTCGGAAAGACGATAGGTACAGTGACGATACTATTGGAATAAGGTGACTACTAAGCAAATTTAATAGACCGTAGCAACACACGGACATTCAACTAGTAACTATACAAGAGAAGTAAACAATTTTAGTGTTCAAAATTGAGAATGCACTTCAACAATGTTTACAGTTGAAAAGTGGAATTGTCTCTCGATAAAATGAATATTTAGAAAGCCACATGCATACAAATAGTGGAACAACCGGCAAAGTACATTGCTTGGGAAATAAATACATATATACTGCCTAACCTCACGCAATTACACGAGTAATTGAGTATACGATCCATGATAAGTACATACAGAAATATATATACGATCTACAATAAATACATACAAATGTATGCCTAGAATACATAGTCCTATCTTCTCTGTGTGTATGATCAGTTTAAAAACATGCACTCCACAACTATTAGCCAAGTCTAAATAACGTGCAATCTCAAAAAGCCAATTCTAAATGTCCAGCAAGTAGATTTTCCAATATACACACCCTGCACCATCAAAACGCAGCACATAATCTGAGGTTATGCTGTAGCGTACGCAGCAAGGATGCTTCAGCTAATCTCCCGATCTCCAGCGCATACTCTAGAGCGAATGGAGATGCCTGACTTTCTCGATCGCCTCCTTGATCCTCCGCGTAGGCTCCTCGTACAGCACCGCTGGGTCATCGAACTGCGCGGCGAGGCTGGGCTCATCGAGAAACGCACGGAAGGTATCAGCGACCGAGCTCGAGAGGGACTGCAGGTTGTACCCGCCTTCCAGGAAAAAGACACATCGGCCACCACAGAGCTCCCTGGCCAGCTCCTTGATGCTGGACGCCAGCATGTAGAAGGTGCCCGTTGTGTATTGCAGCCCAGCTAGAGGGTCCAGCACGTGGGCGTCATAGCTGACAAAATGATGGATGAACTTCAACGCAGATAATACTTTGGAACATATTCACATTGATAAGCTACTGCTTATTTGCAGAACTCTGAAGAGTTCAAACATTTCCTTTTCGGTATCTTTCTGCTCTCAAGAGTAATTTACGGTTGAGGAACTCACCCAGCTGAAACGAGGATGATATCGGGCTTAAATCGCTGCGCCGATGGAACAATGACCTCATCAAACGCACACCTCATCGAGTAATCACCTGAACCACCGGGCAGTGGCAGGTTCAGTGTTGTTCCTTCACCACTGCCCTGACCAACTAGGTTCATCTTGCCAGTACCGGGGTAGCTTCCTAGCTGGAGACACCAAATATAGATGATTATATGGTAAAATAAATCCAGCAACAAGTACATAAGGTGATAGTCTTATAGACCTGATGTGTTGAGAGGAAGAAGATGCCTGGATCGTCATAAAAGGCATCACATGTTCCATTTCCATGGTGAACATCAAAATCTATAATCATTACTCGCTTTAGTCCATGTTGATGTTGAGCGTACCGTGCTGCAACCGCAATGTTCCCAAAGACACAAAAGCCCATGGGACCTTCAGGAACAGCATGGTGTCCTGGTGGCCTTACTAGTGCAAATCCAAGGGGTGGGCTTGGGCCCAGCTTTGATGCTGCAACCTAGGAAAACATACAACATTCTCGGGAAATGAGCACTGCGAAGGAAAATTTACTAAATCATGAAATAACAAACACGCCAAAACCACCAAGGTGATCAATTGGAAGAAAATTAGTTACCACTGAATCAACCAATGCAATTCCAGCACCAGCTGAAAGAAGTGATTCTTGGAAAGTCTACATAAACAGAACAAAATTATTTTGAGAAAGAATAGGAGTATGTAAATTTAGATGATTATAATGGTACACAGTATCAGTTAAAGTAAAGTACCGAACTATCCTCTGGGTCAGAAAAAAGAGTGAACTATGCCCTGGTCAAAGAAAATTACGAACTATCCATGAGTAGTAATTCAAACAATCCTATCAGAAGAAGACATCCTCTTATTAAGATTGCACTCAACAATATCATCTTGAACTTATTTTATTATAAGTATGACCAATAATAACTTCAATATCTGATCAATTATGTTTACAAAAACAGGGCCGAAACTCAACTCTGTTCATTGTAATATATAATAATATGGTAATATCTGTTACATCGACTGAACTATGTTCATCCTAAATCCTACTGTTACTTTCAAAAGGCAATGAAAGGTGTCGTAGCTGCTAGGCGTCATTCTTAGGGCCGGCTAGCAATTATAGCTTTTTTCTAACATCGAAAGCATGAATATCCTCAAGACCTCAACTAATCACCAGGTCACCACAGAAATACAGGTTTTCCTTATTTTCTGAAGGAAAGACCAAATTCGTCCATAACTTATTAAGAAATGGATCGCACACCAATTAGCCAAACCATCATTATAAGAGAACTGAAAATAGAAGGTTTACAATACAATTCGTAAGTAAATCCTTCTGCAGTGCATTCATGAAAAAGTGAAGTGCACAAAAGACTGACTCTGAAGGGATTAGGGGAAAAAAGTGTCAGGAGAATAGCAACTTATATTACAAGGAGGCAAAAGGCCTCATATATACATGTACATGTGGGAGCCAAAAGGGCAATATGCAGTAGGCCAAAGGCCAATATGCAGGAGGCCAAAGGCCAACATAAATATATCACTAACACCCCCCCTCAAACTCATGGTGGATCAACAACACTGAGTTTGGAGAGGTAAAATCCATGTTGCGCTCTAGTCTGGGCCTTCGTGAAGAAATCCGCCAACTGTAACTCGGAAGGCACATACTGAACAGCAACAACCCGATCCTGCACACCAGCGCGTACATAAGAAGCATCACAGGGTCACGCGCAATACTGATAGCACCTGTACTGTCTGACAAGAGGGTAGTAGGTGTGGTAACAGAGACACCAAAATCCTCTAGTAACCATCGTAACCAAGTCACCTCTGCTGTCAAAAGGGCCATAGCTCGCAACTCAGCCTCTGCACTCGAACGGGAAACTGCAGTCTGTTTCTTCGTCTTCCAGGCAATGAGAGAATCACCAAGAAAAACACAGTAGGCAGAAAGTGAACGATGATCCGAAGGATCACTAGCTCACGTAGCATCCGAGTAGGCCTGGAGATGTAAGGAGCTGGTACGGGGAAAGAAGAGGCGGTGAGAGATCGTCCCACGAAGATATCGTAGGACACGAAGAAGGTGACTATAGTGAACCGAAGTGGGAGTGGAAACAAACTGACTCAAAATATGGACAGGATAGGAGATATCTGGACGAGTAATAGCTAGATAGACAAGACTCCCAACGAGATGACAATACCGCGTCGGATCAGACAAGGGATCACCATCAGAAGCACGGAGGTGAACATTGAGCTCCATAGGAGTCTCAACGGTGCGCTCATCACTAAGAGCAGCACGATCAAGAAGATCTTGGATATACTTTTCTTGGGAAATAAAAAAGCCATCAGAGGTGGAGGAAACCTCAATCCCAAGAAAGTAGCGAAGAAGACCAAGATCAGACATAAGAAACTGCTCACTGAGACGGGCCTTAACAAAGGCAATGTACTCAGAGTCGTCGCCGGTGATGATCATGTCATCAACGTATAGAAGAAGAAGAGTCCGACCACGATTAGAAAGGTGGACAAACAACGCTGGATCATGAGCACTGGGCGAAAAACCAGCGGCAGTCACCACAAAGGCGAAACGCTCAAACCAGGCGTGAGGGGCTTGCTTAAGGCCATACAGAGAGCGACGAAGACGACAGACCATGCCATCTGGCACAGAATACCCAGGTGGTGGCTGCATATAAACCTCCTCACGCAGCTCACCATTAAGAAAGGCATTCTTAACATCAAGTTGAGACACAGACCAATGGCGAACAGAAGCTACAGCAAGAAGTGTGCGAACAGTGGTCATATGGGCCACAAGAGCAAAAGTCTCATCATAGTCACGACCGTGCTCCTGTTGAAAACCACGAGCCACAAGACGAGCTTTGTAACGCTCAAGAGAATCATCCGAGCGAGTCTTAATCTTATAGACCCACTTACAAGTGATGGGACGAACATGGGGAGGAAGTGGAACTAGATCCCACGTGCCAGTGCACTCAAGCGCAGCAATCGCCTCTGCCATCGCAAGCTGCCATTCAGAATGAACAACATCTCAATATGGAGTCGGCTCAAGAATAGCAGAAAGGCCATAGCGGGTAGGAGAATATCGATCAGGTGGGGGGCAAGGTCGAGCACGAAGATTATAAGTCGGCTGGGAGGAGGAAGATGGTGCACCAAAAGTAGATGGCATGTTAGTAGATTCATCCACAACACGTGGACGACGAGTATAATAAAAAGGAAAAGTAGGATGAGAAGGAACCACCGGAGGTGATGGAGGTAGGGAAGACATCGGTGATAAAGGTAGAGAGTCATGCGACAAGGGAGGAGAAGAAACCATAGGAGAAGGTGTCGGATTAGCAACATTAAGATGAGGAGGAGAAGGAACAGAAGGCACAATAGGAGGAGTATCAGGAAACATGAGAAAAGAGATGTCCTCGACTAAAAAGGTCGAGGAGGATGGTCGCGGATAGAACGGGCGAGACTCATCAAAAGTCACATCCCGAGAAATACGCATCCGACGACCTACAGGATCCCAACACCGGTAACCCTTATGCTCATCACTGTATCCTAAAAAACACATTCAACAGACTGAGATGCCAGTTTGGTGCGTTCGTGGGGGGCAAGGAGAACGTAACAAACACAACCAAACAAACGAAGCATCGAATAATTAGGAGAGCGATTGGAAAGACGCTCTAGAGGAATACCACCGTGTAGAGCAGCTGAGGGCTGAATGTTGATGAGGTAGGTGGAAGTGGAGATAGCCTCAGCCCAAAAATGAGGTGGAAGAGAGGCAGTAATCATCATAGCACGAGCCATCTCAAGAAGGTGACGATGCTTACGCTCAGCCACGCCATTCTGAGCGTGCGCACCTGGACAAGAGAACTGAGCAAGAGTACCCTGCTCAGCAAGAAAACCACGCAACATTTTGGAGATGTACTCGCCTGCAGAATCAGCACGGAACACACGAATAGGCGTAGAGAACTGAGTGTGTACCATGGCAGCAAAACGCTTATAAATAGAGAGAACCTCACTACGAGAAGACATGAAGTAAAGCCAAGTGTAGCGAGAGAAATCATCAATGAAGATAATATAGTATCGATGACCCCCTTTTGAAGTGAAAGGGGCCGGACCCCACACATCAGAATGTACTAAATCAAAAGGACGTTGAGACACTGACTCACTGGTAGGATAAGGTAACTGAATCTGTTTACCAAGCCTACAACCATGACACTGTAAAGAGACATCTCCCGAGACAGGCCCCAGGAGACCTCGACGAACTAAAGACGAAAGACGAGAACCACATAGGTGACCAAGTCGATGATGCCACTGCTGGAAGGAGCTAGTAGCTGAAGCGATGAAAGCAGATGGACTGGCGGGTGTGGTGGCAGCGGAAGGAACATGAAGCCAATCTATCTCCCAAAGCCCTTGAGAGTCATGGTGGCGAGGGCCAGCCCCAACCAGAGCCTTCGTTCGACGATCCTGGATAGAACAAGAATCAACGTCAAGAATGACGCGACAACCAGAATCAGTAAGCTGACCGGCAGAAAATAGGTTCATGGTAAGACGAGGAACATGCGAAACATCTGGAACAGAAAAAGAAGAAGTGGAAAGAGTGCCTCGACTAGCAACAGAAAGAGGAGTACCATTAGCAGTAAGAACATTAATAGGAATATCGAGAGATCTAAGAGAGGATAGGGTGGAAGAATTAGAAGACATATGAAAAGAAGCTCTAGAATCCAGAACCCACGAGGATGTACCTGACTATGTAGATGGTGGTCTCTCAGCACTAGAAGCACCAGCCACAGAGCCTGCAGTACCTGTCGAAGATCCTGAAGCAGCAAGTAGACGCTTAAGTGATACAATATCCTGCTCGGTCAGGGAGACAGTAGATGTCGTCGGAGAAGCACGGGTCCCACGAGAAGAAGTGTGCTCCCTATTGCACATGTCACGCTTCTTCTTGAAGCAATCAGACTCAGGGTGACCATCCCTGTCGCAGTATCCACAATGAGTACGAGTACGAGGGCGCGCACCACCACCAGAGGGAGTGTGCAATAGTGGCGGAGCACTCGAGCGAGAAAATACTGGTGTAGCAGACAGACTAGTAGGAGCTCGAGCAGCAGATGGAGTAGCAGGAGCTCGAGCAGCGAGCACAGAGGGAACCTGGAGCAAACCAGCACTACGGAGGCGAATCTCCTTTGCACGAAGCTCAGTAAGTACCTCAGAAATAGGAACACGACCACGAGAAAACAAATGAGCACGCCGAGACTCAAAGTCCTCACGGAGACGAGACATGAACTCATGTGTGCGATGAAACTCCAAATCCGACCGCACAATCTGGCAACACGGGCAAGTACCACAAACAGCTGAGCGAAGAGAGTCGAGCTGGCGCCAGATTGCAGAACACTGCCTGTAAAACTCATCAATAATGGAATCACCCTGCTGAATAGCATGCTCCTGACGGAGCACAGACAAGTAAAGAGTATCACCAGAAGGCTGATAGCGATGACGAAGGTGAGTCCACATCTGAAAGGTGGTACTGAGGCTCATAAACTCAGAAGCAAACTGAGGTAAAACACTGGAACTGAGGACAGCTGCAGCTAGGGCATCCTCATCACACCACTGAGTGTAAGCACTCAGATCATCACGATAAACAAAAAGAGCATCTGAATAATCCAAGACCTGTTGGTCATAAGCAGCAACCGCATCATCATGAGCAATCGTGGCTGCATTCCTATCAGCCTCAGAAGCATTTGTGGCAAGAACCGGTGGCGTCGGCGAGGTAGGAGCCACCGGAGGAACTGGACGCGGCGGACAAGGAACTTCGCCGGAAAGAACGCCCCATAAACGAATGCTACGCATGTGAATGCGCATAAAGCCAACGAACTCAGCATAATTTGTCCCATCAAAAATGAGCGGGCAGCGAGGTACCGCCACGTAGCCTGAAGACGAAGACATTGCTCCTCTTGCAACAAATATGATATCTAGATTTGGGTAGTGAAACGTGTCCACCAGATCAGGCCTAAATAGCTCACCAACCAGATAGACGAGATCAGACCCAAATAGATCACCAAGATAATCAGATCGGACCTAAACAGCACCAACCAGATATGTGTCGGCCACACCAACCAATCTGATATCTGATTTTTTTTTCTTTTCTTTGAGAATTCCCAATGTGATATCTGATACTACCAAGTTGAAGGGTAATAGGAAAAACTGCAGAGCCTGGGCCGGTGTTGAAAGCAGCAGGCAGAGCCGTTGTTGATGCAGCCTAGAGAGGATGCGCACAGGAGGAATCGAGCCAGGAGACCACGCACGGAAGCTGGCCAACCGGGAATCAATCTGGCGGAGGGCCTGATGACGCCGGAATCAATCTTGCGGAGGGCCGCGAGCCGGCGACGGCAAAGGAGAGCCACGGCCGGCAGAGGGCCACGAGGCTAGCAGGAGATGGCAGGCGGCGACCTCGACCAGGAGGATGGCCACGGCCACGGCCACAACCTGAAGACGCCGGAATTAAGCCGGCGGAGGGCCGTGAGCCGGCGAGGGCGACGGAGGTCCACGAGACTAGCAGGGGAACGACAGGCAGCGACCAAAACCCACAGCGGGCTGGGCAGTTGCACCCGAATAGTCAGCCCCATCGGCCGGGGAGCACGCAGCAGCAGCTCCGCGGAAGATAGACTGTCCCGGTAGAAGATAATCAGTCGAGACCATGGAGAATTTGATCTGCGACAAGGGAATCGGGAGACAAACCGAGAGATCGGTTAGGGAGAGGATGAGTTGCACATCCAGAGGATCGTGGAAAAGAAAAACTTAGCTCATGATACCATGTCAGGAGAATAGCAACTTGTATTACAAGGAGGCAAAAGGCCTCATATATACATGTACATGTAGGAGCCAAAAGGGCAATATGCGGTAGGCCAAAGGCCAATATAAATATATCACTAACAAAAAGTACATAGAGCATTACAGTGTGTGTAGCATATGTTGGTCCAGTTCCTTCGATGAATATCAAACCTTCATCCCAAGCCCTACTCATAGCCTGCAATACTGACCTCTTTAATGCTGTACTTCTGAAAGTCAATTTGATACATCAATTTAAAATACTTCAATTCTTTTAGTTGGGAAAAGGTGATGCAGATCAGAAGCAACTGCTATGTGCTCTTTTTCATCCCTACAAAGCAGGACCACAAAAAAACCAGCTGGGTGAAAATTACCTTTTCTAGTCCAGTAATGTATGTTCTTGAATGAACTCGTGCAATATCATCAAGTGAAGCAGGGTAGAAATTTTGAATTTCAAGCACCTGGGAACCACGATGCTGGATACAAAAGAAATAAGATGTCATGTAGTTACGAAAACATGTTAGAACATTGATCTTTTCAATTAGATGCGATACAGATGAGGCTATGATCAATTTTTTTTAAAAACTGTCGAGATTTAACCGAAAAAACTTAAATTATATCTCTTTACTTTCGTTTATCTATCCATATACTCCAGTTTTAGCGTGCAAGAACATGCCATTTCAGGTTCCAGAAAAAGAACATGTCACTTTTAACTGAAGTGCACTCAGAGAATTTAGAAGTTAAGGGCAAAATTACACCAGTTAAAACCTTAAAATACAATATTATAAAAAAGTATAATAGGGGTGTTCTAGGAAATAATTTATAAGAGGGCAAAGTGTTTCTGCAATTCTGCTTACATACCTTGGGCGTAAGCTCCAATTTTTCAAGAGCATCAACTATTGCCGGCACTCTTTTGTTGGATTCTGGATGTGATTCCTAAATACCATTTTACATGATATATTAGTATAAAAATCCGAAAATGCAACTATCATGGCTTTACTACGCTACCCCTTTCTTTTACAGGGCTTACAATTTAGACACATAACTTACACAGAAAAGTAAAGTACGAACTTGATAGCAGGAAGACTCTAAGCAAGGGTTGTATAATATAGTTCAACAGTAACTAATTTCTTTGACAGAGTAAAGTTGCAAACAAATAGTTGGAGCAGGAGCCCAATCTACAAACCATAGATGAATATCTATTTTATTTAAAGGCTATTAGGGATATTATAACTGGGACAAACCGGAGCTCTCTCACGTCCTCTGCATTCTCGACCGTCAGATTTCATGTTTGCTCCATTTTCTGCCGTCCGATCTCTCATCTTAGTTGCCTCGATGTCCCGACAAACGCTACTCTGGGCGTAAAATTGGAGCCCGCTGGTTGATTGGGCCAACTGGGCGGCAGGAAGCCCTCCTAGCGCTGTCTTTGTATTCTTGGGTACGTTAAAACTAATGCCAAACAGGAGCTCCAGAGGAGGCAGGGAGGGATGAGATCGTGGCCGGGAGGAGAAGCGGTAGGGGAGGCGATGCAGCGAGTGGCACGGACGAGGGAGGCGGGAGGAGAACGGAGGCGCGCGGGAGAGAGCCAGCGAATGGCTCCTCCGTTCCCTCGCCCCTGTCCTCCTTCCTTGGCGGTGCAGCGGGGAAGTGCTCCGCCTTGGGGGCGGCGACGAGCTCTGCTCTCTACTCCCTCTGCCTGCTATGCCCACAATCCTAGGTACGTACGTTCTTCTTAAAAACAGAAACCCTAGGTACGTACCTAATATTGAGATTTTCCTGGCTTATTTCGGTTCAAGATTGTGGCGTTGATGATGGGGAATACTCGATTATATCCCTACATGTGGCATGTCACGAGTACCTTTTACCTAAGGATGCATTTTGAAATTAATCTCACAATTTGAAGTTTGTGCCATGGCGTTGCTTCCACGAGGTGGTGTTTCTTGTTGTTTTCCTTTGTTCATGTGAATATATTTGGATGGATGAATGGTCGTATTTTTGTTGATGCAGAGTGCACATCTGAGTTTCTAATGCTGCTCTAGTGGTTGTTTCACAGATCATATCACATGTATGTATTCGACACAGGACGGTTTTTCTGGCAGAGGACGTAACTGGGAAGACTGGGCTTTGTTCTGTCACATGTCACGGCAGGAATTTGCAACCCTGAGAATATTTTTATCTCTTACAAAATAACGGTGAGAGTTACAATTCAACACTTTCTACATGTCAGTTTACCATTGCCGAACTATGTTGCGCTAACCAAATAAAACCAATTAACTGGTATAAAGAAGTCGACATCGATTGATTAGTATTAATGCAGGAACAAAGATATGCTTAAGATTGTACTCTTCCAAAAATTTGAGGTTGTCACTGAATCAACATTCAACTTGTTTATGCAGATTCATGACAATTGTACAGTTTATGGAACATAGTGACCATCTAATGGATAAACCGATCACTCTCTGACGATCTAAACAAGCTGCGGAGTAACTTTTTAGATTCATGATTGGTCCAACGCTTTAGCATTATTGGTATGGATTTATGATTCACATATAACTTTGAATTTTATGGATCCATACAATAATCTTCTGTTGGATATAGGTGTGCAATTTAACATCCAGTCATTACTTCTTTACATAAGCGAGAGCTATCAACTAAGCCCTTGTATATTGTGCCTTCACCCTTACATTCTGTCTATATAAAAATGCAGTGAAGTACTCACATATGTGTATGCAGTATATACATGTTTTGGGATCTGGCTTGGTTGCTTGCATTCTGTTCTAATTTACTGGTAGTAGTATGATTGTACGTTTCACCTGTATATAAATTTATATTAGTGCTGCTTTCTTGTAGTAACGAGTCTACACACAATACATATTTTGCAGAGCACAGTTTAATTACTTTCTTTGAGCGAGTTCATCTATGTTTTTCCCAAAAAATGCGCAATAACTCAAATATTTTGTTAAAATCTGACAAGCAAACATATATGCTCTCCTTCCATGTGACATGATAAGTATATACATCCTTTGGGAATGTGAATATAAACAGTAAACATCAAGTTTATTATGGTTCACTTGTTATATACCCTAGGCAGAGATTTTCACTGCCCCTGATGCATCGAAGGTTGGGCGATGGGCACCAGCCGAACTCCCTTTTGATGCAATAAAGCGGACATGTCTAACGTTACACTCTAGCGACAATGAATTTACCCGAAACAAAGAAATCTCCAGCGCCTCTCCTCTTAAATAGCGAGCAAATCTTGATGGGGGTATACTCCATAGGCTCGAATCAAATATATTTCCACCAATTCCTAAAAATATATTGTCTTTATAGACGGGTGCGGCAACGCGCGCCTACATGTTCTAGTAACCTTTATCCCCCCTCAGTTTGATCAAAATTTACCATTTTATATTACCAATACATTTATATATTTGATGGCGTGATCAAAGAAAATGCATACTAGAGATAATTTAATTACTGCTTGTTGTTCAGCAATCTGCAGTCCAGTTTTTGTGTCCTGAAATCCTGATCCGCATGCGTTAGACCTCATGAAGATAACAGAGGACAAAACAGGCTGCTTTTTCCTACATATTATTTACACTTTTTTGTGTGAACAACGGAAAACATACTCTTCAATATCATTAGGATACATGCAAAAAAAAAAAAAAACTCAAGAGTCAAGTGAACTGTGTGGTGATTTTTTGTTATAAACATGCATGTTGAGTTTCACTGTTTGATTTACTGGATACATCAGAATGTCATCATACTCATGAGCTGAATGCAAAAGCTGCTTTCCAAAAGAACAGAGGATTGGAAGCAGCTCCCATTTCCCTTCTCCGTCGATGGCCACCGCCGAGGTCCTCCGCCCGCACAACATCCTGCAGCCGCAGACCCAGACGATCCGGACCACGCACCGGAAGCCAAACACCAGGAGGTCTCCTCCTCCTCCGGCGGCGGCTTCAACGGCCGGCCAGAGACACCATGGAAGGCCTTCTTCTACATCCGCAGTCACGGCGAGGCGCCCCGCGGTGGAACTGTACGCCGGCCCGGCATTCTCCGCGGCGTCCCCCGAGCCAAGCTCGCTGCCGCTGCCGCAGTTCCTGTTCCAGAAGCCCGTGGCGCCCGTCGTCAACGACGCCGCCACGCGCGACCTCAGGCGCATCCCGTGGGAGATGAAAAGGCAGTTGGGGGCGACGCAACCCTAGCCCAACCGCCCGACCTTCCGCCTCCGTCCCCCTCCCCCGCCGACGCCGGCGCGGGCCGCAGGGCAAAGCCCGGGCGGTGCCGGCGGCGGCGGCCCTTCTTTCCCTGGACGTCGGGAGGGCCACGCGGGGTGGCGGCGACTGGCGGCAGTGTGTGGTAGGCGGGTCCGGTGGTACTCGGCGGGGCGGGGCCGGCGAGCCGCGATCGGGCAGATCCCGCAGCTAGAGGCGGTGGGGTGGTGTTCCTGGTCGCGGCCTTTGGAGGCGGCGGCCCTCCTGACGCGCGGTGACCTTGGCCCGCTCGTGCAGGGGCATGGCGGCGGTGAACTCGGTCGGAGGTGAGCGTGCGCGGGTGGGTGCTGGCCCTGTGCGGCGGCGAGGCCCAGGTTTGGGCCATGCGGGCTCAGATCTGGGCCAGGCGGGCCTCAGCGGAGCTAATGCCGGCGCCAATGGTACTGCAGGTGCTCGCATCCCGAGCTGCTCCTCGCCTCCCCGGCCTGGCAGAGCCGTGTCGGCTACGTCCGTTTGGCGTGCAGGGGCGGGTCATGGGGTGGCGGCGGGCTGCTCGGCATGGAGGGCGACGAAGGTGCTGCAGGTGCTCCCGGCGGTGGCCCTTGCCGGGCCCGATCTGGGCTAGGCGGGCCCCGTCTGAGACCCTTGGTCACCAGCGGGTGGTAGGCGCCTCCCCCGGGCTGCGCGACGGCCGGGATACCGGATCTGGGCCAGGCGGGCCTAGATCTGGTGATGGTGCTGCTACTTGGCGGCAGGGATCGATGGTGGCAGTTGATCCCCTGGTGGACGGCTAAGTAGGGGCTAGTGTGGGGTTGGCGTGGACGATGGTTCCCTCGCTGCAGTGCGGCGGCGGGGCTTCACGGGCCCTGGGGGGCTCGGCCAGGCCAGGATGGCCTGGTTTGCCCTGCGGCTGTATCCGGTCGGCTACCACCTTCTGGTGGTGGAGGTTGTTCCCTCCCGCGCATTGTGGTTCCGCCAACCCCGCTGTAGCTTCCTCCTCTCTGTCCTACCGGCCTTGCTTCGTGGGTCACGGTGCGACGGCGGGGGCGGCTTCAAGACCATGGTGGCGGGCATTGGCGGGCGGTGAGCATGGTGGAGCACTGCGATAGCGTCCGGGAGTGCGGTTTTTTTGAGGGGTCGGGAGAAATCCTTGTCATCTTGACACCGATGCGGTGACGCCTGCGGGTGCCACCGTCCTTCCTGAAGGGCGTCGGGTGTACCTCTTCCCCACCTCCCGGAGCGTACCGGGGGAAACCCTAGGACCTGTCCGGGCAGCAGCGTCGTCATCGTCGCTTTCCTTCTTGGAGGTGTTGCTTGGTGCGCGGCACTTCGTAGTGCTAGGCTTGTGGTGGTACTTAGATGGAGGACGCTACGGTTGCGGGTCGTCCTCGTTTTCGTCAAGCCACTGTCTTCGGCTTTGCTTTCTTTTCTTTTTCTTTTCGTTTTCTTTTATTTTCTTTTGGACGTTGTGCTGTCTGGCCCAGCAGGTCTCAAATGGTTGCTATATTTATATAGCTGAACGTATGCCTGTTTCGAGGAGGAGGAGGAAGCAGCTAACCTTGTTATGACCCATGGCAGGAGATGCACAGTAGAGAATACGAGCGTCGTGAAGCAAACTATCCGGCAAAGCAGAATCCTTTCGGGCACCATTTACGTCAGAGATAGAAGTTCCACTGTCACTTGCGGCGCACTGCGCAGACCAACAACCCCCATTCAGGTTCTGATTTCTCCCAGCTGCTTGTATTAAGGGATGATTAGTTCCAAAGACACGGTAGTGCCTGAGCAAAGGAACCATCCTTCCTGAAAAGAAGTGGCAATTCTCTTAATATGTTACATTCATTACTGCTATTATTATATTCTCCAGGTTAACTGGTAAAGGGATTGATCAGTAACAGAAGCATACAGAAAACTCTGATAAAGTGGAGGCCTAAGTACACCTCGGCATTTTCACAAGCAGGTGGTAGGAAACTAGGAATGGCAGTGGCAACATGACAACACAAGAAACATGGATCCGCAGGCGACGAAGGCGAGTGGGTTTACTGACCTACCTCCAAGAATCGGAAGGGATGGTATCCGCAGCCGCTCCATCACCTGCCTCTCTCCTCTTATCCTCTCCCGAACAAGAGAAGGGAGTCGGAAAACCACAAGTTTTCACCCCGAATCTTCTTCCTCTCGCTGTCTTTTTTTTCTCACTCGAGAAACCTCTCGCTGTCTTTTATGCACAAAATCTAAGAGCGAAACGGGCCACGTATAGCCCAAGCCCACTATGGCTGTCCAGCTGGGTGAAGTGTGCCGAGCTGATCGTCACCTACCTTCTCTCGTTCGTCTCCTACCTTGTCTCTTCTAGCTCTCGTTCCCCCTACTGCCTTCTTTCCCCCAAATCTCGATCTAGTATAGTCCTTGGATCCAGTCCCACTCCCGGAGTTATCAGCGGCAAGGGGAGTCTTACAAACCGGTCGCCGCCGCACGTAGCAGTCTTTTCCACGGTGCGTGTCAAAACCCCAACACAGGCGTCTATCTCTTAGCCCTCATCGACCAGCAGCCGCAGCAGACAGACAGAGGGAGGAGATGGTGCGGCCGAGCAAGGAGCCGTGCAAGAAGGAGACGTCCGACATCCAGGCCTGCCTCTCCAAGAACCTCTTCGATTCCAAGAAGTACGTCTCCTATTCCCTTTCTTGGTTTTCTAATTGACTCGAGGAATTCATGGATAGTTCTGGGGGGAGGTTTGAAGAATTCGTTTGCGATGCTTGAGCATGCCCAAGGATAGGGGATACCTAGGCAAGTATTGGAGATAGACGTAGGCTTTTGTGGGATTTAGGAGCCAGCCATAAAGATCCCTTGCTATGGTCGACTTTTTTTCGATAAAGGGCGCTTTATTACTCAAAAGTTTAAGTATTACACTCGGCCTCTGCATAGCTAAGATGCACACAGCCGACAAAGTGTCCAAAACGAGTTCAAACGAAAAAATAAAACTCGATAGCGAGTTACAAAGGCAATGTTTAAATGCAACTACGCCAAAGGAGCTGGAGGCGGCCCGATCCGAAGATTATGCTGCCATCCATGTCTAGTAAATAGGTCCCGTGCTGTATCCTCCAGCCTCGTACACACCTTCAAAAAAAGGTCTCGCAGCTCCACATGATGTAGCACCGACCAAGCCCGAAGGGTATGCGTCAACCTGTAAATAACCTGCAGAAGGGAACAATTAACATTATTAAAAACCCTATCATTCCTACATAGCCATAGCGACCAAATTAATGCCATCGCTCCAACCCAAAGAAGTGTCTTAAACTTGTTATCTATACCATGTAACCAATTCCCAAAAATGTTGGCAATACTACGTGGTGGAGACAAGCCAGAAGCTGCTTGGGTGACTGACCATATAGACCGTGCAAAATTGCATTGAAAAAACAGGTGTTTGATTGTCTCATTGTGGAGACAAAACACACAGTTCGGATTCCCATGCCAATTGCGCTTAATAAGGTTGTCTTTTGTGAGGATAATTCCACAACGTAGATACCAAGCAAAAATCTTGTTTTTAAGAGGTATCTTCATCTTCCATATCATCCTATTATCTAAAACTGGTATTACTGGCTGAGTTAAAGCATTGTATAAAGAGCTAACCGAGAAAGAACCGTTCTCAGTTAGATTCCATCGGAATTCATCTGGCTCATCTATCAACTGGACCTGTGCCAATCTATGTAACAGCACGATCCAAGAGTCAAGTCTGACACCAGTTAAATCCCTTCTGAACGTTATATTGGGTGGAAAAGATTCCAATACAGTAGCAATCGTCTCCCCCTTATAGCGAACAATGGAATACAACGCTGGATATTGTTCTCGGAGGGTAGCATGACCAAGCCATTTATCCTCCCAAAACCTTATCTGAGACCCATTATTAATAGAAAATGTGCCATAGCGAAGAAAATGTTTCTTTGTCGCCATCAGGCCAGCCCAAAAGTGAGAGTCTCCCGGTTTCCAATCCATTTGGGACAATGCTTTTGATCCAACATATTTTCTTTTAATAAGAGTTTGCCATATCCCTTCTTCAGTTAATAACTTGAAGAGCCATTTACTAAGGAGGGCCATATTCTTGATTTCCAAATCATGAATACCAAGCCCACCCTGTTCTTTGGGACGACACAGCACACTCCATTTAGCCAGTCTATATTCCTTCTTCTCATTATCTCCTTGCCAAAAGAATCTTGATCTGAAGTAATCTAACCTTTTCAAGACTCCTTTCGGTAGTTGGAAGAAAGATAACATATAAAGTACCATGTTACTGAGTACTGAATTTATGAGTATCAATCTTCCACCTATGGATAATAATTTACCTTTCCAATTGCTCAAACGCAGTTGTAGTCTTTCTTCGACAATTTTCCATTCAACACTTGTAAGCCTACGGTAATGTACCGGAATGCCGAAATATTTGATCGGAAAAACACTGTGGCTACAACCGAGCAGTTCACTATAAAGACTAGTCGCTTCTTGAGCCTCGCCAAAACAAAACAGTTCACTCTTGTGGAAATTAATCTTTAATCCCGATAGTTGCTCAAAAACTGAAAGTATAAGTTTCAGGTTTTTTGCCTTTTCGAGGTCATGTTCCATAAAGAGAATTGTATCATCCGCATATTGAAGTATAGATAAACCACCATCCACTAGATGAGGAATCACACCTTCAATATAGCCCTCTGATTTGGCGCGTTCAATCAAGATGGAGAGCATATCAGCCACTATATTGAATAGCATTGGCGATTATGGATCTCCTTGTCTTAGCCCCTTTTTAGTCTGGAAGTAGCTACCAATATCGTCATTGACTTTGATGGCAACACTACCTCCGACCACAAAGCTATTGATTAAAGCACGCCATTCAGCGGAGAAGCCTTTCATTCTAAGAACTTGCTGAAGGAAAGACCAATTGACATTATCGTAGGCTTTCTCAAAATCTATTTTAAGAATTCATTTTCTTCCTATGAAGTTCATGAACAGTTTCATGTAAAGTTACTACGCCATCAAGAATGTTACGACCTTGCATAAAAGCAGTTTGCGAAGGTCTAACAACATGATCAGCCACAGAATTTAGCATAATAGTAGCAACTTTGGTAAAAATCTTAAAACTAACATTAAGAAGACAGATCGGTCTGTATTGTTGTATCCGTTCTGCTTCATTAACCTTAGGTAATAAGATAATTTCACCAAAATTCAAACGAAACAGTTCAAGTTGTCCCAGGTGCAAAGCACCGAACATAGCGAGAAGATCTGTTTTGATGACATCCCAGAAGGTTTGGTAGAACTCCGCTGGGAATCCATCAGGACCAGGTGCCTTATTATGTTCCATTTGGAAAACAGCTAATTTGACCTCCTCAGAATAAGGAGAGGTCAGATAGCTATTTTCCTCATCGGAGACCTAGGGCACATCGGTTATTTGAGATTCTTCCATAGTGAAAGAACCTTCAACCGGTTCCCCAAATAGAGCTTTATAGTAACTTGTAATATAAGATTTCAACTGGTCGTGTCCTTCAATCGGTTCGTCATCATGCATTAAGGAATGAATACGTTTCTTCTTGTGTCTGCCATTGGCTACACTGTGGAAGTATCTAGTATTTGAATCCCCTTGCAAGATAAACTGTGATTTAGAACGTTGATACCATTTAAGTTCCTCTTCCCTCAGTAACCGCGCAATCTCCGCATTCGATTGGCTTTTGAGCTCAATTTCCTGCGGAGTTAGCAACCGAGTTTCTGCTAGGGCTTCAAGGTCATTAATAATAGAAGAAAGCCTCATTTTCTCTTTTTTGAGGATACCGGTTGTGTGTCTCGCCTAACCCCCAAGGTGTTTACGTGTCATACACACTTTATTATTCCACCTCTGGACTGGGGTAACACCCTCAACCGGTCTTTCCCACACCGCTTTCACCATATCCTGGAATCCATCTCGTGTTAGCCATCCCAGTTCAAATTTGAACGGGCGAGCCGAGCGAGTTGATGGTAACCCGGTGGTAAGCAGAATGGGAGCATGATCCGACAGAGCCTCAATACGTTCGAGAGGGCGTACCGTGACTAGAGGGAAATGATCTTCCCAATCAGAGTCCATGAGTACACGATCAAGTTTTTCGTATGTAGGTTCCGGCAAAGAATTGGCCCAAGTAAACTGTCTTCCAATCATCGACACTTCCTTTAAATCCAAACTGTCAATGACAGCGTTAAAAAGGAAAGGCCAATGATCATCAAAACGACCTCTACTCTTCTCGTGTGGGAATCTAAGCAAATTAAAATCTCCCCCTATTAGAATAGGGTGTGGATTGTCTTTTGCTAGGTTCACCAATTCACAAAGAAAGTCAGCCTTGAAAGCCTCTTGGGCAGCACCGTAAACTGCGACCAGACTCCATTTGAAACTATCAGCCTTGTTACGGATATGAAGTTTTATATGGAACTCCCCTTCCGAAACTGCTAATATGTCCATGGTATCCGTCCGCACACCGAGTAAAATACCCCCTGACCGTCCCCTAGGTGGATGAGAATGCCACACAAAGTCTAAACCACCCGATAGGCGGTCCAGCATACTCTGTGAGAATTCCCGTCTACCTGTTTCAGAGATGGCCACAAAATCTAAATTGTGTTCCCTAGAACATAGTGCAATGTGTAAATGTTTAGCCAAGTCTCGAAGACCTCTGCTATTCAAAAACATGCCATTCATTGGGAAACAATGATAGATTTGGGAGCAAGATCTCGTTTACGAGATTTATTACATTTTTTCCCAGAAGTCGATTTGCGACCAGAAGCAGTAAGCTCATATAATGAGCTTAAACTGTCCTCATCCAAATCAACTTCCAGAACTTCACCTACTAGATGAGATAGGAGCTAACCATCCGTAGAATGGTCCGCATCCTCATCATCCGAGTAAGAGGGAAATAAGAGGTCGAAGCTTTAGGAACAACAAATTCCATCCGCTTCAAGACCTTAGCAAAAATTAAAATATCACTAGCATTCTTACCTAGACTAATACCAACAGAGTTTAGCTTAGAAGAAATACTAGTAGATGGAAAAGAAATAAAAGATTTGGAAGATGCGAAATTACCACTAGAGTCCAGGTTCTTTTCAGCCTTTCTGCGCATGGCCTTCTCCAAAGTATCCATGTCCGTCGCAGAAGCACCACCGTGGCCCTCCATGTGCCTTCCGCTCCTGCGAAGCACCGGGAACATCGATGGCATCTTCTTCCGAGCGTCAGCTGTAGCGCCAACTGCAGGTGCCTGCGTAACAGACGCAAACCCCCCCACAGCTGGCACCCCCACCGGCATGGACATGTCCGCCATCGTCGGCGTCACAGTCTCGGAAAGAGGGGCCTCCAGGAACCCAACCGTCGAAGAAGAGGGGACCACCGCCAGAGGGACCTCCAGCAGCTCCGGCCCCTCCGAAGGCCCGCGGTCGGCAGGCGGCGTAACAGTAGCCCCAGCCGCCCTCTGCTGGAGCAGGGCAGGTGCTATGGTCGACTTGATGGCGTCATTCTATTGCCTCGTCGTTACCGGCATCTATGCTTGGCTGCGGTATCGAAGCTAAGTTCTCATGGATGGTCATGGCAGCAAGGTGTTGCTTCCTTTCCTTCCCAGGGATGTAGCTTGTTGGGTGTTGTTTTGGTGTATGTTTTAGTTGGGATGTTCTTATGAGTCAGCATATGTCGATTTCAAGGAAGCTGTATTTATGTTCCTTGTTTTGTGCTGTTGTTCTGATTGCATCACCTGTTAATTGATCATAACGAAAAATTGGGGATGGATGATAAGAATCCATATACCATTTCTGAATAGCCTGGGCAGTGAATTCTGTTTTCATTGGCTACATTGGTTAGTCTTGCATAATTTAATATCTGGCATTGCTTGACGACACTTTGGTAGGGAACAAGCAACACCTTGAGCACCAAGCTGCCATACCAAAAGTCGTTGGCAGTGAAGTCCACGACAATCACCTCGCACTGCATGGAAGTCCCAGGTGGGGCTGGCGCCCGCGGCGGTGGCGGAGGGGGAGGAGGTGGACCGGCGCCGTTCCTGCTGAAGACGTACGAGATGGTGGACGACCCATCAACAGACGCGGTGGTGTCGTGGAGCGATTCGTCGGACGCGAGCTTCGTGGTCTGGAACTCGCCGGAGTTCGCTGCAAGGCTGCTGCCTACCTACTTCAAGCACAGCAATTTCTCCAGCTTCATCCGCCAGCTCAACACCTACGGATTCCGTAAAGTAGACCCTGAACGATGGGAATTCGCTAACGAATACTTTGTCAAGGGGCAGAAGCACCTCCTGAAGAATATCTACAGGCGAAAGCCAATCCACAGCCACAGCCATCAACCTGGTGCGCTGCCTGATAATGAGCGTGCATTCTTTGAGGATGAGATTGACCGGCTTGCACGGGAGAAAGCAAACCTCCAGGCTGAACTCTGGAAATTCAAGCAGCAGTCGTCTGGAACAATGTTCCAGATTGAAGATCTTGAGCGACGAGTGCTCGACATGCAGCAGCGGCAGGGCAAGATGGTTGCCTTCCTGCAGCAGGCTAGCAAGAACCCTCACTTTGTCCAGAAGCTTGTTAAGATGGCAGAGGCATCCTCAATCTTCACAGATGCTTTCCACAAGAAGAGAAGGTTATCTGGCTTGGATCCGGACACTGGGGCCACAGAAACTACTAGCTTTTATGATGACCATAGCACCACGTCCAAGCAAGAAATGGGCAACCTTTTGAATCAGCACTTCTCGGATAAGCTTAAGCTGGGGCTTTGTCCCGCAATGGCAGAGAGTAATCTCATCACTCTCAGTGGTCAAAGCTCGCACGAAGATAATGGTAGCCCTCATGGCAAGCATCCAGGGTGCAACGGAATGGGGACAGAATGCCTTCCACTGGTGCCACAAACTATGGAACTCTCTGATACTGGGACGTCCACCTGTCCCTCCAAGGACGCGTGCTTTACGCCAGCTGTGAACGAGGAAGGGCTCTTCCCGTGCCATCTGAGTCTTACTCTCGCATCATGCTCGATGGGCATCGACAGAAGCCAAGTCTCCAATGCAGATGTGAGCACCACCGCCGATCAGGGAAGTGACAGCCCACCGGAGGCCACCAAGGATGGTAATCAGAAGACATCAGCTGATGTTGGTACTGCAGATGTGATGACGCCACGAGGGGACGCCCATGTTGCCACTGAGCTGGCTCCTGCAGCTCCCCCTGCTGTTGTGAATGACAAGTTCTGGGAACAGTTCCTGACTGAGAGGCCAGGCTGCTGTGAGACAGAAGACGCAGGCTCTGGCCTAAGGAGTGATCTTCCAATGGACAAGGGGCAAACGGGGGTCAACAGAAAGGATGACAGGGAAGCGATGGAACAGCTGAAACTCTGATCTTTCTTCTAGCACTACCAATTTCGCGGAGGTGATATACACATACAGGCATATTATTGTAAGATGTTAGGATCAGGATGTGCTCTCTAATCAGGACTACGTAAATTATTGGGTGCGTGATTACGCACAACATGGAACATGGAACATGGAACGTTTGTACATATTTATAAGGAAAATGTAATACGACGGTGGATCGGAATGATGCCCCCTTGTTGTATGTAGGAATTTTATTTTATGGCTTGCAACATTTGTATATATACTACCTCATTTAATCTCCTGGAATATTATGATCTCAATATGGAATTAACCATTGCAGTGAATATTGCTTGATGTGTACTTGAACGGAATTGTGTTCAAGGAAGCCGGTACATATATGTTGGAAAACAGTGTTTATTAATGCTGGAATAATATTATACATTTGTATATTTTGCCCGGGCACAACATATTATGGAAAGCCAGGTTGTTTAAGAGATTGGCTTCTTGAATTGTGTAAAGCCTGTGAATTTGAGTTTGTATTCAAGTTTAGCATGCGACTCACACGCACGTGCATTTGGGACTAAGTTGCAGGTTGAGACTCCATATAGGTTACTAGTGATCGTGGTTGATTAGCTTAACCTGGACTCTTGTTAAACAGACTTTATCTGGAATTGACTGCAACTTGCACAGTTGGAATCAAACTGGAATTAGCACAATATATATTGGTCCCTAACCCCTAGCCTCAAACGATCATTGTTAGCAGAACCACGGAAAAGGATCGAGGAATAGGGGTTAGACCGAAACCTGAGATTTATAACATTGTACACATTATGCTGGCCATATTGGGGGAGTATGTATGATATACTACCTTTATAATGCATACTATCATACAAACTCCCCATTATGATTCCGATAGCTCTCATTTTGGTATACCCTCTATTTGCCAGGACAAATTTGTTTATGCTTCGTCTGTTCCAACCCTATGGATTAGGAAAGTAGCGATGTCAAGTATTGCCAAACTGAAGGACTAAATCATTTACATATTTGAGCCAGCTTCATTACCAGATTTTTTTTTTAAACGGAGGCAAAAGTTTTGCCCCATCCATTAATTAAGAAGAAGGTGGCCAGTTTTTTAGGAGAAAACCGGGCAAAAACCTACAACACTAGGGCCAAGTCCCCCAAAACACCAACACAATTGTGGGCAAATGCCCACACACACCAACAATCACACACACCGCCGACCAAACCTAAGAGAAGATCCAAATAGCCACACGAATGAACACACCAACCACGACATTCCTACACTGCGCCGACAAAGATATGCCGGGACAAAGGCGGACAACCATCAAGAGACTCCAGATGTATATCCAGTAGCACCCTTCTTCTTGCTTGATTTCTCCTTTGCAAAGGCTGCTCTTGGCCTAGCGCCACCTCTCAAGGACTTAACCTTACACCCAATCGATTTGTTGGGTCCAGGACATGCAGCAACCAAGGTGATAAGAAAATCGCAAATCTCTCTAGCGACAACAGCTCCAGGCAAAGGAGTCCGCACTTCTGACTTATCAACCCCATCACCTATGGGAACCACAAGCTTGTCGGACTCAGGAGAGAGAGACGTGACAACGTCGATATCACCACGCTTCTTAAAGTCAAGCGCCTGAGCCATGATCAAGCCCATGTCCTCGCACTCAGAGCAGCCGACACAACAGGCTACGATGATGCGCCACAGGGAGAGAAACAGCCGTAGAGTTGTTCATCCTCAACCATAGACGACTTCTGCTCAGAGGAGCCAAATGCCACCAAATCTTGTGCCACCAAATCATGTGCTTTGGCGAACCCTAGACCATCAGGAGGGCATGTCTCTGCTGGCTCCAAAGAATCACCACCACGTGCCAACAACAGCTTGAGAGCTGCCACCTCCTCACGAAGGGGGCGAGTCGCCTTCTCGATGCAGACGTCCACCAACTGAAAGAGATCCATGCACATCAATGCAACCTGGGACTGAAAGAGAGAGTCCAAGGTTGCGCTGACCTTGAACTTCTCGCAGCACCTAGGAGGCGACACTGGTGCAAGCGCCGACGAGTGGTCCACGACCTCCGCCCAACTCTGGGTCAATGAGGGGTGACGAGGCTGAGTGGAAGGACTGTGGCTCCGCTGGCAGGGAGCACGAGCGGCCAGAGAACGAGCATGAGTGACCACCTCGTCTCCAAGAGAGGCAGGAAAACGAGCACGACAAAAACGCTCCTGATGACCAGGACGACGACAACGGATACATCTGAAGGGCTCATGACAAGTGTTGACCTGGTGGTCACGCTCGAGGCAACGGAAGCATCTCCCACGAGCCCAACGCTTGAAGGCGAGACTACGCTTGAGACCTTCCTTTCGAGGCAAAGACGAAGGCTCGCAGCGAGGGCGGCCGCCTCGACCCACCTGCACCCAGCCCTCCTGAACACCATCAGCGGAAGTTGTAGAACATGACATCTTCACTACATTGCCCTCGACCTTGTTGTCAACTGCAGCAGCGTGAAACCTAGCATCCGACAGCGTCCGAGGTGCTAGCTCTTCATCATCACTATCCTTGTCATCATCAGCTATAGAAACCCACAAAGATGGTTGCGCTGCGACAGAGGGTGCTAGCGGAGTCAAAGCTGAAACAGGTAGAGGCGTCTGAGGGGACAACTCCTCTTTACCATCCTCATCGTCGATAGCAGTGCTAGAGCCAAAGACCCAAGAAGGCATGCCAAGGAGGGGCGCATGCGGAGGCAGCTAGGACAAGTTGGCTGTATAGCACGCAATATCTTTAACAACAACCATTCCAACAACACGTGCCTCGTTCCCATCATCAACCTCGCCGTCAGAGAGCCACTCACCAACCTCTCTATCGACCTCCAGGGGCGCGGCGCTGCTAGTCCGAACAGCAAACAGGGGGGGCGCCATGATAGTCGGCCGAGATGAAGCCAGCACGGAGACCGCGGAACCTGAGAGGCCAAGCGCGGCACCAATGTCCACGAAGCCCATAGCTGAGCCAACTGCAGCATCGCTCGAAACATCAGGAGCAGGCCGAGACAGGGCCATGGAAATAGGGGAAGTGGATGTGCGTGCGATGGTGTTGAGGTGGCGATGTCGGTCGTCCCAGCCATCACGCGCGCCAGGAACATCACCATGGCTTCCGCTGGAGACCGAAAAGCCAGGCTGCCCCACGCCTGGGCCTGCCTCCATGAGCGCAGGACCTGAACCTGGCGAAGCAAGCTTTCCTTTCCGTCCACCAATGGCGAGGCCAGTCTTGCGATAGGCAAGGGCGGCAGTGGCGAGAGTAGAGGCAGAAGCACAAGCGGAGGGCAGCGAGACCATGGAAGCCATCGCCAGTGGGAACCCCGACCGCTTCAACCACCTGCCATGGACGCAGTTGACGAGGAGGAATGGTGGTTGTCTGCTGCCGCGACCGCAGGAAGAAGGGCTCGACCTTGTGGTAGCTGGGAAGAGGGCGTCGAGGAGAGGCCGGATCCGGTCGCGGTAGAGGGAGGGGCCGCCGGTGGGGGTAGATTAGGCCGGCGGTGGCAGCTTGCCCCTCAGCGCCAAGGTAGCCAGAGCATCGGGTCACTATACATGTTGCCATTTTTCTTTAGGTGTTTGAAAGTTATTCAGTCACTCGCTTCAGTCTTGTTGTGAGAAATGTGAGTACAAATCAACACGTTGTGGTTCTTTGTTTGGGTTACCGAAGAAGATTTCAAAGTAACTTTTTTTGTAGCCCTTTTATAAAGGTAAGATGTAGTGAGTGCCATATCTAAAAGTTTATGCCCCCCACGGGCAGAGAAAACCCGCCACCGAGAGACAAACCTGCATAGCAACCGCTGAAGTTAGCCCATGCCCTGACGTTGTAGCCGCTTGAACCTTGTGTCCCAAGCCCCCTGCTGGGACGCTACATCTCTGCCATGGCAAGGTCGAGGTCCACCGCCGGCCTCGAGCTCGCATGTCAAGGCCTCTCTCTCCTACCTCCGTCAAGGAGGCTCACCGATGGTGATGTGTGGCCGACGCTTCTATAAAGGCCGTTGCTATAAGGGTGCGACGCTGCTGGCCTGCTACTACAAGGGCGCGACATTGCTGCTATATGGGGCACCTGGGTTGCTACAATGGGCCAACGGTGTTGCTACATGGGGCACCGATGTTGCTACAAATGGCTACCGCCGGTGGCTGCTAGCCGCCACTTCTACAAGCTTCCATTGGTGCTACTATAAGAGGCGTTGACTCCTGCTACAAGCGTTGTATCGGCTGCTACAAACGTTGTCGTCGACTCCTACAAGTGGCATCAGCGGTTTGCTACCAGAGGCTAGCGGCGCTACTACCAGAGGCCAACAGTGGTGCTAGTCAAAAATGCTACGACCACGGGGAGGTTTTTAATTTGTGGCCCGAAAGTTGAGACACCAAGTCATAGCGGGGTCTGAGTTGCTTGTAATCATCGCTATTCGAAAAGTTGGGGCGTGGGGGCAATTGCCAAGAGGGGTATTTCGAGTGAACGGTGGCCAAACCAAATAATTTCAAATCTTCCGCGTTATGTCGGGATATTCTGTTACACTAGTACCTGTCGTGCCCCTTCTAAGCCACCTTGCACATGTCATAGGGGCAAATCTATTTATGTACTTTCCTAACCCCCGACACTGAATCCGGTGACGACGGTCCTTTTGGCCTAATCTGACTAGGCCTAGCTACGCTTCTGGGCCTTATGCATCCAGTTGCCATGCTCCTTGGGCCTTGGATTACCAGTCACCATACTAGAGAGCCCACTCGCTGCGAGCCTGGCTAGTCGAATCCACTCTCCTGAGCATACCCCTATTGGCATATCCCCATCAGTGCTCAATTCTAGCTGTGCTTTTTTCTTATAGGTACCATAGACGATCTATGACCCCGATTTGGAGGGCCTAGATCTCAATGAGGAACTACCATGTGACCATGGACTAAAATTGAGGAAATATGTTGTATTCGAAGGCAGTAACAATGTGAGAAGGTTTTTGGGTTGTAGAAGTCAGGTTTGTTTACATTATACACAATGGTGACATGAAGAAAAATGTAGCGTGTTATGTTCATAATTAGGTCGCTTGTTTTTTTAGGTTGGCCCGGTGTGTAAACCAGTAGAGTGGGTGGATCCTGAGTGGGTGGCCAGATGCACTTAAGAAATGTTTGGCCCAGTTATGGGATATGTATGAGTTAGAAAGGTCAGGGAAATTTACTGATGCTTGTGATGTAGTTGAAAAAAATTACAAGTTCTCGGTAGGAAATAAGGAGGTGGAACAAGAAATCAAGAATTTGCAGTCAGAATTAAATAACAAAATCAATGGGAGCTTGGTTGTGGGAATTGCATAGAAGCTTCAGGATAGTCACAAGTTGCTGATTTAGAAGGCAGAAAAGGAGAGGGATCATCTCAGGGAAGAGAAGAAGAAGCTAGAGTATTACATTGTGGTTGAAGGATCTGAAGAAGGCACGCGAGGTGAACAAGAACATGCTACAGAGGATGAAGGAACTTCTAGGTGAATAATGTATGTCGTGTCAATATTTGAAACTAGTTAACTGTAAGACTTATAATTGTGCTATCTTAACTAAACCAAACTCAATCCTTGAGCAAATTAATTTCAAGCGAACACATATTTCGCATAGAGTTAAGTTCACTTTTACAAAATCACTACTACAGGCATAAAACATGTAGTTCGGTACTATATAGACATTAGTTGGATTTAAGTGAGCCTGGATCAGAGCTGCTCGTTTTCCTTCCTAAGATCCTCTAGTTTGAGGGCACGTTCGATCAGGTCCGCTTTGGTCTTTACCTGCTCTCTCAGTACTTGGATGTGCGCCTCCCACAGGTTCAAGCGCTTTGTCTGGGATTTGACAAGTTTATCTGTTAGCTTACGATTATCCTCCATGAGCTCTTTCATGATCTCCTTTTGCTTAATAGCCGAGGCGTGACCTTCCTTGTGAAGTTTCACCAAGTCAGTGCTTTCCACCTATAAATCAGCATGACTTCTTGGTGTGGGTGGTCAAAGGCCAGCTTCTGAGAATTCTTCTTTTCTCTTTGTATGGCTATCTTGTAATTTAGCCAGGTCGCCAAGTCTGAGTTAAGATTTCGCCTCTTTTCCTGCAACAAAAATATATGGTTTGTTCAGTTCACTAGGCTAAGGTGGTTAGTTTTCATAATTAACCGAATCAACTAGTGGCACGATCATAATTTCAAGGACAGAGCAATCTAGGATTGATCAACATTTTCTAAATCAACTAGTGGCACAGTGATAATTTCAATTTCAAAGAAACATAGGATTTTCTCCAATTAAGGGTGCCATGTGTTTTTCCAATGTCACCAAATAGTAGTGGCATAGTCGTAATCCAAAAGCAAACTTACATATATAATGGAAAGAAAGGATGTTGTCCATTCATGAACTTGAACATCAACCCATAGTTAAGTTGACAAGCACGCATGGTAAACAAATAGATAAGGCGTTGTTCTAAGATTCCTTAATTGCATGATATATATATTACAAAAAGATTGGAGCATGAACTGATATTCCTTCCCCCTCTACTAGCAATCAGACTTGGGCCCTGCCCGATACTCCTCCATCTTGGCCCTTAGATCCTCATTCTCCTTCTGAACAACCTCGAGTATGGTGATCCCTTGGATTATGTCCTCCTTGATCCCTCTCACTACATCCAGGAAATGGTTCCTGTCATGGTAGGCTTCCATGACAGCCTTTGTTTCGTCGATGTGTTCTCTGAGTGCCTTGGCAGTTTCCTCCTGATGGAGGGTGCATCTTATCTGGAGATTCTTCTTGTCATCCATGAGCTCCCTGATTATCTTGTTGGCCATTTCATGCTTGGTCACGCTATATGCGATCAACTTCTATAGCTCATCGCGCTCTGCTTCTAGCCTCTTGATGCCACGTCCAAAATCTAGCGAGATCTCCTTCTGCAACGACAATGCATGTGTAGGCGCTCATTAGTCTGGGTGAGGGAGCATGCACCCTCCAGTTAGTTGTCAATCTTGGCATTGATTACGTCCACTTTGTCACGGCACTCGGCCTTCGCTTGTTGCATCGTTCGTTTTATTTAAAATAGAAACTCTATAATTCTACTCCAGGTTCCAGGGAAAACTAATCCAAATCACAAAACCCCGGTGTGTCTATGAACAACATTATTAAAAAATGACTGAGTGTGGTCCGTACTTGCGAGCGGACATGATCTAAGAATTCTACATTCATAATCACAAAGATAAAAACAAATGCATCTCAACAACATTATTAGTAGTAAAAAAGTGTGGAGATTTTCTACCTCGCTGCGACGGGAAACAGGGCCGAACGGGTCCTGCAACGCCACTGCCATCGTGCTGGATTCTGGGTCCATAGGCAGCTTGGATTATGTAGAATAGGAAGAAAAGGAAGAATAATAATATGATGGAGATGAAGATGGAGAAGAAGAAGGTCGTAGCTGGAGGATCCCTCGCTTGCTGGAACATTCCGCGCCATTGCCACGAGAGATTGGGCCTCTGTGAGAGGGGAAGCTTGAGGGGCTGGTAGAGCAAGAAGTGCTAGGCGGCGAGCTCTCTCCTTTTTCTCCTCGCTCCTGGTCAACCCGCCTCTCTTAAGGGGAGCAATGGCTAATGCAGAGGGAGAGAGGTGGGGGCAGGAGGAAGAAGAAAGTGATTAGTGTGGGAGAATAGTCAAAGAGTCTAGACCATGGTCTAGTCTTATACTACAGGGACCATCGTCTACTCCGATGCTATCTCAGGCTACATCTACTGTTTGTTCACTAATCAATGTGCTATGTTGTTACCTTCTCAACGAAGGGTCACTACTAGGACTAGAGAATAAACCCCACAGTGTGCATGCTAGGACTTGATTGGACTGGTATTTAATGCGATGGACGGTTCAATGGTTCCAATGGGCTTCGGCGCGCCGCCCTAAATCCAGTGGATAAAAGGGGTGGGACTAGGTGGTAATCACGGGCAACAGTGTCCATGTGCCACGTGCGTGCGAGCGTGCATCACGTGTTGATGACGCGCGCAACTACTGCACGGACACGTTGAATTGCATGTTGAAAGGCATGCGCGGGACACTTACTGACGCTGCCAGAGCGTGCATTTTGTGATTTTTGTGTGACTAAAATTCGAGTACATTGATATTTACGAGTCTGGAATATATTGTTCCACTTTTGTTGTGATCAAACTATGTTAAGTATGCGAGATAGTACAATTTTTACGTGACTAAACTTCGAGTATGATCCTCGTGCCCTTGATAGGATCGACACTCAACTTTGTGAACACGTTATCGCTCATTCCGAACAACTTCCTTGCGCACAATGGACCCGTGCCTTGGCAATGCAGATCCTTGTTGACGGTTGACCGTCCTGCATCACCTTCTCGTCGTGGCATCGTTCACGCCCATGAGTGTCCATCCGAGGCACCACACCATGTCCAACCGCGCTAGGATCCATCGACATCAACGCTCGAGGACACCACGATGTCGAAGCTTGCCGTACTCGCCGCACTAGAGGAGTGCGACGCACCGACATCGATGGAGGAGCGCCAAGCTGCCGCCAAGACAGAGGCTGTGTTGCACCGGGAAGTACAAACAACAAAACGAATGAGAGGAAGACTGAGAGGAATACCTACAAGACCACCATGAAGAAGGCGAGGAAGAAGAGAGGAGACGGCTATGATGATGACTTCGACTCGGCCAACGAGGAGGCGTTCATAGATCATTTGGAGGAAGAAGCACAGGAGAGTGACATGGACCTGTGGGACTACGAGGAGGAGGGGTAGGAGGACTTCGATGAGTAGAGGGCATGCATCTACGAGGAGGGAATTGGTGATGAGTCATCGAAGGAGGACACTGACGGCGGCAATGGCAAGGACCATGACTAGGATGTAGCATCCCATCTGTCTAACATCTGTAATGCTACATGGTCTAATAATAAAATGCTACTTCCTACATATAATTGTTGCATCATAATTATATCATGCTCATGTCATCATGCCACATTGCATTTGAGCATCATATAAAACCCTTTTTCATTTGGTTCTTATCTCATATGCACTATTAATTGTATTTGCCTCTTGATATATTGTATTTGGTTCTTGATAAATGCTTGATGCCCAAGTGGAGTTGGGGGCATATCTTTTATTAACTCCACCATCTTTCTTTGTCACCACCCCATAATTCCACCATCCAACTATATGTGAGTTTTGCATTTTATTTGGTTTTACCTCTAGCTCATGTGGGTTGGGATGGATCCACTTCTACTTCCACTGCTCCCATTTATGCATCATGTTGTTTTCACAATATTGTTATGGGGAGAGCCACATGGCCACCTTTGCATGCTATGTGAGTAGTTTCCTTGTCTAGCTTCCATATGATTTGTTTTGGAATATTTGATCATGTACGAATATAATTATGGCTATATACTTGCCTAGTGGAACACACACACTAGCAATTCCATTATATTCATCCATGCTTATTTCTTCCACTCTTGGACATATGGGTTTAATCCAAGCCATGTGTTAATTCCTTGTGCATGTGTCTTATGTGTGGGTTCCATTATTTCATGTCACATGGAGTATAAACCCCACTTCCCCATCCAACTCTAGTTCTTCTATTTGTTGTTTTTATTTAACCTCTCCAAACCCTTTTGCTTGGGCTTTATTCAAATTTGAGTGCATGTGACTAAGTGGGGTCATTTGAGCTTGTATTTGTTTTCACAAATATAGTGTGGCCTAGCTAAGGATCATGCATGAGACATGCAAACCACCTCTCACCTTCCCTTTTATCTTTTGGAGTTCTTGCTTGAAGTTTTGCATGGGATTGAATTCAAACAACCTTGTCCAAAACCCTAACCATCCTCCTTCCTAGCTTCTCTCCCTCTCTTCATCTATTTTGGAGCCATCATTAAACCCTAACCTCCCTATCTAACCCTAAACCTACACAACACCAAACCTAGCTACACTCACCTCACACTCATCATTCCCCTCTCCCCAAACCGAGGCCACCACCAGCCTTGTGGCTTGGTTCGGCCCAACCCCTTTTTCCTTCTACTCTAGGCCGAGCCACCCCCCTAACCTAAACCCTAGCCGAGCCATCCCCCTCTCCTTTTGCTCTCTTTCCTCGCTGCCATGCTTACCCCACCCGAGCCACACATGCTCCGTCCCCTCTGGCCCTAGCTGCAGCTGCCCCCTAGTCCATCCGAGCCTTGCCACCGCGAGAGAGAGGAGAAAGGTGGTCACCACCACCTTTTCACCCCGAGCCACCCATGTGCATCTCTCCCTCCCCTCTGTCCTTATCTACTCCCTCCCCTGCCTGGCTGCACTCTCTAGATCTCACCTGGGCGCTGCCCTTCACCACCCAAATCCCCACCTGCCTGCTACCCTCTCTCTCTCCCATCCCTGACAACCTCACCGTCGGCTTCCTCTCGACTACACCGTATCGGAAGGCGGGCGTGGTGGTTGGGTTGTCGAGGAAGACCGAGACAAGCTCCTGCATCATCCCAGTACACGGCGACGAGAGGAGGAGGCCCAGCCCCGCTACACGCCGACGTGACCGAGAAGAAACCCTAGAAGCGGGTCGCCAGCTTCCCCATCGATCCCCTGCGCCCCAGGTCGATCCACCACCACCAACACACTCTCGGTGAGGCGTTGATCCCCCCTGACATCTTCTCGCACGTCTTCGCTTCCTGTATGCGCCAGACACTCCGATGAGCACCCTCTGTGCATGGTGCCCGTGTTCGTCTACCCGTCGTTGCCCCGCTGTAGCCTCTTCTAGTCACGCCGCGTGAACCCAGCAGCAACCCCAGCTAGCCGCAGTGGTAGCAGCCGCTGTGTGCGCGCTGCGTCGCTAGTTCGATCCCCCGCCGCGCCTGTCTCCCGCTGGCCGTCCGTTTTGTCAAAAACCGGAGAAGAACAACAGTAGGCCGCTGTCCCTTTTGCAGTTAACCCCTTGCTTTTTTGTTTCACGCAACCCGCACTCCACCCGGCCCCACATGTCATCCGCGGTGGCGTTTTTACGAAAAGGCACCGCGGGTTTTCGCAACCTTAACCCGCACTCCCCGTCTGCGCCACGTGGCCGCGCCCTGTTCGCGCGCCCGTGGGTGGCCCCGGGAACCACTGGCCCCACCTGTCAATCTCACTGGCTGAACAACCCCTCGGTGAGAAAAGCCCCGCGTAGACCGCTGCGACTCACCTGCTGCTGAGTCAGCGTCGGCCCCACTTGTCTGTGACGGTGGCTCAATCTCTCTGAGTATAAAAAGTATCTGTTCTTTTTCTGTTTAATAAAAATGATTTCAGAAATTGTTAAATATGTTTTAAATCCAGAAATTAATGACTTTTAATTAATAAATCCAAATAATACAAATAATATATGTTTTTGAATCAGAAAAATGTGAGGAATTCAAATATTCCATTCAAAATAATGTTTGACTAATTTAAATTTTCGAAATTGATTAATTGCAATAAAACTGCCTTTTCTTAATTAATTAATAACTTTAATTCTATAACTCCAAATTTGACAAATAATATGTGTAAATCGATCCGCGCGACGAGCCCGTTCTGATTATGCACTCCTTGATATGAATTGAAGCATGCATCATATAAATATTAAATAATCAGAACTGTTTATGGTAATAAAACTTGGCCAAATAATTAATAAAATGATTTATTCTTGTTCCCACACCTCACCCTTGCCATGCTACATTATTGCCGTGTAAATTGTGCATCATTCATCATGGCATGCTTGGTTGCTTGTCACATTTTATTTATATGCTTGTGCACTTTATTTATGTTGGCCCTTGTTTGTTTGGTTCTTCTTTCGAATAGACGCCGAGCAGGGGAATTATCAGGAATCCTAGGAGTACTACCCAGATCCATCTCTCGCTTCAACTGAGCTGCCAGGCAAGCACTGCCACATGCTTGCATACATATAGTACCTATTGCTTCTATCTTATTCTTGCATCATGGAGTCGCGAATGCATTAAACTGAATCCCAAGTATTGCATGGCCTTTACTTTTAAACCCCACCGAAGCTTGTTCCTCCATCCTATGAACCATTACTACAGGAGTTGCTTGAGCCTTGCAAGTCGTAGAATTGCATGTGTAGGGTTTGTGAGTGTCTGATGGATAACGAGGTACCTAAACAATTTAACCTGAGTAGTAATGGGATAACTAATGACAGAGGCACCGGTGAGCAATATCTGTTATTTGGTTTTTCATGCTCACTTGTGTCCCATAGGACCCCGAGTACTTGATACCCGTTCCTTGACTATTCGCACTATCCACATACGGGAGACTCTATGAATCCCCCTTTGCAAGAGCTTGATTTGCACTTTATTTCTTGGGGCCACAAAGTAGTTTGGGGCTTTATTATTATCCTGTACTTATGCCATGCTTTACTGCTTTATTTAAGATTGTGTGTGGAGCACCTGTACTGTTTTGGATCGTGGAATGTTTTCGCGGTATCGACAAGCCCAGTCACACTTTCGGGTTCCCAGTCGTTTACAGCCATTTACACAAACCTTGGGTCCGTCTCGGAGCTGGCCAACTTCGTTGCGGGTAGCTTAATGGGGTGGCCCCTTGAAAATTTTATGAATCCTGTGATTGCTTTGTCGCGAAATCCTCGTTGGGTTTTGATTTGGTTTTTTCGAGGTCGATCATGTGTGTGTTGCTATTTGTGCACCCCTGCAGGGTAAATCTTTCTGAAAGCCGTGTCCGCGGTTATGGACGACTTGGAGCACAGATTCTCGATCATAGACAAGAATAACTAAAGTACTGTCTTTAATTTGACTAAATATCTTACTAGTAATTAGTGCAATATTAATGGAATGATTAATAAAACTGCCAACGGATGGGTTGTTCGTCCGCTTTCTCGTTGGTAAGCGAGAAGGAGGATGGATCTGTTACTTTATACTGTTATCACCGTGTTTCTAATTAACGGACATCCGCCTATCTTTGGTTAGGTGGATGGATAGCGAGTATCTATAGACTTGATAGTTATTATCTTTTGTTGCAGTTGCGTCACCCCAGGTTTATGTCCCCTTTAGAGGCATAAAGACTTGCTGAGTACCCCTAGGGTCTCACACGATAAATTGTTTGATTCAGATGAACAGGTATACTCGCAAGATGGATACTGGGTGGAGGAAACAGATGATGTTGACAACAATCACTCGGTGTAGAGATTCCGGAGATGGGGATCTGTGAGATCTGTGGGCGGGATGTGCTTATTTATGTGGCATCTTATGCCGATTTTCTTCTTATCCGTACTCAGATCTTGTTTCCCGCTTCCGCTTGATACTCTGTTGATTGATGTATGAGGAGCTATCCTACACTATTATCTCTATCTAGGATATTTGGATCTTGCCGTATGGCGATGCAATATTTCTATTTCTTTTAGATGGTATGGCTCTGAGAACTATTGTAAGGCAGCTTGCATACATACTCACTTGTGTATGTATTTGATCTCTTCGCCTGTTGCCTACGCCGCTCGCTCTTGTCCTGATGTTCTTGGAAGTGGTTAGGGCGGTCGACGGGCCTACACGTGGGTGGCCCTGGGCCCCCGCTGTAAAATTCCTTAACCACTTTTGGTTCATCCAGGCTTAAACTTAGAGCGTAGGGTCCGAGGTTGTTACATAGGATGAAGACAATGATGCTCCGAAAGACGACGACGGTACTTCTTCGAACTATGATTGCGGAACACACAGAGCGTGCCTAGAGTGTGCACTCGGCAACACCGACACCAGACGGAGCGTGCCCAGAGCGCGCACTCGACACCAGCTCGTAATGCACGGAGCACGAAGTGGTCATGCTCACTTCTAAAACCATGCATCCATCCATGGTTTGGTCCGAAACTTGGCACAAAGCTCCCTCTTGGCAAACAAAACAACTTCTCCAACTATATATTTCTTGGTTACTTAAAGAATCTTAACTTCCCATTTTTTGAAACCAAAAAACTGGTGTTTTTCTTGTTTTTCCAAAGGAGGTGCAAAATTTGGGGATGCACAAGGCCCCGAAGAAATTTTCACGCATGTTACATCATGATGTATGGCCATACCCGGGAGGTGGGTATTTATCTTGTGGTGCAAGGATATATTGTATTTTTCTTGAGTTATGCCTTGGTTATGACGGTTTCTAACTATAGGTACCCTAGAAAACACTCTCAATTTTCAGGTAAAAATGGTTTGGGGTTTCCCATAGGGTACCTAGGATGGATACATGCCTAGGTTCAAGATTGCATTGACCCATGCATGGCTGCGCACGCCGGCGAGTTTGCCCATTATTCCGAACAACACCAATTTTTTAAAAACAAATCATAAAAATGTGAAACCAGCTCATGAAGAACTTATATGTGACTCACTACCCGCAACAAATCATAAAAAAGACATCAAGACTTATAACACTCAAGCAACCACCCGGATGGCTATCGAGTAGGAGTTAACTTGGCTTTCAACCCTAGATCCCCCCTCACTGCCCAAAACATGGCACCACACCATGGATTGAGCCCAAATCCAGTATTTAGATCCCTATAGACATTCCAAGCAACTTCTCCAACTAGTGATTTCTTGGTTACTTTAAGAAATTTTGACTTTCCATTTTTTGAACCTGAAAAACCGGTGTTTTTCTTGCTTTTTCAAAAGGAGGTGCAAGATTTGGGTGCACCCAAGGCCCCAAGGCAATTTCCACGCATGCTACATCATGATGCATGGCAACGCCTGGGAGGTGGGTATTTATCTCGTGGTGCAAGCATATACTATATTTAATTCAAGTTACGCCCCGGTAATGGCGGTTTCTAACTTTAGGTACCCTAGAAAACACTCTCAATTTTCAGGCAGAAATGGTTTGGGTGCCCCAAAGGGTACCTAGGATGGATACATGCCTAGGTTCAAGATTGCACTAACCCTTGCATGGTTGCGCATGTCGGTGAATTTTCCCATTATTCCGAACAGTACCAAACAAATTTAACAAATGTGAAACCAGCACGTGGAGCCCTTATATGTGATCCACTACCCACAAAAAATCTTAAACAAGACATACCAAGACTTTTGGAAGCCAAGGCACCACCTGGATGGCTATCGAGTAGGAGTTAACTTGGCTTTCAACCCTAGATCCCCCCTCATTACCCAAACACATGGCACCACTCCATGGATTAAGCCTAAACCCGACACTTAGCTCCCTCTAGGCATTCCAAGCAACTCTCCAACTAGAGATTTCTTGGTTACTTGAAGAAATCTTGACTTCCCATTTTTTGAACCCGAAAATCATATGTTTTTCTTGTTTTTTCCAAAGGAGATACAAGATTTGGGCGCCCAAGGCCCCCAGGCAATTTTCATGCATGCTACATCATGATGTATGGCCATGCTCGGGAGGTGGGTATTTATCTCATGGTGCAAGCATACATTGTATTTTACTTGAGGTACGCCTTAATAATGGCGGTTTCTAACTGTAGGTACCCTAGAAAACACTCTTAATTTTCTGGTAAAAATGGTTTGGGGTGCCTAATAGGGTACATAGGCTGCATACGTGCCTAGGTTCAAGATTGCACTGACCCTTGCATGGCCGCGCACGCTGGAGAGTTTGTCCATTATTCCGAACAATACCAAAAAAATTTAAACAAATCATAAAAATGTTAAACTAGCTTGTGGAGCTCTTATATGTGATCCACTGGTCGCAAAAAAATCATAAACAAGACATACCAAGACCTGTGGCACCCAAGGCACCACACGGATGGTTATAGAGTAGGAGTTAACTTGGCTTTCAACCCTAGATCCCCCTCATTGCCCAAAACATAGCACCACTCCATGGATTGAGCCCAAACATGGCACTTAGCTCCCTCTAAGCATTCCAAGCAACTCTCCAACTAGAGGTCACTAACCACAAACATCAAACAATGGAAGGCAAATTATGCTATTAAGTATAGCAAACTTAACAAATGGCCTAAGAGGCATAAAGCATAACGATGACGTCCCAATCCATAGATCCCATACTGCTGCCTAGGAACCCCAAGCTAATCGTCGATGTCGATGTTGTAAAGAAATATTCTTCTATGGTAACACTTACTCTGGGAGTAAAAGTATCAACAAAGCAAGGCTGAGTTCAGAGTGTACTCCGCAAGACTTATGGCTGGTGTAGTTTCTTTGCATAAATCTAACTTTGTCTATAAAAAAGGGAGGAGTGGAGGCTTTTCTAATTATAACATTTAAAAGGGGATAAGAAAGCAATATCTCTAGCTTTGATCTCTCTTTATATCAATTGAATCTTTATCAGCTGAACCTACCAACTAGGATCACCCCTCAATCTCGGACGAAGCATCCTTAAGCACACCTTACTTTACTTGCCAAGTTGTACGATTCTGTTATAGTTCTCTATGATCATCATGTCCGTTCCCAAGTCGTGCATAACCGAAGACACGGATCTATATCTTCTTATAAAGTAGACCCCCACTAAGAGTTATTTAAATTTGTCTATCTTAACATGCAGCCTAGCCACGTCATCTCCTATTCTAAACCGTCTGATTCAGAGCATCCCACCGTCCATTGACCCATGCTTCGATGTTACAACGTCTGACCCATCTCCACCCTGACAAAGTCTTTTCTCCACCAAACAGCTAGCCATGCGTCTCACATTGGCCCCAAACGTCCGTGGTACTTGGCAGTACACGTCTCCTAACCTTCAACAATCCTTTCATTAATGGACGTGTATTAACTACTCCAATTGCATTTCATATCTTCAATTGGCGAGTGGATGACCCATCGTCTGCTACTTTAGTTCTAACTTCTGAGAATTCTCTTCATCTCATGTGTATACAACACGACTGGAGAAACATATGGCCCTCTTGCTTTGTAGATCTTCGCCCAGATCGCTTGGAACACGGAATACCTCCAGTGTAGCCTGGAAGGTGTGTTTGTCTCCATGTTATATCCAGCTTTCTATCAGTCTCATTTCTACTGATTGTGTTTTCTACTGATTGCACGGATTTTTTTACTGAATCAGGGGGATTTTAGGAGTATATGCTTTTTTGGCATAATTGTATGATTTAGTTTTCTAAAATTTCTGGCTGTACCTTTAACCAGATGTCATCTCCATAACTGCTTATGCTACTACTTTGTTTTCACCCATTATTATTCCATCAAATGCTTTTTCATGAACTTAAGCTTTTTTTACAAAAAATTTTGTAGGGTCGCATCAATTTCCCTATGATCTCTTCTTATTAGCATCACGCCTGGTGAACCACTACTACTACATGGAAATGCAATTTATAAATCTTGAGAATCACGTATATTGAACTGTTCATTGAGTAAATCTCTACAAAACAGTTAATCTGTGGTACAACATGCACTCATAAATGTCTGGAGCCATTTGCAATTTCTTCTAGATGTTGCATCTGTATATCTACGCTTATGCAAGGTACGCAAACCATAGAGAATTTATCTATATACTACCGCTTGCGAAACTACTACAAGGTTCCTATATGTGTTAGGTGGTGGAATTTTAAGAAGTCATGGATATCTACTATTTTTCTCTAAACTTATCATTCCTCCAGATCAAATGATTTATCTTTACAAAATCGACTGTTCAAAAAATAAATTTTACTTATGAGTAACTTGGCTAACACCTATATTTTATCACACCAAGTACAAAATTTATATTATTGTGTATCCTTTTACATAGTTTAACCTGATATATGTCCAATTTTTCAAATATCCCAAACCAGTTAACATTGCCCACCGCAACGCGCGGGGTATTTTTCTAGTTTCCAAAAGATTAAAACTCTATAGGGGTGTACAACTGTACCCATACGTACCAACCCACTCTTAATGCCAGATATTGTTAGCCCTCTTCCTTGGAAGGCCGATAGAGGGTGGTTCACCATGACCTTTACCTTGTTGTCTCCAAGACCATGAGTCACACCCTAAGGAGATATCGCTGTAATGGGTAAAGTCCCAAAGACGGTCCCTAGAGATGTGAACGAGGTTCGATATTACAGAGGTCGTGTCTCTCCCGTTCCCTACCACGTCCTACCTGTTATGAATGCACCTCCTTCACCACCTTCATCAGAACAGCCAAAATGCATATGTCGAATGGAACGCCCGAACTATGTGACTCATGGAATCTACTAGGAAAGTTAGTTATTCGAGGGGGTTTCCAGGCCCCCGTGTTGTTGTAATCTAGTCTTGGTTCAAGAGGCAAGAACTCGGATCCTAGTGGTGGCAAGTATGGGACTGCAAAAACCACAACCCACCGTGGCCTCCCATACAAGACTTACCATGTTAAACTTACATCTCTGATCATACCACGTCATCCTGTCAAACTAGGTTCATTCATAGCTCTGATTCATCAACCGGATGGACCAGTGGTAACAACTAAGCTTGGCTAAGCACAATAGATATAACAGATCTAGCAACGCTCGCAAAGCCAAACCCTAGTTATGCTAGGAGCAGTGGCTCGGGGAATATAGGCTACAGAGGGAACATGCATCATATAGGATTACTCTATCTATCGATAAAATACGTTGGAATCATATGCACATGGCAAGAATTGAAATACTTTGAAGTCATTGGATTATATCATGGTGGAGCTATGCTTGCCTTTGCCTGTTGATAACCAATAAGCAGATCTTCATAAACCTTATACTTAACTTGATTACAGTTGGTCAAGTATTTATCTTCGATCTTTGATGGTGTTTATCGATCAGCTCAACACCCCTCTAGGGGCTCATTCTTCCTATCTCCCCAAGAGCTCTCTCTTCTTCCTCTAGCTCTCAGGCACACAGAGAAGGCCACTAACATGCATGATACATCTCAAGGAGCACCATTGTAGCTACATATACAACTCAAATACAGTCATACATGAAGGAGTAGGGGTTTTACTTCCTCACGAGGGCCTTGGAGCTGGGTAGATCTTGGTGTTGGTGGTTTTCTTCTGTGTGTGGTCTTCACAGCATCATCCCTCCCTGGATCCTCTAGTGTCCATTCGACCCCAACTTAAGCCTACCCCAGGCATGTGCTGTGTTACCACCACGATAGGCATCAATGCAATTCTCAATCAAGAATGATGATATGAAAACTTAAATAACATTGAAAGGAACGCTAGTACATACTTTACCAATTTAAACAGGGTCCAAGGGGTATGAACCCTAAAGCAGGAAAACCCCGGAAACACCTATAGGGTTTGTTTTGTTATTCTACTTAAACTTTTTAGTTGAAGTTGTTTAACAATACATGATTATGACGCTATTGTGTCGATCTCAATTTTTTGAACAATTTGATATATTATACATTTTTTTCTAATTTAAAATGAATTAGTTATGAATTTTCCCAATTTAAATCCATTTTAAATAATTTTTAAAAAATTAAACATTTTTAGAATATCTTAAATATTTATCCACTTGGTCCCACATGTCATAGTTTAGTAATTATAGAAATCATTTTCCAAAATTATTAAAAATCTAACAGACTAGGCCCACAGGTATTTATATTTTCTAGAAAACATTTTAGAAATTATTTAAACTAAAAAGAAAAAATTTACTGCATCATGTTGATGTCCACGCTAGCATCACCATGACATCGGCGCTTCCACCAGCTGCATATCAAGGATGGGGAAGCGCTAGGAGGCTCATGGGAGGGCGCCGAGGGTCGCATTGGACTCACGCGAGTGCGCGGAGCCAAACGGTAGCGGCGCCACCCAGGATTGGTCACCGGAGTGACCTCTCCAACGGCGAGAGGCGGGAGGCTTATAGATGCATGATAGTAGAGCAATGGGGAGCAATAGGGAGAGCGTGGAGAGGTGTTGGCGCACCGGTAGATCACCACGATGCGGTTGATGGTGTTGGCAAGGCCAGGAGAGCTCAGATGGAGGTGAATTGACAGCGGTAACTATGGCGGCTGATGGTGAAGTCGAGCTTGATTAGCTCGACTAGAAGCTCTACTGCAAGCATGGTTTGGTGGAGGTAAATGAGCACATAGAAGCGCTTCCAACGGTAGCTTCAACTCGGCTTAGGACGACTGAAGATGGCGGGGCGGGGCGGTGTCATGAGCTAGGGTTTCGGCCTTGCGCGACACAGAGAGGGAGAGAGCTTGCACGAGGGGGAGAAGTGAGGCTAGGGTTTGATGGCCAGGGGGTCTTGTAGGTGTCGGCGGCATTGATCTTGGCATGCGGCGGCAGCTGGCGCGTGGCCACCGATCTGCTTCGGCGGACGGAGGTCGATGATGACCCGAACAAAATGTCCAAGGCGTACGAGCTAGATGGGCTACGGCTGGGCCGGTTGTTGGGCCATGGAAAAGCAAGCAAAGCAGCTGTTGTTGTTGTGCTGTGCGACAGGTAGCAAAAAGAGAGAGAGAAAGAAGGTGGGTTACGACCCAGTTAGGTTAGGAAACCTGTTTTATTTCTAAAAACCTTTTTTCCTTTTTCTGTTTCTCTTTCTTTGTTTACATTTTAAATTTCAAATCTCTTTTGCACATTTTAAAATTACCAGAACTTTTGTAAACATTTTGAGAAACTGCATGGCCCTTATAAACAATTTGGGCTCCACACCTTTGGTAATTTTCAAAATAGCAAAACCATTTGAGAGGGATTTATAAGAGAGGAAACCAAATTAAGGTTTAGAGTTTTGTGTTTGATAATATTTCTTGTATTTCTCATAACAAGATAAATGATACTCATGAATGCACAATCAAACCCTAATATGAGGTTAGTAAAACTAGGGGTGTTACAGTTACTTGAAGAAATATTGACTTTCTATTTTTTACCCGAAAAACCACTATTTTTCTTGTTTTGTCCAAAGGAGGTGAAAGATTTGGGCGCGCCAACGGCCTTGAGGAAATTTTCGTTCATGCTACATCATGATGTATGGCCATGCCTGGGAGGTAGGTATTTATCTCGTGGTGCAAGCATATATTGTATTTCTCTTGAGTTATGCCCTGATAATAGCAGTTTCTAACTATAGGTACCCTAGAAAACACTCTCAGCTTTCAGGTAAAAATGGTTTGGGGTGCCCCATAGGGTACCTAGGATGGATACATGCCTAGATTCAAAATTGCACTGACCCTTGCATGGTTGCACACGCCGACGAGTTTGCCCATTATTCCGAACAGTACCAAACAAATTTAAAAAATCATAAAAATGTGAAACTAGTTCGTGGAGCCCTTATATGTGATCCACTACCCACAAAAAATCATAACAATACATACCAAGACTTTTGGCACCCAAGGCACCACCCAGATGGCTATAGAGTAGGAGTTAACTTGACTTTCAACCCTAGATCCCCCTCATTGCCCAAAACATGGCACCACTCCATGGATTGAGCCCAAACATGGCACTTAGCCCCCTCTAGGCATTCCAAGCAACTATCCAACTAGAGATTTCTTGGTTACTTGGATAAATCTTGACTTTCCATTTTTTGAACCTGGAAAACAAGTGTTTCCTTGTTTTTTTCCAAAGGAGGTGCAAGATTTTGACGCACCTAAGGCCCCGAGGCATATTTCACGCATGCTACATCATGATGTATGGCGATGCCCGGAAGGTGGGTATTTATCTCGTGGTGCAAGCATATACTATATTTTACTTGAGTTACACTCCGGTAATTGTGGTTTCTAACTATAGGTACCCAAGAAAACACTCTTAATTTTCAGGCAAAATTGGTTTAGGGTGCCCCATAGGGGACCTAGGCTGGATACATGTCTATGTTCAATATTGCACTAACCCTTGCATGGTTGCGCACGGCGGTGAGTTTGCCTATTATTCTAAATAGTACCAAACTAAAAAATCATAAAATGTGAAACCATCTTGTGGAGCCATATATGTGACCCACTACCCCCACAAAAAATCATAAACAAGATATACCAAGACTTTTGGCACCCAAGGCACCACCCGAATGGCTATCGAGTTTGCATATTATTCCGAATAGTACCAAACAAATTAAAATAATAATAATATGTGAAACCACCACGTGGAGCCCTTATATGTGACCCGCTACCTGCAAAAAATAATACAGAATTCATGCCAAGACTTTTTGCACCCAAGGGACCACCTAGATGGCTATAGAGTAAGAGTTAACTTGGCTTTCAACCCTAGATCCCCCTCATTGCCCAAAACACGGCACCACTCCATGGATTCAGCCTAAACCTCGCACTTATCTCCCTCTAGGCATTCCAAGCAACTTCTCCAACTAGAGATTTTCTGGTTACTTGAAAAAATCTTGACTTTCCATTTTTTGAACCCGAAAAACTGATGTTTTTCTTGTTTTTCCAAAGGAGGTGCAAGATTTGGGCGTGCTCAAGGCCCCTAGAAAATTTTCACGCATGCTACATCATGATGTATGGCCATGCTCGGGAGGTGGGTATTTATCTCGTGGTGCCAGCATATACTGTATTTTTCTTGAGTTATGCCCCGGTAATGGCGGTTTCTAACTATATGTACCCTAGAAAACACTCTCAATTGTCAGTCAAAAATATTTTGGGTTGCCTCATAGGGTACCTAGGCTCGATACATGCCTAAGTTTAAGATTTCACTAACCCTTGCATGGCTGCGCACGCCGGCGAGATTGCCCATTATTTTGAATAGTACACAACAAAATCCAAAAAAATGTGAAACCAGCTGATGGAGCCCTTATATGTGACCCACTAGCCGCAAACAATCTTTTTTTGAAAGACTTTTGAATATTTGAAAACTGGTCAAACCTAGGATAACCCCGTTGACTGGCTCGAAACCCCACAGGAACTTGCCTAACCCTAATGGCCAATGACAGTCGTTGGATCGTAACCCTAGCTCCCAATTGTAGCTGTCACATCGAGTCTTTTAGAATCCCCCCGCGGGGGTAGGTTGGTTCTGCGTCTCAATTGTTAGGCGTCGTTGGATCGGGGATCATGGACGATAAGGATCGTCCTTCGTAAGGGTGATCCACGAGTAGGCTGTTTTGCGATCCAATTGGCACTCGCAACCATGAGTGGGCCTACCTACTTGACCTTATCCCCGTGACCCTAGGGGCGAAGCTCAAATCATGTTCCTTCCTCACCATGGAGAGGCCCAATCTCAGCTTCTATGAGGCTGAGATGTTCACCCTCTACGACATACTCGCTTCGCCGCGTGCGAGGCTACTAGCCGGCTTCAAGATCAGCTACGCCGAGGTGCCCGTCACACCGATCTTGCACGACAACTCGTTGGTGAGGCAGATCAAGGAGTACTACCACCATCTACCTAAGCAGAAGAGGGAAATGGCTCGGTACTCGTGCACGAGCACGTACTGGCCAAAGCGGTTCAAGAAGGAGCGAAAGGTATTTCTTTCACTATGTGGAGCTCACCGGTGGGAGATCTACTTGGATCTGTGCAACCCCGAAGGGAGGCACCACTTTTGGGAAGTTCCTAGGCGTATGACCTCCACCATTATTGAGGCGGCGCGTCGTGAAGAACTCAAGAGGAGGAGGAATGTCGCCGAGAACATCGACATTGATTCTAAGGCGGAGGAGGTGGATGACAACGCGGACGACACCGTCGATGACAAAGATAGTGGGAGCAGCATAGTCGATTAGGGTCGCTTGAACCTAAATTTAATCTATGTACAGTAGCTTAATGGCCTCTTTGGATTGAAAGATTTTCAAAGGAATTTTGGGAGGAATTCAATCCATAGAATATTGCAGGGCATACAATGGCCAAGTTTTAGGTGTGTTTTCATTTCTAGGTTCTGACACTAATAGAAATTCGTCGGCAACTGAAAAACAGAGTTTGCACGTTTCGGCAAATCTGAACCGAATTCTTCGCATATTTGTAGAAAATACTTCATTCAAGCCCTGAGTACAAACGAGGTGTAACCATGAACAACCACTTTATTTAGGCATTAAGATAAGGGTTTCCTTAAGAAAATACTTCATTCAAGCCCTGAGTACAAACGAGTTTACATATATAGGACTCGCTGCTGAACTACAGCAGGTCTGACGCCTCATCACGACTAATCCGACACCTCCTAGCGCTAGCGGAATCGCGTTAGTCACTAGAACTGATGAAGACGATGCGAGAATCAAATATCGCTGACATAGACAATGCAAAACTGATGGGACGATACGCTGACTCTGCTGCCAACAATCGATGCCACAATCATAAATTTGGAGTGCGCTAGAGGAGAAGAGGACAAGCGTATTGTTCGAGATGCGAATCCAAGGGAGGTGCGCCTTACGTACTCAATGGCATAGCCATAATTTTGGTCATTATAGGATGGTGGAGAAGAGGCTAGATCTGTGTGTTGTTCGAGATGGTAACTAGTAAAGACAGCTGGTTGAGTCAATGTACGGATAAAAAATCCATGATTTTAGTTTATGGATAATCGAGGCCACAAGTTAAAAATTAATGTAAGATTTAACTACTTGTAATCTATTCCACATGTCACATCATAGACACGTTGTACGCACTAGATATAAATAAAGTCCATATGACTTGTTTGGTTTCAATGAAAATTCAAGAAACGGTGTTATTGTGCCCGCTTCTTTATGCTCCTCTTACTAATCTTCAAGCCCGCGCTGCATTAAACAACATTTGATGAGGATGGAAACAACAATGATCAAAATGCCAAATAAAACAAGTTTTATGCTTAACTTTCATCTGGAGAATCGTACAGAGATGAAATTGGCAGGAATTTATTATTTCTCCTGTAGTTAGCCGAAATATTCTTAAGAACATCCTCAATCACTCCAGCAACTTCTTCATATTATAATTCTCCTCCATTATTTTGTTTTTCCTTCCTATTCCACTTCCGCTTACCCTTTTGTTTCTTTTCACCCCATATCCTCATCGGCACCTCCACTTCTTCATCAACTTGCTGCTTACCAATGTCTTCCTCCACATCCTCATCACTATTTTCCTTTGTATGCTCATCACTGTTTTCCTCCACCGGTTGCACTTCCTTAAGTTCTTAGTCATCTCGCTGCTATTCCTCCAGTTCTGGTTGAGAAGCCTCATCTTCTGCCTCTGGGATGTGAACAGGGACATGGTCAGCATCTTCAAAATCATGTGGAACTAGGATTTTGCATAACCTCTTGATATGGCCCAATCCTCCACACGGTTTGCATTACCTTTTCCTTGCTCCTAGCCTTGAACCTTTATCAATGGAGGCTTCGATCCTTAGCTTTCTAGGCCTCCCAGGTGACCTCCTAAGAACCGGTGGTTCTAGTTTGAATCCGGGATCGACTATCTCCCAATAATTTTCATCAGCCATAGGTGGTACATTTTCTGCGTAAGTAGCAACAAACTTGTCCACAGAGAAATACTTATGAACATAGTTCTCTATTTCAGCACAACTACCTCTCAACTTTAAGATGAAGTACAATGCATGGTGACATGGCAGAACAGTAATCTGCCACTTCCTGCATGAACAAGTCTTGTTTCCAATATCTCTAGTATACCTATGTTTAGTTCTATGTTTGTCTTCTGCATAAACCTCAGCCAATGTACTGGAACTTATGATCATCCTCATCTTTATTGTTCTCATTGCCCTGGTTCTTGCATTCACTGACAAAACCACCTTTGGAACTATTTTATAGCCTACAAATTTTCTCGCACAAATTATTTGCCTAAAATCTATCTCCACCATTATGCAATGTCTTATTGAATCAAACAAAATAACAATTGCAAGTGACTTAATGCTTCTAATCTTAACATTGAAACTCTTTGCCAAATTATTGCAAACATAATCCACTTTGCTTAACTCACCAAACTTGCTTCTGGCTCATATCTTGATGTGATGTTCTTCAAGGTATTCTTTCATCTTCGACACTGTATACATGTTCTACATGTCAATAGCATGCGTGCTTGGGGTGTATGTGTATGCTAAGCACCACAAGTTGTCTTCAAAGATCTTTCCTTTGATCTTCTTCATGAAGTTATGCATTACATATGCTCAACCCCAGGAAACACAACATCAACTGCATTCTCAAGCTCCATGCATGCACCAGTGTGTATCACCAAGCCTTCAGGTGACCAATTACTACACGTAGTCTCTGCATGAACCATGTCCAGCTTTCATTCGATTCACCCTCAAGAACAGCATAAACTACGGAAAAAGCCAATTATGTGTGTCCACAGCACAAGCAATACCAAGTTGTCCCCTGAACATCCTTGTTAAATAAGTTGCGTCTATTGCCAAGTATGGCCTGCAACCATCCAGGAACCCCTTCTAGCATGCCTTTAGGTAGAAAAAACATCTCCTGAAGTATTTCTTATCTGCTTGCTTATACTTGACCCCCTTGAGACCTTTTCTCTTCCTTTCACAACCTTGCAATCAATCTCAATGACACAACCAGGTGATGTTTTCTCTACCTCTGCTTTGAAACTATACAACATGTGAATACTGTCACTCCACTTGCCTTGAATAAAGTCTAGAGTCATCTCCTTTCCATCAAAGAGTATACGGACATTAATTTTTTGCTAATCTTAGTTCTGAGTTCAGTAGGTCCAATGTTATGATCCTGCCTTACTGAGTCAAGTACAGTAGCAGCAATCCACTTGGTTATCGCTGGTCTAATTTTATCACTTAAATAAGTATTCAAACAATTATGTTTCTCTGTTTTTCCTTGATCTGCATTCAACAAGCTCTGATGTGTATACGATTAGCCGGAGCTGAGAAAAGTTTATGGGGACGGGAACAGGGGATAAGAGCAGAGCAAAGAAGAACATCTGGTCCACGTAGGGGTAAACTAGTCCACGGTCGCAAATGATTACGGGGAATACTGATAGGGCGGGTCAAAAAGAGTTGACCTAATAGTGGTATTTGAGTTCAACCATGTTCAACCGATTCAAATGACTGGTTGCCTCTTAGATTTGTATGCACTCTCATTTGACCCCTTTGGGTAATTGGCGAAGCTAGTACAACCCCTCCGCGAGATTACGAGCAACTCGGACCTAGCTAGAGTCGTTTGCCACGAGGGATCGGGATGCCGACCTTGCCGGAGCTATATGCCGGTCAGAGACTGCCCATGGTGATAGTGTTTTGGGGTTTAGCGCCTGAAAACAATAAACTTTTCTACACAAACCTTTGACTACCAGGGTCTATCTAGGAGTAATGCGATAATGGGAGGGTCTTTTTGTGAACTCACCAAGTTGAAGACCAAAAAGCTTTGTCAATGCTTGGGAGATCGTGGATGATATAGTCGTACTGACGCCAACCTTAAGGTCGCTCTGAACTTGGACGGCTCCACCACTGGATACAACAACTCCGATGGCTCGAACAACTCGAGCGCCACAAGTGCAGCGCCTCATAGAGGGTCGCACACATACGGTGCTTGACGACGACTCCCGGACTCCAATCCAGCAGAGGTTGCGGAAGTATATCTCCTGGATCCAAAATCCCCACAGCGCGATGGCATTCCGCGGTGAAGAACCCTCTCATTCGTGCAACCCTTATAGTGGGACCGAGGTCACAAGGGAGAGAGGGAGAGATGAGGGCACCTGGAGGGAGAAGCCTCAAAGATGCGATTAATTGGTGTATTTAATCCCTTCCTATGCCCTCCTTTATATAGGGGGAGGGGAGCCCCCAAGTCTAATGCCTAAGCAATATATGACTAAAGGAGAGGAGGAGGTGGGAGGCCACCTTGACCGGCCGTCCAAGGCCTCCTTGGTCCCCACATGGGCAACAACGGGCCCAACCGGCCACTCCTTCCCTCTCCCCTTAGGGTGCCATCCCTCTTGGGCCTTTCCCCTTAAGGAATTAGCCCATTAGGCATGGGTTGCCCATTATATCATATTTAAATCATTCAATAAATATAAATAAATGTAAAATTAAATAATTAACATATATTTACATAATATTGAATTCCTGTTGCACCGGAACTCATTCTGGACAACTCCGTACACCTGCCGAACTATCATGGAACCCTTCCAGTTCCCCTTCTCGTTTCTTCAGTGATTCCTATGATACCAAAACGAACTCCGAGAGTTGTCTAACCCTTAAGTGTGTTACCCTAATGGTTCGAGAACACTCCAGACATGGTTGAGACCCCTCTCGGACCAATGATCATCAGCAGGACCTAGATGCCCATAATGACCCCTATACATTCCATGAGAATCTTTGTCGTTGAACCATTAAACATAGAGTCGTATTCCCATTGTTACTTTGATACTTTACTTGTATGAGACCTGATCAACGACATTTCTATGTCGGGTTAAATCTCGCTACCGACAAGTACAACGTTACTCATTCTGAGCTAAGCCATCCCCCTGGCCTAGTCACACGCTGCAGCTTTATGGATGTCATGTCTCCGAGTGGGCCCAGAGTATCGCTCTGTCACACGGAAGAACAAATCCCACTCTTGACACATACACCTCTATATGCCCCTCTGAATACCTAAAGACACCTTTATGATCACCGTTTTACTTAGTGACATTTGATGCAAACAAGGCACTCTCAGGTGACAGTGATTGAATATGGTCTCACGGTCTAAGGAATTGGTTACTACGTTTCCCAGTCACGTGACTTGATCATGTTACAATTCATGTGTTGTGTATGTCCATCACTTTCATTCACCTAATGAAATGACCCCATTGTCAATAGACATAAATGTCTATGATCGAGAAACGTCGATCATCGATTGACCAATGAATTAGTGTCTAGAGGATCACTAGGGACTCTGGTGGTTTATATATCACACGTGTATTGATGTTCCTATCAATACATTTATAGCATGATATAAAATATATTATGAACTTAATGAAATATGTCAATAATATATATTATTATTTGCCTCTAGGGCACATTTCCTATAGTCTCCCACTTGCACTAGAGTAAAAATAAGCTAGCTGCATTTGATACGAATCATTACACCATAACACTTTTGGTGTTTTTATCATGCTTGCTCATGGAAGAGGTTTTTGTTATGAGAACATTCTGTGGAAAGATGGACTTCCCCAGCCATAGCATTGCATATTTTACCTTTGAAGTAACCATATACTTCTTATGTTAATGTAAACCTTATCGACAGTGCAATAAATGCCACTTATGTATAACCATGCTTATGTTATTCTAAGGCACTCAATGTTGTGAGAATTCCAATCATCTAGGTTGGGTGGAACCTCCTAGCGTAACCCTTTTACGATCAAGTTCACCATCCTTTATAGATCAAATGTATACCTTCGGTTCTCTCTAGACACCAAAGACTATACTTAACTTTTTGTTCAGTGATTTACTCAGATATCACTTCAGAACATGTTCTTCTGATTAAGACCTTGGGTCATATTATGTTGAGTATACAACATGCTTTTATAAGATGGAACCTATGACTGAGGCATAGTAGATGTTACACATATTTTTCTTCTTTTAACGGTCATCGTACCGAGACAATCTCAATGCTTGACCTAGTTAGCCAAGTAAGAACTTCCTTCTTAACTTGTTCCATTCCGAACTTCTTCAGAATCCAATCTAGGGAAACATTCTGAATTAATGCTATTAAACATATCAATATATCTTGATAGATTTCAATGTTCAATATTCGTTCAACATCATCTACTTAATATTCTCTAATAATTACTAATACCAACAATACAATTCACAATATGTTAATCACATATGAGAATGTTTCATCAAACTCCCACTCAAATATGTTAGTTACATATAAGAGTATGGAACTCTCTTAGCTCCCACTCAGTTTATGGTAAATGCAGGTCTTCTCAATATTCTGGGCACAATCCCAAAATACTTTGATCATTCATCAAACTGAGAATTCCAGCTACGAGATTCCATTTGTCTGACTTAAGCATTGCTACACATTGTAGATAACCATTTGAATTTGTTCAAGACATTTCTTGACACAAATCAGGATTTATGTCTTACTTTAAGTTTCATTTCTTCCTTGTAACTCATATAGAGAGGCTATGAGCTTAGGCACGGAAGCACGAATACTTTCACCCTTGCCCATGATCGTTTACTCTAGTAGTCCCTTTGGGAAGATCAAGTAACATCTTTACTTCGACAAGATCAAGTAACATTTTACTTTACCATCTTAAATGTAACTTAATGTACAGGATTTCATGACTCTAAGTCATTTATTGTACTTGAGTTCACCATCGCTTCTTTATAGTTTATAGGCATGTCATTGTTCAGTTAACGTGACAAGTGAATCATGAATTCAATTCTGCAATGAGGCAGAACTTATTCATGAATCCTACTTTCTTTTAGTAAAAGCTCCTACTGAAACTTTTGATCATTATCATTAGTTTCTCCTCTTTTGTAGCGTTTTGTTCTGGAATAAATTCTGTTGCGCTACTCTGACGTTTGGAGGCAAGGTTCTCAACCTTATTTGATCTTTCACCTTTATCCATCAAATCTTTTATTTGAGAAACTCTTCTCGATAAATCACCACCTTGAGCAATACTAATTTTCCCCTTTGGTTGTAGTTGTAGAATACATATTCTTAGTTTCCTAGGAACACACTACACAATTTTATTCGTTCTAATTCTGAATTATCACATAACTTTAAAATTTCTGGAAACCACATTGTGCCATACACTTATGGTGTTGTTTCCATGAATCATTGATGATTCTTTATACAATAAGTAAGTGTTTGCTATTCTAATTTATCGTATCTAAATACTAACGCTAATACTATAAGAGATTACTTTAGACCATATGATATCTAATATTGTATGATTACAATTCTTTATACATGTCAACACATTGACATATTATTAGTATTGTAGTTTGTGGAACACTTTTCACAAGTCTTATATGCTTGAATCACAACTCAAATACTTTTCGTTTTGATCGAATCATAAAGATTCATATTCTTGTTAATTCAATATTCTTCTTCACTCTAAAATTCTTTGTTTATAACAAATAGTTTCAGATTTGTGTCTCATTCAGCGAATACATTTATTTGCTTAGATTCAAAATTAAGTTTTACGAAATAATGATATCCACCATTTGTTGAACAATACAACATATCATCATATATGATATCCAATTATTCAACACACACTCCATTTTAGCAGAATGTGGAGTTTTAGTCATTTTGCCTAACAGGGGCATGGTTTGTATGTGTCAAAAGTTCAAGTATCTTTAAGACCTTGGTTTCTTCACCTATGAATCCTTTCATATATACCATTATGACTTAACACAATGGTGTCATTCAAAGTGAGGTCATTATTAAGTTTGAATATCTTCTGGCATTTTCACAATCTTATAAACATTTAAATTTCTATCATCGAGATCAAAATATGAATAACCCATTCATAATCAAAACCGTGAACATAAAAGATATTACTCATAGGAATAAAACAACGGATTTGTCTCAAATTCATATGAATAACTGTCTTACAAATGCAAGACACACACTAATGTAGTTCACTCTCATAGATTACAAATTTATTCAAATATTCTAATCCAAATGATAACTTCAGAAGGAGAGCATCGTTGGCACCTTGTTTGCCATTAACACGCATTGCGATGCCCACTCATTCAATCACTTCACAAGCAGCAGGTCTCGTTTTCACTAAATAGTACAAGTATCAAATACTTCGTAAACTGCTATAGGTGTTTGAAAATTATACATTTATAACTTTGTATATCAAATATATACCTTTCCTATTGATGACAGCTCCTGGATCAGCCACTATATTCTGGGTTCTCATATGAGCCATGAACTCAAGGAAGGTAAACTCTTTCCCTTCCATGAGGTAGTTCAAGATGACATCTTTGTAGCTGTGGGGTAGCGAGCACAACACCACATCTATCACAAATTTGTCATTCACCCAGTAGTCCATGATGTCCTCAAGGAGCTCATGAATTCTTTCCATGATATCCAAGTGGTCCTCCAAGCTGGTCTTTTCCCTCATCTTAGTTGAGAGAAAATCATCAATGTACTTGATACATTGCAAATGTATCTATAATTTTTGATGTTTCATGCTTGGTTTTATCCACTTTCTTGTGTTTTGTCCACACTTTGGAGTACTTTTCATATGATTTCTTGGACTAACCTATTAATAAGAGCCATAGTGCCAGCTGCCTGTTTTCTGCTGTTTTTGGTTCCAGGAAAGTCAGAAAATGAATATTCTCGGAATTGGACGGGACAAAAGCCAAAGTGCCTATTTTTTCGGAAGTCATCAGATGCCAAAATACGAGACGGAGAAGAGCTGGGGGCCGGCCACACCACCTGGCCACGCGGCCTGGCCTGGCCCATGCCAGGGGGTGGTCTGGCCGACCCCAGCACCCCCTCGGCCTCTCCTTCCGCCTATATATTTCCCTCGGGACGAAAACCCTAAGTACCCGATCAAAAATCCACGAAAGAGTCTATAGCCGTCGTCATCTCCATCCCTAGATCGGGAGGGATCTGAAGCTCTTTCTGGCATCCTGCCGGAGAGGGGAATTCACCCTGGAGGCCTTCTTCATCATCATGCAAGCCTCCGGTGTGATGCGTGCGCAGTTCATCCTTGGACTACGGATCCATGTAGTAGCTAGATGGCTGGTTCTCCTCCTTTGTGTTTTCATGTCTAGATCTTGTGAGCTCCGTTCATGACCAAGATCATCTATTTGTAATTCTGCATGTTGTGTTTGCGGGGATCTGATGGATATTGAGATGCTATTTCAGATTGATTATTGATTCTATCATGTCTTTGTTATTTGTGATCTTGCATGCTTTCCGTTGTTAGTGGCTATCTTGGCCAAGTAGATGCTAGCAACTCCAAGAGTTAGTATTTATGCTCGATAGTGGGTTCATGCCTCTGGTAATCTGGGGAAGTGACAGAAATCTCTAAGGTACTAGATGTGTTGTTGCTACTAGGGAGAAAACAACAATCCTTTGTTCATAGAACAATCGTATTGTTTACATTACACGCAATTCGTAAAGCAATAATCTGTTGCTTGCAACTTAATACTGGAGGGGGTTCGGATGATAACCTGAAGGTGGATTATTAGTCATAGATGCAGTTAGATGGCGGTCTATGTATAATGTTGTAATGCCCAATCGAATCTCAAAGGAGTCAAGATGATTAGTATATGCATGTGTTGCTTTCTCGGTGTTTGTCAATTGCCCCGCTGTAATTTGTTCACCCATCATGTTATCTATCTTAAGGAGAGCCACCTCTAGTGAACTATGGATCCCGGTCCTTTCTTTACATATAATCTATAAACTGTTTACTGCTTTGTGTTTACTTTCTGCAAACTTTTACTTCCTTCCATTCGATACGTTTAATCCTTTGTTTTTAGCAAAACCGGTGAGATTGACAACCTCATCGCAAGTTGGGGACAAAGTTCTGTGGTTGTGTTGTGCAGGTCTCCACGTTGCTACTAGCACCGGTAGTGCGCCCTGCCAAGGCTCAGCTAGCAACACCTTTGGAGTGTTTCCTTGCTCCTACTGGTTCGATTAAACCTTGGTTTCATAACTGAGAGAAACTTGTTGTTGTGCTCATCATACCTTCCTCTTGGGGTTCCCCAACGAGCTTGTTAATACTCGAGCCATCAGTACTCATACACCATGATTTTGACTTGAGATGGAAATAACATCTCGAGTCCTTCGGTCAAGCTGAAGGCCTCAATCTCATGGAACCGTGCTCCCAAAGCAGGCTCCATGACATGAACCATAGTGTATTTGACTGTCATAAAGGCGTCACGTCGGGCACGATAATCATGATCATTGGGCAATCCGGTGAAGGCCACGGGAAAATCTCCTAGCAGTTCTCGCATCACATAGAACAGATCATGGAAGATGAGGAAGTTTCTCAGGCATTGGTACCAGTCTATGAATTTTTGACCCATATAATTTGAGTTTCTCACTATCCATGAATCCCTCAAAACTAAATAGAGACTTGGAGTTTGACATGATCTACAAAAGTATTTGCAAAGACATTTAGACTGAGTTTATAATACGTGAGTTCAAATTATAATCACATTGCATTAGATGAGCTCCCATAAAACAAACATCCCTAAAGAAGTTTTAGTGATTACACGATCCCCATTCACTATGTCACCCCCGATCGTCACAATCAGCAACATAGCTGCAAAGGTAGATATTGTCCAATGTTAATCACATCATTCATGTGACTCATGCTTGATGTTTCGATCATCCGTGTTTCGAGTCCATGTATATACATGCTAGGCTCACCAATTCAACCCTACGTACATCCGCTGTGCAACATGTCTTACACCCACCGTATGCGAACGCAGATATGTCTGACACCTGATCGTCACGGCATGTCTCATAATGGCAAACTTTCTTGGTGGTGCACACTAATGTAGAACACAATATTGGTATTATATTAAGGGATCATCCTATTAATGCTACTGTCGAGTATCTAATACTAGCACAAACAAGATGCACAAAATAAACATCAAATGTAAATAAGTGTGACATGACATGGTCATAGATCGTCGCGCCATGATCTTCATCGTGTGCTCCGGTGTGTGGCGCCAAGCCCTTGATGCCACCATCCTATTACTATAACTTAGAAACAGCAAAGTAAACTACTTTACCTTTTATTTTGATCATATCATATCATAAGGCCCTGCAAAATAAAGTTAGATGCCTCTACTTTAACTTTTACATATTTTACGTGGCTTCTAGGGCTTTCGCACAAAAACCATTTCTTATATATGAACTTAAACCACAATGTTGATTAAATAATTGTCTCTATTACACCCCTTTCAGGGCCCTCCGTTGTAAATGGTATACCAACTACTGCGAGAGAAACTGACACCCCCAAGCCACTTATACGATGCAAGCCATACGTCAAGCGTCGACTAGTCTCGCGAATGAACGTGTAATGTCGGTTGTGGGCCGCTTCGATCAGGCAGTACTGTGGTATACGCAAGTACATGTGAGAGGGTAACAATTATATGATCAACACCCACATAATCAACATGTGTTCTACCCATACCAACATAACTACACATAGATCGGCTCTGATATCACTATTGGGGTTTAGCGCATGTAAACAATATTTTTTTTCTATGTAAACCACTGACTGTTAGGATCTATCTAGGAGTAATGTGGTAATGGGAGGGGCTCTTTGCGAACTCACTAAGTTGAAGACCAAAAATCTTTGTCAATGTTCGGGAGAACATGGATGATGTAGTCGTACCAACGCCAACCTCAAGGTCGCTCTGAACTCGGATGGCTCCACCAGCTCTAGCTCCACCGGCTCCAATGACTCCGGTGACTCGAACGACTCGAGCGCCACAAGTGAAGTGCCTCATAGGGGGTCGCACACATACGGTGCTTGACGACGACTGCTGGAGTCTAATCCCGCAGAGGATGTGGAAGTAGATCTCTTGGATCCGGAATCCCAGCAGCACGGCGGCGCTCCGCGGTGAAGAACTCTCTCGTTCGCGCAACCCTTACAATGGGGCCGAGGTCACAAGAGAGAGAGGGAGAGAGGAGGGCACTTGGAGGGAGAATCCTCAAAGCTTGGGATTAATTGGTGTATTTAAATCCCTCCCTATGCCCTGCTTTATATATGGGGGAGGGGATCCCCTAAGTCTAATGCCTAAGCAATATGGGGCTAAAGGAGAGGAGGAGGTGGGAGGCCACCTTGGCTGGCTTGCCAAGATCTCCTTGGGCCCCACGTGGGCACCAAGGGGCCCAACCGGCCACTCCTTCCCTCTCCCCTTTGGGTGCCCTCCCTCTTAGGCCTTTTCCCCTTAGGGAATTGACCCCATTAGGCATAGGCTGCCCATTAAATCATATTTAAATCATTAAATAAATATAAAGAAAAGTATAATTCAATAATTAATATATATTTACATATTATTTAATTCCCGTTGCACCAGAACTCCTTCCAGACACCCACCGGACTATCCCGAAACCCTTCCGGTTTCCCCTTCCCTTTTCTTCGATGATTCCTATGATACCAAAATGATCTCCAAGCATTGTCAAACCCTTAAGAGCATCTCCACTCGCGTCCCCATGAGGGAGTTCCCAGGGCAATTTTTACATCCGGACGGTGAAATTTTGCCCAGCCGCGTTCCCAGGATGCCTAATTGGTCCAGATTTAGCCCAACTTTCATCCGGCGTTCCCGGGCCGAACCCGAGGTGCGGAGAACCACCTGGGAACGCTGGACGCAGCAAAAAAACAGGTGGGCCAACCCTGTCGGCGACTCAAGGCCAAGTTCCTGCCTTTCTTCTCCCTCCTCCCGCCTTTCTTCTCCATACCCTGCCACATTTCCTGCCAGTTCCCCGAGCTCCCGCCCATGATGCCGCCCAAGGGTTTCGTGAAACCCCGATCCGCCATCGGTGTGCCAAAGGAGAAGAAGCCGAGGAGGCTGACACCGAGGCCGGACGGCTTCACGGATGCTGAGTGGGTGCAGGAGTGCCAGACGAGGAAGATCAAAACAAAGACAAGGATAAGACGACAAGGTTAGAGATGAGGAAAGCACGTGAGGCTTTGGAGCACGCCGCTGCATGCACGACGATGCCACGCCCGACGCCGACTACCGCCTCGCAGTACGCGACACAATGGGGGAGCCAGCCGAGCATCGGGTCTTCGATAGGGTTCTCCCCGATATTGCCGGTCATGTTCCAGGAGAGCCAGGTGAACCCGCAATAGAGGTTCTCATCCTCCCCCGAGTTTGACGGCAAGTTCAACCCGAACGTGCTCTTTCCCTGCCCCGTACCTCGTCGTCTGGCCTTCAATGTCGACATCAACATCCCCTACGGCAGCTCTCTGATGTATGACTCATCATCGACCATGCGCCGGGTCCTCTCCCATTCACCAGCAGCAGCTCTTTTCCCAATAACTTCGGCGAACAGGACTCCCGCAATGTGTTCGTCGGAATGGCGAGCAACGCCTCGATGTCGGACATAATTGCCTCTGATTCTGCAGCGGTCGGCTTTTGATGGGTTCGTGGCATGGAAAACAAAAAATTTCTACCGCAAGAATGAACAAAACCCAGATCTAATCTAGATAAAAGTCAAGATCTAATCTATTAGACATGTGCAACGAGATAGATCTGTACTAACCCTTGTAGATCCGAAAGCGTTACGAGATTGGATCTCGTGGTTGATGTAGTCGATCACTTGCCGATCTCAAGATCGAGTGGACGATCCTTCCGGCGCCGCGTTCCGGCAGCGCTTCCATAGTCGGTCACACGTGCGGAGTCGAAGCAGACCTTCCTCTCCCCGTTCCAGCGAGCAGCGGAGGTAGTAGATCTCTCCACGGAATCCCAGTAGCACGACGGCGTGGTGGTGGTGGTGGAGTAGAGAATTCTGCAGGGCTTTGCCTAAGCTTGAGCAGAAGAAAGGAGGAGGAGAGAGGTGGCTAAGGATTGGAGTAGTGGAGGGGAGCCTGGGGGTGGCGCCTCCACCCCTCTATTTAAAGGAGGGAGGCGCCATGGGGAGGTGGAGTCCTTGTAGGACTCCCCTCTCCCTTGGCCGACGGATTGGGAAGGGGGGAGGAGCCCTCCTCCCCCACGACTCCTTGTCTTGCCCCACAAGGACTCCTTGATCCTTTCTTGGTTTTCAAGCAAACTCCAAGAAAACTTCCAGAACCTTCCGGAACATTCCGAAACCTTCTAGAATCCTCATACAAATACTCTGAAACATTTCCTAACTCAGAAAATGATCCCCAATATATGAATCTTATTCTCCGGACAATTCCGGATCTCCTCGTGATGTCCCGGATCCAATCCGAGACTCCGAACAACATTCGGTCTCCAACGCACATTCCATATCTACTTAAAACAACTTCGAACCTTAAATGTGTCACCCTACGGTTCGTGAATATGTAGACATGACAGAGACACATCTCCTATCAGTAACCATCAGCGGGACCTGGAGATCCATAATGGCTCCCACATACTCAACGATGACTTCGTGATCGATAGAACCATTAACATACGAAACCAATTCCCTTTATCACGTGATACTATACTTATCGGAGGTTTGATCGTCGGTATCTCCATACCTAGTTCTACCTCGTTACTGATAAGTACTCTTTACTCGTTCCATGTTATGTCATCCCTTGTGACCCAGTCACATGCTTGCAAGCTAACTAGATGACATTCCACCGAGAGGGCCCAGAGCATATCTATCCGTCATATAGATGGACAAATCCCAATCTTGGTCCATGCGCTTCAACACATACTTTCAGAATACCCAATGACACCTTTATAACCACCTAGTTACGAAGCGGTGTTTGATGTCATCAAAGTACCCATCCGGTGATGGTGATTAACACAACCTCATGGTCGAAGGATTAGGTTACTATGCATTTAAAAGCTTATAGCAATACGAACTTAATGACTTGATCTTATGCTACGCTTACTATGGGTGTGTGTCCATCACATCATTCTCCTAATGATATGATCTTGTTATTAACGACATCCAATGTCCATGATCAGGAAACCATGATCATCCATTAATCAACAAGCTAGTTTAACAAGAGGCTTACTAGGGACTCTTTTATGTTTACAAAACACACAAGTATTAATGTTTCCGGTTAATACAATTATAGCATGGGATGTAAACATTTACCATAAACATAAAGATATAATAATAACCACTTTATTATTGCCTCTTGGGCATATCTCCAACAGTCTCCCACTTGCACTAGAGTCAATAATCTAGTTAAAAACTTGTGCATTCAACACCTATGGCTTTCTGGTGTTGTATAGACACTATTGCTAGTGGTAAACATAATCTTCGGATTTGACACTTCCAGGTCCGTGTGTATTTGCATGTCCTTGCATCTCTACGCATTACTCATTCTCCAATGAGATGGCATTGTATAAATTTGGTCCTTTGGTGAGACCTTTAGTTCCTTGGGATTAAATTATGTTGATACAATTGTCATACAATGTATCTTCATAATATTATCCCGCTATGAACCACACCTAGTTTGATAACAAACTACTTAACACAAATGCCCTCCTTTGCTGCTACTATAGCAGTTATGTACTTAGCCTTTTGTTGTAGTATCCGTCACAATATCTCAACTTTGGAACTCATCCAAATCCATCATGGAACATCATTTCCATTATATTGTGCCACCCATAGTCTAAATTGAGATAATTTTAATTTGTATCTTGTGACAAAACTAGTATCAATGTAACACTTTACAATGAACTACCTTTAACTATTTGTCACATATACATGATATATTCTTAGTTCTTCCAAAGCTCATAAGAATATTTTTACTATTGTCCAATGATCATCTTATGAATCATTCTGGTATATGCTCATAACATTTAGAGCATAGGACATATCTGGATGTGTACATCTCAAAGAATGATTGATCAAAACACTTGAATCTTGATTTAGTCCTTTCCGTGCGTCAAGGACCTTTCTTGTTGTTTCCATATTGAACTCATTCAACATCTTATCTATGTACATTTGGCAAAACCATATTAGCGCCTCAATCTATTCATATAGACATTGATGCCTAATTCTTGAGTTATGCCTAAGTCTTTCATCAAAATGAAATTCTTAACCAGTGTCAATAAAAGATACATCATTTCTAATCAACAATATGTCTTTCACATAATGTATTAGAAATACTTAGCGCTCCCACTTAATTTCTTGCAAAATGCAAACATCTTCATCGTATTTGATGAAATTAAACCTTTTAACGGTTTCATCACGGTGAAGATTCCAACTCCGCGATGCTCACTTCAACCATTGAAGTTTTTCATACTCTTTTAGCATCCTTTTAATTTAACAAAACCCTTTGGATCGTGTCATGTACACGTCCTAGGTAACCATTCAATTAGAAGAACTTGTTTTGTTTGTTCAACTACCATATACCAAAATATATGTAGTGGTTGCTACATTAATCCGTCCAGACTAAATATCGCTATGAAAGATCAAATCTTATCATAATCAATTCTTTGAACATTGTCGTAAACTCTTTCCGACATGTCGACTATTTCATAGATTTGAAACATCCATGTCTATTTCTTTATAGATCCAAACACGACCGATAGGTTTCACGCCTTTCCGGAGGGTCTTCTAAGTTCAGAAACTTGATTTCTCGTGTATGGATACTATCACGGATTCCATGACTTCTAGTCATTTTATGGAGTCAGGGCCCATCATCGCTTCTTTGCATGTAGTCGGTTCATCATTGTCAAAACAATAACGACTTGCTTATCAAATCTTACTATTTGATTCTTACCGACCCACACGGTTCTATAGGAACTCTAATCTCCGAGATCACACCTTTTGTAATCACGAGAGACATGAGCATTGTGGCCGCCACCGGGACACTTTCCGGCGCTGCGCTACTTAGCACATATAGCTAAGGTTCAACAACCTTATCAAAGTTCTATTGTCCTCCCACTTAACTTTTCACGAAAACTCTTTCTCAAGAAACTTGACGTTCCAAGCGACAAACTCTTTTGTCCTCGGCGTTATGGAGAAATTCCCAACAAATTCTTTGGAATAACCTACAAAGACGTGCTTATCCGACTTTGGTTGTAAACATTTTACTTATGCCTAGCATACCAAAAATTTAAGAAAAGACAATTCGGGTTTTATCCCAAACCATAACTCATATGGTGTCATTTCAACGGATCACGATGGAGCTCTTTTCAGTGTAAAAGCGGTAGTCACTAAAGCTTTAATCTTTAAAATATAATGGCAGTTTTATAAATGACACCTTTGATCTTACCATGTAAAACAAGGTTTCATTACATATCTCGAACACTCCATACTCCTATGGTGTTTTGGGAAATGCAAATCCATGGAACGATTCCTCAAATCTTAGGTGTTTTGCTAAACTTGTAACTCAAACATCTTTCTTTATGATCCAATCATAAACTCTTTTATTTTCTTGTTACAATGATTTTCCACTTCATCTTGAAAGTCTTTGAACATTTTTCAAATGTTTCATACTTCTTCCTTATTGAGTAAGTATATACATATACTCACTCAAATCTTCGGAGAAAGCATATGAAGTTGAAATCCATCGCCCATGACTACACATAATGGACTATATACATCAATATGTACAAATTCCAATCAGTTAGTCGTCCGTTCCTCTTTTTGGCCTACGAACGGAGTTTTAATTATCTCCAGGAAAGTATCACAAGCGTCATTTGATCCAAATCAAAGACTCCAAAAATCCATCAACATGGTGTTTCTTCATATATCCTTTCAATATAATTTAAACGGCGATGTCACTTTGCAAGTGATCTTTCAATCATTTGTCTTGCGACATTTTAGCATTAGTTTTATGGCCGTTATTTCTCCTACCAGACTTGTATATTATCCATCTATTATGGAATACGGCAATTATTTGAACAACCTTTTGTCGTCATAATACCTGATCAAAATAACAATTATTGAAACAAATCTTGAAGGCAAGCTTTGATGTTAACGAGCAACACAACAACCCTTTGTTTGTTTTCGATGAACATCATCACATTTTCTCTTGCTAGTTACTTAGGCCATTGCAGTTCATGAATTGTGTTGTCCTGTATGACACTTCATACCAACCAATTCGGTATCCAATACCGGTATCCAATACCTAAGAACCACATTGTTTAATTAGCAAGGAATACAACCATAACATGTATATCTTCTATATGCCTAAGTTGGACATCTCCAACCTTTTATTTTCTGCCAAATATTTTATAGATTCTCTTTCAGCAATTCCTTTTCTTTTAAAAGAATCTATCAACATCAATAGTGGTGTCATCAACATGACACATGGTACAAAGCGTATATAGTCAACTACTAATACCTTTGGATTTGCACTTTGAGGTGGATGGCCATCATCAAATGTTTGGTGTTCTTTCAAAGATCCATTCTTTAGTAATCTTTTAGTGTAGTAAACATTTTACTTACATCTTCTATTCATCCTTATCATGACAACTTTCATGATTAAGCTACTATAGCCTATAAGGAAGAATCGCGAATATAATACAGTTCCCAAAACCTTTTTTGTAGATTCGGATGCCTAGCATCTCCATCCTTCGCAAATTCTCATACAATATAAGAACATGTATTTTGCTAAATTATACTCTATCATAATGCAACCAAAAACATTGTTTCAGATATCACAATATCTTTCACACATGATGGTTTCTGAAACAATTTTCAGCTCCAATATAATCTTGATATTAAAACAACCTTTTGAATATCAATAATCATGGAGGCAAACATGATACTTTAGATACTAACATTGGAATTCTTACTCTTGATTTAATACTACTTATTAAACTTCATGGAGTAAATAGAGTTTGCTGAAAGTTTGCAATAGGACTTATAAACTTTAAATTGACATTCAAAACAATACGATACCAGTTCGTAAAGTAAATATCCAGAATTTCTATAGTTCCACTATCTCAACTATAACTAAGCGTAAGGTGGTGAACGGATGCCAATGACTACAACAAACTATGCAAATTCACGTTGATTGTGTTTATGATAAATTGAGTTCGACTAATCCAAATTACAAATGAACTCCCACTCAAAACAACATCCCTCGAGTTGTTTTAGTGATTACACGAACCAAATCCACTACACCAAGTCCGATCACCACGTGAGATGATGTAGCTTTAAAGGCGAACAATCAACATGTTCATCATATCATCCATATGACTCATGCTTTACCTTTCGGTATTCCGTGTTCCGAGACCATGTCTGTACATGCTAGGCTCGTCAAGGTTAACCTTAGTTTCCGCATGTGCAAATCTGGCTTACACCCGTTGTATGCACACGTAGAGTCTATCACACCGATCATCACGAGATGCTTCGAAACGACGAGTCTTAGCAACGGTGCCAACTAAGGACGAACACTTTATTACTTGATATTTAGTGAGAGGGATCATCTTATAATGCTACCGTCGTGATCTAAGCAATAAAAGATGCATAAAGGATTAACATCACAGACAATTCATAATTAGTGTGATATGATATGGCCCTTTCTTCTTATGCCTTTGATCTCCATCTCCAAAGCACGAACATGATCTCCATCATCACCATCATTGCGTCAAGGTCAGGGGCGCCGCTTCATGGTTGTCCATCATCACTAGCAACTATTACAACTACTTGGAATAAAGCTATTACAAGATGAATAGACACGCAGGTCTTAACAGAATTGAAGACAACCATTAGGCTCCTGCCGGTTGCCATATTACAACAAGGATCATTGCATACATCAAATATAATCACAATCACATGATGGCCATATCACATCACAAAACCCCTGCAAAAACAAGTTAGACGCCTCTAATTTTCTTTGCATGTTTTACGTGGCTTGGGGCTTTCGAATAAGAACGGATCTTACCTACGAACATGAACCACAACGTTGATACAAGTGCTATCAAGTGCAAAGTGTAGATTGGATCTATACTATGGTGAGAGACACAGACACCCGCAAAGCCACTTGTGCAAAGCAAGTTACACGTCAAGCGTGGAGCAAGTCTCATATGCGATGACATGTAAGGTTAGCCCGAGCCGCTTCATCCCACCATACCGCAAGATGCAAAGTACACAAAGCAAAAGACGGCACGAGCACCAACGCCCACAAAACCATTGTGTTCTACTCATGCAACAGATCTACGCATAGACACGGCTCTGATACCACTGATGGGTTCGTAGCATGGAAAACAAAAAATTTCTACCGCAAGAACGAACAAAACCCAGATCTAATCTAGATAAAAGCCAAGATCTAATCTATTAGACATGTGCAACGAGATAGATCTGTACTAACCCTTCTAGATCCGAAAGCGTTACGAGATTGGATCTCGTGGTTGATGTAGTCGATCACTTGCCGATCTCAAGATCGAGTGGACGATCCTTCCGGCGCCGCGTTCCGGCAGTGCTTCCGTAGTCGGTCACACGTGCGGAGTCGAAGCAGACCTTCCTCTCCCCGTTCCAGCGAGCAGCGGAGGTAGTAGATCTCTCCACGGAATCCCAGCAGCACGACGGCGTGGTGGTGGTGGTGGAGTAGAGAATTCTGCAGGGCTTCGCCTAAGCCTGAGCAGAAGAAAGGAGGAGGAGAGAGGCGGCTAAGGATTGGAGTAGTGGAGGGGAGCCTGGGGGTGGCGCCTCCACCCCTCTATTTAAAGGAGGGAGGCGCCATGGGGAGGTGGAGTCCTTGTAGGACTCCCCTCTCCCTTGGCCGGCGGATTGGGAAGGGGGCAGGAGTCCTCCTCCCCCACAACTCCTTGTCTTTCCCCACAAGGACTCCTTGATCCTTTCTTGGTTTTCAAGCAAACTCCAAGAAAACTTCCAGAACCTTCCGGAACATTCCGAAACCTTCTAGAATCCTCATACAAATACTCTAGAACATTTCCTAACTCAGAAAATGATCCCCAATATATGAATCTTATTCTTCGAACAATTCCGGATCTCCTCGTGATGTCCTGGATCCAATCCGAGACTCCGAACAATATTCGGTCTCCAACGCACATTCCATATCTACTTAAAACAACTTCGAACCTTAAGTGTGTCACCCTACGGTTCATGAATATGTAGACATGACAGAGACACATCTCCTATCAATAACCATCAGCGGGACCTGGAGATCCATAATGGCTCCCACATACTCAACGATGACTTCGTGATCGATAGAACCATTAACATACGAAACCAATTCCCTTTGTCATGTGATACTATACTTATCCGAGGTTTGATCGTCGGTACCTCCATACCTAGTTCTACCTTGTTACTGATAAGTACTCTTTACTCGTTCCATGTTATGTCATCCCTTGTGACCCAGTCACATGCTTGCAAGCTAACTAGATGACATGCGACCGAGAGGGCCCAGAGCATATCTATCCGTCATATGGATGGACAAATCCCAATCTTGGTCCATGCGCTTCAACACATACTTTCAGAATACCCAATGACACCTTTATAACCACCCAGTTACGAAGCGGTGTTTGATGTCATCAAAGTACCCATCCGGTGATGGTGATTAACACAACCTCATGGTCGAAGGATTAGGTTACTATGCATTTAAAAGCTTATAGCAATACGAACTTAATGACTTGATCTTATGCTACGCTTACTATGGGTGTGTGTCCATCACATCATTCTCCTAATGATATGATCTTGTTATTAACGACATCCAATGTCCATGATCAGGAAACCATGATCATCCATTAATCAACAAGCTAGTTTAACAAGAGGCTTACTAGGGACTCTTTTATGTTTACAAAACACACAAGTATTAATGTTTCCGGTTAATACAATTATAGCATGGGATGTAAACATTTATCATAAACATAAAGATATAATAATAACCACTTTATTATTGCCTCTTGGGCATATATCCAACAGCTTCTTCACTGAAGAGCAGTCCCAGACCGCTACCGAACATGGCCTCGAGTCCCAGGATTTTGGCAAAGAGGATGCCTTGGATGAGGCCGAGGATGACGTCGACTAGATGTAGGTCAAATAGGGAGCCTTGGCAGTGGCGAAGGGCAAGGTCAAGAAGAAGGCGAGGACGGTGGAGCCCCGCGTCAAGTGGACGACGCTTGAGGACCATTGCCTTGCCGAGGCATGGATGTCGGTGAGCATGGACCCTATCACAGGCGCAAGCCAAGCCTCAGATAATTACTGGAAGCGTGTGGAGTTGGCATTCGATGAGCGCAACCTCATGGACCTGAAGTTCAACCAGATCCACATGGAGTGTGGCGAGAAGGCCATGAACAATCACTAGGGACTGGTGCAGTAGGCGTGTAGCAAGTGGCACAACATTATGGAAGAGATTAGGTGCACACCAATCAGCGACAAAAGCATGGATAACAAGGTAGTTCGCTGACCTCAAGCAAAACTATGCCGACATGATGCCTGTCCTGACACCCTTTGCATTGTCTGTGTAGCTCCTCCGTCTGCTTAGCATGTATAGGGACGACACCGGCATGGAGTTCAAGTTCCACCACATGTTCGACAAGATTCAGAACTTCCCGAAAATGGGCGGACACTCGTGTGAGCCTGGACAAGAACAAGGACGGTGTGTACAACCCGGAGGCTCCCCCTAGCTGCCGATGAAGGAAGGCTAGAAATCAGCCAGAAGAAGGCGAAGATGCTGAAAGCTATAGGACCTCCGACCGAACGGCTCCACTCGTTGATCAAGAAGTGCATCACTGACTCCAAGGCCCATGCCATGAAGAAGGAGGAGAAGGCTGAGGAGAGGTGGACGCGGCTGCTACAGAACCAAGACAGGAAGCTCGACCTCCTCAAGGTGAACTTTGCCGCCAAGAAGAGGAACACAAACCTCCAGTTCCTCTTGGGCAGTGAAGACACCTCGGCGATGAGCCCCCAGGTCAAGGACTGGTACATGGCGCGCCAGATCGCCATTCTCGACGAGGACGTCCCTGCCAGCATGCCGTGTCCCACGCCTACCATTTTAGCCATCACTCCTTCGCTGAGCTCTTGATCCACCTCCTCCAATCCTTCAGCTGCGCCTATCCTGACCGAGGAGCCCATCCCCATCGCACCTGACATGCTGAAGGAGGCCATCCCCATCGACGAATGATCGCCAATATTCATTCTATTTTGTAATAAAATGTCCACCAATCCCTTTTGGGCGTACTTCCCTCGAACAACTTTGGGCGAGATTTCACCGGCGGGAACAAAAAAATTCAAATGTGTCACCGATTTTGCGTCATCTGGGAACCACGCCTAGGAACGCGAGTGGGAGAACGGTCATTCCCAGGACAAACGTTACATCCATCCGGCGCTAAATAGCGCCAGATTTCGTCCTGGGAACGCCCAATGAGTGGAGGTGCTCTAAGTGTGTTACCCTAATGGTTCAGGAACACTCCAGACATGGTCGAGGCCCCTCTTGGACCAATGACTATCAGCGGGACCTAGATGCCCATACTGACCCCTATGCATTCCACGAGAATCTTTGTCGTTGAACCATTAAACATAGTGTCCTATTACCTTTGTCACTTTGATATTTTACTTGTCCGAGACCTAATCAAAGACATTGCCATGTCAGGTTCAATCTCATTATCGACAAGTACAACTTTACTCGTTCTGAGCTATGCCATCCCCTTGACCTAGTTACACGTTGTAGCTTTATGGAGGTCATGTCTCCGAGTGGTCCTAGAGTATCTCTCTGTCACGCGGAAGAAAAAATCCCGCTCTTGACACATAAGCCTCTATACTCCCCTCTGAATACCTGAATACACCTTTATGATCACCATTTTACCAAGTGACATTTGATGCAAACAAGGCACTCTCGGGTGATAGTGTTTGAATATGGTCTCACGGTCTAAGGAATTGGTTACTACGTTTCCCAATCATTATAACGGTGAACTTCATGACTTGATCATGTTATAATTCTTGTGTTTGGTAGGTCCATCACTTTTATTCACCTAATGATATGACCACATTATCAATTGACATAAATGTCCATGACCGGGAAACGTCGATCATCTCGATTGACCAATGAACTAGTGTCTAGAGGATCACTAGGGACTCTGGTGGTTTATGTATCACAACTGTATTGACGTTCCTATCAATACAATTATAGCATGATATAAAACCTATTATGAACTTAATGAAATATTACAATAATCTATATTATTATTAGCCTCTAGGGCACATTTCCAACAGATAGGGTCCATGACTGTCTTGCGCTTGTGAGTGAGGACACGAGAAGAGGATCAGGATCATGCATTTTTTCAAAGCCTTCTTTTCAGGAGTATGTGGGAGCTTTTGCGTGTGGTCCACAGGATACATGTTGCCTCCTGGACCAAGACATGGGAGCACTACATCGTCGGGGGACGCTCAGCATGGTCCTATACAAATGACCAACAATTTTTAATCGCAGCCGCTTCATCACCTGCCTCGAAGCCTTCTCGAGCTCCGCCTCCGATTCCTCGTCTCTCTAGGGGCGCGTTTGGTAGACTGCATACCCTTCGGGCAGGCCAACGGGAGGCGAAAGTGGGCCATTTGGTTACCTACACGACGCGCTAGGCTGTGCCAGCGCGAACCGTAAAGCATCCTGAGGCCAGGCCCAAGTGCTACGCTCGAATCAGGCATTTCCAGCGAGCCACTCTCGTCGTGCGCATGCTGGATGCAAAAGTGACGCTCCCTACACGAGCTCGGCCGACAATGGCACAAGCGGGAGATTACCGCTCCTGGAAAACGGGCAGGATCCTTGACCTCAGCTCCTATCGAGACACACCCTACCCGCTCACCACCGAAACCAGATCCACCTTTTCCCCTTCTCCTTCGCCCGATCAAATCCAGCGATCGGCGGTGACAGTAATGACGCCCCCAACAAGATAAAACCGGCAGGGCGACCACCATGCCGAGCTAGAATGACGGCGATAGCCCCTACGAGTCCTATCTAGGGGTAAGTCCACTTTCCCCTAATTATTTCATAGGGTTAGGCTTCAGTAGCGAGTTAGGACTCATCGATGCATGATCAGATGAACTCGGTTTGGTGTGCTAGGACATCACGAACATGGAATATGCTCCTGAGTCCTACAAAGATCCCAGCTTCTACGACATAGAGAAATATTGTCCCGAGGTCTACCGCGTCCACAAACTTGAGCCTATCAGGCGAGTTGCATTTGAAGGAACCAACACAGGCCATATATTCTACCCCTACCAAGTTTGGAATGTAAGTGCTTAGCTCCTTGTATCGCCATTCACTCGGCTAGTAAGCAGTAGGTCTATGCCAACAAATTGCTAACGTACATGAGGTTGAAAATTGTGGGTTTGTGGCTTGGGTGGACAATGAATGGCCAGATTCTACGAATAATGCAATTCGAAGCTATGGGGAATGTATGGTGATACAAGCAGTGCAAGAATCGACGAGAATGTTTAGAATGCGAAGATGGTGAAGCAATTGTCCGATGAGAAGAACAAGCTTGACAAAAAGTACTCAAGTCTGCTGGTTGATGCGAAGAAATTCATTGAAGAAATAGAGAAGAAGGCGTTGGAGGAGAACTTGTTTAGGTTCAATGATAACAATGAGAGATCTAAGGAGATGAATTCCAAGAAGACTTGAGCGTTTAGAGATGAGGTTGAGATGCTGAAGACCATGTAGAAATCCTAGGCTAATGTAATCAAAGAGAAAAGAAGCAATGGGATGAGGACCGGATGATCTCCAAGGAGGAAAAGAAACTAGAGTATGGGCTCTATGAACTATTCAAAGCCAATGGTGCAAACAAGGATAAGCTGAAGAAGATCAAGAAAATATGTGATGGTTGACCCTTTTATTGCATCTGGTTGTACTGCTGACGGTGAACTGGTGGTGGTAGGATGACACCTACTTTTGATGTGGTGGTAGGTTAACACCATGGTAGTATGTTAAACTATGATCCTCTTTTGGCAACAATCATGCTTGTTAAGACTAATTTGTACTTGTGTTGTTTCTACAAAGGGTCTCCATTTGTTCATGGTCAACTATGATCCCCTTTTACTTGTGGTGTTCATTCTTGTGAGGTTCATGTTATGCGTTGTTCAGACTTGTTTGGATCATGCTTTGTGGGGATCATGGTTGTGGGATCATGCTCGTGGGGATCATGGTTGTCATTCTGTTGTTCCGGATTGTGTGAGAATCATGCTTTCTGATTTTAGATTGTGTGTTCTTCTTATTATGTATATGGTATTCCTCTCCATCCCGTGACGATAATCTCACCATAAGGAAGTGCAATGACCACAATAATTCTTGCATGTGAACCAAACAAGGAGAAAATGAATGATAAGAGTCAAAAGCGCAATGTGCAGGCAACCAAACAACATGCATTTGTTGATGTTCTCATATAAAGTCTCCATAAAAGCTACCAAACGGAATACGAAAGATGGCTCAGCGTCTGTATGTGCGTGGCACTGCTGGCCGTGGATATGTCCCGATAAACCCCAAATTCCATGCAGGCAAACACCCCTTAGATCTACGTCTACGCGCAAAGTCTAAGTGCGTAATGGGCCACCGTGCTAACCTAAGGCCAATGTGGCTAGGTAAGTGGGCCGAGCTAGCCGACGGGTCGTCGGCCAGAATCACTCCTCTTCTAGAAAGTGGACACCGCCGCCCGTAGGCGTCTTGCCGTTATTCGAGAAAAACGCACCCGCGGTCCCTATTCTTTCGTGTGTGCGTCACTTTAGTCCTAATTCTATCAAACTACACACATAAGTCCTATATGTTTCGTAAGTGAGTCACGGGAGGTTCTAATTTGCTTCTACCACCGTTGACGGCTGCCACGTAGGCTGCAGGGCCCAACAGTAGCAACGCCCGGTGATACATTTTTGCAAAAAGCCCCGTGCGTATCATCTCTCGTCATAACCACCCCCCCATCGATTCCACTTCTCGTTGCTGTCTCCCCCGACACAGGCGGCGATTTGGAGGCGGTGGTGCTGGGAAGTTGACGACACCGACGGCGATCTCGCGGCGGCGGCCACCGCGGGAAAGGAGTCGTCAAAGATGGAGCCCGCCGCAGGCAAGGGCCCGAAGATGCGGCTGCCAGGCGATGCACCTCCGCGCTACGATGAGTTCTCTGAACCCTAAATCCCCAATTCGAGCACTAGGTAGTCCAGTCCCAAAAAGTGATTCTTTTTGTGGTATGTAGGAGTCTTTGAAGATTAGTTCACGGTAGAAATAAATCATGGTGGTTTTTTCTACGGATTTGGGGCAACTAAGAGCTATGTAGATGGTAAAGTAGCTCGGTTGGACGGTTGTGACGCAGACACATGGTCGCCTTTGTGGCTTACTGATTTTATGGAGCAACTAGGGTATACAAATCCAGTGGAATATAGTTTGTATTGGTTGCTCCCGGGTAAAGATTTAGGATCAGGAATGCGCATTGTCGACAGTGATGTAGATACACTGCATATGGTAGCTGTGGTGCCAAAATTTCAGTATTTTCAGTTGTTTGTGGATCACAAGAATCTGAATACTGGCACAGCTGCAACTATTGATGATGTGTTGATTTCTAGATCTCCTGAATTGCCTTTAGTGTTGAGCTCAATGTCTGAGAAAAATAAGGGCACAACAGCAGCAGATAGTAGCAATGCAGGTACTAGCAATGCATCAAAGCAACAACAGCATGATGGCCATGAGACCAGAAGAAGCAGGAGGATGGTGTATGTAGAAGTGGAAGCATAATGTAGTGAAGACAGTGATCTTGATTCTGATTGGGTGGACTCTGAAAATGAGCTAGAAGCAGATGATGACAATCTGTTTGATGAATGGGTAGATGAAACATATGAGGCAAACAAAAAGAATAGAAGCAAATGTCATGAAGATAGTGATTATGACACAGATGCAGATTTGGAGGAGCTTGAAGATTCAGACATTCCAGAGGCAGATTCAGGAGATGAAGTGGAAGTGAAGGATAAACAAGGAAAGAAGAAGTTGAAGAAGAAAGTTAAGCTTAGAAGGTGGAGGCCAGAGAATATGAAAGAATTGGAATTCAACATTGGAATGGTTTTTATGTCAGTTATTGAGCTTAGAGGAGCAATACAGGAATACATTGTGAGGCAGAGAGTTGGTGTTCATTATATCAAAAATGATTTGCAGAGAATTAGGGCATGCTTTGAGGATGGATGCCCATGGTACCTGTATGCTGCACCTTGTAGCATTACCAAATCTTGGACTATTAAGAAGTACCAGCGTCAACACAACTGTGAGAGAAATTTCAGGATCAAGCAATTCACAGCAAGGTACCTAGCTGGGAAATATTTGGAGAAGTTCAGGGCTGATGACAAGATGTCATTGAAGAATTTTTCTAGGCTTGTTGAGCAGGATTTCAACATGTCAGCTAGCAGAAGCAAGTTAACAAGGGCCAGAAGGTGTGCACGAAAGCAAATTCATGGTGATAAACTGGCACAGTATAATTTGCTATGGGATTTTGCTGCTGAAATTAGAAGATCAAATCCAGGCAGCACTATGTTTGTCAGTGCACATGCTGGTGTGTTTCAAAATTGCTATATGTCATTGGATGCTTGCAAAAGAGGCTTTATGGCAGGTTGCAGGACTATTATAGGTATTGATGGCTGCCACATGAAAAATAAATTTGGTGGTGTGTTGCTTGCAGCTGTGGGAGTTGATCCAAACGATTGCATATACCCTCTAGCCATTGGCATTGTTGAAGTGGAAGACACAAACAATTGGAAATGGTTTCTGGACACACTCAAGGGTGATCTTGGCATTGAGAACACTAGGCCTTGGACAATTATTAGTGATAGACAAAAGGTGATTTGCAATCTTGTTCTCTTTACTTTACTCTTTTTTTATTAGTTGAGTTATCCTGGCATTGTTTGACTTGTTCATTAATTTTGAGTGTAGGGTTTGATCAATGCAGTCAATGCATTATGGCCTGATGCACACCACATGTTATGTGTAAGGCATTTACACCAGAACTTTGCAAGAGCTGGATGGAGAGGAGACATTTTAAAAAACAAATTGTGGCAGATTGCTAGAGCAACAAGGGAGTGTGACTAGCAGAGGCATATGGATGAGATGAAAGCACTGGATGTAGGTGCATTTGAATATTTGAATGCTATTGATCCTAGACAATGGTGCAAGGCTTTCTTTGAGGATGTGCCAAAAAGTGATTTGCTTTTGAACAACATATGTGAAGTATTCAACAAGTAAGTACGCAAATGTGATCTGTCCAGTTTTTATGCTAATGCATTGTTCAGTACCTTGTGATCTGTCCCTTTATTTATCTTTATGTATTTATCTATGTAGGTATATATTAGATGCTAGAGAACTTCCTATAGTTACTGGTTTGAAAAAAATCAAAGATCAATTAATGCTTAGGTTCTTTAGCAAAAGGAAGGAACTAGATGAAATGTGTGGCTCCATTTGTCCTAAGATAAGGAAAAAACTGGCCAAAAATATTGACTTTGCCAACAATTATGAAGCATTGCCTGCAATAGAAGATCTTTTTAAAGTTACTGGGTTATATGGTGAATATGAGGTGAGCATTGGGAAGATGGAATGCTCTTGTAGGGCTTGGCAATTGTCTGGAATCCCATGTAGACATGCATGTGCAGCTATGAGGCATGAAAGGATCAAACCTGAAACATGTGTGCACAAATGCTACAGTTTAGATGCATTCAAATGAGCTTATAGTGGGGTAATCATGCCATGTAGTGATCCTAGAGTTTGGAAGAAAATGAATGTCCCTGAAATAAAACCACCTAAATATGACAAGAAAGTGGGAAGGCCTAGTAAGAAGAGAAGGAAATGCCCACTAGAGGAGGAAGGTGGTACAAGGATCAGTAGGCATGGCATCATTGGACATTGCAGTGTGTGCAATGAAACTGGCCACAACAAAAGGAAATGTCCAGCACTTGGCAGAGATGCAGCATCTAGGCAACATACACATGGGACAACAGCAAGGGAGGAGGAAGAAGCACCAGCTGCAGCAAGGGAGGAGGAAGAAGCACCATATCAGCCTGAGCCCATTCTGGTAGTATTTCCTGATGATCAAGAGCAAGCACAGCCTCCTAAGAAAATGCCAGTAAAAAGGAAGTGCAGTTCCAAGGTAAAATACTACCAACTCTTTTTTTTCATTGCATACTAAAATGTGTATCTGACATTTTATCATATCTGTGTAGAAACAAATAATGCCACACACTACCACTAGTGCAACATCAAGTATTGTTGCATCTGCAATGAGCTATGACATCACAACATCCACAGTTATGCAAGTTCTACAAGAACAAGTGAGTCATTTCTCTGTAGTGAGTCCTACATCCACTATTATGCAAGTTCTCCATTTCTCTGTTAATAACTTGTGCTGAACTTGACCTGTAGGCAGCATCAACACAAATGTCCCAATCTTCACCACCAGGTCCTCTACCTGAGAGTCAGTTCATAGTCAGCTACAGAGAAAATATCCCACCTCTAAGGACAGGTACCAGGACACTAGGTTTACCAAGGCAGAAGAAGAAGCCTACCTCTAAGAAGAACTGATGCTCACTAGTTAGGTTGCAGTATTTTGGTTTGTCATATTTTGAATAGGTTTGTCAGAAACCTGATGCTAAGTTGTAGCTCTGGTTTCAACCAAACCTGTTGGTCCCAAAACAATAGCCCTTTGTGCTTGTTGTCATGACAGTTTATCTGCCTACTTATCAGCATCAAAAAATCTATTTAGTCATCCATCATTTATCCATTACATTCATTCATTCATCCATCATTTATCCATTACATTCATTCACCCATCATTCATTCATCCATCATTTAGCAAGTACAACATACACCAGTACAGCAATGACTATAACAATGGCAGCAACAATTAATTTGCACAACTTAATGATCTCATCCATCTTCTGCATCACCCCATCCATCATCTTCAGTCCAGCATTTCCATTCTCCTCTTTTTCTTCAATTGCATCAACAGCATAACCATTCATGAGTAGAAAATCAGCATAGCTTTCTTCACCACTCTCCCAGTAGAAATGGCTGCAAGGATTAGGACCAACCTGTGCCAGAAATCAGCCAAAACTCATAAAAATTATGAAAACTGCAGCCAAAACAGTGTGCAGATCCATCAACCAGTGAACTTACATGTTGGATAGGGCATTTGTAGAAGACTCGTCCTAGATTTGCGCTTGATTGAGAGATGAGGCGGATTGTCCTCCGAATCCCACAGCACGGACATGGCACCAATGGCAGCTTCCCCATCGGCGCAGTAGTTGCAGGTGCGAGTGCAGTAGATGCCAGCGAGAGGGATGCAGAAGCTTGTTTCCTCCTCGGTCTAGTGCCAGCAGACGAGCTCGCCGAGTTATTCATGGTGCTGCAACAGTGGTGAGAGAGCAAAGAGAGAGACATACAGAGCGACAGAGCTAAGGGCTCGGGAATATGAAGGCAACTAGTTATAGGGGTTCATTTGCAAAATATCTACCCGCCAGCCGCGGGAAAACTCCCGCCAAACTGCCAGCAGCCTACGTGGCAGCCGTCAACGGTGGTAGAAGCAAATTAGAACCTCCCGTGACTCACTTACGAAACATATAGGATTTATACGTGCAGTTTGATAGAATTAGGACTAAAGTGACGCAGACGAAAGAATAGGGACCGCGGGTGCGTTTTTCTCCCGTTATTCCTTCCCACGGCGCGTGTCAAACCCCCAACACCGGCGTATCTCTCCTAGCCCTGAATCGACCGGCAGCAGGAGGAGGAAGAGAGAGAGAGGGAGGAGATGGCGCAGCCGAGCAAGGAGCCGTGCAAGAAGGAGGCCTGCGACATCCAGGCCTGCCTCTCCAAGAACCTCTTCGATTCCAAGAGGTACGATTTCTTTCCCTTTTCCTGGTTCTTGCAATTGATTCGAGGAATTCATGGATAGTTGAGGACTGCAACTGAGCTTTGGGGGTTTGGGGAATTCTAGCGCGATGCTTGTGTATGTCCCAGGAATTGGGGAGACCTAGGCCGGCATTTGGAATATACCTACTCACCTAGCTTTTGTGGGATTTAGGAGCCATCGTGACCTCATGATATGGTGGAACTTGATGGATTCAGGCTATTCCGTCGTCGTTACCAGAAGCTATGCTTGGTTGCAGTGTCGAAGCTAAGGTCTCTCGTGTATGGTCATGGGCAGCAAGATGTTGCCTCCTTCTCACGAATATAGCTTATTGGGTGTTGTTGTGGTATGTGTTTTAGTTGGGATTTTTTTTTGCCGGTACTAGTTGGGTTGTTATTACGAATCAGCATGTGTAGATTTCAAGGAAGCTGTATTTATGTCCCCTGTTTTGTGCAGTTGTTCTGATTGCATCGCCTGTTAATTGATCATAACCAAAAATTAGTGATGGATGATAAGAATCCATGTACTACTTCTGAATAGCCAGCATCACATGCTATACCTCCAGCAAAAAGGAGATATTGATGGTCCATCTTGCAGGTGCCCGGATGATCACCATGAATTGAGTCCATCTTAGGAGCCACCGCATGTATGCTAGTGAAACTAGCATTGATGTATTATCAGGGAACCTTTAGTCTAGGCTGCATAATTAAATAGTCGTATGTTATGTCATTGTGGCGAACTCTGTTTCTCTTCTATGGTGTATTTCTGTACGCTCCCATGTACATTTCGACTGTCCATGAGGTTTCTTTTGTTATTGTCTTCACCGCACACCTAGATAATGCACTGAAATCTGAGAGTGCTTTATTTTATGTTTGCCAAAATTCCAAAGGAAAACATTCATAACACATTGCCCCTCTTAAGTCTCGACTTTCAAGCATTACACAAATATAATATGCAGCATACTAATCTGTTGCTAGGACAATTAGGCGGCACTGATCGGTTAGTCCTTACATGATTAAAGCATGCTAGTGTGGCTTGCCAACACTTCGTTACGGAATCAAGCAACACCTTGACCCCAGGCTGCCAACCCAAAAAACATCGGCAACGCCAAAAGTAGTTTGTTTGCAACAAGTTAGTGATTCTGACAACTCCCATTTGGGGCGTACCCTCAATTTGCCAGGAAAAAGTTGTTTACGCTTTGTTTGTTGCACATACCAAATTTTAGCCTTTTGGGGAACTTTGCTTATGGATTGGGAAAGTTAATGATGTCAAGTATTGTCAAACTAAAGGAGTAAATCATTGTCTATCTTAAGGCTCTCTGGCTTCATTACCGAATAATAGTGCTATTCATGCTTGCTATCTTTCTTCAGGTGTTTGAAAGTTATTCAGTCACTTCAGTCTTGTTGTGAGCAATGCGAGTACAAATCAACACACTGTGGTTCTTTGTCTGGGTTACTAAAGAACATTTCAAAGTGATGTAACAAGACCGCCATGTTTTCCTGTAGCTGTTTTAATAAAGGTAAGATCTATTCTACGAGTTACCTAACTTTTTCTACAATGACCAAACTTTATTGAGGTTCTGCGGCTCTCAGTTCCATTTATGTTTCTACGTTATCACCTGTAGGTTGGAAGTTTATAATTTAAGTTCGATTATTGTAGTTAAGTTTTTCTGTTTGAATAAATCATTCTTAGTCCCCTTGCAACAAAAATCCAGGTGTTAAGAAAGCTTTTTAGTAGTTTACCTAATAGGTGGCACTGCACTTTGGATGTCTATTTTAGTTATTAGGCTTTCTTTTGTACAGTGCACATTTCTCTTTCTGTCACTGTGTACTAGCTGACTAGGTATATTGTAAATATATTAGGTCAGTATAAACTAGAAATAATATATTTTCATCTGTATATATCCAAATGTAGATGCTTTAGTTTGTCATCTTTGGCATCCTAACACAGGTCAAGGTTGCATGTGTTCTCGAGAAAGCAAAGATTATTGATATATGTATGGATGAACTATAAGCGCGCACCAGAAAAGAAATATAACATAAGGGAAATGTGCCAGCATAATCAACTTAAACTGAATTGCAGCATCAATACAGCACATGATTCTAAGTGTAGATAACTAGATTCGGCTAGTAGAATCTACTGTGTCTATTCTGATACTGTAGATAACTAGTGCACCTACTTGACGATTCACTGGCCTAACTGTTGTATACAACAGTTAACCTGCTGATTGTGCGGCTGCCGTCCATTTCTGTTTCAATTGAATGCTGAATAAAACTGCTTCTTTGTTGACAGATGATCTTTGCATTTACAGGTCATTTTAAGTTTGCTTAGGAGTTAAGGCAGATACCAGTTTCTCCTGTCCATCATGGTACGGTACAATCTGGATACTATGGTTTTACTTTGCATAGTGGATCCTGTTGACTCGAGCTTGCCATATCGAGTTCTGATTTCCTGTGCTATTATAATAGGAAGTCACATGCTCATCTGTTTGATTGGCTGAATTATTATGTTCTTCCTACTTGCAGTACAACTGAGGGGAAAAAATAATTCAACCATCCTCAACCTGCAGAATGATGCTCGGGTTGCTGAGTTGTTTGGTACTGAGATTTGTCAACAGATAGGCATTTCTATAAGATGGATACTGATTCACCATATACGTGTAATATCCTTCGTAGTTCTTATGCTTGTTGTCACATGTAATCCCATGTTCCCTTCAGCATAATAATTGAACCCCTGAGTTCATGTACATTTGTGCACATATGTGATACTGGAAAAATATTTTGAATGCCGTTGCAGTTTTCACCCTGCTGTCTCCTATGGTACTACCTCTGTTTCTAAATATAAGACGTTTGGGAGTTCAAATTAAACCCCCAAAACATTTTATATTTAGCAACCGAGGGAGTAAAAAAGAATAACGATTCTCATAAAAATCGTAATGTACAGTTAGCTGTCTTTGTGCATTATATGCGGTTAGGGTGTAGATATGATTTCTATCAGCAGGTAATCTGTCAGATCGTAGCGAGTCTCCTCTGTGATGCGATACCTACCAAGCAAGTGTAGATTGGTACGCAGTGCAATGACCTCAATCTGACATGTACATGACATTCTATACAACTTTTTTGTTGTTGTTCTATTGGGAGCTGGGACCTACAAGTTTGTTGGTGTGTCCTCTCCATGGACATTTCTTAATTTGCTGATTATCTTCATATATGCCATAATGCAGTGAATATTATATATGCAGAAGATGAGGCTGTTTTTTTTATTAAAGCTGATTTCTGTTCTTCTTTACACTGAATTTTGGACATCTATGTAAACTACTTACAGGCTGGTGCTGTGTTTTGATCTTGTTAAAGAAAAATTAGGAATCTCCTGATATCCTGAGTTCCTAATCAGTTTTAACCTGAGTTCCTTGTCAGCTTAATCGCTAATGTCAAGTCAGAGCAGTGTTTGTGGTAGGTCACTCGATTAACTGTGTGACGACGATTCCACTAAGCTGTTAGTGGGTAATCATGACAGCACTTTGAGCTTGATGACTGATATTCGCATGATGGTTGCTGAATTACCGAAGTGGAGAGACCAAACTATCTTTGCAACCTTTCAAAGGAACTTATAAGGTTCCAAAAAATTCGAAATGGTTTGGAATCTTTGAACCTGGCCTGAGTGTTTAATCTGAAAAGAATTACTAGTAGCAAAAGAAGCAGAACCTTGAACTTCGGATATGACTACTCAAGCAGATACCAGACGGATCCATAATAACCAGAATTGCGCTGAGCAGTACTGTAGAACAAAAATAACTGAGCAGAACAATTTCCTTAGGAGCCACTCAGACATGGAAAAAAAATCAAGTGAGAGAAACAAAGAAAATGCCATTTCTGCAGCAAAAACCTAGTGAGAGAAAGATGTGTTGATCGACCGACATTTACACCTGATGATATGGATTTAATTCTATATAATTCTCGCATCCAAGCTCCTTGATCATACTGGAGGCGTCTTCCTTGAGGAGGTGGCGCTGGACTTGCGCCTCAAGAAGAGCTTCTTGAGCAGCTTGAGCATCATCAGCAGGCTCAGCCTCCTGCGCCGGACCACGCTGCCACCGGAGGCGGCCGCCACATGCCGAGACAGCATCCCGTCGCCGGCGAGCCACGCCTCGTTCGCCCACTCCTTGCTCAGCGGGCACGGCGGTGCCGTGCGGGAGAGCTCCTCGTTGAAGTCCTCCCAGAGCATGTCCATCTTATGCTCCTCCACGACGGCGAACCTCTCCGAGCGTGCCCCAGGGTAGTCGGCGCAGCTGGATTTTCCAGTGTGCTCGGCGGCCGAGAAGCACCTACGGTGGTGGTCGTGCCCCTCCACATCAGCATCCCTGGCGCCCTGGACGACGAACCACGGCGGGGTGGAGGCGAAGTGAGGGAAAGGGAGCTTCTTGGCGCCGCACTGCTCCTGTGGGACGCTAGGGAATGTGAAGTCTTCCACCATGGCGTATGTCTTTGTGTATGATGAAGTCTCTCTCTCTGTCTAAGCCTGTAAGATGTACATGTGGAATTGCTAATGGAGGTTGCAACTTCTTATCTACCTCTTCAAATCCCTAGAGAGTATGGTCTACGGACTAGGGTGGTTTCTTTATCTCTGGAGCTCAAGTGATGGTTGGCGAATGGGAGTACTATAGTTTGGTGGTTGGCTTGATTCGAATTGGCTTGATTAGCTTGGCCTATCAGGAAATGCCAATCAGTCAGGAAGCACTAAGACAGAAGGACCTACCAATTCATTGTTAATGTTTAGTTGCAACATTTCAAGGTCATGACATACAGCTAGAGTTCAAGAGCTCAAGATCACAATAAAAAATGAGCTATTGGGCTCTAGAGAATGTCCAGTTCAGACATGAACAGAGCCGAACAGAATAATCTTAGTTACAAACGCCTAACTAACCAATCAGGCATATAGTTGCAGTTTTTCTGTTAAAAGAAAACAAGTGGACTGTTGGTTAGGGTAATGGGTGATTATGCTGGGAAACAGAGTCAAGCAAGCTGGAGTCCACAGAGCATAACTGTGGTGGTGTCGGGAGTAGTGATGTGTTTTTGAATGGTTTTGGAGGAAGAGAGCATAGAAGAAATATTTAGAAGAGGACACGCAGGACAGTGTTCCGCAGCTGCTGGTGTGTGGCTTTCTGCTAAAGGTGTGGTCTATTTGGATTTGACAACGACGATATGCTCACCTTTGATTTTGTGCAGACAATATCCGACCGCCTCCCGTGCTCCATTTTTGTGTTATTAGCGTGGGCATTCTCAGCAATACAAAGAATGGCTGCAGACAGACTTCAGAGAATAGAGTTTTTTTCTTCTATTTTTTGCCTCCTAGCTGATTAAATCCCTCAAATCCCGATTTTTCAGCGTGCCGCCACGTGTCCCTAAAAACATAAATCTCGCTTTTGTTACATTAAGCCCTGTCTTTTTGCTACAAATTGTCCCACTTTTGCTACATGTAGCAAAAAAACGGTTCATTCACGAGGCAAAATAAAAAGACAGATCTCGTCAGACAGTTTGTAGCAAAAAGTTTGTTCTAATGTAGCAAAACCGATTTCGCTGGAGACTTTCACTGGGAGACCTCGCCGGAGACATTGTAGCAGCAACTTTGCGCTATTGTAGCAAAGTAGAAAACAAATATAGTAAAAAAATTCAACATCTGTAGCAAACAAAATGAGTTCGCCAGAGACATCACCGGCGACTTCCGCTGGGAAACCTCGCCGGACACATTGTAGTAGAACTTTGCGCTATTGTAGCAGAACTAGAAAACTGATGCATAAAAAAAGTTCAGCATCTGTAGCAAAAAACAACTTCGCCGAAAATTTTGCCACCTCGTAGCAAACACTTGTACTATTTTATGTAGCAAAAAAATGCCATTGTAGCAGTGTCAGAGCACATGCGGCGGGATCGTGTCCCTAGAGGAGTTGGTGCCGGTAGGAGCCTAGGCTGCGGCGGCGCGAGGCAGCGGCGCTCACTGCATCCATGGACGGCGTCAACATGCTTGTGTGGTGGTGTGCCGGCTGGAGCTGCAAGGGCGGGTGGCGGCGCAATGGCCAGAGCTACAGGGTCAGGCGGGCCAGGCGCATCTGCAACGGAAGAAGGAAAAAAATGGTGGCCGTTGCGCGAGAAAGAAGGCCAGGGAAGAGGAACTCACGTGGGTGAGCCCTCCCTCGCGACGCTCGCAAACGACCCGGGGATCATTTCGTTCGATCCCCGGGAGAGTAGTATCCTTTTCCTTAGTTTTAGAGGATACTAACTGCTGTTCATACTAAACTCAATACTATTTCTTTATCATTAACATAAAAATTGCAATGGGAGCCTTTCCTAATGTTTCTCCTGCAAAAAAAGTATGTAGTTAGTAGAAGCCAACATGATGTCTAATGTCGAGGTCCCTCTGTGATCGATCCTGACGTACCTTTGAACTCGTAAATGATCTGGAAAAGTATATCACTGTTATGATTTATGAATATGAAGGAATGGATCACACTCGAAGATGTTTATGACTTACTTCCAGCTCTGTCGCCGGCTTGGTGTTCGAGCAGCAGTGCCTCCTCATTCCCCATAATTCTGTAGCTGCAGACTGGGCAGAGACAGTTAACAAGCAGAGACTTGAAGATACAGCGCTCATGGAAAGAGTGTCCGCAGGCATCATCCTGAGCTTCTCCCCCTCATTGAAATCGTAATGGCAAACATGGCAGTAGTGCTCCCTCGTGTCGTCCACTCTTGGCGTGGGAAGGTCGATCATCGCTACGGTAGATGCCAGGACAAGTTCGCGTTGCTCACGCATGCGCACACGCGCCTCAATCTCTAAACCTGCAACAAGTGCCTCCTCGTACGCCTCCCTTGTTCTTATTCGCAACTTTTCTCTCTCCTGCTCAAGATCAGGGCGAGATCGACGCTTGTTTTTCCTTTCCTGGTCACAAACGACACCGCTTACTGGCTCCATTGGACGGAGTGGAGGTTGATCTGCAGATCAGGCGAGCCGGTTGGGGATATTTGGGAGTACCGTGTATATATGGGGGCTAGGGAATCTGTCTCTGAGTTCCTTACCTTGAGATAGAGAGGCGGCTCCGGAGCACGAATCGAAGGAATAGGGCGGGGATCTGCTAGGAGTTGGTGGCCACCGGCGGTGACGGCCGGATGGGGAATCGCCTCCCTTTTCTACAGAGCAGGCAGAAACTTCTAGGTTAGGTATTTGCCTTGATTTATCTTTTTCCTAGAAAAATAAAATAAAAGCCACATACTTGCAGCATCCTTTTTTTTGAACCACCAAGGGTCTAAAAGACCCTACAAAGTTCGAGGAAGACCCTACAAAGTTCGAGGAAGCCCCTAGCATCTAGCACCCTAGCAAAGCTAGAAAAAGCAAAAAGGGGTCTCCAAATTATAGAAAGCACCTCAGAACTAAATATAAGATTACAATCGAGTCCCTAGGCGCCTCCACCACCGAACTCCGGCAACCTCCAGCCGAGAAAATTGGCAAGATCTACGAGGACTCTTGCTCGTGACGCCTCCCAAACCGGAGTTGAAGCATAGCAATCAGCCATCTTGCCATCGACGAGGAAGAACCACTTGTCAATGCCGAGATGCTGAGCTCTGGTGTCGTGCTTCGAAAAGGGGCCTCCAATGGAGGTTTGGACCCTCAGCCGCCTTTCGGCCAAAACAGGCAGAGGTCCTGCAGCATCGCCATTGCCAAAAGGCCACTGCAAAGAACAGCTAGTGGGTGTAGCTTCGACCAGCCTCTGCAACATCAACCTTTCCCCCTCCCCTCCTCGCCACCATGACCGGCCAAGGGAGAAGCGGAGAAGCATTCGTCGTGGCTGAAGTAGAAGCCCAATGGAGCTTTATGGACGAGCCTCCAAGACCACCCCTCTCCACGTAGACTTCATCCACTGAAGCCTGAGGAGAGGGATAGAATAGAGACCTTTCAACACAGCCCCCCTACGCCTCGGAGTAATTCGAGGTTGCGCCCTCCTGAAAACAAACATCAGGCTCCGCCTTCCTCCTCCCGCCACCATGGCCGGCTAGAGAAAAGTTATGAGTTTGGCATCGTCGCAGAACCAGCACAACTAGGGCAGCTTTATTCAAGGAAGCGGTGCTCACTATCACCATCACCAATCCACCACGGATTAGAGAAACACCGACGAGGAACCCTAAAAATTGCCAGATCTCCCTACAAGAGATCCCGGTGTCGCCGCCATCTACGGGCATATAGACCACTACAGGCACAAGGCCACTACTCCTAGAAATCCTAACTACTCCAGCACCCTCCCTTCGCTCTCTCCAACCGATGGCGCCGGCAGAGAGGGATCCAGAAGGGCTCGGTTGCTCTCGTAGAGAGGGCAAGAATGAGAAGTTTCGGGGAAGAGGGAGAGAGTACATCACCCTACTTGCAGCGTCCTTGACTCGCGTCGCGTCGGTAGAACTAGGGTAAAGGTAAAGAGGGACTAAGATCAGCGTCGCCTAAGCATGCCGCATGATTCCGGGTGTCGACCACTTTAAGCGGACCGTATCTGAGATGACATCTAAAGCGGCCTCTTCATAGGCCAGCCCAGCAAAAGGTATAGTTGATTTTTTGTTTTTTGCTTTAAATTTATTATTTACTTTTGTTTTTTTCTTTTTAAAATATTTTTAAAAGTTGAACATTTATAAAAAGTGAACATTTTTAAAATACCAATATTTTTAAAATACGAATATTTTTTAAATCCGAATTTTTTAAAATTGATTCTAGATTTGGACCGGTCTGAGATTGTCAAAACGCGGCGGACTCACAAAAGCCATTCGATCATCATCTAACGGCTCCAGACAAATCCGCGCGGGGTGGTTGCTTTTCAATGCTGCACACCTGATCTAGACAACCCCTTCACCTGGGGCCCCATCTATCATTGTCTCCCACCTCCCCACTTCTCCCAGCTGTTTCGGGATTTGCCCTCATCCCTCCCCTTCTTCTCCGGCGATGGCTGTGTGGTGCGGCAGTTCCCGGCGATTTCTGTCAATTCTACTTGTCCCCGTCGTCGGAGCCGCGTGCTCTCCCTCCAGGTATGCTCGCAAGTTCGCTCCTCCTGCGCTTACTCCCCACGGTGCTCCCATTCTTCTTCTCTCTCCTCTATTTACGGTGTTTCCATTTTCATCAGTTTTTTCGTCGGCGTTGCTTCCGGCTAGTTCTAGGCTTTAGGGATTCTTCGAGGAAGTGATGTGATCCATTTCCCCTTGTTTTTATCTCTGATCCCCCACACTCCCTCCTGTTTGATCCCCCGTTTGCTATGCTTGTTAGTCAATATTGAGGACTATCCCCTATGCAGATCTACTGCAATACATGTTTGGAGGTAGTTATGTGAGCCATTCCCCCTATTCGAATCCCTGATTCCCCCATGCTCTCCATGTTTTGTCATGTTTGTTTGTCAATGTTGATGACTGTCCCAATTACACATCTATTGCAATACCTATTTGCAGTATTGTTGTTGATTTTGTGGTTCTGATGTACTATGGTTGTTTCAATGGTTTTGAGGTTTTGGTGTGTGTGTGTGTGTGTGTGTTTGTAGTAGGTGTCTATTGTGAGAAACATATGAAATCTGGGTTACCCATAACAAATCATATATATTGGGTGCTGGCTAATATAAATGATAGAAACATGATGCATTGCTCTAGTTGTTTTTGGCTTTTGAATTTTTTGGTTGGTTTTGATATGTGTGATTGATCTACACTATACTCCACCTATCCCAAGGCTTAAGGCCTATAATGTTTTTGAAAATTCAAGCTGCGAAAAGTTTGACCAAACTTTTTGATAAAACTATCAAGAACTATGATATTATGTAGATACCACGTGAAAATATGTTTGCTGATGTATCCAACGTTATATATTTCATATTGTAAATATTAATCTTTTTTTCTAAAAACTTGGTCAAACTTTACATAGTTTGACTTTTTCAAAACATTATAGGCCTTAAGCCTTGGGACGGAGGTAGTATATGATTCTAGTGGGTAATTTAGTATATCCCTATGGGTAACATTGGAGTAAATTCCTTGGTAACAACAACACTTGCCATGTTTGGTAGCATAATTAATAACCTTTGATTATCTTTGTTGGTAAATTTTGAGCAATTTGCATGATAACATTGGTTTATGAGCATGGGTAACTTATATACTGATGGCAGGATAACATTAGATTATCTCTTTTTGTGTAACTTTGGAGTAATTCATTAATAGCATCACCCCTAACCATCTTGGTGGTGTAATTGATAACTTTTATTATCTCTATTGGTAACTTTTGAGAAATTTGCATGATAACATTGGTTTATGAGCATGGGTAACTTATGTACTGATGGCAGGATAACATTAGATTATCACTTTTTGTGTGAATTTGGAGTAAATCTCTTGATGACATTAGCCCTAGCCATGTTTGGTAGTGTAATTGATAACTTTTTATTATCTTTGTTGGTAACTTTTGAGCAATTTGCATGATAATATTGGTTTATGAGAATGGGTAACTTATGTACTGATGTCAGGATAACATTAGATTATCTCTTTTTGTGTAACTTTGGAGTAAATCCCTTGATGACATTAGCTCTAACCATGTTTGGTAGTGTAATTGATAATTTTTTTATTATCTCTATTGGTAACTTTTGAGCAATTTGCATGATAACATTAGTTTATGAGCATAGGGAACTTATGTACTGATGTCAAGATAACATTAGATTATCTTTTTTTGTAACTTTGGAGTAAATCATTTGATAACAACACCCCTAACCATGTTGGTGTTGTAATTGATATCTTTTAATTATCTTTGTTGGTAACTTTTGCGCAATTTGCATGATAACATTGGTTTATGAGCATGGGTAACTTATGTACTAATGGTAGGATAACATTGTATTATCTCTTTTTGAGTAACTTCTTTTATATATTTTGGCATTGTGCCATTATTTAATCCCTATGGTAATTTTTTATATTGTTTCATTTTGCATGTTATTAGTTCTTATTCATTTTTCTATGAGGTTGTGTGTACTGTTGTATTTTTTGTGGTTGTGTATTATGTTTAGTCCTATGTTTATGTTTTCATTTTAAATTGTTTGTATGAGCCATGATGGTGAGGAAACGGAAGGCTACTGATGATGTTGTCGAGGGTGAAGAACCACCTTCCCGTAAATGTGGGAGGAACAGGACATCTCCTTCTATTATTACCAGTCCTTTTAGATGGTTATCAGATAATCAGAAGGCAGCAATCGAAACAATGCAGTTGGATAGTTTGATGGACATCAAGTGTTCCTCATTTCACGACGCACTTATGACCTGGTTTGCAGGTTTATATGACAAGCACACACGTGAATTTGTTGTCCCGGAGCGAGGAAGGATACCCCTTAATAAGGAAACTATCTTTAGTTCTTTTGGATTGCCGCGTAGGGAAGAGCCAGTCCCATATTATTCTGATCCCGATATCCAGGGTGCCCTTGCCCCTATTCATTTCCTCGATGATGGTGGCACTCCTCTGAGAACTCTAGTTTTTGAAATCTTGAATAATATGACTTTTGCTGCCATTGATTTCAAGCAAACATATGTCATGTACATTGTGTCGACACTATTGTCACCGACCATCCGAAGCCATGTTTTCCCTAAGTGCTACCCTATCATGGTTAGTTTCCCTTGGTGCTTTTGTTGACTTGGGGGTAACTTATATCTTTTTGTGTGGATAAATTTTTATTTGTTGTGATGATAACTAGTGTGTTATCATGGTGGTAACATTTTTGTAGATGGGTTGTGGTTGTGTGTAACATATATGTAAGTGTGATGTTATGTTGATAGCTTCTTTTCCATTTTCTAATTGTAGCACAATATTGCAAATGTGTCCAAGTTCCAATGGTGCAAATTTATCATTGACCAGCTGCATGAGGAGCTTTCTAATGGTACTCATACACAGGCTTGCCTTTTCCTCTTGCAGGTACACATTTCTGTTTTATGGAAACATTTTTATGTTGTTTTATTATATTGTTTGAATATTAGCTTGTATTTTCTAAACTTGATGTTATAAACCTATTGTATTTTAGTTAGTGTATTGATTTTATACTTTCATGTTTTTAATGTATTTGGCAGCTGCTTTATGTTGACTCACTTGATGTTAGTGGGTTGGATCTCACTTTGTCGGAAGGGCGGTATGCTGTAAACATTTGGTCTAGAGAGATAATTGATCAAGTGTTGAAGGTTGAATTGCAGAATGATGGAAAGAGCTATGGAAAGCTTGAGGTAATTTGCTTGTACATTTTGTTTGTTTTTAATATATGGTTTTTTATCTGGTGGATAACTTTTAGCTTTAATGGTGGGTAACTATTTAGCTTCATTCGAATTGGCTTGATTAGCTTGGCCTATCAGGAAACTCCAATCAATCAGGAAGCACTAAGACAGAAGGACCTACCAATTCATTGTTAATGTTTAGTTGCAACATTCCAAGATCATGACATACAACTAGAGTTCAAGAGCTCAAGATCACAATTAAGAATGAGCTATTGGGCCCTAGAGAATGTCCAGTTCAGACATGAACAGAGCTGAACAGAATAATCTTAGTTACAAATGCCTAACTAACCAATCAGGCATATAGTTGTTGTTTTTCTGTTAAAAGAAAACAAGTGGACTGTTGGTTAGGGTAATGGGTGATTATGCTGGGAAACAGAGTCAAGCAAGCTGGAGTCCATAGAGCATAATTGTGGTGATGTCGGGAGTAGTTATGTGTTTTTGAATGGTTTTGGAGGGAGAGAGCATAGAAGAAATATTTAGAAGAGGACACGCAGGACAGTGTTCCGCAGCTGCTGGTGTGTGGCTTTATGCTAACGGTGTGGTCTATTTGGATTTGACAACGACGATATGCTCATCTTTGATTTTGTGCAGACAATATCCGACTGCCTCCCGTGCTCCATTTTTGTGTCATTAGCATGGGCATTGATGACCCACAAGTATAGGGGGTGTATCGCAGTATTTTTGAGGGAAGTGAAACCCAATTTATTGATTCGACACAAGGGGAGCCAAACAATATTTATAAGTCTTAAAAACTGAGTTGTCAATTCAGCTACACCTGGAAACAATCTTGCTCACAACAGTTTATCAGTAGCAATAGTTTTGTAGTATCAATAGTAAAGTAACAACAGTAGTAAAAGTGAAGACAATAGTAACAATTGAAGTAAACAGTAGGATTAAAGTGCGGTAGGCATATGGATGGATGGACGGGCGTTGCATGGACAAGACAATTCATATAGCAATCAGAACATAGGGCATTTGCAGATAAATAAGGTAAAGCATCCAAGTACTAGATAATCATAGGCATGTGTTCCATATATAGTCATACGTGCTCGCAATGAGAATTTGCACAACAACTTTTGTCCTGCCAGCCCGTTTGAAGCGGGGCCTCAAGCGAACTACTGGCAATTAAGGTGCTCCTTTTAATAGAGCACCAGAGCAAAGCATTAACACTCCATGAACACATGTGATCCTCACATCAAAGCCATTCCCTCCGGTTATCCCGATTGCTGTCACTTCGTGGCCATTGGTTCCAGATAACAACGTGTGTATACAACTTGCAGATAAGACCATAAACAATACTATCATAATGAATCAATAACGTGTTCAGATCTGAAATCATGTCACTCGGGCCCTAGTGACAAGCATTAAGCATAACAACTTGCAACAATGTCAAAGAGCACTAATAGAAGATACTAGGCACCGTGCCCTAACAATCCGATGCCATTACATGAACGATCTCACCCAATCCCTACCATCCCCATAGCCTACAGCGGGGGATTACTCACTCATGGATGGGGAAAACATGGATGGTCGATGGAGAAGCGATGGTGATGATGATGGCGATGATATCCTCCAATTCCCCGTTCCGGCAGGGTGCCAGAATGGAGTTTCTGGTTCCGAGTCGCGGAATCTGGTGGTGGCAGCGCAGCGGAACTCTTTCTAGAAAATCGTCGAAGCCCCCTGGAGTTTTTAGGTCAGGAGGCAACTTATAGACAAAGAGGGAGACCGAGGGGGTGCCTGGGGCGGCCAAACCACCCCTGGTGCGGCCAGGTCCAGCCCATGCGGCCAGGTGGTGTGGCCAGGCCCCATCCCTTCTCTGTCTCGTATTTTGGCTCCTTGAGTCTTCTGGTGAAATAGGATTTTTGGCATATTTTCCGAGATTTTTCTTGATAGTTGATTTTCTGCACAAAAACTAGATACCAAAGTAATTCTACTGAAAACAGCGTCAGTCCGTGTTAGTTGTATCCAAATCACATAAGTTTAGAGGAGAAATAGTAGCAAAAGTGTTCGGAAAAGTAGATACGTTTTGGACATATCAGGCATTCTCAGCAATACAAAGAATGGCTGCAGACAGACTTCAGAGAATAGAGTTTTTTCTTCTATTTTTTGCCTCCTAGCTGATTAAATCCCCCAAATCCCCATTTTTCACGTGCCGCCACGTGTCCCTAAAAAACATAAATCCCACTTTTGCTACATTAAGCCCTGTATTTTTGCTACAAATTGTCCCACTTTTGCTACATGTAGCAAAAAACGGTTCGCTCACAAGGCAAAATAAAAAGACAGATCTCGTCGGAGACCTCGTCGGACATTTTGTAGCAAAAAGTTTGTTCTAATGTAGCAAAACCGACTTCGCTGGAGACTTTCACTGGGAGACCTCGCCGGATACTATAGAAGAAACTTTGCGCTATTGTAGCAAAACTAGAAAACAAATATAGTAAAAAAGTTCAACATCTGTAGCAAAAAAATGAGTTCGCCAGAGACATCGCCGGAGACTTCCGCTGGGAAACCTCGCTGGACACATTGTAGTAGAAACTTTGCGCTATTGTAGCAGAACTAGAAAACGGATGCATTAAAAAAGTTCAGCATCTGTAGCAAAAAACAACTTCGCCGAAAATTTTGCCACCTCGTAGCAAACACTTGTACTATTTTATGTAGCAAAAAAATGCCATTGTAGTAGTGTCAGAGCACATGCGGCGGGATCGTGTCCCTAGAGGAGTTGGTGCCGGTAGGAGACTAGGCTGCGGCGGCGCGAGGCAGGGGCGCTCATTGCATCCATGGACGGCGTCAACATGCTTGTGTGGTGGTGTGCCGGCTGGAGCTACAAGGGCGGCTGGCGGCCAGAACTACAGGAGCGGGTGGCGGCACGTCAGCCGGAGCTACAAGGGCGGGTGGAGGTGCAGCGGCCAAAGCTACAGGGTCAGGCTGGCCAGGCGCATCTGCAACGGAAGAAGGAACAAAATGGTGGCCGCTGCCCGAGAAAGAAGGCCAGGGAAGAGGAACTCACGTGGGTGGGCCCTCCCTCACGTCGCTCGCAAACGACCCAGGGGGTCATTTCGTTCGATCCCCGAGAGAGTAGTATCCTTTTCCTTAGTTTTAGAGGATACTAACTGCTGTTCATACTAAACTCATTACTATTTCTTATCATTAACATAAAAAATTGAAGTGGGAGCCTTTCCTAATGTTTCTCCTGCAAAAAAGTATGTAGTTAGTAGAAGCCAACATGATGTCTAATGTCGAGGTCCCTCTGTGATCGATCCTGACGTACCTTTGAACTCGTAAATGATCTGGAAAAGTATATCACTGTTATGATTTATGAATATGAAGGAATGGATGACACTCGAAGATATTTCATGACTTGCTTCCAGCTCTGTTGCCGGCTTGGCGTTCGAGCAGCAGTGCCTCCTCATTCCCCATAATTCTATAGCTGGAGACTGGGCAGGGACTGTTAACAAGTAGAGACTTGAAGATACAACGCTCATGGAAAGAGTGTCCGCAGGGCATCATCCTGAGCTTCTCCCCCTCATCGAAATCGTCATGGCAAACATGGCAGTAGTGCTCCCTCGTGTCGCCCACTCTTGGCGTGGGCAGGTCGGTCATCACTACAATAGATGCTAGGACAAGTTCGCGTTGCTCGCGCATGCGCACGCGCGCCTCAATCTCTATACCTGCAGCAAGTGCCTCCTCGTACGCCTCCCTTGTTCTTCTTCGCACCTTTTCTCTCTCCTGCTCAAGATCAGGGTGAGATTGACGCTTGTTTTTCTTTTTAGACACCGCTTACTGGCTCCATTGGACGAAGTGGAGGTTGATCGGCAGATCAGGTGAGCCGGTTGGGGATATTTGGGAGTACTGTGTATATATGGGGGCTGGGGAATCCGTCTCCAAGTTCCTTACCTTGAGATAGAGAGGAGGCTTCAGAGCACGAATCGAAGGAACAGGGCGGGGATCTGCTAGGAGTTGGTGGCCATCGGCAGTGACTGCCGGATGGGGAATCGCCTTCCTTTTCTACAGAGAAGCCACAAACTTCTCGGTTAGGTATTTTCCTTGATTTATCTTTTTCCTAGAAAAATAAAATAAAAGCCACATACTTGCAGTGTCCTTTATTTGAACGACCAAGGGTCTAAAATACCCTACAAAGTTCGAGGAAGCCCCTAGCATCTAGCACGCTAGCAAAGCTAGAAAAAGCAAAAAAAGGGGTCTCCAAATTACAGAAAGCACCTCCGAACTAAATATAAGATTACTACCAAGTCCCTGGGCGCCTCCACCACCGAACTCCAGCGACCTCCAGCCAAGAAAATCGGCGAGATCTACGAGGACTCTTGCTCGTGACTCCTCCCAAATCAGAGTTGAAGCATAACAACTAGCCATCTTGCCATCGACGAGGACAAACCACTTGTTAATGCCGAGATGTCGAGCTCTGGTGTCGTGCTTCGAAAAGGGGCCTCCAATGGAGGTTTGGACCCTCAGCCGCCTTTCGGCCAGAACAAGCAGAGGTCCAGCAGCATCGCCGTTGCCAAAGGGCCACTGCAAAGAATAACTAGTGGGTGTAGCTTCAACCAGCCTCTGCAACATGAACGACAACAACCTTTCCCCCTCCCCTCCTCGCCACCACGACTAGCCAAGGGAGAAGCAAAGAAGCACTCATCGTGGCCGAAGTAGAAGCCCACAGGAGCTTTATGGATGAGCCTCCGAGACCACCCCTCTCCACACAGACTTCATCCACTGAAGCCTGGGGAGAGGGATAGAACAGAGACCTTTCAACGCCGCCCCCCGCACCCCGGAGTAACTCGAGGTTGCCCCCTCCTGAAAACAAACATCAGGCTCCGCCTTCCTCCTCCCGCCACCACGGCCTGCTAGAGAAAAGTTATGAGTTTGGCATCGTCGCAGAACCAGCACAACCAGGGCAGCTTTATTCAAGGAAGCGGTGCTCACCGTCACCATCGCCAATCCACCACGGATTAGAGAAACACCGACGAGGAACCCTAAAAATCGATAGATCTCGCTGCAAGAGATCCCGGCGCCGCCGCCATCTATGGGCATATAGCCCACTATAGGCACAAGGCCACTACTCCTAGAAATCCTAACTACTCCAGCACCCTCCCTTCGCTCTCTCCAACCAATGGCGCCGGCGGAGAGGGATACAGAAGGGCCTGGTTGCTCTCGTGGAGAGGGCAAGGATGAGAACTTTCAGGGGAGAGGGAGAGAGTACATCACCCTACTTGCAGCGTCCTTGACTCGCGTCGCGTCAGTAGAACTAGGGTAAAGGTAAAGAGGTACTAGCAATCAGCGTCGGCTAAGCAGGCCGTAGGATTCCGGGTGTTGACCACTTTAAGCAGACCGTATCTTGGACCCTATCTGAAGCGGCCACTTCATAGGCCAGCCCAACAAAAGGTATAGTTGCTTTTTTGTTTTTTGCTTTAAATTTATTATTTACTTTTGTTCTTTTTCTTTTTAAAACATTTTTAAAAGTTGAACATTTATAAAAAGTAAACATTTTTAAAATATGAATATTTATTAAATCCCATTTTTTAAAAGTTGATTTTAGATTCAGACCAGTTTGAGATTGTCAAAACCCGGCGGAGTCACAAAAGCCATTCGATTGTCATCTAACGGCTCCAGACAAATCCACGCGGGGTGGTTGCTTTTCAATGCTGCACACCTGATCCGGATAGCCCCTTCACCTATGGCCCCATCTGTCATTGTCTCCCACCTCCCTACTTCTCCCAGCCGTTTCGGGATTTTCCCTCATCTCTCCCCTTCTTCTCCGGTGATGGCTGTGTGGTGTGGCAGTTCCCGCTGATTTCTGTCGATTCTACTTGTCCCCACCATCGGCGCAGCATGCTCTCCCTCCAGGTATGCTCACAGGTTCCCTCCTCCTGCGCTTACTCCCCACGACACTCCCATTCTTCTCCTCTCTCCTCCTCTATTTCCGGTGGTTCCATTTTCATTAGTTTTTTCGTCGGCGTTGCTTCCGGCTAGTTCTAGGCTTTAGGGATTCTTCAAGGAAGTGATGTGATCCATTCCCCCTGTTTTAATCTCTGATCCCCCGCGCTCCCCCCTGTTTGAGTCCCCGTCGCTATGCTTGTTAGTCAGTATTGAGGATTGTCCCCTATGCAGATCTACCGGAATACATGTTTGGAGGTAGTTATGTGAGCCATTCCCCCTATTCGAATCCCTGATTCCCCCACGTTCTCCCTGTTTTGTCATGTTTGTTTGTCAATGTTGAGGACTGTCCCAATTACACATCTACTACAATACCTATTTGTAGTACACCGTGCTTTATTCATGCTAATTAATGACTAATTGTTGTTGATTTTGTGGTTCTGATGTACTATGGTTGTTTCAATGGTTTTGAGGTTTTGGTGTGTGTGTGTGTGTGTTTGTAGTAGGTGTCTACTATGAGATATGAAATCTGGGTTACCCATAACAAAGCATATATTTTGGGTGCTGGCTAATATACATGATAGAAACATGAAGCATTGCTCTAGTTGTTTTTGGCTTTTGAATTTTTTGGTTGGTTTTGATATGTGTGATTGATCTACACTATACTCCACCTATCCCAAGGCTTAAGGCCTATAATGTTTTCGAAAAGTCAAGCTATGAAAAGTTTGACCAAACTTTTTGATAAAACTATCAAGAACTATGATATTATATAGATACCACGTGAAAATATGTTTGCTGGTGTATCCAACGGTATATATTTCATATTATAAATATTAATCTTTTTTTCTAAAAACTTGGTCAAACTTTACATAGTTTGACTTTTTCAAAAAATTATAGGCCTTAAGCCTTGGGACGGAGGTCGTATATGATTCTAGTGGGTAATTTAGTATATCCCTATGGGTGACATTGGAGTAAATCCCTTGATAACAACAACACTTGCCATGTTTGGTAGTGTAATTAATAACCTTTGATTATCTCTGTTGGTAAATTTTGAGCAATTTGCATGATAACATTGGTTTATGAGCATGGGAAACTTATGTATTGACGGTAGGATAACATTAGTTATCTCTTTTTGTGTAACTTTGGAGTAATTCATTAATAGCATCACCCCTAACCATCTTGGTGGTGTAATTGATAACTTTTATTATCTCTATTGGTAACTTTTGAGCAATTTGCATGATAACATTGGTTTATCAGCATGGGAACTTATGTACTGATGGCAGGATAACATTAGATTATCACTTTTTGTGTGAATTTGGAGTAAATCCCTTGATGACAATAGCCCTAGCCATGTTTGGTAGTGTAATTGATAACTTTTTATTATCTCTGTTGGTAACTTTTGAGCAATTCGCATGATAACATTGGTTTATGAGCATGGGTAACTGATGTACTGATGGCATGATAACATTAGATTATCTCTTTTTGTGTAACTTTGGAGTAAATCCCTTGATGACATTAGCTCTAACCATGTTTGGTAGTGTAATTGATAACTTTTTTTATTATCTCTGTTGGTAACTTTTGAGAAATTTGCATGATAACATTAGTTTATGAGCATGGGTAACTTATGTACTGATGTCAAGATAACATTAGATTATCTTTTTTTGTAACTTTGGAGTAAATCATTTGATAACAACACCCCTAACCATGTTGGTGTTGTAATTGATATCTTTTGATTATGTTTGTTGGTAGCTTTTGTGCAATTTGCATTATAACATTGGTTTATGAGCATGGGTAACTTATGTACTAATGGTAGGATAAGATTGTATTATCTCTTTTTGTGTAACTTCTTTTATATATTTTGGCAATGTGCCATTATTTCATCTCTATGGTAATTTTTTATATTGTTTCATTTTGCATGTTATTAGTTCTTATTCATTTTTCTATGAGGTTGTGTGTACTGTTGTATTTTTTGTGGTTGTGTATTATGTTTAGTCCTATGTTTATGTTTTCATTTTAAATTGTTTGTAGGAGCCACGATGGTGAGGAAATGGAAGGCTACTGATGATGTTGTCGAGGGTGAAGAACCACCTGCCCATAAATGTGGGAGGAACAAGGCATCTCCTTCTATTATTACCACTCTTTTTAGATGGTTATCAGATAATCAGAAGGCAGCAATCGAAACAATGTAGTTGGATAGTTTGCTGGACATCAAGTGTTCCTCATTGTACGATGTACTTATGACTTGGTTCGCAGGTTTATATGACAAGAACACATGTGAATTTGTTGTCTCGGAGCAAGGAAGGATACCCCTTAACAAGGAAACTATCTTCAGTTCTTTTGGATTGCCGCTTAGGGAAGAGCCAATCCCATATTATTCTGATCCCGATATTCAGGGTGCCCTTGCCCTATTCTTTCCCCGATGATGGTGGCACCCCTCTGAGAACTCGAGTTTTTGAAATCTTGAATAATATGACTTTTGCTGGCAATGATTTCAAGCAAACATATGTCATGTACATTGTGTCGACACTATTATCACCGGCTACCTAGAACCATGTTTTCCCTAAGTGTTATGCTATCATGGTTAGTTTCCCTTGGTGCTTTTTTTTGACTTGGGGGTAACTTATATCTTTTTGTGTGGATAAATTTTTATTTGCTGTGATGATAACTAGTGTGTTATCATGGTGGTAACATTTTTGTAGATGGGTTGTTGTTGTGTGTAAAATATATGTAAGTGTGATGTTATGTTGATAGCTTCTTTTCCATTTTCTAATTGTAGCACAATATTGCAAATGTGTCCAAGTTCCAATGGTGCAAATTTGTCGCTGACCAGCTGCATGAGGAGCTTTCTAATGGTACTCATACGCAGGCTTGCCTTTTCCTCTTGCAGGTACACATTTCTGTTTTATGGAAACATGTTTATGTTATTTTATTATATTATTTGAAGATTAGCTTGTATTTTCTAAACTTGATGTTATAAACCTATTGTATTTTAGTTAGTGTATTGATTTTATACTTTCATGTTTTTAATGTATTTGGCAGCTGCTTTATGTTGACTCACTTGATGATAGTGGGTTGGATCTCGCTTTGCCGGAAGGGCGGTATGCTGTTAACATTTGGTCTAAAGAGATAATTGATCAAGTGTTGAAGGTTGAATTGCAGAATGATGGAAAGAGCTATGGAAAGCTTGAGGTAATTTTCTTGTACATTTTGTTCGTTTTTAATATATGGTTTTTTATCTGGTGGATAACTTTTAGCTTTAATGGTGGGTAACTATTTAGAAAACTGGTTGATCACATTTAGCATAAACTATGGGTAACTTATGTGTTTAGTGGGTGGTAACATGTAGGTCACAAGGTGGGTAAGGAACTTTGTTGTCTCATTTTATATTTTATGTTCGTGTAGTTGAAACCTCGGTATGGCATTAACTTCGAACTATTTGGTGGAAATTTTGTTGGCTCTTTTCCTTTCTCTTGTGCAATAGAAAGCATAGTTTGCTAATCTTGTTGGAAATTTTTCCTCTGGAATGTTTGGGTTAATGAGTACCCTCGTGCAAGGGTGGACGACATAGCAAGGTAATATTAGTGCTGAAATGGCGAAATAATTTACTAGCCAGTTTGGTGGTCAGCTTGCTAGACAACCCATAGGAGGAATCTTCACAGGTGGAGCTAGCTTGAGTGCTGCTCGTGGTGCTAGGGTTACTCGTGCTGGCACTCGTGGAAGGAATGTTCCAGATAGAAGTGTAGTAATTTCTCCGGTTCTTCCTTCTGATGACACAATTCTGCCGGATTCAGATAGCAGCAGCTCTGATGATGATGATTTCCCCTAGATCTGCAATTAGACAACATTGGAGACGATGATTCTGGTCGGTATGTCTGTGCGGACATAAAGGGGAAGGGCGTGGTTGGCTATGGTGTTGGTGGTTCTTCTAATCTTCAACTCTCTTTGAGTTGCCCGGATTCCACTAAAGATCAGAACAACATTCTAGAACTGATATCACCTGCCGCTCTTGATATGTCAGCACCGGAAGATAGGTCACCTGTTGCATATCGTATCTCACTGGTTGAGGATACTTGCCCCATCAATGTTAAACGGATGACTAAATCTCTTGCTGATACTATTGTTTCTAGACGACAACTACAACCCCCAATTCGTGTTTAACAAAAGGCCTAAGAAGAAAAGGTTGCATACAACCAAGCATGTTGATAATGAAACTAAGTCTCTTGTCTGTAAAGAGATTGGCATCACACCTAGGATGACGCGGTCTGCGGTTTCTGGGAGGTATGAGTCAGCATATGATATTATTTTAGTTTTTTCTGAATTTTTTGTTACTTTAATTTCTGAGTGTGGATAACTATAGAATTTTCACATGATAACTTCTTTATGTTCATGTGGGTAACCTTTCTGTTTTTCATCATAAAGCTCATGTTTACACATGCGTCATATAGTCTATGAAATTTCTATATCCTATATTTGGCTTATGCTCTAATTTTATGTTTTTCAAGTTGGTAATTTTATTTTGCAAACAATTGGTAACATGTGTATTAGTATGTGGGTAACTGTTTACCTTTCTTGCATGGATAACTTGTCTTAATTACTCTTGATAATTTATGTACTTCAACCTGGGTAACTTATGTATGTCAGTGTGGGTCACTGCACTTTTTAATATTGTTTTTATAGTTATAGTGAGTATATTGTATATGTTTTATTTTCATTTTTGTTTGTTTAACCTCATGTAATCATTGTTGTTAATTATTTATTTTAGTAAAAAATTACCGAAGATAGTATTTAATTTGCCGAAGAAGACATTGATGGTAGCTACGAGGTCTTCACCACGGTTGGCAAAACAGCGTTCTACAGAAGGAGGTAGCACATCTGTTATTAGATATTGCTGGATCCTCTCCAACTCCACCTACTCATGGTGAAGGACCTACTAATGATGATGCAAATCCATTTGTTGTGAATACACTTGATGATAACCTTGAAGCTACTGTATCTGGTGGAGAAACAAGTGCCAAGACCGTTGCAATTGTAGATGTGTCTATGAGCAGCACATCGGGTACAGCTGTAGCAGGATTATCTGTGGATGTGAAAATCACTATAGATCAACTAGATTCAGAAGCTCCATTGATGAAACTTGCTTGTGGCCAGCCTATTAGCATCAGTGCGGTAAATAACGCGGCGAACCAAGCGGGTAATATCACTGAAGTCGATGTTGTCCCCACAAGTGCTCCTTGGGTTGCTACCAATGTTCCACCAGGCGGTAATATTTTTCCCGATGGTAGTATTCTCGTTCCTGTATCATTGTTGTTCACCAACCTTGCAGCAGATGCTACTTCTGTTGATGTGCTCCAAGTCTTGCTGTCTGCTCGGTTGAAGATCCATCTACTCAGGTGGAGATAAAGATGCGCCTTCTAGCTTGGATGGAAGTTACAAGGGAGATGTGCAACCAGTTAGTTCTAGTCCCATCATTCCTGCATCGAGTCTTTCCAAAAACCCTATCAGTAGGCAGTCCCCTGTGTCCGAGCCATCTGATGTTCCTTCGCCACTTGTTAGTGGATCAAATCTTAGTGTCACAGCTAATGGTGCACTTGAAATTTCTCAAGTTGAAGTTGTAGTGATTAAGAAAGCAAAATTGATTGCTCGTGATGGCAACTTGAGTATTGTTGCTAGCATCCCATTACCTGTTTGTGTTGGTGATGTATCATTAAAGCTTCAACCTGCTGCAAATCCTCATGTTGTTGCTTCCTCTGATGCGCCTGCTCATCCTACTCCTCTTGCTGGTGCCCCTGCTTGCTTGGCTCCCGTGGCTGTTATTTCTTCTGATGCGACTTTCGTGCCAAGTGTCCCTGAACTTTCTATTGTTGCACATGTTGGTTCTAATCTTGTCACTGGCTCTCATGACACTGCAACTGCTCCTGGTGATTTATTCCATATTTTTGAAGCAGAAGATATGCTTCCTTTGTCTTGGGCACCTTGTCCAACCACTGGTACACACCTCAATTTAATTTCAAATGTCATTGTGTAAATTCATCATATAATTTTTTTATTTGTATCTTTTTGCAATGTATAACCATCTTTTATTAATGATTTTATGTTTCATACTGTACCATGGATTTTATCATGATTGTGTAGTTGGTGGTCTTCATAACTTTATATATGTGCCCTGGGTCACTTTAATATATTAATGCTGGTAACTTTAACTTAGTTATGTGGGTAACTTACTCTGTATTGTATGCAAATGTCCTGGTTTATAATTTTTCATATATATTCTTGGTTAATGTTGGGTTAAGTGGTGGATAACTTGTTCATATATGATTGGGTAACTGTAGCTATGAGTAGTGGATTACTATACATATACGCATTGGTAACTCCCAGTGTAGTTCACATCATGTTTCTCTATGTGTTTTAAACTTCATGCATTCTTAGAAAAAACTCCATGCTAGATGTATAATTATAGTCGTATGTTTAGTTGTCATGATATATAGGTTAACATGTTTCTGTGTAGGCATGTGTATAACATTAAATTATAGGGATTTCTATTTTTGTGCCCCTGGTTTATTAGTTGTACTCAGTTTTTCCTAGCCACTTGGTTTTTGCTCACTTTTGCCCTCCCACCATTTCGAAACCCTCACGTGCGCTCGGACAGGGGGATGCCGTCAGATCAAAGGCTTGACCGTTACATGCTGACCGGTGGGACCGCGTTGGGGTGGGTCGTGCGTTGAGCATTACATTACGTCACCTCGACCGTTACATGCCGACAGGTGGGGCCAGGATACATAGTGGACCAGCCATCCATCTCTCGCTGATTATGGGGGACGTGGTGTGGGACCATGTGGGGCGCGTTTGGTGGTTACATACGCCCTGTCGCCTAAATTGGAAGTTTTTTTTGTTATTTTTATGATTCGCCTTTTTAAGAGCGCCTTTTCCCCTCTCTCTCGCTAACAGTTGTGTTTTTTTTGCCCAAAAAGGTAGCGAATCTAGAGCAGATTCTCTCTTCATTCATTGTTCCTTTTGCCCTCATTTTTCCCCAATCTCGTAGCAAATCTAGAGCAGCAAAACTAACCAGCACCATAAATAAATTCAGTAAACAGAGCAGATGTAGATAAATCAACTAATATAGATTATATAGTATGGTACTTAACGAGGTTCGACAATTAGGCTGCTCAGCAGCAGCAGCTGACAAGTTCAACACAGACAAGACAAAAGAAGCTTCTTTACAGCAGCAGCAACAACGGATCAGTGGCCCCTCATGGCCTCTGCCAGGAGGGCCTCCACCTCATCCAGTTCTTGCTACCCAGTCCCTTGACCTTGAGAGCCTTGGTCTTGATCGGGGGCATGCGCCCCTCCTCGATAGCCACCTTCTGTAGGGTTGCGAAGGTGAAGACCGAGCACCTGGTGCTTGGCTATGAAGCCGTGGACGTTCACGGACTCGCCGCAGGTCCTCACATCCTTGGCATGCTTCATGAGGGAGTTGAAGTCCGTGGCGCGAAGCCTCCTGGTGGGGCAGAAGGGGCACCTGCACACGTCACCGGCGAAGAACTTGTTGTACTGGCCGGACTTCAGCCTCCTCATCACATGACGAGTCTTGGTGCCCTTGGACTCGTCGTCGCTTGATGTCTACGCACTTCTATTCTTGTAGACAGTTGTTGGGCCTCCAAGTGCAGAGGTTTGTAGAGCAGCAACAAGTTTTCCCTTAAGTGGATCACCCCAAGGTTTATCGAACTCAGGGAGGAAGTGGTCAAAGGTATTCCCTCTCAAGCAACCCTGCAATCAAGATACAAGAAGTCTCTTGTGTCCTCAACACACCCAATACACTTGTCAGATGTATAGGTGCACTAGTTCGGCGAAGAGATAGTGAAATACAAGTGGTATAGATAATTATAAGAGGTAACAGTGCTAGAAAATAGCTTGATGGCGTGGAAAAGACTAAAGGCAAACTGAAATAAAGATGGAAGCAAGCAAACATGTAACAGATCTAATTGCAAACGGTGTTTCAATGCTTAGAACAAGGCCTAGGGATCATACTTTCACTAGTGAACATTCTCATATAAATATATTCTTCTTTATGATACTACGCTGAACTACTCTCTGGTTGGACACTCTAATCGTTGGTAGGGCTATAATAGCACACCTCAAAGTAAGCCTTTCCCATCTAGAAAACCCCACACTGTCACCTTGAGCACTAGATGGTTCCAACAAACACCACAATTTCATAAATACATCCAACTCCAAATATAACTCATAACAAGTATTTGTAATCTCTAGCCTAAGTACCACCATGGTGTGCACACTGTCACTTTCACACACATGGGGAGAGCAGAGATCTATTAAAGCACTTGAGTAGCAAGGTAGATCTACTTGATTACAAAGCTCATGATCACAATATGATCATGCATAGGTAGAGAGATGAACACATAGCTACCGGTAGAACCCTTAGCCTCGAGAGAGAACTACTCCCTCCTCATCATGGGAATCAACAATGGTGATGGAGATGGTGGTGAGATCGATGGAGATGGCTCCGTGGGCACTTCCCAGTCCCGGCAGGGTGCCGAAACAGACACTTTCTGTCCCCCAAATCTCCCTTCCGTGGTGGCGGCGCTGCGGAACATTTCATGGCTAGAGGATTGATTCTTTAGGGTTTTCACATCGGGAGGATCTTATAGGCGAGAGGGGAGACCGAGGGGTGCCAGAGGGGCCCACACCACCCCCTGGCATGGCCTGGCCTGGCCCACGCCACCAGGTGGTGTGGCCAGCCCGTGGCCCTTCTCCGTCTCGTCTTTTGGCTCCGTGTTCCCCTGGTGAAATATCAACTTTGGCTTTTGTACCGTCCAATTCCGAGAATATTCATTTTTTGACTTTCTAGAACCCAAAACAGCAGAAAACAGGCAACTGGCACTATGGCATCTTGTTAATAGGTTAGTCCAAGAAAGTCTATGAAAAGTACTCCAAAGTGTGGACAAAACATAAGAAAGTAGATAAAACCAAGCATGGAACATCAAAAATTATAGATACATTTGCAATGTATCAACATCTCCAAGCTTAACTCCTGCTCGTCTTCGAGTAGGTAAGTGATAAAAAGAAAGAATAATTTTTGAGGTGACATGCACCATCATAAACTTGATCAAAGTATTTGTAAAACATGCAAAGCTGGGATCATAGTACTTCAATCATAACATGAAAGATAAAGTTATAGCAGTAAGACAAAGAAACTATGATGCAACATGAAAAGGCACAAACAAAAGATTCATGAATAACAATGCTTTGCAAGACGTTTGTTTGTTTCACATAAAGAAAACATAGCATAATAGCATTCAGCTTGTCCTTCATAGAGTAGCAAATATAATTGCATAGGACACCTTCAAAGTTCATAAGAGTGACTAGATACAAATAGTTTAAAACAAGCAATATCAAAGCTATGCATCAATCAACAAGTCTTGGGACAATGCACATAGAACTAAGAATGGCCACTATGCTCTCAAAGTATGTGCATAAAGATAGAAGGTGGAGACTCAATGTAATGGTGGAAGAAAGGCCTTCATAGAAGGACGTAGAGATTCAAGTTTCATAAAGAGCTTCCAAAAATTATGGTACTTATTAGCTTTCAGCTCTCATTGCCCCTATCATAAGCATCTTGAAGTGATTAAGGTTAAAGTGAACAAACTATGGTGTATATGCTTGACGAAGTATAAGTTGGAAATCTCATGTCCCTCGAATACGAGGGCCGCTCCTCATGCTACTCAAGTTTAGTCACCGGTAAGTTCTTGTCATCGTAAGTACATGTATATCATAGAGAACCGCCAATGGGGTACCCCTTGCCCGATGATACGGAAGAATCCCCATATCAAAATGATAAGGCAAGTAGACAACGAGCATCTCAGCAATCTTCTTATTAACCATGAGAATATGGTGCTTTTTTCTCTCTTTCCTCTTTTCATATATCTCTTTTTTTCTTTTATTTTTCTCTTTTTTCTCAATATCTGACTCTTTTTTTATAAGAAGAATGCTTCATAGACAGCTCATTATGGTTACGCTGCAGGTTTCCACCATGTCAGCATGGATTAGACCAGCGGCCCAGGCGTTTCTCTAACACATATACATAACTCCATGGACTTACAAGCTCCCCTTTCATTTCACACCGACAACATCCATAGACAAAAGAGCATGATATCAACTAGGTACAAAGTACAAGGGCAATGTTGAAAGCGTTCCCCATGACAGCATGGTTCTGCTAATCCCCAACAAATAAGTGCAAGCATATACAACATAGACGACACAATGGTTCAAGTTTATTAAGGGCAAGAAAAGCAAAGTGTGCCATCAAGTTCGTGAGAGCTTTAATCACTAGTTTTCTCATAACAAGTTTAATTCGGAAGGTAGATAAAAACATGAATATACTTGGAATAGCATATGCTAATAGGTAGGTATGGTGGACTCTTCGGAATAACTTGGTTTTAGGAGTTGGATGCATGGGTGGAACTCATACTTGGTTACGGAGGCTAGCAAAAGACTGGGAGTGACCAACTAAGAGAGCAATAATGGCCATAATCACGTAGAGCGACAAAACATCATTGATCAAAGAATAAAGTGATACTACAAGTTGAAAACTAAAGGATCATAAAGGCTATGGTGACTTGGGATAGTCATAACATGGTGTGAGCATGCGCCAAGTCAACCCAAATAAAGCATCGAAGGAGAATACCACAATACTATGCTTTAATATGCTAAAACAACGCATGATTATTCAAAGGCACATTAAGCAATCTCAATTGTTTATAACATGTCATGCTATAGAAAAGATACTAAGCATAAAGCCAAAACAATATCGAGCATGGCATGACAAAGAATAGGCCACAATCAAAAACAAGCTCTCTTTACCACTTAAGCATGAGCTTTTCCTACTCTTTTCCAAACCAAACCAAACTATTTGAAAACCAATGTATGAAAGAGGGGGTCCAACCAATTTATTCAGAAAACTAAGCAAACAAAGCAAATGAAAAACCAAAACGAAAAGAAAAAGAAGACGCTCCAAGAACAACACAACTGTGCATGCAACAATAAAAATGAAGCGTTTGGAAGAAACCTGTGATTTTTATTGATGAAGAAGGAGATGCCTTGGACATCCCCAAGCTTTGACGCTTGTACTTCTTGGATATTTCTTGGGGTCACACGCGTGGCATCCCCAAGCTTGAGCTTTAGTCCATCCTTCATCTCATTACTCATTCCTTCCATACACCTGAAAATTTTCTTTCATACAAAACTTCACACAATCTTTATTAGCAACATTAGTGCACTCAAGATAATAAGTCTTTATGTTCAATTATAACACCAATAAAACTTCCATTAAAACACTAGATACTGTAGCACTTTCCTCAAAAAGCTCAATTCCCCAAAAGAACTCAAAAACGAACCAACAAGAAGCAAATGCAAAAAATGGCAGAAATCTGTCAAAACAGACCAGCAGGTAAAGACGAATTTTTTCGAAGACCTTCTGTTGCTCGAATAAAAAAGTGTTGAACTAATGAAAGTTAGATAACAACCTGGGTCAGAAGCACAAAAACTCACGCCTCAAAAAGATTTTTGGAGATTTTACACGAATTTTTACGGTGAAGCACAGAAATCTGTTTTGGGACAGCAACTTTCCCAATCATTACTTCTCTCTCATTAGAGGTTACTCTTGGCACAAAAAGCAAATAAAAATGATAAGAAGCGGTTATTACTTAAGTAATAACTTCCAAGACTCATCTAAAACTTTTGGGTTATCTCCTAATAAGTACTTTTCTTTAACGCCTTTAAGTTAGGCATGATAGTTTGAAAAGATGCTCACATAGGAAATATGAATTGAAGTAAAAGAGAGCATCAAGAGACAAATTCAAAACACATTTAAGTCTAACCCACTTCCTATGCATAGGAATCTTGTAAAGAAACAAGTCATGAAAGCACAAAGCAATAAGCATAGTAAAGAAAAACAAGTGCAACTTCATGACTCTCAACATAAAGAGGGGAAACTTAATATTGTTGAGATACATAAAACCATGTTTCCCTATCTCATAATAACTTTCACTTGAATCATGAATAAAATTAATAATATAATTCCTTTCACAATGGGTGTTTCTTAGCGCCGTATCCTAGGTAGTTTTCTTATGTGGCATGTTATTTAATGAAGAAAGAGATGGTTGTTGTATCTTAGCTAAGATACAACCTTTGCATGCTATCATACGCAAAAAACTTGGATAGTCCAATCACACACATGCATGAGACTAGAATCATTAAATGCAACCCTTCCAAGAAACACCAACTAAGAAACACTCCATTGTCATAGTTGTTTCTTAAGTTTTAACTGCTCCTATGAAAACGTGTTAAGAGACCCTCCATTGTGAAAGGCCTAACTATCACATAAAACATTCTTATCATGAGCCACATGCATAAAAGAATTAACACTCTCCACATAAACATAGTCATTCTTATTAATTGTAGTGGGAGCAAATTCAACAAAATAGCTATTATTATTCTCATCACCATAATCATCAAATATAGGAGGCATATTGTAATCATTAATTTTCTCCACAATAGTAGGTGGACTGAAAGTATCATATTCATCATTGTAATCATCATATATTGGAGGCATAGTATCATCAAAAGCAATAGAATTGCTATCTTCCAAAGCTGGGGAACTAAAAAGATCATTCTCATAAAAACTAGCTTCCCCAATCTTAGACTTTTCCATAGCATTAGCAATAATGGTGTCCAAAGAATTCATACTAACAACATTGCTATTAGCATGCAAATGAAGTTCCATGGGTTTTTTAATTTTCTCTTCAAACACTTCATGTCCTAACTCAAGATAAATACTATAAAGCTCTCTAATTTTGTTGTTGTTTTCTATTAAGCCTAACTAGTGAAAACAAGAAACAAAAAGACAAAGTTGCAGAATCTAAAGGAAATAACTTTGAGCACTCACACCGGAGGATGTGAGTACCTTTTACCTTACCTCCCCGGTAACGTTCGCCCGAAAATAGGCGTTTGCATAGGGAGGTTCTTCTTATTTAATCCTCCGGTGTGAATACCTTTTACCTTACCTCCCCCGCAACGGCGCCAGAAAATAGCTTGATGTCTACGCACTTCTATTCTTGTAGACAGTTGTTGGGCCTCCAAGTGCAGAGGTTTGTAGAACAGCAGCAAGTTTTCCCTTAAGTGGATCACCCAAGGTTTATCGAACTCAGGGAGGAAGTGGTCAAAGGTATTCCCTCTCAAGCAACCCTGCAATCAAGATACAAGAAGTCTCTTGTGTCCCCAACACACCCAATACACTTGTCAGGTGTATAGGTGCACTAGTTCGGCTAAGATAGTGAAATACAATTAGTATAGATAATTATAAGAGGTAACGGTGCTAGAAAATAGCTTGATGGCGTGGAAAAGACTAAAGGCAAACTGAAATAAAGATGGAAGCAAGCAAACATGTAACAGATCTAATTGCAAACGGTGTTTCAATGCTTAGAAACAAGGCCTAGGGATCATACTTTCAGTAGTGAACATTCTCATATAAATATATTCTTCTTTATGATACTACGCTGAACTACTCTCCGGTTGGACACTCTAATCGTTGGTAGGGCTATAATAGCACACCTCAAAGTAAGCCTTTCCCATCTAGAAAACCCCACACTGTCACCTTGAGCACTAGATGGTTCCAACAAACACCACAATTTCATAAATACATCCAACTCCAAATATAACTCATAACAAGTATTTGTAATCTCTAGCCTAAGTGCCACCATGGTGTGCACACTGTCACTTTCACACACATGGGGAGAGCAGAGATCTATTAAAGCACTTGAATAGCAAGGTAGATCTACTTGATTACAAAGCTCATGATCACAATATGATCATGCATAGATAGAGAGATGAACACATAGCTACCGGTAGAACCCTTAGCCTCAAGAGAGAACTACTCCCTCCTCATCATGGGAATCAACAATGGTGATGGAGATGGTGGTGAGATCGATGGAGATGGCTCCGTGGGCACTTCCCAGTCCCGGCAGGGTGCCGGAACAGAGACTTTCTGTCCCCCGAATCTCCCCTTCCGTGGTGGTGGTCCTGCAGAACTTTTCATGGCTGGAGGCTTGATTCTTTAGGGTTTTCGCATCGGGAGGCTCTTATAGGCGAGAGGGGAGACCGAGGGGGTGCCGGAGGGGCCCGCACCACCCCCTGGCACAACCTAGCCTAGCCCGCGCCACCATGTGGTGTGGCTAGCCCCTGGCCCCTCGCCGTCTCGTCTTCTGGCTCCGTGTTCCGGTGAAATATCAACTTTGGCTTTTGTCCCGTCCAATTCCGAGAATATTCATTTTCATACTTCCTGGAGCCAAAAACAGCAGAAAATAGGCAACTGGCACTGTGGCATCTTGTTAATAGGTTAGTCCAAGAAAGTCTATGAAAAGTACTCCAAAGTGTGGACAAAACATAAGAAAGTAGATAAAACCAAGCATGGAACATCAAAATTTATAGATACATTTGCAATGTATCATCACTGCGGACGTCGCTGCTAACCTCTTGTTGGAAAAAACAGTAAAGTGCAATAAGGACATGATTGAGATACTTTGATTATCGGGATTGATTATTTGCATAAATTAACCGATTGAGATCTCCATATTATTCCCCAAATCTCAAACGAAATCGAATACTGATCCCAACTACGAATATGGGGGTTCAAATACGAATAGGGGGATTCATCGAACTACGAGATCTAACACAAGAGGATTAGCTACTGTAAAAATACGAACAACCGAGCCCTAATAACATACGATCCAGCATCCAACGATGGGAACGGGGGAAGAACAAGGGAAGGGGAGAAAACCCTGGTTACCTCCAACCATGGGTCAGTGATGTTGGTGTCGTAGGGGTTCTCCTGCCTTATGTAGACAACCTCCTCGTAGGGGTCCCAGCCGAGCGGGATCTGCCCGAGACCGACGGGGGCCTCCTCACCGGCGGCTACAACGGATGCGGGGATGGGGACAGGGGTGTGTATGGGGACGGGGGCCTCCTCACCGGTGGCCTTGGAGGCGCCGATCGCCACCGCATCGTTCTTCTCCATCGCCGGCATGGTTGGGGTTTTCTTGGGGGTTCGCAGAAGGTGATGGGACAGTGGAGACGATTGAGTGAGCGAGTGAGTGATGAGTGAGAGTGGTGATGCCTCTATTAAACGAGAAGGGAAGCGACGTTTCGTTGCACTATCGTGCACCGCGTACGCTACTGCATCTTGCACAACCACATGTGCCCGCTACCGCCCCGTGCACCGCACACGCATCGTGAGTCACGTTTTTCACTTGTGTCTAACCCTGGCGATTCAGTTGTACTCAGTTTTTCCCTCGAGTGTAACACTAGAAGTTTGATTATACTCAGTTTTTCCCTCTAGTACTAACACTGCCGTGTGCAATATACTTAGTTTTACCCTCCGGTGGCTGGTCAACAGAGAGTCAACGAATAGGTTTTAGCTAGCTAATTGAGTCATTTTATGCACAACAAATTCAAGAAGAGCAAAACACAGTGGCATATACCCAGAGAGTCTTATTATGTCACCTGTTGATACGTTGCAAATGTATCTATAATTTTTGATGTTCCATGCTTGTTTTATATCTGCTTTCTTATGTTTTGTCCACACTTTGGAGTATTTTTACACATCTTCTGGAAGTAACCTATTAACAAGATGCCAAAGTGCCAATTGCCTGTTTTCTGCTGTTTTTGGTTTTAGAAAAGCTAGTAAGGAAATATTCTCGGAATTGGACCGGACAAAAGCCAAAGTCAATATTTTACCCGAAGCAACACGGAGTCCGGAGGGGAGACGAAGTGGGGAACTAGGGCGGCCACACCCTAGGGTGGCGCGGCCAGCCCTAGCCGCACCACCACCAGGTGTGGGCCCCATGATGCTCCACCGACCTAGCCCTTCCACCAATAAAAGCCTCCCTGGACAAAAACCCTAAGTACCTGATCAAAATTCCACGAAAGAGTCTATAGCCGCCATCAACTCTATCCCTAGATCAGGAGGGATCTGAAGCTCTTCCCGCACCCTGCCGGAGGGGAGAGATCACCCTGGAGGCCTTCTTCATCACCATGCCTGCCTCCGGTGTGATGCATGCGTAGTTCCTCTCTGGACTACGGGCCCATGTAGTAGCTAGATGGTTGGTTCTTCTCCTTTGTGCTACCATGTTTAGATCTTGTGAGCTCCATTCATGATCAAGATCATCTATTTGTAATCTTATATGTTGTGTTTGCGGGGATCCGGTGGATATTGAGATGCTATTTCAGATTGATTATTGATTCTATCATGTCTTTGTTATTTGTGATCTTGCATGCTTTCCGTTATTAGTAGATATCTTGGCCAAGTCGATGCTAGCAACTCCAAGAGGGAGTATTTATGCTCGATAGTGGGTTCATGACTCTAGTAATCTAGGGAAGTGACATGAATCTCTAAGGTACTAGATGTGATGTTGCTACTAGGGAGAAAACAACAATCCTTTGTTCATAGAACAATCGTATTGTTTACTTTACACACTTTGCTTAATGCAATTATCTGTTGCTTGCAACTTAATAATGGAGGGGGTTCGGATGATAACCTAAAGGTGGATTATTAGTCATAGATTCAGTTGGATTATGGTCTATGTATAATGTTGTAATTCCCAATCAAATCTCATAGGAGTCAAGATGATTAGTATATGCATGTATGCTTTCTCGATGTTTGTCAATTGTCCCGCTGTAATTTGTTCACCCAACATGTCATCTATCTTAAGGAGAATCACTACTAGTGAACTATGGACCCCAGTCCATTCTTTTACCATCAATCTACAATCTACAATTTACTATTTACTATTTACTTTCTTCAAGAAATTACTAACTTCCGCACAATACGTTTAATCCTTTGTTTTCAGCAAAATAGGTGAGATTGACAACCTCACTGTAAGTTGGGGGCAAAGTTCTGTGGTTGTGTTTTGTGGGCTTCCAAGTTGGAAACAACACCTTGGAGGTGTTTCCTTGCTCCTACTGGTTCGATAACCTTGGTTTCATAACTGAGGGAAAACTTGCTACTGTGCTCATCATACCTTCCACTTGGGGCTCCCCAACGAGCTCTACATTTTGAGCCATCAAGCACTTTTTCTGGCGCCGTTGCCGGGGAGTCAAGGACATCTTCACAAGGGGAGTCCTTCATAACCAATTTCTTTACTTTGTTTTTTTGTTTTGTTTAGTTTATTTCTACTTAGTTTGCTTGTTTCTTTTATTAAAAACACACAAAAAATTAGTTGTACTAGTTTGCTTCTTTATATTAAAAACACACAAAAAAAATCTAATTCCTATTTTATATTGCCATTATGTCTAGCATTGCTCCAATCACAATGTCACCTGAGGAAATGATTTTTACTTTCAAACAAGAATTGAAGAGAGTTTCAAAGAAGCTTGGTCTAGAATCTCTGATTTACATGAAAAAACTAAACCTAAAATGACTCTAAGCTTGTTTCTTAATAGTTTTTACTTTGAAATGCTCTTTGCTATAGGTATGCTGTGGATGCTGTAGTAGGAGGAGATTTCCTCCAATGCAATGAGGGTGAAGCTTTTAATGCCATAAAAAAGTTGGTTGCCACATATGACTTGCCTAGCAAATCTGATTCTTCCTTTATAAACATATTTGCTAGATTGAAAACTCTTGAGACCAACACTGCTAGTTTAAAAGAATGCTATAACATGCTTAGAGAGCATCATGAATATGTTCCAATAAATTCTGAATCTTCAAAATGGCTCCCTACAGTAAAAGTTATTATAGATAATGAAACTTTTCATGCTCGTTATGATATCATGTCTAAATTCTATCTTATGCCTAAAGATATCTATGAATCTTTGAATCTTTGGGGGACTCTCTAAAGGGGGAGAAGAAATATCTCTTACTAATAATGCCACAATATTACCCATTGGAATAGCTGAAGGAGTGTTTACCAAGATTCTAGGGAAAGTGGTGTCTACTGATTATCTTGTTATTGAATGCGTAGGAAAAGGACAAATTACACTTGGAAGATCCCTACTAAAACTCGTTGGAGCAAAAATAGATGTGGAAAAGAGCATCATGCATTTTGCTTCTTGACCAAAAAATCATATGTTCCCCAAGGATAAGAATAAAGGTAAGAAGGGTAGGGGCAAGAAATTTGGTTTTAATGCTTCTTCATTTGAGAATACTTAATTCTTGCTTCTTATGCGTGGCTCAAAGGCGTTAAAGAAAAGCACTTATTGGGAGATAACCCAAATTTCTTTAGGAATCTTTTTGTTGAGTCTTGGAAGTTATTGCCTCTGTAATAACATCTCCTTATCCTTTTTGTGTAGTTTTTGTGCCAAGAGTAACCTCTAATGAGAGAGAAGTAAGACTTGGGAAAGTTGTTGTCTCGAAACATATTTTTGTGCTTCACTGCAAAAATTCGTGAAAAATCTCTATATGTCGGATTGAGCTATAATTTTTTGTTCTTCTGCCCCGGGTTGTTATCTAACTTTCATTAGTTCAACTCTTTCTATTTGAGAAATAGAAGGTCTTCGAAAAAATTTGTTTTTACCTGCTGGTCTGTTTTGACAGATTTCTGCCATTATTTGCATTTGCCTCTTAATCTCTTTCTCTTTGAGTTCTCTTTGATCACTTGAACTTTTTAAAGGAAGTGCTACAATAGCTTGTGTTTTAATGGAAGTTTTACTTATGTTGGAACTGAACCTAAAGACTTATTATCTTGAGTACACTAATGTTGCTAATGAAGATTGTGTGAAGTTTTGTATGAAGGAAATTTTTAAGTGTAGGGAAGAATAATGTGATAAGATGAAGTATGGGCAAAATCTCAAGCTTGGGGATGCCACCCGTGTCATCCCAAGAAATATTCAAGAAGTACAAGCATCAAAGGTTGGGGATGACCAAGGCATCCTCTTCTTCATCAATAAAATTCTCAAGTTCTCTTCCAAACACTTTATTTTTATTGTTTCATGCACAATTGTGTTGTTCTTAGAGCGTCTTTGTTTTTGTTCTTAGTTTTCGTTTGCTTAGTTTGCTTGAATAAATTTGTTGGACCCCCATATTCATACATTAGTTTTCAAATAAGTTGGTTTGGATTGGAAAAGAGTAGGAAAGTTCATGCTTATAAGTGGTATAAAAGGAGTCTTGTTGTTGACCGTGGCTTAGACTTTGTCATGTCATGCTTGATATTGTTTTGGCTTTATGCTTAGTGATTATTGCTATGACATGACTTGTTACAAATAATTGAGATTGCTTAATGTGCCTTGAAAGAATCATGCGTTGTTTTAGCTTATTAAAGCATAGTATTATGGTATTCTCCATTAATGCTTTATTTGGGTTGACTTGGCGCATGCTCACACCATGTTAAGACTATACCAAGTCACCATAGCCTCTATGATCATTTAGTTTTCGACTTGTAATATCACTTTATGCTTTAATTAATGATGTTTTGTCGCTTTGCATGATTATGGCCATTATTGCTCTCTTAGTTGGTCGCTCCCAGTCTTTTGCTAGCCTCCATACCAAGTATGAGTTCCACTCATGCATCCAACTCCAAATAAAACCAAGTTATTCCAAAGAGTCCACCATTCCTACCTATTATCATTTTCTATTCCAAGTATATTCATGCTTTTATCTACGTTCCGAATTAAACTTGTTATGTGAAAATTAGTGATTAAAGCTCTCACAAACTTGATGGCACACTTTACTTTTCTTGCACTTAATAAACTTGAACCATTATGCCCATCTATGTTGTGTATATGCTTGCGCTTTATAAGTTGTGAATTAGCAGAACCATGTTACCATGGGGTATGATTTCAACATTGCACTTTATTTGGTTGATATCATGTTCTTTTTCTTATGGATCCCGGCGGTGTGAAATAAAAGGGGAGCTTGTAAGCTCATGGAGTTTGTATATGTGTTAGAGAAACGCTCGGGCCGCTAGCCCAAGCCATGCCTAATCATGGTGGAAACTTGCAGCATAACCATAGTGAGCAACCTATGAAGCATCCTCAATAAAAACCTATGCAAGTAGCAAATAAAAGGATCGCTAAGATGCTCATTGTCTGCTTGCCTTGTCATTTTGATATGGGAAAGCACCCGTATCATGGGCCAAGGGTACCCCGTTAGAGGTTCTCTATGATACACATGTACTTACAATGACAAGAACTTACTCGTGACTAAAGTTGAGTAGCATGAGGTTCGGTCTTCGTAAGTAAGGGGCATGAGATTTCAACTTATAACTTGTCAAGCATATCCTCATATTTGTTCACTTTAACCTTAATCACCTAAAGATTCTTATGATAGGGGCAATGAGAGCTGAAAGCTAATAAGTACCATAATTTTTGGAAGCTCTTTATGAGACTTGAATCCCTGCTTCCTTCTATGAAGGGCCTTTCTTTTACTTTTATGTTGAGTCTTCATCTTCTATCTTTATGCACCTATTGAGAGAGCATAGTGGTCATTCTTAGTTTAATGTGCATGGTCCCAAAACTTGTTGATTGATTCATAACTTTGATATTGCTTGTTCTTAAACTATTTGTATCTAGTCACCCTTATGAACTTTGAAGGTGTCCTATGCATTTATGTTTTGCTACACTATGAGGGACAATCTGAATACCATTCTCATTATGTTTTCTATATGTGAAACAAACAAATGTCTTTCAAAGTATTGTTATTCATGAGTCTTTTGTTTGTACCATTTTATGTTACAACATAGTTACTATGTCTTATTGTTAGAACTATATCTTTCATGCTATGTTAAAGTACTATGATCCTAGCTATCAATGTTTTATAAATACCTTGATCAAGATTGTGATGGTGCATGTCACCTCAAAAATTCTTCTTCTTTTTATCACTTACCTACTCGAGGACGAGCATGAGTTAAGCTTGGGGGTGTTGATATGTTGCAAACGTATCTATAATTTTTTATGTTCCATGCTTGTTTTATATCTACTTTCTTATGTTTTGTCCACACTTTGGAGTATTTTTACACATTTTCTGGAACTAACCTATTAACAAGATGCCATAGTGCCAGTTGCCTATTTTCTGCTGTTTTTGGTTTCAGAAAAGCTAGTAAGGAAATATTCTCGGAATTGGACCGGATAAAAGCCAAAGTCAATATTTTACCCAAAGCAACACAGAGTCTGGAGGGGAGAAGAAGCGGGGAACCAGGGCGGCCACACCCTAGGGTGGTGCGACCAGCCCTAGCCGCGCCACCACCAGGTGTGGGCCCCTTGATGCTCCACCGACCTTGTAACATCTCAAAACTTAATCCAAGATTAATCAAGATCAAATCTACCCAATTTTAAATAAAGAACAGAACGCTTCTGTCAACCAGCTCTTTTTGGACCGTTTTGCCCTTCCACCAGACACGAAATTACCCACCAATGCGACTGGTAAGAAAAAACGTTTTGTGCCTATTTTCTTTTCCGCCCCGCGGCCACCCGTCTAATCTTCCATGGAGAAATCCCCTCCCCCACCGCTGCCTCCCACCTCGTCGTCGTTGCCACGGCCCCATCGATGAGCCTTTGATCCGGCGCCGCTGCATGAATCTGCTCCGTCGCGTCCTCTCTTCATCCCCTCCTACCCTTCCCCTCAAAGAGAGAAGAAGGCAGGGAGCATCCAACGCCTCCAAAGCCACTGGACGTCAGAGAACCCGCGCGGGGACCTGGCGCTGATGGAGAGAAGGGAGGCGCGAGCCTGGACGTGGGCAGCGGCGGAGGTATGCTGACGAGCTAAGGGAACCATGGTGTGGCTGCCCCTACGCGGGGTGCTTCTGGAGGCGAGTTGGTTCGGCCAAGTGGAGGTTCGCCATGGCAGCGCGAGATGCAGGGGACAAGGGCAAGTGAAGAAACGTTTCTTTCCCGTGCTGCTGCTTTACCGACCAAGCGCCACAGTGTCCCCTCCCCAAGTCCCCTGTGTCGTCGGTCCTCCATGCCAGCCTTTGAGATTTCGGTTCCATCTCCTCCCCCTTCTAATCCTATCCATGGCGGCTGGGATCGAAATATCGGGAGAGTTTTGGTCCACGAATCAGAGTTGTGCTGGCTGGATCTGCAGATTTCCCAGATGAAGGAGTCCCCCCACAGCTCCATCGCCGGACGTGCGGTGATGCTGTCGTCCAGGCGTGGCTGCGTCGAAGTCGCGGCGGTCCGCTGCGTGGATGCGTCCAGTTCGGTTGCGAAGTCGCTGCAAGCCCCTGTGTCGACTTCACACACAGCTCCACCCGTTACTGTGCAGATATTGCCAATCGATGTGATGAGCATTTTTTTTTGGGCATGACGTGAAGACCATTCTAGACTTGCAGATCCGTAAGTTTAGGTATGTGGATGATTCATGTCTATCTGAATGGACAAAAATATTAGTGGCCTAAAAAAATACTCTACTCCTTCTGACTCAAATTAGTTGATTTAGATTTGTCTAAATTCGATTGTATCTAGATGATTTAGTATTAGATACATCCGTGTCTTGAAAATTTTAATTCAACTAATTTGGATCGGAGGGAGTAAAAAAATATTAGTGTCTTAAAAAAGGGAAATGATACCGTTCTCCCGGGATCGAACGAATTGATCCCCGGGTCGTTGCTACCCCTTGCACGACATCCCCTTATCTGTGCGCGCCGCCGCACCCTAGCCCACGTTGTTAATGGCCCTCGCATGTGCTGTCGCGCCGCCTGTAGCCAGCGCCGACATCGGTCGCAGCATCGGCTCTTGTCCCTCACACCATCCTGTGCTCGCACCCCCTGGTTCATGCTGTAGGGGCTCGCAGCATCGGAGTAGAGGAGGAAGGCACAAGGGCGGCAACCAATGGGGCGCGACGACATGTCATAGATGCAAGGTTAGAGGTGTGACGGAGAGTGACCGGGCACGTGGCGGAGGTATCCATGAGGACGCGGCAGCGGCCGACTTGTGATTCTGGGCACATGGCAGCAGGCTTGAAATTCCGTGAGCAGGTTGCATCCCGGAGTCCACGAGACCTCAGTGTGTATGTAGATGGAGCTAGGGGAGCACAAATTTCACGAGCCTCAATGGATTTCATACCCACATTTTTGTTTCTTGTATGCCTGGTGTCTGGCTAAAGCGACGGACAATGGAGACAGTGGTTAAAAGTCTAACATTGATAAACTTTTTTGTGTCTCGTTGCAACGCACGGGCATTTGTGCTAGTCTACCCAATTTAGGGTTAACAAAAACTTTTCTATTTAAAATAAGGGAGTGCCTAGGTCTCAGGCGCCTGAGAACTTCTTATGTCTAAGTCGCTGATATTATCCTAATATTTGTGCTAATTCTCAGTTGCAACCTAGTTGCAACTCATAATATTTGTACTAATTCTTAGTTGCAACTAGTTAAATTCTCAGTTACATCCTAGTTGCAACTCATGTGTAACTTACACTTTGCACGAATCACGAGGTAAATCGAATGGTGAAAGAGGCGACTGAGAACTAAGAAGTTCTCAGGCGCCTGAGAACTAGCAAATCCGTTAAAATAATTAAGCATTCATATGTGTGTGCATTCAAATTAGGAGTTGTTTTGAATTGCCATGTTTGAGTGATCCATTGGTTGTAAAATGATTCTAAGGTGAATTAAACATCATCTAGATCATTCCCAAACAAATCCTAAAGAAAAAGAAATCAAAAATAATAAAATAAGGAAATGCTCATTTGGGCCATTTTAACTTACTAGGACACTTTGGGTGTTCCTAGGACTCAAATGCCAACAGAGACAATTGTGGTTCTTTGCACCCCTTGCTAGTACAAGTAGTGTTGTGCCAAGTCCCACTTTGTGATCTCCCAAAATCATTCAAACTCTAATTTTAAATGACATTTAAAAATTGAATCTAGTGTATGTATCAAGATCACACTATTTCAAAAACCACTCAAATGAACTCCATTTTAAAATCCCAAGCAAACCTAGATGCTTAAGCATAAGATACATCACTCCACTAAAAATCAACTCAAAATTCAAACAAAAGTTTCTTGCGGCCATTTGATCGAACACCTTGTAAGCAGAATCATTATGGCCTAACTATTACTGTTTTGGAGCTAATCTTGTCGAGCCATTTGGTGTGCATTGATCACCCTGGTCTCTCCCAGGTCCAACCAGACCAAAACAAACCCTAGCTCTAGCCCCTGGCGCTAGTGCCATGCCGCCCCGACGCCATGATCGCCGGCCAAGCGTGCACCAGCCACAGGATACCACTAGCCCCTCTCCGCCGCTCCAGGAAGCAAGACGTGACCTCACTGCCGCCCACGGTCCACCCCTCGATCAACCCCAGCCACTGGACCACCCCACAGCATCGCCACCCTTTCTCTCTGCGCCGTGCGCAGTGCACACCAGAGCGCAATCACCGTCAGCACGCCACACACCAAGCGCACGCAACTGTGCCTTGAACCCAGCAACCCGCCAGACATGACCGTGCACCGCTGTGCGACCCACAGTCGCCATGATCACCGTCGAGCAACACCTATGTCTCCCAGAGCGCGTGAAGCCCCCGACCACATGCCACCGCCCCTAGCCGCGCCATTGCGCCATAGCTGACCGCTAGCAGACCGCACATCGTCCGCCTACCTCGCCCACACCGGTAGCCCTCTGTACGGCCCTCACCGGAGACGCTATCCCACACCCGTCGGTCCCCTCATCGAGCCTATATAAGGAGGCCACCCCGGCACCATATATTCATACCATTCGACTCCCCTCTCTCCACTGACCATTTCGCCTCTCTCGCCGGAGTGGCTCGAGCCGCCATTCACCGGAATTCCACCGGTGGTAGCCGCTGCAGAGGAGGAGAAGTCCCCGTCGATTTCGTCCACCTCAGCCCCTACTGCGACTTCGCCCGAGCTCGTCGTTGCCGTCCAGTTTGTTCTCCTGCCTCGCTGCACTAGCTGGAGTCCTTGTATGTCCCCAGTAGACCCCCACCGGCCGTTTAGGGTTCGGTCTCGCCGGCGACCAGTCCGTCGTCGACGACGACCGTGAACCGTCGATCTGCGTTCTAATCGTGTGGCCCAGATCTCCCCATACCGCTTTGGGTTTTATGTGCCGCTGACATACGGGACCAGCCTGTCAGTCGCGCTCTGCGCCGCTGAGCATTACTGGGCCGGCCCATTTAGTTTCCCGCGCTGACCCGTTTAATTCAAATTAGGTTTTTCTATTTAGACTTAAAATCAAATCTGTCACTTAGTTCAAAAATCAATTCAAAGAGTTTTACAAATCCAAATGGAGTGATTCCAATTTTGTTGGGAAGGTAATGAAAATATCTATCCAAGCCAGTTGGATTTAAATATTTTAGAGTTAGAGATCTCTCCTAGTAAAAATAACAAGACAGAAGTATTTGCACATTCAAACATTTTTCTAAAATCAACCATAATAGATTTTGAGTTGATTCCAACTCTCAAAAATCACATTTAACCATACCTATCTGAATATGTAATAATATTAAGGTTTGAATTCAGTGATTTTGGACTAGTACCAAAATAATGCTATATAGGCATTTCTAGTCACTTTAAATCATTAAATATTAAACTTAAACTTATTAAAATGTGATCCAGCCTTTAAATCACATTCCCATATGTTAGAATATGTGGTGATGACATGTGTCCACATGATCCCATATTTTAATTGGAGAATATTAAATCTTAGTTAATTTCAATTAGTAGAAATTACTTTTCTCAAATAAAAGGAATGAAGCTAGTTAATTAAACCTTGTGATGCTTGTGAGGATAATAGATCATAAAATGTGTGCCTTAGTGTGCTAAGTAGACTAGTTAAGCTTTTTTTGGTGATTGTGTATCCCGTATGTATTTATAGACGATAGTACCGACCAAGCTTTCAAGGAGGAGGAGTTCTACCAAGAGGAAGAGGAAGAAAACTTCAACCACTGCACCAACCAAGGCAAGCCATCATTAACAATGCAAGCTAGACCTTGCAAACTAGATAACCTAAGTAAATGCATTAGGCATGCTTTGGTTATACCTTTGGACTTATACCTACTCCAAATGTTATTTACAAGCTTTACTTTCTTTACTTTACCAAAATCCTTTACTTGTTTGAAGGTAGCATAAAAAGTATAAAACTTGACCTATCTAGATAAACTTAGATGTCATTCTATGGCATGAGATTGATCTTAGCATCCCATATTAGTGAACACTCTTAACTAGTAGTTTAGAGCTAAACTAGAACTTGAGTCACTTTAGAAGGGAATACTTGGTCAAAATGAATTCTGAAAACCTTGGAATGATGAGTCATTATATTGAGATATTTTGACATGTGTTGAGAAACACAAATGGTTTATGATGATGAAAATGTTGAGGCATGAGCCTTAGCCCTTTTACAAAACTGATGGTTGGGTTCGGATGCGATACCATTCCAATTTTACCGTACAACCACAATACATGAATTGGGTAAGGCTTAGCCGGAAGTTTATATGCATTAGTATTAGTTCCCTCGCGGGAGAGGTTGGAGCAAAGGCTACCTCTCAATGTTGTCCACCTATGCAGTGCCCAAGATGACAGATGGTCATGGTTGGGAGGCCATGCTCATAGGAGAGGTGCTTATACTAGGGTGTGTAAAGGAAAGGTTATGTTTGATTATCTACATACTAAGTATGATGATTCAGGATTATCCCTGACAGATGTATCGAATCTTGTGGTGAAAGTGTACCACCTCTGCAGAGTGTTAAACTATTCAAATGGCCACGTCCGCGGTAATGGATAGTTAGAGTGGCCATACTGTTCCGTTGTCAGAGGTTTTCAAAATGACTTATGATATGAATGATGAATCTTGACTTGACCACAACAGGGTTGTGACTATGACACTAGCTTCCCAACTTAAGTGATTCTAGAACTTTATTTTATCTTTCTTTGTTTCTAAACTCAGCTTAGGTTTCAAACTTAACTTTACAAATAAACCTAGAGTTAGCATTTCCCTCTAGAACTACCTTACTTGTTAGTGATAGTTTGCGAGTACTTAAAGAGTACTCATGGATTTTGTCCCTGGCTATTATTATGGCCAGACTATGAAGGAGACTACTAAGATGAAGGACAACAGGACAGCTATGATAACTAGGACTATCTTCCATCGTCAGCATTGCCTGTGACCCTGAAGATGGATCCCACCGCTACGCTTATTATTTATTCCGCTGCTTGTTGTATTAAGACTGGATCATGAGATCCTTTATTCGTGTAAGACCTTATTATGGTTTGTAATGGATGATGTACTGTGATATCCAATATTTTATGTCTGGCAAAAATGGTAATCCTGGGATTGCGATGTATGGCATAACAGGCATATGGGATTAAAAATCCGGGTGTTGACAAGTTGGTATCAGAGCCATCCTGACCATAGGAGACCCTAGTTAGAATGGACGTCCGAACAAAAACTTGGTTTCAAAACCAAAGTGAGTATTTATGAAAACTATTTCCTCTCTCACCCTTGGGAATTCTTTCTCTCAAAAATTCATGTTCCTCCAATTCTTACATTACTACATAAAAATTGGACACACTTGATCACTTCACTAACTTCCTCATCCTTAATTCTTATAGATGGAGACTCAGTTCAACAAGTTCTACCAGTTGGGCAGCGAAGGCCAGCTGATCTTCGAGAGGGATCTTGACGCACTATTAGAGTACTTGGGACGCCCACATCCGGAATTCCTTGGAGCTCAACTTCCTGGACCCCTAGGAGGAGATTTACAATGGCTAGTCACCGCTGATCTTCGAGGAAGTATAGCAGCACCAACGTCTGGGAGGATCCAGTTCTCTGTAAGAGAGAACAACTGGCTAGATGGATTAGCCAGGGCAATGCATGAAGCTCTTGCACGTCTATGTGCCCTGAGTGTCAACCAAATCCAAGGAACCCGCTTTGTTCACTATGCAAGGCGTGACTTCATGGGAATGCCAATGGAGATACCAAGTCACCTGGAGTTGAAGCGTCAAGTGGATAACCTTGACTTCCTGCTGTACGACCGCCAGAAGGAATTGGACAATGCTAGGGAGCTCGCCAACCACAACCTTGCCATTGCCGCCCAGAAGGCCCAGACTTTCTCACTGCTTGTCAAGGACTGTCAGTCTCTTTGCCACCAGCGTGAAAAGAAGGATCGCACCATCGACCGTCTTCACAAGAAGGTCGCCGACCTCGAGAAGACCATCAAGGAGCAAGAAGCTCAGCATGCATCCAAGGAAGAAGAAGAGGAAGGTGAAGACATCTAGGGAGATATGGACTCTTACCTCAGCAATGATGATGACTTTCTGGGGGAGGATGCCGTGGACTTCCACACCAACGATGATGACTCCGACTTCATCGATGATGAGTAGATACACTAGAGAACTATCGTAGCATGAGGAGTATCGGTCCCATTGTATCATAGTTCACAGAATGGTTCTTAAAACCATCTATTTTCCTTTGATGTTGTGGTGTGTGTGTGTGTTTGTATCGTGTGCTTGTTTGAATGAATGAGAAGAATTTAGTTGCAAAAACCTGAGTCAAACTCAAAGTTTTAGCTTTGAAATCAAAACCATGAACCTTAGAACTTTCCCTCTTACCCCTTTATCTACCTCAATCTTCATATGACTCATTGAAACCCCGGAGGGAGCAGCTCATTGCAGGACCCAATGCTGCAGATTATGAAGGTGCTGGTTGCAGACCGTGAAGCAAGCAAGGCAGAGCGCCAGGTCAACTTAGCAACTCTGCAGCAGATAGCCCAGATGGCCCAAAACAACCAAGGGCATGGAAATCAGGATCATCAAGGATCCAAGCTGAAAAACTTCCAGAATACCAATCCCCCAATCTTTAGCACTTCGGAGAACCCACTAGATGCTGATGACTGGTTGTAGACAATGGAGAACAATTTGGAAGTAGCCAGAGTTGATGACAACGAGAAAGTTCTCTTTGCCACCCACTATTTGGCAGGAGATGCAAGAGCCTGGTGGAACAGCATCCGCATGATGAACCATGGTCAAGTGATGACATGGGAAGCCTTCAAGATCAAGTTCAGCCGCACCCACGTGCCGCAAGGCCTAGTCACTAGAATGAGGGATGAATTCAGAGAGCTGAAGCAAGGCAGAATGACTGTAGTGGAGTACTATGACAGATTCCTATCGCTTGCCAGGTATGCACCTAATGAGATCAACATGGAGGCCAAGAAGAAGGAGAGATTCCTGAACGGACTGCATGATGAGATGCAGACTGTCCTCGTCAACATCCGCTTCGAGGATCTCAAAGAGCTAGTCGACTCTGCCATTCAGATGGAAGGGAAGATTAACCAGGAAAACGACAACCGCAAACGTCGTATGATTCACCAAGCTAGATCCAACAGTCACCAGAAGTACCGTCCCAACCCATCTGTAGGATATGCACCAAGGAACAACCGACCCCCAACGTCTCTCCCAAGCTACCCCAACCGTAGCGGAGGCAATGTGAAGTCCGGAGGAAACAACAACAACCCCGGCAACACCAACAATTTCAACCGTGCACCTCCCAAGAGCAAGAACAATAACAACAAGAACACGGCACCCAGAACTGGAAGAAATGCTGTGCCTGTCACAACTAAAGACAAGTCTCAGATCACTTGTTTCGAGTGTGGAATGAAGGGTCACTATTCCAATGAGTGCCCCAAGAAGACTGCCGCCACTGCCAATGTGAATGCCCCAGCTCAACAGCAGCGTCGTGTTCAACCAGGAAGAAGATTTGCCCCAGGGAACCCTCACAACCGCAATGGCCGTCTCTTCCACATGAACACCGAAGAAGCGCCAGATGTAGTGCTAGTTATGTTTTCTGTCAACTCAGTTTAGCAAGAGTGTTGTTTGATTCTGGAGCATCGCACTAGTAAGTCACCCAACCAATTTGAAGCATGTCATGATAGTTCAAATTCCTGGTTCAACTACAAAAGCTAGAAAAATTTGCAAAGCTATGCCTATCAGAATACATGGGATAGATTTTTATGCTAATCTAATAGTACTTGGAACCAAAGGATTGGAAGTAGTACTAGGAATGGATTGGATGTCAAAGCATAAAGGATTGACAGACTGTGCTAAGAAAGCCATCACCATGACCAGTAGCTCTGGAGTCACAGTAGAGCATGTATCTGAAACCTTACCCCGTCAATTCAAGTGCAACAAGAGTCTAGCCCTACCCACCATAGACAAAGTCAGAGTAGTCTGTGAATACCCCGATGTATTCCCAGATGAATTGCCAGGCATGCCCCCGGATAGGGATATTGAGTTCATTATCGAACTAATCCCTGGAACCGGACCAATAGCCCAGAGACCCTATAGCATGAACCCCTCAGAGTTAGTAGAGTTGAAGAAGCAGTTGGATGCTATGTTAGCAACAGGCTTGATTCAACCAAACACATTGCCATGGAGATCACTAGTGTTATTCGTCGACAAGAAAGATGGAGGCAACCGGTTGTGCACCGATTACATAAAGCTGAATGACGTCACCATCAAAAACAAGTACCCTTTGCCAAAGATTGAGGATCTATTTGATCAGTTGACTGGTGCCCACGTATTCTCAAAGATTGATCTTAGGACTGGTTATCACCAACTTAAGATTCGTGCAATAGATATTCCGAAGACCGCCTTTACTACTCGTTATGGTTTATACGAGTATACGGTCATGTCTTTTGGATTAACCAATACCCCTGATTATTTCATGAATATCATGAATAAGATCTTTATGAACTTTCTGGACAAGTTTGTCATTGTGTTTATCGGCGATATCCTTATCTACTCCAAGTCAGAAGAAGAGCATGAGCAACATTTGAGAATCATCCTGGAAACCCTGAGAGAGCATCGGTTATATGCCAAGTTCAGCAAATGTGAGTTTTGGCTGAAAGAAGTAGGATTCCTAGGACATATTGTGTCTGCCGGAGGAGTCTCTGTTGATCCCACCAAAATTAAAGATGTCGAAGAATGGGAAGCCCCAACCACTCAAACCCAAGTCCGTGCATTTCTCGGATTAGTGGGATATTACCGCAAGTTCGTAGAAGGATTCTCGAGCATCGCCAAACCCATGACCCAATTGTTAAAGAAGGACAAGAAGTTTGAATGGACCGACAAATGTGAAGCCAGTTTCCAAGAACTGAAGAAGAGATTGATTTCAGCCCCAATATTGATAATGCTAGATATCAAGAAGCCGTTTGATGTATATTGTGATGCATCCAAGATTGGCCTCGGATGTGTATTGATGCAAGAAGGCAAAGTCATTTCTTATCTGTCTCGACAACTGAAGCAACATGAGCAGAACTGTCCGACCCATGAGCTTGAATTAGCAGCCGTAGTTTTGGCATTGAAGACATGGCATCATTACTTTATGGGAAATCGCTGTGAGATTTATTCAGATCACAAAAGCTTGAAGTATATTTTCACCCAGAAGGAGCTGAATATGAGGCAAAGGAGATGGATAGAGTTAATCAAGGATTATGACCTTGACATTCACTATCACCCCGGCAAAGCCAATGTGGTAGCGGATGCTCTTAGCAGATTGCCGTGTAGGTTAAACACCATGATCAAGGAGAAGCAACCAAGTTTGTATGAGGAGTTGGAGCAGTTTAGAACTGAGCTAGTTAGCAAAGGATTTCTAGCTAGCATTGAACTTCAACCCACTTTGATTAGCCAAATCAAGGAAGCCCGGAAGGGAAATGAAAGTATCGACGGAACCAAACATCGTATTGGTATAGGAAAGGTACCTGGATTCACCAAAGATGAAGAAAGAGTTATGTGGTACAAAGGACGTATCTGCGTGCCAGCAGATTCAGAGCTGAAGCAAGTTATCATGCAGGAAGCTGATGATACTCTTTATTCTATCCACCCCGGAGGCACGAAGATGTATCAAGATTTGAAAGAGCAATTTTGGTGGCACAAGATGAAGAGGGAAATTGGAAGCTACATCGCCAAGTGTGACATCTTTCAAAGAGTCAAAGCAGAACATTAGAGACCCGCATGACTGTTGCAACCATTGCAGATTTCGGAATGGAAATGGGATTCTATCGGAATGGACTTTATCACCGGCTTGCCTACTTCTAGTAAGGGAATGACTCAATCTGGGTCATCGTTGATAGACTATCTAAGGTAGCTCACTTTATACCTGTCAAGACTACCTACCAGAGTTCGAAGCTAGCAGAGTTGTACATTGCTAGAATTGTCAGTCTGAATGGAACCCCCAAGTCCATAGTATCGGATCGACGAACCCAATTTACCTCGAGATTTTGGCAGAAAGTCCAAGAAGGATTGGGAACCAAATTAAACTTCAGCACAGCTTATCACCCACAAACTGATGGACAGACTGAAAGAGTCAACTAAATCCTAGAAGATATGTTGAGAGCTTGTGTGTTAGACTATGGATCAAAATGGGAAGATTGCGTGCCTTTCGCAGAATTCTCATACAACAACAGTTATCAAACCAGTTTGCAAATGGCCCCATTTGAGTTCCTATACAGAAGAAAGTGTCGTACCCCTTTGACTTGGTCGCAAGTAGGAGAGAGTCAGATTTTTGGACCCGACATTCTCTGAGAAGCCAAAGAAAAGGTTCACAAAGTCCATGAGCACCTTAAGACCGCCCAATCTAGATAGAAGAGTTATGCTGACAAGAGAAGGAGAGACCTGACTTTCAATGTCGGAGATTTTGTGTATCTCAAGGTTTCGCCATTGAAGGGAACACAACGCTTTAGTCTGAAAGGAAAGTTAGCCCCCAAATATATCGGACCTTTCAAGATTCTGAATCGCCGAGGAGAAGTATCGTATCAACTGGAACTGCCAGAGGAGATGTCATCCATCCACAATGTGTTCCATATCTCGTTACTTCGCAAATACCTGGAAGTGCCGGAGAAGAATGAAGTATTCAAGAACATCGATCACCGAGCTGTTGATATCAACAAGGATCTAACATATCGTGAAGTGCCCATCCGTATCTTGGAAGAAGATTACATAACCACCAGGACGAGGAGTATCAAATTTCTCAAGATCCAATGGAGAAACCATACCGAAGAAGAAGCCACCTGGGAGCGGGAAGATTACATTAGGACAGAGTTCCCACATCTCTTTAGTTCCTGGTTTTCTTTTGTAAATCTCGGGACAAGATTTTGTTTAAGGGGGGAAGGTTTGTAACATACCAAAACTTAATCCAAGGTTAATCAAGATCAAATCGACCCAATTTAGGGTTAACAAAAACTTTTCCATTTAAAATAATTAAGCATTCATATGTGTGGAATTTAAATTAGGATTTGTTTTGAATTGCCATGTTTGAGTGATCCATTGGTTGTAAAATGATTCTAAGGTGAATTAAACATCATCAAGATCATTCCCAAACAAATCCTAAAAAATAAGAAATCAAAAAGAATAAAATAAGGAAATGGTCATTTGTGCCATTTTAACTAACTAGGACACTTTGGGTGTTCCTAGGACTCAAATGCCAACAGAGACAATTGTGTTTCTTTGCACCCCTTGCTAGTACAAGTAGTGTTGTGCCAAGGCCCACTTTGTGATCTCCCAAAATCATTCAAGCTCTAATTTTAAATGACATTTGAAAATTGAATCTAGTGTATGTGTCAAGATCACACTATTTCAAAAACCACTCAAATGAAATCCATTTTAAAATCCCAAGCAAACCTAGATGCTTAAGCATAAGATACATCACTCCACCAAAAGTCAACTCAAAATTCAAACAAAAGTTTCTTGCAGCCATTTGATCGAACACCTTATAAGCAGAATCATTATGGCCTAACTATTACTATTTTGGATCTAATCTTGTCGAGCCATTTGGTGTGGATTGATCACCCTGGTCTCCCCAGGTCCAACTAGACCAAGACCAACCCTAGCTCTAGCTCTGGCGCCAGTGCCATGCCGCCCCGGCGCCATGATCGCCGGCCAAGCGTGCACCAGCCATAGGAGACCACCAGCCCCTCTCCGCCGCTCCAGGAAGCAAGGCGTGACCTCACTGCCGCCCACGGTCCACCCCTCGATCAACCCCAGCCACTGGACCACCCCACAACATTGCTTCCCTTTCTCTCTACGCCGTGCGCAGCGCACGCTAGAGCGCGATCGCCGCCAGCACGCCACCGACCAAGCCTCGACACCAAATCGTGCACGCAACTCCGCCTTGAACCCAGCAACCCGCCAGACACGGCCGTGCACCGCCGCGTGACCCACAGTCGCCATGATCACCGTCGAGCACCGCCTATGTCTCCCAGAGCGCGTGAACCCTCCGACCACATGCCACCTCCCCTAGCCGCGCCATTGCGCCGTAGCTGACCGCCAGCAGACCGCCCACCGTCCGCCTACCTTCCCCACGCCGGTAGCCCTCTGTACCTCCCTCGCCGGAGACGCCAACCAACACCCGTCGGTCCCGTCGTCGAGCCTATATAAGGAGGCCACCCCAACACCATCTCTTCACACCATTCCACTCCCTTCTCTCCACTGACCATTTACTATCTCTCGCCGGAGCCGCTCGAGCCGCCATTTGCCGGAATTCCACCGGAGGTAGCTGTTGCAGAGGAGGAGAAGTCCCCGTCGATTTTGTCCACCTCAACCCCTGCCGCGACTTCGCTTGAGCTCTCCGTCGCCGTCCAATTCGTTCGCCCGCCTCTCCGCACTAGCCGGAGCCCTGGTACATCCCTAGTAGACCCCCACCGGTGGTTTAGGGTTCGGTCTCGCCGGTGACCAGTCCGTCGTCGACGACGACCGTGAACCGCGATTTGCGTTCTAATCATGTGGCCCAGATCGCCCCATACCGCTTCAGGATTTATGTGCCGCTGATATGCCAGACCAGCCAGTCAGTCGCCCTCTACGCCGCTGAGTGTTACTGGGCTGGCCCATTGAGTTTTCTGCGCTGATCCGTTTAATTCAAATTATGTTTTTCTATTTAGACTTAAAATCAAATCTGTCCCTTACTTCAAAAATCAATTCAAAGAGTTTTACAAATCCAAATGGAGTGACTCCAATTTTGTTGGAAAGGTAATGAAAATATCTATCCAAACCCATTGGATTTAAATCTTTTAGAGTTAGAGATCTCTCCTAGTAAAAATAACAAGACAGAAGTATTTGCACATTCAAACATTTTCTAAAATCAACCATAATAGGTTTTGAGTTGATTCCAACTCTCAAAAATCACATTTAACCATACCTATCTGAATATGTAATAATATTAAGGTTTGAATGCAGTGACTTTGGACTAGTACCAAAATAATGCTATATAGGCATTTCTAGTCACTTTAAATCATTAAATATTAAACTTAAACTTATTAAAATGCGATCCAACCTTTAAATCACATTCCCATATGTTAGAATATGTGGTGATGACGTCTTTCCACATGATCCCATATTTGGAGAATATTAAATCTTAGTTAATTTCAATGAGTAGAAATTACTTTTCTCAAGTAAAAGGAATGAAGCTAGTTAATTAAACCTTGTGCTGCTTGTGAGGATAATAGATCATCAAATGTGTGCCTTAGTGTGCTAAGTAGACTAGTTACGCTTTGTTTGGTGATTGTCTAGCCCGTATGTATTTATAGACGATAGTACCGACCAAGCTTTCGAGGAGGAGGAGTTCTACCAAGAGGAAGAGGAAGAAAACTTCAACCACTGCACAAACCAAGGCAAGCCATTATTAAAAATGCAAGCTAGACCTTGCAAACTAGATAACCTAAGTAAATTCATTAGGCATGCTTTGGTTATACCTTTGGACTTATACCTACTCCAAATGTTATTTACAAGCTTTACTTTCTTTACTTTACCAAAATCCTTTACTTGTTTGAAGGTAGCATAAAAAGTATAAAACTTAACCTATCTAGATAAAATTAGATGTCATTCTATGGCATTAGATTGATGTTAGCATCCCATATTAGTGAACACTCTTAACTTAGTAGTTTAAAGCTAAACTAGAACTTGAGTCACTTTAGAAGGGAATACTTGGTGAAAATGAATTTTGAAAACCCTGGAATGATGAGTCATTCTATTGAGATGTTTTGACATGTGTTGAGCAACACAAATGGTTTATGATGATGAAAATGTTGAGGCATGAGCCTTAGCCCTTTTACAAAACTGATGGTTGGGTTTGGATGCGATACCATTCCAATTTTATCGTACAACCACAATACCTGAATTTGGTAAGGCTTAGCTGGAAGTTTATATGCATTAGTATTAGTTCCCTCACAGGAGAGGTTTGAGCTGAGGCTACCTTTCAATGTTGTCCACCTATGCAGTGCCCAAGATGACAGATGGTCATGGTTGGGAGGCCATGCTCATAGGAGAGGTGCTTATACTAGGGTGTGTAAAGGAAAGGTTATGTTTGATTATCTGCATACTAAGTATGATGATTCAGGGTTATCCCTAACAAATGTATCGAATCTTGTGGTGAAAGTGTACCACCTCTGTAGAGTGTCAAACTATTGGAATAGCCGCGTCCGCGGTTATGGACAGTTGGAGTGGCCATACTATTCCGTTGTCAGAGGTTTTCAAAATGACTTATGCTTTGAATGATGAATCTTGACTTGACCACAACAGGGTTGTGACTATGACACTAGCTTCCCAACTTAAGTGATTCTAGAACTACCTTACTTGTTAGTGATAGTTTGCGAGTACTTAAAGAGTACTCATGGATTTTGTCCCTGGCTATTACTATGGCCAGACATTGAAGGAGACTACCAAGATGAAGGATAGCAGGACATCTATGATAACTAGGACTATCTTCCATCGTCAGCATTGCTTGTGACCCTAAAGATGGACCCCACCACTATGCTTATTATTTATTCCGCTTCTTGTTGTATTAAGACTGGATCATGAGATCCTTTATTCGTGTAAGACCTTATTATGGTTTGTAATGGATGATGTACTGTGATATCCAATCTGTTATGTCTCGCAAAAATGGTAATCATGGGATTGCGATGTATGGCATAACATGCATCTGGGATTAAAAATCCGGGTGTTGACAGACCTAGCCCTTCTGCCTATAAAAGCCTCCCGGGACGAAAACCCTAAGTACCCGATCAAAATTCCTTGAAAGAGTCTATTGATGCCGTCATCTCCATCCCTAGATCAGGAGGGATCTGAAGCTCTTCCCGGCACCCTGCCGGAGGGGAGAGATCACCCTGGAGGCCTTCTTCATCACCATGCCTGCCTCCGGTGTGATGCGTGAGTAGTTCTTCTCTGGACTACGGGTCCATGTAGTAGCTAGATGGTTGGTTCTTCTCCTTTGTGCTACCATGTTTAGATCTTGTGAGCTCCGTTCATGATCAAGATCATCTATTTATAATCTTACATGTTGTGTTTGCAGGGATCCGATGGATATTGAGATGCTATTTCAGATTGATTATTGATTCTATCATGTCTTTGTTATTTGTGATCTTGCATGCTTTCCGTTGTTAGTACCTATCTTCGCCAATTAGATGCTAATAACTCCAAGAGGGAGTATTTATGCTCGATAGTGGGTTCATGCCTCTAGTAATCTGGGGAAGTGACAGAAATCTCTAAGGTACTAGATGTGTTGTTGCTACTAGGGAGAAAACAACAATCCTTTGTTCATAGAACAATCATATTGTTTACTTTACACACTTTGCTTAATGCAATTATCTGTTGCTTGCAACTTAATACTGGAGGGGGTTCGGATGATAACCTGAAGGTGGATTATTAGTCATAGATGGAGTTGGATTACGTTATATGTATAATGTTGTAATGACCAAGCGAATCTCATAGGAGTCAAGATGATTAGTATATGCATGTATGCTTTCTCGATGTTTGTCAATTGCCCCGCTGTAATTTGTTCACCCAGCATGTCATCTATCTTAAGGAGAATCACCACTAGTGAACTATGGACCCCAATCCATTATTTTACCATCAATCTACAATCTACTATTTACTGTTTACTGTTTACTTTCTTCAAGCAATTAGTATCTTCCATACAATACGTTTAATCCTTTGTTTTCAGCAAAACCGGTGAGGTTGACAACCTCACTGTAAGTTGGGGGAAAAGTTATGTGGTTGTGTTGTGTAGTATTCCAAGTTGGAAAAAACACCTTGGAGGTGTTTCCTTGCTCCCAATGGTTAGATAATCTTGGTTCAATAACCGAGGAAAAACTTGCTACTGTGCTCATCATACCTTCCTCTTGGGGTTCCCCAACGAGCTCTACATTTTGAGCCATCACCTGCCACCATAAGAAATGTATATAAACCAAGTTTTAACCTAAATCACCACTTCTCAAATCACCTACTATCTATGAAGGTTCATGGCTTTCTACTCAAGCCTCTTCCCAAAACATCCCTCCCCAAAAAATAGTTTGTTTGAATGAGGGAATAATTGTCAAACTGGTGTATATTTGTATTGCAAATAGTTTGATGTATGCCAAGATGTATTTTATTTTATAAAAGATGCATTTTCCTTTTTTAAATCCTATTCTATTTTCTATTTGAATCCTTTTGTCAGTCTTGCCCCTGGTTTTTAAGTTCTACTTAGTTTTTCCCTTGGTTCTTAAGTGCTACTCAGTTTTCCCCTCTCTTTGTATCCATCTCTCGCACCTGTGCTTATCTTCGCTGCTACGCTCTGATTGGTCGAGACAGTTGTCACACGGATCGTGCCCACCAACCGTTGATCTTCTGTGATATAGCGGATAGCATAAACCCTATATCTGTCGGAGGGCATCCCTCTATCCATGCAAAATAACGAGAATGCCACCGGTACTTTAACTCCATAAACGAATGAACTTGAATATAATTTGAAGGGAACGTGTTAGAAGGGGTATAATTTGTGCATTACATTGCACTCTATGAAAATTATAATCTCTCAAGATTTTCTTAGCACAATATTATCACATATTAAGTGCAATTTCAAAGAGTTCAAATGTGTATAATTTTCGTATACGCAAGTTTATGCATTACATTCCACTCCATGGAAATGATAAATGATCAGGATTTTATTAGCACAACATTATCATGACCTAAGTGCGATTTCAAAGAGTCCATAGGTGTATAATTTTCGTATATGCCAGTTTATGCATTACATTCCACTATATGAAAATGGTAATCTCTCAAGATTTTCTTAGCACAACATTATGATCTATTAAGTGCGATTTCAAAGAGTTCAAAAGTGTATAATTTTTGTATACACAAGTTTATGCATTATATTTCACTCCATGGAAATGGTAATCTCTCAAGATTTTCTTAGCACAACATTATCACGTATTAAGTGTGATTTCAAAGAGTTTAAAGGTGTATAATTTTTTGTATACGCAAGTTTATGCATTATATTTCACTCTATGGAAATGATAATCTCTCAAGATTTTCTTAGCACAACATTATCACGTATTAAGTGCGATTTCAAGGAGTTCAAAGGTGTATAACCTTTGTATATGCAAGTTTATGCATTACATTCCACTCTATGAAAATGGGAGAGAAAATAATAATCTCTCAAAATTTTGTTAGCACATCATTATCATGTATTAAGTGCGATTTAAAAGTTTTCAAACGTTTATAATTTTCACATATGCAAGTTTGTGCATTACATTCCACTCTACAAAATGATAATCTCTCAAGATTTTCTTAGCACGACATTATCACGTATTAAGTGCGATTTCAAAGAGTTCAAAGGTGTATAATTTTTTTATGCGCAAGTTTATGCATTATATTTCACTCCACGAAAATGAGAAATGATCAGGATTTTATTAGCACAACATTATCATGTCCTAAGTGTAATTTGAAAGAGTTCAAAGGTGTATAATTTTCATATATGCATTACATTTCACTATATAAAAATAAAACAACGGCACGGGTGCAGGAGCAGAGCTGGCTCGGGGTCCCATCTTGCAACACCAACCTGGGTAAGCTGTGGGTCCAGAGCTCACGTCGATAAGCTTTGGGTCCGGCGCTCACGTGGATAAGTTGTGGGTCCGATGCTGATCTGGATAAGTTGAGATAGGTGGCCATTACAGGAATCAACTGAACGCGGCCCCACTTGTCAGCATGTAACGACAAGGGTACACTATGAGACCTGACAAAAACGTGGCCCTACTCGTCAGCACGTAACGACGAGGGTCCACTACGGGACCTGACTGAACATGGCCCCACTTGTCAGCACATAACGACAAGGCTGACGGACAACGAGTTTCAGACCATGTGAGAGTTTCCGACAAGGAGATGGGCAAAAGTGAGGAAAAACTAAGCGGCTGGGGAAAACTGAGTACAACTAACGAACTGAGGGTACAAAAATAGAAATCCCTAAATTATATGAATTGTTTTTTCTTGTTTGGTCCCTTTTTCTTCTTGTCTTTTTTGGGACATACTCTATGCATTTGTTAACTTATTGAACATACCGAACACAGGTGGTGTTAAAAATGAGGGTGCTGGTGGATCTAGTTAACTATTCAGCTGATGACAAACTTGAAGATCATTGTTGTGATAGTTGTTTGGGGCTTAGGGTTTTGTGGCGGTCAGACTATTTGGTCCGCGATCTATTTTGATGGAGGTTATCTTTTATGGTAGTGTTATCCATAGTTAAATTTAGGTTATAGTTTATGGGAACTTTCCTTTTGTGTTATGTTATTCATGGAACAATCTGTGTTGCAAATTATATGACGTTATGTTCGTGTGATGTAATTAAACTACCCTTATTATTTAATATATGTTCATGTATTTCATTTTTTTATTTTTTGTGTGGTGATAAACATATGGTACTTCTTTCCACATGGGTGGCACCATTTTTATCCTTTTTCATTTGAACATTTCCTTTTGCCCTTTCCTTAATATTTTTGTAGTGGATCAACAAACAATTGATTGTAAGTGCAAAAGCTGGTAAATGGTGAAAATGTAGTTATTTCTCTTGATGAACTGTTGGTTGAAAAGATTGGTTATCAAGCTATTCAGAGCTTTACCAAAGATACAAAGCAATTCAACCAGAATAGTTGTTCCATTATAGGTATTCAAACAGGATTTCTTTTGTAATTCTTTGTATTTGAATGGATAATTCTTGTCCTGCATTCATTTTTTTGTTATTGTAGCTGCCCCTGATTATTTAACTCCTGGTATTAGTGTTGCTTTACCTATTGCTATTGCTGGTAGTGTTACACCTGCGACACGGCTACGCACTGTGAGACTTATTCACCCTTCTAATAAGTCTCTTCTCCCTCTGTTCTCCTATAAGAAGATTATCATACACACACAGAAAGAGAATAAGTCAAAGATTAAGAAGTATGTCCATGTTCTTTTTTATAGCTTCCATCCTTCATTGTTTTCTGTTGGTAACTTTTATTGTTTCCCATTGGTCACTTGTACTTTTTTTTGTGGATAACTTGAACTTTTTGGTACCTGGTTGGTATGTTGTACTACTGCTGGTGGGCCATTTGTACTATTTTTTGTGGATAACTTTTAGTTTTCACAGTGGATAACTTGAACTTTTTGGTATCTATTTTGGTAATTTGTACTTCTAATGTTGTATCACTTGTATTGTTTTATGGATAACTTGTAATTTTCACAGTCGATAACTTACATTCTGATCATTACATATATTTTATCTTTTTGTAGCACACTGATTTGTAACATTGATCCAATATGGGTGACAACTAGTGATTTTGCTAGAAGTGTCATGCATTACGGTGAGCTTTCAAATAATATGTGCGAACTTACTATTTCTACAATGCAAGATAATTGTCCATCCCATAAAATTATATTTTCTTATATCATGACTAAATATCTATTGGAGGGAAAATTCATCGCCACTCTTGTTCGGAGGTCATTCAGGAGAGATGACAACTACAAACTCAGCCACAAACATATGGTATGCAGCCTAATTTTATTGTTTATTTTTTGTGCAGTTGATAAGTTTAGGTCATAAGGTATGGTAACCATTGTTAGTGTGTGTTGATAACTCTTACATTTCTGCCTGGGTAACCACTGTTCATATTCTATTTCCTGCATGTGCACCTACTTATTTTATTTTTATTTTTCTGCTTTTTTGTAGCTTTACTTTACTGTCCTTCAGGATCTTGGGAGTAAAAAGGTCCAATGGGCCACTGGTACATGCTTTCGATTAACATGTCTACCAAAAGGTTTGAGATTCTTGACTCGCTTTGTGGTGAAGCTAATGTAGAAATGATTGAACACGCGACCAAGCTAATGGAAGCAATAAAGAGAACGTATATGATTAATTATTCTGATTCAAGAAGACATATTGAAAACTTTGAGTTGATGCATGTCCCTGTTCCGAAGCAAGTTGGCAGGTTAGTAATTTTCCTATTGTGCCATCATTGTTTTCTATTCTTGTGTAGTTATAAGTTTGATGTATACACACATATTTTTATGGGATTTCTCTAATCATTGACATTTTATTGTTTATTCTATATTCTTTTTTCAGCACTGATTGTGGTTTATTTATGCTCAAGAACCTTGAATTGTGGAATGGAAGCATTGTGCCTCCTATTTATCAAGATATGATCCCACGAATTAAAAAAAAGATGACATCTTTTTGGTTAAACTACCCTCTCAATGTTCTTTTGAATTGGAGGTCACTTTTGGAAGACAACAAGTTTTGAGATATTTTCCCAAGTTAGCCACACCCTCACACGTTTGTTGTACAGTCATAGTCTGTAAGTTATCCACCATGTGATATACAAGTTACCCACCGTATGTGGATTTTTGTTGTTGTTGTTGTTGTTATTGTTGTTGTTGTTGTTGTTGTTGTTATGAAACCTTAGTTTTTCCCATATGTGAACTATGATCTATTAACTAGTTTAAATGTTAGCTATGGGCGATGAAGCCGAGCTGCTACAATAAATATTGTATTCTTTTTGTTGTTGTTAAGTTTTTTGCAGTAGTCATGATAACTTACATGTTAATGGGTAGGTAACTTACATGCTGAATTCATGATAACTTTTAGTATGTGCCGGTAACTGCTGCTACGCTAGGTGGATAACCTTTTGCTGGCTTTTTCATTAAAAGGTTGATTACTGTAGCAGTTTTGTATTGATAACTCTTGTTTTATCCCCATGGTAACTTCATATATGATAGGTGAGTGGGGTAACTCTATTTGAATATATTTTGGGGGATAAATAATGGGAAACTACATAATATACAACATGACCACCATACATAGAAACAAGCTTCATATGAATTTATTTGTCACGTACTAAAATATGTTCAATCACAAAACGAGTACAGCGTTAGCATATTGTGTTACATAAACATTCTACTACATATGTTTTTTGCATGGTTTGTCTAGATTTGGTATCCTAGCAGCTTCAACTTGTCCTGGCATTTGCGGATTGTGTGACCTTCAGCACCGCAACGACTGCATTTCTTTGATTTTTTTGTAGCAAGGTCTAGCGGATTTTTGTTTGCTATCTATCATGGTCGCCCTTTTGTTATTGACTTCTCCGGGTTCTTTATGTGCTTTTTTGACAACATGTTAGATCTCGATCTGCTCGTTGTTTGAACTGTTCCATGGTTGCTTGTTGACTGTTCCCTATTTGGTGGGGCAGTTGTCGGAGGTGGCACGCTAGGTTTGTTAGGAGCACTAGACAATGACATAGTAATTGCTTCATTTTCGGCCTCTCTTTCCTTCTTCTTTTCTGTTCTTGCTATCACATCTAGTTCTTGTTTCATTTCCTTCAAGTGTTTCCTAATGATTTTTCTTCCATCATCTATCTTTGCTCCTACCTTTGTAGGTCTAGCAAACTCTTGTCTGTATGAGGCAAACACCATCATATTTCTTGAGTCCTCAGGCATTTCTTTCTTTTCTTGATTATGTTTGTCATTTGATTCACCTAGGATAGTTTCCACGTCCAATGTCCACCTTTTAAAGATGTACTTATCTAGGATCTGATGGATTTTTATGTGTGTCATCACTTTTATAATGTGACAGCACAATATACCCTCACGATCGAATTTAAAACTATTGCATTCATATGTTCCTTCTTCCCAGTTTGCAAATACCCTATAGCTTATGTAGCCATAGTGCAGAACTAGAATCCCTGTTATGCTTACTTCAAACTGGTAGCCGTTGAGGTGATCGCATTGGTATGACATGCTCTTTCGTATCTCACTCTGAAACCTGAAGAAAATTTTCCTCGTGTATGCTTTTGCCATTTGTCGCTCCATTATGCTTCCACACCACCATTCCAGGTCTGTCAAAGATGTTTCTGTCTCTGCCTTCAGCTCAGCATTGTAAATCTTCTCTTGTATTGACATGTACTGTTGTACAAACTCATAAATGGAGTTGTTTGGTTTGACGTAATGCTTGAGGATTGTGTTGAAGCCTTCGCTTTTCGCTGTGGTCTAGAGGAATGGGAAAAAGGCGTGCATAAAGTACACCGGTACCCAAACCTTTCTTTGTTCCCATGGTGAAAACAAATCCACGTTGTCACAGACATTATGAGTATTTATCATATGCATCCAAGCCCGCTCAAATTCCTCCGGTGTCAGCTGTTGTTCACACATACATTAAAAGCGTCAAGCAGCTCTAGATGATTGGACATGAATGTTCCTATTTTCTTAGTTGCATTTTGGATGACGTTCCATCTACAATTTCTGTGAGTTGCATCCGGGAAAACAACACTTATAGCACCACCCATGGCAGAGTCTTGATCTGTTATTATATTCTTTGGGCGCTAAGCCGTCCATTGCCAGTGCGAACATTTGAAATAGCCACACAGAGTTGTCCTTGAGCTCTCGACGTATGAATCCGCATCCAAACTGAACCGATAGTCCATGATTATTTATCCCAATAAATGGAGTGCATGGTGGTTTATACCGGTTTGTTAGGTAGGTAGTGTCGAATGATATGCAATCATTGTATATAGACTTTTATACTCTTCGTGATGCCCCGTCAACCGAAAATAGGTTCTCAACCCTCTTCTCCTCATCAAGTGTTATTTTGTAGAAGAAATATAGATCTTTAGCCTTCATCTTTTCAAAGAATGCCAGTGTGTCTTGCATGTCGTGGTGATTGTTTTCACAGTGGAAAGAAGCCCTCAGGTTCGCCAAGTCCTTTTCTATGTAGACTACATCATTTAGACTCCCATGGAAACTTGCCATCAGCTCCATCTGCCGACACATTTCGATGTTGCATGCATGCAGCATCCATAGGAATACCTTTTCTTCTGCTGGTATGTTCTGGTGCAAACACAAGAACCTTGTTAATGAAGGTTTTATTATCAGGGGTGGTTATGATCATCCGACGAATGTTCAACATACCACCAGGCATTCTTCCTCTTGACATATGAGTGTGATGTCCATCCAGTCCTTGGGTGTGTGTTTTTTCCTCTTCTTGACATACGATTTTGGATTCTGTGCATCTTCCTTATCTTTGTGAGGTTTACCAGCTTTTGTGCACACAAGATACGCCTTTTTTAGCTCATTTCTTACATCTTTTCTTAACCAATCTATCCTTATTCTGAACCCCTTCCTTTGTGAACAGGCCATGTAGTGTTCCTGAGCTGATTCAAAACTATCAAAGCGCATTCCAGCTGTTGGTGGTTGTGGTGTGGAGTGTACTTCATCTCTGGCATCATTGGTAGCATTATTCTCCCCATCCTCACTTGAATCAGTTATGTGTACTGTTGTTTCTTTGATTGTGCCACCCGTCACTGTTTCTTGTGCGGCTTGTTCAATTATAGTGTACATGTAGTCATTGTCAGTATGTTCTCTAGTTTGTACATCATCTGTTATGCAAGTAAACACAAGTTATTATTTTTGTTTTTGGCAATAATCGGTACCATAATGAAAAGGCATGGATAACAACAGTTACAATAGGTGGGTAACTTCTCTCTATCTAGTGGGTAACTTTTTAAGTTAGCAAATATTCATAAATATATTGATTATCTTTCTAGTGGTGAGTCACACACAACATGTCTGGATAAAATGTGGTGTTGATATTTGTGTTAAATCCTACATACAAGCATGGGTAACTATAGTGTTAGCTATGTGGATAACTTGTACCTATGTGCTTGGATAACTTCTGTATAAAACTATGGATAACTTGAATAATATTCCATGGATAACTATAATTGCTAACTGATGGACGACTGTGTACTTATGTGCTTGGATAACTACTGAATAAACTAGTGGATAACTTGCATATATATATATATATGTCTAGATAACTGTTGTATAAACTGGTGGATTAGTTATTCTATCTGTTTTTGCAGGAATGGGTAACCATAATGAAAAGTCATGGATAACAACAGTTACAATAGGTGGGTAACTTGTCCATACCTACTGGGTAACTTTTTTGAATTAGCAAGTATTTGTAAATATGTTGATTGTCTTTATAATGGTGAGTCACACACAACACTTCTGGATAAAACATAGTGTTGATATTTGTGTTAAATCCTACATATAAGCATGGGTAACTACAGTCTTAGCTATGTGGATAACTTGTATCTATGTGACTAGATAACTGTCGAATAAAATGATGGATAACTTGAGTAATATCCCATGAATAACTATAATTGTTAACTGGTGGATGACTGTGTACCTATGTGCCTGGATAACTGCTGAATAAGCTGGTGGATAACTTATATATATGTCTAGATAATTGCTGTATAAACTAGTGGATAACTTGATTTTTTATACCCCATGTGTGATTTCGTATCTATGATTATTCTTTTTGTCAACACCCGGATTTTTAATCCCAGATGCTAGTTATGTCATATATCGCAATCCCAGGATTACTATTTTTGCGAGACATAATAGATTTGTTATCACAGTACCTCATCCATTACAAACCATAATAAGGTCTTACACGAATAAAGGAACTCATGATCTAGTCTTAATACAACAAGAAGCGGAATAAATAATAAGCATAGCGGTGGGGTCCATCTTCAGTGGCACATGCAATGCTGACGATGGAAGATAGTCCTAGTTATCATAGCCGTCCTGCTGCCCGTCATCTTGGTAGTCTCCTTCATAGTCTGGCCATAGTAATACCTAGGGACAAAATCCACGAGTACTCTTTAAGTACTCGCAAACTATCGCTAACAAGTAAGGTAGTGCTAGTGGGAAAAGCTAACTCCATGTTTATTTGTAAAGTTAAGTTTCAAAACTAAGCCGAGTTCAGAAACAAAGAAAGATAAAATAAAGTTCTAGAATCACTTAAGTTGGGAATCTAGTGTCATAGTCATAACCCTGTTGTGGTCAAGTCAAGATTCATCATTTATTTCATAAGTCATTTTGAAAACATCTGACAGCGGAACAGTATTGCCACTCCAACTGTCCATAACCGCGGACGTGGCTATTCGAATAGTTTGACACTCTGCAGAGGTAGTACACTTTCACCACAAGATTCGATACATCTGTCAGGGATAACCCTGAATCATCATACTTAGTATGCAGATAATCAAACATAACCTTTCCTTACACACCCTAGTATAAGCACCTCTCCTATGAGCATGGCCTCTCAACCATGACCATCTGTCATCTTGGGCACTGCATAGGTGGACAACATTGAGATGTAGCCTCAGCTCAAACCTCTCCCACGAGGGAACTAATACTATCCGGCTAAGCCTTACCCAATTCAGTTATTGTGGTTGTATGGTAAACATTGGAATAGTATCGCATCCGAACCCAACCATCAGTTTTGTAAAAGAGTTAAGGCTCATGCCTCAACATTTTCATCATCATGAACCATTTGTGTTTCTCAACACATGTCAAAACATCTCAATAGAATGACTCATCATTCCAAGGTTTCACAAGTCATTTTCACCAAGTATTCCCATCTAAAGTGACTCAAGTTTTAGTTTAGCTCTAAACTACTAAGTTAAGTGTGTCCACTAATAGGGGATGCTAAGATCAATCTCATGCCATAGAATGACATCTAAGGTTATCTAGATAGGTCAAGTTTTATACTTTTTATGCTACCTTCAAACAAGTAAAGGACTTTAATAAAGTAAAGAAAGTAAAAGCTTGGAAATAAAACTTGGGGTAGGTACTATTCAAAGTGGTATAACCAAAGCATGCCTAATGCATCTTGCTTAGGTTATCTAGCTTAATTCTAGCTTGCTAACAATAGCTTGCTTAGTTTACTTGAAGTGCTAGGCTTTTCTTGTGTAGTGCAGTGGTTGAAGTTTTCTTCCTCCTCCTCTTGGTAGAACTCCTCCTCGAAAGCTTGGTCGGTACTATCGTCTATAAATACATACGGGATACACAATCACCAAACAATACTTAACTAGTCTACTTAGCACACTAAGGCACGCATTTGATGATCTATTATCATCACAAGCATCACAAGGTTTTATTAACTAGCTTCATTCTTTTTATTTAAAAAAAGCAATTTCTACTCATTGAAATTAACTAAGATTTAATATTCTCCAATTAAAATATGGGATCATGTGGACACATGTCATCACCATATATTATAACATATGGGAATGTGATTTAAAGGTTGGAACACATTTTAATAAGTTTAAGTTTAATATTTAATGATTTAAAGTGACTAGAAATGCCTATATAGCACTAATTTGGTACTAGTCCAAAGTCACTGCATGTAAACCTTAATATTATTACATATTATGGTTAAACATGATTTTTGAGAGTTGGAATCAACTCAGAAGCTATTATGGTTGATTTTATAAAAATGTTTGAATGTGCAAATGCTTCTGTCTTATTATTTTTACTAGGAGAGATCTCTAACTCTAAAAGAATTAAATCCAACAGGCTTGGATAGATCTTTTCAGAAGCTTTCCAACAAAATTGGAATAACTCAATTTGGTTTAGTAAATCTTCCTGAATTGATTTTTGAACTAGGGGCAGAAATGGTTTTAAGTCTAAATAGAAAAACACCTATTTGAATTTGTGGGCTAGCGCGGGAAAACTAACGGGCCGGCCCAGTGACGCTCGGTGGCACAAAGGGCGACTGACAAGGGGGGTTCGCCTGTCAGTGACATTTAAAACCCGAAACGGTATTGAGCGATCTGGGCCACACGATTAGAACGCGGATAAACGGCTCATGGTCGTCGTCGACGACGGACTCTTCGCCGGCGAGACCGAACCCTAAACGGATGGTGGGGGTTTACTAGGGACGTACCAGGGCTCCAGCTAGTGCAGCGAGGCGGGCGATCGAACTGGACGGCAACGACGGGCTCAGGCGAGGTCGCGGCAGGGGCTGAGGTGGACGAAATCGACGGGGGCTTCTCCTCCTCGGCAGCGGCTACCTCAAGTGAAATTCTGGCGGCCTGCTGCTCGAGCTGCTCCCGCGAGAGGTGGGGAAGGACTGGGAGAGAGAGGGAAGTCGAATGGTGTGGTGATTGAGGCTGGGGAAGGCCTCCTTTTATAGGCTCGAGGAGGGGACCGAGGGGACGACGGCGATCTCGTCGGTGACGATGATATACGGGGCTATCGGAGTGGGTGAGGTAGGCGGACGGTGGGCGGTTCCCTGGCGGTCAGCCACGGCGCAATGGCACGGCTAGGGGCTGTGGCATTTGGTTAGGAGCGTCGCGCACTCTAGGAGACAGAGGCGGTGCTCGACGGTGATCACGATGACTGTGGGTCGCGTGGCATGGCACGGCCGTGTCTGGTGGGTTGCTAGGGTCGAGGCGGAGTGGCGTGCGCGGTATGGGGTCAAGGCGCGGTCTGCTGCGTGCTGGCGGTAATCGCGCTCTGGCGTGCTCTGGCTTGCTCGCAGAGGAAAATGGCGGCGCTGCTAGGGAGTGGTCCAGGGGCTGGGGTTGATCGAGGGGTGGACCGTGGGCGGCGGTAGGGTTGGGCGGAGCTAGTGGGCACGTTGGTTTGGCACGGCGCGGTCCCTGGCGTGCTGCCCGGGTCTGGCCGGCGATGACCTCATTTGGGCGGCGCGCCATTGCTGCAACGACTAAGGGGGAAGCTGGTTGGGGACTTGGTTGGACTCAGGGAGGACAGATGAGAGTAGAGAGGGTTCAATGGGGACAAAGGTTTAACTTGGCAATAGTAATAGTTAGGCAGATGAGCTCTGCCTGCCACCTGTTCGACACAATGGCCGCAAGAACAAAATGTTTGAATTTTGAGCTTATTTTTGGTGGAGTGATGTAACTTATGCTTAAGCTTCTAGGTGTGCTTGGGTTTTTGAAATGGAGTTCATTTGAGTGGTTTTTGAATTAATGGGATCTATACATATGAACTACATTCAATTTTCAAATGTCATTTAAATTTAGTGTTTGAAAGTTTTGGGGATGAAACAAAGTGGGCCTTGGTACATCACTACTTGTACTAGCAAGGGGTTCAAAGATCCACAATTGTTTCTGTTAAGATTTGAGTTCTAGGAATAGCCAAAGTAGGCTAGGTGATTAAAATGGCAAAAGTGACCATTTGCTTATTTTATTCTTATTGATTTGTTTTTCTTTGGTATTTGCTTGGTGGTGATCTAGGTGATGTTTAATTCACCTTAGAATTATTTTACAACCAATGGATCACTCAAACATGGCAATTCAAAACAACTCCTAATTTAAATGCACACACATATGAATGCTTAATGATTTTAAATGGAAAAGTTTTTGTTAACCCTAAATTGGGTAGATTTGATCTTGATTAACCTTGGATTAAGTTTTGGGATGTTACACTTTTATACTTTCTTCCTACTGTGAAGTTTTTTATTGTAGATGGCTAGGCATACTCAACACTTCTGAATATATGTCTAATGATGATTTGTGGGGTAACTTCCACATATAAGCATGTATAATTGCAATGTTATCTTGTGGATAACTTGTACTCATTTTTCTTAGATAACTGCTATGTTAGCTACTGGATAACTTGTACTCATATGCATGGATAACTGCTGCATATACTGGTGGATAAGTTGATTGTGTATAAACATTATACCTTCATTTATAACTTTCATAATAGCATCTGTGTGTAAAACATCAGCATGTTCCTCGTCTTCTATTGCTTGGTCTGGTTCGGCATTAAGGTCGATATCCATGGTTTCCCCACTATTCAACCAAACTATTCAGCATGTCAGGAATTTAGGATGTTTCCCCACTATTTGTCATGTAGGGATCAACATATACTGATACTGAAGCTTAGAAAGTTTGATATGTTGTAGTTTGAACAAGATTGGACATATTTAGAGACAAAATTGAGGAGCAAAGTAGTTGTAGATGCCCAGTTTTTGTTTAGATTCATGGTGTGCAACAGTATAATTTCATCTTCGGAACCATATAGTGCTTTTTCTACCAAAATCATGGTAAATTTAGGGTTTGAATGAGAAGTACCTGCTGTTTTATCCCGTGTATCCCTTTTTTACTTTCTAGAAGAAGGGGCGCTGGGCATGAAGCTATTAAGGTGGAGCTCCAATGGAGATTTTGGCTAGATGTTGAAGGTGACATGGACAGGTGCGAAATCGTAGGAGGGTTATAGTGCTAGATCTGGGGGATTCGTTTTGTTTTAGGGTTTTTTCTTGGAGAGGAAGATGGTCCCTCTTTTTGGGGAAGGCACGCCTTTCCCTTTTTTGGACCTAGCCACGTGTCCAGGGCGAGAGGGTGCGGGACGTGGGGACCCGGGATCGTATGAACCTTGTCGCAACACCCGCCATGATCGACAGTTTACAGGGCATCTGCCAGGTAGTCGCGTAAATCTGAATATTTTTAAAAATTGAATATTTTTAAAGTTTGAACTTTTTTTAGAATCGAACAGATTTCAAAGTCTGAAAATTTTTCAACACCGAATATTTTTGAGAAGTAAAAAAATATAAAAGTACAAAAAAAGGAAAAAGCTAAAAACTAGAAAACTAGACGAAAAAATCAACACAAAACATTTAATGATTTGCTACTTGTCACGCATGATGGAAAAAAGAAGAAGAAGAAGCGTAACTGGGCCGGCCCAGCATAGCGACCGACACGCGGAACGCCACATAACGTCCGCATTAAGCAGAGAATAGGAATTGCCCAGGATTCCTGGCTGAACCTGGTAAATGGGAGCTAGACAAGCGCACAAAGGGGTCCAAAATAGACAAGAGACGTGCTATGTGTCACACATACAATGGCCTTCATAAGTCTATTTAACAGATATCTGTAGAAAAAAGAAGACCTTTGTAATGGTATTTTTAAGGAGCACGCACGCTCTCAGGGAGCGCCACGTGTCGCACGTAGGAGGAAGTTTATTATCGTACATAATCTTGGATCAAAGTACATAAACACCCGAGTATAAGTAGACGAGAGTACACACATACTTGCAACTAAAGTACGCGAAAGTACAAGTTTACTCACATCCGAAGTATGAATGTACAACTGTACTAAGAGCCAAAGTACAAAAAAGTACAAGTTTACTAACACCGGAAGTATACGAAAAGTACAAGTTTACTCACAGCCAAAGTACGGGAGTAAAACTGTACTGAGAGCCTAACTAAAGAAAAGTACAAGTTTAATCACAGCAGAAGTATAGAAAAGTACAAGTTTACTCACATCGGAAGTACATGAAAAGTACAAGTTTACTCACAGCTGAGGTACGAAAGTACAACTATATTGAGAGGCAAATATAGAAAAGTACAAATGTACCCGCTGTCAAAGTACGCGAAAATACAAGTGTGTAGCAACCCAAATACAAAGTATACTAAAAACCCGAAGTACAAAAATACAGAACTAAAGTAATATAAAGCACAAACGCAATGGTTTTAAAAGTAAAAAAAGTTACTCAAAATATATAAACATGGGATCTTATTTTAAAACTCTCGGCACGAGGATCTCAAAAGTAAAATCGGTTCGTAATTTAGACAAAGCTTCTCAAAATATTTTATTTTGAATCATCAGATTTGAAAAATAAAAGAGAAAATATGTACGCTTGCTTCCCTGAATCTCCATCTCTCTCATTCTAATCCCACTTTCAGTCTCATTGCAACACTTGGCAAGCATGCAGAGTCCTATTAGGAGGACCGAGTGAAGGAGAAGACACCACTTGGAGCAACGACGATGCGTGAGAGGGACCTTTTCAAAGGCCTGCCTTTTTTTTAAATTTCCGCTATTTAACTCGTTCTTGCTAAACTTTTTTTACTGTTCCCTCTGCTTTTATTTAGGGTAGGACTGAGCATTCTCTGGAGGCTAAATTTTTTCCAACTGTTACGAATAAAAGTTACGGGATTACGTGGAGTGGTGTGGATTAATTAAGGCCCTTGAATGACGGGAGGTGGGAAAATTTGCACCAACTAACTACTTCCCCGTATGTCCGTAATTCAATTCGGTAAAAAAAATCCGTACGTGTAGTTTCTATTTTTTGACCTCCGAGTCCAGCGTTCGACACGTGTCCTGTTTGGAACCACAACTCACAAACGGGAGAAAAATCCCTACATGTTTCCAAAGAAACCAGTAGCATCTATGCGCACGTCACGCTAGCCCGTTCCTGCATCCTACCCGTCATCGGAGAATATTTTGCCAGTCCTTAGGCCCCGTCATCGCTAGAGAGGACATAACCGCAGATTCCACCGCCTCCGGTCGTAGCATCTCCGCCTGCCAGTCATAGCACCACCGTTGTCGGCCGGTCGTAGCAAGTTCATTTCTCGGTCGTAGCAGCCCCGCCGGCCGCTCTTAGCATCTTCGACGGCCGTTGGTAGCACCCCCGCCAGCTGGTCCTGGCAACACCGTTAGATGCTCATAGAAATTCTGGCCACGACCGAAGGTAGAAACATCAAGCGCCGATGGAAGCATTGGTCATTGCCGAAGGTATCATCACATGCGCAGAAGGTAGCATTGGTGGGTGCCGATGGTAGCACTAGCGGGCACGCGATAGTAGCACAGGCGGAGCTAGCATTGGGTCGAGCAGGGGCGACCGACCCTACTCAAATTGCCAGGGAAAAAACCGGGAGACAGAAAACGGGATAATTGAGTATGCACTGTGTGACTCCCTGCTTGAGTCGTTCCCCTGTTCTCGAACACGATTTGTGCCCTAGCAATTCCCCACACGGCCACACCCGCAACACTACTCCTCTCCCGCAAGGCCGCCACCATGCTCTGCCCCTCCTCCTCTCCCACCGGTTGCCGCCCCGCCCCTCGCTGCTGGCCAACTCTCTCCCGTCGCCCCTTCCCCCACTCCCACCAGCAGGCAACGCCCCGCCCAGGTAGCAGGCAGCACCCTGCGCTCGCCCAGGAGGCAGCCAGCAGGCAGTGCCCCATCACGCCTCACTAGTTCTGATGGACGCTGACAAGGAGGAAGAGTGGATCCTGGCCGAGGAGGAGGCAGCAGTGCTGGTTCAAGCTAAGGAATAAGAAGTGGCAGAAGGTTTGAGAAATTTGAAGAGGCCACACCCACAAACAGGTTGTGTTCCTTTTTGACTTTAGATTTTAGTTGTATTTTTATGTATACTTGTCTAGTGACTAGTAGTGTGTAGGAGTTTGCTGAAAGAATGATTTTGATTTCAATGCCTTAGGACAATGAAGAAGCAAATGTTACGGAAATATTTGATCTAGCAAATGTCATTTCCGATCCCGGAGTTCAGATACCAATTGAGTCATATGGTACCCCCGAAATTAGACATAAAATGAGATGGGCATATTTATCGAAAGGCCGTAAGTATTTAATTGGTCATAATTTCCCAAAACTCAATTTGGTCAGAATTGGCGGTCATTTCTAGATACATGGTATAAGAACTATGATTGGTTAGAGTATAGTGTGGAGAAGGATGCTGCATTTTGTTTTCATTGTTTTCTATTCAAGTCTTCAAACAATAGTAATCACTTTGGATAAGGTGTTTTCACAAAGTCGGGGTTGAAAATTGGAAGAAAGCATCGGTAAATTTCAGGTCTCATGTAGGTGGACCAAATAGCTTTCACAACAATGTAAGAAATAGTTATGAAGATTTCAGAAATAAAAATCAAAGTGTGGCATATGGTCTTGGTTGTCATTAAGAAAAATCACATCTTGATTATGAGCTTCGTTTGAGGGATGTTGTGGGTGTTGTCAGATTTCTCCTTGAACAAGGTCTAGCTTTTCATGGGCATGACGAGTCTAGCACTTCCTTAAACATGGGCAATTTGCATGAGATGTTGGATTGGTATGGTGCAAGATGCATGGATGTAGCCGATGTGATTAAAACCGAGTTCTGAACGAATGGGATCCTTGGTGGGTAATGGCTCAATCTATAGATGGTGCGCGCGTTCTTGATCACCGAACAAGTTAAAAAATAAGTTTACGCGCTCCTATCCTTGTTCTTGTGAGTCCTTGTGAAGCTACATTGGTGATGGTTGGTGGTAGATGCAGACTTAACAGGAGCCTCCAAATTCAGTAAGATGAAAAGAGACCAAGAATTGTTAAGTTCTCAAGATGGTGATCAATTTGACGTTCATTATAAGAAGTATGAGTCTAGTTTTCTCTCAATATCACCCATAGATCCATTACCAAAAAGGGTGCTCCATTGGACGGGGTTCCTAATATATAACTCTGCCTGCTATTGAGGGTTCAGTTGCCAGTTGGTCTAGGCTACCAATTAGGGCATATAACAAGGCTTCCAGATTCCATTCACTCGGCAGGAGAACGGAGAAGTTGGAGTGCATAAGCCCTTATTGAAGTAGGGCGAGGCCTTACTACACGAGCTCGTAAGTCAAGCACGGAACGAGCCTTGTCTACGAAGCTTCGCTTCATCATCTTGCTAGCTTCTAGCGAAGCTTAACACACAATAGGACAACTTGTTTTAGGAATTGTCCCTGCTACAAATAAAGGGTTCTGGGTTCGCCATCAATGCTAGTTTAGGTTGCTTTGTATTATCAAATAGAGCTCTTCTTCTTTAGTTAGGCCTGGCCCACCTAAGAACCCTTCTCCTTCGTCTTGCTTGTTTACCGACTTAAAAGAAATACGTCATCTACGGTTTACCAGCGAAATCCGAATACTAATCCGAGGAAAGCCCATCCCTTTGCTGTTGTTCCTTGAAATCCTCTACTAGTCATTGGTTTAAAAGCAAATGTATTGATGTTTGCAAGTGCACATATCGTTTGTAGCTAGTTTCGAAGTTCAGATATCGATCCCATAGGGAGCCCGAAGGTACGTGTTTATTGATGAAGTCTCTATCAAACCCGAAGTTGTCACAGGGATTCGAGTGAATTGACTGCAAGTGTTGAAATAAGAATGGGATTTTGATTAAATGCAATAGATTTAAACAGAACTAAAATGTAAACTTCAGAAATATAATGCATAAAAGTAAAGAACGACTTTGATTGTTTGTTGTTTCCCGTATATGGCGAAAGAAGGCGCGGGGAGATTTAGTTCATGGTGATAGTGACTATGCCAGGTGGTCGAGTGGTAAATGTAACAATTATAATCTTATAGATATGTGTGTAGGCGAGTCACCCATAATTAGCCAGAACTCCTCTTGGTAGATTTCATCCCAACTTCAATAATCCTACTAGCCTGCTACCAAAACCATGGCCAGACACTAGATGATTAAGACCCTTCAGATCACTTAGCAATTAAGCTCCTTGGATCAGACTAATGCAATAAGCATAGTGGTTACTCGTTATCCTCGAGTCAACTAGTTTTCCATTGATATCCCCGTGTCACCCGGGGGTCGCCGGTCAACTAGCGTACAAGATCTTATCTATGTAGAACAAGGTATCATGTTGTCTAGGCCCTTAATTGGACAACAAGCATTAGGCATCCCATAGATAGTCAAGCACACATAATATAGTAATTAGAATCAATCACAAACTAATGGAAAATATATGAAGGCACCTCACATCTCACCAATCTCCTACATCTCCCACGCCCAAGGGGATTACTCACACATGAGAGAAGAATGGATCATAAATATAATCAAATAAAGGGAATTCATCTTGGTATTACCGTGGATATCCACAATAAGAATAGAAAAATATCCAACAAAATTCAAGATGGGAAGAAACAATCTCAAACCCTAGTCTTGCAAGGTGGAGATCCCTCTCTCTCTAAAGTACAAGTAGTGGCTATGGGGGTGTATTGGCTAGGAGGTCGAAGATCGTGGAGCGAGATGAAGAACGTCTTCTCCTTCTTCTCCGGATATCTTTTTTCTCCATTCTGGATGGTATGGCGGCTGCTGTGTTCTATTTTCGCCCTTCGTCCCTTCATGGAAGTTGTCCCTTTTGACAAGACAAAGACAGTGACAACTATACGGCGGGAACTATATGGCCAGAAAATATTCCTGCCGTATAGTTGCTCATTAAAGCTTCTGTGAGCTCCACTTGCGTGCTTGCAAAGTGGGACTTGCTTGTTTTCTCTAGAATATTGTATTTATCTAGTTAAATCCTTCTGTTGATGTTCAGAACCTAAAACACACATTAAAAACCAAGTTTTCTTTGCTACCGAAGTATTAGCGTTAGGTAAAGCCATAAAACGATCAAATCCGGGAGAAAAACATCAATAAAAGCCATCAAAAATGTGTCGAATCTTACAGCTATCAACTCCCCCAAGCTTAGATGTTGCTTTCCCTCAAGTGACAAGGAAATAAGGAAGAATAGCAGAGATTCGAGACTGAAAATAAAGGAACTCACAAGTTTGAATTGGTGTCACATTCTTTTCTTCATAATTCCTGCAATCTTAAATATGATCATACAAGTATTCACAACATTGCACTGAGTCCACTTCCTAACCACGTATATCTTGTTAGCAAATAAATAATATGCCCAAGCAAGTGTCGAAAGTTTAGCTAGGAAAGTGAGACAAATTCCTTTGGTGCCTCTCTTTGTTGAGAGATGAAAACTTTTTGTTTTGTTCATTTAGTCAAATAAGAGTAGTCAAGTTGGCATCAAAACATTTAATTTAAGAACAACTCATCTACTCCCATGTCAAAATTTCAAGGCTCTCAAAGCACCTTTTTCTTTCTTTTTTCTTTCAAAAACTTCAACTCTTTCATAGAGAAATCATGCCACTATTTTTAACATCTTAATTGGGGTTGTGTTGTGCACTCGTGACCATGCCAATAAATAATTGTTGAGAAATAATGGGCTAGAGGAGTACTCCAACTTCACTTGGAACGTGAAAGCATGAGGAGACTAATTTTTTTACATGTCATAGAATTGGTGCTATATACGTTTACATAACTCAATAGCCGAAATCAAGTGGTTTCCCACATTTAGATCATTCGTTGGCCAACAGAGTTAATAGTTCCCCATGGAGCACGACAGAGTTGTAATAACATGCGTAAAGCAATGTCTTACGGTAATTATTAGAAAAAGTAGTGGCATAATTTCTACTACTTCGAAGCATCCATTTAATCAAACAATTTCAATTAAGGGTACTATCGAGTCTATATATATTAAGCTCAAATGGGATGGCGTAGTTCTAAAATCAAATTCTTTAAGCTAAGCATGGACTCAACTCATATTTCAGATGATTTTTCTTGTTGTAAAAAATGTAGCAAGTATTTTAACCAAGTTCATTGCTCAGTGTTTCAAACCTAAAAAAGGAGACACTAGCATAGGAATAGAATTTGTAGGATAACATGCTGAGTGGGGAGTGACTCCAGTGCAAGCAAGTAAATAATTGTAGGATCAATTTAAGGTTGCAAAGAGTGTGATGAAAGGAATGTGATACCTCCTCTTTCTTGCTTCGTTCTTGTATTCGAGTCGAACCTCTCCTATATTTCCATATTGCCAAATCACCTGAAATTAAGCAATCTCCGAGAGAAACAAAGAAACAAACTTGCAAATAAGATTACAACTATTTTTTTGGTTTAGGAATGCAAAACTGAAAATAAACATGCAATTTTTGAAGAAATAAATCAAAAGAAGAAATAAAAACATGAATGCAAAGTTTGGAGGTTTTCAAGCCTCCCTCAAGCTTAGGCTATTGTCAGGCTCAGTTGTTGCCGTCATTTGGCGGCTGGTGTGGATACTGCTGGTAGAAGTCGGGGAAGTGGGTCATGAAGTGACTGAAGTTGTGAGTCAAAGTGTTCACATCTTCATTCACATCCTGAAGAGTGTGGTTGATCTCCTCAACGTGCTAGTTGAGCTGCTGGAACTCCTGACAGGGGACGTAGCCGTACCCCTGCTGTGGCTGGTTAGGCCACGGTTCCTAGGCTCCTCCTGGCTACTGCTATTGTCCTTCTCAAGCAAGGTTGTGTCCCTTCTCTTCCCCCCTGCTACTGCTCCTGCTCCTGCTCATCCTGCTGCCCTTCATCTTCCTCTTTCTCGTGTTGGAGCTCGGCCAAAATCTCTATCACTTGGTTCTTGGTAAGGATCCAAGTGTCCTTCTCCACAGTCGAGAAGGCTTGGGGGCATGGCAACTGAACCTGCTCAACCTGTGTATCATCAAGATAACTAAACTGATATGCTCGGAGCCTCCAGTTAGCATGGTAAACACCAAAGAAGCCACAAGTAGTCAAATACTTGACGTCCATTAGTTTGGAGCCATCAATAGGTTCCATAACGGGTAGTACAATGTTCAATGCATAGGCAAGGTGGGTTACCAATCCACCAATGTGAATATCACCTTTAGTCTTGTTTCTTTGGTGGCGAAAGTGCTGGATGAGTAGAGTTGCATGACTAGGGCTTTGCGTTGCAGTGGGGAAGAGATCCTTGGTGATCATTGCCATGTCCGCATTGGCCATGGAACCAGTATCACCCCTTCCCAACATTGTGTTGGCGAGGAACAAAGCATAGTAATGAATGGTTGGGTTATGAATGGTGGACATCTTCTTCTGATAAAAGTGTCTGCCACCATTAACATAAATAACCTCCCAAGTCTCTCCACTTGTGATGCTACAGAGGTTAGTAATATTGGGTTCCCCAGTATGAGGGAAGTTGAAAGCATTGCAAAATTGTTTGAAATTTACTTCATAGTGCTGCTGGTTCATGGTGAAGCTTATTATGCACATGTTACCTTTCTCCCTGTGGTCATCGTAGAAGGAGGCAAGGAACTCATGTGTGAGCTCGCCGTAGGTGTCGTGGCTTACGAAGCCAAGTACCGTCAACCCCGACCTGTTGCACATGAGGTCGAAGTTGTGGTCGGCCCATACGAACATAATTTTTATTCCCTCCGTATAGTTGGTTGTTAAACTCCCAGTACTTTTGGAATAAAATTCTGCGAAGGCATCGATACCTATACAACCGGAACTATACGGCCAGAATTTTTATTTCCTCCGTATAGTTGGTTGTTAAACTCTCAATACCTTTCAGAAAGTTTTGTATGAAGGCCTCGATATCTATATGGCCGGAACTATACGGCGGGAATTTCTATTCCCGTCATATAGTTGGTCATTAAACTCTCTGTGCCTTCGAAGAAAACTTGTTGATGGCAAAGACAACTATAAGACCGAAACTATACGGCCGAAATTTTTATTTCTGCCGTATAGTTGGTCATTAAACCATCAGTAATCATCAAAAAATTCTATTTCTTCGAGGATACCTTCTTATCTCATAACTTAGAGAAACACCAAGTTTTTAACAGAAAATTGATAGTAAAAACCGTCGACCAACATTAGCATATTAAAAGCAAAAATTTAGCTTCTGTAAATAGAAAACTCAATCTTTTATTCTTATTATTATTCTCTACTCATTCAATCGACATTTCTACTACTTTTTGACAACTGCATCTTTACAAGCGCGCTTCCACAAGAATGTCTGTTAAAAAGTGGTGGGAATGCGATGAACTTCTTATTCTCTATTCTACTAAATTAACGAAAATGGGTTGACTCCCATTAAGCATTTATTGAAAATGGTTGAATAACTCAACCTCTTCTCTCTTCTCGAATTCTTACCTTTGGTTTCCCCTTATCAATGGCACTTACCACATGAATTCGTTTTGCCGGTGGAACATATATTTCTCCTACTTCTAGCTTCTATGGATAATACTGGATGATTTCAGCATCATAAACATTGAAGATTATCCTTCCTTCAGCACAATATACTGATGCACCTGCAGTACTGAGGAAGGGTCTTCCAAGTATTATAGATAATCGTTCATCTTCTGGCATTTCATGAATGATAAAATCAGTGGGAATAACATGCTCATCTATTCTAAGTAAGACATCCTCAATCATACCAACAGGTTCTTTAGTGGACTTGTCTGCCATCTGTAAGTGATAGTAGTAGGAGAATACTCCCCTAATCCTAACCTTTTATAGAGGGAGTATGTCATTACACTAACTCCTGCTCCTAGATCACACAAGGCATTGTGAATATCAGTTTACCTATTGAGCATGAAATGGTTGGTATTTCAGGATCTCCAGACTTAGACAACAGCTTCCCGTTAGCAGGATAGCTATTTACCAAGCAACAATTTCAGTTATTTCTTTCTTTCTACTGAGAATATCACGAAGGAATTTACCATAAGTAGGAACATTGATTGCATCCACAAATGGGATTTCCAGACGAAGGTCACTAAGTTCCTTTGTAAAAGAATTATAAATTACCTCATCCGGTGCTTTCTTTTTTTGATCTGGATAAGGAAGCTTTTTCTCACCTGACTTACTCTTGTCTTTTACCTTTTTTGGGGGGTTAGGCTCTTTCGTTGCTCTCTTTTGTTGTTGCTTATTGCTTTTCTTCTTTTCTACAACAACAACTTCATCTTCTTTATTTATTTCTTTATCTTCTCTTGGATCAACCGCCTTTGCATCAGAGTCATAATGATCATCATGTGCGTCATTGTGGTCCTCCTTGGTTTGCTCTTGCATCTCAGTTTCATCTTGAGGATCCACCAACGTATCATCTTCTTGACTTGCTTCGAGTAAGGCTTTTTCCTTGCACTCTTTTTCAGCTTCATATTCAGGTGGTCCTAAAGGTCCTATAACGACTGCACCCCTTCTTGTGACAACATTAGCAGAAACAGGAATATCTTCGTGACGAGGGTTTCACTCATCAATTCCCATTGTTAAGGACTTGGGTTTTGGAGAAGGAGGAGGTGCTGGAGGCATCAATCGGCTAGCAAACAAGCACACATGAATGCAAGGTTTACCCAGGTTTATGCCTCGTAGAGGTCCCTACTCCTGCTTGTCTGCTCTTGGAATTATCAAGGGAGTCAAAAGTTACAGCGGGTACGCAGATGCAATCTGGCGATGGTGTGGAACCTAGGGTTGTGATCGTCCTCCTCGCCGCCCCTCCTAGCCTTTATATAGATAGGCTAGATCTCGGGTAGTAGGTTGTGTCAGTTACAAGTTAGGGTTTTCCCTTTGAACTTTCTATCTTAAGCTTTGTCTTGTGCCGCAAGCAGTCGGAGTCTCCGTGGATCACCCGAATCCTGGATCGGGCCCTGGTAGCGCCATGGGCTCCTATCATATCTGGGCTGTATATGCAAAACTCGAGTACCTATAGGGTATGCCCATGTTAGTAGCCCCCGAGTGTCGAGTGGAATCGTAGATTCGAGTGGAGACTTCATGAAGTCTTTTTGAGTGCATAGCTGAGCATATTTTTGAGTGCTTTGATTGATGTCATAGGGATTGTTGATATACGTGCCTGATTCATCCGATGCATCGGGATCAGTTAACTATCTTAGGTCAAAACAACACAATCTACTCAAACTCGAGTCCCCGGACTCGAATTCGGAAAAGTGCTGGTGTAATTTGACTCAGGCCGTGGAGGTCTTACGGGTGTCAAATCTTAGTGTGTAAGTGTGAGTACTTGACGCGTCCGTCAAGGATTATTCATCCTACCTGCAAGTACGGATTTATTTCTGATAGAGCGCAGCAGATGCGTTGCCAGACCCTATTCAAGTCTTATCTTCACGTTGTAAGCGCGACATCCGAATTTTTTTCATCGCGGAGATGATTCGGGTGACCCAAGAGACACAGTCTCTTTGCAGGGAAAATATGAGGCGGATTCACCATAGCTTTCGAGTGTGGATGTTATCAACACACTGTGTAACGTATAAAAAAAGAAATAATCATAGGGTGCACGGCCAGCGCTCCCTATGAGAGTAACCCCCGAGTGCCTATTCGAGTCGTAGACTCGAGTGGGGACTATAAGTATTTTGCGATTGCTGTCATATTTTTCTTGTTTCAGTCGAATGTGCTTTTAGTGCTCCCTATGGGAGTACCCTGAAGTCCACAATCGAATCATTGATTAAAGTGAAGGGTTTTCATGATGCTTGGATATATTTATTATTTTCTTTGGGTGCACGACCAGCGCTCCTGTTAGGAGTAGCTCCCGAGTGCTTGGTTGAGTCGAAGACTCTAGTAAGGACTAAATTAGTCAAAATATTTTCCTGCTGGAGTTGATGACGTCAGTGCTGACGATAAGATGACCTCAGTTACCCGCGTGAGCGGCTTTGACGGGACGTGACGAGTAGTGGGTCCCACTTTCTGACTTGGATTTGACTAGGTGTGCGTAATCTTCTGTTTTAACCGTGTCTCCTTCATTTCCGCGCATAATTGGAATAGTGGGGGACGGTTCGTGGTTTGCCCTTGCCATGCGTCAATGCCGATGTACGCCACGCGTCTGGTAGATTTTCTTATGGCCGTTGGATGGCATCTGCTAGGAGGTTTAGTAGGGGATGTGCCGTGCGGTAATTTCCCCACCTCTTCTTCTTGCTCGCACATCTCTGCCATTGCCGTTCTTGCTGTTCCTTTGCACACATCTCCTTCATAGCACTGTACCAACTCCGCGTCTTCCCCATCTACTTCCTGCGCTCACATCACCAGCGCAAGATGGGCAAGAAGAAGGGAGGCTCCGCCGCAGGATCTACGGCTCCCATTGTCGCCACCAAGAATAAAGGGGGCGCCGCCACCATGGGAACCAGTGCCGCCGGCGCTGGGAAGAAGAAGGGCGCGGGGACTCGCGTCACCAATGGATCGTGGCGCCAATCCATCATCGAGCTGTCGGAGCTGTTCACCCATCGCCAGGACGGGACGCTATCCACCACGGAGGATGACTCTCGCGTTCCCGGCGACAAGGTAATCCCTGGTCCTCCTGCGGGTTTCCGAGTGATGTTCCTTGCGTTCATCATTCTTGGTCTCTCTCCCCCCTTCCATCCATTTGTTAGGGGTCTTCTCTACTTCTACGGGCTCCAGCTGCACCAGCTATCCCCAAATTCTATTCTCCATATTACCTGTTTCATCACCCTTTGCGAGTGTTGGCTCGGAATCGAGCCACACTTCGGTCTCTTCAAGAAACTCTTCAAGCTCAAACGCCATTCGGGGTCGGGTTCTGTAGTCTATGATGTAGGAGGCTGCGGGATCCACGTCGACTCCTCTGTCACTTATTTTGACATCAAACTCACCGCGTCTGTCCAAGGGTGGAGAGATAAGTGGTTCTACATCCGGGACCAAAAGGCCGACGGAGAGCACTACAGACTCGCGCCCTTTGATCCCGTGGCGGTTTGCAGGAGGAGGCGTTCCTAGAAAAATGTCGTGATGCCCGACGAGTCTGAGGAGATGGAGATGCTATATCAGTGTGTCTGCAACCTCGAGAGCCATATAGGCAAAGAGGAAGGTGGCCCTAAACTCATTCGCACGTGGTTGCGCCGCCGTGTTCAGCCTCTGCAGGCTAGAGCCCATCCGATGTACCGCTGGATTGGTACTAGCGATGTCACTCGCATTTCTGAGGAGGGCATTTCTTCGGGTGAGATGGACAGGAGGTTGTGGCTGGTCACCAAGTACACCGACAAGGAAGATCTCCTAGGCGAGTCAGTCGTGCCTCCTTTTGATGCCAACAATCCTCCACCCGAGGTGTTCTAGATTTTCCTATGAAGTGTTCTAGATTTTCAATTGCTTGTCAGGTGCTTGATATATACTGATGCTTCTTCTGATTGTAGGACTGGAAAGTGGCTGCCAGCTTGCCTCCTCAGCCTGAAGGAGTTATCCCACGCAAAGCGCAAGAAGAGGATTAGTCGAGCTCCACCGTTCCGATTGAGGAAGAGGAGGAAGCCCCCGAGTCTAGTGGCCACAAGACTCACAAGTGCTCCCGTAGCGAGGATTCTGATGCCTCCTCACTGACCACACCGGAGGGTCCTTCTTCTGCTGTAGAGGAGCCGATCCCCACCATGCATGTACGCGCCATGGATCCTCCCGCACGGAAGAAGCTAAGGTTGCCGAAGGAATCCCCAGATGATTCCTTCGACCTTGATAAGTTTGACGGGTAAGTTTTTAATATTTGTGAGTTCGTCTTGTTTTCCTTGAAGTTTCTCTTCTAAAGCGGTGCTGGTCATGTTTGTAGTCAAACGGCGTCGTTGTCTTCCAACGACTGCCAATTTGTGAAAGAATCCGGAGTCGCAGACTCTAAGAACAAGGAGGTGACCATACGGTCGCCTTATCCTCCGGTGGCGGCCCACTCCAGCACTAACTCTTCGAGTTCTCCTCATATTGGGGGGCACCAGATGGTTGACTCTTTGGAATTGTGAATTTTGGAGTCCCAGGAGGAACACTTAAGTATCTTTTTCCCGCTGGCAGTCGAATTGTGAATTTCTGCCTTTTGTCAATGCTGAATCTTCGTTTCTTTTGGTGTAGCCTATCGTGAAGGATTCCACTCGCCTTGTGGAGCAAATCCTTGCCTTGGGTCGACAGAACGCCCTGCTGGACAATCGCCACCGCGCAGTCGAAGGTTTGTACTAATCTTTTCTCTTCGCTCTTCTTATGTGGAAATTTGTAAACTCCGTTGTTGCCATGCTCTGTCCTTTTTAGGTGAGCATAATGAGCTTCTCGTCGCATCACTTCCCTCGAGAAGGGACTTGCCGTAGTGGAGAAGAAGCGCGATGAGGCAGTCGCGGCTCTGGAGGAGCCACAGAAGCGCGAGGAAGAACTGCGTGCTTCTACCGCCGAAAGGGAGAAGTTGTTCGAAGAACAACTTTTCTCGATTGCGAAAGCTCTCTCAGGTATTGTTTAGCTTCACTTGTATTTACCTATTTGATTTCATGTTGCTATGCTGATACCTTGTGTATGTAGATGCCGCTGGCGTAAGCTTTGACGCCCAGGCCTTGTGCCGTGCTGATGCCTTGGCTGGCGCCATGGCCGCAGTCGAGGACCGTAGTGTCTCCCTCCAAGATACGCTCGGGAAGGCCAAAGGCATGCTGAGCCGCCTTCGTGAAGATATGGTTCCCAAGGCTAGTTTAATCGAAACTCTTGATGGCTTGGTGGAGTCCTTCACAGAAGGCGTCCCAATGGACTTCAAGAATGCGCAGCGGTCTGTCGGCGCCACTATGGCACTCGCGATGGTGTAAGCGCATGGTGCAGAGTTGGACCCAGGCGTGATCTCCGAAGCGATGTCTGTCGATGCAGATGGTCAACAGGTAGTCTTCGAGCCTTTCGCCACTAGATGCAGTAAATATGGGCCTCGTCTCATTGAGACAGTTGCCAAATATTCTGAGGAGCTACGGTGGGTGAAAGCGGCGAAGGCTGCAGCGTAGACGACTACCAATGGAAAGTCTGTGGCGTCAGAGACTGCCATGGATTCGAGGAAGCCCCCGAAGTTGAAGTCCAAGTCGAAGAAGCGATTGCTCCTTAGCTGCCATTTGTAATAATTGTAGCTTCCTTTTGTTGGTCCGCATTTTGTGGGGGGTGCCCCTTGATACTTTTATCGAATTTGAATGCACTCCTCCTTTTTATAAATGTATGATTGGTCTCATTTGCCTCTTGCTTGGTTGTATTAGGGTCCTTCAAGTGGTCTTTTGAGTGATCCTCATGACTCTCCTCCACCGATGAAACCGCAACGCAACCGCTTTCAAAGGTGCAGGAGTTGTCGTTGCTCTCACAACTGCGTGACCATATAAAGCAGTTGGAGCGTGAGTTGCCCATTATCTCCGGTAACGCGGATGTGTGGAAGTCGAAAGCTGAGAAGGCCACCACTCGCGAGAAGTATGTCCTGGATGAAGTTGCGCAGTTGAACGAGCAGTTTAAATGTTAGCTCTCTATCTTCTTATCTTGTCTATGTACTTTGGTCTTGTTTTTGTAGTTGTTAGCGCTCGTCATCCGCATAATGAGAAGGACCGGGTTGCCATTCGAATGAATGACTTAACCCAGGAGCAGCTGCAGGCTAGTGGGTACTTCTGGGTGGACCACGATCATACAGTCGCGTTGGCGACGTTGCAGGATCGTGCGTCGCGAGCGCAGTCGTGCTTGAAGTGTATTTATCGGACGATGTTTCTGCTGGACGTTGTGCCCTCAAGCCTGTTGGCTCTTCTAGCGAAGTTTCAGGATATCAGCGCGGTCCGTGAGTGCGTGCGCTAGCAGCTGGTCGCAGGTGCCAAGGCTGCATTGTCGCTGATTCGACTGCATCGGCCATACGTGGACGTCGCGTCTGTTGCCGCTGGACCACCGCCGCCACCGGAAGGGATGACTTGGGATATGGTGCCGCACTATCAGGCGGTTGACCAGCCAACCGAGGATATTGTAGACTTCTTCGAGGAGCAAACAAATGTTCTCCTTCTGCATCAGTAGTGTAATTTGTATCCTGCACATAGATATATAAGTGTTGTAAAGTTCACATGATTGTGTTGGGTATTTTTGATACCCTTTGTTGTGCAAAGAGCTTGCTAGCTTGTATATTTTTCGAGTGTATTGTAAGATACATGTCCTTTTCGTTAGCCTAACGTGTATACATCTCAACACCTTGCTAACCTGTCAGGTGCGTTGCAGCTGGGTTGGTGTTTATCAAGGGTTCGATTGGTAGTGCGTCAGCCAATCAGGATACTGTGTTGTTCGTGGAACAAGATGTAAAGGGTGGCACGACCCCCGAGTAAAATAATTGCAAGGAAAATAGAAAAACACAGGGTTTGGGGCACTTAGCTTTATTTGTTCACAGAATATCACGAGGTACAATGTGTGGCTAAGTAGCCTGGCTGAATAGCATTATTTGTAAAGTAAAAAACATCTAAGGATAGAAACGACACAGTTGTGCGACGTTCCAGGGGTTGGAGTATGCGATTCCGCTCTTGAAATCTTTAAGGTGATAGGCTCCACCTAGGATTACTTTGGTGATCACGTAAGGTCCTTCCCAAGGGGACTCGAGCTTGAGGTGCCCTTGTTGCTTTAGTCGCAGGACCAGGTCTCGTTCGATAAAGGATCTGGGGCATAGCCTTCTGCTGTGGTAGTTGTAGAGGTTCTGCTGGTAGATCGTGGATCTCTCCGCTGCAATCTTGCGTGCCTCATCAAGGAGGTCCACGGAGTCTTCGAGTGTGAGAGTTGACTCTTTCTCGCTGTATGCAACAACCCGCGAGGCTTTGTAACGTACTTCTATGGGTAGTACCGCTTCAGCACCGTGCACCATGAAGAACGGAGTGTAGCCTGTGGCGCTGTTTGGAGTTGTGCGTAGGCTCCAAAGTACCAATTGTAGCTCGTCTGGCCAACACCCAGCAACTTGTTCGAGTTGCCGGAGGAGCCTTTTCTTGATTCCGCTGCAGACGAGGCCGTTGGCCTTTTCGACTTGACCGTTGGTCTGAGGGTGAGCTATAGAGGCATAGCTAATGTTGATTCCCAGGTTTTCACAAAATTCCTGGAACTCCTTAGAGGTGAAGTTTGTTTCATTGTCCATGATGATGCGATGTGGCACCCCAAAACGGTAGATAATGGACTCGAAGAACTTGACGGCGCTAGCTCCTAATTGATTCGTCACCGGCATGGCCTCGATCCACTTTGTGAATTTGTCGACTGCGACTAGGAGGTAGACGTATCCTCCTCATGAGGACCTCGGGAGCTTGCCTACCATATTGAGTCCCCATTGTGCAAATGGCCAAGCCACTGGTATTGGAGTGAGCTCCACACTAGGTGCGTGCGGTTTGTCCGCGAATCGCTGGCAAGCATTGCAGCGCTGAACGATGTCTTTGGTATCATGCATGGCCGTTGGCCAGTAGAATATAGATCGTCGAGCTTTGGCAACAAGAGCGCGACTACCGGCATGGTGCCCGCAAGCACCTTCGTGTATGTTGAGGAGGATGGCTCTTCCGTCCCTATTAGAGACACACCGCTGAAGAACTCTTGTGATGTTGCACTTGTGTAGTTCGCCATTGATAAGGGCGAATGCCTTGGATCGTCACGCTATATGGAGCGCATCAGTCGGGTCATCTGGCAACCTTTTGCTGAGCAAGTATGTAACATATGGTTGTGTCTAGGATGACTCGATCATCATGACCTCCATGGGACCTTCGAGTCCTGTGTCTAGCTCCATGTCATCGAGTGCCATTGGCTCGTTGGGTGGTGTAGACCTCGAGTCCATTGGCGTGCTTGTCTTCTTTAGTGAAGCCTTGGGTTTGACTAAGCGCTCGCAGATGCGCTCTAGAAATACTCCAGGTGGCATCGGGGCACAGGTGGAGCCGATGTTGGCGAGTATGTCTGCCTCCTCCTTGCTTTCACGATCGATGTGCCGTCGCTCGCAACCGTCGAAGTCTCCCTCGAGTGTGTCGTATAGGTCACGGTAGGTGATCATGTTGTCGCCCAGGGCATCGCACTCGTGCATTGTTTGGTTGACCACCAGTTTGGGGTCGCCGTAGATGACGAGTCTCTTGGCGCCGCAGGCTTTCGCCATCCGCATTCCATGGATCAAAGCTTCGTATTCAGCTTCATTGTTGGAGGCTGTGAACTGCATTCGCAGAACGTACTTCATCTTGCATCCTTGGGGCGATGTCAGTATGACACCTGCGCCAGCTCCGTCCTTTCGCTTGGACCCGTCGAAATGCATTGTCCAAAGGTAGGACATGTCTGGCTTGTCGGGGAACTAGTTCTCCATCCAGTGCATGAGGAAGTCCGAGAGAACTTGCGATTTAATCGTGTCGCGCTTCTCATATGTGATGTCTCGTGGAGACAGTTCGATTCCCCAGAGCATGACTCATCTAGTGGCGTCAGGATTATTGAGTATGTGCCTGAGCGGGGCGTCGTTTACCACCATGATTTGGTGCTCCTGGAAGTAGTGGCGCGGTCGCCTAGCTGTCATAAAGACGCCATACGCCAGCTTCTGGTAGTGCGGGTACCGCTGCTTTGTTGGAGTGAGCACCTCGCTGAGGTAGTATACTGGGCACTGAACCCCGTGTACCTTATTTTCTTCGGCTCACTCCACCACGAGCAAAGTGCTGACCACCTGGTTGGTGGCAGAGATGTATAGCAACAACGGCTCCTTTTTGTGAGGTGTGACCAATACTGGCGAGGTGGATAGTAGACGCTTGAGGTCCTCGAATGCTTCTTGCGCTTCGTCTGCCATTCGAACTTGTCATCTTTACAGAGAAGTTGGTAGAAGGGCAGTGCCTTTTCACCCATCCGACTAATAAATTGACTGAGCGCTGCTATTCACCCAGCCAGCTGCTAGACGCCTTTTACGTTCTTTGGCTTCTCCATGGCCAGTATGGCCTTTATCTTCTTCGGGTTTGCCTCAATCCCTCTTGAGGAGATGAGGTACCGGAGCAGTTGCCCATATGGTACGCCGAAGGCGCATTTGTCCGGATTGAGCTTGATCCGATAGCGATCGAGGTTATCGAAGGTCTCGCAGAGATCATCGAGTAATGTGGCTTCCTCTTTGGTTTTGACGATAATGTCATCGACGAAGACTTGGATATTGTGACCAAGTTGGTTCTTGAGACAGGCCTGCATACACCACTGATAGGTGGTTCCTGCGTTTTTTAGCGTGAAGGGCATCGTGTTGTAGTAGAACACACCAAAGGGTGTTGAGAACGCCGTTTTCTCTTGGTCCTCCTCCTTCATTCGAATCTGATTGTAGCCTGAGTAGGCATCGAGGAAGCAGAGGCACTCGCATCCCGTAGTGGAGTCGATTATTTGGTCGATCCATGGCAACGAGAAGTGATCCTTCATGCAGTGCTTGTTCAAGGAGGTGAAGTCCACGCACATCCGCAGGATATCCGTGTCCTTTTTAGGCACAAGCATTGGATTTGCAAGCCAGGTGCGTTCCTTGATACCGCGTATGAAATTTGCGTCGAGGAGTCTGTTGATCTCCATACCGACCGCTTTTACTCTTGGTTCAGATAGTCGCCGTATTGTCTGCTTGACTGGCCTTGCGTCCGGATTCACGTTGAGCGAGTGCTCGTCGAATTCCCTAGGAACTCCTGCCATGTCCGCTGGACACCACGCGAGGATTTCCCAGCGCTCATGGAGGAATTCGACGAGCGCGAGTTCCTATGCGGGACTCAAGTTGTTGGCGATGAGGGCCGTCTTGGTCAGGTTAGTTGGGTGGACCTAGACTTTCTTGGTATGCATCGACGAGTCGAAGGATAAGTCGGGTGAGCTTGGCTTGCTTAGGGGAGGCAGACTGTTGTCTGTCGTCTCCTTCAACTTTGCGAGTTCCTCTTGCATGCCGAAGGATTGGGAGATTCTGTTGAATTCCCTGTCGTAGCTGTCAGACCTCTCGAAGCTTCCATTGATTGTGATGACGCCGTTTGGGCCTAGCATCTTCATCTGCAGATAGTCGTAGTGTGGTACCACCATGAACCTCGTGAACGCGACACGTCCGAAGATGCAATGGTACTGTGAGGGCTAGTCGACAACTTCAAAGTCGATGCGCTCTCGCTGAAAGTTTTGCGGTGTGCCGAAGATGACGTCAAGGTTGATCTTTCCCAAGGGGTATACGCCCTTCCCTAAGACGATGCCATGGAACATCGTGTCTGAAACTTCCAACATGTCAGAGGGATCCTCATTGCACGCAAGGTACTTGCGAACATGAGGTTGATGCCGCTTCCGCTGTCCATGAAGACGTGACTCATATCGAAGCCCCCAATTTGTGGCTCGAGTACGAGGGGACAGTGGCCTGGGCGAGGTACTTAGCGCAAATGGTCGCGCTTGACGAAGGTGATGCAGGAATCACTTCCACTAAGGTACTCAGTGGTGGAGGGCGGCGATTTTATCGCCAGATTGACTTTGCGAGTGATTGCCTTCTGCATTCGATTTGAGGGGTGCCCTTTTTGGATAATCCCCATGTTTCCCACAGCTCGCGGGTATGGCTCGCCTCCATGATTCTGGACTAGCGCAGCCACATGTGGTGGTGGCCCAGGTGGTGGTGGTGGTGCTCCATGAGCCACAGCGCCCGGGGCAGCCCCGTATCCCTGGTTGATCGCGTCGCGATTCATCTGGGCCATGCCTTCGTGGAGCTTGAGGAACTCGCGGCAGTCCTTGAGAAGGTGGCTGGACTTTTTCTTGCCATCGTGCTTATCGATGTAGAAGTGTACGTTGCAAAGTCCAGACAATTTTTCCTGGATGGATAGTCCAAGTGCCTCGTCGCGAGTGCGGTGCTGCCAAACTTGCGTGGTTTTCCTGTTGTCGCGGTATCCGCTGTTGCGGTTGTCGTCGCGTTTGTCAGCGTAGCCGGCTGTGACCATGTTGACCTCTTCGTGGTCCTCGTAGATGTGCATTCGACGTTTCTCTCAGCGATCGCGTATGCACCCGAGGTCATCGTCATCATCGGAGTAGACACGATTTTTCACCGAGTCCTCTCCAACGGCCCATCGATTCGCGATTTCCATCATGTGGTCGATTGTTTTGGGCTTCGAGCGGCCCAGCTCCTCCCTAAGTTCTCTGCGACGATCTCCGCCGTTGAACACGTCGATTGCGCGATCCTCAAAGATATCTTCTGCGGAGTTCTTGATTATGGACCATCTCTGGATGTACGAGTGTAGCGACTCGCTAGACCTCTGGTGGCAGCCTCTTAGCTCCACGATTGATGCGGGCCTTTTGTAAGTGCCCTTGAAGTTGCACACGAAGCTATATACTGGCTCTTCCCAGTTGCAAATTGATCCGCGCGGGAGATTGTTGAGCCATCCGTGGGCGGTGCCTTGCAGATGCACCTGTAGGCATTGCATGGACGTGCTTGAGCTTCCACCATGCAGCCTGACAGAGGAGATGTGATCTTCCAGCAAAATCTTCGGGTCCTGTAGGCCATCAAATTTCGGTTTCTCCGATGGGAGATTGAACCCTTTAGGCATTCACTTCTTCCTGATGGCTCTGCCAAAGCATCTAGCACCGCAGAGCTCTACCTCGTCGTCTTCCCAGTCAGTCGAACGAGCACGCCCCGCGCGCAGCTTGTCGACCTTGCGCTGTGTGATGTCATCAGGCGCATCGTAGTCGTGGTCATGCCACCGTGAGCGACGTTGCCATGACAGATCGTGGCTGTTGTCGCTGGAGGAGTACGAATATTAGTACTTGTCCAGAGCTTTAGTTTTCTTCGGCTCTGGTGTTGACTCCTTGATGAGGGTAGCTTCGACTAGCCCCAAGCCCGCGATCGTAGATCGGTGCATGGTAGCTCGCGGATCTCCAGCCGGTGGCTAGTTGTTGAGGAGGTACATGGTGGCGACTGCCACCACTGCTTGCATTGTCTTTGGGAGCAGATTACCCCGCGTATCCAGCATCATAGAGCCAAAGTCGAGGAATTTCGCGGCTTCTTCGTTCTCCTTGTCGGTGAGGTGGGCCAGTCGAGATCACCGTTTGGCGGCCACGTAGTCGTTGCCCTTGGAGGAGGATCCTCCCATGGAGAGTTGAGCTCGTCGAAGGCTCGACTCGTCGGCCGCCTTCCTACGTGCATTGAGTTGCGCGATTACTTGTTGCTGGCGCTTGTACTCTTCTTTGAGAAGCCAGTGGTAACCCATCAGCATCTGTTGCGATGATTTCAAGGGGAGGGGATTGCCCTGTAGAGCCTCTCGACAGCGGGCCTACTCGTTGTCATTGAGCTTGATAAGCACACGCTCTTTGGTGCGCTCATTCGCCGTGAGGTTCGGGTCCCCTTCTATCCCATTGTTGGTGGGCGCGCCGTTGGCGAGGCCACCGTTTTCGCCGTTGGTTGGCCCAGTACAGGTGTTGTCGCGATTGAAACCAGTATCACCTGCGTTAATGACAGTGCACATGACGTGATTGGGGAAGCTGTTGCTCCCACAACTTTCAGATCCGGAGCCGTAGGCTCCATCCTTTATGGCCAGGTCACCCAGATCGGATCCGCGACTGCTGTCGCCGTCCGTGCCCCAACTATTGTCGGGGCATTGAGCTCGCTCAGGGTGCCGATTGGTGGTTGAAACCACGATGCTGGAGCAATCGTGGGGACCATCGGCTAGTCAGGGAGGCAAAGTGTGCCCAGCTGGCCAACTTGGAAGCGTAAGCTCCCGATCGCCAGGCTGATCCCATCGCCCACAGACTCGAAAGCCGGGCGAGTGGCCACCGTGTGGATGGTGAAGTCGAAGGCGCCGAAGAGCTGGCGAATCTCCACTATTATAGAGTTGTCGATCGCGGTTGTCGAGGACAAAGAAGCCGCGACATCAGCACTCCCTCTTCCCACAAATGGTGCAAATTGATGAGGGTTTAACTCATCAATGCCATTGTTATGGACTTGTGTTTTGGAGAAGGAGGAGGCGCCGAAGGCATCAATCGGCTAGCACACATGGACGCAAGGTTTACCCAGGTTTAGGCCTCGTAGTGGTCCCTACTCCTGCTTGTCTGCTCTTGGAATTATCGAGGGAGTCGAAAGTTACAGGGGTGCGCAGATGCAATCTAGCGATGGTGTGGAAACTAGGGTTGTGATCGTCCTCCTCGTCGCCCCCTCCTAGCCTTTATATAGATAGGCTAGGTCTCGGGTAGCAGGTCAAGTCGGTTACAAGTTAGGGTTTTCCCTTTGCACTTTCTACCTTAAGCTTTGTCTTGTGCCGCAAGCAGTCGGAGTCTCCGTGGATCACCCGAATCCTGGATCGGGCCCTGGTAGCGCCATGGGCTCCTGTCATATCTGGGCCGTATATGCCAACCTCGAGTACCTATAGGGTATGCCCACGTCACTTTGTTTTCACGAAGAAACATTTGATAACCAAATGCTATTTGTTCACACTGGGTTTCAATCATACTAAGGTACTTGTGAAACAATTTTATTTCTTGGCCAATCTCATCATAATTTTCAGTGAGTTCTGCCAAAATCTTTTTGTGTTTTGGAAATGCTTATGCAAGTTATTATGAGATTTTACTTGTCGATGTTTTAATTCTTGAAAAACTTTTATAGTTTCATCTTTTTCAGTTAAGACTTGTAACAAATCTAATTTGTTTTCCTTAAGAAGTTCAGAAGGTATACCTTTTTCTTTCATAGTTTTGTGTACCTTGAGCATAAGATCAGGAGTTATGCGAAGTATCCCTTTTTCTGGCTTAGTACCAAAGTCAGGATTATATAATGAATCATTCTTAGCCCTAGTAGACATTAACTCCAAACATTCTTTAATAGTTAAAGTATTTATTGATCCTCTTGCTGAGAAGTCAAGCAATTCTCTACATTGAATATTGAGACCATGGTAAAATAAATGGCAGATTGTTAGTTCAGAATAGCCATGATTAGGAATACTATTGATCATTACAAACAATCTTTCCTAGGCTCGTGGGTAGTTTTCTCCCACGTTCTGACTAAAATTGCCTATGTTCTTTCTTAGATCAGTTACCTTTTTAAAAGGGAGAAACCAGTTTATGAATTTAGTAATGCAGTTTTCTCAATATTTAATGTAATGGCGAGGGAGAGAATATAACCAGTCTAGAGGTTTACCTTTAAGAGACAATCGAAATAATTTAAGATGAGAGAAGTCTCTTGGACAACCTTTTGGTCCAAGAGATGTTATCAAATCGTCAAACTCTCTAATATGTCTTCCTGGGTCTTCATCTTCTCTTCCACTGAAAGATTTCTCCTGCAAATTTTTAATAATTCCACCATCAAATCGATATTCTCTAATTCCAGGACTAGGGAACTCTATTGGTTGTTTAAGAAATTCAGAACTTGGAGCACTGTATTCCCTGAAAGTTTTCTCAGGTTTCATAGGAGTTTTCCTGTAAATAGACATGATTTCCATAATATCACTCAGGTTTTCAACTTCAACTTTATTTGATCTTAAAAGTTTTTCAATAATTTATTCGCGCCTCTGAGCAGGCACATGCTCAATATAATCCGGCAGGTAGGTCCTACCAGAGCGTGTAGACCCTTCGTCTCCTAAGGAGAACATTTTGTAGTAGCAACACCTAAAATGTCAAAAGACAAACACTTAGCGCTTAGCTCCTCGGGAACGGCGCCAGAAAATAGCTTGATGTCTGCAAGTGCACAGATCGTTTGTAGCTAGTTTCGAAGTTCAGATATTGATCCCACAGGGAGCCCGAAGGTAAGTGTTTATCGATGAAGTCCCTGTCACACCCGAAGTTGTCACAAGGCTTTGAGTGAATTGACTGCAAGTGTTGAAATAAGAATGGGATTTTGATTAAATGCGACAGATGTAAATAGAACTAAAATGTAAACTTCAAAAATATAATACATAAAAGTAAAGAATGACTTTGATTGTTTGTTGTTTCCTGTAGATGGAAAAAGAAGGCCCGGGAGATTCAGTTCATGGTGATAGTGACTGTGCCAGGTGGTCGAGTGATAAATGTAACAATTATAATCTTATAGATATGTGTGTAGGCAAGCAACCCATAATTAGCCGGAACTCCTCTTGGTAGATTGCATCCCAACTTCAATAATCCTACTAGCCTGCTACCAAAACCATGGTCAGACAATAGACAATTAAGACCCTTTAGGTCGCTTAGCGATTAAGCTCATTGGATCAGACTAATGCAATAATCATAGTGGTTACTCGTTATCCTCGAGTCAACTAGCTTTCCATTGATATCCCTGTGTCACCCGGGGGTCGACGGTCCACTAGCGTACAAGATCTTATCTATGTAGAACAAGGTATCATGTTGTCTGGGCCCTTAATTGGACAACAAGCATTAGGCATCCCATAGATAGTCAAGCACACATAATATAGTAATTAGAATCAATCACAAACTAATGGAAAATATATGAAGGCACATCACATCTCACTAATCCCCTACATCTCCCATGCCCAAGGGGATTACTCACATATGAGAGAAGAACGGATCATCAATATAATCAAATAAAGGGAATTCATCTTGGTATTACCGTGGAGATCCACAATAAGAATAGAAAAATATCCAACACAATTCAAGATGGAAAGAAACAATCTCAAACCCTAGTCTTGCAAGGTGGATATCCCTCTCTCTCTCAAGTACAAGTAGTGGCTATGGAGGTGTATTGGCTAGGAGGTCGAAGATCGTGGAGCAAGATGAAGAACGTCTTCTCCTTCTTCTCCGGATCTCTTCTTTCTCCCTTCTGGATGGTGTGGCGATTGTTGTGTTCTGTTTTCGCCCTCCGTCCCTTCACAGAAGTTGTCCCTTTTGACAAGACAGAGGCGTCGGCAACTATAAGGCGGGAACTATACAGCCGGAAAAATATCCCCGCCGTATAGTTACTCGTTAAAGCTTCTGTGAGCTCCCCTCGCGTCCTTCCAAAGTGGGACTTGCTTGTTTTCTCCAGAATATTGTATTTCTCTAGTTAAATCCTTATGTTGATGTTCAAAACCTAAAACACACATTAAAAACCAAGTTTTCTTTGCTACCGAAGTATTAGCGTTAGGTAGAGCTAGAAAAAGATCAAATCCGGGAGAAAATCATCAACAAAAGCCATCAAAAATGTGTCGAATCTCACAGCTATCAGGTATCTCCGAGTTTTTAGAGACTGATAAGGCATAGGATGGAATGGATCCGCTTCAACCGTCATCCTTTAATAATACGGCAAAACAATTATACAAAACACCTATCCTTAGCACACACAAGGGAACCATAGACAGGCAAGTGAAATCCAATCCACAAAATAATTCGATCCATGGTGAGTAATAAGCTTCAGTTCAGTACCAAATGGATGCCACGTTGCCGGATAAGTAGGTTGTTCAATCCTCAGCAAGGAGAGGGTTGAAGACCGGGTACAAAGCCTAATCTGGGCAAGCCCTTCGTTGGCCGAAAGCCTTATTACCCATAATAGCGGGACAGAACTGAAGGTAGGTAGTACGAAAATACGACCATACAATGCATTACAGACGTATGATCATTACCCTTCAACCGGGTTACAGCTTTTCTTCCATTAGGAAGAGTTTCAGCCGCCTAGGTATGTCTTCAAGAGGGGTATTTTGATTCAGCTCTTGCTGCTTGCGATTGAGATGTTTGCTCTCCCTTAGTGGTACACAAATAGGGTACTTGTTGGTGTTGCACATGCTCTCTTCTTCAAATAGGGTAGGATAGGAAGTGAAACGATAGCTGACATGAATAAGTTTTGCCTGCGGGCAAACTTTTCAAAACAACGTCGGTTTCCATCTCAACAAAGAAAGAACTCCAAATAAATGAAAGCAATATTGCTTGTTGTCCTATAACTCTTTTTACCCGCCTTGTGGAGCTTTGCGGCCCGAACAAGCAACGGATTTTTAGCGCGAAACTAAGGTGTTAGCGCATTCGTTTTGTTGCTCGGGAACGAGGGGACTTATGAGAATTCTCGTAGAAATTGTCAATTGACACCTCTTAAATTCAACTAGATATAGAACAAGCATGTGCAGAAAATACTACACAAGTCATTATGAGCGAGCTTGGAAATTCTAGTTTCTCTCTGCTTATTGATGAGTCTCGTGATGTATCGGTTAAAGAGAAAATGGCCATGATGGTGAGGTAGTACTCTCATAACTCAATTATCATACTCTCACAACTCGATTATCATACTCTCATAACTTCATCTTATATTTTTATATGTTATTGCTTGTAGGTTTGTGAACCAAAAAGGACAGACTGTGGAAATATATTGCTCGGTGTTGAGCATGTTATTGATACTACATCGGCTTCTTTGAAAATATATTTAGATGCAATGTTTGTTAAACATAATTTTTCCATGTCTAGATTAAGAGGCCAAGGATATGATGGTACCTCTAATATGCGCGGGGAGCTACATGGTTTAAAAATGTTGGTATTGGCTGACAACCCTCATGTTTTTTATGTGCACTGTTTTGCCCACCAACTTCAATTGGTGGTTGTGGCAGTTCTGAAAGAAGTTCTGCCAGTTGGTTAGTTCTTTGGTCACTTAAACAAGATTGTTAGTATGGTTAGTTTTTCTTGTATATGATTGCAAATAGTTTTCTCCAACTCTTTGTCTATGTATGAATTCTAATTTCTACATGCACATTTTTTAGGTGAGTGCCTCTTGTAGGAATAAAGTTGCATTGTTGCAATTGCATCATGACCATTTGGTAGCACAACTAGAGAGTGGAGAGATCTCGTCAGGAAGATGCCAACATCAAGAGACAAGTTTAACAATACCGGGTGATACTCGTTGGGGGTCACACCATAGAACTCTAATTCGGGCCCAAAAATGTGGGATTCAATCATTGAAGTGCTATGTAGTGTTTCTCGTGATGGGACAAATGCCGATGAGAAAGGTGTGGCTTCAGGTTATATCATATACATGGAAACCTTTGAATTTGTTATTATCTTCCATTTGATGCTTTGAGTTGTCTCACCCATTGCAATCCAAAGATCAAAACATAGTGATCGCTATGAATATGATTGTCTCAGTGAAGTCTATTGCAGAAATTGAGAGACGGTGGATGGGAGCCTCTATTGCTTGTTGCTACTAACTTCTGTGGTGGAAGAAATATTATAGTACCAAATATGGATGATAACATTGTAGCTAGGGGTTACCCAAGGATCTCACGCAATACTTGCTTCCATCGTTACAAGGTACAAATCTTTAATGAGGTGCTTGATAGAAACATAGTTGAGATGAATCACAAATTTTCAAAACTTACATGCCTATTACTATGCACTGCATGCCTTGATCCTAGAGACTCATTTAGCAGCTTTGATAATGATATGCTAGTTGAGCTTGCAACTATGTACTCTGTTGATTTCTCTTCACATGATTGTTGTCTATTGGTTTACGAACCGAATGTATATGTTGATGTGATAAAGAGAAGCCCTGAATTCATAGCTTGTGACAATCTGAGCGGTATTGCTCTCAAGTTGGTTCAGAAGAGACAATATTTGACCTTTCCATTGGTCTATCGTCTTATTACACTTGCTTTGACATTACCTATGGCCACAACATCAATTGAGAGGGTTTTCTCCGCCATGAATATTGTAAAGTCAGATCTTCGAAACAAGATAGGAGACGATTGGATCAATGATTTGATTATTTTCTATGTTGAGAAAGAGATATTTGCCAAATTGATGACAAGAAGATTATGCTATGTTTTGATTCCTACAAGGACCATCGCGGTTAGCTTCCTCATCAATTTCGTCTTCCCAACATGGATTCAACTTAATCGTATAATACTATATTATCGAAATGTAGCACTTTTGTATCTTGTTCTTTATAGTCAGTTTGTAGTTCTAGTCGATGAAATATAAAAATTGAATATGTTTGGACCATTTTTTATTCATTACACTTGATTTTCTGCTGATTTTTTTAGAGATTATTTGTTTGACCCAACTCAGTTCAATTCCTGGCTCTGCCACTAGATGATAGCATCCATGGGTAGCTAAGGTAGCATCCATGGGTTCCAATGGTAGCACCGCCTGCAGGCCAACCCGCTTGTAGTAGCGGTGCAGACTTGCCCGATGGCGGGATTGCAGCTCCCGCATCAGCCGCTTGCAGCTTCGGAGATGGCTCTTTATATCTCCGGTGCTGGGAACACGTAGCCGCCCCCACGCTGGCAGCAGCGTCGTCGCGCTCAGGCAGCACCACGCCCCAAAGTTGCTAGCAGTGGCTAGTGGCGGTAGAGAGCTGGCAGCAGCGCAATGGCGGCGGCGACCCGCTGGCAGCACCACAACGTCGGTGGAAGCAACACCCTCTCGAAGGGGAGATATAAAGGAGAAAAAGAGAGAGAAGGAGGGCTTGGGCCGCAGTATCTGGGATGGCATGGGAAAACAACGGCGGCATAGAGAGAGTTACATGTGAGGACGAATGCACTTCTGTGTCCTCCACGAACAGGGGAAGAAATCAAAGACGAAGGGGATGAACGAGGGAAACGACTGGATGGGGAGTAGATATGCAGCGATAAGGAGGTCACCTTCTGTGGTGTGGGGCCACGCAGGGACGTGTGGCGCGACCTAGAGGAGGAGGACGCGCGGCGTGGTGCCCTCCGGAGGGATCAAAGCATTTTCCTTTTATATATCCTGCAATCTGATCATCATGACTCACAAGCAACACCTCTTACCGGATCCATTTGCCAGAATGGAAGTGGGAACGAATAAGCTAGCAAGGGTCTACAGATCAGGCGAGCCATAGAGAAGCACCATGCATGAACGTACGAACTGTACCGCATATATAGGCGGCCGCAGGGAGGGGAGTCCATCTCCAAGTTCCTTATCCTCGGGTATTTTAGATCGTTGATAGAGAGGCGGATCCAAGATCGAGTTGGGCACGAATTTAAGGAACACGGCGATCGGAATTGGTAGCCACCTGCTGAGACTGCGGATCAGGAATTGTCTCTCTTTTCTACAGAGAAATGATGATCCCCTAGGTTAGGTATTTGCCGTGCTTTTATCATTTCCTGGAAACGTAAAATAAAACACATTTTGAAGCTAGGTGGACACAAGTACGTTTCTTAAAATTTATTTTCTTTTGTTCCTTATTGATTAATTATTAATGAGATACGGGGTTTTTCGAATACTTTATTTATAGTTGGATAATCGTGCTGCATAATATCATTTTTTGTGTTCATGTATATCAATTTTGTTGGAGTGTTGTGCATTTTAAACACAGAATTAAACTTTAGATCAACTTACATATCAAAACACCGACGTTGTAAATTTTTGACTCATTGATTATCATGCACGAATATGCAACCTAATTGATTTGTATCCAAGCTCTCATACATACCTTTGTTGAATTATGTGTAACGCAAGCATATGCAACCCAATTAATTTACCTTGTATCATGTGTAATGCCCAAACATGGATAAAGAGAGAACATTCATTTCACAAGAACCATCAACAACAAGAGGGAACTTCGACTTTCACTTACCTTGGTCTACCTTTGGAAACTACAGAACCTTCTCGGAACATTTCTTGCCAATGACTAAAAAGGTAGCGAGAAGTTTAACTAAAATTGTAATTTTTCTAACATATGTAGGGAAATTCGAATTGATCAAATCAGTTGTACCATCTATGCCTATGTTTTTCATGTGCACATTAGATGTGCATGTGACTATAAACAACAAGGTCATCAAATATATGAGGCAATCCTTGTGGATAAAAATAAACATATATGATGGAGGATCTGCACTCATTGCATGGACCAAGATTTGCAGGCATATAAGTATGGAGGATTGGGAGTTCTAAATCCGGATATTTAGAATAGGGCTCAAAATCTGCATAAATTCTTTAATAAGCATCACATCCCTTGTGTCCAACTAATTTGGCATAGATACTTATCCAATGATAATATTCTAGGGAATCATACAGATGGATAATCCTGGTGGGGATCAATTCTATGCCTACCGTGGTGGCGTCACAGCAGATGCCATGGGTAGGCTTACCTTTGGGGCTGATGGACACATGAGGATCCGAGGAGGGAGGATGCAATAAGAACCACACACAGAACACACCGATCTATCCAGGTTCAGTGCCCTCGTGGTGAGTAAAACACCTACTCCTTGTTTGACTGTATATCTCGAGCTGTATGGGTAGCTACAATGGTGCTCCTCGAGCTGTATGGCGAGTGTTGGGGATATACTTTCCGGGTATCCTCATTGTACCTCACTAACCAGGGTGGCTCACTTCGGGTTAGAGCTTTGCTTCATGGGCGGCCTAGTCAGGGAGAAGATACGGGGTCCAGTCCGGCTACGGGAAGGCCCAGAAGACTTACCGACATAGGCCCATAGTGTTACTTGTAGTTCGAGATGTACACTGTAACCGACTCTTAGTCGTAGCCGGATAGATCTCTCATGTAAACCCTAGGCCGGATATCTATATAAGCCGTCCTAGGGAGAGACTTTAGGGCAATAACCTCAATAGTCTACAATCTCAACTCGCACAGGCGAAACCCTTGTAACCCATATTCCGGCTCTGCCGTATTACTGGATTGCTAGCAGGAGTAGGATCCATCCAAAGCCGCCGGATTCGAACCTGGGTAAACTTGTGTGCTCACCGTACCGGAATACCGTACGTCTCACACCCTTCTCTTCCACACGCCTCGAGGACCCCCTCATGGCGTACTTGTCATCAATCCGACGATAGTTGGCGCCCACCGTGGGGCAAGTGAGCTTCGGATCTGCGTTCCGAGCAGAATCTGGAAGAATTGAAATCGGTGAGGCTATCGCCGTTGGTTGCATCCTCTACGCTAGTGACGTCCCTCTCATCGTTCTCGACGAGACCTAGATTCCGGCTAGGGAAGCCATGACCAACTAAACCATCATGTCTTTTGGAAAGATCGAAGTTTACATCGGTTTTGCTGAACCTGCCCCACCCACCTCAGAGGTGATGATAGAGACATAAGAAAATTCTGGGTCCCCTCTGTCCGCGGAGGCAGTAGAGTTTCGGATCTCAGAAATCACTAATCCCACCTAGCCCGCACCCATTGCGGAGATAGTGGAGAAAGATGAACCTGAAGCAGATCTTGTAGTACAAGTCGAATCTAGAGTGGATCACCCTTGCGAGGTCGAATACCAGATCGATCCGCCTGCGGAGGTCGAAATCCAGGAAGAGCAAGAAAACAACTCTGGTTCCGGCTCTGATAGTACCGGAACTGACAAACCTTTCCTGAGATACACGTTGAGGTGCATGATGATGCAAGACGCAAGCGTGGATAAAATTCTCGAGACCATCAGGTGTTTCGAGGAAGCCGACCACAAGAGCCACAACTATATCAGGAGCCACGCGTCGCACTTTGTCAGATATGTTGCATCCGGATCCGGCTCTGTCAATGCTAGGGACAACGAAGACTCGGTGCTAGAGGCAATCGGAACAAGCATCGACTTACCGGCATCTTTGGATGATTCCATCACATCGACAGATTTTCGAAAGTTCCCCGCAAAATACGAAGAGGAACTTAACTCCACAGCTGTAGAAGGAGACGCTATGGACGAAGGATCTGGAGAAAACTCTCCTAAAGTGCAGGACAACATGGGTCTCGAAGATAATCCCGAGGAACAAATGGCCAAAAGTACCGATCAGAGTTTGACTCCGGGAAACAGGCCCAAAGCCTTCTTTGCTATCGGCGCTGCCAAGAAGGCAAAGAAGAAGAACAAGAAGAACAAGACCCTAACAAAAGATCTTCCGGCAGAGGAAGTGATCGCCGGGGAATATGAGGAAGACTCGGATGGAGCACTTATCCCAGACGATCCCAAAGAAGAGTCGGTGGATGGACACGTCGTCACCTCAGGTGCGTGTAAACTCATCGATGCTGCATTAACTACACCTATCCCTACAGCTGCAGAACTCACTGCGGAAGAACTGGAGGAAAGGGCCCAGGCCCTAGAAGCGCATCGCCAAGTACTCCTGGATGAAGCCAATAACATCAAGGAAGAAAAGAAACGCATGACAACTGCAGAGAAGTGCATCTCTCGGCAGCATTAGAAGACCCGAAGACGTCACACGCATAACAATCAATTTCCGGAAGTTCACGAGGTCCTCTTTGAGGGAGACCCAGGGATGCTTCGACTCGACAACAAGGGAGATCTGGTGTACCCAACGCCGGTGCAAAACACTGTCGCAGCTCGAGACATGCTAGCAAATAATCCAGGCCCAGAACATGTTTGATTGGGCATTAAGCTACTCACCAAGGGTTTGGAGCAGCATAAGGCCGCGAAATCCGGAATCGGAAAACTAGTCTCCCAATCTAACAAATGTCACACGGATCTGGCCTGGAATGACATAAGACCCCAACGGGTTCTGGAACAGCATCGCCATTCTGACCGTAGGGAAGAGAACTACTCAAGAACCAGATCTTCAGGGCAGTATCACAGAACTGCACGTGACCGGCGCAACGTTGCTCTAGCTGCTGAGCAAGAGGCAATTGTTGCACTGTATCCGAGGAATCCTCCCCGGCGAGAGTCAAACAATCATAGGGAAGAAGACAAAGAGAAGCGTCAGGGGGAGGACCGTCAAAGAATGCCACCTCCTAGACCTACAAGCCGTCCGGCTGAGCCGCACCATGGTGGGAGTGACGGACGAAGAAATGACGGACACCGTGCCGAGACAAGCCGGCAGGGGCTCGTCGTAATGAAGACCCTCCCTGGAACCGGAATAATGACACTCCGGACGGAGGCCGGTGATCAGCCGGAAACAATCCAGCTGCCCCACCTTCTCCACCAGGTAGCCATCACAACGGCTCTCTAGGAGGCCAAGGAGGGCGTCATGGCGGAGGAGGTGGTGGTAGAAGCCAAAGTCCGGCTCCAAGGCACCGCAGCCACAATTGTCACTCAGGACGGCGATTCTGTCTCCAAGTGACGTGAGACACCGGATTAACTCCAACATAGAGGATGATCGGTCGTGGGCGACGAAGACGGGGTCTAGGTTTCAGTGCCTGGGCTCAGACTCCAGCTCGGACGTTGGTGATGCCCTGGCGGTGCGGGAGGCACCTGCAGACCTTGAAGACGACTTCAGCGAGCTGGGCTGGACCACGGTCGGCCGGCAGCAGAGAAAATCGGACGATGAGCTACGGCAAGCGTTGCTTGAGGACATTGGCTATCCGACGCCGGCCTCTCGATTCTAGGAGAAGGGGTCCCCATCCTCACCGCCAAGGAGCTCATCACCGCCTTGTCGACCTCGTCTTCGCCGGTGGGCCGAAGAGGTCCGGTGGCGTCGCTGGTGGGGTTCCTCCTCCGCCGGGACTAGCCGTTAGACCCTAGAAAGGGCCTCTGCCGCCGCACAGGGCTTCCGCACCGCCGATCCTTGGGGAATTTCTGCCGGGCGGTCGAGGGGTGGTGATGGGTTCGATCCGATTTTTCTGCGGTGTGCTGGTGCAGGCGGTGAGGTGGCGGTTGATGTGGAAGGTGGTGGGGCCACAGATTTGGCTCACGAGGCAAGAGGATGGCGTGCCATTGCAAGACGTCTCGGTCTAGCTGGGTCACGAGTATGTCCACCTCGGACTCCTCTTTTCTCGCCACTATTACCGCCTCCTCTCCTATCGCCATCGCCCAACCTCGTTTCTCGATCATCTCTGTCGCCGCTGCCATCGCCTCACGCACCATCGACTCGCCAACACTCCTTCACTCAGGTGCCTCTCGGTCCGGCTTCGATGGCCGCGCCGAATCCTCGCAACTCTGTGCCTCCGCCTAGGGCAGCGCCGGCCCTTGCGTTGCAGCCTCCTCGTGCTTCTACTCCGCCTCCGCCGAGGGCAGCCGGGTCCATGCTGGCCGCCGGCCCCCACTTCGCGGGGCCCTTCCGGGGTCAGGTGCCAGGAGTCCGTCCTACGCCTGCTGGACAGGTTCTGATGGCTGGCCACTTTGGACATGGACCGCCGCCTTTCTCGGCCCCCCGGCAATGCCGCCACCAGGAGCCTTCCAACCGGGGATGGGTGCGAGGCCTCCATTTCTGCCTTTCGATCAGCAGCCACTGCAGACCCCGTTTCGCGGTCAGCCGTAGTGTGGTGCCACAATGCCACCGCAAGCATTGTACCCGCAGGCTCTAGCGCCTCAGGTGTTTAATGTTGGGGCCCGAGCGGCGGGTGCTACGGGGCCTAAGCGGAAGACAAAGAAGTAGAAGCCACAGGTGGAGCAACAGTCGGCCTCGCAGTCTACTCAGTACCAGCCGCAGCTTTACCAGTAGTCAATTGGACAGTATGGGTATCCCACTGTGGCAGCGGGTGTTCCCTTCCAGGCATCAGGGCAACATGGGACATACCCGTATGGTGTGCAGGGGACCGTTGATACTGCTGTGCCGGTGGTCACCACATCGGAGGTTGTTCCTGGTGCACCGGGTTCTGCTGTTGTGGGTAAAAAGAATGTGAAGGATGTGCGCTGCTGGAAGTGCGCGGTAAATACTCATGCGACTAAGGATTGCAAGGTGGCTCACTACTGTTATATTTGTGATGGTTCCACTCATCCCACCTTGAGGTTCCCTATTCTTAAGCAACCGCGACCTACTCCATACATGGCCGGTATTGGCAATGAGAAGACCTTGTTTTCTCAGATTCCTGATAATGTGGTGCGTGATCATCTCGGGAATTCTCAGTCTCCCATATCTGTTGTGAGTGTGACCGGACAGATGGTGATGGCAGATGTTGTTCATCAACAGATTGTCAGGAGATGTTCGGTGCGTGATCAGTGCAAGTGGGAGGCTTAACCGCATGGCGAGGCAGCTTTCCTTGTGAGCTTACCGTCGTTTGAGGATCTGGACAGGGTGGATGGGATTCAGGTGTCTATGCCTCATGGAAATTCTCAGTTGGCTTTTTCAGTTTTTCGTACGATGGAGGTGCCACATAAGTTTGAGCTCAAGCAGGGGTGGTTGCACGTTGAGGGGGTTCCTCATTGTTTGCGTTCTTTCTGGGGTCTGTGGGCTGTTGGAGGGCTCATGGGGATTACGCTGGATGTTGACTTGTTCAGTTTGCGGCGGTGTGGAGTCGTTCGGATCCTAGTGGCTATGACTGATACCTCAGTTTTCTCGCAGCTTAGTGATGCTTTGGATCATTACCTTAAGTCGGATGTTGTGGTTAAGCTTAAGGCCTATGAGCTTCATTTTCGGTTGGAGCCTGCAGGTTATGTACCGGAGCCGGAGTTCGTTCCTTTCCTTTGGCGGAAGAGGGATGAGGACCAGGATGATGATACAAATGGGAAGGGTCCTGATGATGTTATGGATTTGTCTGATTCGACCAGTGGTTTACAGGATACTGGGGACAACTCTTCTTCGGCCTAGCCTAGTCAGGGGGATCGATTCAACCATACTCCATTCAGAGGGCACAACTGTTGGCACATGATTCTTCCCGTCTGATCGCGGTCACTCCTTTTAATCCCTATCCCGCTATGCCGCGGGGCAAGGAGATTCTTGAGTCGCTTCTGGTGGGCTCTCCTCTTCGCGGTGTCACACCTTCTGTGGCTTCACCTCGAGTCTCTCCTTCTCAGCTGCAGGATGCTTTGCGGGTGGCTTCTACTGGGACTCAGACTACACCACGGTTGGCGTCACCTGCTCGCTGCAGACCTAATGTTCTGGGTCGTTCTATTCCTCGCCGGGAGGAACCGGTGTTGGAGCCTGTGTTTCAGGAGGTGGTTCTTGGGGCCTCGGTGCGGGGACTGGCCCAGGAGGGGCTGGTCGACCGTGGCACTTCTCCGGCCACGCCCACCGTGGACCAGGACATGCGGCCCGGCTCCTCTTCGATCCAGGCGGGTGGCCTCGGGTTAATTGGGGAGCTGGGGTCTTTGATGACCCGAGCTGAGCTGCTACCTGGCGATGCTATTGGAGGGCCACTGGATGCTGGTCGTGGTCTTGCCGCCCAGGAGGGGCAGTCGGGTCATGACGGCAGCTTGGCCATTACCGGGATTCACTCGGGGGACGGCTTGCCCCGGACTTCGTCGGGCCCGCCCCTTGGTGGTGGCGGACTGCTGACTTGGGCGCGGAGGAGCTCTAGGCATGGGCTCGACGCCTCTAGGGCGTCATCTACGGATGAGGATTCGTTGGTCAAGGCCATGCGGAGGAAAGTGGAGAAGAACCTCGACTCGCAAGGTATAATGAATTCTACAAAATCCTTCCTTTCTTTCTGCAATTTGTCTATTACTGATAAGCTGGCTAATGTTGGAGTTAGTATGGGTAGATCTGTTAAGGATGTTTCTTTCTCTAGTTCTGTATTGAGACGTATGAGGTTGATCGTTTAACGGTTACTCCGAAGACTCCCGTTGTTTCTGAGCCTTCACCGATTGAGGAGGAGGAGTTGCATGCCACAATAGATGGTCAACTTCTTTCTCACTTAGTTGGTGAATTTTCGGAGGTGGGCTTTGATGAGACTGAACTGGGCTCATTATTTGAGCTTACAGCTTCTGGTCGAAAATCAAAGGGCCACAAATCTCGTAAGAGGTCTCGTGTATCCAAATCCCCTATTGTTTCTCAATGAATGGCATGTTCTCAAATAGCAGATATCTGCGTGACTTGGCTAAATATTTGTTCTTTGCTGATTGTGTGAGAGATCATAAGTTGGATTTTTTGGGTATTTCTGAGACTGGCAGACGCGATTTCTCACAAACTCAACTCAATCGCCTTTCTGATGGAGTGGAGTTTATGTGGGTATCGTGGCTGCCGCGGGGTCGATTCGGGGGAATCCTGTTGGGCGTCCGAATTGAGACTATGGAAGTCCTAGCCAGTTTGGTTGGAGATTTTTTTATTAAACTCCATATCCGTAACAAGGCTGATGACTTTCTATGGTCTCTACTCGCCGTATACGGGGCTGCCCTGGAAGTTTTTAAGGCAGAATTTTTACGTGAGTTGGTAAATCTAACTAAGGACAATCCGTATCATATTCTTATATGCGGAGACTTCAACTTACTCAGATTCCCTCACGAGAAAATTCGGGGCCGTTTCGATGATCATTGGCCTTTCATGTTCAATGCTGTCATGGAAAGCTTGGATTTAAGAGAGGTTACAATGATCGAAAGACAGTTCACTTGGGCTAATAGTCTTCCCGAGCCTACATATCAAAAACTGGATAGGGTGCTTATGGATACCGAATGGGAAGATAAATTCCCTATGGTAACTTTCGTGCCCTTGAACGTATTGAGGCTTTGGATCATGCTCCTATTTTATTGTCTGTTGGAACACCACCATGAAAATCCAAACATAGTTTGAAATTTGAACTTGGAAGGATGGAATGTGATGGGTTCCAGGACTTGGTGAAGGCCATTTGGGAGATACCTGTTAGTGGTCAAACGCCTATACAACGATGGAACAACAAAATGCGTGCCTTACGCAAATTTCTTCGTGGTTGGGGTCGACATACTGCTGGAATCCTTAAAAAAGATAAAATACGCCTATCATCTATTATTAATGATTTGGAGGCTTCTGCGGCAGTCAGGCTTTTATCTGCACAAGAGATTGAGCTTAAACACCAATAAAATGCAGAAATTGCCAGACTGCTCCGCGAGGAGGAACTCAAATGGTACCAATGCTCTAAAGCGAGATTCATTCTGGAAGGAGATGTGAACACAAGATACTTCCATGCTGTGGCTAATGGCAAGCATAAGAAGAAACTTATTCACTCTCTTATCCAAGATGAAGGTATGATTGAGGGGAAGGAGCAACTTAAATCGTATATTACTAGTTATTATAAATCTTTGTTTGGGGCACCGACAGAGAATTCCTTTTCGTTGGCTGAGTCCCAAACTGCAGATATTCCTCAGGTTTCTGTTCTAGAAAACAACTTTCTCACCGCCCCGTATACGGAGGATGAGGTTAAGAAAGCCGTTTTTCAGATGGAACATAAGAAGGCACCTGGGCCTGATGGTTTTCCAGCAGAATTTTACCAAAAGTTCTGGGAAGTTATCAAAGAGGACCTCATGCAATTGTTTGTGTTCCTACATGCCGGGCAGCTAGACCTTTTTAGACTAAACTTTGGCAACATAATTTTACTTCCTACGGTTAATAATGCAGAATGAATACAATAATATCGTCCAATCTGCCATCTTAATGTTAGTTTTAAAATTTTCACTAAAGTTGCTACGATTAGACTAAATTCGGTTGCTGACATGTTGTAAGCCCATCTCAAACTACTTTCATGCAAGGAAGAAATATCCTAGATGGGGTAGTAACCTTGCATGAAACAGTTCATGAACTACACTCAAAGAAGTTGAACGATGTATTGTTCAAAATTGACTTTGAGAAGGCTTGCGATAAAGTTAATCGGTCTTTCCTTTAGCAAACACTTCGTATGAAAGGATTTTTGGAGGAGTGGTGTGCTCTCGTACAGTGGCAAATACTTCTAGAATAAAAAAGGGCTAAGACAAGGGGATCCATTATCGCCTATACTATTTAACATAGTGGCTGATATGTTGGCTATCCTTATCGAGAGAGCTAAGGCTGATGGCCAAATTAAAGGATTGGTTCCTCATCTGGTTGATGGTGGTCTATCTATTCTTCAATATGCTGATGGTACAATATCATTTATGGAACATGAGTTGGAGAAAGCTAAGAATCTGAAATTAATATTATCAGTATTTGAGCAACTATCTGGATTGAAAATTAACTTCCATAAAAGTGATTTGTATTGTTTTGGCGAGGCTCAAAACGAGGCCCACCTATATGCTGAACTTTTCGGCTGTAGTCGGGGGCAATTTCCAATCAACTATCTGGGAATACCGATCCACTATCGGCGTCTCACAATTGCTGAATGGAAAATTGTTGAGGAAAGACTCGAAAATCGTCTTAATAGTTGGAAATAAAAATTACTATCCCTTGGAGGAAGACTAGTTCTCACAAATTCAGTACTCACCAACATGGTACTGTATATGATCTCGTTTTTCCAATTGCCTAAAGGTGTCTTTAAGAAAGTGGATTATTTCCGATCAAGATTCTTTTGGCAAGGGGATAGTGAAAAAAAGAAATACCGACTCACCAAATGGAATGTGCTTTGCCGACCAAAAGAATATGGTGGACTGGGCATACATGATTTGCAAGTCAAAAACACCGCGCTTCTTGGTAAATGTCTTTTCAAACTACTATCTGAAGATGGTGTCTGGCAAACCATTCTATGGAGGAAAGATGTTGGTTCCAAAGCTGTATCTCAAGTGGTTTGGAAACCCGATGATTCACATTTTTGGGCTGGACTAATGGCGTCCAAAAAAACATTTCTTCCGTTTTGGTGTTTTCAATTTTAAGGATGGATCACAGGTTAGGTTTTAGGAAGATAAATGGCTTGGCCAAACTTCGCTTCGCCAACAATACCCAGCTCTTTACTCGATTGTTAGGCACAAAGGAGACACCCTTTCCACTGTATTGGGATCAAATCCTCCTAATGTGTCTTTCAGACGAAGTCCCTTAGGGCTTAGACTTGTATCGTGGAACAATCTTCTAGTACGATTATACACGATACAGCTGTCCGAGGGGGTGGATGAGTTCAAATGGAAATTACCAGAGAGTGGTGAATTTACTGATGACTCATTATATAGAGCCCTAATCCAACCTGATATTCCAGTTGTTGATAATTCTAAAATTTGGAACATGAAAATACCCCTTAAAATGAAGATTTTCACTTGGTATCTTCGTAAAGGGGTCATTCTTACAAAAGATAATCTTGTTAAGAGGAATTGGCATGGAAGTACACAATGTGTTTTTTTTCATCATAATGAGACAATTCGGCATTTATTCTTTCAATGTAAATTTGCTCGTACTATATGGTCAATCATCCATGTTGCCTCTGGTTTATCTCCGCCACGCTCGGTTACTAGTGTATTTGGTAATTGGTTGCATGAGATACACGATAAATATGGGACTTTATTTAGGGTGGGAGCGCTTGCCATTATTTGGTCGCTTTGGCTATGTAGAAATGATAGGATTTTTTATAACATGATGTCTTCTTCTCTTCAGGTGATCTATCGAGCCACGACTATCCTCCGATCATGGACTACTCTCCAAAGTATGGAGTTTCATGACTTGTTTGCGGAGGGGTGTACACGATTGGAGGCCACGGCGAGGGATATTTTCTCCCGACATGAATGGCAGCGTGACCTCCGGATACATCTGCCATAGATCGACGCGTTTCTTCGTATTTTTATCATTCTTGTAATGTTGATACTTTAGTTCTGGTCACTGTGTCTATGTTCATCGGCTGTGTGCATCCTAGCTATGCAGAGGCCGGGTGTAAACATCTATTATATATTAAAAGTACATGACAGGTTAACCAGAAATTAGAGAATTAGACTAGAAAATCCTAGAAAAATCAGAAACATCTCGCCATAAATTTTACTAATTCTACAATTACAGCCGATGGATCTTAAATATAGTTTATTGACAACAAAGTTCACATCTATTATATATTAAAAGTACATGACAGGTTAACCAGAAATTAGAGAATTAGACTAGAAAATCCTAGAAAAATCAGAAACATCTGGCCATAAATTTTACTAGTTCTACAATTACAGCTAATAGATCTTAAATATAGTTTATTAACAACAAAATTCACATTAATTACCCACCATTCCCCTTAAAGTTTTATCTTAGGTTGCGATCAATCAATCAAGCAAACAAAAACCTAACATGATCGATGTCGCCGCCTCCATATTCAATCCTATCTTCGCGCACGCTGCTGCCATGTTCTGATCCGTTGGCGCAGCGGTGGCCGGTAGCTGATAAGTTGCGGCTTCCTGTCGCCACGCACCGAGAAATTTACGATGTTGCCATGCCTTCATCTGGACGACGGTGCCAAAAAATCATCTAAATCTAGATTCGCAGGTATGGCTGCGGGCGGGTGACAGCCACGTGAGATAGCGCTGCGCCGTGCCGTTGTTCACGGAGCGAAGAAATTAGCGTCCTGAAGATCAACATTGTCTTTTATATTTGCATCCTAGAAACTCCATGCAGTCCCAAGCTCTGCTGCCATGCATCATCATGCATCGATCGATGGAATTTCATGTAGCTCGTGCCCCGAGCCTGTTGGGTAGCCAAAGCCAGGTGGTAAGTTTTTTTACTGATCCATCTTTTCTTCAGAATACAATACAAATTTTCTTGATCAATTTGGTTCTACACCTTCGGCCTAAATTAATTGACACAACTTTGTCTAGATATATGTGTATTGTGACATGTTTTAGTATATAGATATATATGAATCTAGGCAAATCTATGTCAATTAGTTTGGGACGAAGAATGTAGATTATTAGCTCAAAAGGATTCAGCTATCTCTCTCCAATATGATAGCATCCTATCGCCGGTGTATTCTAGCATGTATTCGCCGCTGCCACCATATTTGCGTTGGTGGTTTCAGCAGGTCGACTTTTCGTATTTCAGTTTTTTGCTTCATACTTACACCATGCAACCCTTGCAGCCATGCAACCTGGATGAATCATTGGAGTTTTACTTGCCTCATGCACCCAACCGGACAGCCCAAAGTCAGGTAACACAAAGTGATAATTTGTTTTCTGGTCCACCTCTATCTTATTAATACAACATAGATAGTCCGAATCTATTTGTTTTCAGATTTTTATCCTAAAAGGACGTAGCTTTTCCTCTCCATAGTCTGATAGCAGACTAATGAACAGGTGGTGCAGTTTTTCAGTATTATTCTCCGAAGGCTTGAACGACCGAACAATAGAACCTTTGAGCTTGGTCATGCCCCACGGTAGAATCATTAGGCTGATACAAGAGGAATTCACTTTGTGGAAGCATGCAAACTTTTCAGGCAAGTTATTGATTTAATCTCCATTTTTAGGGATTAATTCAATCTTTGTTCGGGCGACTAGATTGTAACACCGTCTTCCGTGTATAACTCTTTGTCTCTACAACTATGTCAGCACCAGCATTGGGAAATGTAGAAAAAAGGCACGTACCAATTAGCCTGTAAGAAAAATATAAGAAAAATATTATGAAACAAATTTGAGTTGCAAAATTGCTAAATTTTGTAGCACATTCATGTGAATTGTTCTGATATATTATTTTTTTACAGAAGAGTCCTAAGCCGAATTTTTGAACACGCAGGCGGAAAGGAGGAAACAAAATCACAAGATTCAAATAGTACACTCAAATCAAAGGAACACATTTTTTGTACTCCAAGCAGATTACTTGATTTATATTCCAAACACAAATATATAGTTATTAGCTTTTCCATGACACATTCTGCATAAAAATGTTGCAATAGTTGCTATATTTTCTCAACATATTTATTTTATCTCTAAAATTATGGCTTTCAGAACATGATATTTTTATTAGTAAATGTGATTTTCTCAACCTAGAATTACTTCATTAATTTAGTCAATTTCTAATTAATTTTTGATACATGATGCTTCCTTAGACTATTGGCGTGAATCACGTGCTACACTAAAATTCCAAAAAAGGTATTGAATATATACTAAGATTAAATAGGGATTTGTCTCCCCTTTTATTGTTTACACTTTTTACAAATTAGTGCAAGCATCGAGGATCATTTTATTGCTTATTGGAACAACATCGTCGTTATGACATAATAACTATTGTGGATTGTGATTTTTGTTAAGATGGATCTAGGCCTAGCGCCGCGTGACATTCATGTTCCGCTGAAGCTTACTTGCACCTATGGTTTTGGTATTTCCCCGGTGATTTTTACCTCCTTTATGTGATAATTTTATAAGTTACATAGAATGCATTATCTATCATCAATTGCACATGGATATAGTTAAAGATAGTTAAAGATGTTGCCCGCGCGACTGCGCGGGCCACTTGACTAGTTATGATTAATAATAAAGCGCCCATTTCCAAAAAAAAACTCCAACATGAGGCGTGGCGCTATGAAAATGATGATATATACGTGGGCCCAAAATGCTTCGGACCACGAATTCGACAAACACATTTTCTGGAAGGATTTGCTATCTCAAGACACATTCAAGCCTACGATGGTGTGGCCCGGCCAAATACTTGGCTCCAGGATTTTTTCCAGGCTTGCTGCGTCGCCAAAGGTGGAAATAGCTTGGTGGCAACCCGATATCTCCCACTTATGTTGCGGAAGACGGCACGATCATGGCTCAATGAACTTCCGAAGAACACCATCCACAACTGGTATGACATGCAAAGTGCGTTCTTTCGAAATTTCGAAGACACGTACTGGAGGCCCTATATACAGTAGTGGACCTACAACGTTGCACCCAGAAAGCCGGAGAAACTTGCCGAGATTATCTCAGACGATGGATCGACACCAAAAACTCTTGTGAAGGAGTAAATGACCAAACTGCGATTAAAGCTTTCATTGCACGACTCCCAATTGGTTTACTACGTCATCGATTGAAGTATGACAAGGTCACTAATCTGGGAGAGATGATAGAAACAGCGGGCAAGTATGTAGACGCTGACAAAGATGCAGAGGGATTACTAAACGCCCTAGCTGTGCCACAGTCGGCAAAACAGCCAAAGCAGCAAGCTCATAAGCGCAAGAATACCTCGGAAGAAAAACCCAACGCGAAAACGGCAGTGGTCACTGCTACTTTCGGGTCTAGAGCACGAGGAGGGCGCGGCAGTGGCCATGGACGCGGTCGTGGGACATCAAGTGTCCAGGCTAGAGGAGACCATCAACCTGGCAAAACCTACTCTTGGGCCGACATTGCCAGTAACCCGTGTGTGCATCACTTAGATGTCAATGGGGCCTCGTCTCACACAAACGCCGAGTGTCGTTTTAATGACGACATCAAGAAAGACGATACCGCTGGCTACAAGGCTAAGAGAAAGAAGGGAAACAAGAATCCCGAAAAAGATAAAGAGACCAAGGAAGATTCCGATATGGAGGAATTTGACCCTTCAAATCCTAAGCCGGAGGGAAAGAAAAACTTCCCCACAAAGAAAGACACCTACGTCACCTTCCTCGGATCTCAACCAACTAAGGTTAAGAAAGCAGTTCTGCATGAGCTCAACGCAATAGTTCCGGCTGTCCCGCAGTACCTGGACTGGTCGGAAGTTGCAATCACCTTTGACCGTGCTGATCATCCGCCTAAATTGCACAGGCGAGGAAAATACGCCTTAGTCGTCAATCCACTTATTGACGGCTATGGTTTATCCAAGACTCTAATGGACGGTGGTAGAAGCATTAATATTCTGTATGTCGAAATGCTACGCTGGATGCGAATCTCGGAGACTCAGCTGAATCACAGCTCTGTGATCTTTCATGGAGTTGTCCCAGGAAGGCAAGCAAATTCCCTGGGAGAGATCACTTTAGATGTTACCTTTGGAACTCCAAAGAACTATCGGACGTAGGCACTTTTCTTCGAAGTGGTCCCGTTCAAGAGCGTGTACCACGCTATATTCGGACATACAACTTACTGGGATTTTATGGCTCATCCGTGTTACATTTACAATATGATGAAAATTCTAGGTCCCAACAACGTGATCACAATCAGGGGAGACCCGAAGAAAGCGCGAGAGTGCGAGGATGGAAATGCCACCTTTGCTGAAGCCGTGTTGCACGCCCAGTAGTACCAAGAGATCATGAAGACCATAGATCCGTCCGAGATGCCCGCAACGAAGAACTAGGTGACAAAGCTGAATCCGGAGTTCAAGGCATCAGAAGAGACGAAGAAGACGCCGTTGAAGGATGATGATCCCTCCAAGGTGACTGAGATAGGCGTAGGCCTAGATAGCGCATAGGAAAGCGTGCTCGTCAAGTTCCTCCAAGCAAATCAAGACATCTTCGCATGGCAGCCATCTGACATGACCGGAGTACCTAGAGAACTTGCCGGGCACTCTCTAAATGTTCACCCAAACACTAAACCCATCAAATAGTACCTACGACGGTTTGGTGACGAAAACCGTAAGACAATAGCTAAGGAACTAGCCTAGCTCGAGTTAGACGGATTCATAGAAGAGGTCATCCATACTGATTGGTCAGCCAACCCTATAATGGTACCTAAAAAGGACACCACTGATTTAAGGATATGTGTTGATTATACTACCTTGAACAAGGCTTGTCCCAAAGATCCGTTCGTTCTGCCTAGAATTGATCAAGTTATCGATTCTACGGTAGGCTCGGAACTCCTCTGTTTTCTCGATGCATATTCCGGTTATCACCAAATTCGGATGAAGGAATCGGATAAAATCAAAACTTCACTCATAACTCCCTTCGAAACCTTCTGTTTCGTTACGATGCCCTTTGAGCTAAAAAACGCAGGAGCTACATACCAGCGCACTATACAACGTTGCCTCCACGACCAAACCGGACGTAACGTACATGCATATGTGGATGACATTGTGGTGATGTCCAAAAAGAAGGAAACATTAATTTCCGACTTGGAGGAAATGTTCGCCAATCTACGAAAATACAACATAATGCTTAATCCGAAGAAATGTTTCTTTGGAATCCCAGCCGAAAAATTGTTAGATTTCATCTTGTCTCAAAGAGGCATAGAGGTGAACCGAGACAAGATCAAGGCTATACTCAATATTTCCAGACCGACTCGCCTGAAGGATGTTTAGAGATTAACTGGTTGCATTGCTGCAGTCAGTCGGTTTGTAAGCCGGCTCGGAGAAAGAGCCGCACCACTCTACAAGCTCTTGAAAAAGACCAAAAAATTCGTTTGGACTGACCGATGAAGCTGAAGCTGCATTACAAGACCTAAAAGAAGTACTCTCGTCTGCTCCTATCCTTGCAGCACCAGAACCAATGAATCCGATGTTGCTCTATCTCGCTGTGACAAACATGGTTGTTAGTATCGTCATGGTAGTGGAGAGACCAGAGAAAAATCAGGAACACCTGGTGCAGCGGCCGAATTACTACCTCAGCGAGGTCCTAATTGAATCGAAGCAGCGGTATCCGCACTATCAAAAGCTGGCTTATGGTGTGCTTTTTTGCATCCCGTAAGTTACGACATTATTTTCAGGAACACCCTATTACCATGGTGAGTACAGCTCCCATGAGAGATATAAGCAACAACAGCAAGCCTACAGGACGCGTCGCAAAATGGGGCTTAGAGCTTTCAGCTTTTAACATTGAGTATAAACCTCGAACAACAATCAAATCCCAAATCCTTGCTGACTTTGGTGCTGATTGGACAGAGACGAAGGAGTGACCCTCCCAGATTTGAAATATTGGACCCTATATTTTGATGGGTCTAAGGCTCGAGGGGGCTCGGGGGCTGGCGTGGTGCTCAAATCACCCCAAGGAGATAAACTTCTATATGTGTTGCAGATCCACATTACAACGACTAACATTGCCGAGTATGAAGCACTGTTGCATGGAATCCAGATTGCTAAGGATATCGTCATCCGACGTTTAATGTGTTACGGAGATTCAGATCTTGTTGCTCAACAAGTGTTGGATATCTGTAATGCAAATAAGCACATGGCAGCATATAAAGCTGTCGTGGATGAATTATCTAAAACGTTCGAGGGATTCGAGGTTCAACACATCCCTCGAGCAGAAAATGAGGAAGCATATGCATTATCTCGAATAGGCTCTGCACGGACATAGGACCCGGATGGCGCTTTTTTAGAGCACCTCAAAGTTCCCTCTATAAAAGGAGTAGACGAGGAATATACGACCAAATCCGACTCACCTTTAGTCGTAGTTCTAGCTGTAATTCCTAGTTGGACTCAACCCTACCTTGATTACTTGGCAGATGGAAAATTACCCGAAGATGAAGTTCTTAGCCGGCAGATCGTCCGACGAGCAAAATCCTATACTATAGTTAGCGGTGAGCTCTATAAGCGGAGTGCATCTGGGGTCTTTCAGCGCTATGTATCCCCGAAAGAAGGAGTGAAAATCTTACGAGAAATCCATGAAGGCGAGTGTGGTCACCATGCTGTAGCCAAATCTTTAGTGGCAAAAGCTTTTCGACACGGTTTTTCTGGCTTATAGCCAAGCCAAATGTCGAGTGGCTGGTCAAGACGTGTAAGGGCTGCCAAAAGTATGCCAAACAAGCTCATGTTCCGGCTAATCAGCTGTGAACAATACCTATAACATGACCTTTTGTGGTCTAGGGGCTTGACATGGTAGGATCGTTTAAACAGGCTCCAAGTGGATTTACTCACCTCTTAGTGATGGTGGATAAATTCACCAAATGGATTGAGGCTAAACCCGTCACTAGTTGTGATGGAGCAACAGCCAGAAGATTTGTCGAGGATTTATAATCCGTTATGGTTATCCGCATAGCATTATCACGGACAACGGGAGTAACTTCTCTACGGTAGAGATTGCCGGATTCTGCAACGAACAAATATCTGGCTTGACATTGAATCATTCGCACATCCGTAGGCTAATGGACAGGTCAAAAGAGAAAATGGTTTAATCCTACAAGGCCTAAAGCCAAGACTCAAAGCACCACTGAGACGTGTTGCGGGGGCTTGGTGTAACATCCCAAAATTTCCCTATTTTGGAATGTTAAAAATAAAATTAATAAGTTGATGTAATTGTTTGACCTTGTTCAAATTTGATTAAAAAGAAACTTTTTAGGATTGTTCAAACTTCCTAAGCCATACTAAAAATTGAATGGTTTAGCATGATTGTCCAATTGGTTTGGAAGTTTTGTATAAATCCAAAAACAATGTGTTGCCTAGCATTTTGGCATCAAGAAAAATTCTTAAGTTGGAATAATGAATAAACCCTAAAAATTCTACATATCACTTTATTCCTAAAGGGAATAAATTGGCTTTACAAAAATCCACTTTTGTTAAGGTAGATATTAACGCTAAATAATATCCTAAAATGATCTACTTGAGATTAGAAATTTTTAGAAACAAGTTTCAAGAGTTGTAAAACAAAAGTTACAAAAGAAATACTAAAACTAGTAAAAAAACGAAATGGAAAAAAAAACCTAATCTAACCGGACAGGCCGGCCCAGCCCGAGCCGCCCTCCTCGCTGTCTACCGCCTGCATGCGCAACCAGCAGCACAGCGGGCCGGCCCAAAGCAGTAGTAGCCCGCTCTCCCTCCACCTCTCGCTGGCGCGTGGGACCCGCCCGGCCTTCTCCTACCTCCGCTGGAGAGACCATCCCACGCACGAGATGAACTGCTCGCGTTTTCCTCTCCGATTCGATCACGTTTGTTGCCCCCTGCTACACGTATTAGCCCCATATAAATACTCTCCTTCTCCTCGTCTATTTTGTTTCGAAAAATTTCAACCCTAGCCTCTGTCCCCATCGATTTTAGATCTCGCCGGAACCTGGCCACCGACGGCGAGCTCGAACCAGGGTTTTCTGTCACACTTTGACCGTCTTTTCCCCTCCAGTATCTTCCCCTTGGTCTACCGCAACCCCTCATCTCTTTTTCCTCTTCGTAGGAACACCAGAGGAGCCACAATCCCTCGCCGGAGTCGCGGCAAGCCGAGTTTGTCCAGCCATCATTCACCGTCTGCAGAGGAAACAGACGACCACAGCAAGGACTCTATCGGGTTTCCCATCTTGCGTCGAGTCCCGTTCACCTCTTCCCCGTCGCCGTGTACCGCCGGAGAACCGCCCACAGCCACCACCTGAGCTGCGTCGCCGCCGGTCGCCGCCCGTCGTCAGAGTTGAGGGAGCAACAGTCCCCGACCGTCGGATCGCCTTTGGACGCGTCGGATTAGATCCATCCCGCGGAGGGGTATCGGCGAATCAGGGAGCACCGCGTGGCATCAGCACCACCAAGCGCCAGTCAGTGCACCGTCAGCGTAAACGTCATGCCAAATCAGCGCTCGCATCAGCCGCTAGGTCAGCACCGCGTCCCAGTTAGCGTAGAATATTCCTTAGAATATTCCCTTTATTAGTAATATTGGATTAATTGGCAGAAATTGAAGTACTATTAGAAAATTTATAATAAAAGATCTGTATATCCAAAAATATCATATAGTATATCAATGGATTCAGAAACTTGTGTAGAATATTAATATGGGATTAGATCTAAACTTTGTAGTATATATTTTCTGTAATAATTTAAATAGTTTTAATGGCCTTTTGGAGTAAAAAATTCATAGTAAATTATTCGTAGATCCAAAAAATATAAATAATATGTCCTCAGATTCACAATTTCACGAAGAATACATATCTGGTCTTAGATATAATTTTTGAATAAGTAAATATTTTAAACGATTTAAACTCTATTAAAGAGTAAATAAATCATAGAAAAAGATCCACAACTCCGATTAAGATGAATCCAATTCCTACTGGTCTGTATTAATGTCCTCTATCCAGTAAAACTAATAACCAAATTTAATTCGACAATTAGGACAGAAGTTGCAACAGAACTACTAAAGCCTTTTTTTGTCATCAAGATTTAATAATAAATACCCTATTGCATTAAATAATCTCCAACATGTATCATATGATCTAATACCATTCCAAGAACTAATATTAAATCATCCTGCATGTTTATGATCATCATTATTGTGGTTGTTATGTTTGTAATTGTTTTGTCCTCGTGTTAGATTGTTCGGAGAGTGCGATTGCTGCAGAAGAATTCAATCATCACTCATAACACAAACATAGGGCCAGTTACACAACTTGTTCATGTTTATGTCCCAGTTTTGACTATGCATGTTTTACTCTTCAAATTCTGTAGTATGCATGTGTAGTGTTTTTGGTAGATTTTCTTAGTACTATTTTGCAAGTGCGGTTTTGTAGTATGCCATGAGTAGCTCTACGCTTAGGATTTTCCATACCAATAGGTTATCCCATTTTTCTAAGTTATGCTTTCTATGCTATATACTTGTATATATCAAGTGCCGTTGGGAGGGTTCAAAAGACTGAAAATTTTCTAAGCATAAAAGATCTCTCGAGCGAACCTTTTTCCTCTCAAAACCTCCTTCAAAATAAAACTAAGTTTTCTTCTAGGCAGAATGGTTGTCGGGACAACGAGTAGAATTTTGGTGGAGGACGGCCGCCCAGGAATCAAAGAAGTCTGCCATGTTTCAGAATTCAGAAGCTTCCAGTGCAACCACAATACATATGGGCTCTGTCTTGGCTTAGTACTTAGTGGGAAACCTCACCGGGGTACCAACATTTGGAGGTTCTTGGCACGGTTGGATCCAGCTGGTAGAGGGGCTGCTAAGGGCAGGCTTTGCCATGGTCTTGTCTATAAAAGGACTTGATCATGGATTGTGGGGAAAGTGCACAACCTCTCGAGAGTATTGCAATCGGATCGATCAGCCGAGTTCATGGAAAAGAACACTTGAGCATCTGAAGGATGGAGCGTTTGAAAGATCTTCCTCTCTCTTTTCCAAACTTAAAGTTTTATAAACCCCAAGGCGTGAGTAATATCGCCATTAGGTGGGATTTTGGGAACTTGGTGCGTAATATCCAAGTGCTAGGTTGATTGGGCACTTGGTGAGTAATATCCACGTGTTCCACTCGACCCTATACTACTTAAACAATATTTACAAAGTAGGGTAAAACTCTTCCTCTTTTCTTCTTACTTAGAGAAAATTGGCTTTATGCAAATGAACCCCAAAGCCTACTCCAAGCCTTGCATGTAGAGTTAGTCTTATTATTTCCTTGGTGTAATTTGCCAATACATTCAAAGTATTGACCAACTCGTTTGGCTGCACGTTTCATGTGCAGAATTTGGAGATTGTTGAAAGGTGCGCTAGGATCACGGGTCTTCACTCAACCTGCCTATGACATTGATGGGACTCCAAGTTATATATATATTTTGCTTCTGTTGTAATAATGTAAACTCTGGATTATTTGATTCATGTAATAAAGACTTGTGTTTTACATGGTATTTCATCGACTGTGAGTGCTAGCTAACGATCCAGGGACTAGCATGTTAATCGCAGGGACTTAGGATCCTTAACGATCCGAGGTCGCAACACTTGGGTAGAGGAATTACCCTGTGTAATATGGAGTTTGCGAACAACTTCCTATAGGTCAACTAGATACACACCTTTCTTCTTGGTCTATGGTGCTGAAGCAGTTCTTCCTAGTGATTTGATTCACAATTCTCCTAGAGTTGCCACGTATATCGAAGAGGATGCCGAGATTTCTTGACAAAATGATCTCAACTTAGTCGAAGAAGTTCGTGCCATTGCTGAAATGAGATCAACAGCCTATCAGTAGAGGTTACGCAAGTATCATATCCAAAGAGTCAGAAACCGGTCTTTCAATAAGGGCGATTTGGTTCTCCGACTTGTGCAGCAAAAAAAGCACAAACTTTCCCTAGTATGGGAAGGGCCTTTTTTGGTTAGTCGAGTATTGCACAATGGTTCATACTACCTAACTGATAAGCGGCCAATCAAAGAAAGACCTGCTACTAAGAAGAGAAAGAGAGCTGGAGGCAGTACAAACCCGGAAGAATTAGACAGACCATGAAATATTGCTCAGCTACGTCCCTTTTATTCTTAGTTCATCCTTCTTTATAATCATGTATGTGTACATGTTCAATAAGAAATAAAGTATTGGTTGTCTCAATTTTTTTCTGAGAAGTTTTTTACCATCTTATTTTCGAATGATCATGTCATAGTCGAAAAACTCAGAATACTTGAAAGTACTTTATGCTCATGTTTGTTCTGGTTTGGATTTTTGATTCTAAAATTGCTACCTTCGGGTATAAATCTAAATTTTTTATAGTTTGTACTTTGGTTCTTTGTCTGATTGCCGGATGCGAGTATTTTTTGAGTAGTGAATTGTTGGTACTAGAAGCCGGCTTTGTTTCCGAGTTTAAATTGGTTTAGCAATTGAGCTCCGTTGCTCGGCAAAGTTTCCGTGCTAAAGGTTGGCCGGCTCACAAAAGGGACGAGGCGGAAAGCCAGATAAACGGTGAGTGCAGACAAAAACACAAGTGCTTATGCAAACATTTCAGGCACATAAAACTAAAGCCAAAAGTGCTAAATAGAGATAATAGAATCTTAGCACTAGCAAAAGTATCATACTACTTATTTATAGTCCCAAATTGTTTTCAGAATAACACATTGTTCTTTCTAATACTCTATGATGCAGGGGAGAGGTAGGAGCTGCCGGCTCGCTAGATACATCAGCCTCGCCTTGATACCGTTCCGAGATGTTCAAATCCGATGCGGTTTGATTATCGTCGGAAACTTCTGCTGTTTTTTCGACATGCGGAGGTGGCGTGTCCACGCGGGTGAAGAAAGGAGTGTCTTAGCTGGTTAAGTTGGCTACGTGTCATCCATATCCAGCGCAGGAGTCCATGATGGCCTTGATGTTTTGCTCCTGTCCATCTTCGTCCATAGTAGAATACCCTCTGGTTACTTGCCAGATTTCCATGCTTCCATGGTGGCTCATAACCATGGTGAGAGCGTTCTACGCCGCGGTTCGCGCGTAGGACATGTTCCAGTCCTGGACAAGCGGCGGCATCTCCTTGGCCTTGTCTTGCACCTAAAAACCAGACATGCTATGCTTATCCGGAACCTTGAGAACCACGCCAATATCTTCAATGGATTGGCGGAAGTCATGAAGCAGATCGTCGACTTGTGTAAGTCCGCTGGTGTGAGATTTGGCGGAAGCTGAGTCCAGTAAGTTCAGAGGACCTGTGCATATAATGCAAAAGGTTAATAAAAAATCCGAGCCCCAAAAGAGTCAGAATAAGCAGAAATTCAGAAACTAGGAAACATACCAAAGATGACATCGTCGACTTTGGTCTTCTCCTCTCGAAGACTCTGGAGTTCAGCTTAGAGTGCTTTGGTGATATCCTTCTCTCTTAATAATTCATTGCTGATATTCGAGATTTTCTGATCCTGGGCGGCGATCCTTCGATCACGCTCGTTGGTGGCCATTGAAGAGGATTCAAGAATCTGAGCAATGCTCCGTTCATGATCCGACTTCAATTTGTCTAGCTCCTGATGTAAATCGGTATTCTCCACCGCCAAGGTTTTCAGGTTCTCGGCTTCTTCAATCATAGCACATGATTTCTTTACCAGTGTTGTAATCAAAGGAACAATAGTTGAATAAAAAATTCGACTATGAACGAAAGAGCAAGGTTTGAGTACTGGAATGTTTACCTTCAGCCTCATCCCTTGATACTTTCAGTTGAGCATTTTCAAGTTGGAGAGCTCTGATTTCCCTCTCCTTGTTGCAACTAAGGATCGCTGGCTCTGTTGATTGAGCCAGATCTTCTACATCGTTCGGAGATTGAGTAATCTCCGGTGCTGCAGAAGGTTGAGGGGCAGGAGTCAGAGGAGCTACGGCAGGAGAAGCCAAATTCAGCTTCAACTGGCGTATGGGTTTCGATGTAACTCCCTTCCCCTTGCCCTTGGTAAGATGTTTAGCTCTAAGAAAGTAATAGAATAAAGAAAATTACATCTCGGAAAGAATTACGAACAAAATACAGAGACCTTGTGAGGAAAGAATACCTCTTCACAACAGGCACCACCTTTGTGCCAATGGACACTCTCGGAACCTTACGCTTCTGAGTAAGGGCTTCCGGCAGTGGAACCAACTCTCCCTCATCCTAAGAAAACTCAGGAGGATATCCCTCGATAGGAGCAAGCTCTGACTCGGGGAGGTCGACAAGCTGAAAAGAAGAAGTATCTCAGCATTGCAAAATAATATAAAGATGAGCACATAATATGAGTTGCTGAAGCTTACCAGTACCACGGGATTTTCTGCCGTATGCATGTCTAGAGACAGCTCTGGAATCTTCCTCTCAATCCGCTACCTTATTAGCCACTTAATTTGACATACGTAATCTTTTGCCGAGTAGGCCTTGGGGATGATACGGATGGAATCATTCTTAGATGACGTGATGGAATGCATCAGTCGATCCCCGTGATGCTGAAGAGGCTGGATCCAGCGTGCCACCCAACATTGAACTAAGTCGGACCCTTTCAGGCCTTTTGTTTCATCAAATACTCAATCCGCCTCTTGGCGAGAAGCAGATCGTCACTGAGAGCCGGTGCGACCTCATCCTAGGAATCTCAGGGCGTGGCGGCTCCGTCGACGAAAGCCGGCAAAGCAGTAGTTTTGCCAGGAGCGGGAATATACTTGTGATATAAGAAAGTGGACGACCATTGCTTGAACGACTCACTAGACATAATCCGAGGATAGATGCGCTCTCTTCTAACGGAAAAACTAATAGTACCGGTAATATAAGGATTACCGATAGTAATGGAATTTCTCTAGACAAGAAAATAGAACCGGAAAAGAGTAAGGCTTGGTCTAATGCCGATATACCCCTCGCACAAAGATGCATACGTGCTCATCTCTAAGAGAGAGTTCGGGGGAAGATGGTGGAGATGAACTCCGTAGTGATCTGTAACCTCAGAAAAGAAATCTGAGGGAGGGAACCTCAAACCTCTCTCAAGGTTAGTGCCGAAGTGTACTCACTCATCGTCGTGGGGGTTGGGGACGGTTTCACCGAAGCCGCTCTGCCAGTCGCCGGCGCAGAGGAGCCCTTCCTCTTCTACAACATGGATCTTGGTGTCCTCGAGGATGCACGGGATACAAACCCTGCGGTTGCTCTCTTTCTCCGCCGCTAATGCCGTCTCCGCCGTGCCGGAAGATGATGTAGAAGCCCTTTTTTCCTGTGTGCCATTGACCTTGGACAGGCAGCGCTGGAGATTTCTGGGGAGCAGAGGAGCTCTAGGTTCGTGGGAGATGTAGGAGAGAAGGAAACAGCGCAAAGTGCTGGTGAAAGAGATGAGGAAAAGGATCCTCACCACTTATATTCATCGTCCGCGTCAAGATTCGTGTAAACGCTACATCGAACTTGCCACGTGTTGTGGAAAGAACTGGGTAACCCCCCGCGCGATGATTACGCCGCCTCGATCTCCACGCACGCATTGAAATGTCGCCTCGGTTCCAAGAAAGGCGGACCCACCAACAGTCATGCTGACAGGAAATGTCTGTTAGTGATGTGACTTGACTATGACTGGTGTCAGATGACGTCAGAGACCAAGTTCCGGCTTAGTTTGAAATTCTAGCTGGAAACCCGAGTAACGTATTCATAGGTCTGACTCATTTTTGAGACCCGGATCGTATCTTTTCTTTCGAAGTTTCAGGAACCCTTCAAGATTTTGCAAGCCAAAGATCAAGCTAGACGATGATGAATCCGACTTTGGACCTTGGAGACTTCTGGGGGCTGCGGTTGGGGACATACTTTCCGGGTATCCTCACTGTACCTCACTGACTAGGGTGGCCCACTTCGGGTTAGAGCTTTGCTTCATGGGCGGCCTAGTTAGGGAGAAGAGACGGAGTCCAGTCCAGCTACGGGAAAGCCCAGAAGACTTACCGGCATAGGCCCATAGTGTTACTTGTAGTTCAAGATGTACTCTGTAACCGACTCTTAATCGTAGCTGGATAGATCTCTCATGTAAACCCTAGGCCGGATATCTATATAAGCTGTCCTAGGGAGAGCCTTTAGGGCAATAACCTCAATAGTCTACAATCTCAACTCGCACATGCAAAACCCTTGTAGCCCATATTCTGGCTCTGTCGTATTACTGGATTGCTAGCAGGAGTAGGATCTGTCCAAAGCCAGTGGATTCAAACCTGGGTAAACTTGTGTGCTCATCGTGCCGAAATACCGTACGTCTCACACCCCTCTCTTCCACACGCCTCGAGGACCCCCTTATGGCATACTTGTCATCAATCTGACGATAGCGAGAGGTAGAAGAAGCTCTTTGAGATCTCCTCTCTTGATGCCTCTCTAAGTGTAAAGGGGGAGAATGGGTAACAGATGGATCGACCTTTGCCCTAGGGGCTCTGGGTCACCTTATAAAGGGGTGCCTAGTTATGATGGTTTGGCACAGGTGGCAAGGGAAAAGCATCTTCTATGGTGCCAATGTTTTCACTTGGGCCTGTAAGAGCTCTTGTCTTGTCACCTGGTACCCTCCTATTGTCCTCGATGGGACTGCACCTCACAGTACTTGACCTCTGTGACTACGGCTGGACACTGTAGCGATGTATAGGTATGGTCAGCCGTAGGGTACGAGGGAGGCTATCCTCTATACACTTTATGGGCGTGCTTGCCATGATGATGATCTTCTCCGTGATTGTAGCGATGGGACTGGAGCATTGGCTTTGAGTTCAGCGTATTACCTTTCACCATACGTTAGCCCTCTATGTCGACTCCATGATGGCAGCTAAGGTAAGTCGGCCTGACCTCCCCTACAATAAGGAGATAACTTGGTTCTGTCGGCAACCCTACGCCGACCAGCCTTATGCCGACAACCCTATGTCGTCCAGCCTTAAGCTGGTCAAAGTTATATCGGTCAACCTCTTGATATCTCTTTATACCATACCGTGATGCTATCATGGGTCATCCCCCCGACATTAGTCCCTGAAGCTGTTGCAGTCCAGTAGTGCCAGATGAAGGGCTGTGGTAGGTTCCTCCAAAATAAAAGAACTTTGTCTCGCCAGCCGACATTCCATATGTCAGATGATATTTCTTATATTGGAATGTTGGATACCGATAATTGGTTTCGATCAATCTCGACATCCAATTTGCCAAACTTCATTGTTTAATCAGAAATGTCAAAGGCTTACTGCATGTCCCCTAGATTCTTTCATGATAATGTGACATGCGTTACTATTTGACTACTGTGCGGGTCGCACATGAGGTCATCTCCCACGGGTACTCAAGTGTCCACTAGAGATCACTATGCGCCCCCTCAATTATCGCGGGATCGGTTGCACTGTAACTAGTTGTTACACATCGTGTGCCACGATCAACGGAACCGTTTCCACCTTAATAGCACCATAATTGCGCTAGTTACGGGGATCATGGGTGCAACCAATCTGCGCCCCATGACCTCCTTGGGCCTTTAAATAGAGGGACGGGAAAACCCTTGTAACTCTCCCCCATTTCCTCATCTTCTCATATTCTCTACAACACTTCTATTGTCCATGCCGCCGCTCATCTATACTTCTCCGCTTCGATGCGCCGCGCTGCCGCCGACGCGCCTTCTTCCAGTGCTCTCCACCGCAGTGCTGCGCGCTTCTCTTGCACCACCACCAAGCTATCCTCTTCCCTACCTCCAATCCGATCTACTCCACGTCTCCGACGTATCTCTGCCACCGCCACGGGACAGTGCCACTCTAATCCAAGTTCTTCCGCCAAACTGGCATCCCATGAGGTCATCCCCGTCGAGCACGGCGACGAAGAGATGGAAGTAGGATTAGAAAGGGGCTCATGGGAGGGCTCCGATGTGACCATCAATGATACTGATTGGCTTCGCCGCACGCGGTGGTTCCTGTCGGAGGTGGAGTGCCGCTTGCCCACCGATGAGCTTGCGCCACCCCTCCAACCCGGTGAGTATGTTGTCTTTGTCGCCCACTTTGTGCGCGGATTCGGTCTCCCTATTAGTGATTTCATGAAGAGGATTTTCGAGAACAACCTCACCATCTTCCAACCAACACCATCACCACCTTGTCTTCTTTGTTTCTTTCTCTAAGGGATATCTTGGCCTCCTGCCGACAATTAATCTTTGGTCCAAGTACTTCAGATTTTGGACCCAAGTTATCCCGGATCTGGATAATTCTAGTGGCACAAAACAAATGACCTAGTGCGGGGCCACCACCATTGTACCTCGGTGCAATTTTATATTCCCTTGGATGCAAGGCCTTGAATCTTGCAAGAAGTGGCTTCGGTCCTTCTTTTATGTGAAGAACACAACAGAGGTAGATATGATTAGGTTGCCGAGATTCGTTATCGGTGCCCCTCCTCAGAAGCTCAACTGGAACCATGATCTGAAGGATCTTATTAATGAGGTAAACTATATCCACAAGGTAATCATTCAGCTCAAGGATAATGAGGGTATGTCAGCAGATGGTCTCCTGGCGACATTCATTGGGTGCCGCATCTCTCCACTACAACGCTGGACACACAAAATATGCCACATGAGCGACCGACATGACCCCAGCTGAGTGACGACATTCGAGCTGACGAAGCTCCAAGTATGGAGGAGAGTCAAGGCGATCTGCAAGACAACCATGGCCGAGTTATGGGAGTGGAGCAAAGCACTCCATGATAGAGAACATCCAGTGCCCGCTGTGAGTTCTAGAGAGTCTTGTCCGACATATATTTCATGCTGACATACTTCTCTTCGCCATTTAACTTTGGACTTTTGTTGCTTGTTGCACAGAGGTTTATCCGGCAAGCAAATGAGGATGTCGGGACCCCCCTAGACACATGGGGAAAAGATCGCGAGGATTCAGATGTGGGGGATCCAGATTCCAAAGACTACATGTTGATCCCCCATGCCGACACTGGCCCAGTTCTGGCTAAGACTCCTGCCCAAGATCCATTAAGGGATTGACCTGATGATGATGATTGTCAAATTCCAGAGGTACACGATGCTGTTCCACTAGCATTCACATTTCAACTGCACCCAACACCAGCTGACATGGGCGACCAGGTGCTGGACGAGGCACCTCTCGCTATGGTGGCGAAGGTGGGACCAAAAGACGTGACATGCCTGTGATCAAGAAAGTTGGTAAGAGGCGCAAGGTTGGCATCACCAAAACTCGTGGGAGCCCAATAGCGTCTGGGTAAGATATTTATGCTGACATACTCTCATAGTCTCGTATTTCTTGTTTCTCTCTTTCTTTCTTTTCTTTGGCTGAGATAATTTATTGCCATATTCTTCTGTAGGGCTGTTCTGGATGTTGTGTAGAGCGCATCTTCCATTGCCTCTCCTATAGTGACACTGTCGTCTCCACCTCCGAACGACACCAGAGGCGCGACCGACACAAGAGAGGAACGCACTGCTCCAGAAGATGTGCACGGTGCTAGGGCTGACACTTTGGCCCTAGAGAGAAATGATGATCCCGGCACCGACAATTTGGGCATCGAGAGTGAAGACATTATAACTATGGAAGCACCAGAGCAACTACAACCACAACAGCAACAACAAAAAAAACTACAACAACAACAACCTCAACAACAACAACAACAACAACCACAACAATCTCAGCAACAACCGTTACAACCGCCACCAGAACCTCAGCGACCGGCAACGCCAAAACTGACACCACCGACGTTGCATCCGACATCGCCACCACCGCAGCAGAAGACTCTGGCATCAAATCGACAACAAAGGACTCCCCTGACAAAATAGACTCTACCAGCATAACAGCCACAGAATCAGGATAAGCGAATGACACTGCACATGAGCAAAGTTGTGCCAGCGACCAGCGCCAAATCTGCTCCAACTGGTGATAGCTTCGCCAGCTTTGTCTTAACCTGGACTCTGAGCGGGAAGAGTCTGTGATCACGTGGCCATTATTCCATGGATTGGAACAATGCCGAAATGAGTGAGGTGAGCATAGGACACCCCTATAAGAAACCACATGTAGTGGTCCCAAGCAACCTCTCCTAGAAGATATATGCGGCGAAGCTTGCTCTGGTGCAGGATGACAAAGTTGTTGAGGCAATTACTTTTTCCCTTCTTTTCATACTTGCATAAAATTTATATATCCTCCCTAGTCACCAAGATTTAGGTCGAGTTTACTTGGCCTAAAGCTTTAAAATCTATATCTAGTCACTAAGATTATTGTCGAGTTTTACTCGGTCAGTGTAACATCCCAAAAACCTAATCAAGATTCTCAAGTTCTAATCACCCAACTTTAGGGTTATCAAAAACTTTTATTCCCAAAAATCTATATGAATGCATATGTGTGTTTGCATTAATGTGTGACTGATTGAAATTTCCATGTTTGATTGCTACAAATAATAAGAAATGCTTGAGAGGTGAGTGCTACATCATCTAGGCCAATTACAAACTAAATCAAAAGAGAAAGAAATCAAATATGAATAAAAAGATCAAATGGTCATTTTGACCAAAGTTAACCACTAGGCTACTTTGAGTCTTCCTAGAAGAGAGTTTCTAACAGAAACAATTCTACTTCTTTTCACCCCTTGCTGGACCAAGTAAAAGTGAACCAAGGCCCACTTTACAAAATTACAGAACTATTTTCAAATCTATTTAAAGGACATTTGAAAATTTAATCAAGTGTATGTGGTAAGATCACACTTTTGCAAAAACCAATCAAATCAATTCACCTTGCCTTTTCCAAGCAACCTTAGACACTCAAGATTAAGTCTAGATCACTCAAAACAATTCATCCAAAAATTTCAAACTTTATTTCTTTCGGCCATTTCCTCAAACACCATGCAGATACAAAACAACTACTGCCTAACTTCACTATTTTGCAGCAGTAATCACCCACCTCAATGTCCCCTCTTAACTCCCTTGTCTCCCCCAGTGTCGAGTAGCACCACACCAGCCCCCTCTTTGCCGTTGTGCACTAGTGTCGCGCCGCCCGAATGTGGTCGTCGCCGGCCGACCGTGGACAGCATGCCAGAAGCCACGCCGCCCTCGCCCACGATGCCCAATAGAACTAGTTAAGTATTGTTTGGTAATTGTGTACCTCGTATTCCTTTATAGACGATAGTGCCGACCAAGGATACGAGGAGGAGGAGTACTACCAAGAAGAAGAAGAAAACTTCAATCACTGCACCAATCAAGGCAAGCTATTATGTGCAAGCTAAACCTATGCAAGTTAACGCTTGCCCCCTTGATAACTTAATTAAGATGCATTAGACATTCTTTGGTTATATCGTTTTTGATTATACCAATCCCAAGTTTTAATTGCAAGCTTTATTCTTTTTACTTTACCAAAGTTCTTTACTTTTAGTTAGTGCTTTGGGAGCTTTGGAAAAATAGTATAGATAGCATAAAGAGTATAAAACTAGGCCTATCTAGTTATACTTAGATGTCATTCTATGGCATGAGATTGAAGATTAGCACCCCCTCATTAGTGAACACTCTTAACTTTAGTGGCTAGTTCTAAGCATCAAAGTTGATCACTTTAGATGGGAGTACTTGGTGAAAATGATTATGAAAACCTTGGAATGATGATTCATTCTATTGAGATGTTTTGACATGTGTTGAGAAACACAATGGTTTGATGATGAAAATGTTGAGGCATGAGCCTTAGCCCTTTACCAAAAACTGATGGTTGGGTTCGGATGCGATACCATTCCAATTTTACCGTACAACCACAATACCTGAATTGGGTAGGGCTTAGCCGAAAGTTTATGTGCCTTAGTATGGGTTCCCTCACGGAAGAGGTTTGAGCTGAGGCTACCTCTTGATGTTTGTCCACCTATGCAGTGCCCAGGATGGCAGATGGCCATGGCTGGGAGGCCAAGCTCATAGGACAGGTGCCTATACTAGGGTGTGTAATTGAAAGGTTATGATTGATTATCCGCATACTAAGTATGATTAATTCAGGGTTATCCCTAACGGATGTATTGAATTTTGTGGTGAAAGTGTACCACCTTTGCAGAGTGTCAAACTATTCCAATAGCCGCGTCTATGGTCATGGACAGTTGGAGTGGCCATACTGTTCCGTCGTCAAATGTTTTCAAAATGACTTGTGAAATAAACTATGACTTTGACTTGACCACAACAGGATTGTGAACATAAAAACTAGGTTCACACTTAAGTGATTTAGAACATTAAATTAGTTTTCTTTACTTCTAAACTCAGTTTAGATAAACCTGGCTTTTTGCAAATAAACCTAGAGCTTAAGTTCCTACTAGAGCTACCTTACTTGTTAGTGATAGTTTGCGAGTACTTAAAGAGTACTCATGGATTTGTCCCTGGCTATTCCCATGGCCAGACTATGAGGAGGACTACCAGGATGATGGAAAGCAGGATGCCTATGACAACTAGGATCATCTCCCATCGTCAGCATTGCCTGTGACCCTAAAGATGGAGCCCACTACTACGCTTATTATTCCGCTGCTTTGATTGTATTAAGAATGGATCATGAGATCCTTTATTTGTAAGACCTTATTATGGTTTGTAATGGATGATGTACTGTGATATCTAATCTTTTATGTCTTGCAAAAATGGTAATCCTGGGATTGCGAGGTGTGGCATAACAAGCATCTGGGATTAAAAATCCGGGTGTTTACAAGTTGGTATCAGAGCCATCCTGACCATATGAGACCCTAGTTAGAATGGACATCCGAACAAAAACTTAGTTTCAAAACAAAATAAGTGAGTATTTATGAAAACTTATTCCCACTCTTATCCTTGATTCTTTCAAAAAAAGCATCTTCCTCAAAAATTCTTACATTCCTACATAAAATTTGACACACTTCATCACCTCACTAACTTACTCATCCTAAATTCGTATAGATGGAAGTCCAGTATTGCAAGTTCTACTAGCTAGGCAACGGAGGCCACCTGATCTTCGAGAGGGATCTAGATGCACTGTCAGCGTACCTTGAGCGCCTGCATCCGGAATTCTTCGGGGCACAACTCAACGATCACATAGGAGGAGATCTACAATGGCTGATAGTTGCAGATCTCAGAGGCAAGATGGAAGCACCCACTTCTGAGAACATCCAATTCACCTTGCGTGAGAACAACTGGCTAGATGGATTAGCCAAGGCCATGCATGAAGCTCTCGTCCGTCTGTGTGGACAAAATATCAACTTGATCAAGGGAACTCGCTTTGCTCACTTTGCAAGGCGTGATTCTATGGAAATGCCCTTGGAGATGCCAGGACATCCGGAGCTGAAGCACCAGGTGGACAATCTCGACTTCATGTTGTATGATAGGCAGAAGGAGTTGGACAACGCTCGCAACTATGCCAACCGCAACATTGCCATTGCCGCCAAGAAGGACCAGACTCTCGCCATTCTCGCCAAGGAGCGCCAATCACTTCGTCGTTAGCGTGACAAGAAAGATCGCACCATCGATCGTCTTCGCAAGAAGGTGGCCGCTCTCGAGAAGACCATCCATGAACAGGAAGTCTAGCTTGAATCAAAGGAGGAGGGGGAAGGTGAAGATATCCAGGGAGATCTTTACTCTTACCTCAGTGATGACAATGACTACCTGGAGGATGATGCCATGGAGTTCCACATTGATGATGATGATTCCGACTTCATTGATGATGATTAGATGCACTTGTTCACTACTGTAGGAATGAGTTGTACCGGTCCCACAGTATCGTAGTTTCACAGAATGGTTCTTAAAATCATCTGTTTTCCATTTGTGTGTGGTGTGTGTTTGTATGGTGTGCTTTGAATGAATGAATGAGCGAAAGAAGTTAGTTTGCAAAACCTGAGTCAAACTCAAAAATTTAAGCTTTTGAAAACAAAACCATGAACCTTAGAAATTTCCCTCTTATCTCATTATCTATCTCAATCTTCAGATGACTCGTGGAAACCCCGGAGGAAGCAGCTCATCTCAGGACCCGATGTTGCAGATTCTGCAAATGCTAGTTTCCGACCATGAAGCTAGTAGAGCCGAATGCCAAGCCAACCTAGCCACTCTTCAATAGATAGCTCAGACGGCCCACAATAATCAAGGCCATGGAAACCAAGATCATCATGGATCCAAGCTCAAGAACTTTCAGAATACCAACCCACCTATCTTTAGTAAGTCTGAGGATCCCTTAGCTGCTGATGACTGGCTGCAAACCATGGAGAAAACCCGGAGGTCGCAGGAGTTGAAGCCAATGAGAAAGTACTATTTGCCACTCATTATCTGGCAGGAGATGCAAGAGCCTGGTGGAATAGCACCTGTACCATGAATGACGGCCAGATGATGACTTGGGAAGCATTCAAGATTAAGTTCAGTCGCTCCCATGTGCCCCAAGGTTTGGTCACCAGAATGAGAGATGAGTTCAGAGAACTAAAGCAAGGATGACGGTAGTGGAGTACCGTGACAAATTTCTGTCCCTAGCTGGATATGCCCCTGATGAGATCAACACTGAAGCAAAGAATAAGGAGAGGTTCCTAAATGGACTGCATGATGAGATGCAGACTGTGTTAGTGAACATCCGTTTTGAAGATCTGGAAGAGCTTGTAGACTCTGCCATCCAGATGGAAGGAAAGATCAACCAAGCCAATGACAACCGCAAGCGTCGCATGATGCACCAGAGTGGATCCTACTCAGAAGTATTGTCCCAACCCGTCTGTAGGATATGCCCCAAGAAACAACAGACCCCCTATGTCCCGTCCCAACTACCCCAATCGTAGTGGAGGAAATTTTAAGTCCGGAGGAAACCACGGAAACCACCCCGGCAACTCCAACAACTTCAACCGTGCACCGCCCAAGTCCAACAACAACAACAACAATACTACCCCAAGGACTAGAAGCAATGATGTGCCTGTTGTAGCCAAAGACAAGTCCCAAATTACTTGCTTTGAATGTGGAGTCAAGGGTCACTACTCCAACAAGTGTCCCAAGAAGCTTGCAGCAGCCACTAATGTGAATGCACCTGCTCAGCAGTAGCGCCGTGTTCAGCCTAGAAGGAGATTTGCCCCAGGGAACTCGCTCAACCGCAACGGCCGTGTTTTCCACATGAATGCTGAAGAAGCCTCGGAAGCTCCAGATGCCGTGCTGGGTATGTTTTCTATTAACTCAGTTTTAGCAAGAGTGTTGTTTGATTCTGGAGCATCGCACTCGTTTGTTACCGAAGAATTTGCATGCACTAGTAAGATTCAACCAACCAAATTGAAGCATGTCATGATAGTTCAAATACCTAGTTCAACCACCAAAGCTAGAAAAATTTGCAAGGCTGTACCTATCAGAATCCATGGTCGTAGATTTTTATGCTAATCTAATACTACTTGGAACCAAAGGTTTGGAAGTAGTACTAGGAATGGATTGGATGTCGAAACATAAAGGATTAATCGGCTGTGCCAAGAAAGCCATACCTATGACCAGTAGCTCTGGGGTATAGTAGAGCATGTATCTGAAACCTTGCGCCGTCCATTTAAATTCAACAAAGTCTAGCCCAACCAACCCTAGAATAAGTCATAGTAGTCTATGAATACCCCGACGTATTCCCAGATGAATTGCCCGGTATTCCCCCAGGTCGGGATATCGAGTTCATCATTGAACTAATTCCCTAGAACAGGACCCATAGCTCAGAGACCTTATAGTATGAACCCATCAGAATTAGTGGAGCTAAAGAAGCAACTGGATGCTATGATGGCGAAAGGTTTGATTCAACCGAGCGCATCGCCATGGAGATCGCCTGTTTTGTTTGTGGATAAGAAAAATGGAGGTAACCGTTTGTGCACGGATTACCGAAAGTTGAATGATGTCACCGTCAAGAACAAGTACCCATTGCCGAAGATAGAGGATCTGTTTGACCAGTTGACCGGTGCCAGAGTGTTTCTATGATTGATCTTAGAACTGGTTGTCATCAACTCAAGATTCGTGCAACAGATATTCCAAAGACCGCCTTTACCACCAGATATGGATTGTATGAGTGGACGGTCATGCCTTTTGGATTAACCAATGCCCCCGCTTATTTCATGAATCTCATGAATAAGATTTTTATGAACTTCCTGGATAAGTTTATCGTTGTATTTATCGACGATATTCTAATCTATTCAAAGTCAGAAGAAGACCATGAGCTACACCTGAGAACCATCCTTGAAACCCTTAGAGAACATCAGCTGTATACCAAGTTTAGCAGATGTGAATTCTGGTTAAAGGAAGTAGGATTCCTAGGACATATTGTGTCGGTAGGAGGAGTGGCTGTTGATCCTGAGAGATCAAAGATGTTGAAGCATGGAAAGCCCCAACCACTCAAACCCAAGTCCGTGCATTTCTCGGATTAGCGGGATATTGCCGCAAGTTTGTTGAAGGATTTTCTAGCATTGCAAGACCGATGACCCAATTGTTGAAGAAAGATAAGAAGTTTGAATGGACGGAAAAATGTGAAGCGAGTTTTCAAAAGCTCAAGAAGAGATTGATTTCAGCCGCAATCTTGATTATGCCAGATATCAAGAAGCCTTTTGATTTGTATTGTCATGCATCCAAGATTGGTCTCGGATGTGTGTTGATGCAAGAAGGCCAAGTCATAGCATATATGTCCCAACAACTAAAGCAGCATGAGCAAAACTACCCTACCCATGACCTTGAACTAGCAGCCGTAGTTTAGCATTGATGATATGGCGTCATTACCTTTATGGGTAAACGATGTGAGATTTATTCGGATCACAAGAGTTTGAAGTATATTTTCACCCAGAAGGAGCTGAATATGAGGCAAAGGAGATGGATAGAGTTAATCAAGGATTATGACCTTGACATTCACTATCACCCCGGCAAAACCAATGTGGTAGTGGATGCTCTTACAAGATTGCCGTGTAGATTAAACACCATGATTGAATAAGCCTAGCCAAGTTTGCATGAAGAGTTGGAGCAATTTAGAATGGAGCTAGTTAGCAAAGGATTCTTAGCTAGCATAGAACTTCAACCCACGTTGATCAGTCAGATCAAGGAGGCGCAGAAAGGAAATGCGAGTATCGACGGAATCAAACATCGTATGGGTACAGGAAAGGTACCCGGGTTCACCGAAGATGAAGAAGGAGATTTGTGGTACAAAGGACGTATCTGTGTGCCAGCAGATTCCGAGCTGAAGCAAGTTATAATGCAAGAAGCTCATGATACCCTTTATTCTATCCACCCCGGAGGAATGAAGGTGTATCAGAATTCAAAGGAGTAATTTTGGTGGCACAAGATGAAGAGAGAAATTGGAAGCTACATAGCCAAGTGTGATATATGTCAGCGAGTCAAAGCGGAACATCGGAGACCCGCAGGACTTTTGCAACCATTGCAGATTCTGGAATGGAAATGGGATTCTGTTGGAATGGACTTTGTCACCGGTTTACCTACATCTAGTAGGGGAAATAACTCTATTTGGGTCATAGTTGATAGGCTGTCCAAGGTATCCCATTTTATACCTGTCAAGACTACCTACCAGAGTTCGAAGCTAGCAGAGTTGTACATTGCTAGAATTGTTAGTTTGCATGGAACCCCCAAGACCATAGTGTCGGATCGAGGAACCCAATTTACCTCAAGATTTTGGCAGAAAGTCCAAGAAGGATTAGGAACCAAGTTGAATTTCAGCACAGCTTATCACCCGCAGACCGATGGACAGACTAGAGTCAACCAAATCCTAGAAGATATGTTGAGAGATTGTGTGCTAGAATATGGATCAAAATGGGAAGATTGTCTGCCTTTCACAAAATTCTCACACAACAATAGTTATCAAGCCAGTTTGCAAATGGCCCCATTTGAGTTCTTATATGGAAGGAAGTGTCGTCCCCCCTTGAATTGGTCGCAAGTAGGAGAGCGTCAGATTTTTAGACCCGACATCCTACGGGAAGCCGAAGAGAAACTTCACAAAGTCCGTGAACACCTCAAGACCGCCCAATCCAGATAGAAGAGTTATGCTGACAAGAGACTTCGAGACTTGACCTTCAATATCGGAGATTTTGTGTATCTCAAAGTGTCACCCTTGAAAGGAATGCAACATTTTCAATTGAAAGGAAAGTTAGCTCCCAGATATATTGGACCCTTCAAGATTTTGAATCGTCGAGGTGAAGTACCATATCAACTAGAACTATCAGGAGAGATGTCAGCCATCCATAATGTGTTTCATATCTCGTTACTTCGCAAATGCTTAGAAGTTCCAGAGAATACCAAAGTTTTCAAGAACATCGATCACCGAGCCAAAGATATCAACAAGGATCTGACTTATCGTGAAGTGCCCATCCGTATTTTGGAAGAAGCCTTCAGAACCACCAGGACCCGGAGTATCAAGTTTCTCTAGATCCAATGGAGCAACCATACTGAAGAAGAAGCTACTTGGAGCGAGAAGATTACATTAGGACTGAGTTTCCAGATCTCTTTAGTTCCTAGTTTTTCTTAAATCTCGGGACGAGATTTTGTTGAAGGAGGGAAGGTTTGTAACATCCCAAAAACCCTAATCAAGATTCTCAAGTTCTAATTGAAGGAAATATGCCCTAGAGGCAATCATAGAGATGAGTGTATTTCATGTGTATCCATGAGTTATTATAATGTTCCTTGAATATCCATATACCAGGCAACTTGTATTGATTGGCAATTATGTGAATTGTTTGTGAAACTCTTTACTTGTATAGTCATCTAATAATTGTCCCTATTCGGAGTTCATGCGAGGACACACGTGAATATTAGACTAGCACATCGATTGGTTAATGACTATGTTTCGCAAGTCATTGACATAGAGATGTCAAACCAATGATGTGGACACATGTTATGAACATGGGGTTGGACTGACCCAACATGAGACTAGCAATAATACTTGCAGCTCTCTCTACACATCGTGTATGTTTTGTCCTTAGACCTGAGATTGTCGCATGTACTTGAGATGTGGATCGACCTACTTTGGGGCTATCAAACACTACTCCGTAAATGGGTAGTTATAAAGGTAGCTTTCGGGTTTGTCCTGATACATGCTGCAAGGCATCGGTCAATCAAGATGGGATTTGCCCCTCTCTACTTGAGAGAGATATCTCTGGGCCCCTCGAGTGATTGGATCCAGAAATGCATGGCCGTGCTACATATGGTTAAGAGTTAACCTAGTAAAGGGATTCTGAATCACAGTATCGAGAAAGAGAGGTCAGCTTAGAGCTAGACCAAATATCGTGAGGCAAAGGGAAAGACATGTACTCAACCTTGTGATGGTTCATCCGAATGATCTTTATATGCGTTTAGGAGTTGGCACGTCTTGCTAGAGGCCGCTACCAACTATTGACGGAGTAAGTGTACTCGCGTCATGTCTATACGTGTATGAACCTATAGGGTCACACACTTTAGGGGCTGGAAGCCTAATGAGGATTGGATCCGAATTAGACCAGGCTTAGGCTGCTAATGGGCTGCTAATGTAGGAGCCCACAAGGGATGCCTATATAAGAGGGAGTGAGGCGAGCTGAAAAGGAGAGAGCATTCCACCCAGCCGCCACTCCTTTTCCGCCTGTGTTGCACGCGCAGACCTAGCAGTCTGGCGTGTGACGGCTTCCACTCCGGACGTGTGGATACCTCGGAGGTGCTGCATCTGTAGCACTTGGACGAGCCGCGCAAAGGGGAGCTGCTCGTGGGACGAGGACGAGGAGGAGACGTAGAACATCTACACTGCCGCAACGTGCTTCATCGAGTTCCGCACCTGCGCGTCTAGCGGTAATCCCGTGATCTATGACCATAGTATTCCTGGTTGACGCGGTAGAAATTTTTGATTTTACGCTAGTGTAGCCTACCCGTTACCCTACACTAATCACCCAAGTTTAGGTTAACAAAAACTTTCATTCACAAAAATCTATATGAATGCATCTGTGTGTTTGCATTAATGTGTGATTTATTGAAATTGCCATGTTTGATTGCTACAAATGATAAGAAATGGTTTAGAGGTGAGTGCTACATCGTATAGGCCAATTACAAACTAAATCAAAAGAGAAAGAAATCAAATATGAATAAAAAGATCAAATGGTCATTTTGACCAAAGTTAACCACTAGGCCACTTTGAGTGTTCCTAGAAGAGAATTTCTAATATAAACAATTCTACTTCTTTTCACCCATTGCTAGACCAAGTGAAAGTGAACCAAGGCCCACTTTACAAAATTATAGAAACCATTTTAAAATCTATTTAAAGGACATTTGAAAATTTAATCAAGTGTATGTGGTAAGATCGCACTTTTGCAAAAACCTATCAAATCAATTCACCTTGCCTTTTTCCAAGCAACCTTAGACACTCAAGCTTATGTCTGGATCACTCAAAAATTTTCATCCAAAAATTTCAAACATTATTTCTTTTAGCCATTTCCTCAAACACCTTGCAGACACAAAACAACAACTGCCTAACTTCACTATTTTGGAGCAGTAATCACCCACCTCAGTGTCCCTTGTTAACTCCCTTGTCTCCCCTAGTGTTGAGCAGCACTAGACCAGCCCCCTCTTTGCCGTTGTGCACCAGTGCCGCGCCGCCCGAATGTGGTCGTCGCCGGTCGACCGTGGATAGCGTGCCAGAAGCCACGCCGCCCTCGCCCACGTCGCACACCAGACACACCTCAGACTACTGCCCCCCTGTCCAAGCCACAACCCCAGCCTGGCCCTGGACCACCCTAGCTACGTCGTGCCCAGCCTCTCTGGGCCATGCCCAGAGCGCGCCAGCGCGCCGCACCCGGCCGCCTCGCACAGACCGTGCCTCGCCCCATCCGTGCACGCTCACGCTCGCCATGATCACCACAACCTCCTAGACACCCCCGTTCACCGCCACGCGACCGATAGCTCCCGCGCGCCGCATCGAACACCGCTGCTCCTGCTCAGAGCATCGCACGCTCCTGACCAATCCACACTGTCACATCCCGTGCTGCGCCATTACGCCAGTGATGATCGTCAGGGGACACTGCATCGTCCCCTACCCACATCCACGTTGCTAGACACCTGTATCGTCGTCACCGACGAGCCCGAGCCCATCCCGCTCAGTCCCCTCGCCGTAGTATAAAAGGAGACCCCCACTGCCTCCATTCCCCACACCAACACCCTCCCTACTCCTCACAGACACTCACTCACCCTTCCCCAGAGCAAGGCGAGCTCTTCTTCACCAAAATTTGGCCGGAGCCCGCCGTTGCTGCAGGAGAAGGGCGTCGTCGATTGAAGCCACCCTAGGACCTGCCGTGACCACTGTTTGAACCGCCATCGTCAACAACCCCATTCCCTCCATCGCCAACCCTAGCGGGAGCCCAGGTGAGCACTGTAGGGTAACGGGTAGGCTACACTAGCGTAAAACAAAAAAATTCTACCGCGTCAACCAGGAATACTATTGTCATAGATCACGGGATTACCGCTAGACGCACAGGTGCGGAACTCGATGAAGCACGTTGCGGCAGTGTAGATGTTCTACGTCTCCTCCTCGTCCTCGTCCCACGAGCAGCTCCCCTTTGCGCGGCTCGTCCAAGTGCTACAGATGCAGCACCTCCGAGGTATCCACACGTCCGAAGTGGAAGCTGTCACACGCCAGACTGCTAGGTCTGCGCGTGCAACACAGGCGGAAGAGGAGTGGCGGCTGGGTGGAATGCTCAACCCTCTTCAGCTCGCCTCACCCTCTCTTATATAGGCATCCCTGGTGGGCTTCTACATTAGCAGCCTATTAGCAGCCTAAGCCTGGTCTAATTCGGATCCAATCCTCATTAGGCTTCCAGCCCCTAAAGTGTGTGACCCTATAAGTTCATACACGTATAGACATGACGCGAGTACACTTACTCCGTCAATAGTTGGTAGCGGCCTCTAGCAAGACGTGCCAACTCCTAAACGCATATAAAGATCATTCGGACGAACCATCACAAGGTTGAGTACATGTCTTTCCCTTTGCCTCACGATATTTGGTCTAGCTCCAAGCTAACCTCTCTTTCTCGATACTGTGATTCGGAATCCCTTTACTAGGTTAACTCTTAACCATATGTAGCACGGCCATGCATTTCTGGATCCGATCACTCGAGGGGCCTAGAGATATCTCTCTCAAGTAGAGAGGGGCAAATCCCATCTTGATTGTCCGATGCCTTGCAACATGTATCAGGACAAATCCGAAAGCTACCTTTATAACTACCCAGTTACGGAGTAGTGTTTGATAGCCCGAAAGTAGGTCGATCCACATCTCAAGTACATGCGACAATCTCAGGTCTAAGGACAAAACATACACGATGTCTAGAGAGAGCTGCAAGTATTATTGCCAGTCTCATGTTGGGTCAGTCCAACCCCATGTTCATAACATGTGTCCACATCATTGGTTTGACATCTCCATGTCTATGACTTGCGAAACATAGTCATCAACCAATCGATGTGCTAGTCTAATATTCACGTGTGTCCTCGCATGAACTCCGAATAGGGACAATTATTAGATAACCATACAAGTAAAGAGTTTCACAACCAATTCACATAATTGCCAATCAATACAAGTTGCCTGGTATATGGATATTTAAGGAACATTATAATAACTCATGGATACACATGAAATACAATCATCTCTATGATTGCCTCTAGGGCATATTTCCTTCAAGCCTCGCTGGACCCCCACCGCCACGTTAGGTTATTTTCCTCGCCGGAGATGTTTGTCGTTGACGATGAACCAGATCTGTTAGATTAGATTCTGATCGTAGGGCTCAGCTTCACAGATACCGCTTCAGGTTAATACAATCACTGAATGGTGGACCCCTCTGTCAGTAGCCCCCTGCGCTGTGCTGTGCAGATTGGGCCGACCCGTTTAGTTTCCTGCGCAGCCCAATAAATTCAAGGTTTTTCCAATTTAGTTAAAACTAGTTTCTGTTAGTAGACTTAAAAATCAATTCAGAGAGATTCACTGAATCAAATAGCATGATTAAAATTATGTTAGAAAGATATTTAAATTTTCTATCCAAGCCCGTTGGATTCAAATCATTTGAAGTTAGAGATCACATATAGTAAAAATAACAAGGCAGAGCCTTTTCCAACTTCAAACATTTTCGAAAAATCAACCATAAATGCTTTTGAGTTGATTCCAACTCTCAAAAATCACATTTGATAATATCTATCTGAATATGTAAAAATATTTAGGTTTACATGTAGTGACTTTGGACTAGTACCAAAATAATGCTATTTAGGCATTTCTAGTCACTTTAAATCTATTAAATGATAATCTTAAACTCTTTAAAAAAATATGACCAACACTTTAAATCACATTCCCATGTATTATAATATGTGGTGATGACATGTGTCAACATAATCCCATATTTTAATTGGAGAATATTAAATCTTAATTAATTTCAAGTAGTTAAGTATTGTTTGGTGATTGTGTACCCCGTATTCCTTTATAAACGATAGTACCGACCAAGGATATGAGGAGGATGAGTACTACCAAGAAGAAGAAGAAGAAAACTTCAATCACTGCACCAATCAAGGCAAGCTATTATGTGCAAGCCAGAACTATGCAAGTTCACACTTGCCCCCTTGATAACTTAGTTAAGATGCAATAGACATTCTTTGGTTATACCATTTTTGATTATACCAATCCCAAGTTTTAATTGCAAGCTTTATTCTTTTTATTTACCAAAGTTCTTTACTTTTAGTTAGTGCTTTGGGAGCTTTGGAAAAATAGTATAGATAGCATAAAGAGTATAAAACTAGGCCTATCTAGTTATACTTCGATGTCATTCTACGGCATGAGATTGAAGATTAGCACCCCTCATTAGTGAACACTCTTAACTTTAGTGGCTAGTGCTAAGCATAAAAGTTGATCACTTTAGATGGGAGTACTTGGTGAAAATGATTAGGAAAACCTTGGAATGATGATTCATTCTATTGAGATGTTTTGACATGTGTTGAGAAACACAATGGTTTGATGATGAAAATGTTGAGGCATGAGCCTTAGCCCTTTACCAAAAACTGATGGTTGGGTTCGGATGCGATACCATTCCAATTTTACCGTACAACCACAATACCTGAATTGGGTAGGGCTTAGCCGGAAGTTTATGTGCCTTAGTATGGGTTCCCTCGCGGAAGAGGTTTGAGCTGAGGCTACCTCTTGATGTTTGTCCACCTATGCAGTGCCCAGGATGATAGATGGCCATGGGTGGGAGGCCAAGCTCGTAGGAGAGGTGCCTATACTAGGGTGTGTAATTGAAAGGTTATGATTGATTATCCGCATACTAAGTATGACTGATTCAGGGTTATCCCTAACGGATGTATTGAATTTTGTGGTGAAAGTGTACCACCTTTGCAGAGTGTCAAAATATTCCAATAGCCGCGTTTGTGGTCATGGACAGTTGGAGTGGCCATACTGTTCCGTCGTCAAATGTTTCCAAATGACTTGTGAAATAAACTATGACTTTGACTTGACCACAATAGGATTGTGAACATAAAAACTAGGTTCGCACTTAAGTGATTTAGAACATTAAATTAGTTTTCTTTACTTCTAAACTCAGTTTAGATAAACCTGGCTTTTTGCAAATAAACCTAGAGCTTAAGTTCCTACTAGAGCTACCTTACTTGTTAGTGATAGTTTGCGAGTACTTAAAGAGTACTCATGGCTTTGTCCCTGGCTATTCCCGTGGCCAGACTATGAGGAGGACTACCAGGATGATGGACATCAGGATGGTCTACGACAACTAGGATCATCTCCCATTGTCAGCATTGCCTGTGACCCTTAAGATGGAGCCCACTACTATGCTTATTATTCTGCTACTTTGATTGTATTAAGAATGGATCATGAGATCCTTTATTTGTAAGACCTTCTTATGGTTTGTAATAGATGATGTACTGTGATATCCAATCTGTTATGTCTCGCAAAAATGGTAATCCTGGGATTGCGAGGTATGGCATAACAGGCATCTGGGATTAAAAATCCGGGTGTTGACAGTCAGAAACTTTAAAATCGATATCTAGTCACCGAGATTGTGGTCGAGTTTTACTCGATAAGAAACTTTAAAATCAATATCTAGTCATCGAGATTCTGGTCGAGTTTACTTGTCTAGAAGTTTTAAAATCAATTCGTACACACTTAGATTCTGGTCAAGTTTACTCGGCCAGAATCTTTAAAATCAATTCCCAGTCATCGAGATTTTGGGCGAGTTTACTCGTCTAGAAGCTTTAAAATCAATTCCTAGTCACCGATATTTTGGGCGAGTTTACTCGGCCAAAAGCTTTAAATTGAATATCCAGTCATCGAGATTATGGTCGAGTTTTACTCAGCCAGAAACTTTAAAATCAATATCCAGTCACCGAGATTCTGGGCGAGTTTACTCGGCCAGAAGCTTTAAAATGGAATATCCAGTCACCAAGATTCTAGGCGAGTTTACTCGGCTAGAAGCTTTAAAATTGAATATCCAATCATCGAGATTCTGGTCGAGTTTTACTTGGCCAGAAACTTTCAAATCAATATCCAGTCACCGAGTGGGTGAGTTTACTTAGCCAGAAGCTTTAAAATTAAATATCCAGTCACCGAGATTCTGGCCGAGTTTTACTTGGCCAAAAACTTTAAAATCATTATCCAGTCACCGAGATCCTGGGCGAGTTTACTCGGCCAGAAGCTTTAAAATTGAATTTCGAAAATTTCATTTTTCTAGCTTTGCACCAATACCCGGACAAAGCTGTATCAAGATCTATTGGAGCATAAGCAACTCTCAGACAAGCACAAGATGCTGCTAACTAAACTGTGAAGCAAAGGTATAGTTTCTCCTTGACTTACATTATGTATCTTACTCTTTCGACAACTTTGATTTTTACCGACATATGCAGCTGGGACACAATACCAAGTTGAACAACTGTTGAAGAGGATTTCTGACCTTGAGGCCGAGATAGAGGGTATGCCATCTTTTTTTGCGTCGTAGAGGGTATGACATCTTCTATGCTTTATTTTGCACTTGATTCATTTTATATACACTAATACTATCTCGGCATAGCCAAGAAAATATATTTTTAGGAGCACCACAAGGATTGCATGCCTATGTAAGAACTGGCGGTCCAATTTGATGACCGGGACAAGAATCATAAGGCTAAGCTCAAAAAGGAGCAAGATGACGTGTCCTGGCTGAAGGAGCAACTCGAGATTATGAACAAGGAGCATAAAGCTGAGATTGAAAAGGTGAAGACCTCTTTATCCTAGACCTTGGCCAAGGAGAAAGATCACTTGGAGACCCAAGACAAAAAGTACTAGGATTTTCTTGTCGATGTTGAGGCTCACGTTACCTCGGCCCAAGAAGAATTGGATGCGCTTAAAGGCAAGGCCAATACTTGGCTGTGAGAGCTGACCAGATCAACAGTGAAATGGCCAGTAATTTCTTTTTGTTCTACATTCTCTATCGACATAAACCATATATCGACATGTTCTTGGTCCAATCATATTCCCTGCTTTTCTTTAGGTAACTTTCCTCATTTCGTTCCTGCTGCCTCTACTACTGTCTCCAAGGCCCGAAAGAAAAGATCCGAGGCTAGCCCGGTACCTGATGAGTGGGAGATGGAAGACCATTTGGTTGCTCTGTTGGATCGCCTCAAACCTCTGAAGGTTTTTGGGGTCGAAATGCTCAACACCGCCATTTGCACTTACAACATCCTCTGGCCAGGAGTTCCAGCTCCAAAATCCGTCCCGAAACTGGTCGAGCATTTGATGACAAGTGATGATCGGCTCAATGAGTGGCAAGAATCTGCTGCTCTGGCTGGTGCTGACGAAGCATTGTCCTTAGTACTTTCTTGGTACGAGGTCATCAAGCTTGAAGCTCTCTAGACCATGCTTACCGGCTGCAAGTGGACAACAAATCCGTATCTCATCAAGCAGTGCCAAGAGAGGGCCTACTCCTTCATTCCATATGTCGACATCCACACTTTCATGGAGGGCCTGAGCATCCCCGTAGACAAAGGCGAGGAAGGCGATGATGAAGATGAAGAAGAGCTCGATGAGGATATCATTGTCGAGGCTCCTTCCCCTCCAAATGGATCCAGCGCTCTAGATGCCGACACATCTACTCCTTCGATATATCCCTCTGGCTCCGGCTCAGCCCCTTAAATTTGTTATGCCTTGCAAAAGTTAATTCGTTAAATCCCTGAAATGACGGGTGCATATGTAAGACACTACAAGAATCTGGATGATCCATGCCATTTTTTTATGACACGACCTACAAACGTCGTGGATTCCTGACGTTCTAGAACATTTCGTCACAACGAGCTCCAAGCCCCTCTAGCCCGGTAATCCATGATGTACGTTGTTTTCGTCGTGGCAAATTCATTGCAGATTTTGTCCTAGGCCTTGAAGCCTAGTTTGCCATTTTGTGGTGCTAAATTCTTCATGGATTTTGTCACGGCACATGTTCGACTCTTTTTTTCCATCGACCGTCTCCTCCGTGCTTCAACCCCACACGCCAGCTCGGTGTCCATAGTAGTATCTCACGGTAGTGCTGGGCTTTGACGCTGCTTTGTGATGTTTTTGGCCGGCCCAGCTATCAGTGCGTTTGATAGAAATTAAATAACAGAAAAATAGTTTGTGCAGGTAGACGGAATTGAACCATCAACCAATCTTTGGTAGAACTAACTTGCAATCGATGCACATGTCCATTGGTCTTGTGGTGATCTACTACTTTATTATGTATATTACATACGCATATTTTACATTTCACATAACTATAAAAAAGAGAACAATAGAGCATTTTGTTAGATCATCATTTACGAGTACGTAGAAAAGCAACAACATGAACACAATCAACCAAATATATACATAGCATATGGAGATAATATTACTTAGCATGTAGAGCACCAGGTTGACAACAGGTTCCTTACCACTACAAGTTCACTGATAACACTTATATTAATGGTTCATCCAACACCAGCATAAACAAGATAATTTTTGATCTCACTACAGAACATTAACACAACCCATGAAGCCATGTAGCCCCTCATTTAAAAAGGTGAAGATGCACATATTCCCCTCCCTGATTCCAGCGAGTTCGAGAACCTTAGACCAGCCTCTTGTCATCTGGGCAGCATTATTCATGCTTGGAAGAGGTTAACATGCTGAAAAGTGGTCTTGTAGGAGCATGTGAGTGGTAACTACTTTGGGAGATAGCCGTTGAGGTGGGCACTTCTTTATCTAGCAAAAAAGTAATGTAGGAGAATAATAATATTAGTTGTTGGCTAGAGTTCACTCTGCATAATAAAATTTAAATATTGAAATGTCAAATTTTAACCATCTTGGCCTTCCCACGGATGACATTTGACTTGTTCATCTTCCACACATAGTATGGTATCGATGGATTGTGTGGTTTAACTATAACTTTGAGGGAAGCAACTTAGTTAGAAGTCAATTCCAAATTGTTTCCAAACACGCAGTGATCATCGAATTTCTCACCCCCTTCATCCTTGGACCTAGAAAGAAAATAATAGAAAGTAATATTCTGTATCTGCATATAAATGTAGCAAAACAGGTACTTAGCTAATATATGCCACACCTCTATGAATAAGGATCATCGGTTTCTCGACTACTCTAAATCTTTCCATATAAGCTTTAGCTCTTCACCTTGATATCTTAGCTTTCATCTTGCGAAAAACTACAACAGGTTTCTTCACATTATCATCAGATGAGACATCGATGACGACAACCTTAGTTTCACCAACCTTATAGGCATCCTTTGTAGCCTAAATTAGATATTGCACTAATTAGAATGTTTAGTTTTTATGCCATATATAGTAGTGCTAGTAGCATCAATTTTAGAACCTACTCATGTATCTCCCTAGCCTTCATCGTACCTTCCCCAAAGAGTAAATGCAAGAATTAAGTTAGAATACAATTCTAATTAGTGAATTATTTTCGAGAACCAAATTCAGTGAGTAAACTAAAAGGCGCTTCTGATGAACTAGATTGAGTGTTTGCCGTAAGCAGCAACGTCGACGTGCGGAACACTAGATTGTGAGTACATACGCTCTGCCATAGAACAAGGAGGTGATCATAGAACTAGAATGATGCGGCATCTAGAGAATAAAACTATGACATAGAACTAATTAAACATCAACATTGACGTGGTGACCTAGAACAAGGAGGCGATGCGTTGAACTAGAACGAGGAGGCGAAAACATCGTTGTTGACGAGGAGGCGACCACATCGCCGGCCGGTTAATGAGAGTTGACGCAATGAAAGGGTGCTAGGTTGTGGATCACTTGCATGTCAGTTTGCAGCCTCCACTGCCACCGTTGTCGCTGGGATTTGGTCATCGGCGGGGATGGGAGAGGTTTTTCTCTAGCGTGGATTTGGGGGAAGTGGTGTGGGATTTGGGAGTGGCATGGAGGGGAGAGGGTTTTTTTTCTAGCTGCTATGACAGGTGGGTCCCATGCGTGAGCGGTTTTGGTTCACACTGGCATCATTTGCTAGGCTAACGAATCGGTCCCACACGGACTGAATAAGAGCATAATTTTTCTACCACAAAATGAGCTTTTGTTTAGCCAAGTTTGATATATAGAATAACAACACAATGCTTTGGCTAATTTTCCCAATGAATAACTATTAATTCCATGAACTAAATGACAGCCATATTGATCAGTTCAAAGGCAAGCACACAACCATTAGTTCAACACAAAGCATACAACACATGCATTCACATAACCATTAGTTGAAGCATGCACCACAAAACATGCACACACGATCATCAATTGAACACAAGCATGCCCACAGGCAAGCACACATCCATCAGTTCAAGCATGCAACACTCCACCACCATAAGTTGGAACTACTCTTTGTCAGTATGATCTTGTACTTCATCTTATTTGTCACTGCAATACTCCTCAATGGTGTCATCTACTTCAAGCTCACTGTCAACTTCCTCCTCTTCAACTGCTTTCCTCTTACCTCTGATACGATCGAACACTAATGCATCTATGATGTGGCCTCCGTTGATAAAGGGTGGATGTGTCCTAAAAGGCAGAGTCTCAGATACAGTCTCATTATCAAAGACTACAAACTGTTGGTATGCTACATCAGTATGCACCACCACTACCTCCTCCTCCTCCCCCTCCTCCTCTCCTTCGGCAACATCCAACTTATGACTTTGAATTATTTTTTGAACCACCCGCCCATTTTTTTCCCTTGGCTGTGTCTGGCACATAGAACACTTTTGTAGCCTGGGTTGCCAAGATGTAACTGTCATCTTTGTACCAAAAAATGGTAACAAAGACACTCTGTAAGAGTTTATCATACACCATCTCTATATCCTTGCGTACCTCAAATTGATACCAATCGTAGTGGAATAACACAACTGATCGATGGTGTTCCAAATTAGAGTTAAAATACAACACCTTGATATCCTTTAGGACACCATAAAAATGGATATCCTTCTGCAAGTGACAACCTTCTTTCATTACTCCACTAATTTGTGTTTTCTTGCCCTTCTCACAGTCATCGGTGAGGAACTGAACACCATCCACAATACAAGCTAAATATGTTCTTACTTGGAAGTCTAGGCCACACGCCAATGCAAAAGGCTTTTGGATTCTCCTATTGCTTTTTCATGATCTATATGTACCACAACAGAAATACAATATGGTCAAATCATGCATTGAAATGCTATATATGAAGGACACATATAAATGCAAAAGGAAACTAACATGGTCCTTGAACCACCTTTGAAATCCCTTCTCAAGCCTTCTTTCCACATTGGGCATCCCATTGTTCACTAGCTGTTCTCGGTGAAGAGTGTAATCCAGAGAGTAACTTGGATTAAAAACTTTAGGTGTATGGCAATATTGGATTCATAAGTATGGGAGATCAGAACATACATGATATATGGCTTAACATCCTCATAGTTGTTTAGGACATACCAAGTCATCTTGTGTAGCTCCCTTTGGAGGGTCATATCAGTATCATCGCTTCCTCCATAGCAGGTGACATGGCTTCCTCCAATCAAATTCACACCATGGCCAAACTCATCGCAAGATGATTCATGTTGGTCACCTACATTTCTCGCTGGCTGATTGAATCTTGACACAATATCATCAAGGTATCTAGAGAAAAAGTCACGCACTCAGGAGCAATGTTGGCCTCTGCCACTGAACCTTCTAGACATGACATGTTCCTGACATATCTCTTCAGAGTACAAAACAACCTCTCTATTGGATACATCCACCCATAGTTCACAGGGTCCTGGAGCATTGCCTCATCAGGTAAATGCACAGCCAGGTGGACGATCACATCAAAAAATGCCAGTGGAAAGATGTGTTCAAGTTTGCACAGAATTACTAGGATTTCATCTTTGAGCCATTCCAACACCGATAGTTTCAAGTTTTTACTGCACAATTACCTGAAAAATCTTCCCATCTCACCAAGTGCCATGTAGATATCGGTATGCAAATACCCTCGCATGCCAGCAGCTAGTATTCCCTACAACAAGTTGCGGAAGTCATGGGTTTTAAGTCCCGTGATCTTGCGTGTAGGAACGCTAACACATTTGCCCATGTTTGAACAAAACCCATCAGGAAAAGTGCAGTCACATAGATATTGATAGAAACCCGTCTTCTGCTCCTTATTCAGGTAATACGGTGCATATGGACATAGAAGGTCCTTCTCTATGTCTGTGGGTTGCACCTATAGATCTCGCCTAATGCCTAGGGCTTCACAGTCATACCTAGCCTTCAAGGTGTCCCTATTCTTCCCGTCAAGTTCAAGTAGTGTGCCAATCAAGTTATCGTAGATGTTTTTCTCAATGTGCATCACGTCGAGATTGTGTTGAAGTTTCAACGATGCCTAGTAAGGCAAGTCCCAGAAACCATGTCGCCGGTTCCAGATCGGTGAAGGATCTGTTCGCTTCCTCTTTTTGCTCCCAGGATCACCTCCAACTCCCGGTTTAAGATGCCTAACCTTCTCCAGCTTAGCTTGTAACTCAACTGCAGTAAATTTGCCTGGCTTCGAGTGGTCATCATGAATGCCGGCAAGCTCCGTCTCTTGTCGCAAGCGGTGACACTTAAGGAGGAAACGATCGTGCCCAATGTAGCATATTTTGCTCTTTATGGACTTGGACAGAGGATTTTTGTCACAATGCAGGCATGCATAATATCCTTTTGTTGTATGCCTAGACATAGTGCTGCAAGCTGGGTAGTCATGGGTACACCAAAGAACCGCTGCTCGAAGATCAAACGTTTCGTTTTGAAATGCATCGTAAGAATGCACACCCTTCCAAAGCTATTCTAGATCGTCTAGTAGAGGCTCAATAAAGAGATAAAAGTCCTTTCTAGGACTTGATTTGCCAGGGATTAGAAGGCAAAACATGTAGTTTGATGCATCCATACAATCCCATGTTCGAAAGTTGTACGGCAGGGAAAATATAGGCCACATACTGTAACTCGTGCTCATGGTTCCATAAGGATTGAAGCCATTAGTGGCAAGGCTAAGCCTTAGGTTTCTAGGGTTAGCTAAAAAGTCCTGCCATGTTCTATCAAAATCCTTCCATGCTTCACCATCAGCCGGATGACTAAGTATAACATCTATGGGTATTATCTTTAACTTGTGCCACTGCATGTTCTCCTCTATTTTCCTCGAAGAGAACAATCTCTATAGCCGTGGTGCCAAAGGAAAATGATGCAAGACTTTGATAGCCAACAACCTTCTTTTCGGATATTTCCACCTTGAGGCGCCACACTTAACGCAGTTGTCCAGCTTGTCATTGTCCTTCCAGAAGAGCATGCAGTTGTTTTTGCACATGTGTATGCTGTCATAGGAAAGTCCAAGCTCCTTCAGATAAGTTTTTGCTTCATGGTATGATCTCAGAAGGGTATTGAGCTCCGGCAGTGGATCAGCAAATAGCTTCATCCAATCATCAAAAGTTGTGTTGGTGATTTGGTGATATGACTTCTGATGAAGGATCTTCAAAACAAATGCAAACCGGGAGTGTTTACTTCCTAGGTAAAGCTTGCGCTTTGCCTCTTCCATCAACTTTGTAAACAATTTCTCATGTTTACCATTAGTTGGGACATTAGCAGCAATCTTCTCTACAGTTAATGCATAGCCTACGTGCTTAAGGTCTTCCAATATATCTGGAACGCTATGGCCTCCATCATCATCACCTTCATCATCCGTATACATATTGTCATTGTCATCGTCGGCATGACCACCATTTATACCAACATTGGGTGAATCTTCAATAATAGCAAGATCAAGTGGCTCTCCATGTTGTATCCACCTAGTATACGTGTGCGACATGCCACTGAGGAGTAAGTGGTGATACAGAAGCCCTACATGTACCGTTCTCCAGTTCAGGCAATCACGACAGGGCCATCGAACCTCGGGATTCTCGCCATATCCCTCCCTGAAAAATCTAACAAACTATTTTAGGTCAGCTTTGTAGGGTTCAGTAAACTGTCTTCCATGAACAATTAAACTCCTATCCATCTGTTAAGAATTAAATAAACAAATCACACTTGCAGAACAAGCTAGTAATTTTTCAGAACAATTTACTTTACTGTGAACAAATCCAACTCCTATCCATCTGTTGAACAATTAAAACAACAAATCTCATTTTTAGAACATGCTAGTCATTTTCAGAACAATTTACTTTACCATGAACAAATCCAACTCATATCCATCTATTGGACAATTAAACAAACTAATCACATTTTCTGAGAAGAATAATCCTTTTAAGAAGATTTTTCTGTAGATGAACAATCCAAGTGATATCCATGTGTTGAACAATTAGACAAACTATTTTTTACCTTGGTAGACACGGAGACAAGTGAGTTGAGCACAGAGATGGCGCCCGGAAGGGGAGCTACCGAGGTGCGCGGAGACATCGGCCGGGAGGGGAGTCCAAGCGGACAACCTTGGAGTGTGGACACCGAAATGGACGGGGAGACGGCTGATATGTTGTAAATGTATCTATAATTTTTGATGTTCCATGCTTGTTTTATATCTACTTTCTTATGTTTTGTCCATATTTTGGAGTATTTTTACACATTTTCTAGAACTGACCTATTAACAAGATGCCATAGTGCCAGTTGCCTGTTTTCTGCTGTTTTTGGTTTCAGAAAAGCTAGTAAGGAAATATTCTTGAAATTGGACCGGACAAAAGCCAAAGTCAATATTTTACCCGAAGCAATACGGAGTCCGAAGGGGAGACGAAGTGGCGCACCAGGGCAGCCACACCTGGTGGCGGCACGGCCTTTGGGGGGGGGGGCGTGCCACCAAGTGGTGTGGGACCCCTGGTGTTCCACCGACCTTTTCCCTTTCGCCTATAAGAGCCTCCTAGGACGAAAACCCTAAGTACCCCGATAAAAATTACACGAAAGAGTCTGTAGCTGCCGTCATCTCCATCCCTAGATTGGGAGGGATCTGTAGCTCTTCGCGTCACCCTGCCGGAGGGGAGAGATCACCCTGGAGGCCTTCTTCATCACCATGCATTCTTTCGGTGTGATGTGTGAGTAGTTCATCCATGGACTATGGGTCCATGTAGTACCTAGATGGTTGGTTCTCCTCCTTTGTGCTACCATGTTTAGATCTTGTGAGCTCCGTTCCTGATCAAGATCATCTATTTGTAATCTTACATGTTGTGTTTGCAGGGATCCAATGGATATTGAGATGCTATTTCAGATTGATTATTGATTCTATCATGTCTTTGTTATTTGTGATCTTGCATGCTTTCCATTGTTAGTAGCTATCTTGGCCAAGTAGATGCTAGCAACTCCAAGAGGGAGTATTTGTGCTCGATAGTGGGTTCATGCCTCTAGTAATCTGGGGAAGTGACAGTAATCTCTAAGCTACTAGATCTGTTGTTGCTACTAGGGACAAACAATAATCCTTTGTCCATGGGGCAATCGTATTGTTTACTTTATACACTTTGCTTAATGCAATTATCTATTGCTTGCAATTTAATACTGGAGGGGGTTCGGATGATAACCTGAAGGTGGATTATTAGTCATAGATGCAGTTGGATTATGGTCTACGTATAATATTGTAATGCCTAATCAAATCTCATAGGAGTCAAGATGATTAGTATATGCATGTATGCTTTCTCGGTGTCTGTCAATTGCCCTGCTGTTATTTGTTAACCCAACATGTCATCTATCTTAAGGAGAATCACCTCTAGTGAACTATGCACCTCGATCCATTCTTGTACCATAAATCCACAATCTACTATTTACCGTTTAGTCTTTACTTTCTGCAAGAAATTACTATCTTCCACACAATATGTTTAATCCTTTGTTTTTAGCAAAACCGGTGAGATTGACAACCTCACTGTAAGTTGGGGGAAAAGTTCTGTGGTTGTGTTGTGTAGGATTCCAAGTTGGAAACAACACCTTGGAGGTGTTTCCTTGCTCCTACTAGTTCGATAACCTTGGTTTCATAACTGAGGGAAAACTTGCTGCTATGCTCATCATACCTTCCTATTGGGGTTTCCCAACGAGCTCGATATATTTTGAGCCATCAAACCTTTTTTCTGGTGCCGTTGCCGGTAAGTCAAGGACATCGTCACAAGGGGAGTCCCTCATAACCAACCTCTTTACTTTGTTTTTTTGTTTTGCTTAGTTTACTTCTACTTTGTTTGCTTGTTTATTTTATCAAAAACACAAACAAAAAATTAGTTGTACTTGTTTGGCTTTCTTTATGAAAAACATAAAAAAATGAATACTCCTGAAAACACTAAGTTGTGTGACTTCACCAGCACAAACAACAATGATTTCATGTGCACACCTATTGCTCCACCTGTTCCTGGAGTTACTTTATTTGAAATTAAACCTGCTTTGCTCAATCTTGTTATGAAAGAATAATTCTCTAGTGTTGGTACTGAAGATGCTGCTGCTCACCTTAATAACTTTGTTGAACTTTGTCAGATGCAAAAACATAGGGATATAGATGGAGATATTATTAAGCTTAAATTGTTTCCTTTCTCCTTGAGAGGAAGAGCTAAAGAATGGTTGCTATCCCTAACTAGAAATAGTATTGATTCTTGGACTAAATGCAAAGATGCTTTCATTGGAAAATACTATCCTCCTGCTAAGATTATATCTATGAGAAGTGAAATAATGAAATTTAAACAATCTGATAATGAACATGTTGCTTAAGCTTGGGAAAGAATGAAATCTTTGGTAAAGAATTGTCCCACTCATGGACTGACTGCTTGGATGATTATCCAAACCTTTTATGCATGACTGAATTACTCTTCAGGAAATCTGCTGCTAGAGGTACCTTTATGACCATTACTTTGGGTGTTGCAACAAAGCTGCTTGATAATATGATGGATAACTATTCTGAATGGCACACCGAGAGAGCTCCACAAGGTAAGAAGGTAAATTTTGTTGAAGAAACCTCCTCCTTGAGTGATAAAATTAATGTTATTATGTCTATGCTTGTTAATGGGAAAGGTCATATTGATCCAAATCATGTTCCCTTAGCCTCTTTGGTTGCTCAAGAAGAGCAAGTTGATGTGAACTTTATTAGAAATAATCATTTTAGCAACAATGCATATAGGAAAAAATTTGGTAACTATAATTATAGGCCATATCCTCCCAATAATGGTAATGCTTATGGAAATTCCTACAACAATAATAGAAGTGCACCCTCTGAATTTAAAGTCATGCTTAAAGATTTTATTAGTAAAAAAACTGCCTTCAATTAAACTATTGAGGAAAAACTCTCTAATGCTGAAAGAAATATAGCATCATTGTCTAAAGCACAATCTTCTTTGAATAAAATGGCTGATAAACCTGAAACTATTGAAAATCCCTTTGCTGCTACTAATGCCATACAAGTTAGAATTGATGAAATTGTTAGACTGTTAGCTGAATTGCATGCTAAATGGGAAAGAGAAGATGAAATTGCTAGAAATAGTATTTGTACTATCACCACCACTAATGTTAATGCTAGGAAACCACATGAAGTTCCCATTCCAATTGCAACAACACCTCAAACCAATGGAACCTTTTCCAATAAAAATGCTAAAATTCATCAAAATATGGGAAACAATAGATCTACTACTTTAAATGGTAATTATGATTTCGATCTTGATGGTTGCAATATCTCTGAAGTAATTATGTTCCTACAAAATCTTGCTAAAAGTCCTAATGCCAGTGCTATGAGTATGACCTTTACCAAACACATTACTGATGCTCTCATAAAAATTAAAGAAGAAAAGATGAAACAAAAAGCTTCTATTCCTATGAAACTACAAGATGGTTGGGAACCCATCATTAATATGAAAGTGAATGATTTTGATCTCAAAGCTTTATGTGCCCCAGATAGTAGTATTTATATCATGCCTATAAAGATTTATGAAATGCTTGATTTGCCACCATTGCAAGATTGTTATTTAAATGTCCAACTTGATGATAATGCTAAAAAGAAACTCATGGGGAGTATTAATGATATTCTTATTATGGTTAACAATACCTATGTGCCCGTTGATTTTTAAGTTTTGGATGTCGAATGCAATTCTTCTTGTCCTATTATTTTGGGACGACCTTTTCTTAGAACTATTGGTGCCATTATTGATATGAAATAATGCACCATTAAATATAAATTCCCACTCAAGAAAGGTATAGAACACTTCCCTAAGAAGAGAGAGAGGATTTATTTTGCCTCTCATATTAAAACAAAATTTTCTCTTAATGGTTCTTCATTTGAGAATACTTGATTCTTGCTTCTTATGCCTAGCTCAAAGGCGTTAAAGAAAGGAACTTATTGGGAGATAACCCAAATTTCTTTAGGAATCTTTTGTTGAGTCTTGGAAGTTATTGCTTCAGTAATAACCTCTCCTTATCCTTTTTGTGTGGTTTTTGTGCCAAGAGTAACCTCTAATGAGAGAGAAGTAAGACTTGGGAAAGTTGCTGTCCCGAAACAGATTTTTGTGCTTCGCTGTAAACATTCGTGAAAAATCTCTGTATGTCGGATTGAACTGTGATATTTTGTGCTTCTGCCCCAGGTTGTTATCTAACTTTCATTAGTTCAACACTTTTCTATTTGAGCAATAGAAGGTCTTCGAAAAAATCGGTTTTTACCTGCTGGTCTGTTTTGACAGATTTCTGCCATTATTTGCATTTGCCTCTTAATCTCTTTGTCTTTGAGTTCTCTTTGATCACTTGAACTTTAAAAAAGGAATTGCTACAGTAGCTTGTGTTTAATGGAAGTTTTACTTGTGTTGAAACTGAAGCAAAAGACTTATTATCTTGAATACACTAATGTTGCTAATGAATATTGTGTGAAGTTTTGTATGAAGGAAATTTTAAAGTGCAGGGAAGAGTAATGTGATAAGATGAAGTATGGACAAACGCTCAAGCTTGGGGATTCCACCCATGTCACCCCAAGAAATATTCATGAAGTATAAGCGTCAAAGCTTGGGGATACCCAAGGCATCCCCTTCTTCATCAATAAAAATCTCAGGTTCTCTTCCAAACACTTCATTTTTATTGTTTCATGCACAATTGTGTTGTTCTTGGAGCGTCTTCATTTTTGTTTGCTTAGTTTGCTTGAATAAATTGGCTGGACCCCCGCATTCATACATTATTTTTCAAATAGGTTGATTGGGATTGGAAAAGAGTGGGAAAGTTCATGCTTATAAGTAGTATAAAAGGAGTCTTGTTTTTAACTGTGGCTTAGACTTTGTCATGTCATGCTTGATATTGTTTTGGCTTTATGCTTAGTGATTATTGTTGTAGCATGACTTGTTACAAATAATTCAGATTGCTTAATGTTCCTTGAGAGAATCATGCGTTGTTTTAGCATATAAAAGCATAATATTGTGGTATTCTCCTTTGATGCTTTATTTGGGTTGACTTGGCGCATGCGCACACCATGTTAAGACTATACCAAGTCACCATAGCCTCTATGATCATTTAGTTTTTGACTTGTAATATCACTTTATGCTTTCATTAATAATGTTTTGTCACTTTGCATGATTATGGCCATTATTGCTCTCTTACTTGGTCGCTCCCAGTCTTTTGCTAGCCTCCATACCAAGTATGAGTTCCACTCGTGCATCCAACTCCAAATAAAGCCAAGTTATTCCAAAGAGTCCACCATACCTACCTATTAGCATTTGCTATTCCAAGTATATTCATGTTTTTATCTACCTTCTAAATTAAACTTGTTATGTGAAAATTAGTGATTAAAGCTCTCACAAACTTGATGGCACACTTTACTTTTCTTGCACTTAATAAACTTGAACCATTGTGCCCATCTATGTTGCGTATATGCTTGCATTTTGTAAGTTGTGAATTAGCAGAACCATGTTATCTTGGGGAACGCTTTCAACATTGCATTTTATTTAGTTGATATCATGTTCTTTTGCTTATGGATCTCGGCGATGTGAAATGAAAGGGGAGCTTGTAAGGCTCATGGAGTTCTTATATGTGTTAGAGAAATGCCTAGGCGGCTGGTCTAAGCCATGCCTAATCATGGTGGAAAGCTGCAGCATAACCATAGTGAGCAATCTATGAAGTATCCTCTATAAAAAAACCTATGCAAATAGGAAAGAAAAAAAAGAAAAGCTATGCAAATAGGAAATACAAGGATTGTTGAGACGCTCATTGTCTGCTTGCCTTATCATTTTGATATGGGGAATCTTCCGTATCATCGGGCAAGGGATACCTCGTTGGCGGTTCTCTATGATACACATGTACTTACAATGACAAGAACTTACCTATGACTAAAGTTGAGTAGCATGAGGAACGGTACTCGTAAGCAAGGGGCATGAAATTTTCAGCTTATAACTTGTCAAGCATATCCTCATATTTGTTCACTTTAACCTTAATCACCTAAAGATGCTTATGATAGGGGCAATGAGAGCTGAAAGCTAATAAGTACCATAATTTTTGGAAGCTCTTTATGAGACTTGAATCCCTGCTTCCTTCTATGAAGGGCATTTCTTTTACTTTTATGTTGAGTCTCCATCTTTTATCTTTATTCACCTATTGAGAGAGCTTAGTGGTCATTCTTAGTTTAATGTGCATTGTCCCAAAACTTGTTGATTGATTCATAACTTTGATATTGCTTGTTCTTAAACTATTTGTATCTAGTCACCCTTATGAACTTTGAAGGTGTCCTATGCATTTATGTTTTGCTACACTATGAGGGACAAGATGAATACCATTCTTTTTATGTTTTCTATATGTGAAACAAAGAAACGTCTTTCAAAGCATTGTTATTCATGAATCTTTTGTTCGTACCTTTTCATGTTACAACATAGTTGCTATGTCTTATTGCTAGAGCTATATCTTTCATGTCTATGTTAAAGTACTATGATCCCAGCTATCAATGTTTTACAAATACCTTGATCAAAATTGTGATGGTGCATGTCACCTCAAAACTTATTCTTTTTGTCACTTACCTACTCGAGGACGAGCATGAGTTAAGCTTGGGGATGTTGATACATTGTAAACGTATCTATAATTTTTGATGTTCCATGCTTGTTTTATATCTACTTTCTTATGTTTTCTCCACACTTTGGAGTATTTTTACACATTTTCTAGAACTAACCTATTAACAAGATGCCACAGTACCAGTTGCCTGTTTTCTGCTGTTTTTGGTTTCAGAAAAGCTAGTAAGGAAATATTCTCGGAATTGGATCGAACAAAAGCCAAAGTCAATATTTTACCTGAAGCAACACGAAGTCTGGTGGGGAGATGAAGTGGCGCACCAGGGCGGCCACACCTGGTGGTGGCGTGGCCTGGGGGGACACCACCAGGGGTAGTGGGCCCCCTGGTGCTCCACCGACCTTGCCCTTCCGCATATAAAAGCCTCCCGGGACGAAAACCCTAAGTACCTCGATCAAAATTCCACGAAAGAGTCTGTAGCCACTGTCATCTCCATCCCTAGATTGGGAGGGATCTAAAGCTCTTCCCGGCACCCTGCCGGAGGGGAGAGATCACCCTCGCAGCCTTCTTCATCACCATGCCTGCCTCCGGTGTTATGCGTGCATAGTTCATCCCTGGACTACGGGTCCATGTGGTAGCTAGATGGTTGGTTCTCCTCCTTTGTGCTACCATGTCTAGATCTTGTGAGCTCCGTTCATGATCAAGATCATCTATTTGTAACCTTACATGTTGTGTTTGTGGGGATCCGATGGATATTGAGATGCTATTTCAGATTGATTATTGATTCTATCATGTCTTTATTATTTGTGATCTTGCATGCTTTCCGTTGTTAGTAGCTCTCTTGACCAAGTAGATGCTAGCAACTCCAAGAGGGAGTATTTATGCTCGATAGTGGGTTCATGCCTCTAGTAATCTGGGGAAGTGATAGAAATCTCTAAGGTACTAGATGTGCTGTTGCTACTAGGGAGAAAACAACAATCCTTTGTCCATGGGGAAATCATATTGTTTACTTTACACACTTGCTTAATGCAATTATCTGTTGCTTCCAACTTAATACTGGAGGGGGTTCAGATGATAACCTGAAGGTGGATTATTAGTGATAGATGTAGTTGGATTACGGTCTATGTATAATGTTGTAATGCCCAATCAAATCTTATAGGAGTCAAGATGATTAGTATATGCATGTATGCTTTCTCAGTGTCTGTCAATTGCCCTGCTGTAATTTGTTCATCCAACATGTCATCTATCTTAAGGAGAATCACCTCTAGTGAACTATGGACCCCGGTCCATTATTTTACCATAAATACATAATCTACTATTTACTGTTTACTATTTACTTTATGCACGCAATTACTATCTTCCACACAATACGTTTAATCCTTTGTTTTCAGCAAAACCAGTGAGATTGACAACCTCACTATAAGTTGGGGGCAAAGTTCTATGGTTGTGTTGTGCAGGACTCCAAGTTGAAAACAACACCTTGGAGGTGTTTCCTTGATCCTACTAGTTCGATAGCCTTGGTTTCATAACTAGGGGAAAACTTGTTGCTGTGTTCATCATATCTTCCTCTTGGGGTTCCCCAACGAGCTCGATATATTTTGATCCATCAACGGCGAGCAGACAGAAGCTCCACCGACGTAGCGTGTGGTGGACCGGCAAAGGCAGCGGTTCCCTAGCCGCCGCCACGTGTGGTAGACTGGATTTTAGATCTGATTTTGAAATCTCCTGGGTGGATTTTACGTGAGTGTGTGGGTGGCGAAGAGGTGGGTTCCACAAGTAAGCAAAAAAACTTGACTTGTCTAGCTGACACATGGGGTTCATCGTAGGTGGGTCCACCGGCTAGGGACTTCTTGGTTGTGTGTTCGAGACCTAGAGGTGTCCATTTTATTGAATTTCTTCAGACTTTATTTTGGCTCCATTTTGTTGGAACCGAAGAGGCACGTAGAGAGAGAGTGGACAAGACAGGTGCAACTCTTATATATAGAGAGGGAGGCAGAGCGTGTGCCATCACTTCCCCCGGCGAGCTCCTCTCTAGTGAGCTTTCACCGGAAGCTGGTGCGCGACTTATATATTCTCCAATCTCCGGCGAGCTTTCACTGGAAGTAGGTGCTCGGCACGCTGCCTGATCTCACGCATTTTTTCAAAGAATACATGGGAGATGCAGCATCCACGGGCGCGCATTACGACGACGGAGTGAGGGACGCAATCGGTCGTGGAATAACCGGCAGCGAGGCTCTACAGAAGCGATAAGAATCCTCTTCACCGGAGTATAACTGGCAGCAAAGATCTTCAGCAGGAGCAACTCGATGAATCTATAGGGTTTTCAGAGCTATGGAAATAGTACTTGTTCTTCATCGAATCCATAGCATTTTCTCTATGATTTATTCATCGAATCCGTAGAGTATTCTCTAAGATTGCTTCATCAAATCTCTTGAGTAAATCTAGGATGTGCAAAAAAAATTGCAGATTTTGTTGGGTTGAATTTCTGCAGATTTTTTTGTTTGTGCAATTTCTACTAATATTTTGTTAATAACAATCTTTAGTATATGTATGCAGAACTGCAGATTAGTACAGTATGCACATCATTAGTTGTATTTTTGCATGATTATCTATGTAGAACTGCAGACTAGTTGTATTTCTGCATACATATAGTACTAGTTGTAGTTAGTAGTATATATATACTAGATAAAGTACAGTGTAATCAGTATCATTAATATTCCTAGCTTGGATACAAATCCCATAATTTTCCTAGCTTGGATAATTTTCCTCAAAAGATCACTGCTGCAAATTTAGAGTTTAGTTTTGATATTTTTAATTACACTAGTAGTAGTGATATTAGTAACATCATACCATTTATATATTTTGACACTAGTAGTAGTGTTCAAAGATGATATTAGTAACATCATATCATTTATTTTCCTGATCTTTTGTAATTTTTGTGTTCAGAAAAAAGGAATATGGCTCAAAACGAATGTGTGACATGTCAGTAGCAACCTGCCTGGTGTGGAAGTGGAAACCTAGACCATTGATACATTTTAGAATGAGGGTGAGATCACCCTTTTTTGCAGAGGGATTTGTAAGTATTCTCGATTTTCATATACATATCTTATTTTAAATTTCCATATATATATATATTGCTTTATGTTCATGATCTTATGTGATTTTTCTGTTTCACAAATTTATGTAGGGTATTCCTTGTTGTTTCGCTAAGCGTATGTGACAATTCGCTCTTGGTCCAAATCTGACATTAGTCCTTGCTCGGAGTGATCACCATGATCAAAGAAGAATAATTGATGAATACTACTTCTATGTGCTGTATGTTGGGAATTTTGGGAGGTCGGTAGCATTATGTGGGCCATATTGGAGGGGGTTCTGTGCAACTTATAACATTGAATAGAATGGTGTTCTCACATTTGCATACGATAGAGTAGACATGTGCTTTATTGTTGAAGTGTCAAATGCTGATGATGCTATCAAACCTTGGGTTGATCAAGACCAATGTATGTATTGACTTCTTTGCATTGAATTGATTTTTTTCTTACACACATGACTAGTTTCTTAATTATATATGTTCCTTACACACAAACCTTCTTCAATTTCATATGCATGATCAGGGTGTTATAAGACCGAAGATTGTTGCAAGGTGACACTAGAGAAATCTATATTCTAGCACCATGTAATGTCAGCTGCTCTAAAATGAAGTACATATCTTGGGCATTCTACAAGGAGTTTGTAAGAGACCTGGATGAAGATGAGGTCTTTGAGATCCCTCGGTTCTTGGTGCATCGAGTGCAGGATGAAGATAGTGTTCATCAGATGGTTAGTTAATCATTTTTTTCCTATGCTTTTTGTTCTTATTTTGTAAATTTACTAGGGTGGTTAGTTAACTAAGATCTATGTATATTTTTTTCACTTAGGAAATTCCTATGAGATGCACAAGGGAACACCAAATCCCAAAGAAATGGTTCTATTGTGTATGCATGAAGAATAATTGTGACGAAGGCCTAAAAATCTTGGGGAGATATTGCATGTCGGAAGTATATGACGATTGCATTGAGTTCACTGACCCCTGGACTGAATTATGTTCTGAAAATAGAATTTGCCTTGATGATTTGCTCGTCATCCATGTTAAGGTGATGAGACACTATATCAAGCTGATTATTGAGGTGGTCACTGGTCCGGCAGAGGAACGTGAGGATGCGAAAGATGACAACGACGAGCAGCAGGAGGCGGACAAAGACGAGAGCATTGGCTCTGTGATGTCGGTTGTAGCTTAGAACTTCTAAATAAATCATCAGAATTTAAATTTTAAGAATGCTTTCTCAAAAACTTTTGTGTTGTTGTATGTTAAACTAGCAATTCTCTTTTGTTCAAATCTCTTGGGTTGTATGAACTTCATTATGTTTAATTATGAAAGATAAAATATAAATGATTTCTCTCAATTTCTCGCATAGAAAAATGCACAAGTAATTCCATATTCTCGCAGGAACCGACCCCACTTTTTTGAACCGGCGGCACTACCTCTATCTCCACGTAACCACGGTGAGTTCTCGAATCGAAGCTACAGTTATTCATTATTACCACGTATCCACGATCTCTGCAATAATTCATGGCACGCTTATTTTTCCTCTTCCTCCCTCATTCCTCTGTTCTAGAACCATCGTTTCTTCTTCTTCTTCCTCGCAGAAATTTCCTTGCAGGAATTTCCTTTCACCCATTTCCTTGCAGGCATGGACGATGGGAAACACACAACAGAGACCCACTTCATCCCTGCGCATGGCACCACGACTTTGATGGTGGTGTACACAAATGATGAAGAAACTGTGGAGACAACTCTTGCCAGGTATGAGCAATTTCTTGAGAAATAGAAGTACAAGTTCGTGGGGCTACACTTGGAGTACACCCGTGCAAATAAGTGAAAAAATCCTTCACAAGAGATCGCCATTGTGAAAATCGCCATACATGAGGAGGTTCTCATTTACTACTTCTGTAGGTATGTGAAACTTAAATTTGAGATCACCAATTCAGCATCCCTTGTTCCCTTGCATCCGTAAAACCCTCTAACTGCAGGAGTAAACCAACTGTGAAGCATTGTCCAGCTCTGGTCGAGTTCTTGTGTAGGAAAGGGATAACTTTCACTAGCATGGATATCACAAATGACACAACTATGCTTTCTCGTGCGTTGATAAAAATCCACATGGGTACCACATCGGCATCCAAAATCTGCACAAGATCAAACCATAACCAACGAAGGATGGAATGGGTGATCTGGTAGCGGAAATCATTGACAAATCCTATGCAGAACTTAAGAAATTGAAGCGAAGCAAGCACCACTACTAGGAGTGGAAGTCGATGATACAGGTGCACCTCGGGTATGCAGCCAGAGACGCCTACATGGCATATGAGTTGTACAGTAGGCTCATTACCATGAAAGATGGGATGGTTCAGGGGGTTTTCATGACAAAGCTATGCCCTAGTTGCAAGCGAGCCCAGCAAAAGAAGCGCGAGGAGGACAGAAAGCGGTATCAGGAGGAACATGAATCTTGGAACAGTGGCGATAGCAAGCGGTTGAAGGGGAAGCAAGTCAAGGACGACAACGAGTGGTGATAAATTATGTGTTTGAACTAGATTAGTTTATAGTTTATTTTGTGTAGTATATATTTTGGGATATACAGAGATCAGTTTGGGATCTAAACGTTGGAAGAACTTGCATACATGTATGTGATTTCCTATATGGTATATGTACAAAAGTGTGATGGGTTGTTGAGAAAGGCATTATCTAGACCCCTGGTGAGCATGGTCTCTCACATATATCGATATACACATCATCCAACATCTTCTTGGGCTCAAAATTTGATATCTACCATGTTGCTATCACCTAAAACTAACCAAAATAAGGATAAAAATCCATTGTTCAACCCTCATCTTGTGAAATTTAGGGGGTAGATCGTCTTTGGGGCCCACGGTCTAGGGTTTCGTTGAAAACCGAGCATCGGAGCATCTGAATCCCTCCAGATATTGCATGTGTTTCTAAAATATGTAGAAAAGTTGAGATAGGCATCATCTACATCAATGGATTCTGCGATGCAACTTCTGTCACACACTGGCGGTGCAACATGCAATTAATATAATATGGAAGCTGCTTATATATTTCATATATGTTTTTGGTCTCTATGAGCATGGATTAACACATGGATCCACTAGAGTCATTGCATGTGTTCTCTTCCTAAACCACATTGATATCCACTAGAGTCATTAATCCACATGACCACATTGCATGTGTTCTTTTCCAAAACCACATTGATATCTACATGACCACACACACACACCATTGGATTCTGTGATGCAACTTCTATCACATACGGGTGCAACAAGCAATGTGGAAGCTGCTTGTTTATTTCCTAGATGTTTTAATTTGATCTCTATGACCATGGTTTGACACATTGATCATCCCCTAGAGTAATATTGCATGTGTTCTCTTCCTAAACCACATTGATATCCACTAGAGCCATTGATCCATATGATCCACATTGCATGTGTTCTCTTTTCGAAAACCACATTGATATATATATATATACATGACCACACACACTCTAGTGGGATTCTATGATACAACTTCGGACACACATTAGTGCAACATGCAAATGTGGAAGCTGCTGGTTATTTATTTCCTATGTCTTTGGTCTCTGTGATCATGGTTTTGACACATGGATCCCCTAGAGTCGTTGCATATGCTCTCTTCCTAAACCACATTGATATATGTAACATCCCAATTTCAGCAACCCTGATTAGTTGTCCAGAATGCAAAAATCAGGGGGAACAAAAACTTTTTCTTGTTTAGGGATAAAGTGTTTTCCTGTTGTTTGACTATGTTTATGATTATGATTGTGTATTAGAATATATACTCCTTACCTCAACACCACTTGACAAAAGATACTCCCAAAAAATGTCTTGGCTTAATTTCCATATTCTCAAATGTTCTGGCATGTCAAAACCTGAGCCAAGAAGCCTTTGCAAACCAACTATTTTAGTAGCTTCTAATTCCCTAAACTATGGAGAGCAACCTATTATAATCTCCTTATGTTTTATAGACAGAACCTTCAACCATTCTTATCTCTAGCTTTCCCAAAACCTCCTTTTAAAGCTTTTGAATTCTACTCTTGGTAGAGATACCAAGGGCTCTCATCTTATCCAAACCACAACATTTTCAAAATACCCATCCTTACCTCGAGCTAGGCTTGATGGTAACCCTAGTAGTAGGTTTTCTTAGTTTATAAGTTGAGTTGCCTTGATCTGCTGCTTGATTTGTCTGCTTAGGAGATAGTATGAGCTATTCTAGGACCTCATCACTAGGATCAAGAGGTTTACAAATCACCACACCCTAAGCAGGAATACAAAGCCGGATCTAATCTCTAGATACTAGGTGATCATCTAAAACCCTTAACCAGATCAGCTCTAAAGAGATCTAAATCCAGAAGCTTCCAAGTCAATGAAGACCAATATCAAGCATGGATCCCTTCTACTAAATCTACTCTTCAAACTAATCCACGTATGATGCCTTGGGTACTGATACATTGCAAATGTATCTATAATTTTTGATGTTCCATGCTTGGTTTTATCCACTTTCTTGTGTTGGTTCCAACTTTGGAGTACTTTTCATATGATTTCTTGGACTAACCTATTAACAAGAGCCACAGTGCCAGCTGCCTGTTTTCTGCTGTGTTTGGTTCTAGGAAAGTCAGAAAATGAATATTCTCGGAATTGGACGGGACAAAAGCCAAAGTGAGTTTTTCACCGAGGGGGACACAGAGCCATAATATGAGACGGAGAGGGGCCAGGGGTCTCCACATCAAGGGCCAAGGAGCCACCACACCACCTGGCTGCGCGGCTAGGCCTGGCCCGCGCCAGGGGGTGGTGTGGCCGCTCCCGGCACCCCCTCGGCCTCTCCTTCCGCCTATAAGTTGCCCTCGGGACGAAAACCCTGAGGACCCGATCAAAAATCCACGAAAGAGTCTATAGCCGCCGTCATCTCCATCCCTAGATCGGGAGGGATCTGAAGCTCTTCCCGGCACCCTGCCGGAGAGGGGAATTCACCCTGGAGGCCTTCTTCATCACCATGCAAGCCTCCGGTGTGATGCGTGAGTAGTTCATCCTTGGACTACGGATCTATGTAGTAGCTAGATGGCTGGTTTCTCCTCCTTTGTGCTTTCATGTTTAGATCTTGTGAGCTCCGTTCATGATCAAGATCATCTATTTGTAATTCATACATGTTGTGTTTGCAGGGATCCGATGGATATTGAGATGCTATTTCAGATTGATTATTGATTCTATCATGTCTTTGTTATTTGAGATCTTGCATGCTTTCCGTTGTTAGTAGCTATCTTGGCCAAGTAGATGCTAGCAACTCCAAGAGTTAGTATTTATGCTCGATAGTGCGTTCATGCCTCTAGTAATCGGGGGAAGTGACAGAAATCTCTAAGGTACTATATGTGTTGTTGCTACTAGGGAGAAAACAACAATCCTTTGTTCATAGAACAGTCATATTGTTTACTTTACACGCAGTTCGTAAAGCATTAATCTGTTGCTTGCAACTTAATACTGGAGGGGGTTCAGATGATAACCTGAAGGTGGATTATTAGTCATAGATGCAGTTGGATGGCGGTCTATGTATTATGTTGTAATGCCCAATCAAGTCTCAGAGGAGTCAAGATGATTAGTATATGCATGTATTGCTTTCTCGGTGTTTGTCAATTGCCCGCTGTAATTTGTTCACCCAGCATGTTGTCTATCTAAGGAGAGCCACCTCTAGTGAACTATGGATCCCGGTCCTTTTTCTTTACATACAATCTACAATCTTTTACTACTTTGTGTTTACTTTCTGCAAACTTTTACTTCTTTCCATTCGATATGTTTAATCCTTTGTTTTCCGCAAAACACGGTGAGATTGACAACCTCATCGCAAGTTGGTGACAAAGTTCTATGGTTGTGTTGTGCAGGTCTCCACGTTGCTACTAGCACCGGTAGTGCGCCCTGCCAAAGCTCAGTTAGTAACACCTTTGGGGTGTTTCCTTGATCCTACTGGTTCGATTAATCCTTGGTTTCACAACTGAGGGAAAACTTACTGCTGTGCTCATCATACCTTCCTCTTGGGGTTCCCAACGAGCTCTACATCAACTACGAGTCAGCAAGATTTTTTCTAGCGCCGTTGCCGGGGAATCAAGGACATCTTCACAAGGGGAGTCCCTCATAACCAATCTCTTTACTTTGTTTTTTTTGTTTTGCTTAGTATCTTTTTCCTTTGTTTGCTTGTTTGGTTCTTTAAAAACACAAAAAAAATTAGTTTTACTTGTTTGCTTTCTTATTTGAAAACCCAAAAAATGACTACTCTTGAAAACACTAAGTTGTGTGACCTCACTAGCACCAACAACAATGATTTTATGAGCACACCTATTGCTCCACCTGTGGCTGAGAATACTTTCTTTGAGATAAAACCTGTTTTGCTCAATCTTGTTATGAGAGAAAAAAAAATCCGTATTGGTAATGAAGGTGCTGCTTCCCATCTAAATAACTTTGTTGAACTTTGTGAGATGCAAAAGCATAGGGACATGGATGGTGATATTATTAAACTGAAATTGTTTCCTTTCTCTTTGAGAGGAAAAACTAAAGAATGGTTGAATTCCTTAACTAGGAATAGTATTGATTCTTGGACTAAGTGCAAAGATGCTTTTATTGGAAAATACTACCCTCCTGCTAAGATTATATCCATGCGAAGTGTAAAAATGAAGTTTAAACAACTTGAAAATGAGCATGTTGCTCAAGCTTGAGAAAGAATGAAATTTTTGGTAAAGAATTGTCCCCCTCATGGACTTACTGCTTCATCCAAAAATTTTATGCAGGATTGAACTATTCTTCAAGGAACCTATTGGATTCAGCAGCTGGAGGTACCTTTATGACCATCACTTTGGGTGCTGCAACAAAACTTTTGGATAATATGATGGTTAATTATTCTAAATGGCACACTGAGAGAGCTCCACAAGGTAAGAAGGTAAATTCTATTGAAGAAACCTCCACCCTGAGTGATAAGATTGATATTATTATGTCTATGCTTGTTAACGGAAAAGCCCATATTGATCAAAATAATGTTCCTTTAGCCTCTTTGGTTGCTCAAGAAGAGCAAGTTGATGTGAACTTCATAAGAAATAACAACTTTGGCGACAATGCTTATAGCAACAATTTTGGTAACAACAATTATAAGCCATATCCTCCCAACAATGGTAATGCTTATGGAAATTCTTACAACAATAATAAGAGTGCTCCCTCTGAACTTGAAGTTATGCTTAAAGAGTTTATTAGTTAACAAATTGCTTTCAATAAAACTATTAAGGAAAAAAGTCTCTAATGCTGAAAGAAATATAGCATCTTTGGCTAAAGCTCAATCTACTTTGAATAAAATGGCTGCTAAACCCAAAACTAATGTGAATCCCTTTGCAGCTAATAATGCTATACAAGTAAGAATTGATGAAAATGTTAGACTATTAGCTGAATTACATGCTAAGTGGGAAAGAGAAGATGAAATTGCTAGAAACATTAGTGTTTCTACTATTACCACCACGAGTGTTGAGGCTAGTAATAGTTCTACCACTTTAGATGATAAAGTTGATTTTGATCTTGATGGTTGCAATATCTCTGAAGTTATTAAGTTCCTACAAAAGCTTGCTAAAAGTCCTAATGCTAGTGCTATGAACATGGCTTTTACAAAACACATTACTGATGCTCTCATAAAGATTAAAGAAGAAAAGAAGAAACATAAAGCTTCTCTTCCTATAAAGCAAGAAGATGGTGGGGAACCCATCTTTAATATGAGAGTGAATGACTTTGATTTCAAAGCTTTATGTGATCTTGATAGTAGTGTTTCTATTATGCCTAGAAGGATTTATGAACGCTTGATTTGCCTCCTCATGAAGATTGTTATTTGAATGTCCCACTTGATGCCAATGCTAAAACGAAACTCATGGGGAGTCTTAATGATGTTCTTATTATGGTTAACGATTCCTATGTCCCCGTTGATTTCTATGTTTTGGATGTTGAATACAATTCTTCTTGTCCTATTACTTTGGGAAGACCTTTTCTTAGAACTGTTGGTGCCATCATTGATATGAAAGAAGGCACCATTAAATATCAACTCCCACTCAAGAAAGGTATAGAACACTTCCCTAAAAAGAGAGAACAGATTTTCTCCTATGGTCTTAATGCTTCTTCATTTGAGAACACTTGATTCTTTCTTTGCTTCTTATGCCTAACTTAAAGGCGTTAAAGAAAAGTACTTGTTGGGAGATAACCCAAGAGTTTTAGTTGAGTCTTGGAAGTTATTACCTCTGTAATAACCTCTTCTTATCCTTTTTATTTGCTTTTTGTGCCAAGAGTAACCTCTGATGAGAGAGAAGTAATGATTGGGAAAGTTATTGTCTCGAAACAGATTTCTGTGCTTCACCGTAAAAATTCCTAAGAGAGCTCTGTTCGTCGGATTGAGCTGTGATTATTATTGCTTCTTTCCCCGGTTGTTATCTAACTTTCGTTAGTTCAACACTTTCTGATTTGAGCAACACAAGGTCTTCGAAAAAATTCGTCTTTACCTGTTGGTCTGTTTTGACAGATTTCTGCCATTTTCTGCATTTGCTTCTTGTTAGTTCCTTCTTGAGTTCCTTTGGGGAATTGAGATTTTTGAGGGAAGTGCTACAGTAGCTAGTGTTCTAATGGAAGTTTATTTGGTGTTAGAACTGAACCTTGAGACTTATTTATCTTAAGTGCACTAATGTTGCTAATGAGATTGTGTAAAGTTTTGTATGAAGGAAAAATTTCAGGTGTATGGAAGGAATGAGTAATGAGATGAAGGATGCACTAAAGCTCAAGCTTGGGGATGCCACACGTGTCACCCCAAGAAATATCCAAGAAGTACAAGCGTCAAAGCTTGGGGATGCCCAAGGCATCCCCTTCTTCATCAATAAAAATCCCAGGTTTCTTCCAAACGCTTCATTTTTATTGTTTCATGCACAGTTATGATTTTCGTGGAGCGTCTTCTTTTTCGTTTTTGTTTTGGTTTTTAGTTTGCTTGGTTTTCTTAGTGTTCTGAATAAATTGATTGGACCCCCTCTTTCATACCTTGGTTTGCAAATAGTTTGGTTTGGTTTGGAAAAGAGTAGGAAAGTTCATGCTTATGTGGTAAAAAGAGCTCGTTTTTGACTATGGCATATGCTTTGTCATGCCATGCTTGATATTTTTTTGGCTTTATGCTTAGTATTATTTGCTGTAGCATGAATTGTTATAAACAATTGAGATTGCTTAATGTGCCTTGGATGAATCATGCGTTGTTTTAGCATATTAAAGCATAGTATAGTGGTATTCTCCTTTGATTCTTTATTTGGGTTGACTTGGCAGATGCTCACACCATGTTATGACTATCTCAAGTCACCATAGACTTTATGATCCTTTAGTTTTCAACTTGTAGTATCACTTTATGCTTTGATCAATGATGTTTTGTCGCTCTGCATGATTATGGCCATTATTGCTCTCTTAGTTTGTCGCTCCCGGTCTTTTGCTAGCCTCCACCACCAAGTATGAGTTCCACTCATGCATCCAACTCCCTAAACCAAGTTATTCCAAAGAGTCCACCATACCTACCTACTAGCTTATGCTATTCCAAGTATATTCATGCTTTTGTTTACCTTTCACTTGTTATGAGAAAACTAGTGATTAAAGCTCTCACGAACTTGATGGCACACTTTACTTTATTGCGTCTAATAAACTTGAACCATTGGGTCCTTCTTTGTTGCGTATATGCTTGCTCTTTATAAGTTGAAATTAGCAGAACCATGTTTCATGCGGAATGCTTTCAACATTGCACTTGTACTTTGTACCCCGTTGATATCATGTTCTTTTGCTTACGGATCACGGCGGTGTGAAATAAATGTGGAATTATAAGATCATGGAGTTTGTATATGTGTTAGAGAAACACATGGGCCGCTAGCCTAAGCCATGCCTAATCATGGTGGAAACTTGCAGCATCACCATAATGAGCACTCTATGAAGCATCCTCAATAAAAACCTATGCAAATAGCAAATAAAAAGATCGCTGAGATGCTCATTGTCTGCTTGCCTTGTCATTTTGATTATGGGAGAGCTCCCGTATCATGTGCAAGGGGTACCCCGTTGGCGGTTCTTAATGATACACATATACTTACAATGACAAGAGCTTACTCATGACTAAAGTTGAGTAGCATGAGGATCGGTCTTCGTAAGTAAGGGGACTGAGATTTCGGTTTATAACTTGTCAAGCATATCCTCTTAGTTGTGTCACTTTAACCTTAATCACTTTCAAGATGCTTATGATAGGGGCAATGAGAACTGAAAACTACAAGTACCATAATTTTTGGAAGCTCTTTATGAGACTTGAATCCCTACTTCCTTTTACAAAAGGCTTTTCTTCCACCATTATATTGAGTCTCCACCTTCTATCTTTATGCACCTACTTTGAGAGCATAGTGGCCATTCTTAGTTCTATGTGCATTGTCCCAAGACTAGTTGATTGATGCATAACTTGATATTGCTTGTTTTAAACTATTCTATCTAGTCACTCTTATGAACTTTTAAGGTGTCCTATGCATTTATATTTGCTACTCTATTGAGGGACAAGCGGAATACTATTATGCTATGTTTTCTTTATGTGAAACAAACAAACGTCTTGCAAGGCATGTTATTCATGAATCTTTTGTTTGTACCTTTTTATGTTGCATCATAGTTTCTTTGCCTATTGCTAGAACTTTGTCTTTCATGTTATGATTGAAGTACTATGATCCCAGCTTTGAGTTTTGCAAATACTTTGATCATGTCTTTGATGGTGCATGTCACCTCAAAAATTATTTCTTTTTTTATCACTTATCTACTCGAGGACGAGAAGGAGTTAAGCTCGGGATGTTGATACATTGCAAATGTATATATAATTTTTTATGTTCCATGCTTGGTTTTATCCACTTTCTTGTGTTTTGTTCCAAATTTGGAGTACTTTTCATATGACTTCTTGGACTAACCTATTAACAAGAGCCACAGTGCCAGCTGCCTGTTTTCTACTGTTTTTGGTTCCAGGAAAGTCAGAAAATGAATATTCTCGAAATTGGGCGGGACAAAAGCCAAAGTGCCTATTTTTCCGGAAGGGATCAAGTGCCAGAAGACGAGACGGAGAAGGGCCAGGGAGCCACCACACCACCTGGCCGCGCGGCCAGGCCTGGCCCGCGCCAGGGGGTGGTGTGGCCGCTCCCGACACCCCCTCGGCCTCTCCTTCCGCCTATAAGTTGCCCTCAGGACGAAAACCCTAGGGCCCCGATCAAAAATCCACGAAAGAGTCTGTAGTCGCGGTCATCTCCATCCCTAGATCGAGAGGGATCTGAAGGTCTTCCCGGCACCCTGCCGGAGAGGGGAATTCACCCTGGAGGCCTTCTTCATCACCATGCAAGCCTCCGGTGTGATGCGTGAGTAGTTCATCCTTGGACTACGGATCCATGTAGTAGCTAGATGGCTGGTTTCTCCTCCTTTGTGCTTTCATGTTTAGATCTTGTGAGCTCCGTTCATGATCAAGATCATCTATTTGTAATTCATACATGTTGTGTTTGCGGGGATCCGATGGATATTGAGATGCTATTTCAGATTGATTATTGATTCTATCATGTCTTTGTTATTTGAGATCTTGCATGCTTTCCGTTGTTAGTAGCTGTCTTGGCCAAGTAGATGCTAGCAACTCCAAGAGTTAGTATTTATGCTCGATAGTGGGTTCATGCCCCTGGTAATCTGGGGAAGTGACAGAAATCTCTAGGGGTACTAGATGTGTTGTTGCTACTAGGGAGAAAAGAACAATCCTTTGTTCATAGAACAATTGTATTGTTAACTTTACACGCAGTTCGTAAAGCAATAATCTGTTGCTTGCAACTTAATACTAGAGGGGGTTCGGATGATAACCTGAAGGTGGATTATTAGTCATAGATGAAGTTGGATGGCGGTCTATGTATTATGTTGTAATGCCCAATCAAGTCTCAGAGGAGTCAAGATGATTAGTATATGCATGTATTGCTTTCTCGGTGTTTGTCAAATGCCCCGTTGTAATTTGTTCACCCAGCATGTTATCTATCTAAGGAGAGCCACCTCTAGTGAACTATGGATCCTGGTCCTTTTACTTTACATACAATCTACAATATTTTACTACTTTGTGTTTACTTTCTGCAATCTTTTACTTCTTTCCATTTGATACGTTTAATCCTTTGTTTTCCGCAAAACACGGTGAGATTGAAAATCTCTTCGCAAGTTGGGGACAAAGTTCCGTGGTTGTGTTGTGTAGGTCTCCACGTTGCTACTAGCACCGGTAGTGCGCCCTGCCAAAGCTCAGCTAGTAACACCTTTGGGGTGTTTCCTTGCTCCTACTGGTTCGATTAAACCTTGGTTTCATAACTTAGGGAAAACTTACTGCTGTGCTCATCATGCCTTCCTCTTGGGGTTCCCAACGAGCTCTACATCAACTACGAGTCAGCAAGTTCATGATTTTTTCTGGCGCCGTTGCCGGGGAGTCAAGGACATCTTCACAAGGGGAGTCCCTCATAACCAATCTCTTTACTTTGTTGTTTTTGTTTTGCTTAGTTTCTTTTTTCTTTCTTTGCTTGTTTTGTTCTTAAAAAAAACACAAAAAAAATTAGTTCCTTTCTTAAGTTGCCTTTATGACTAGCTTTGCTCCAATCACTATTTCATTATGGATAGCTCACTCAGTTTCCTATTTGGGAATAGTTTTATGACTGCTAAGGTAATAGATGAACCACCGCCTGCTAGAACCTCCATGGAAGAAGAAATTGCTGAACCTGAAAGCTCATTAGATGAAAAAGAGGACGAGAGTGATGGACAAAAGGAGGAAGAATGGATCTACCCATGCCTACCTTCTAATGAGAGTAACTCTTTATCCCTTACATTATTTGATTTCCCCCATGCTTATCAAAGGAGGGTGAATGTTATGTTCCCGAGGATTCTTTTGAAAAAGTTTATAATAAAGCTCTAGTGCTTGTAGATCATGAAAAGCATGCCTTATGTGATAGTTATATTGTTGAGTTTATTCATGAGGCTACTGAAAATTATTATGAGAGAGGAAAATATGGTTGTAGAAGTTTTTATGGTAATGAAACACCTCTCTATGTGCTGAAAGTTTTGAAGTTACTTTTGTTTTATGTTCCTATGCCTGTCACTTTGTTCTTTGTGAATTTATTTGCATACAAGATTCCTATGCATAGGAAGTGGGTTAGACTTAAATGTGTTCTGAATTTGCTTCTTGATGCTCTCTTTTACTTCAACTCATATTTCCTATGAGAGCATCTTCTCAAATTTTCATGCCTAACTTAAAGGCGTTAAAGAAAAGTACTTGTTGGGAGATAACCCAAGAGTTTTAGATGAGTCTTGGAAGTTATTACCTCTGTAATAACCTCTCCTTACCCTTTTTATTTGCTTTTTGTGCCAAGAGTAACCTCTAATGAGAGTGAAGTAATGATTGGGAAAATTGCTGTCCCGAAACAGATTTTTGTGCTTCACCGTATCCACTTCCTGAAAGAGGATTGAGCTGCAATGTATCAACAAGAAAGTGGATCTGCCCCAGATTTGCAATGTATCAACAAGAAAGTGAATTGAGCTGTAATTTGTTGTGCTTCTGCCCCAGGTTGTTATCTAACTTTCGTTAGTTCAACACTTTTTGATTTGAGCAACAGAAGGTCTTCGGAAAAATTCGTCTATACCTGCTGGTCTGTTTTGACAGATTTCTGCCATTTTCTGCATTTTCTTCTTGAAGTTCCTTCTTGAGTTCCTTTGGGGAATTGAGCTTTTTGAGGGAAGTGCTACAGTAGCTAGTGTTCTAATGGAAGTTTATTTGGTGTTAGAACTAAACCTTGAGACTTATTTATATTAAGTGCACTAATGTGGTTAATGAGATTGTGTGAAGTTTTGTATGAAGGAAAAATTTCAGGTGTATGGAAGGAATGAGTAATGAGATGAAGGATGGACTAAAGCTCAAGCTTGGGGATGCCACACGTGTCACCCCAAGAAATATCCAAGAAGTGCAAGCGTCAAACCTTGGGGATACCCAAGGCATCCCCTTCTTCATCAATAAAAATCCCAGGTTTCTTCCAAATGCTTCATTTTTATTGTTTCATGCATAGTTGTGTTTTTCTTGGAGCGTCTTCTTTTTCGTTTTTGTTTTGGTTTTTAGTTTGCTTGGTTTGCTTAGTGTTCTGAATAAATTGATTGACCCCCTCTTTCATACTTTGGTTTGCAAATAGTTTGGTTTGGTTTGGAAAAGAGTAGGAAAGTTCATGCTTATGTGGTAAAAAGAGCTTGTTTTTGACTGTGGCCTATGCTTTGTCATGCCATGCTTGATATTGTTTTGGATTTTTGCTTAGTATTCTTTGCTGTAGCATGACTTTTTATAAACAATTGAAATTGCTTAATGTGCCTTGATGAATCATGTGTTGTTTTAGCATATTAAAGCATAGTATAGTGGTATTCTCCTTTGATGCTTTATTTGGGTTGACTTGGCACATGCTCACACCATGTTATGAGTATCTCAAGTCACCATAGCCTTTATGATCCTTTAGTTTTGACCTTGTAGTTTCACTTTATACTTAGATCAATGATGTTTTGTCGCTCTGCATGATTATGGTCATTATTGCTCTCTTAGTTTGTCGCTCCTAGTCTTTTGCTAGCCTCCACCAACAAGTATGAGTTCCACTCATGCATCCAACTCCCTAAACCAAGTTATTCCAAAGAGTCCACCATACCTACCTACTAGCTTATGCTATTCCAAGTATATTCATGCTTTTGTTTACCTTTCACTTGTAATGAGAAAACTAGTGATTAAAGCTCTCACGAACTTGATGGCACACTTTACTTTATTGCCTATAATAAACTTGAACCATTGGGTACTTCTTTGTTGTGTATATTCTTGCGCTTTATAAGTTGAAATTAGCAGAACCATGTTTCATGGGGAACGCTTTCAACATCGCACTTGCACTTTGTACTCCGTTGATATCATGTTCTTTTGCTCGAGGATCCCGGCGGTGTGAAATAAATGTGGAACTTGTAAGATCATGGAGTTTGTATATGTGTTAGAGAAACACCTGGGCCGCTAGCCTAAGCCTTGCCTAATCATGGTGGAAACTTGCAGCATCACCATAATGAGCACTCTATGAAGCATCCTCAATATAAACCTATGCAAATAGCAAATAAAAAGATCGCTGAGATGCTCATTGTCTGCTTGCCTTGTCATTTTGATTATGGGAAAGCTCCCGTATCATGTGCAAGGGGTACCCCGTTCGCGGTTCTTAATGATACACATATACTTACAATGACAAGAGCTTACTCGTGACTGAGGTTGAGTAGCATGAGGATCGGTCTTCGTAAGTAAGGGGCATAAGATTTCGGTTTATAACTTGTCAATCATATCCTCTTAGTTGTGTCACTTTAACCTTAATCACTTTCAAGATGCTTATGATAGGGGCAATGAGAGCTGAAAACTACAAGTACCATAATTTTTGGAAGCTCTTTATGAGACTTGAATCCCTACTTCCTTTTACAAAAGGCTTTTCCTCCACCATTATATTGAGTCTCCACCTTCTATCTTTATGCACCTACTTTGAGAGCATAGTGGCCATTCTTAGTTCTATGTGCATTGTCCCAAGACTAGTTGATTGATGCATAACTTGATATTGCTTGTTTTAAACTATTGTATCTAGTCACTCTTATGAACTTTTAAGGTGTCCTATGCATTTATATTTGCTACTCTATTGAGGGACAAGCTGAATACTATTATGCTATGTTTTCTTTATGTGAAACAAACAAACGTCTTGCAAGGCATGTTATTCATGAATCTTTTGTTTGTACCTTTTTATGTTGCATCATAGTTTCTTTGCATATTGCTAGAACTTTGTCTTTCATGTTATGATTGAAGTACTATTATCCCAGCTTTGAGTTCTGCAAATACTTTGATCAAGTCTTTGATGGTGCATGTCACCTCAAAAATTATTTCTTTTTATCACTTACCTATTCGAGGACGAGCAGGAGTTAAGCTTGGGGATGTTGATACATTGCAGATGTATCTATAATTTTTGATGTTCCATGCTTGGGTTTATCCACTTTCTTGTGTTTTGTTCCAACTTTCGAGTACTTTTCATATGATTTCTTGGACTAACCTATTAACAAGAGCCATAGTGCCAGCTGCCTGTTTTCTGCTATTTTTGGTTCCAGGAAAGTTAGAAAATGAATATTCTCGGAATTGGACAGGACAAAAGCCAAAGTGCCTATTTTTCCGGAAGGGATCAATTGCCAGATGACGAGATGGAGAAGGGCCAGGGAGCCACCACACCACTTGGCCGCGTGGCCAGGCCTGGCCCGCGCCAGGGGGTGGTGTGGCCGCTCCCGGCACCCCCTCGGCCTCTCCTTCCGCCTATAAGTTGCACTCGGGACGAAAACCCTAGGTACCCGATCAAAAATCCACGAAAGAGTCTGTAGCCGCCGTCATCTCCATCCCTAGATCGGGAGGGATCTGAAGCTCTTCCCGGCACCCTGCCGGAGAGGGGAATTCACCCTGGAGGCCTTCTTCATCACCATGCAAGCCTCCGGTGTGATGCGTGAGTAGTTCATCCTTGGACTACGGATCCATGTAGTAGCTAGATGGCTGGTTTCTCCTCCTTTGTGCTTTCATGTTTAGATCTTGTGAGCTCCGTTCATGATCAAGATCATGTATTTGTAATTCATACATGTTGTGTTTGCGGGGATCCGATGGATATTGAGATGCTATTTCAGATTGATTATTGATTCTATCATGTCTTTGTTATTTGAGATCTTGCATGCTTTCCATTGTTAGTAGCTATCTTGGCCAAGTAGATGCTAGCAACTCCAAGAGTTAGTATCTATGCTCGATAGTGGGTTCATGCCTCTGGTAATCTGGGGAAGTGACAGAAATCTCTAAGGTACTACATGTGTTGTTGCTACTAGGGAGAAAACAACAATCCTTTGTTCATAGAACAATCGTATTGTTTACTTTACATGCAGTTCGTAAAGCAATAATCTGTTGCTTGCAACTTAATACTGGAGGGGGTTCGGATGATAAGCTGAAGGTGGATTATTAGTCATAGATGCAGTTGGATGGCGGTATATGTATTATGTTGTAATGCCCAATCAAGTCTCAGAGGAGTCAAGATGATTAGTATATGCATGTATTGCTTTATCGGTGTTTGTCAATTGCCCGCTGTAATTTGTTCACCCAGCATATTATCTATCTAAGGATAGCCACCTCTAGTGAACTATGGATCCCGGTCATTTTTCTTTAGATACAATCTACAATCTTCTACTACTTTGTCTTTACTTTCTGCAAACTTTTACTTCTTTCCATTCGATACGTTTAATCCTTTGTTTTCCGCAAAACACGGTGAGATTGACAACCTCATCGCAAGTTGGGGACAAAGTTCTGTGGTTGTGTTGTGCAGGTCTCCATGTTGCTACTAGCACCGGTAGTGCGCCCTGCCAAAGCTCAGCTAGTAACACCTTTGGGGTGTTTCCTTGCTCCTACTGGTTCGATTAAACCTTGGTTTCATCACTTAGGGAAAACTTACTGTTGTGCTCATCATACCTTCCTCTTGGGGTTCCCAACGAGCTCTACATCAACTACGAGTCAGCAAGATTGACCCACAAGTATAGGGGGTGTATCACAGTATTTTCGAGGGAAGTGAAACCCAATTTATTGATTTGACACAAGGGGAGCCAAAGAATATTTATAAGCCTTAACAACTGAGTTGTCAATTCAGCTGCACCTGGAAACAATCTTGCTCACATCAGTTTTATCAGTAGCAACAGTTTTGTAGTGGGAATAGTAAAGTAACAGCAGTAGCAAAACAAAGACAGTAGTAACAAAAGCAGTAAAGAGTGGGATTCGAGTGCGATAGGCATAGGGTTGGATGGATGGGCGTTGCATGGACAAGACAATTCACATAACAATTAGAACATAGGGCAATTGCAGATAAATAAGATAAAGCACCCAAGTACTAGACAATCCTAGGCATGTGTTCCATATATAGTCCTACGTGCTCGCAATGAGAACTTGCACAACATCTTTTGTCCTACCAGCCCGTTTGCAGCGGGGCCTCTAGGGAACTACTGACAATTAAGGTGCTCCTTTTAATAGAGCACTGGAGCAAAGCATGAACACTCCGTGAACACATGTGATCCTCACATCAAAGCCTTTCCCTTCCGGTTATCACGATTTCTGTCACTTCGGGGCCATAGGTTCCGGACAACAACATGTGTATACAACTTGTAGATAAGACCAAGAACAATACTATCATAATGAATCGATAACATGTTCAGATCTGAAATAATGGCACTCGGGCCCTAGTGACAAGCATTAAGCACAACAAGTCGCAACAAAGTCATAAAGCACTAATAAAAGATACTAGGCACCATGCCCTAACAATCTGATGCCATTACATGAACGATCTCATCTAATCCCTACCATCCCCATAGCCTACAGCGGGGGATTACTCACTCATAGATGGGGGAAACATGGATGGTCGATGGAGAAGCGATGGTGATGATGGCGATGATCTTCATCTATAATGTTTATGGGAGAAGCAGCAAACTTAGTATCAAGAGATAACTTGGGTCTAATAGTACGCCTCTCAAGGAGACTCTTAGCAGCGCTCCTATCATAGGTGTTCTTATATTCTTCAATAAACTCATCGGTCATCTCAACATAATCTTCTTCAGTATCATAACTCTCACTAGACTCAGGTGAGCTAACGGGTGTGGTGGTGTTTCCATTAGGAGTTTCGGTATTTCCAGCTATAGTTTTAGCAATCGTAGCATCTAGGAAAGGACCTAATGAACCACTCTTATCAAGCACAGTAGAAGCAGCATCATAAGCATCAGAAGTTTTCGATTCAGCAGTAGTAGCAGTGTGTGTAGCATGTGTATGTGGTGGTGTAACGAGCTTACTTATAACAGATGGTGAATCAAGAGCAGCAGAGGTGTTCAGAACCGTACCTCTTCTTGTAGTGGATGGTAAAATAGGAACCTTGCCATCACGAGACTTACCCATGATGGATGGATAGCAGCGAACAATAGAGAATCCAAGTGAACTTGATAAATAAAGCTATGCTCCCCGGCAACGGCGCCAAAAAATAGTCTTGATGACCCACAAGTATAGGGGGTGTATCGCAGTATTTTCGAGGGAAGTGAAACCCAATTTATTCATTCGACACAAGGGGAGCCAAAGAATATTTATCAGCCTTAAAAACTGAGTTGTCAATTCAGCTGCACCTGGAAACAATCTTGCTCACAACAGTTTATCAGTCGCAACAGTTTTGTAGTAGGAATAGCAAAGTAACAGTAGTAACAAAGCAAAGACAGTAGTAACGAAAGTAGTAAACATTGGGATTCGAGTGCGGTAGGCATAGGGATGGATGGACGGGCGTTGCATGGACAAGACAATTCACATAGCAATCAGAACATAGGGTAATTGCAGATAAATAAGATAAAGCACCCAAGTACTAGACAATCCTAGGGATGTGTTCCATATATAGTCATACGTTCTCGCAATGAGAACTTGCACAATAGCTTTTGTCCTACCAGCCCGTTTGCAGCGGGGCCTCTAGGGAACTCCTGGAAATTAAGGTGCTCCTTTTAATAGAGCACTGGAGCAAAGCATTAACACTCCGGGAACACATGTGATCCTCACATCAAAGCCTTTCCCTTCCGGTTATCCTGATTTCTGTCACTTCGGGGCAATAGGTTCCGGACAACAACGTGTGTATACAACTTGTAGATAAGACCAAGAACAATACAATCATAATGAATCAATAACATGTTCAGATCTGAAATCATGGCACTCGGGCCCTAGTGACAAGCATTAAGCATAACAACTCGCAACAAAGTCATAAAGCACTAATAAAAGATACTAGGCACCATGCCCTAACAATCTGATGCCATTACATGAACGATCTCATCTAATCCCTACCATCCCCATAGCCTACAGCGGGGGATTACTCACTCATAGATGGGGGAAACATGGATGGTCGATGGAGAAGCGATGGTGATGATGATGGCGATGATCTCCTCCAATTCCCCGTCCCAGCAGGGTGCCAGAACGGAGTTTCTAGTACTATTTCGTGGAATCTGGTGGTGGCGGCGGAGCGGAACTCCTTCTGAAAAACGTCGAACCCCCCGAAGTTTTTAGGTCAGAAGGCTCCTTATAGGCAAAGAGAGAGAGGCCGAGGGGTGCCTGGGGGCCCACACCACCCCCTGGTGCGGCCTGGCCTGGCCCGCGCCACCAGGTGGTGTGGCCACCCCAGGGCTCTTCTCCGTCTCATATTCTGGCTCCTGGAGTCTTCAGGTGAAATAGGATTTTTGGCATATTTTCCGGGATTTTTCCTGATAGTTGATTTTCTGCACAAAAAGTAGACACCAAGGCAATTCTGCTGAAAACTGCGTCAGTCCATATTAGTTGCATCCAAATCACACAAGTTTAGAGGAGAAACAATATGAAAAGTGTTCGGGAAAGTAGATACGTTTTGGACGTATCAACTCCCCCCAAGCTTATCTTATTGCTTGTCCTCAAGCAATTCAGTTGAAAACTAAGTGCGATAAAAGAACTTTCACGAACACATTTGCTTCGTATGATGTAAATATTCTCAGCAATGTGATCAACTACTTAGACAATTCGTAATAAAGAGTATGCAACTAAGTCTACTTAATAGTCTTTGCAAGCTATGAAGAGATTCCAACTCAAGAATAATAAGTAGCATGAGGCACAAACATAAGCAACATTACCATGCTCATAAAAAGGTATGATAGAGTGGTATCTCGCTTGCCTTTGATTATGAATGCCAAGGCACCTCTGAAGTTCAAGTGATGACTAGAAGGAAAGATATCAAGGATACAAGCATCAAAGGCATAACACAAATAATCAAGTAATGGAACAAACACAAAGAATGACAACCATGCTCTCAAGAAGGTGCTCAAAGAATATGTGGAGACTCAACAAGTAGAAGAAAAGGTTTTGAATAATTGGAAAGGCTTCCAAATGCTGAAAGTATGGTACTCGTTAGCTTTGAGCTCTCATTGCCCCTGTCATAAGCATCTTTAATGTGGTTAAGGTGAAAGTGACACAACTAGCGGCCCAAGCGTGTCTCTAACATACATACAAACTCCATGATCTTACAAGTTCCACATTTATTTCACACCGCCGGGATCCATAAGCAAAATAACATGATATCAACTAGGTACAAAGTACCTATGAAGTGTTGAAAGCGGTCCCCATGATACATGGTTCTGCTAACTTCAACTCATAAAGCGCAAGCATATGCGCAACAAAGAAGGACGCAATGGTTCAGGTTTATTAAGTGCAAGAAAATAAAGTGTGCCATCAAGTTCGTGGGAGCTTTACTAACTAACTTTCTCATAACAAGCAAACATTTTATTCGGAAGAAAACAAGGCATATTGAATATACACGGAGGTAGAAAATGATGATAATGGGTAGGTATGGTGGACACTTTGGAAATATTTGGTTTAGGGAGTTTGAAACTTGAGTAAAACATACTCAGTGGAAGTGAAGGCTAGCAAAAGTAAGGGAGCGACAAACGAGAGAGCAATGGCTATCATTATCATGCTTGCAACAAAACAGGACTACTCATGACATGAAAGTGATTCAAGATCCTCGAGGCAAAATAATTCATCGAGGCTTAACTGATTATTACAGTCATGTGCATGCGTGAGCATGTGCCAAGTCAATTCAAATGAAACATTCAGAGGAGGATACCACGGTGTCATACCAATTTATGAATAGAGTAATGCAAGCAAACATTCATGAGACATGCTACAAACTATTAGCTAGCTAGAGCTAATCATAAGAAAGCAAGAACTATTAAGCATCCAAAGAAAACATACACTCTTCATGAACAGACTAAGCAAGCTCACAATGATGAGTATATGTACAAAAATGAAGACAAATAGAGTTCGTTACCACCCTCTTACCATGCCTCAAGTTGTCATTAATCCTCATAATTGCTCTTCACTTGTGTGGCTTGAATAATAATATGAAACCTATAATCCATTGAGAACTGCCGAACCCTGTAGCAAACTCACAAAAACCAAAGAAGAACGACAAATATTTTTGGTGTTTTCGATTTTTAAATAAGAACCAAAAGAGAAAAACAAGAAAAGCAAAATCTTTTTGGGTTTTTCGAAAAGTTCAAACAAAGCAAAAAGGGAAAAGCAAACCAAGGAAGAAGGAAACCAAAGAGAAACAACCGAAATATTTTTGGCCTTTTTGTGTTTTTAGAAAGCAAAAGCAAAGAAGAACGAAAACTAAAAAGAGAACGAAAACATGAATATACAAAGTACCGACGCAACATGATATGGAGATGAGTGCGGTGTCGGCGTACCTCCCCCAAGCTTAGGCTTTTGTCCTAAGTGGGAATCAATCCCAAGCCGGCCAGGATGAAGTGTCACCGTGGTATGACGAGGAGGTACCCTCGTCCTTGTGCGAGCTCGAGTACGTCCCTCCGTAGTGCACAGAGTAATCGTAGGAGGGCACATCCTCCTGGTGCTGCTCGTGGAACCCCAGCAAGCGAAGCTGCTCGTCCACCTCCTCCTTGGAGCACGACCACGGTCTCCTGTCAACACTAAACAAAGTAGGCTGTTGCAAAAGGATCTCCCTTTCATCTCCATCAGTGAAAAGCATCCTATATACTAGATTGTTCAAATCAGAGGTAGCAGTGACAAAGTGATGAGTTTTCATGGCAACAAGGTTGAGCCTCTATGGTGCTAGCATAGCATCATCGGGATCCACTGAAAGACCTAATGCATTGACTACACGCGAGGCAATGATGCCCCCATAGATAGGCCCCCTAGAAGCTAGGCGGCGAGCAATAAGCGAGCCAAGATTGTACGGGTAAAATTGTTAAGCGCAGCAGCAAGGAATGCTAAATGATAGTTGGAGATATTACTAGTGTTGTCCCTACCCAACACACTAGTAGCAAGATAATATGCAAAGTATCTAAGAGCAGGGAGTTGGATATTTCTTGTCTTTCCGCGCTGCGCCACACGGTCATCATCATTGGTCACCCCTCGGTATAGCTCCAACAAATCAGCAGGTCGCCCTTGAATTTTCTTCACGATCCTGTCATACGCACACCTACAATACTGCAAAATCTCTCCAAAGGCATGGTGAAGGGCATATCATAGATTTTAAAAGAGACAGTAGATTGATAGGGTGTGTTAGTAAATGAGAAGCTCTCAGCAAAAGTTTTGGTGAGCATAGCGTGTTGTGCACTCTCATCTTGCATATAAGAGATCAAACCAACCCTCTCAATCAGTAGCAAGAAATCATCAAGAATACCTACAGCTTGCAAGAAAGTAAAACAAGGAAAAGAAGATGGGTGAGCGTCTCCATCATCCCTTTCACTGCCAATGCTTGTTGTAGTGAGGTCTTCATTGTATGATGGCCTAGCTTGAGAGGTTGTTCTTGAGGGCCTCGACCTCCTGGGTGCATCACTCTCAAATATCTCTCCAAAAGTACGGTTGTTCATGCTTGGTAATCTGAAATTTAAACACCTATTAAACAAGTGATTGCAAAGTAAATATAATGAAGGATTCTACTCATAGGGACTTGCAAGAGGCCTAAACATGCATCAAAACTATATCTCTAAGCATCAAACAAGCTTACAAGCTCTCAAAACCAGTCACCTATAGCAGCAAAGTACTCAACATATAATCCACTAAACACAAATCTACTTGGACAAGGGGAGGAATCACATACCAGGGAACAAATGCTCCAAATTTCAGCAAGAAAGATGGGCTGAGCAAGGAGATCGAAGAAATCGAGAGCAAGCACAGAAAGAACGCGATTTTGAGCTATGAACTGGAGCTTACTCGGGAGAGAGAAGAAAGTGGCAGGGGAGAGAGTTAGTGGAGGGCCAGGGGTGGCCCACACCAGGGCATGGCGCCACCCAGGGCTGGCCACGCCACCACATGGTGTGCCTTCCTGGTGGGCCCCCCTAGTACCTACCAGGTACTCCTCTACCCCTTTTTTCATGTAAAAATTTAATATGAATTTTCTGGAATTTTTCGAAGCACTTTATTTTTGGGCAATTTTCAGAAATAGAAGAATGATTTTACTGACAGACAGATTTTTTTTCTTTTTGAAACATGATGCAAGGAAAAAACAAGGCTAGAACTACAGAAGTTCTAACATGCAAGCAACTAACAACACAAAGAAAACTAAACGAAAGCAAAAACTAAAATGCAAAGGATATAAATAAACGGAGATAATCATAGTGAAAACATTGTTTTGTTCAATGAAATCCTTTTGTTAGCAAGGTTGATCAAGTCTTGCTACCAAAACAATTGCATATGAGACAAAACTTTGTACTCCACTAATTATTATGTTACCTCAACCTTGATAGCAATGGTCCCAATCATAATAGTTTCAAATTTTTCTCTTGGTATGGGACAATATATTTCTCCAACTTGAATGCCTTCAACATGTTCAATTGAATTCAAGCCATAAGTCCTTTCAATCTTCTTGGAGAAATAGACAGTATGTTCCTTGTCATTAACATTGAAGGTCACCTTTCCTTGATTACAATTAATAACAGCTCCTGCAGTATTAAGAAAAGGTCTCCCAAGAATAATAGACATATTATCATCTTCAGGCATTTCAAGCACAACAAAATCAGTTAATATCAAGCAATTGTGAGCCACCTGAATAGGTACATCCTCACATATACCCACAGGAATAGTGGTAGATTTATCAGCAATTTGCAACGATATATCAGTTGGTATCAATTTTTCTAGTTGAAGCCTCTTATAGAGAGAGAAAGGCATAACACTAACTCCAGCTCCCAAATCACACAAAACAGTTCTAACATAACTGTTCTTAATAGAGCAAGGGATAGTTGGAATCCCTGGGTCTCCAAGTTTCTTAGGAACCTTACCATTGAAGGAATAATTAGCAAGCAAAGTAGAAATTTCTTCATTAGGGATCTTCCTTTTATTCGAGACAATGTCCCTCATATACTTTGAGTAAGGAGGCAATTTAATAGCATCAGTCAAAGGAATTTGCAAGAATAAAGGCTTCATCCACTCGCAAAACTTATTGTAGTGTTCATCTTCCTTTGACTTGTGTTTCTTATCAGGGAAAGGCATAGGTTTTTGGACCCAAGGTTCTCTTTCACTACCATGTTTCTTAGCAATAAAATCTTCTTTAGTGTATTTAGTATTCTTAGTGTGGTTTTCAGGTTCTTCTTCAACTTTTTCTTCACTAGGAACTTCATTTTCTTCATTACCACTTTCAGTTTCAGCATCAGAGATAGATATACTATTAGGATCTATAGCAGGTTCAGAGGGTTCTACGACCGTTTTATGTTTCTTTTTCCTTTTCTTACGAGTAGAACCACTATTTTCAGCTTGTTGAGAATCCTGCTCAATTCTTTTGGGATGCCCCTCAGGATATAGAGGATCCTGGGTAGCAGCTCCACTTCTAGTTCTAATTTCATAAGCATGTTTTTCTTTAGCAGCATTAACTAGCAAGTCGTTTTGCACTTTAACGAGTTCATCTATTTGAGTTTGAACCATTTGAAAGTGTTTAACAATCATTTTAACGTCATTAGAGGTTCTTTCCACAATATCTTTCAACTCAACAATAGCTCTAGTGTTTTCCATTAGATGATTTTGCACCCTTTTATTAAAGTTATCTTGCTTCACAATAAAGATATCAAATTCTTCTAAGCATTGATCAGGATGTTTCAAGTAAGGGATATCACCTTCATCAAAGTGTTGGAGAGAGTGTACATCAATAGTAGGTGAGTAGGGAATAGGCTTACATAATTCTTCTATAGGAGGTAAATTCTTGACATCTGCAGCTTTAATTCCCTTCTCCTTAAGACATTTCTTAGCTTCCTTCATCACTTCATCATTTAATTCAATAACTCCCCTCTTCTTTGATGTTGGAATAGGCACAGGAATAGATGGTTCAGGTACAATTACTTCAGGTATAGCTTGTTTAGGAGGAGTCCAATCTTCATAATTCTTGCTTATTTTAGCCATTAATTCGTCAGCTTCCTTAGGAGTCCTATTCCTGAAAACACAATCAGCACAACTATCTAGGTATGTCCTAGATTCCTCGGTTAGTCCATTATAAAATATATCAAGAAGCTCATTCTTAGGTAAAGGACTTCTAGCCTGTGCATGAATCAAAGCACAAAACCTTGCCCAAGATTCGGGCAATACCTCTTTTTCTCCCTGTTTAAAATCAAAAAGTTCCTGGAAAATAGCATGTCTAACACCGGGAGGAAAATATTTCTGCAGGAAAGTACTAATCAAGCACTCAGGGCTATCAATAGATCCAGGAGGTAAATTACTAAACCACGTTTTAGCTTCTCCTTTCAGTGAAAAAGGAAAAATCTTAGCAACAAAATAAGTACGCATCTTAATATCATCAGAAAACAAGCCACTCATGGTAGAAAGTTCATTCATATGTGCTACCACACTTTCATTCTTAGTCCCACAAAAAGGTTCTTTCTCGACAATAGCTATGTAAGATAGATCGAGAGAGAAATCATAATCTTCATCTATAATGTTTATGGGAGAAGCAGCAAACTTAGTATCAAGAGATAACTTGGGTCTAATAGTACGCCTCTCAAGGAGACTCTTAGCAGCGCTCCTATCATGGGTGTTCTTATATTCTTCAATAAACTCATCGGTCATCTCAACATAATCTTCTTCAGTATCATAACTCTCACTAGACTCAGGTGAGCTAACGGGTGTGGTGGTGTTTCCATTAGGAGTTTCGGTATTTCCAGCTATAGTTTTAGCAATCGTAGCATCTAGGAAAGGACCTAATGAACCACTCTTATCAAGCACAGTAGAAGCAGCATCATAAGCATCAGAAGTTTTAGATTCAGCAGTAGTAGCAGTGTGTGTAGCATGTGTATGTGGTGGTGTAACGAGCTTACTTATAACAGATGGTGAATCAAGAGCAGCAGAGGTGTTCAGAACCGTACCTCTTCTTGTAGTGGATGGTAAAATAGGAACCTTGCCATCACGAGACTTACCCATGATGGATGGATAGCAGCGAACAATAGAAAATCCAAGTGAACTTGATAAATAAAGCTATGCTCCCTGGCAACGGCGCCAAAAAATAGTCTTGATGACCCACAAGTATAGGGGGTGTATCGCAGTATTTTCGAGGGAAGTGAAACCCAATTTATTCATTCGACACAAGGGGAGCCAAAGAATATTTATCAGCCTTAAAAACTGAGTTGTCAATTCAGCTGCACCTGGAAACAATCTTGCTCACAACAGTTTATCAGTCGCAACAGTTTTGTAGTAGGAATAGCAAAGTAACAGTAGTAACAAAGCAAAGACAGTAGTAACGAAAGCAGTAAACATTGGGATTCGAGTGCGGTAGGCATAGGGATGGATGGACGGGCGTTGCATGGACAAGACAATTCACATAGCAATCAGAACATAGGGTAATTGCAGATAAATAAGATAAAGCACCCAAGTACTAGACAATCCTAGGCATGTGTTCCATATATAGTCATACGTTCTCGCAATGAGAACTTGCACAATAGCTTTTGTCCTACCAGCCCGTTTGCAGCGGGGCCTCTAGGGAACTCCTGGAAATTAAGGTGCTCCTTTTAATAGAGCACTGGAGCAAAGCATTAACACTCCGGGAACACATGTGATCCTCACATCAAAGCCTTTCCCTTCCGGTTATCCTGATTTCTGTCACTTCGGGGCAATAGGTTCCGGACAACAACGTGTGTATACAACTTGTAGATAAGACCAAGAACAATACAATCATAATGAATCAATAACATGTTCAGATCTGAAATCATGGCACTCGGGCCCTAGTGACAAGCATTAAGCATAACAACTCGCAACAAAGTCATAAAGCACTAATAAAAGATACTAGGCACCATGCCCTAACAATCTGATGCCATTACATGAACGATCTCATCCAATCCCTACCATCCCCATAGCCTACAGCGGGGGATTACTCACTCATAGATGGGGGAAACATGGATGGTCGATGGAGAAGCGATGGTGATGATGATGGCGATGATCTCCTCCAATTCCCCGTCCCGGCAGGATGCCAGAACGGAGTTTCTGGTACTGTTTCGAGGAATCTGTTGGTGGTGGCGGAGCGGAAATCCTTCTGGAAAAACATCGAACCCCCCGAAGTTTTTAGGTCAGAAGGCTCCTTAAAGGCAAAGAGAGAGGCCGAGGGGGTGCCTGGGGGGCCCACACCACCCCCTGGCGCGGCCTGGCCTGACCCGCACCACCAGGTGGTGTGGCCACCCTAGGGTCTTCTCCGTCTCGTATTCTGGCTCCTAGAGTCTTCGGGTGAAATAGGATTTTTGGCATATTTTCCGAGATTTTTCTTGATAGTTGATTTTCTGCACAAAAAGTAGACACCAAGGCAATTCTGCTGAAAACTGCGTCAGTCCGTATTAGTTGCATCCAAATCACACAAGTTTAGAGGAGAAACAATAGCAAAAGTGTTCGGAAAGTAGATACGTTTTGGACGTATCAATAAAAATTTGAGAAGATGCTCTCATAGGAAATATGAATTGAAGTAAAAGAGAGCATCAAGAAGCAAATTCAAAACACATTTAAGTCTAACCCACTTCCTATGCATAGGAATCTTGTATGCAAATAAATGCACAAAGAACAAAGTGACAGGCATAGGAAGATAAAACAAAAGTAACTTCAAAACTTTCAGCACATAGAGAGGTGTTTCATTACCATAAAAACTTCTACAACCATATTTTCCTCTCTCATAATAATTTTTAGTAGCCTCATGGATAAACTCAAAAATATAACTATCACATAAGGCATGCTTTTCATGATCTACAAGCATTAGAGCTTTATTATAAATATTTTCAAAAGAATCGTCGGGAACATAACATTCACCCTCCTTTGATAAGCATGGGGGACAATCAAATAATGTAAGGGATAAAGAGTTACTCTCATAGAAGGTAGGCATGGGTAGATCCATTCTTCCTCCTTTTGTCCATCACTCTCATCCTCTTTTTCATCTAATGAGCTTTCGGGTTCAGCAATTTCTTCTTCCATGGAGGTTCTAGTAGGCGGTGGTTCATCTATTACCTTAGCAGTCATAAAACTATTCCCAAATAGGAAACTGAGTGAGCTATCCATAATGAAATAGTGATTGGAGCAAAGCTAGTCATAAAGGCAACTTAAGAAAGGAACTAATTTTTTTTGTGTTTTCTAAAGAACAAAACAAGCAAACAAAACAAAAAGAAAATTAAGCAAAACAAAAACAACAAAAGGAGCTTTTTAGTATTTTTCCTAAGTTAGAACTTGAATTATTTGAAAATAAAATTAAAAAAACCATGGAACTTTCTGTGCATGCTAATAGCAATGTTATTAGTATGAATATTTTGAACACCTTTGTTACTAATGCTATGGAAACGTCTAAGCTTGGGGAAGTTGGTTCTTATGAAAATGATCTCTTTAGTTCCCCAGTTTTAAGGAAGAAAATTTGTTCTGATGATACTTTATCTCCCATATGTGGTAATTCTAATGATACTTGTGATATTTTAAATCCACATACTGAAAGCATCCCTTTTAAAATACCTATAAAAATTATTGATCGTGTTATCGATAACTACTATTTTGGTGATGGAACTGTCCATCCCGGTGATCATTTGCTCTTTATACATGAATTATGCGGGTTGTTCAAGTGTGCAGGTATTACAACAGATCACGTCAAGAAGAAGTTATTCTCTTTTTCACTTAAGGGCAAAGCAAGGGAGTGGTATGAGCTACTGGATGATCCTCATCATTTGGACTGGAAGGAACTTGAATCTCTCTTTTACTCTAAATTTTATCCTCCTCATGAAATTCATAAAGATAGGAATTACATTTATAATTTTCATCCTCATGATGGAGAAAGTATCGCCCAGGCATGGGGGATATTGAAGTCACTAATGCTCAAATGTCCCATTCATGAGCTCCCCCATAATATTTTTATTAATAATTTCTATGCAAGGCTCTCAGGACATTACAAGGACTATCTAGATACTTGTTTAGAGGGATCCTTCACAAGTAAGGAGGTCAAAGCTAAGTGGGATCTTCTTGAAACAATTCAAAGCAATACCGAAGATTGGGATAACAACAAAGGTAAAGAACCAGGTATAAACTATGAGTATGATTGCATTAAGTCTTTTGCTGAAACTGTTGATTTTCAAGAGCTTAGTACTAAATATGGTCTTGATCCTCAAATTCTTATTGATAGTTTCAAAACCTTTTCTTCTCATATTAATGCTCCTAAAGAAAAGTGGGACATGTATCATGAGCCTTTTAAAGACACTTGCATGGAAAATGAAATTGTTGTTAATGATAGCAATAAACATGCTCAAACCTCTGAAATCACTATTTCTTATAAGCATGTTAATTTTTGTGGGATACATAGACCTTGTGAGAGTAATCAAGTTGAAGAAGAATATTGTATCACCCACAGGAATGAAAAAACTAGAATGTGGTATAGGGCTCTAAATGATCTTGGTAAAAACGTTTGTGCCCACTATCCTTTTATTTGTGAACTTTGCTTTGAAGTGGGTCATTTCAATTTCCAATGCTCAGGCCATAATAATATCCCTTCTAATCCAATGAGTACTGCTAGTTTGTATTGTGATGACATGATCACTCCTAATCAACATGATGAACTTACATTATTTTTGGGGTGTGAAGAGTTATCAAGAAAAACCTCTTTGGTAGATATGGGTGCTTTTGATATGAATAGTGTCCTGCATGGTTGTCATCTTTATTGTGTTGATAATTGTCACACAAATACTTACATACAAAATATTATAGAAGATGAGATTTTACCAAAATATGATAGGATTAATATGTGTTTTGATCTTATTAATGAAAAGAAGGAATCCTCCAAAGTTTCTTCTATTGTCTCTAACAATGAACCAGGGTATATGGAGAAGCTTCCTTTCAAGCCTCTCCCTCCTAAAGAGAAGAAGATAAAGAAGAAAAGGAGGAGTAAAAGGAGGGAGGAAATGGTATTTTCCCCTAAGAATGTAGCTCATATTATAGTTTTTGATGAGTCTGAACTCGATGATGTTCCTATGCCTGTTACCTATAGTAGTGATCATGATTGGGAAAAGCACACTACTTTTGATATTGAAAATCTCTTCCGTACAAATTCTGAAAATGATGATATTAATAAGTGTTATACTATTAGTGCTTTCCATGATCCTTCCAATGATGATATGTTTACAAATGAACACACTTTGGAAGATAACTATTCTATTGCTCATGATGATACTATACCTCCAATATATGATGATTAGAATGATGAATATGATATTTTCAGTCCACCTACTATTGAGGAGAAAATTAATTATGATTACAATATGCCTCCTATATTTGATCATTATGGTGATGAGAATAATAATGATAGCTATTTTGTTGAATTTGCTCCCACTACAATTAATAAGAATGACTATGCTTATGTGGGGAGTATTAATTCTTTTATGCATGTGGCTCATGATAAGAATGTTTCTTATGATAGTTATATTGTTAATTTTATTCATGATGCTACTGAAAGTTATCATGAGAGAGGGAAACATGTTTTTATGCATCTCAGTAATATTAAGATTCCCCTCTTTATGTTGAAATTTTTGAAGTTGCACTTGTTTTGCTTTCCTATGATTGTTTCTTTGTGCTTTTATGACTTGTTTCTTTACAAGATTCATATGCATAGGAATGGGTTAGACTTAAATGTGTTTTCAATTTGCTTCTTGATGCTCTCTTTTACTTCAACTCATATTTCTTATGTGAGCATCTTCTCAAACTATAATGCCTAAATTAAAGGCGTTAAAGAAAATTAATTATTGGGAGATAACCCAAAAGTTTTAGATGTGTCTTGGAAGTTATTATTTCTGTAATAACCGCTCCTTATCCTTTTTATTTGCTTTTTGTGCCAAGAGTAACCTCTAATGAGAGGGAAGTAATGCTTGGGAAAGTTAATGTCCCGAAACAGATTTCTGTGCTTCACCATAAAAATTTGTGTAAAATCTCTGAACGTCTTTTTAAGGCTTGAATTTTTTTTCTTCTGCCCCAGGTTGTTATCTAACTTTCGTTAGTTCAACACTTTTTTATTTGAGCAACAGAAGGTCTTAGAAAAAAATCGTCTTTACCTCCTGGTCTGTTTTGACAGATTTCTGCCATTTTCTGCATTTGCTTCTTGTTGGTTCCTTTTGGGTTCTTTTGGGGAATTGAGATTTTTGAGGGAAGTGCTAAAGTAGATAGTGTTATAATGGAAGTTTATTTGGTGTTAGAAATGAAGCTTAAGACTTATTTATCTTAAGTGCACTAATGTTGCTAATAAAGATTGTGTGAAGTTTTGTATGAAGGAAAAATTTCAGGTGTATGGAAGGAATGAGTAATGAGATGAATAATGGACTAAAGCTCAAGCTTGGGGATGCCACGCGTGTCACCCCAAGAAATATCCAAGAAGTACAAGCGTCAAAGCTTGGGGATGCCCAAGGCATCCCCTTCTTCATCAACAAAAATCCCAGGTTTCTTCCAAACACTTCATTTTTATTGTTTCATGCACAGTTGTGTTTTTCTTGGAGCGTCTTATTTTTTGTTTTGGTTTTGGTTTTTGTTTGCTTTGTTTTGCTTAGTTTTATAAATAAATTGGTTGGACCCTCCCTTTCTTACATTGGTTGCAAATAGTTTGATTTGGTTTGGAAAAGAGTAGGAAAGTTCATGCTTATGTGGTAAAAAGAGCTCGTTTTTGACTGTGGCCTATGCTTTGTCATGCCATGCTTGATATTGTTTTGGCTTTATGCTTAGTATTCTTTGTTGTAGCATGATTTGTCATAAACAATTGAGATTGCTTAATGTGCCTTGGATGAATCATGCGTTGTTTTAGCATATTAAAGCATAGTATAGTGGTATTCTCCTTTGATGCTTTATTTGGGTTGACTTGGCGCATGCTCACACCATGTTATGACTATCCAAAGTCACCATAGCCTTTATGATCCTTTAGTTTTCAACTTGTAGTATCACTTTAGGCTTTGATCAATGATGTTTTGTCGCTCTGCATGATTATGGCCATTATTGATCTCTTAGTTTGTCGCTCTCAGTCTTTTGCTAGCCTCCACAACAAAGTATGAGTTCCACTCATGCATCCAACTCCCTAAACCAAGTTATTCCAAAGAGTCCACCATACCTACCTACTAGCTTATGTTATTCCAAGTATATTCATGCTTTTGTTTACCTTTCACTTGTTATGAGAAAACTAATGATTAAAGCTCTCATGAACTTGATGGCACACTTTACTTTTTGCCTCTAATAAACTTGAACCATTGGGTCCTTCTTTGTTGCGTATATGCTTGCGCTTTATAAGTTGAAATTAGCAGAACCATATACCATGGGGAACGCTTTCAACATTGCACTTGTACTTTGTACCCCGTTGATATCATGTTCTTTTGCTTACGGATCCCGGCGGTGTGAAATAAAAGTGGAACTTGTAAGATCATGGAGTTTGTATGTTTGTTAGAGAAATGCATGGGCCGCTAGCCTAAGCCATGCCTAATCATGGTGGAAACTTGCAGCATCACCATAATGAGCACTCTATGAAGCATCCTCAATAAAAACCTATGCAAATAGCAAATAAAAAGATCGCTGAGATGCTCATTGTCTGCTTGCCTTGTCATTTTGATTATGGGAAAACTCCCGTATCATGTGCAAGGGGTAACCCCGTTGGCGGTTCTTAATGATACACATATACTTACAATGACAAGAGCTTACTTGTGACTAAAGTTGAGTAGCATGAGGATCGGTCTTCGTAAGTAAGGGGACTGAGATTTCGGTTTATAACTTGTCAAGCATATCCTCTTAGTTGTGTCACTTTAACCTTAATCACCTTCAAGATGCTTATGATAGGGGCAATGAGAGCTGAAAACTAAAAGTACCATAATTTTGGAAGCTCTTTATGAGACTTGAATCCCTACTTCGTTTTACAAAAGGCCTTCCTTCCACCATTATATTGAGTCTCCACCTTCTATCTTTATGCACCTACTTTAAGAGCATAGTGGCCATTCTTAGTTCTATGTGCATTGTCCCAAGACTAGTTGATTGATGCATAACTTGTTATTGCTTGTTTGAAACTATTGTATCTAGTCACTCTTATGAACTTTGAAGGTGTCCTATGCATTTATATTTGCTACTCTATTGAGGGACAAGCTGAATACTTTTATGCTATGTTTTCTTTATGTGAAACAAACAAACGTCTTGCAAACCATTGTTATTCATGAATCTTTTGTTTGTGCCTTTTCATGTTGCATCATAGTTTCTTTTCTTATTGCTAGAACTTTGTCTTTCATGTTATGATTGAGGTACTTTGATCCCAGCTTTCAATATTTTGCAAATACTTTGATCAAGTCTTTGATGGTGCATGTCACCTCAAAAATTATTCTTTCTTTTTATCACTTACCTACTCGAGGACGGGCAGGAGTTAAGCTTGGGGATGCTGATACATTGCAAATGTATCTATAATTTTTGATGTTCCATGCTTGGTTTTATCCACTTTCTTGCGTTTTGTTCCAACTTTGGAGTACTTTTCATATGATTTCTTGGACTAACCTATTAACAAGAGCCACAGTGCCAGCTACCTGTTTTTTGCTGTTTTTGGTTCCAGGAAAGTCAGAAAATGAATATTCTCAGAAATTGGACGGGACAATAGCCAAAGTGCCTATTTTTCCGGAAGGGATCAAGTGCCAGAATACGAGACGGAGAAGGGCCAGGGAGCCACCACACCACCTGGCCGCGCGGCCAGGCCTGGCCCGCGCCAGGGGGTGGTGTGGCCGCTCCCGACACCCCCCTCGGCCTCTCCTTCCGCCTATAAGTTGCCCTCAGGACGAAAACCCTAGGGCCCCGATCAAAAATCCACGAAAGAATCTGTAGCCACCGTCATCTCCATCCCTAGATTGGGAGGGATCTGAAGCTCTTCCCGGCACCCTGCCGAAGAGGGGAATTCACCCTAGAGGCCTTCTTCATCAGCATGCAAGCCTCCGGTGTGATGCGTGAGTAGTTCATCCTTGGACTATGGATACATGTAGTAGCTAGATGGCTGGTTTCTCCTCCTTTGTGATTTCATGTTTAGATCTTGTGAGCTCCATTCATGATCAAGATCATCTATTTATAATTCATACATGTTGTGTTTGCAGGGATCCGATGGATTTTCAGCTGCTATTTCAGATTGATTATTGATTCTATCATGTCTTTGTTATTTGAGATCTTGCATGCTTTCCGTTGTTAGTAGCTATCTTGGCCAAGTAGATGCTAGCAACTCCAAGAGTTAGTATTTATGCTCGATAGTGGGTTCATGCCTCTGGTAATCTCGGGAAGTGACAGAAATCTCCAAGGTACTAGATGTGTTGTTGCTACTAGGAAGAAAACAACAATCCTTTGTTCATAGAACAATCGTATTGTTTACTTTACACGCAGTTCATAAAGCAATAATCTGTTGCTTGCAACTTAATACTGGAGGGGGTTCGGATGATAACCTGAAGGTGGATTATTAGTCATAGATGCAGTTGGATGGCAGTCTATGTATTATGTTGTAATGCCCAATCAAGTCTCAGAGGAGTCAAGATGATTAGTATATGCATGTATTGCTTTCTCGGTGTTTGTCAATTGCCCTGCTGTAATTTTTTCACCCAGCATGTTATTTATCTAAGGAGAGCCACCTCTAGTGAACTATGGATCCTGGTCCTTTTTCTTTACATACAATCTACAATCTTTTACTGCTTTGTGTTTACTTTCTGCAAACTTTTACTCTTTCCATTCGATACGTTTAATCCTTTGTTTTCTGCAAAACACGGTGAGATTGACAACCTCATCGCAAGTTGGGGACAAAGTTTTGTGGTTGTGTTGTGCAGGTCTCCATGTTGCTACTAGCACCGGTAGTGCGCCCTGCCAAAGCTCAGCTAGTAACACCTTTGGGGTGTTTCCTTGCTCCTACTGGTTCGATTAAACCTTGGTTTCATAACTAAGGGAAAACTTACGGCTGTGCTCATGGGGGTTCCCAACGAGCTCTACATCAACTACGAGTCAGCAAGATTTTTTCTATCAACTACGAGTCAGCAGGTACCTTGCAACCCATCAAAAACATTCCCTCTCATACTCTAGTCAAAATCCTCAAAACTGCCAAATTTGACTAAGTCTGGAAACTGTTTCAACATCACCTTTTTGAATGTCTCCTTTTCTCAATCCTTGTGCATTTTTGAAAATGCATTTGAACCATATTGTTAACCATCCTAAGTACTACCAAGTTCCACTCTTGCCTTGGGTTAGATCATCCTCCAACCCACTTGTTCTTGATGGTTTTGCAGGCAAGAAAATAACTATTCCTACAAATCTAGTCATCATGCCTACTTTGATAGAAGCTCACACCACCATCCCACCTTCTCTGGACCAACTCTTTGCATGGTTGTATTCTAATCATATAGGTGTATCAACATCTACTTCACTTGTTCCAAGTGGATCTTCTTAAACCCACATGGTTTATAAGGCATCATGACTCATCTGGTATGGCAGCCTTATTTTAAACAAAGTTTGCCATCACTTCTAGACGACCTCAAATGTAAAAAATCCAAAATCCTTCTGCCATGATTGTATATATGAATTGATCTAACTATCCATCTACCCCTTGCATCAAGGTGAGCTCTGAGCTCCAAGATCCAACAAGGTTTTGGTGGTATGAAAATAACATCACCCTAGATCCTCAACTCCTTGTTTTTCCATCTAATTCAAGTTGGATTTCCAATTCCCAAGGTTGCAAATGATTGATACACCTTGTCTAGATCATCCACCTTTATCATCAAGATTTATCAAATATTATCCATAATTATTATGGCCCCAAATCTATGTAATTCCTTTAATAGACAAAATCCCCAAAACTTCAACCACAATGGAAAGTTTGATTTTTGCCAAAACACTTCCTCAACTTTTGGATCAATTGATATCCATATATTATACCCTACTCTCCCCTCTTAGAAATAAATATTTTTGGGATCCTTTATTATTTCTTTTTGCCCTTTTTCTTAAATGGCGGAAATGGAGTAATAATTGTTTTAAATGCTTTTAAGCCTCAATAAATCTTCAGAAAATTCCCCTATGTGTGTATTCACATTTGGGACCATCTCACATCAAAAAATCAACTTGTCCGATACAAAAATATCAAATGAGCTTCTAGAAACTGCTTTTGCACTTTTTGGATAAATGATTCTTAGTGGACTTCAATTTCTTAGAAAAAATCACAAATAATTACTAGAGAGGTCCCTTAACCTCATCTATCTCCCAGTACCATTTCCTCATCTTGTCCAATGCAAGTTTTTGGACTTTCTTCATAACCACCTATTTGATCAAAATTGCCAAGTAAGCAAATCCTCAAATCAAAAACCCACCAAACCTACACCATTTTGGTAAAACAAACTTGCACATCACACCTCTCATCCCCCTGGTCGAAATACACTGTAGCATCACTGTAGAAAACCATTTTCCCTTTGTGTTTAGTGTTTGGAGGAAGGAGAGATGCACACATTGGTCACATCTTGTCTTTATTTCTTGCAGCACTCCACCCCACCTCCTCTATGTCTCCTACACGACCCCAGTGCCCTCTCCACCACCCATGGCAACCAATGAGGAGCCCCAAGACCTGCCCTAGCTCCTCCATAGGCCATGTCCACCATGAGCCTCCCCATTGCCGTTAAATGGACTAGAGGCCCTCCACCCCACTCCTGCTCCCTCATTTCTTCCCCTGGCCTCCAGGGCACCTTCCCTCAAGCTCCCAATCTCTCCCTCCTCGCTCTCACACCGTGAAAAGGGAGAAAACCACCCTCCCGGGTATGCAAGCAAGCACCACCATGCAAGCGACTCATACCACTCTGACCCATCCCACTACTTCTAGTACACCCTTCCACCTCGACCACAACCTCTCGCTACTCCTCCTTCCCTCTACAGCATAGGAGGAGAGAGGAATCTCATCTCGGTGTTCTTCATGCATGCAGGTTTGAAGGTCAACCCGACCCCCCCCCCCTCTCCTTATCCTTGCATGCATATGTTCTTGTTAAGCAGATCTATCAATCCACGCCCCTCTTCTAGCCTAGGAACCCTTCTGGCGAGCTCCCCATCAATCGCCAGCGAGGCTCTCCTGGTCGTTCCCTCATGAGGCCCTTCCCGAGGACGAAGCTACCCGTGCCGCCCCTCTTCCTGCTCGTCATCGGCTACCGCGTCGCGCCGTCGCATCACCGTCGTCTCTTGAGCCGCAGGTGAGCATCCCCAGCCGCCGCCACTACTGTTAGGGTTTCTGCCCGCCGCGCCTGTCGTGAGGTAGAAGAAGGAGCCAGGGCCGTCGTCGATGGCCACTTAATCGAACGGCCCCAGGCTTCTTGTACCCCTTTGGCGCCCTTCCCCGCTGATGTTGGGCCCCTTCCCGGGCAGGATTTGAATTCCCCGCTCGCTCACTGAGTCGCCCGGCTAGGCCGGATCAGGCACCACAGCCCAAGATCACCCCAGATCTAACCCACGAGAACTTCAATTCTTTTTCTTTTTCTGTTTAAACAAATTCCAGATATACATGTTTACTTTAAATCCATTTGAAAATGGAAAATGGGGTATTTTGTCCAAATAGAATTTTTACCATGTTCATGTGTGTTTGTGAAACATGCAGAACTGGTCTTTTGCCAAAAATAATTTTCATCATCTATTGGCAATTAATCCACTAAAAGTTGTCTTTTGCACTAAATAAATTCCTCAGTAGGCTACACATTCCCAAAAGAGATGAAACAAAATCCCACTGAAAGTATGTCTCTATGAATTCAATTTGGCCTTTACCTCAGGTCAAGGTGAACTCTAGTTTGCCTGTAGCAAAAATAACAAAAACAAAGCATATTTGTCTTTAAGAATTTCTCTAGTACAAACCATAATAGTTGTTACCCTAATTCCACCTCTAATGGATTATCTACATCCATATCCAACCAAACCTAGGAGATATTAATTTTTGGAACTCCTATTGACTTTTGGTGAAATAAACATTTATGTGCATGGTTTATCCATCAATAAAATCACTACAGGAGTTATGTAAATCCAAATAAGGTGATTCCAATTTCTACAGAAATTTATTCTAAATACCTACCATGTGTCCTTGGAATCAATCAAAAGCTTTTGTAGATTAAATCTGGTGAAAAAGATAAAACATCTACATAAATGCCCTTGGGAATTTCTTAAGGGCATTCTGTTAATTATCTTGACCTGATTCCAACTCCCTGTGAATCAGTACCTCAAACACTACCTACCCATCCAAGGAAATAATTTTTGGAGCTCCAGAACTTTTCTGGTAAGTTATTCCTAAAACTAGAGCTTTTATCACTAGGAAATTAATAAGTATTTCAAGAAAAAGTGATAAAATAGTGAAACCACTTTTGTTGGTTTCATTTTATCAACCCCTATCTGTTGGTATCATTTTTACACAATGGTATCATATATAATAGGTCCTTGGTCCAAAACCCCCTCTCAGGTAGTTCCTCGATGATAAACCCTAAGGGGTGTTCATCCATGTCTCCAAGGCCATCTCCATCTTCTAAATCCTATCCTCTCAAAACCATCTGAATCTTAATCTGGTATTGTTCAATGTTTGCTGTGTTGTATTGATGATTGTATTTCTCTATGTTGATTGTGCCCTTGTTTGCTTGCATGTGCTATCTCGACGACGATAGTTACGATGAAATCGGAGGTCAGACGAGGTGGTTATTATTGTATATTATTGGGTATTATGGTTTTCCAGGGAGAAGTCCAGGGACATATTATCATATTGCTAATTATCAGGCAAGCCACCTTCTTGCTCATAAGCCTTGTCCTACTATTTTACTTATGCATGTTTTAGTTACTGTTTGTCAAAACTGCATTGTTTACTATATGTTGATGTATATATGGTAGTGGTTTGGCTCCTCCGAACTATTACACCTTGGTACTACTAAGTACAACCCCCTTGATGATACCTACTTGTCTGTAGTGGAATATATGGTGTAATACACCATACCCCTTTGGAGACCCCGTTTTAGCCGAAGCAAAACTAGAGGATGGGAGGACCCCGAAAAAGTTTTACCAAATGTTTTATGTTAAAACCTTGGTGAGGTGGGACCTCCCAAGAGATGTTGAGAAAGAAAAAGGTTTTGTTTTACAAAATGCCGAAGGAAAGCTAGAGGAAAAAGGTTTACAAAAACGCACCCGATTCTTTGTAGTTTTGCTAGAACAATTAACCCGTGCAACCACATTACTCTGGAATGGGACAGGGCTGGATTTGATGATTATTTATTCTGGTATAAGCTGTCTCGCAACGACTACAGGGGATAAAAATCCCTGGAGGGTGGGCCTTCTCTGGCTGAGTCCATGTAAAACATCGACCGGGAGAAGGAACAAAGGGTCTGCGGGCCTCCACGCATTACTATGAGCCCCATATTGAAAGCGCTTACTTGGGAAGTGGAAAAAGCGCTTCGGTTGGTCCTCGGTACCCGACGTCCCGGTGTTGAGGGGAACAACACTCATAGGGTAGGCCCTTATACTGGAGTGGCATTCAGAGAGTCTTGATCGGTTACTCGACCCACGATCGGTGTAGATCAGGGTAGGGTACCTAGATGGTGTGGCTAAAGTGTACAACCTCTACAGAGTGTAAATATATTCGAATAGCCATGTCCGCGGTCATGGACGGTTGGGAAGGTTGTTGTATAGGGGTGCTGGTTTTGTTTTCAAAAAGGATTTTGGAAAAGAAATGGCTTTGGAAATGTTTTGACCATGGGATGGTCATAAAGGAGAAAGGTTTTGACCATGGGATGGTCGGAAGGAGGAGAAAGGAGTTTGGTCGTGGGATGACCTGAAGACGGGAACAAATGGGTACCCCAATTCTAGTGTTTAATTTTTTTTCAAAAGGTTTCCAAAATGGTTTAAAAAAGTTTTCAACAAAGATATGTAGATGTTATATCTACAAGAGAAACTATTTGAGAAAATAACCTCTCTTGAAGCCCTCCTACTACCACAGCCATATTGCATATCCTCTTGTTATTTTTTTTGAGGTGGTTTGCGAGTACATTCCAAGTACTCACTGGAATTGTCCCTAGATATTAACTTGGTCAGATATCGAGAAGAAGGTGAAGTGGACGACTATGCGAGCTAGGACGTTCTCCCAGTCAGTTGCATGTAGGTTAAGGCATGGCTCGGGCTCTACGCTTAATGAAGTTCCGCTGATGTTGATCGATGTAGCCATAATGGCAACTAAGGTATGACATGTATTCATTATGTATTGGATGTTTACTTCGATACTTGTCTATTATGTGCCACGACTAACTGATCATGGGATCGTGGTTGTATGCATAATAGGGATTCTCGGAGGATTAATCCAGGGACCCCAACAATATATCCACTAGTCATTGATCCACATAACCACATTGCATGTGTTATTTTCCAAAACCATATTGATATCTACAGGACCACACACACCAGTGGATTCTGTGATGCAACTTCTGTCACACTGGTGCAATGCAATGTGGAAGCTGCTTGAATTACTATGTGTTTTTGGTATCTGTGACCATGGTTTGACACATGGATCCGCTAGAGTCATTGCATGTGTTATTTTCCTAAACCACACTAATATATTAGAGTCATTAATTATCCACATGACCACAATGCATGTGTGATGTTCTTTTTCCAAAACCACATTAATATCTACATGACCACACACACACACTAGTGGATTCTATGATGCAACTTCTGTCACACTGGTGCAACATGCAATGTCGTATATGTGTGTTTTTGGTCTTTGTGACCATGGTTAATTGACACATGGATACCCCTAGAGTCATTGCATGTGTTTTCCTAAACCACATTGATATATCCACTACAGTCATTTTGATAGATCCACATGACCACATTGCATGTGTTATTTTCCAAAACCACATTGGTATCTACATGAACACACAAACTCTAGTGGATTCTGTGATGCAACTTCCATCACACTAGTGCAATGCAATGTGGAAGCTGCTCGAATTCCTATGTGTTTTTCGTCTCTGTGACCATGGTTTGACACATGGACCCCTAGAGTCATTACATGTGTTCTTTTCCTAAACCACACTGATATATTAGATTCGTTGATGATCCACATGACCACATTGCATGCGTGATGTTATTTTTCCAAAACCACATTTATATCTACATGACCAAACACAGACCCTAGTGTGGATTCTATGATGCAACTTCTGTCACATTGGAGTAACATGTAATGTGGTATATGTGTGTTTTTGGTGTCAGTGACCATGGTTTCACACGTGGATACCCCTAGAGTCATTTCGTGTGTTATCTTCCTAAACCACATTGATATATCCACTAGTCATTTTGATAGAACCACATGACCACATTGAATGTGTTCTTTTCCAAAACCACATTGGTATCAACATGACCACACACACTCAAGTGGATTTTATGATGCAACTTCTATCACACTAGTGCAACATGCAATGTGTTATATATGTTTGTGTTTTGGTCTCTGTGACCATGGTTTTACACATGGATCCCCCTAGAGTCATTGCATGTGCTAAACCACATTGATATATCCACTAGAGTCATTTTTATAGATCCACATGTGACCACATTATATGGCATGTGTTCTTTTCCAAAACCACATTGGTATCTACATGACCACACACACTCCAGTGGATTCTGTGATGCAACTACTGTCACATTGGTGCAATATGCAACAATGTGGAAGCTGCTTTCTTATGTGTTTTTGGTCTCTCTGACCATGGTTTACCACACTTGGATCCCCTAGAGTCATTGCATGTGTTATTTTCCTAAACCACATTGATATCCAGTTGAGAGTCATTGATCCACATGACCACATTGCATGAGTTCTTTTCCTAAAACAAATTGATATCCAAATGACCACACACACTCAAGTGTATTCTATGATGCAACGTCTATCACACTGGTGCAACATGCAATGTGTGGTATGTGTTTTGTTCTCTGTGAAAATGGTTTGCCACACATAGATCATCCCCTAGAGTCATTGCATGTGTGCTTTTCCTAAACCACATTGATATCCACCAGAGTCATTGATCCACATGACCACATTGCATATGTTCTTTTCCAAAACCACATTGATATCTACATGACCACACACTCTAGTGGATTCTGTGATGCAACTTCCGTCACACTAGTGCAACATGCAATGTGTGGAAGCTGCTTATTATTTCCTATATGTGTTTTTGGTCTTTGTGACCATGCATGGTTTGACACATGGATCCCCTAGAGTGTCATTACATGTGTACTTTTGTATTGATATCCACTAGAGAGTCATTGATCCACATGACCACATTGCATGTGTTCTTTTCCAAAACCACATTGATATGTACATGAGACCACACACACTCAAGTGGATTCTGTGATGCAACTTCTGTCACACACTGGTGCAACATGCAAATGTGGAAGCTACTGGTTATTTATTTCCTATATATGTCTTTGGTCTTTGTGAACATGGTTTTGACACATTGATCCCCTAGAGTCATTGCATGTGTTCTCTTCCTAAACCACATTGATATATATATATATATCCACTAATCATTGATCCACATGACCACATTGTATGTGTTCTTTTCCAAAACCACATTGATATCTACAGGACCACACACACTCTAGTGGATTCTGAGATGCAACTTCTGTCACACTGGTGCAATGCAATGTGGAAGCTGCTTGAATTCCTATGTGTTCTTGGTATCTATGACCATGGTTTGACACATGGATCTCCTAGAGTCATTGCATGTGTTATTTTCTTAAACCACACTTATATATTAGAGTCGTTGATGATCCACATGACCACATTGCATGCGTGATGTTCTTTTTCCAAACCCACATTGATATCTACATGACCACATACACACTCCAGCGTGGATTCTATGATACAACTTCGGTCACACTGGTGCAACATGTAATGTGGTATATGTGTGTTTTTGGTCTCTATGACCATGGTTTGACACGTGGATACCACTAGAGTCCTTGCATGTATTCTCTTCCTAAACCACATTGATATATCCACTAGAATCATTTTGATAGATCCACATGACCACATTGCATGTGTTATTTCAAACCCACATTGGTATCTACGTGACCACACACTCCAATGGATTTTTTGATGCAACCTCTGTCACACTGGTGCAACATGCAACAATGTGGAAGCTGCTTCCTATGTGTTTTTGGTCTTTGTGACCATGGTTTGCCACACATGGATCCCCTAGAGTCATTGCATGTGTTATTTTCCTAAACCACATTGATATCCACTTGAGAGTCATTGATCCACATGACCGCATTGCATGTGTTATTTTCCTCAAACACATTGATATCCACATGAACACACACATTCAACTGGCTTCTATGATGCAACTCCTGTCACACTAGTGCAACATGCAATGTGGTATGTGTTTTTGGTCTATGTGGCCATGGTTTGACACACATGGATCATCCCCTAGAGTCATTGCATGTGTTCTTTTCCTAAACCACATTGATATGCACTAGAGCCATTGATCCACATGACCACATTACATGTGTTCTTTTCCAAAACCACATTGATATCTACATGACCACACACTCCAGTGGATTCTATGATGCAACTTCTGTCACACTAGTGCAAGATGCAATGTATGGAAGCTACTTGTTTCCTATATGTGTTTTTGGTCTCAATTACCATGCATGGTTTGACACATGGATCCCCTGGAGTGTCACTTCATGTGTTCTTTTCCTAAACCACATTGATATGCACTTCAGAGTCATTGATCCACATGACCACATAGCATGTGTTCTTTTCCAAAACCACATTGATATCTACAGGACCACACACACTCTAATGGATTCTAAGATGCAACTTCTAGCACACTGGTGCAATGCAATGTGGGAGCTGCTTGAATTCCTATGTGTTCTTGGTCTCTGTGACCATGTTTTGACACATGGATCCCCTAGAGTCATTGCATGTGTTCTTTTCCTAAACCACACTGATATATTAGAGTCATTAATGATCCACATGACCACATTGCATGTGTGATGTTCTTTTTCCGAAACCACATTGATATATATCTACATGACCACACACACTCAAGTGGATTCTATGATGCAAACTTCTATCACACTGGTGTAACATGCATGCAATGAGGAAGCTGCTGTACTTTGTGTTTTTGGTCTCTATATACCATGGTTTGACACATGGATCCCCTAGAGACATTGGATGTGTTCTTTTCCTAAAACACATTGATATCCACGAGATTCATTGATCCACATGACCACATTGCATGTGTTACACATTGATATGATATCCACATGACCACACACATTCTAGTGGATTCTATGATGCAACTTCTGTCACACTGGTGCAACATGCAATGTGGTATATATGGCTGTTTTTTGTCTCTCTGACCATGGTTTGACACATGGATCCCCCTAGAGTCACTTCATGTGCTAAAACACGTTGATATATCCACTAGAGTCATCTTGATGGATCCACATGTGACCACATTATATTGCATGTGTTCTTTTCCAAAACCACATTGGTATATACATGACCACACACACTCTAGTTGTTTCTGTGATGCAAATTCTGTCACACTTGTGCAACATGCAACAATGTGGAAGCTGCTTTCCTATGTGTTTTATTTTGGTCTCTGTGACCATGGTTTGACACACATGGATCCCATAGGGTCATTGCATGTGTTCTTTTCCTAAACCACATTGCTATCCACTTGAGAGTCATTGATCCACATGACCACATTGCATGTTTTATTTTCCTAAAACACATTGATATCTGAATGACCAGAGACACTCTAGTGGATTCTATGATTAAACCTATCACACTGTTTCAAATTGTAATGTGTGGTATGTGTTTTTGGTCTCTGTGACCATGGTTTGACACATGGATCATCCCGTAGAGTCATTGCATGTGTTCTTTTCCTAAACCACATTGATATCCACTAGAGCCATTAATCAACATGAACACATTGCATGTGTTATTTTCGAAAACCACCTTCGTATCTACATGACGACACACTCTAGTGGATTCTGTGATGCAACTTTTGTCACACTGGTGCAACATGCAATGTGTGGAAGCTTCTTATTATTTCCTATATGTCTTTTTGGTCTCTATGACCATGCATGGTTTGACACATGGATCCCCTAGAGTGTCATTGCATGTGTACTTTTCCTTTGATATCCACTAGAGAGTCATTGATCCACATGACCACATTGCTTGTGTTCTTTTTCAAAACCACATTGATATATACATGATACCGCACACACTCTAGTGGATTTTGTGATGCAACTTCTGTCACACACTCGTGCAACATGCAAATGTGGAAGCTTCTAGTTATTTATTTTCTATATATGTCTTTGGTCTCTGTGACCATGGTTTTGACACATGGATCCCCATAGAGTCATTACTTGTGTTCTCTTCCTAAACCACATTGATATATATATCCACTAGTCATTGATCCACATGAACACATTGCATGTGTTCTTTTCCAAAACCACATTGATAGCTACAGGACCACATACACTCTAGTGGATTCTGAGATGCAACTTTTGTCACACAGGTGCAATGCAATGTGGGAGCTGCTTGAATTCCTATGTGTTCTTGGTCTCTGTGACCATGGTTTGACACATGGATCACCTAGAGTCATTGCATGTGTTCTTTTCCTAAATCACACTGATATATTAGAGTCATTGATGATCCACATGACCAGATTGCATGTGTGATGTTTTTTTCCAAAACCACAGTGATATCTACATGACCACACAGACACTCCAGCGTGGATTCTATGATACAACTTTTGTCACACTAGTGCAACATGTAATGTGGTATATGTGTGTTTTTGGTCTCGATGACCATGGTTTGACACGTGGATACCACTAGAGTCATTGCATGTGTTCTCTTCCTAAAGCACATTGATATATCCACTAGAGTCATTTTGATAGATCCACATGACCACATTACATGTGTTCTTTTCCAAAACCGCATTGGTATCTACATGACCGCACACACTCCAGTGGATTTTGTGATGTGATACGTTGCTAACGTATCCGTAATTTTTGATGTTCCATGCTTGGTTTTTATCTACTTTCTTATGTTTTGTTCCAACTTTGGAGCACTTTTTATACACTTTCTTGGACTAACCTATTAACAAGATGCTACAGTGCCAGCTGCCTGTTTTCTGCTGTTTTTGGTTCCAGGAAAGTCAGAAAATGAATATTCTCGGAATTGGACGAGACAAAAGCCAAAGTGAGTTTTTCACCGAGGGGGACATAGAGCCATAATATGAGACGGAGAGGGGCCAGGGGTCGCCACATCACCTAGCCGCGCGGCCAAGCCTGGCCCGCGCCAGGGGGTGGTCTGGCCGCCCCAGGCACCCCCTCGGCCTCCCCTTTCGCCTATAAGATGCCTCCGATATACAGAAACCCTAAGTACCCAATCAAAATTCCATGAAAGAGTCTGTAGCCACCGTCATCTCCATCCCTAGATCGGGAGGGATTTGAAGTTCTTCCCGGCACTCTGCCGGACAGGGGAATTCACCGTGGAGGCCTTCTTCATCACCATGCAAGCCTCCGGTGTGATGCGTGAGTAGTTCATCCTTGGACTATAGGTCCATGTAGTAGCTAGATGGTTGGTTCTTCTCCTTTGCGCTATCTAGTTTAGATCTTGTGAGCTTCGTTAATGATCAAGATCATCTATTTGTAATCCAACATGTTGTGTTTGGGGGGGATCCGATAGATATTGAGATGCTATTTCAGATTGATTATTGATTCTATCATGTCTTTGTTATTTGTGATCTTGCATGCTTTCCATTGTTAGTAGCTATCTTGGCCAAGTAGATGCTAGTAACTCCAAGAGTTAGTATTTATGATCGATAGTGGGTTCATGCCTCTAGTTATCTGGGGAAGTGACAGAAGTCTCTAAGGTACTAGATGTGTTGTTGCTACTAGGGAGAAAACAGCAATCCTTTGTTCACAGAATAATCGTATTGTTTTCTTTACATGCAATGCGTAATGCAATTATCTGTTGCTTGCAACTTAATACTAGAGGGGGTTCGGATGATAACCTGAAGGTGGATTATTAGTCATAGATGCAGTTGGCTTATGGTCTATGTATAATGTTGTAATGCCCAATCAAATCTCAAAGGAGTCAAGATGATTAGTATATGCATGTATGCTTTCTCGATGTTTGTTAGTTGCCCCACTGTAATTTGTTCACCCAACATGTTATCTATCTAAAGGAGAGCCGCCACTAGTGAACTATGGACCCCGGTCCTTTCTTTTATCATCAATCTACAACTATTTATTGTTTTCTGTTTATGTTCTGCAAGCTTTTACTTTCTTCCACTCGATACGTTTAATCCTTTGTTTTTAGCAAAACTGGTGAGATTGACAACCTCACTGTAAGTTGGGGGCAAAGTTCTGTGGTTGTGTTGTGCAAGTTTCCACGTCGCTGCTGGCACCGGTAGTGTGACCTGCCAAAGTCTAGCTAGCAACACCTTGGAGGTGTTTCCTTGCTCCTACTGGTTCGATAACCTTGGTTTCATAACTGAGCGAAAACTTGTTGATGTGCTCATCATACCTTCCTCTTGGGGTTCCCCAACGAGCAAGATATATTTTGGGCCATCATGATGCAACTTTTGTCACACTGGTGCAAGATGCAACAATGTGGAAGTTGCTTCATATGTGTTTTTGGTCTCTATGACCATGGTTTGACACACATGGATCCCCTAGAGTCATTACATGTGTTATTTTCCTAAACCACATTGATATCCACTTGACACTCATTGATCCACATGACCACATTGCATGTGTTCTTTTACTAAAACACATTGATATCCACAAGAACACACACACTCCAGTGGATTCTATGATGCAACTCCTGTCACACTAGTGCAACATGCAATGTGGTATGTGATTTTGGTCTTTGTGACCATGGTTTGACAGACATGGAACATCCCCTAGAGCCATTGCATGTGTTATTTTCCTAAACCACGTTGATATCCACTAGAGCCATTGATCCACATGACCACATTGCATGTGTTCTTTTACAAAACCATATTGATATCTACATGACCACACACTCCAGTGGATTTTGTGATGCAACATCTGTCACACTGGTGGAAGATGCAATGTATGGAAGCTGCTTATTTCCTATATGTGTTTTTGGTCTCTGTGACCATGGATGGTTTGACACATGGATCCCCTAGAGTGTCACTTCATGTGTTTCTTTTCCTAAACCACATTGATATGCACTTGAGAGTCATTGATCAACATGACCACATTGCATGTGTTCTTTTCCAAGACCACATTGATATATACATGAGACCGCGCACACTCTAGTGGATTCTGTGATGCAATTTCTGTCACACTGGTGCAATGCAATGTGGAAGCTGCTTGAATTCCTAAGTGTTTTTGGACTCTGTGACCATGGTTCTACACATGGATCCCCTAGAGTCATTACATGTGTTCTTTTCCTAAACCACATTGATATATTAGAGCCATTAATGATCCAAATGACCACATTGCGTGTGTGATCTTATTTTTCAAAAACCACATTGATATATATCTACATGACCACACACACTCCGGTGGATTTTGTCATGCAAACTTCAGTCACACTGGTGCAACATGCATGCAATGTGGAAGCTGCTTTCCTTTGTGTTTTTGGTCTCTATACACCATGGTTTGACACATGGATCCCCTAGAGTCATTGCATGTGTTCTTTTCCGAAAACACATTGATATCCACTAGAGTCATTGATCCACATGAACACATTGCATGTGTTACACATTGATATGATATCCACATGAATCACACACACTCTAGTGGATTCTATGTTGCAACTTATGTCACACTGGTGCAACATGCAGTATGGTATATATGTGTTTTTGGTCTCTCTGACCATGGTTTGACACATGGATCCCCCTAGAGTCATGGCATGTGCTAAACCACGTTGATATATCCACTAGTGTCATCTTGATAGATCCACATGTGACCACATTATATTGCATGTGTTCTTTTACAAAACCACATTGGTATCTACATGACCACACACACTCTAGTTGTTTTTGTTATGCAAATTCTGTCACACTTGTGCAACATGCAACAATGTGGAAGCTGCTTTCCTATGTGTTTTATTTTGGTCTCTAGGACCATGGTTTGACACACATGGATCCCATAGAGTCATTGCATGTGTTCTTTTCCTAAACCACATTGATATCCACTTGAGAGTCATTGATCCACATGACCACATTGCATGTGTCATTTTCCTAAAACACATTGATATCTGAGTGACCACACACACGCCAGTGGATTCTATGATGCAACTTCTATCACACTTGTACAACATGCAATGTGAGGTATGTGTTTTTGGTCTCTGTGACCATGGTTTGACACATGGATCATCCCCTAGAGTCATTGCATGTGTTCTTTTCCTAAACCACATTGATATCCACTAGAGCCATTTATCAACATGACCACATTGCATGTGTTCTTTTAGAAAACCACATTGATACCTACATGAGACCACACACACTCTAGTGGATTCTATGATGCAACTTCTGTCACACACTAGTGCAACATGCAAATGTGGAAGCTGCTAGTTATTTATTTCTAATATATGTCTTTGGTCTCTATGACCATGGTTTTGACACATGGATCCCCATAAAGTCATTGCTTGTGTTCTCTTCCTAAATCACACATTGATATATATATATATATCCACAAGTCATTGATCCACATGACAACATAGCATGTGTTCTTTTCCAAAACCACATTGATATCTATAGGACCACACACACTCTAATGGATTCTAAGATGCAACTTCTAGCACACTGGTGCAATGCAATGTGGGAGCTGCTTGAATTCCTATGTGTTCTTGGTCTCTGTGACCATGTTTTGACACATGGATCCCAAAGAGTCATTACATGTGTTCTTTTCCTAAACCACACTGATATATTAGAGTCATTGATGATCCACATGAACAGATTGCATGTGTGATGTTCTTTTCCAAAACCACATTGATATCTACATGCCCAAACACACACTCCAGCGTCCATTCTATGGTACAGCTTCTGTCACACTAGTGCCACATGTAATGTGGTATATGTGTGTTTTTGGTCTCTATGACCATGGTTTGACGCATGGATACCACTAGAGTCATTGCATGTGTTCTCTTCCTAAACCATATTGATATATCCACTAGAGTCATTTTGATAGATCCACATGTGACCACATTATATTGCATGTGTTCTTTTCCAAAACGACATTGGTATCAACATGACCACACACAATCGAGTGGTTTCTGTGATGCAAATTATGTCACACTTGTGCAACATGCAACAATGTGGAAGCTGCTTTCCTATGTGTTTTATTTTGGTCTCTGTGACCATGCTTTGACACATATGGATCCCATAGAGTCATTGCATGTGTTTTTCCTAAACCACATTGATATCCACTTGAGACTTATTGAGCCACATGACCACATTGCATGTGTTATTTTCCTAAAACACATTGATATCTGAATGACCACACACACTCCAGTGGATTCTATGATGCAACTTCTGTCACACTGGTACAACATGCAATGTGTGGTATGTGTTTTTGGTCTCTGTGACCATGGTTTGACACATGGATCATCCCCTAGAGTCATTGCATGTGTTCTTTTCATAAACCACATTGATATCCACTAGAGACATTGATCCACATGACCACATTGCATGTGTTCTTTTCCAAAACCACATTGATATCTAGATGACCACACTCTAGTGGATTATGTGCTGCAACTTCTGTCACACTGGTGCAACATGTAATGTGCGGAAGCTGCTTATTATTTCCTATATGTGTTTTTGGTCTCTGTGACCATGCATGGTTTGACACATGGATCCCCTAGAGTCATTGCATGTGTTCTCTTCCTAAACCACATTGATATCCACTTGTCATTGATCCACATGACCACATTGCATGTGTTCTTTTCCTAAAACACATTGATATCCACATGACCACACACACCTCCAGTGGATTCTATGATGCAACTTCTGTCACATTGATATCTACCATATGTGTTACTATGACCTAAAACTAACCAAAATAATGATAAAAGTCCATTGTTTAACCCTAATCTAGAGAAATCCATCGTTCAAACCTGCATTTTGAATCTTATCTAAATTTGAATATATTATCAAAATATTGTTACCTCTCTTGAGATCATTATACAAGTCGGAATATAAAGTAGTAGTCCAGATTATTGCTTTTTTTCAAGATTTATTCACGAATAATTTATAGTTTTCTTCATGAGGCCCTTTTAGTGAAGACTTTCTAAAATATGGTTAATTTATTTGAACCCTCCATCATGCATCCTATGACTTGGACACCAACCCCAAATTTCTGGGTCAGGTCCTCCCGCCCATGCAAAATTTGGCGCCAGCACAGAAGAGTTTCTATGCAAACGAAAATTTCTCGCGCTGCAATTACCTTTCAGCCCACCCGCATAGCGCTCCCAAGAATTCACCCAAAGGTCATTTACGTAATATAATCGAAACCCTTTTTATCCCCTTGCCAAAATGAGATAGATCCAAATTTCCGCACCGCCCTTGGTGCCATCCTTCCCGCCGTCCTCTCCCTTATCCCCTCACCATGGTCCGTCCCTCCGCCCTCTGCCTTTAATCCCATCGTCTCCATCCGTCCCTCCAGTAGTAATCTCTCCATCACCCTAGCACAAACCCTAGTGCGTCCTCACCGTCCCGGTTTTCCACAACGTCCGTCGACCTCGCCGGTCGTCCACCTTGCCGACAGCCCACTGACCTTGTCTACCACCTCACTATACACTTCACCGGCAAAGTCGGCCAGCTCTCCGTCCACCTCGCCGTCCACCTAGCCAACAAGGATCATCACCACACTGACAAGGCCCATCTACCTAGTTGTCCACCTCGTCGCCCACCTCATCGATGAGGTCTCCTACCTTATCGTCCAGCTCGATGCCACGTGCCCTAGGTCACTTCAAGAAACGCGGTATCCAAAAGGCCCTACAGCCTGCAGGCAAGGAAACATGCTCATCCTTGTTGCTCATGTTTTTTACTTTCCATGTGAAATGATGTTAATTATCCTGTTCATGCCACCAATTCGCCTGTTTTGTTGCAGTTATTCTCTCTTATTTGTTTTGTCTATGAAATTGCTTGTGATTTTACAAGTCTTGTCATCAAGGTTGCATTATCCCGTCTGTTGCATTAGTTTGACTGCTTCATGACATGTCTGATGATCAGAGTATATATTGTTCATAGTAGTCTATTTTACATGATGATTACTAGTGAACAATCAACATCATATGTTATGGCTTGTTTAATTGCCTATTTAATTGCATGAAATATGCTTATCCTTCTAATGTTTAATTGTCCTGCCCTGCTTATTAGTGTAACCAGCCAACCAATTGATAAGTGAGATTCAGAGTATTCGACTGATGATTAGTTTACAAACATATAAAGTTTGCATTATCTTGGTTGTTCCATTGGTTTGGGGCTTCATCCTATGTCTTTTGATCAGAGTATAAATTGATCATAGTGGACTATATTACATGATGATTACTATAGAATAATCAGCACCATAAGTTATATTTTGTTTATTTGCATGATAGTTGCTTATCCTGCTTATGTTTTATTGTGCTTATCCTCTTTAACTACATGTATACTATTTCGGCTTATGATCTGTTTGCGTGTGATAAAGGTTGCATTATCTTGCTTTTTTTGCATTAGTTTGGCTCCTTCATCATATGCCTTATGATCACAGTAGAAATTGATCATAGTAAGCTATCACTGATGAGTACTATAGAACAATCAGTACCGTAGGTTATATTTCTTGTTTAATTGCACTATTGATGCTTATCCTGCTTATGTTTTATTGTAGTTTTGTGCATATTACCCAACCATGATTCAACATGTCCCTGCTTTTGTAAAATTGTCCCTCTCTGCTTATTACTGCAACCAATTGGTGAATTGTCCAGCTTGTTCATCGTCTTGTCTCTTGCATTGGTTTGGCTGCTTCATCGCTAGTCTTGTGATATGATATTCAGAGTAGAAGTTCCTCATAGTGGATTATTGTACATTATGATTAGTATAGAACGATCAATATCATAGGTTGTATTTTTGTATCTTACTTGGAGTTGTTTATTCATGATAGAACCACAATTGCATCCCATGGAAGAAAGATGGTTGGAAAAAATCACAAGAAATAGTGCGCTGATGCAAAAAAAAATGGGTGTTAGGCCCCTTGTTTATGCATCTCCCACTGAATTCACCCCTAAAAAGAGCAAGGATGAAGGCTCTGGATCTGACTATTATCCTGAAGAGGAGGAGGATGAGCTGCAGGTTGTCCCCTTACTTACCTACTCATATTTTGTGTAATTGTTTGCTTACTTAATTTTCCATATATGTTGTGATTTTTTATTATTCCCAATTGACTACCTTTGAATTGTGTAGACTGAGAAGAGGAAATATAAGAAGAAACCTATCATCATGACAAGGATGGCTGCTAGTGGTGGATCCGCTGCTCGGAAGCACGTCTTGGCTAGAGTGGCTGCCTTGACAGAAAGTACGATACAACCTAGGTCCAAGGGGAATCCGCCAAAAGTACTTCCACATCCAAGTTCTCCACGGCGCCCACCAAGATTGTCAAGTGTTGTGACCTCTTTGCAAGAAACTCAGAGTCCTGCAGATCTTGATGCTCAAGGAGAGAAGGTAGCAGCCCAAATCGAGATGGCAACACTCCATGGAAGGAAGACAACAGTCCAAGATGAGCAGACAACTGCCCCAGGCAAGCAACCAACTCCCCAAGGAAATCACATTATATTCTTTGAATGGCACTTATTATATGGTAGAACACCAACTCCACACTATATGTTTGTAGATGATTTTGGGCATCATCCTTATGAAGACACTATTACACATGATGATCCTCAAAATGTCTTGAGGGGAAAACATGGGGAGGAAGCGTGAGAACATGTCCAAAGGAGGAAAGTTTCCATTTGTCATTCCTCTAGGAAGAACTATTGCTTCCAAGTTTGCCACTGAGTGTGCAAAAACAGTCAGGACTAGTATGCCTATCTTCCCACGCTAGAAAGAGTACAAGGAGAGGCCGAATGTTAGAGAAGAGTTCTACGATAGAGTTTCCGTATGTTCTATGACTCAACTGCCCTTTTCTTCTCATTATTGTTCATGCAAAGGTTGATGCACGATGTTTTATTTTAGCAAAAGTGTGTCATGGATGCATCACAACTAGACGTGTAGGTTGCTTGCAACTAGCAGTTAATGAGGCACGCAATAATTCAAAGTCATCTCCTGAAGAAGCAGTTTTTTGACCCCTTCCCACTGAATAAAGTAACAAGGATATCTCATGTTGAACACATGAACAATGTAGAGTGGTGCAAGCTTGTTGATTCTTGGACTAACCCCAGGAACTATGTCAAGTCTTGTCTACTCAACTTCCCCATGTTTGTGTTTAACCAGGACTGCCTCTTATACTATATGCTCTCTCTTTTTGTAGGCATGTTGTCTAATAAACAGGCAAACAAGAAATAAACAACCTCATTGATGTCTACGCACTTCTTTTCTTGTAGACAGTTGTTGGGCCTCCAAGTGCATAGGTTTGTAGAACAGCAGCAAGTTTTCCCTTAAGTGGATCACCCAAGGTTTATCGAACTCAGGGAGGAAGTGGTCAAGGTATCCCCTCTCAAGCAACTCTGCAATCAAGAGACAAGAAGTCTCTTGTGTCCCCAACACACCCAATACACTTGTCAGGTGTATAGGTGCACTAGTTCGGCGAAGAGATAGTGAAATACAAGTGGTATGGATATAAGACAACTATGCTAGAAAATAGCTTGATGGCGTGGAAGAGACTAAAGGCAAACTGAAATAAAGATGGCAACAAGCAAACATATAATAGATCTAATAGCAAATGGTGTTTCAATGCTTAGAAACAAGGCCTAGGGATCATACTTTCACTAGTGAACACTCTCATATAAATATATTATCTTCATGATACTACTCTTAACTACTCTCCGGTTGGACACTTAATCGATGGTAGGGTTATAACAACAAACCTCAAAGTAAGCCTTTCCGCATCTAGATAACCCCACACTGTCACCTTGAGCTCTAGATGGTTCAAACAAACACCACAATTTCATAAAGACATCCAACTCCAAATATAACTCATAACAAGTATTTGTAATCTCTAGCCTAAGTGCCACCATGGTGTGCACACTATCAACTTAACACACATGGGGAGAGAAGAGATCTATTAAAGCACTTGAGTAGCAAGGTAGATTGATACGTCCATTTTGCATCACTATTCTATGTCATAATTCACTGTTATTCATTGATATATTTCGTATTGAGAGGTGATACTTATGTTATTTCATCTGTTTTTGCATGGTTGATGACTTTTGGAGCATGGACCGCCGCAGTCAAGATTCTGATGGAAAAGGTGCTGTTTGGAGGCAAAATTTGTGAAGATCAGAAAATCCGGGAAAATATTTGGAAAATCCTATTTTTCCAGAATACGAAGGAAGACAGAAGGGGGGTTGGAGATGGGCCACAGGGGGCCCACACCACCCCCTGGCGCAGGCCAGCCTAGGCCGCGCCACCAGGTGGTGTGGCCGCCCTGGTCCACCCCTAGCACTCCCCTCTGGCGTATATTATCCTCCCGAAACCCTAAGACTCGGGGAGCGACCATAGAAAAATTCCGCCGCCTCTGCGGGGCGGAAAAAACCGAGAGAAAGTTCTCTCCGGCAGACAGATTTCTACCGGGGGAATTCCTTCCCGGAGAGGGGAGATCGTTGCCATCAACACCACCATCAAGCTGGACTTCATCGGGATCATCATCATCATCACCATCATCACCCTCATCACCATCTCCATATTGCTGTAATAAATGGGTTGAATCTTGCATAGTTCATAGGGGAAACTTTCCCGGTGTTGATTACTCTTTGTAGTTGATGCTATTGAGTGAACAATTGAATTATTGTTTATGTTCAGATTGTTATACATCATTATTCAATCTCTGATCATGATCCATATGATTTCTTGTGAGTAGTTGGAACAAAACATAAGAAAGTAGATAAAACCAAGCATGGAACATCAAAAATTATAGATACATTTGCAATGTATCACTTATCACAGTGATATGTTTTTCTATTACAGTCGGGGCTTCTCCCATCACAATGTTAAAAGAGCAATAGTAAGACCATAATACTCTTCATATTTCTCATCTTCCAAAATTTCAATCCCTTATTTTTATCTGAAATGAGTATGATCAACTTGTAATTTGCTGGATATTTTTATAATGTTCGATTCTATTCCTAAAACTCATAGGCAACCATGGAAATCAAGATGGCGCCTAATGCTACAAAAGATATCACTAAGGCTGAACATGAAGGAGATATGCCCTAGAGGCAAATAATAAATAATTTTTTATTCTCATATCTCAATTAGTTTATAATAGTTTCATATTGTGCTATAACTGTATCAAGTAGAAACATTGGTACGGGTGTGGTATGAAACAAACAAGTCCCTAGTAGCCTCTATTTATACTAGTTCGTTGGTCATGAGGATGATCTGGGTTTGAAGATCATGGGCATTTATGCCAATTGATAACGAGGTCATATCATTGGTGAATGAGGTGATGGACATTCCTTGAAGGATTGCAACACAATCAAGTCATATAGTGTATTGTTGCAACAGCTTAAATGACTCCTTTTCCTTAGACCGTGAGTACATATTACTCACTATTTCCCGAGGCTGCTTTGACTGCATTATACGTCATCTGGTAATACGGTGGCAATAATGGTGTATGTTGGTTATTCCAAAGGAACAGTAGATGACATGTGACCACAAGATCGGGATTTTTTCACCCACGTGACGGGTAAAGATACATACGGCCGGGTTAGTGAGATTACATCCATAAATGTTGCAACATGTGACTCGGTCACGGGGATGTAATATAATGGTTACAAGTAAAACATAACTTGTTGGTAACGAGATTAAACAAGGTATGTGATACCAATGATCGGGTCTTGGACAAGTCGTATCAAGAAACAAAAGGAAATTGGATGCTACATTTACCGGTTAAAACAACATTGTCATCAGGAATACATAGGGGTCACATGGACATCCCTGGTCCCTCTTTTGATCATTGATATAGATCATGTCTAGAGCATTCCCGAGCCATGAGGGGATATACTTAAGGGTACGATGAGAGCGATCATTTGTAAGATGGAATCACAGTAGAGAAAGAGAAAGCCGGAATTGTTCCGTAGAGAGATCCAAAGTTGTTCGAAAATGAATAAAGCAAAAGATCAGAAAAGTGTTTTCAGATAAATGGGAATTTGAATATACATTTATTATATGTTAATTATGAATTAATATATTCTAAATAATATTTAAATTAAGATTTATAAAAGCAACTTTCATATTAGGACAAATCCTGGAGGGAAAAGGCCTAGAAAAAAAGCTGCAGAAAAAAGGGAAAAAGGTCCCTGCTACCGTTAGTGGGTCTGGCAGCCCATAGAGGCAGGCGGTTGGTAGTCCACGCAGCACGGGGGGCGCAGAGGCCAGCCAGCTACCGCGCTGGGCCGTGGCCAGCCAGGCCCACCCGGGCGAAGGCGGTCGCCAGCTGCTGGGTCGCGTGGCGGCCCACCCGGGGGCAGCGGCCAACAGGTCGTGCATGCACGCGGGGAGCCAGCCCAGGCGGCGGCGTGCTGACATGCCATGGGGGGGTGGCGGCCCACCCGGCTACGCGCGAGCTAGCGCTGAGCGCCGCTTGTGGTTGGGCCGTGGTGTGGCTCACCGGCCCACCCGGCTGGCTCTGCCCTAGGCTGCCCATTTGCTGGCCTGTGCGGGCTGCTGTACTGGGCCCTTGTGGCCTAGCCGGCTAGGATGAATTTTCTCCCCTTTTTCCTTTACTAATAGTCCCACATGGCTAACCTAATGGGGAGGGCACACCCCTCTACCTATATAAAGGGGTGCCCATGGGTGGGATTAGACACACCAATATTCAATTGGAGAAGTCCTTTGGTTGACTTTCTCCTTCCCTCTCTCTCCAGTCTCCACGCGTTGGCACGGTCCCAAGTTAGGATTGTCCGCGCGAGATACACCACACGTGCAACACGCTGTTGCGCTGCAGGGATTCCTAGCCATATATCAACTTCTACACTCCCGACGGGATGGGGGAGCTGGAGATCTCATCGTACATCAGATGTGTACGAAGACACGAGGCGCAACACTTGGGGAGCTTAAATGTCGTGAGCCGGAGCTGCTGCACGATGAAGAAGGAGCAAGGGGTGACCTGCGAGAAGCTTTGTGATCTTGAGGTCGGCCACGAGATCGACTACTTCAACCATGTTCCCCTCGGAACATTAACCGCATACGGTCTACAAGGGTATGTATTCTATACGCTCGGCCGTTACTGCATTACTACATAGATAGATCCTGGGCAGTTTAGGGCATTCCAACGTAGGAATTTTTTGTTTTCTGCTGCGGAACCCCTTCAGTGGTATCAGAGACGATCTATGCGTAGGAGTGTTGTACGGCCAGTACGCACCTGTATTGTGCGGGCATTGATCTCCTAGTTCTTACCCTCTAGCGTGTACTTCTTTATATCAAGGTATTGTTTGATGAAGTATCCTGGACCGACCTTACGTGTATTCGTACGCGAGACTGGTTCCACGCTCGACATACAGCTTGTTCTATATAAGTGGGTAGCGGGTATATGTCTCTCATTCAATAGTTGATATAACATTTACAACGGAGGGCCCCGAAAGGGGTGTAGTAGAGACAATTGTTGGATCCATGTTATGGTTGGAAAGTTCATAGTTTAGAAACAGTTCTATGGCGAAAGCCCTAACAACTACGTAAAACTTGTAAAAGATAAAGTAGAGGCGTCTAACTTTGTTTTACAGGAGGGCATGTGATTATGATATGGTATTGGTCATTACAAAGGTAAAGTAGTTTACTTTTATATTACTAAGTTATGTAGTAATAGTCATCGTTTTGATGAACGACCAGGTGGCGGCGATGTGGACTTGGCGTCAAACCAAGGGCAAGATGGAGATCATGCCGGAGCGCTCGATGGAGATCAAGGCGCAAGAAGAAGAACCATATCATATCACAAATATACCTATTTTACATCTTATTGTGTGCTAGTATTAGATACTCAACGGTAGAAAATAAGATAATCCCTATTTAATTCCAATGATCGTGTTCCCCTTGTGTGTGCACCACCAAGAAAGTTCTTCGTTATGAAGCCGGCCATGATGATCGGGGGCTAGACATATCTATGTTCGCATACAGTGGGTGTAAGCCATGTTGCACATCGAATACACACAAGTTAGATTTAGCAAGCCTAGGATGTACAGACATGGCCTCGGAACACAAGAGATCAAAAGATCAAGCATGAGTCACATGGATGATGTGATTGACATTAGGGAATGTCTACCTTTGAGTCTGCACTGATGGCCATGATGATCGGGGGAGGTGCAAAGGATTGGGATCATATGATCACTAAAATCGTCCAGGGGATGACAATTTTAGTGGAGATCAATTATAAATTGAACTCTTATTATGAACTTAGTCTAGATGTTTATTTGCAAATATCTTAGTAGATCATGGCCTATCCCATTGAGGTCCTTTGTGACCATGGGAAATCTCTTGCTTGATGTGGAACTTAGCAAAAGGGTCCAACTTCATAGATTAATACCCACACCTGAGGGATAACCTCATAAAAGGTGATCTTATCTTCTTGATATAATAACCATTAGGAGATAATCCGATGAATCCGCAAAATTTGTGTTTTCTCCATAATCATCCAATAAAGCCATTCTCCAATCGATGGAGAGTTGGGCTACATTTTGTATTCTACAAAATAAGGCACATAGAGTATGAGACATTGGATGGATTTTCCTCCATCATGGACGAAAAAGAATATTTGGAAAAACACTTAGCGATCTTGCATTAGAGTTGAGAACTCTTAGAAGGGCTTGATTACAATGGAGGTCATGGATTAAAAGATATATGTAAGATATACAAATTATAAATGTGGTTCTTGCAAAACTCGTTGCAGTTTGCAAAGTATTTGATACTTGTCCTGATTTGTGAAAACAGGATGATCTGCTGGAGAATTGCTAGATTTGAGGCAATGTGACTTGATGACGGCAAGCAAAATGGTTGTTGGCCAACATCACCCCTTTCCTCAAAGGTTATCATTTGGATTAGTGGAATTTAATATAATTTTGTAATCCTTGTTTGTGTGTCTTGCTTTTGGCGAGACGATTATTCGTATGAACAAGTTACAAGCCAGTTTGTACTATTCTTATGAACAATATCGTTATGGTCATATTACGATTATAAAAGAGTTATTCTAATCACTATATTAATGATAATAGTTTAAGCATTTATAAAGGATTAGAATGCTAAAAGATATCCAAAGTTTAATTATGAAATGACACTATAGTTTAAGTCATTTTGGTTATTGCATGTTCTTCATTCTAAATGAAGATTGGGGTCCTAGATGCTTAATCTAGATACTTTGCAAAACCATGCCTCGTCAGGCAGAATGGCTAAAACTCCGCATTCTGGTAAAACGGTGATATGCAAAGAAATGTTGAATCTTATACATAGTGATGTATCGTATTATCAACAAGTAGGGGAAATCATTAGTTAGTTGTGGACTTAACTGAATAAGGGTATTTAATTAACGAAACATAAGTTTGAAACGATTTGAATTGTTCAAATGAGTCCACAACAAAGAGGGATATTGAATTAACAGAAATACAAAGTCTCTTCGATTTGATCGACATGACTAAAGTATTTAAGTTAATTTTGTCATAAAAGGACATGTGAAAGATTTTTCACAAATTATGATAATTGGACGAATTCAAACTTTGTTGAAATGTCTAAAACATCATAATCATTTTTGTATTTGATACATATGGTATAACATTATCTCTTATCGGGGTTGTAGTTGTCGTTTAGAGTTAGAGATCAAACTAATCAAACACTCATTTGAAATACAAAGGAACATCTCAAAGATTCGTGGAAACAACACCTTAAGTGTTATGGCAAGTTTGAGTTTCTAGAGATTTCGATAAGTCGAAGTCGTGGCGAATAAACAAGTATTGGTAGAGCGTTCTTAGGAAGCTTTGAATGCATGTTCCACAAAGGGGCAAACCAATTGTTGTCCTAAGTTGATGTGTCTTGGTGAAGATACATGTGGAAGAAAGTAAAATATCAAAACAAGGTATTTGACCTTACCTCTGGATTGTTGAGTGGCACAACAGAATTTTTTTCATGAAACCAAACTCTACAAATAGAGGAGAAACCAATGATAATGATCATAAAGTTTCAGGGAATACTTTTACTAAAGAAAGTAGGATTCAGATATATATTCTACAAGTTTGTGGAATTATATTGTTGATTCACTTGTCATGTTTTGAACAAGACATACCTACGAAATACAAAGAAGCATGATGGACCTAAGTACGAGAAATGAATGGTCATTGAAATCTCATTAGTGGAATTATCGATTTGATGAAGATCAATGAATTTTGGTCTGTCCAAGATTGTCAAGAGGACCTGGATTTGAGTGAGAGCAAATCAGCTTGGCTAAATCATAATATGTAGCTGACATATTTTGAGTGGGAGCTAAGTGAAATCCCTGGATCTCAAATATGAATGTCATATTTGAGTGGGAGCGTGAAATCATTCTGGGATATGTGGACGACATATGTGAATGATGTGATTGGTGTTAATAACATTTAAGTAGATAAATAAGGATGATGTTGAAGTTATTAAACAATGAGATCTATTGAGATAGATTGGTAAGTTTAATAAAAATCAAATGTCAAATGTTTTTTGGACTTGATTCTGAAAGATGTTCAGAATGTCCTAAGCAAGATTCTGAAGAAGATCATAATGGAACAAGGTAAGAAAGAAGTTCTTACTATATGAAGCATTGAGTGAGTATTGCAACTATAGTTAAAAGAAAGAAAGAGATGTGTTGCATCTCATATGCCTCAGCCATAGGTTCTTCGATACAACCATATTGAATACTCGTTGTAATGTGACCCGAGGATCTGGTTGGAAGGACAAGCTCTTAGCTGTAAGAACATGTCTTGATTTGATTCTTGATCACTGAACCAGAATCAAGTTTGTACTTAAATGGCAAGAAGCAAAGTAAGTGGCACTAGGATCTACATAGATATAGAAGTATAAAGGCTCCATCTAATGTGATGTATATTGTTATGGCGGGTCTAGTTTGCTTTTAACATAGAATAATGTGTCCCAGGGCATAGTGCCCATGAGAAAGCCCTCAAGGTTTATCTAAAGTCACTTTAGGCTCCTAGAATCCGGCCTCGTTCTACTGCCATAACTGCCATACATACACAAAGGATTGCAAAGTGTGTTTCGAAGTTTAGATGACAATAGTGAAAACGACCGTCATTATAAACACTAGAAACAAAGTCTCACGTTGTTGCCAAATGAATACTTCAACCCATTATACGATAATGGTGTGAATTTCAAAATTAGGAAGACATTAACAATTTGCAAAAGACATAATGATCTGGTAAAACAGAACATGGACATGACGTTTCCCGTGAGCATGCATGATCAATAAAAGCATATGTTATATGGTTTATATGAGTAAAATGCGAGCTAGGTTATTTGTACTCTAGTGCAAGTGGGAGACTGAAGGAGATATGCCCTAGAGGCAAATAATAAATAGGTTTTTATTCTCATATCTCAATTATTTTATAATAATTTCATATTGTGTTATAACTGTATCAAGTAGAAACATTGGTACAGGTGTGGTATGAAACAAACAAGTCCCTAGTAGCCTCTATTTATACTAGTTCGTTGGTCATGAGGATGATCTGGGTTTCAAGATCATGGGAATTTATACCAATTGACAATGAGGTCATATCATTGGTGAATGATGTGATTGACATTCCTCAAAGGATTGCGACACGATCAAGTCATAGAGTTCATTGTTGCAATAGCTTCAATCTAGACTCCTTTTCCTTAGACCATGAGTTCATATTACTCACTGTTTCCCGAGGTTGCTTTGACTGCATTAGACGTCATCTGGTAATACAGTGGCAATAATGGTGTATGTTGGGTATTCCAAAGGAATAGTAGATGACATGTGACCACAATACCGGGATTTGTTCACCCACATGACGGGTAAAGATACATACGGCCGGCTTGGTGAGATTACATCCATAAATGTTGCAACATGTGACTCGGTCACGGGGATGTAATATCACGGTAACAAGTAAAACAGAACTTGTTGGTAACAAGATTGAACTAGGTATGTGATACCAATGATGAGATCTCGGACAAGTCGTATCAAGAAACAAAACAAAAATGGAAGCTAAATTTACCGGTTCAAATGACATTGTCATCAGGAATGCATAGGGGTCACATGGACATCCCTGGTCCCTCTGCTGATCATTGATATAGATCATGTCTAGAGCATTCCCGAGCCATAAGGGGATACACTTAAGGGTAGGATGAGAGTGATCATTCATAAGACAGAATCACAGTAGAGAAAGAGAAAGCTGGAATTGTTCCGCAGAGAGATCCGAAGTTGTTAGGAGAAAGAATAAAGAAAAAGACCAGAAAAGTGTTTTCGGATAAATGGGAATTGGAATATACATTTATTATATATTAATGATGACCCACAAGTATAGGGGGTGTATCGCAGTATTTTCGATAAGTAAGAGTGTCGAACCCAACGAGGAGAAGAAGGTGTTGATGAGTGGTATGATCAGGAATTCTCTCCAAATACTTAGCAAACAGATTTTTAGGGATTTTTGATAATGCAAGTAAATAAAGTACAAGTAAATAAAAGACAGTAAGAATAAATGCAGCAAGTGGCCCAATCCTTTCTTTAGCAAAGGACAAGCCGGTTGTATTACTTAAGATGACCAAACGTTCTCGAGGACACATAGGAATATTGTCAAGTGCTTTCGCTTCATATAGTTGAGTAATCTTGTTTAGCTTGCTAAGTGTTGTGTGGGTGAACCTGTGCTAACGTACCGACCTTCCTAGGACTAATACATACTTGTGATTATACCCCTTGCAAACATTCGTAAGCACAAGAAAGTAATTAAGGTAGAAACCTAACCATAGCTTTAAACTCTAAGACCCTTACGTCCCTTGTGCAATGGTTTCCTAACGGGGGTTCAGGTTTCTATCACTCCGGAAACCCCTACGATTAGTAGCCAAATACACAATGCATTCCCCTAGTCCCATATAGGTGAAGTGTCATGTAGTCGACGTTCACGTGACACCACTAGAAGAAGTAAACAATTCCACTACTAACAACATGACTTCTCCCATGTCCTCAAGAACAAAACAAACTACTCACAAGACATCATATGGATCATGATCAGAGATGGAATAATGATGTATAACAATCTGAACATAAACAATAATTCAACGGTTCACTCAATAGCATCAACTACAAAGAGTAATCAACACCGGGAAAGTTTCCCCTATGAAGTATGCAAGATTCAACACAATTGTTACGGTAATATGGAGATGGTGATGAGGGTGCTGATGGTGATGTTGGTGGTGGTGATGATGATGATGATCCCGATGAAGTCCACCTTGATGGTGGTGTTGATGGCGATGATCTCCCCTCTCCGGGAAGGAATTCCCCCTGCAGAAATCTGTCTGCCAAAGAGATCTTTCTCTCTCGGTGTTTTCCACCCCGCAGAGGCGGCGGAATCTTTTTGTGGTCGCTCTCCGAGTCTTGGGGTTTCGGGAGGAATATATACGCCAGAGGGGAGTGCCAGGGTGCACCAGGGCGGCCACACCACCTGGTGGCGCGGCATAGGATGGCCCGTGCCAAGGGGTAGTGTGGGCCCCCTGTGGCCCATCTCCAGCCCCCCTTCTAGCTTCCTTCGTCTTCTGGAAAAATAGGATTTTCCGTATATTTTCCTGGATTTTCTGATCTTCGCACATTTTGCCTCCAAACAGCACCTTTTCCATCAGAATCCTGACTACAGCAGTCCATGCTCCAAAAGTCATTAACCATGCAAAAACAGATGAAATAACATAAGTATCACCTCTCAATACGAAATATATCAATGAATAACAGTGAATTATGACATAGAATAGTGATGCAAAATGGATGTATCAACTCCCCCAAGCTTAGACTTCGCTTGTCCCCAAGCGAAACTGAACTCAATAAACATGACCTCAGGTTTATGGAGCGAAGAGTCGATAAAAGAATACGGACAAGAAGCATCACATTCATCAATACATAGATCATAGTAGAAGACAACTCACTATTATATAAATCAACTTATAATAAGCAAAGGAAACACAATAAAGATACATAAAGTAAATCATAATTGGTAATGGCAAACTTATCTCTTGGTCGAAGAATAGTTGATAATTTGCTGGAGTTAACAAATAACTGGTTTTCAATGATAGCTTTCCAAGTAGTAAACATCAAGATAAGAGCAATGTGCAAAACAAGGAACATAAGAATCATGATTGAATAAATCATCATATAAATGAATGAAACACAACAACTCAAAATACTTGCTGAGATAGAAGGGAATAGGTTTACTGACTCAACTACAAAGTAGAAAAGAAAGGCCCTTCGCAGAGGGAAGCAGGGATTGCAAGTCTCATAAAGAGCTCCCAAAAATTATGATAGTTACTAGCTTTCAGCTCTCATTGCCCTATCATAGGAATCTTTTGGTGATTAAGGTTAAAGTGACACAACTAAGAGGATATGCTTGACAAGCTATAAGTTGAAATCTCATGCCCCTTACTTATGAGTACCGAACCTCGTGCTACTCAACTTCAGTCACGAGTAAGCTCTTGTATGTGTATTATTGAGAACCGCCAACGGGGTACCCCTTGCACATGACGCAGGAGCTATCCCATAATCAAAATGACAAGGCAAGTAGACAACGAGCATCTCAGCGATCTTTTTATTTGCTATTTGCAAAGGTTTTTATTGAGGATGCTTCATAGAATGCTCACTATAGTTATGTTGCAAGTTTCCACCATGATTAGGCATGGCTTAGGCTAGCGGCCCAGGCGTTTCTCTAACACACATATAAACTCCATGATCTTACAAGTTCCACATTTATTTCACACTGCCGGGATCCATAGGCAAAAGAATCATGATATCAACTAGGTATAAAGTACCATGGCAGTGTTGAAAGCGTTCCCCATGATACATGGTTCTGCTAACTTCAACGCATAAAGCGCAAGCATATACGCAACAATGAAGGAGCCAATGGTTCAGGTTATTAAATGCAAGAAAGTAAAGTGTGCCATCAAGTTCGTGAGAGCTTTAATCACTAATTTTCACATAACAAGTTTAATTTGGGAGGTAGATAAAACAAGAATTTACTTGGAATAGCAATAATGCTACTAGGTAGGTATGGTGGACACAAATGGCAAAGGTTTTGGTTTTAAGGAGTGGATGCACGAGAAGAATTCCCTCTCAGTACAGGTTTTTGGCTAGCAAGGCTGGGTAGCAAGTACAAGAGTTGAAGGAAACAAACAAACATACAAGTGATAAAAGCAAACATGCAATCTTCCTTGGAAGCACAAAAGATCTTAACTAGAGAATACTAGACTTATGAGCAAATCAAGAAAGAAAGATGATGAAATAATTTTTCTTTAGAGTACTTTTATCTTTTTCATTCAACTCTCAAAAATAGTGTTGCTACTGACCGAGCCAGGTTTGCCAAAACCAACTAAATTAACTCAATGATCCCAAAGTGCTACCAATACTAACAACAAGATCAATCATATAACCACGAATTGAAAACTAATATAAGTTATGCAAAAGAGTAAATGATAGAACTTCTCATTAATATTCCATAACAGCAACTCACACCAAGGGATACATATCTAACGAGAGAGGGGACACTTGCATAATGCAAACCATCCTACATAATAACTTCTCTATTCATGATATGACTCTACTAATAAGGTAAAAAGATAGAAGATAGTGATATGATACCGCGGCACTCCCCCAAGCTTGGAACAAACCAAGGGGATGCGAAACCTGATGACGAATTACTCCTTTGGTGGTGGTGGTATCCTCTCGATGAGCTTCTTGACCAATTTCCCCAAGTCCTCAATCTCGAAGGTGAGAGTACGAATCAACTCTGAGCTGTGCACGATGCGGTGCATGATCATGTCATATTGTGGATCCCAGCTCTTGTGATTTTTTTCCATGCTTCCTTGTTGGAGTCTTCTTTCCCTGCATGGTGTGGAGCTAAATAGTGACGCAGAGGTTTCCCTCCAGTTGACATCCGTGCAGTCCTTCTGATCCTGGCAGGGTTCGCCACCACTCCAATGCTTGCAATGGTGGTGCCGGTGTGCTTTGCCTCCTCTTCACCTTCGCTCTTGATCTCCTTCTACTGCTCGGGGTCTTAGAGATCTTCCTCCATAGGCTCCTTTCCTTTATCCTTGGTGGACACCATTGTGCTTCTAAGCTTTCAAAGATAGTTCATGGCAGAAACAGATCGAAACAGAAACACGACGAAAACACGATATACGAACCTCGGGGGATCCGGGGGATTATATATTACAAAGTTTCACGACAAAAGGAAGGTACTGGGAGAAAACGAGTCAGAGGCAGAGTCCGGGTTGGACTCACCACCTGGTGGCGCAGCCAGGGGAGGGCCCGCGCCACAGGGTGGTGTGAGCCACACTGGCTCCTTTTCCGTCCCTCTTTCACTTTGTAGCTTCCCTTATTGTCTAAAAACTGCAAAAATATAGTTGGATTGTATTTTCGTGGAACTTTTCTTGCCAGAACTGTTACCTATTTGAAAACGGACTCTGCAGGTCTCTTAATTTGGTATCTAGTAGGTTCTTTCGGAGTCACCACTTGAATAACATTGATATCTTCATCTTCATACACTTATTACTTGAGTCATAAAACCCTTCTCTTCCTTATTAAACCATTATCTCCACTACCTGGAAATTTCTTTCACACAAAACTCCACACAGTTCTCATTAGCAACATTAGTATATATGAAGTGATAAAACCTTTTGAGTCCAACTTCAACTGAATACCATCAAACATAAGCTACTGTAGCAACTCCTTCCGAAAACCGAAAAAGAATTCAAAAAGGAAATCGAATAAAGAAGCAAATGCAAGAGTGGCAAAATCTGTCAAAACAGACCAGCAGGTAAAGATCAATTTTTTCGAAAATCTTCTGTTGCTCAAATCAAAAAGTGCAAATCTAACGAAAGCTAAATAACAACCTGGGGCAAAAGCACAAAAAATTACAGCTCAATTCGACATACAGAGATCTCTCACGAATTTTTACGGTGAAGCACAAAAATCTGTTTCGGGACAGCAAACTTCCCCAAATATTACTTCTCTCTCATTAGAGGTTGATCTTGACACAAAACCCAAACAAAAAGGATAAGGAGAGGTTATTGCCGAAGTAATAACTTCCAAGACTCAAAGAAACAAAAACTAACAGAAAGAAAAAACAAATTGGGTTGTCTCCCAAAAAGCTCTTTCTTTATAGCCATTAAGATGGGCATGATAATTTTGACGATGCTCACATATGAATATGAATTGAAGTGAAAGGGAGCAATAAGAAGCAAAAATACACACGTTTAAGTCTAACCCACTTCCTATGCAAGGGGATTTTGTAAATAAGCAAGTTGTTTAAACCAGAGGCTACATGCATAAGAAGGCAAAAGAAGTGCAACATAAAAACTTTCAGCATAAAACGAGGAAACTTGATATTATTGAGATACATAAGAACACTTTTACCTCTCTCATAATAATTTTCAGTATCATGCATAAACTTAGCAATATAACTATCACAAGGGACATCATAGCAATGATCGCTTATCTTAACAGAAAACACAGCAATACTAGCTCTCATAACACTACTTTGTGAAACAATATTAGAGATATCCTTACAAAGGATAGTGTGTCCCTCTTCTTCATATTTAGTAACAAAGTCTTTCCCATTTGATAAAATAGGTTCATCAACCATTTGTTTATCAGGTTCAACAGCTTTATTTGTACTTTCATTAAACATACTAGCTATCATAGAATGTTCCTTTATCTTAACTGGGAAAGGCATTTTCTCAATGTAAGGTTTAGGTAAGACATGATTAGTAGTATAAACTTCAGTATTTCTTGTAGAAACACACTTAGCAACATCTTTATATGGTTCATGATACTTATTCCACTTCTTTAGGCACTTCAATATAGGAAGCAAAAGCCTTAAAATAAGAAGCAATAGCTTGAGAGTCTAGACCATAAGCATTTTTAATACTTTGAAAGTCATCAGTTCCCATAAAAGATTCAATGCATTCATAATCATAATTTATACCTAACTTTCTACCTTTGTCATTCTCCCAAGCTTCAGTATTGTCTTGAATATGGTCCAGAAGATCCCATTTAGCTTCTTCTTCCATGCGAGTGAATGATCCAGCACAAGAAGCATCCAGTAAATATTTATCATGTAGAGGGAGCCTTGTATAAAAGTTATTGATAATAATATTGTTGGGGAGCTCATGAATGGGACATTTGAGCATTAGTAACTTCAATCTCCCCCAAGCTTGAGCTGTACTCTCTCCATCAAGAGGCTAAAAGTTGTATATTTGATTCCGATCTTTATGAATCTCACTAGGAGGATAAAATTTTGAATAAAAGAGAGGCACTATTTCCTCCCATTCCAGAGCTTGACCATTCTTCAGTAGCTTATACCATTCCTCAGCTCTTCCTTTCAGTGGTAATGAGAATAACTTCTTCTTAACTTGATCTGTAGTAATACCTGCACACTTGAACAACCCGCATAATTCGTGTATAAAGAGTAAATGATCACTAGGATGGACAGTTCCATCCCCAACATAGTAGTTATCCATAACACGATCAATAATTCTTGTAGGTATTTTAAAAACATCATTCTCAGCAGGTGGTGTCTTATCTACTACCTTAGCAGTGGTAGTAGCATTACCAAATAAGAAACTCAGCGAATTATCCATAACGAAAATAAAGCAACTAATAGAAGTTAACAATACACATAGTAGAAGTTTCCTTTACCAGTTCCACTCTCCAATAGCGCTTCACTCCCCGGCAACGGTGCCAGAAAATAGTCTTGATGACCCACAAGTATAGGGGGTGTATCGCAGTATTTTCGATAAGTAAGAGTGTCAAACCCAACAAGGAGCAGAAGGTGCTGGCTAGTGGTATGGATCAGGAATTCTCTGCAAATACTTAGCAAACGGATTTTTAGGGGTTTTTTATAAAGCAAGTAAACGAAGTAAGAGTAAATAAAAGACAGTAGGAATAAATGTAGCAAGTGGCCCAATCCTTTCTGCAGCAAAGGACAAGCCGATTGTATTACTTAAGATGACCAAACGTTCTCGAGGACACATGGGAAGACTGTCAAGTGCTTTCGCTTCATATAGTTGATTAATCTTCTTTAGCTTGCTAAGTGTTGTGTGGGTGAACCTATGCTAATGTACCGACCTTCCTAGGACTAATACATACTTGTGATTATACCCCTTGCAAACATCTATAAGTACAAGAAATTAATTAAGGTAGAAACCTAACCACAACTTTAAACTCTAAGACCCTTATGTCCCTTGTGCAATGGTTTCCTAACGGGGGTTCAGGTTTCTGTCACTCCGGCAACCCCTACGATTAGTAGCCAAATACACAATGCATTCCCCTAGGCCCCTATAGGTGAAGTGTCATGTAGTCGACGTTCACATGACACCACTAGAAGAAGTACACCACAACTTAAATATCAAACTATTGAATCTTTCTCAACACAATTCCACTACTAACAACATGACTTCTCCCATGTCCTCAAGAACAAAACGAACTACTCACAAGACATCATATGGATCATGATCAGAGATGGAATAATGATCTATAACAATCTGAACATAAACAATAATTCAACGGTTCACTCAATAGCATCAACTACAAGGAGTAATCAATACCGGGAAAGTTTCCCCTATGAACTATGCAAGATTCAACACAATTGTTATAGCAATATGGAGATGGTGATGAGGGTGATGATCATGATGATCCCGATGAAGTCCAGCTTGATGGTGGTGTTGGTGGCGACGATCTCCCCTCTCCGGGAAGGAATTCCCCAGGCAGAAATCTGTCTACCGGAGAGATCTTTCTCTCTCGGTGTTTTCCGCCCCGCAGAGGCGGCGGAATCTTTGTGTGGTTGCTCTCCGAGTCTTAGGGTTTTCGGAGGAATATATATGCCAGAGGGGAGTGCCAGGGGTGGACCAGGGCGGCCACACCACCTGGTGGCGTGGCCTAGGCTGGCCCGCGCCAGGGGGTGGTGTGGGCCCCTGTGGCCCATCTCCAGCCCCCCTTCTGGCTTCCTTCGTCTTCTGGAAAAAAGGATTTTCCATATAGTTTCCTGGATTTTCTGATGTTCGCAAATTTTGCCTCCAAACAGCACCTTTTCCATCAGAATCCTGACTGCAGCGGTCCATGCTCCAAAAGTCATCAACCATGCAAAAACAGATGAAATAACATAAGTATCACTTCTCAATACAAAATATATCAATGAATAACAGTGAATTATGACATAAAATAGTGATGCAAAATGGACATATCAGTTAATTATGAATTAATATATTCTAAATAATATTTAAATTAAGATTTACAAAAGCAACTTTCATATTAGGCCAAATCCCGGAGGGAAAGGCTTAGAAGAAAAGCTGTAGAAAAAAGAAAGAAAAAGAAAAAAGGTCCCTGCTACCGTTAGTGGGCCTGGCAGCCCACCGATGCAGGTGGCTGGTAGTCCGTACTACAGGGGGGCAGCGGCTAGCCAGCTACCGCACTGGGCCGTGGCTAGCTAGGCCCACCTAGGCTAAGGCGGTCGCCAGCTGTCGGGTCGCGTGGTGGCCCACCCGGGGGCAGCGACCAACGGGCCATGCACACACGCGGGGAGCCAGCCTAGGTGGCAGCATGCTGACGAGCCATGGGGGGCTGGCGGCCCACCCGGCTGCGCGCAAGCTAGTGTTGAGCGCCACTTGCGGCTGGGCCATGGTGTGGCTCACCGGCCCACCCGGCTAGCTCTACCCCAGGCTGGCCATTTGCTGGCCTGTGCAAGCTGCTATGCTGGGATGAATTTTCTCCCCCTTTTTCCTTTACTAATAGTCCCACATGGCTAACCTAATGGGGAGGGCACACCCCCTCTGCCTATATAAAGGGGTGCCCATGGGTGGGATTAGACACACCAATATTCAATTGGAGAAGTCCTTTGGTTGACTTTCTCCTTCCCTCTCTCTCTAGTCTCCATGCGTTGGCATGGTCCCAAGTTAGGACTGTTCGTGCGAGAGACGCCACACCTGCATCACGCTGTTACGCTGTAGGGATTCCTAGCCGGATATCAACTTCCGCACTCCTGGCGGGATCGGGGAGCCAGAGGTCTCATCGTACACCAGATGTGTACGAAGACACGAGGCTCAACACTTGGGGCGCTTAAATGTCGTGAGCCGGAGCTGCTGCACGATGAAGAAGGAGCAAGGGGTGACCTGTGAGAAGCTTCGCGACCTTGAGGTCGGCCACAGGATCGACTACCTCGGTCGTTACTGCTTTACTATATAGATAGATCCTAGGTAATTTAGGGCGTTCCAACGTAGGAATTTTTTGTTTTCTACTGCGGAACCCCTTCATAACAACCTCCTTCCACCGACATGGTGCACTATGCACTGTCGCAGGACATCAACATCCATTCTTCAAGACCAACCAAGACTCTCCTTGAAGCGCAACCCGTGGCTCAAAGAGCAGGGAATGCGATACTATGTAGTGCCATTGTGGGGTTGCAGACCGAGAAACCAGATGGCGAGGCAGAAGCTCTGAATGAAGCGCATGAAGTGTGGAAGAAACTATACCAGCTCCATCTTTGACATCTTCGTATAATTCAGTACCTTGTTTGTCCATGAAGATGTTCTCGAAATTTGGTTTCTAGTTTTCTAACGTTTGCTTCTATAACTGTCAGGCACTCATTGGAAGCACGGTGGTGCCATCCGCTGCAGAAGATGGCATTGAGGATCAAACCCTTGCTTCCACTGATGAAAGCATTCATGCTTCAATACCAACCAACTCTCTCCTTGAATCCCAACTTGGGGCTGAGAGAGTAGTGAATGAGGCACTGGGCAGACACACTGTAGCATTGTTGAAGAAGAAATAAGTGAAGGAAGCACTTGTGAACTTCGCAGACCTTATAAATGCATCACTTCAACAATTCTAAGCTCTGTTGCATAAGTGAACTGGTGGTGTGATTGAAAGCTTGTTAGGCTCTTTTCTTTATTTTGGTGGAAACTTATGTGCCAACCTATTATGTCCCCTGAAACATGTGGCCTGCAATTTCTGTCATTTTGATCTGGATCGTGCAATCTATCAAAGTTCCCAACACTCATCTCCGACGTAAATGAAAACATCATGGTTGTTTAGTTGAAAAAAATATTTCCTTCACCGATAGACGTCGACGTGGCGCACTTTCACTTGTCAACATTCTCGATGAAATAGAAATGTCATCTCTTCTTCCTGGACGAAATGAGTTCATCATGCGTTGGAGATATGCGTCCAGCTCTGACTGGTCCACGATTTATGCTCCAGATGGACCACGTGTTTCCTTCCTATTGGTCCACATGTTACCCTGATGCCCGGCCACGCGTAAGCTGATCAGCTTATTGCCATGAAGAAAATGAAATTAGTCTTCGCCACCGTGATGAAAAGGGAAGGATGACATAAGCAATGGAACGGATGACGTCAGCAAACGGCTAGCAGAATCTAGCCGTGACAGAAAAACATTAGGAAGTCGATGATGTCGTGGATGGCAACCATGACGTCAACAAACATCATTGACGGCAACTCGCAATGCCGTTTTCCACGTGGCATCGTCCATGAAAAAAAACGTCACGAACAATCAGGCCTAGGCCGGCCCAATTGGCCGCGATTAAATTGGAGGAACATCACGGACGGCCCGTGACATTTTTAGGCAGAAAAACATCACAGATCCAATTATGACATGAGGTTCATGACCTTTTTGTCATATAATTCATCGCGGATGGCCATCTATGACGTTTTAACTCTTATCAATGACGATATCAGAATGTCATGGACCATCCAGATTCTTGTAGTGAGATATACACTTAAGGTCCTTTTGTTACTACAAAAAAAATTATCTAACTAGAGAGGTACTATGCTGGATCACTTTGGGCCAAGTCCGCGAGTTTATTTTCTTGTCTACTAAGATCCATAACCTTGCCTCGTGTCTACCTTTTAGGCGTTCGATGTATGAGTCACAAGATCACAAAACAAAGATTACAATACTTAAACCTTTGAGTTATAGCTTAGATCCATTCGACATATATAGCAGATAAAAACCGACACATGGGGTTAGTAAAAAACATCACATGTCAGCTCGCTTGTTTTATATTTCCTTAGCCTTTTTTCGTGTGCACAACAACCTATAGCTTTTTCTATTTCTTGCCATGTAGCGAAGTTGCAGACAACAACAAAGTTGAAGAGTGGTTCATTGGTGCCGACACATTACTAAACAGGCATAGGAAAAGCAAGCTAAGCCAGCTGACATAAGAAAGAGAAAGGTACTTAAAAGCATTATGACAAGGGTAGTCCCCGAGTTTCTTTTCGGGGTGCGAGCATTTCATTCATAGCTCATAACCAGCATACAAGACTGATATATGAAGGAGTTCAGAGATACATACATTTTTCCCTTAAGTGTAAAAGGGACGAGCAAAGCTACATCCTATGACCGCTTAGGCTCCTCACCAGATTTGTCCATCTTGTTTTTACCTACTTCTGAGAATCTATAAGATAATATGCATCATTGTGCAGAGCCCCACTCACAATGAATGACCCCTCCAATGGAGGTGATAGCTTGTGCATGATGGTAGTACGTTGCACAAGCCGGAGCACCAAATCTCCTTCGTGTAACACCTGTGAGTTAATATTCTAGCTATGATAGCACCAGAGATTCTACTGATATATGGATGATCTAGACAATGCCAGTTCTCTTACTTCTTTGAGCAAATTGACATCATTTTCCCGGGCTTCTTTTTCCTCGGCCTCTATATACATGGTGACTCTTGGCAAGTCATGCTCTATGTCGGCTAGGAACACAACCTCTGCCCCATACACTAGAAAGAATGGCGTATAGCCAGTTGATCGATTCGGTGTCGTCCTATGACTCCACAACACTGCTGGCAGTTCATCTATCCAACAAGCAGTAGTGTGCTCCTACGGCTTGATGAGCCAAGGTTTTATGCCGGATAGCACCAGCCCATTTGATCTTTCAACTTTCCCATTTGATTATAGATGTGCGACTGATGCTACATCGAGTATTATCCTTTTATCCATGCAGAAGCGAGAAAAAGCTCCCTTGGCAAAGTTTGTGTCATTATCAGTGATGATGTTATGTGGGTATCCATATCTCAGGATGATATCTTTCAGGAACGAAATAGTTGTGTCCGTCACACTTTCTTATTGGCTTCACCTCTATCCACTTGGTGAATTTATCCACCATCACTAAGATGTGGGTCATGTTACAACGGGCTGGCTTCAATGGCCCAACCATACTAGACACCACACAAGAAATGGCCATGTGATCGGGATAGTCTTGAGTGTTGATGCCGGTATATGAATTTTATGTTGGGATCACAACATAGAAAACAAAAAAATTCTTACAATGTGAACAACTAAGCACCAAGATCTATCTACCTAGATACACTCAACGGGTGGATATACATCCATAGAGAACTTACCATCGAAGAGCGACAAAGCATTACAAGATTGATCTCGTGGATGATGTAGTCCTTCACTTGTCGATCTCAAGATCGTGAGGAAGTCCAGCACAACAACTCATAAGTGCATCCGTGATCGCACATGTGACCGGTCCTCGGACAACCTCCGCTTCCTCGCTCTAGCAAAGTAGCGGAAGCAGCAACTCCTTCCAGACAAAGCCACCAGGAACATGTACTTTGCTAATCCGAAGCCATGGGGGAATATTCTAGAGGGGGAGAGATATCCTTCACGAGAAGGTTTAAAGTGAGAGGAGAAGGAGGAGGCCTTTTATAGGGGGAGGGGTAGCCCCCTCCCATGGCCGGTGTCCAAGGGAGGTGCCCCACCTCTCCCTCATTCATGTGGGTGGAGCTTCCACTCACATAATATTCCTCCACACACTTGCATTAAATTTCCACCAAATTTAATGTATCTCTAATTTAATAAAACTATTTATTATTTTATTCAGAATTTTTTAAGTACTTTAATTAACAAACATTCACATAAAACCCCTTGCAACATTTTGATATCACATGCAGAACCAATTGCAGCAATTTCACCCGAAACAATATCAGTGTCCATCGAAATAATTCCAACGCTTTCATAACCTTTATCTAGAAACATATTTGCTCCAAATGGTGTCAGTATCCCTTAAGTGTGTCACCTAATAATGCAGACATGATTGAGACCCCTCTCCGATCAATAATCAGCAGTGGGACCTAGAGATCCATACTGACTCCCACACATTCAATGATGACCCTTGTGATTGTGTGAACCTTTTAACATCCTAACCAAAGCCCTTTGTCTCGCGATATATTACATGTCTGAGATTCGATCATCGGTATCCCCATACCTAGTTTGATCTCATTACTAACAAGTACTTTTTTCTCGTTCCCGTGATATAACATTCTAGTGATCTTATCACTTACTTGCAAGCTATGTCAATGTGATATCACCGAGAGGGCTCAGATTATATCTCTCTGTCATTAGGATGGAAAAATCCCACTCTTTATCATGAGCCTCTACATAACACTTTCAGAGTATCTGAACCCACCCTTATTATCACCCTATTACGGTGTGACGTTTGATGTTATCAAGTTACTCTTCTGGTGTTAGTGATTGACTTGATCTCATGGTCTAAGGACTAAAGTTACATTGATGTTGTAGTAATTTAAACATAATGACTTTGATTGTATTACTATACTTAGGATGAATGTTCATCACATCATTCCACCAATGTTGTGACCTCCTGATACATTGCAAATGTATCTATAATTTTTGATGCTCCATGCTTGTTTTTATCCACTTTCTTGTGTTTTGTCCATGCTTTGGAGTACTTTTCATATGATTTCTTGGACTAACCTATTAACAAGAGCCACAGTGCCAGCTGCCTGTTTTCTGCTGTTTTTGGTTCCAGGAAAGTCAGAAAATGAATATTCTCGGAATTGGACGGGACAAAAGCCAAAGTGCCTATTTTTCCAGAAGACTCCAGGAGCCAGAATACGAGACGGAGGAGGGATAGGGGCTAGCCACACCACCCCCAGGCGCGGGCTGGACCTGGCCGCGCCAGGGTATGGTGTGGTGGCCCCAGGCACCCCCTCGGTCTCCCTCTTCGCCTATAAGAAGCCTTCTGACCTAAAAACTTCAGGGGGTTCGACGTTTTTCCACGAAAAGTTCCGCTGCGCCGCCACCACCGAAGGGGAGATTCGGGGGACAGAAAGTCTCTGTTCCGGCACCCTGCCGGAATGGGGAAGTGCCCCGGGAGCCATCTCCATGGATCTTCACCATCATCTCCATCGACCATCCATGTTTCCCCCATCTATGAGTGAGTAATCCCCCGTTGTAGGCTATGGGGATGGTAGGGATTGGATGAGATCGTTCATGTAATGGCATCAAATTGTTAGGGCATGGTGCCTAGTATCTTTTATTAGGGCTTTAGGACTTTGTTGCAAGTTGTTGTGCTTAATGCTTGTCACTAGGGCCCGAGTGCCATGATTTCAGATCTGAACATGTTATTGATTCATTATGATAGTATTGTTTCTGGTCTTATCTACAAGTTGTATACACACGTTGTTGTCCGGAACCTATGGCCCCGAAGTGATAGAAATCGGGATAACCGGAAGGGAAAGGCTTTGATGTGAGGATCACATGTGTTCAGGGAGTGTTAATGCTTTGCTCCGGTGCTCTATTAAAAGGAGCACCTTAATTGCCAGTAGTTCCCTAGAGGCCCTGCTGCAAACGGGCTGGCAGGACAAAAGATGTTGTGCAAGTTCTCATTGCGAGCACGTATGACTATATATAGAACACATGCCTAGGATTGTCTAGTACTTGGATGCTTTATCTTATTTATATGCAATTTCCCTATGTTCTGATTTCTATGTGAATTGTCTTGTCCATGCAACGCCCGTCCATCGAATCCCACTGTTTACTGCTTTCGTTACTACTGTCTTTGCTTTGTTACTACTGTTACTTTGCTATTCCTACTACAAAATTGTTGTGACTGATAAACTGTTGTGAGCAAGATTGTTTCCAGGTGCAGCTGAATTGACAACTCAGTTTTTAAGGCTGATAAATATTCTTTGGCTCCCCTTGTGTCGAATCAATAAATTGGGTTTAACTTCCCTCGAAAATACTGCGATACACCCCCTATACTTGTGGGTCATCAAGACTATTTTCTAGCGCCGTTGCCAGGGAGCATAGCTTTATTTATCAAGTTCACTTGGAATCACTATTGTTCAAGCTAAGTTTATCTTTCTCCTTGTTTGCTTGTTTCTTTATCAAAAATACAAAAACAATTAGTTCCTCCTCTAGTTGTTGTTTTTGTTGGTCTGTTATTGTCTTGCTTTATCATGCTTGTTGTCAATGGTTGGTTTCTTTGAAACTGAATCTTATTGGCAAGGTGGGTTCATGGAAGATCAAAAATATTATTATAAGGAACACCGCTTATCACAAAAAGGGAAACACTTATGGAAACAAATTGATAGATTGTATACGATTGCTAGGAACGTGTGCTCTACTTATAATGTAACTTATTGCTGTGATGAGTCTTGTTGCAGAAAGAGGTATAAACACCTCCCTTTTCAATGTGAGTATAGTGATAATGATACCATATCTTCCTATGCTAAAGGAATTTATGACTTTGATGATGCGGAACAAATTGAAGAATTTCTTGCTTGGAAGGGTGCTTTTGAACTTGCTAGTTTGCTTGAAAATATTGATGATTCACCTTACAAATATGAGGTGTATGGTATAATTAAATTTTGCTTTGATAATTACAAGGATGAAAATGGCTATATTCTTGAATATTTTAATAGATGCTTTCCACAAATGGAAGAGACTAATGCCTTGCAGGATCCTATGGAAGAAGAAATTGATGAACCTGAAATCTCATTAGATAAAAAGGAGGAGGAGAGTAATGAACAAAAGGAGGAAGAATGGATTAGCTACCCATGCCTACCTTCTAATGAGAGTAACTCTTTATCCCTTACATTATTTGAATGTCCCCCTTGCTTACTAAAGGAGAATGAATGTTATGTTCCTGAGGTTTCTCTTGAAAATTTTTATAATAAAGCTCTAGTGCTTGTAGATCATGAAGAGCATGCTTTATGTGATAGTTATATTTTTGAGTTTCTTCATGTGGATACTGAAAATTATTATGAGAGAGGAAAATATGGTTGTGGAAGTTTTTATGGTATTGAAACACCTCTCTATGTGTTGAAAGTTTTGAAATTACTCCTGTTTTATCTTCCTATGCCTGTCACTTTGTTATTTGCTTACACGATTCCTATGCATAGGAAGTGGGTTAGACTTATATGTGTTTTAAATTTGATCCTTGATGCTCTCTTTTACTTCAACTCATATTTCTTATGAGAGCATCCTCTCAAACTTTTATGCCTGAAGATGATAATATGTCTATTATTCTTAGGAGACCTTTACTTAAATACTGCAGGAGCTGTTATTAATTATAATCAAGGGAAGGTGACCTTCAATGTTAATGAAAAGGAACACATTGTCTATTTCCTCAAGAAGATTGAAAGGACTTATGGTTTGAATTCAATTGAACATGTTGAAGGCATTCAAGTTGGAGAAATATATTGTCCTATACCAAGAGAAAAATTTGAAACTATTATGATTGGGACCATTGCTATCAAGGTTGAGGTAACATAATCATTAGTGGAATACAAAGTTTTGTCTCATATGAAATTGTTTTGGTAGCAAGACCTGATCAACCTTGTTAACAAAAGGATTTCATTGAACAAAACAATGTTTTCACTATGATTATTTCTGTTTACTTCTATTCTATCCATTCTAGTTTTTGCTTATGCCTAACTTAAAGGCATTAAAGAAAAGTACTTATTGGGAGATAACCCAAAAGTTTTAGATGATTCTTGGAAGTTATTACCTCAGTAATAACCGCTCTTTATCCTTTTTATTTGCTTTTTGTGCAAAGAGTAACCTCTAATGAGAGAGAAGTAATGATTGGGAAAGTTGCTGTCCTGAAACAGATTTCTATGCTTCACCGTAAACATTCGTGTAAAATCTCTGAACGTCTTTTTAAGGTGTGAATTTTTATGCTTCTACCCCAGGTTGTTATCTAACTTTCGTTAGTTCAACACTTTTTGATTTGAGCAACAGAAGATCTTCGAAAAAAATCGTCTTTACCTGCTGGTCTGTTTTGACAGATTTCTGTCATTTTCTGCATTTGCTTCTTGTTGGTTCCTTTTTGAGTTATTTTGGGAATTGAGCTTTTTGAGGGAAGTGCTACAGTAACTAGTGTTCTAATGGAAGTTTATTTGGTGTTAGAACTGAACCTTAAGACTTATTTATCTTGAGTGCACTAATGTTGCTAATAAAGATTGTGTGAAGTTTTGTATGAAGGAAAAATTTTAGGTGTATGGAAGGAATGAGTAATGAGATGACGGATGGACTAAAGCTCAAGCTTGGGGATGCCACGCGTATCACCCCAAGAAATATCCAAGAAGTACAAGCGTCAAAGCTTAGGGATGCCCAAGGCATCCCCTTCTTTATCAATAAAAATCCCAAGTTTCTTCCAAACGCTTCATTTTTATTGTTTCATGCACAGTTGTGTTGTTCTTGGAGCGTCTTCTTTTTCATTTTCATTTTCATTTTAGTTTTTAGTTTGCGTGGTTTTCTTAGTTTTCTGAATAAATTGGTTGGACCCCCTCTTTCATACATTGGCTTTCAAATAGTTTGGTTTGGCTTGGAAAAGAGTAGGAAAGTTCATGCTTAAGTGGTAAAGAGAGCTTGTTTTTTACTGTGGCCTATGCTTTGTCATGCCATGCTTGATATTGTTTTGGCTTTATGCTTAGTATTCTTTGCTGTAGCATGACTTGTTATAAACAATTGAGATTTCTTAATGTGCCTTGGATGAATCATGCGTTGTTTTAGCATATTAAAGCATAGTATAGTGGTATTCTCCTTTGATGCTTTAATTGGGTTGACTTGGCACATGCTCACACCATGTTATGACTATCTCAAGTCACCATAAGCCTTTATGATCCTTTAGTTTTCAACTTGTAGTATCACTTTTATGCTTTGATCAATGATGTTTTGTCGCTCTGCATGATTATGGCCATTATTGCTCTCTCGTTTGTCGCTCCCTTACTATTGCTAGCCTTCACTTTCACTAAGTATGTTTTACTCATGTTTCCAACTCCCTAAAACCAAATATTGTCAAAGTGTCTACCATACCTACCTATTAGCATCATTTGCTACTTCCGTGCATATTCAATATGCCTTGTTTTCTTCCGAATAAAATGTTTGCTTGTTATGAGAAAGTTAGTTAGTAAAGCTCTCACGAACTTGATGGCACACTTTACTTTCTTGCATTTAATAAACCTGAACCATTGCGTCCTTCTTTGTTGCGTATATGCTTGCGCTTTATAAGTTGAAGTTAGCAGAACCATGTATCATGGGGAACGCTTTCAACATTGCATTAGTACTTAGTACCTCATTGATATCATGTTCTTTTGCTTATGGATCCCGGCGGTGTGAAATAAAAGTGGAACTTATAAGATCATGGAGTTTGTATGTATGTTAGAGAAACGCCTGGGCTGCTAGCCTAAGCCATGCCTAATCATGGTGGAAACTTGCAGCATAACCATAATGAGCATTCTATGAAGCATCCTCAATAAAATCTATGCACATAGTAAATAAAAAGATGGTTGATATGCTCATTGTCTGCTTGCCTTGTCATTTTGATTATGGGATAGCTCCTGTATCATGTGCAAGGGGTACCCCGTTGGCGGTTCTCTATGATACGTATATACTTACAATGACAAGAGCTTACTCGTGACTGAAGTTGAGTAGCATGAGGATCGGTCTTCATAAGTAAGGGGCATGAGACTTTGATTTATAACTTGTCAAGCATATCCTCTTAGTTGTGTCACTTTAACCTTAACCATTTAAAGATTCTTATGATAGGGGCAATGAGAGCTCAAAGCTAATGAGTACCATACTTTCAGCATTTGGAAGCCTTTCAAATTATGCAAAACCTTTTCTTTTACTTGTTGAGTCTCCACTTATTATTTGAGCACTTTCTTGAGATCTTAGTGGCCATTCTTAGTTCTATGTGCATTGTCCCAAGAATTGTTGATTGATGCATAACTTGGTATTGCTTGTTTTAAACTATTTGTATCTAGTCACTCTTGTAAACTTTGAAGGTGTCCTATGCATTTATGTTTGCTACTCTATGAGGGACAAGCTGAATGCCACTATGCTATGTTTTCTTTATGTGAAACAAACAAACGTCTTGCAAAGCATTGTTATTCATGAATGTTTTGTTTGTGCCTTTTCATGTTGCATCATAGTTTCTTTGTCTTATTGCTAGAACTTTGTCTTTCATGTTATGATTGAAGTACTTTGATCCTAGCTTTGAATGTTTACAAATACTTTGGTCAAGTCTTTGATGGTGCATGTCACCTCAAAAATTATTCTTTCTTTTTATCACTTACCTACTCGAGGACGAGCAGGAGTTAAGCTTGGGGATGTTGATACATTGCAAATGTATCTATAATTTTTGATGCTCCATGCTTGTTTTTATCCACTTTCTTGTGTTTTGTCCATGCTTTGGAGTACTTTTTATATGATTTCTTGCACTAACCTATTAACAAGAGCCACAGTGCGAGCTGCCTGTTTTCTGCTGTTTTTGGTTCCAGGAAAGTCAGAAAATGAATATTCTCGGAATTGGACGGGACAAAAGCCAAAGTGCCTATTTTTCCAGAAGACTCTAGGAGCCAGAATACGAGACGGAGGAGGGCCAGGGCTGGACACACCACCCCCAAGCGTGGGCTGGGCCTGGCCGTGCCAGGGCATGGTGTGGTGGCCCCAGGCACCCCCTCGGTCTCCCTCTTCGCCTATAAGAAGCCTTCTGACCTAAAAACTTCAGGGGGTTCGACGTTTTTCCACGAAAAGTTCCGCTGCGCCGCCACCACCGAAGGGGAGATTCGGGGGACAGAAAGTGTGTGTTCCGGCACCCTGCCGGGACAGGGAAGTGCCCCCGGTGCCATCTCCATCGATCTTCACCATCATCTCCATCGACCATCCATGTTTCCCCCAACTATGAGTGAGTAATCCCCCGCTGTAGGCTATGGGGATGGTAGGGATTGGATGAGATCGTTCATGTAATGGCATCAGATTGTTAGGGCATGGTGCCTAGTATCTTTTATTAGTGCTTTATGACTTTGTTGCAACTTGTTGTGCTTAATGCTTGTCACTAGGGCCCGAGTGCCATGATTTCAGATCTGAACATGTTATTGATTCATTATGATAGTATTGTTTCTAGTCTGATGTACAAGTTGTATACACACGTTGTGTCCAGAACCTATGGCCCCGAAGTGACAGAAATCGGGATAACCGGAAGGGAAAGGCTTTGATGTGAGGATCACATGTGTTCACGGAGTGTTAATGCTTTGCTCCGGTGCTCTATTAAAAGGAGCACCTTAATTGCCAATAGTTCCCTAGAGGCCCCGCTGCAAACAGGCTGGCAGGACAAAAGATGTTGTGCAAGTTCTCATTGCGATCACGTATGACTATATATGGAACACATGCCTAGGATTGTCTAGTACTTGGATGCTTTATCTTATTTATCTGTAATTGCCCTATGTTATGATTGCTATGTGAATTGTCTTGTCCATGCAATGCCCATCCATCCCTATGCCTACCGCACTCGAATTCCACTGTTTACTGCTTTCGTTACTACTGTCTTTGCTTTGCTACTGCTGTTACTTTGCTATTCCTACTACAAAACTGTTGCTACTGATAAACTGCTATGAGCAAGATTGTTTCCAGGTGCAGCTGAATTGACAACTCAGTTGTTAAGGCTGATAAATATTCTTTGGCTCCCCTTGTGTCGAATCAATAAATTGGGTTTAACTTCCCTCGAAAATACTGCGATACACCCCTATACTTGTGGGTCATCACCTCGTTATTAACAACATCCAATGTCCATGATCAGGAAACCTTGATAATCATGTTAATCAACGAGCTAGTTTATATGAGAGGCATAACTAGGAACTGTATATTTGTTTATTAAACACGCATGTATTAATGTTTCCAATGAATCCAATTATAACATGCAAAATAAACATCTATCATATACTCGGAATAAGATAATAACAACTTTATTATTGCCTCTCGGGCATATTCCCTTCATTTTAGTGGCAACCATTGCACTTCTTGACCATATCTTCATCTTCTTGGAGGGCACTTGGCCAGTAGAACCCATGTAGAAATGTCGTTGCAACTAAATCTCTTGATGATGCATGATGACCACACTCTCCTTGATGAATATCTTGGAGTATCTCTTGCCCTTCTTCTGGTTCGACACAGTGTTGGAGTACATTTGTGATGCTTCTCTTGTACATCTCGCCATTAATTATAGTGTATGCCTTTTCCCTACTCTGCACTTGCCTGGCCAAGATCCCATCCCTTAGCAAACTTCCATCCACCATATAGGAGATGATTACCTGCTCCCAATATGGCACAAAACGAATTGTGAACATAGCTTCATCAATCGACATTGGCTCAATCGACATTGCCTCAGCCAACATAGGCTGCAAAGTCCTCGGGTTTGACTAAGCAGTCCCTAGATTTCTTGAATTGCCGACACCTATGTCCATTGGGACGACATATGGTTCTGAATTCGCCGGAATGAAGATTGACTCGAACCCAGGTGATGGCTTAATCGATGGCTTCTGAAGATGTTCATGTGCTATGCTTGCTGGAATCGCTTGCCAGGATGAACCTAGCTTGGACAATGTGTCAGCTGCTTCATTTTCTGCTTGAGGTACATGGTGAAACTCACAACCATCAAAGTACCCACAAATTTGCTGGACATGAAACCGATATAGTGCCATGTTGGCATCTAAGGCATCCCAATTACAAGAAGCTTGCCGAATCACCAAGTCCGAATCACCGAAACATGTAATCCGACGAATGCCGATTTCCTTGGCCACCTTTAACCCATGAAAAAGTACTTCATATTCTACCACATTATTGGATGGCACAAAATGAATTTGCATGACATATTTAAATTGATATCGCTTGGGCGAAGTGAGGACTATGCCGACACCCAGACCACTTTTCATTTTTGACCCATTAGAATGCATCCTTCAATAATTGGAGTCAGGCAATGGCGTCTTATATTGCATCTAGGCCCAATCAAATAGAAAATTTGCCAACGCCTGAGACTTGATTGCATATATTATTTCTTACTATGGCGTATAAGGTGCTAGATCAATGGCCCACTTGGCTATTCTACCACTTGCATCTCCATTGCGCATGATCTCCAATATAGGAGTTGCACATATCACCCTCATGGGATGCTCTTAGAAATAGTTCTTGAGCTTCTTGGCTGCCATATAAACATCATATGTCATCTTCTGGTAGTGTGGATAGTTTTACTTTGACATGGAGAGCACCTCACTTAGATAATATACCGGCCTCTACAACGATTTTCCTTCTTCTTCTTCCTCCACTACCACAACAACACTGACAAATCGTTATATTGCTGCAATATAGAGCAACACCGGCTCTTTGCATAGTGTGACGCCAATATCGACACTGAAGCTAACATCTTATTTAGCTCAAAAATGCCGCATCTACTTGCGGTGTCTAGATAAACTTGTCGGTTTCCTTCATCAGCTGGTATAACAGTAGTGTATTCTCTCCCAACCGACTAACGAAGCGGCTCAATGACGCTAGGCAACCATTGAACTTCTAGATGTCATTGAGGCACTTCGGTAGTTCCACTCTTTCTATGGCACCAATCTTCACTAGATTTGCTTCGATACCTCGGCTCGACACACCAAAACCGAGCAACTTTCCTACTGGCACACCACATGTACATTTGGCCAGATTCAATTTTATCCGGAATCTTCTTAGATTTGCAAATGTCTCTCTTAGATCATGCAAAAAAGTTTGACTTTTCTTGATCTTGACGATGACGTTATCGACATACACCTGCACATTTTTACCGGTTTGATCATGCAAGCATTTTTGCATGCATCTCTGATATGTCGCACCTGCATTTCTCAAACAATACGACATACTGCGATAGCAATAAGCCCTATACAGGGTAATAAATGATTTATTTATTTGATCAGCTGGGTTCAATGGTATCTAGTGGAAACTAGAATAAGCATATAGAAACAACAACATCTCACACCTGGAAGTGCAATCGATCAGTTGATCAATCCGAGGTAGCGGGAATGGATCTTTTGGACATGCCTTGTTGAGGTTGGTGTAATCAATACACATGCGCCAAATAGCGGTGACGTTTGGATCATATTTTTTCTTCTCGACCATCACTGAATTTGCTAGCCAATTCGGGTGCAGCACTTCCATGATAAAGCCGGCTGCGAGCAATCGAGCTATCTCATCACCAATCACTTTTCTCCTATCCTCAACGAAGCGGCAAAGAGGTTGCTTCACCGGTTTTGCATCTGGCCTGACATGAAGTGAGTGCTCAACCAACTCCCTCGGAACACCTGGCAGCTCCTTATTCAACCATGCAAAGATATCCTGATTCTCACGGAGGAATTTGGTGAGCTCGCTTTCCTATTTGTCGGTAAAACCGACACCGATGATGACAGTACGGTCCAGGAACTCGACATCCACTAGAATCTTCTTTGTTTCTTTCATGACCTGAAACTCCACACTTGAGGCGACTGAGCTAGAGCCACCGCACCATGAATTATATTTTCTCCTCAATGATGACCAGTGATTTGGCCAAAGCTGATCCTGCCAAAGCATACTCCATGGAGCGCTTATACTTGCCCGAGATAGTTATGATGCCATTTGGGCCAGGCATCTTCATTTTGAGGTATGCAATATGAATGGATGCCATAAACTTGGCCAATGTTATCCTTCCAAGTAGTGCATGGTAAGAACTAGTGAGATCCACCACCTCGAATAAGATATTATTTGTCCTGTAGTTATCCTTGGGGCCGAACAAGACATCAATCCGGATCTTGCCCGTGGGTGCAGATGATATCCCCAGCACAATACCGTGAAAAGTGGTGTGGCTTAGTTCTAGCATGTTATTAGTTATGCCCATTTTGAGCATCGTATCTCGGTACAGCATGTTAATGATGCTCCAATTGTCGATAAGGACATAGGTAAACTTGACATTAATGTCGGGCCCGATGAATGTCGGGTCCAACACTAGATCATGGCCTCCTAGATTCGGCATGACCCTATGATGGTCCTCTATGCTCCATGTGATGGTCTGATTAGAACAGTACATGAATTTCGGCACTATCGGCATAGTTACATTTAGTTCCACCGCCCTCCGATGCTAGCTCTTCTTGTCGTTCGACTTAATGACAAAGACACGGTAACTCTGGTGATACTCCTTATACTCATTTTGTCCGCCATGGCCGGCATTGTTATTATCATTGTCTTGGTTGCCCACTTGATTGACAGCCACTTGCTTATCTTGGTTATCCACATATCTCGGCGGTGCATTCAGAGATTGAGTGTTTGCACCAGTCAGCGGTGGCGGAGGAGGTGGCATATTCCCATGCTCTTTTCCTGCACACTGAAACCAGATGCACCGCCGAGTTGTATGATTCGTCGGCTTACTCAGGTTTGGGGGTATGGAAACTCCATGGCTGATCAAGCATCATCTCGAACATATACTTCGGCCTCTCCTGCCACTTCTTCTTGCCATCCCATGACTTATTAACATCACTCTTTTACCCCCATTTCTTCTTGGCATCTGGATAATCTTGATCAACGGATGCCACTTGATTGAAACCATACTGGTAATCCGGCATATCCTCCCTTCTCTTATTCATGTAATCTTGGTGATCATTCCACCGGTATGACCCATCATTGCCCTGCTGCTCTCTGCTTGGCTCTGCTAGCACCAGCGATGGCTGAGTCGGATCACCCAATGCATACATGTCGTCCACCTTTATTATCTATGCCAATGTGGTTGGCATCTCTCTTTGCAATATCTGCCACAACATCCTGCCATGTCGACATCCCTGGGCAAACCAAGTTATGACTTGCAATTCTACAACTCCTTCACAAGTATTTCACAAAGTACTCCATCTTGTCAGGTACTCTTAGTCGGTCTCATTCTCTCTTTGCTTGCACATTGACAACTGTTGAGGACGATTTGACCTCTTGTAGGTGCTGGTGAAGTTACTGACAAAGGCTTACTCAAAGTCAAGCCAATAGTTGATGCTTATCTCTGGCAAATTGTTCAGCCAAACTTTGGTGGGACCTTCTAACATCTACGCTACATATCGCACTGCCCACCAGTGATTTCCGGTAGAAACATGCACTGTGGTAACATAATCTATCAACCAATCTTCTGGATTAGTACTGTTGTCATATGTTTTGTGCCCCGTGGAAGCTGAAAGTTTGGCACCAGTGGCTCTGTCATGATCCGAGGCCCAAAACAACTGGGACCCAGAGGACCTTGCTCCTCAAGGATTTCGGTAGATAGATTATGTCAAGCTTTAAGCGGGCATCATGTGCCGGCGACTGACAACCCCCTAGCCAGAACCCTAGTGGACCTTCATATACTTGGTGCTCATGCCTCTCATAACCGGCATTCTCCATGGAGGTATAGTCATCATCATAGCGGTTTTCCCATAGATCACCACCTTGATGATGCGAGCCTTGCTCGACAATCTGTTGTTGTCGAGGAGGATTTTGTTCTGGATGACAAGGTGGGTGTCCCCCGCCAGCCGATTGATGACTCTGTCGAGCTTGGCCGACATATTGGTTGCCCTGACCAGGATGAGCTTGGATGTCATGACCTTGGCCGACATTGCCTTGACTAGCAATTTGCTTCCTAGTGAATGGCGGATCATATGTCTGCAACTGCATGTTCTTGCCAGAAGTGACACTCCCTTCGTGCCTCCTTGTGACATGCGGAGAAGACGCTTGGCCGACAGATCTGCCTCTAGCACCCTGTAATATCCCAGGATTAGCAGCTAGAAATAGCAAGGACACAAATGTATCCATTACATTAATGCATAAGAAAACCCGGAGAATTTTCACATGTTTGTTTAAAACACAAAGAGATTGGAGTTTCTCTCGCTTTGATAATTTAGGGTTTAGATTGTCAAACTAGAATGCTATAAATTCTAACATGACCTTTGTGGAATTCTTTGCTTTGGGGTGGAAGTAAATTAAATTTGAAGATTCAAATGGTATAACTGAATTCAAAACAAAATGAAATTGAATATAATAAAGTAATTCCAAAAGTAAAATATAGTTATCAATAAAGAATGGATTCTTTCTTACCATTATTATGTATTTTACAATATTGGTGTACTATTAAGGAAAAGGAAAACAACCAATCATGTACAATAAAGAAATAAACTTGATACAATAAATTAGTTACAAGTATTATGAAAGAAAACATTTACTTTATTACATTAATATGACAAGTAAAAGAAAATTGGGCATGTCCTTTGCTATTTTGGTCATATATAGCATGCTTTATAATACCAATATGCAATATGACAATGTATAAACAATAATCCAACTTTGGGAATTGAACTTCCAAAGCAACCATACATTTTATATCAATTAAAATTCCAAAAGAAATAGAAATAAATTATTACAAGTCCCATATATAATATGCAAGATCATATATCAATATTACAAGTAAGAATTGAATATTACAATCCCACAAACGAATATTGCATGAACTAGTGAATATGAGAGGGATAATGGAATAGAGGGAGAAACATCTTAAACTAAGTGGATCTTGACAAGCAACTTGGTCTTCATAGTATCTTCTTTTTCTTCTTTATCTACAAAACAAACATTCAAATAGTGAGTATAGGAGTTACTTCGAACTTAGGCAACAATAAGATATATGGATCAACTTTGATCTTTACTAGATCATCGCACAAATTATTACTTAATATTGAAATGCACAATATTCAGCCACTTGTATTAAGTCATCCAATAAAATTATTCAAACCCACAACTATATGTAGCAATCCATATGATAGAAACAGCCCACAAGTTCATCTATTACCAAATGCCACTTGGTTAACAAAAAACAAAGCATACATATGAATACCCTCCTATGTCGCCATTCTTATACACTAGAAATTTCCTCTATGGCTTGAAGCCCAAGTAATTCCCATGCATGATAACTTGACAACAAAGCACCTTACTTATCAAACTCAACAAAGAGTCACCCACCTAGGTGTCATGCTACTAGAGCATGCTCAAACCTATAAATAGGACCCCATAGCTGCCATTTAACCCCATAACACTAAGGTATATTCATACCAATGAATTTGGGCCAATATAAACTTTAGCTCAGACCAAGATGCAGTGAGGAGGTGCATGCAGGACACAAGAAGAAGGTTTTATCAGAATTCCAGAAGAACAAGCTACATAAGCTAGCAAGGTTGGAATCCTAGAAAGAGAAGAGAGGTGTAACATCCCAATTTCAGTAACCCTGATTAGTTTTCCAGAATGAAAAAATCAGGGGGAATAAAAAAATCTTGTTGAGTGATGTAGTGCTTGCTTATTTTTTTTTGTGCTTATGCATATGAATGTGTAGCAGATGATAAACTCCTCACCTAACCCTTAGTTGACAGAATCTATTTTACAAAATGGTCTTGGCTTATTTTTCATATTCTCGAATGTTCTGGCATTTCAAAACTTGAGCCAAGATGCCTTTGCAGCACCAACTATCTTCCTAGCTTCTGTTTACAAATCTATGGAGATCTATATGATATAATCTTCCTATGTTTTCAAGACAGAACCTTCAGGTACTCTTACCTCTAGGTTTTTCCAACACCTTTTATAAAACCTTGAACCCTACTTTTGGTAGAAATACCAAGGCACTCTCATCTACTTCAAAATAAAACATTTTCAAAATACCCATCCTTACCCCAAACTAGGCTTGGAGGTATCCATGGTAGTAGATTTGATTTTCTTGGAAGATGAATTGCCTTTCTACTGCCGGATGATCGCCTATATCTGATGTCTGAATTGTTTGCTTACAAATTAGAGTGAGCTACCCTAGGAGCTCATCCTCTAGGATAAAGACAAATTAAGATTATAGACCCTAAGAAAAATCCCTAAGCTTACACTTTCATCTGGTCACTAAAGTGACTATCTAATCCCCTACCTAGATCACCCTTGAATTCATTCCTTCTAGAAGCTTCCAAGTCTATGAAGACCAATATCAAGCATGGATACTTTCTACTCCATCAACACTTCAACTTAATCCACTTGATGATGATTTAGAACCTTGCAACAAAACAAAACCATCAACACTTGTATTCTAGTCAAAATCTCCAAACCTGCCAAATTTGGCCAAGTCTAGGAATGTTATCAATATCCCACCTTTCGGTCTCCATAATTTCCAACCCTTGTGCATTTTTTCAATGCACTTGAACCATCTTGTAGACCACCATAAGGACTGCCACATACCACTCTTGCCCTTGTCTTGATAATCTTTCAACCCACTTGTTCTTGATGATTTTTGCAGGCAAGAAAACAATATTTTCTACAAATCTTGTCAACATGCCTACTTTGGTAGAAGCTCACATCTTCATACAATATTATTTTGACCAACTCTATAGATGGTTGTGCTCTAATCATGAAGGTCTATCCATCCCCACTTCACTTGTTTCAATTGGAGCTTTGTGCTTCCTAAACGCACATGGTTTTGAAGGCACCCTTATTGATAATATGTTCTGGCACCCTTATTTTATACAAAGTTTGTCATCAATCCTTGGAAAGCTCAGTCATGATCAACCTCAACTCCTTGCTCCATGGTGATATACATCACTTGGCCTATCCATCTATATAACCCATGACCCAAGGGGAGCTCTGAGTTCCAAGATCCAACAAGGTTTTTGTGGCATAAAAATATTATCTCCTAGGATCATCCTTCTACCACCTTTTACTTGTCTTCCGCCAAATTTCAGTTTGATTCTCAAAACCCATGGTTGATTAAATACACCTTGTGTATATAATCTAACTTTGATATAAAGATTTATCAAATATTATCCATAATTCTTTTGACCCAAAAGGAGTTAAATTCCTTTCTTTTACTAAAACTTAAAACTCCCTCTATAAAGGAAAGTTTGTTTTTCTCCAAATAACACCTCCAAGTTTAGGCTCATTTGAGGCCTATGTATTATACCCTATCTTCCCACTTCAAAAATAAATATTTTTTAAGAGTTTAATTATTTTTTTGCCCTTTTTCTTAAATGGTAGAAATGGAATAATAATTGTTTTAAATACTTTTATGACCCCAATAAATTCTGAGAAAATTATCCAATGTTTGAATTGATGTTTAGGATCATCTCAAATCATAATGCCATCTTTCCCAATTCTAAAATCTCCAATGAACTCAATAAAATAGTTTCAACCTTATATGAATAAATGATATAAATATGATCTAAAAGGACCCAATAAATCTCATATAATTCCTAGAAGTTTGCCCTGACCACACCTACCTACCAGCATCATCAAACCATCTAGTCTTGATCAAAATGTGAGCATTGCCTCATGATCATCAATAGTGTCATTTTTAGTATAATATTTTCTTAGCTCCAAATCATCTCCAACCATCATTCAAACCCCTTCCAAACTTGTCCAGCACTTCCCCACAGAAACCACACACTCCCTGGTCGAGCCACTGTAGCAGGGCACTATTCACCTTGTCTCTAGTGATTGGAAGTAGAGAGAGAGATGGCCACATGTGATCAAACCTTGATAAATGTAAAGGAAACAACCAAACCAGTCCCTCTCCACTCTCTGCATGAACCAGAGTCCCCACCTCACCTCTCTACCACCCCTAGCCACCAATGAGAGAACCTTGGACCAGCCCTAACCCCTCCATGGTCATGGTGCACCATGCACCCACCTCCTCGATTTACAAGGCCTCCCTCCTACTCGGACCCCTCTCCCGGGCTCGGAATGGAAGGAAAGGAATTTGGTCATGAGATGACCGGAAGGAGGAACAAATGGGTGACCCAATCCTAGTGTTTTCCAAAACTTTTGAAAAGACTTTCAAAATGTTTTACAAAAGTTTTCTACAAATATATGTAGATGCTATCTCTACATGAGAAACTATTTTAGAAAAGAACCTCTCTTGGAGCCCTCCTACTACCACAACTATATTGCATATCCTCTTATTGTAATTGTATTAAGGTGGTTTGCGAGTACATACAAAGTACTCACTGGAATTGTCCCTGGCTATTAACTTGGTCAGATTTCGAGAAGTAAGGTGAAGAAGAAGGTGAAGTTGACGACTATGTGAGCTAGGACTTTCTCACAGTCAGTTGCATGTAGGTTAAGGCAAGGCTCGGGCTCTACGCTTCGATAAAGTTCCGCTGATGGTGACTAATGTAGCCATAATGACAATTGAGGTATGACTTGTATCCGCTTAAGTAATGGATGTTTACATTGGTACTTGTCGGTTATGTGCCACGACAAACTGATCATGGGATCGTGGTGTATGCATAACAGGGATTCTCGAAGGATTAATCTGGGGGCCCGACAAGAAGTGTGTAGCCTGGGAAGGGAATAACTTACTAAGAAGAGAGATGCATGCCACAAATTTAGATTCATCACTATTTAAGACTAGGAACAAGTAATAACATCTATTCTTTATCAGCTATGAAAGAGGATAATAGTGAGAGTTAAGAGGAGAGAGCTTGCTAGCAATACCAAGTAAGCTGTACAGTAGCTATTCTCTGTCCAGAGATATTTGTTGAAATCACTAGATCACACCATCTACACCAATAAGTTCTTTAACAAAGTACAGTTGTAGCACCCCTAGGTAAAACCACTACTAGAAAATCGCGTGTTGTTTTTAGTTTGTGCTTCCACTAGAACCACTAATTCCGGGCTTCCTTTAAAGAAAGGGTCAACTGTTAAAAAGTCACCTGAGGAGGTAGGATCACCCATGTGAGCGACCGATTGATACTATGAGCCTCTCATTGAAAGTGCCCACTCTCGAGGAGTCGGGTCTGCTTTCGTTGGTCTTTGGCTCAGACAACCCGGCGTTGAAAGGAACAACTCATAGGGTAGGGCCTATGCTAGAGTGGCATCCATAGAGTCTTGATCGGTTACTCGACCCACGATCCATAGGTGATCATGGCAGGGTACCCGGATGGTGTGGGTAAAGTGTATAGCCTCTGTAGAGTGTAAATCTATTCGAATAGCTGTGTCCACGGTTATGGACAGTTGGGAAGGTTACTGTAGAGTGGTGTTGGCTTTGATTTCAAAAAGAACTTTGGAAAAGCAAAGGCTTTGGAAATGTTTTGACCATGGGATGGTTGGAAAGGAGTTTGGTCATGAGATGACCGGAAGGAGGAGCAAATGGGTGACCCAATCCTAGTGTTTTCCAAAACTTTTGAAAAGACTTCCAAAATGTTTTACAAAAGTTTTCAACAAATACATGTAGATGTTATCTCTACATGAGAAACTATTTTAGAAAAGAACCTCTCTTGGAGCCCTCCTACTACCACAACTATATTGCATATCCTCTTATTGTAATTGTATTAAGGTGGTTTGCGAGTACATTCAAAGTACTCACTGGCATTGTCCCTGGCTATTTACTTGGTCAGATTTCGAGAAGTAAGGTGAAGAAGAAGGTGAAGTTGACGACTATGCGAGCTAGGACGTTCTCCTAGTTAGTTGCCTATAGGTTAAGGCATGGCTCGGGATCTACGCTTTGATAAAGTTCCACTGATGATGACTAATGTAGCCATAACTGCAATTGAGGTATGACTTGTATCCGCTTAAGTAATGGATGTTTACTTTGGTACTTGTCGGTTAGTCCCACGACAAACTGATCATGGGATCATGGTGTATGCATATCAGGGATACTCGGAGGATTAATCCAGGGGCCCGACAAGCAGTGTGTAGCCTGGGAAGGGAATAACTTACTAAGAAGAGAGATGCATGCCACAAATTTAGATTCATCACTATCTAAGAGTAAGAACTATAACATCTATTCTTTATCAGCTGTGAAAGAGGATAATAGTGAGAGATAAGAGGAGAGAGTTTGGTAGCAATACCACATAATCTGGACAACAGCTATTCTCTGTCCAAAGATATTTATTGAAATCACTAGATCACACCATCTACACCAATAATTTCTCTAACAAAGTACAGTTGTAGTACCCTGGGTAAAACCACTACTAGAAAGTCGCCTGTTATTTTTATTTTTTGCATCATCATGACTGCATGCTCATGTCATCATGCCACATTGCATTTGAGCATCCTTATGTCTGCATACATGTTTTTGCCTAAAACTATCTTCCAAAAGCTATTTTTGTTTTCTAGATATTCTCCTCTTTGTTTCAAATCAAAACCCTAGGTCCGACTGAATTGTACTTGTCTAAAAATATTTTTGAAATGCTCTATTTTATAAAAATTAAATAAATGTTTTGTACTGGGGGAGACAGCTCGGCCCGTAGGCTAGGCTACTTACTACCCGGCAGGCCAACCACCTAGCCCATGTAACAACAAACCCTAGACAAACTAAAACCTAACCTACCCCTGCCGCGCGACCACCTTGACACGTCCCAGAACCGCAAGTGCGGCACGCACATAACCACCTCGAGCCAGCCCCACCCCAGCGCCTCACCACGATGACCTACAGCGACGCAGAACCCACCCCGCATCACATGCCTCCTTCCACGTGGACCCACCCACCTCGTGACGCCCACCAACCCCGCGTCCGACCCTATCCCTCTCCCTGAGCGACCCCGTCACAAACCGCTCGCCCCTCTCCCTCGTCCCTCCCAACCTACCCCCGCTCCCTCCCATCCTTGACAGTGCACGAGGCCGCGCCGCCATCATCGCGCCGAGCCGCCGCCCCATCGAGCCCTGCCCCGCCGCGCCTCTCGCTTCTGATCCTGCAGCGGCAGCAGCCGCCTTTTCTCCCCTTGCTGTTGTCCTCTGCCATGCCTCGACGCTCCCCTCGCGAGCCACGTCTCGCAGAGCACCGCCGCCACCTCGCAGGCGTCGCACCCCGCGTCGACCGGCCGCACGCCCCGCCCCTCCCCTGCAGAGACCCCGTCGCCTTTCGTCCACCTCGCAGGGCACGACCCCGTGATCCCCTTCTTCGACCCGAGCGCCCCCAGACACCGTCTCCCTCCTTGTCGGTGACCTTCGACTCTGGAAGCTCCGCCGCCAGGCACCACGCCTTCGCCCTGCCGATCCCGCCAACCCTGCGCCTTTTCGTAGTTCCTCCCTGCTGCCCGAGCGCCCTGCCCCTGCAGCTCATCGCTCTTGCCACCATCTTGCCGGCCTCGCCCTATGCCTCCTCGAGCAAGCTCCCATGGAGTCTCCATGCGCGTCATCTCCGAGGCCGAGCCTGCGTCCGCTTGCGCCTTCCTACGCCGCCGCCCTCATCCAGGAGGCCGCAGAGTGTTGTTGTCCTCTACTCCGTCGCCGCCTTGAGGTCCCTGCCACCCCGATCTTCCGCGTCCTCCGTCCTTGGCATGTTGTTATGCCTCCAACATGGCTAGTAAGGTCCCTGCTCCGGCCGTGTTCCTCTTGCTGCTGTACCGCGAGGCCAAAGGCACCGGTCACCGTATGGTGGCTGTTGCAAAACCAAGCCACTAAGACCACCCGGAACCCATAGGCGATGTGATCGGAGATGCGGAGACCCACTTCAACCACCGACAACATCTTCGTGCCAAATAGGACGTGATTTGAAGCCACACGACACCGTCTGGTGCTGCTGATGGAATCTTGTGTGGCCATTTTAAGATTGTACCAGGACACCGACCACATGAAGTTCTTCATCGAGGAACGCCATGATCTTCTACAGGGATCAACAAGACCTCCTTCAGGGACCCTGAAGACCGAACTTCGACACGACAATGTCTCCTTTTCGGAACTACCAAGTACTTCATCATGGATCGTAAGACCATCTACCCCGAAGACGCCGAGACCCCGAGAGCGTCGACAAGGATCTAAATACCCTGATCCTGTATCTAAAGACCGAACCCGAACCCCTATGGACCCAAGATTGTTGAACCCCGATGTGTGACCCCTTTTGCCGAGACCCCTTTTTTTATAAATGATACATACCATGTTGCATTAAATCATTCATGTCACATACATATTTTGGGGTTGTGGGTACTTTGTCAGTTCACCTCCTAACTAAATTTGGAGACTATACGCGGGCTAATCTACTCTTATATTGGCTCCATTTAAATTTGTGTAACGAACCGGTGTCATGTTTTTTCTTGTTAAGACAACGTCTAAAATGTGGGGTACCTAAATAACATGAACCTTCTAATTAATTGCCAGGACACTGGTTCTGCTTAATATTGCCTAATTGCATCGCATCTTTGCCTAGTCATGCATCATATCATGAACATGCCCGATCTTATGCCATAGTATTAAATAGTATGTTCGGTGATTCTTTTAGTGCTTTGGTTCTTCGTGGATTAGGCCATTGAGTTTACGCGAGTCTCGACAAGTTCTTTGGATAATTTATCTTCAGCAATGTTTCTCAGGCGAGCATTCTCCCCCTTTCTACCTATTTTTAATTTATAGTCTTTACTTCCTCCTGTTGATCTATTGCTATCCGTGTTGCGATGCTTTAGTTTCCGTGCACAGATTATACTCCTTGCAGCCTCTATATTGCCTTAGACACATCCTATTGCCTATTGATTGATAGACAGTCGGCCTTGCGAGGCGTAGTTGCTTGCTTAGGTGCTGCTTCATGTTGTTGTTGTTCCACCATTGTTGGGAGGTTGGCACATAATTAATGGTGGAGATGATCATGATTTTAATTATAACTTGTCAATTAAAATGCTGGAAATAGATATAATGCAGAGGAAGGAAGTATGTTAATTCAATATGCAAAAAGGGTGGAAGTGCATGTGGAAACTTTGGTGCACCCCTACAGGGTTAAATATTTTTGAAAAGCCCGTTCTGCGGTTATGGATGACTTGGAGCATAGTTTCTCAATCATAAACAACTATAACTAAAATTTACTGCAATAATTTGACTGGTATCTGATGACCCACAAGTATAGGGGGTGTATCGCAGTATTTTCGATAAGAGTGTCAAACCCAACAAGGAGTAGAAGGTGTCGATGAGTTGTATGGATCAGGAATTCTCTGCAAATCCTTAGCAAACGGATTTTCGAGGGTTTTTGATAATGCAAGTAAATAAAGTAGGAGTAAATAAAAGACAATAAGAATAAATGTAGCAAGTGGCCCAATCCTTTCTTTAGAAAAGGACAAGCCGGATGTATTACTTAAGATGACCAAACGTTCTCGAGGACACAAAAGAATATCGTCAAGTGCTTTCGCTTCATTTAGTTGATTAATCTTCTTTAGCTTGCTAAGTGTTGTGTGGGTGAACCTGTGGTAATGTACCGACCTTCCTATGACTAATACATACTTGTGATTATACCCCTTGCAAGCATCCACAAGTATAAGAAAGTAATTAAGATAGAAATCTAACCACAGCTTTAAACTCTAAGACCCTGACATCCCTTGTGCAAAGGTTTCCTAACGGGGGTTCAGGTTTCTGTCACTCCGGCAACCCCTACGATTAGTAGATAAATACACAAAGCATTCCCCTAGGACCATAAAGGTGAAGTGGTATGTAGTCAACATTCACATGACACCACTAGAAGAAGTACACCACAACTTAATTAACAAACCATTGAATCTTTCTCAACACAATTCCACTACTAACAACATGACTTCTACCATGTCCTCAAGAACTAAACGAACTACTTAGAAGACATCATATGGATCAATATTAGAGATAAAATAATGATATATAACAATCTGAACATAACAATAATTCAATGGTTCCACTCAATAGCATCAACTACATGGAGTAATCAACCTCGAGAAAGTTTCCCCTAAGAACTATGCAAGATTCAACCCAATTGATACAGCGGTATGATGGTGGTGTTGATGGTGCTGGTGGAGATGATGATGATGATCCCAATGAAGTCTAGCTTGATGGTGGTGTTGATGGTGATGATCTGCCCTCTCCGGGAAGGAATTCCCCCAGCAGAATTCTGTTTGCTGGAGAGATCTTTCTCTCTCTGTGTTTTCCGCCCTGCAGAGGCGGCGGAATCTTTCTATGGTCGGCCCCCAGTCTTAGGGTTTTGTGGGTATAATATACGCCAAAGGGGAGAGCCTAGAGTGGGCTAGGGTGGCCACACCACCTGGTGGCGGGGCCTAGGGCTGCTCGCGCCAGGGGGTGGTGTGGGCCCCCTGTGGCCCATGTCCACTTCCCCTTCTAGCAATCTTCGTCTTCTAGAAAAATAGGATTTTCCATATATTTTCCTGGATTTTCTGATATTCACGAATTTCGCCTCCAAACAGCCCTTTTTCCATCAGAATCCTGACTGCAACGGTCCATGCTCCAAAAGTCATCAACCATGCAAAAACAGATGAAATAACATAAGTATCATGTCTTAATCTGAAATATATCAATGAATAACAGTAAATTATGATATAGAATAGTGATGCAAAATGGACGTATCAACTCCCCCAAGCTTAGACTTTGCTTGTCCCCAAGCGAAACATGACCTCAAGTTTATGGAGTGAAGAGTCGATAAAAGAATACGGATAAGAAGCATCACATTCATCAATACATAGATCATAATAGAAGACAACTCACTATTATATAACTTAACTTCCAATAAGTAAAGGAAACACAATAAAGATACATAAAGTAAATCACAATTGGTAATGGCAAACTTAGCTCTTGGTCGAAGAATAGTTGAAAATTTGCAGGGGTTCAAACATAGTGGTTTTTCGATGATAGCTTTCAAAGTAATAAACACTAAGATAAGAGCAATGTGCAAAACAAGGAACATAAGAAACATGATTGAATAAATCATCATATGAATGAATGAAACACAACAACTCAAAATACTTGCTGAGATGGAAGGAAATAGGTTTACTGACTCAACTAAAAAGTAAAAGAAAGGCCCTTCGCAGAGAGAAGTAGGGATCTCAAGTTTCAAAAAGAGCTTCCAAAAATTATGGTACTTATTCGCTTTTAGCTCTCATTGCCCCTATCATAAGCATCTTTAGGTGATTAAGGTTAAACTAAACAAATATGAGGATATGCTTGACAAGTTATAAGTTGAAATCTCATTCCCCTTACTTACGAAGACTGAACCTCATGCTACTAAACTTCAGTCACAAGTAAGCTCTTGTCATTGTAAGTACATATGTATCATAGAGAACCGCCAACGGGGTACCCCTTGCACATGATACAGGAGCTATCCCATAATCAAAATGACAAGGCAAGCAGACAATGAGCACCTCAGCGATCTTTTTATTTGCTATTTGCATAGGTTTTTATTGAGGATGCTTCATAGAATGCTCATTATGGTTATGCTACAAGTTTCCAGCATGATTAGGCATGGATTAGGCTAGCGGCCCAGGTGTTTCTCTAACACACATACAAACTCCATGATCTTACAAGTTCCCCTTTTATTTCACACCGCCAGGATCCATAAGCAAAAGAATCATGATATCAACAGGGTACAATGTATAAATGCAATGTTGAAAGCGTTCCCCATGATACATGGTTCTGCTAACTTCAACTTATAAAGCACAAGCATATACGCAACATAGATGGGCACACTGGTTCAAGTTTATTAAGTGCACGAAAAGTAAAGTGTGCCATCAAGTTCGTGAGACCTTTAATCACTAATTTTCACATAACAAGTTTAATTTGGAAGGTAGATAAAAACATGAATTTACTTGGAATAGAAATAATGCTAATAGGTAGGTATGGTGGACACAAATGGCATAGGTTTTGGTTTAAGGATTGGATGCACGAGAAGAATTCCCTCTCCGTGCAGGTTTTTGGCTAGCAAGGCTAGGTAGCAAGTATAAGAGTTGAAGGAAACAAACAAACATATAGGTGATAAAAAACAAACATGCAATCTTCCTTGGAAGCACAAAAGATCTTAACTAGAGAATACTAAGCTTATGAGCCACTCAAGAAAGAAAGATGATAAAATTATATTTCTTTAGAGTACTTTTTATCTTTTTCATTCAACTCTCAAAAATAGTGTTGCTACTAACCAAGCCAGGTTTGCCAAAACCAACTAAATTTACTCAATGATCCCAAAGCGATACCAATACTAACAACAAGATCAATCATATAATAACAATTGAAAACTAATATAAGATATGCAAAAGAGTAAATGATAGAACTTCTTATTAATATTCCATAACGGCAAATCACACTAAGGGATACATAGATATCTAACGAGAGGGGAGACACTTCCATAATGCAAACCATCCTACATAATAACTTCTCTATTTATGATATGACTCTACTAAAAAAGGTTAAAAGATAGAAGATAGTGATGTGATACCGCGACACTCCCCCAAGCCTGGAACAAACCAAGGGGATGCCAAAACCTGATGACGAATTACTCTTTCGGTGGTGGTGGTATTCTCCTGGTTGGTGAGAGGAAAAATCTTCCAGCATCTTGCGAAGCCTGTTATTCTCCTCTTGAAGCATATCCACCTTCTTCCTTAGGACTCGGTACTTGTCGCAGAACTCGTTAGTTACTCGTAGAACTGAGGTCTAGAGTTGGAGGTATCAGCCCCTTCATGCCTGTTATCATGTCCTTTACTTCCTCCCCGACTTTCCGATCCATGTCTTCGCACCTAGTTGTGATCCTTTCTTGTTTCACTCGTCCCACGAGAGTCTCCTGCTCAAGATTGCGATGGAGCTCGCGACGACATCGCAACTCATAATCCTTTGAAGATGAACCCCTGAACGACATCTGAACAGAACAGATCGAAACAGAAAAATGATGAGAACACGATATACGAACCTCGGGGGATTATATATTATGAAGTTTTACAACAAAAGGAAGGTACTAGGAGAAAACGGGCCAGAGACGGAGTTCGGGGCGGCCACACCACCTGGTGGCGCGACCAGGGGTGGGCAAACACCACAGGATGGTGTGAGACACCCACGCTCCGTTTCCGTCCCTCTTTCGCTTTGTTGCTTTCCTTGTTGGATAAAAACTGCAAAAATATAACTAGACAGATTTTTCGTGAAACTTTTCTTACCTGAACTATTACCTATTCAAAAACGGACTCTGCAGGTCTCTGAACTTGGTCTTTAATGAATTTTTCCGGAGTTACCACTTGAATAGCATCAATATCTTCATCTTCATACACATATTGCTTGAGTCATGAAACCTTTCACTTTCTTATTATACCATTTTCTCCACTAACCTGGAAATTTCTTTCACACAAAACTTCACACAATTCTCATTAGCAACATTAGTGCATGCAAATTAATAAACCTTTTAAGTCAATTTCAACTAAAATCCATCAAAATATAAGCTACTGAAACAACTCCTTCAGAAAGCCCAAAAGAATTCAAAAAGGAAATCGATTTAAGAGGCGAATGTAAGAGTGGTCAAAATCTGTCAAAACAGACCAACAAGGAAAGATCAATTTTTTCGAAAATCTTCTGTTGCTCAAATCAAAAAGTCCAAAATGAACGAAAGTTAAATAACAACCTGGGGCAGAAGCACGAAACATTACAGCTCAATCCGAAGTACAGAGATCTCTCATGAATTTTTATGGTGAAGCACAAAAATCTATTTCGGGACAGCAACTTTCCCAAATATTACTTATCTCTCATTAGATGTTGATCTTGACACAAAAACCAAACAAAAAGGATAAGGAGAGGTTATTACTGAAGTAATAACTTCCAAGACTCAAATAAACGAAAACAATCTGAAAACACAAATATGTTGGGTTGTCTCCCAAAAAGCTCTTTCTTTATAGCCATTAAGATGGGCATGATAATTTTAATGATGCTCACATAAGAATATGAATTGAAGAAAAAGAGAGCATCAAGAAGCAAAAATACACATGTTTAAGTCTAACCCACTTCCTATGCAAGGGAATTTTGTAAGCAAACAAATTGTTGAAACCAGAGGCTGCTAGCATAGGGAGGAAAAACAAGTGCAACATAAAGATTTTCAGCATAAAGTGAGGAAACTTAATATTATTGAGATGCATGAGGACACTTTTCCCTCTCTCATAGTAGCTTTCAGTATCATGCATAAACTTAACAATATAACTATCACAAGGACCATCGTAGCAATGATCACTTATTCTAACAGAAAACACATGAATACTAGTTCTTATAACACTACTTTGTGAAACAATACTTGAAGTACCCTTACAAGGAATAGTGTGTCCATCTCCTACATATTTAGTGACAAAGTCTTTCACATGTGCTATCATAGGTTCAATAGCTACTTTTTCACCAGGTTCAACATCTTTATTTATACTTTCATTAACCATACTAGCTATCATAGAATGTTCCTTTGCTTTAACTGGGAAAGGCATTTTCTCAATATAAGGTTCAGGTAAAACATGATTAGAAGTATAAACTGAAGTATTTCTTGCAAGAACACTATTAACAATATCTTTATAACGTGCATGATACTTATTCCACTTCTTTTTAGGAACTTCAATATAGGAAGCAAAATCCTTAAAATAAGTTACAATAGCTTGAGAGTCTAAACCATAAGCATTTTTAATATTTTGAAAGTCATCAGTTCCCATAAAAGATTCAATGCATTCATAATCATAATTTATACCTGACTTTCTTCCTTTACCATTTTCCCATGCTTCAGCATTGTCTTGAATACGGTCTAGAAGACCCCATTTAGCTTCTTCTTCTATGTGTGTAAATGATCCGGCACAAGAAGCATCCAATAGATCCTTATCATGAAGAGAAAGCCTTGCATAAAAGTTATTGATAATAATATTATTGGGGAGCTCATGAATGGGACATTTGAGCATTAGTAACTTCATTCTCCCCCAAGCTTGAGTTGTACTCTCTCCATCAAGAGGCCAAAATTTTAATATTTGATTCCGATCTTTATGAATCTCACTAGGAGGATAAAATTTAGAATAAAAGAGAGGCACTATTTCCTCCCATTCAAGAAATTGGCCATTCTTCAGCAGTTTATACCATTCTTCAGCTCTTCCTTTCAGTGATAATGAGCATAACTTCTTCTTGAATTGATATGTTGTAATACCTGCACACTTGAACAACCCACATAATTCGTGTATAAAAAGCAAATGATCACCGGGATGGATAGTTCCATATCCAACATAGTAGTTATCCATAACACGATCAATAATTCTTGTAGCTATTTTGAAAGTACCATTCTAAGCAGGTGGTGGTTCATCTACTACCTTAGCAGTGGTAGTAGCATTACAAAATAAGAAACTCAGCGAATTATCCATATTGAAAATAAAGTAACAAACAGAAATAAACAATACTCACAATAGAACTTTCCTTTACCAGTTCCACTCTCCAATAGCGCTTCACTCCCCGGAAACGGCGCCAGAAAATAGTCTTGATGACCCACAAGTATAGGGGGTGTATCGCAGTATTTTCGATACGTAAGAGTGTCGAACCCAACAAGGAGTAGAAGGTGTTGATGAGTGGTATGGATCAGGAATTCTCTACAAATACTTAGCAAACGGATTTTTAGGGTTTTTTGATAATGCAAGTAAATAAAGTACGAGTAAATAAAAGACAATAAGAATAAATGCAGCAAGTGGCACAATCCTTTATTTAGCAAAGGACAAGCCGGTTGTATTACATAAGATGGCCAAACGTTCTCGAGGACACACGGGAATATTATCAAGTGCTTTCGCTTCATATAGTTGATTAATCTTCTTTAGCTTGCTAAGTGTTGTGTGGGTGAGCATGTGCTAATGTACCAACCTTCCTGGGACTAATACATACTTGTGATTATACCCCTTGCAAGCATCCGCAAGTACAAGAAAGTAATTAAGATAGAAATCTAACCACGGCTTTAAACTCTAAGACCCTGACATCCCTTGTGCAAAGATTTCCTAATGGGGATTCAGGTTTCTGTCACTCCGGCAACCCCTACGATTAGTAGCCAAATACACAATGCATTCCCCTAGGCCCATAAAGGTGAAGTGTCATGTAGTCGACGTTCACATGACACCACTAGAAGAAGTACACCACAACTTAATTAGCAAACCATTGGATCTTTCTCAACACAATTTCACTACTAACAACATGACTTCTCCCATGTCCTCAAGAACTAAACGAACTACTCACAAGACATCATATGGATCAAGATCAGCGATGAAATAATGATATATAAGAATCTGAACATAATAATAATTCAATGGTTCCACTCAATAGCATCAACTACAAGGAGTAATCAACACCGGGAAAGTTTCCCCTAAGAACTATGCAAGATTGACCCAATTGTTATAGCGGTATGATGGTGGTCATGATAGTGCTGGTGGAGATGATGGTGATGATGATAATGATGATCTCGATGAAGTCCAGCTTCATGGTGGTGTTGATGGCGACAATCTCCCCTCTCCAGGAAGAAATTCCCCTAGCAGAATTCTGTTTGCTGGAGAGATCTTTCTCTCTCGGTGTTTTCCACCCTGCAGAGGCGGCGGAATCTTTCTGTGGTTGCCCCTAGTCTTAGGGTTTTGTGGGGATAATATACGCCAAAGGGGAGAGCCTGGAGTGGGCCAGGGTGGCCACACCACCTAGTGGCACAGCCTAGGGCTGCCCGCACCAGGGGGCGGTACGGGCCCCCCTGTGGCCCATCTCCACTTCCCCTTCTAGCAATCTTCGTCTTCTAGAAAAATAGGATTTTCCATATATTTTCCTGGATTTTCTGATCTTCGCAAATTTCACCTCCAAACAGCCCCTTTTCCATCAGAATCCTGACTGCAGCGGTCCATGCTCCAAAAGTCATCAACCATGCAAAAACAGATGAAATAACATAAGTATCATCTCTTAATATGAAATATATCAATAAATAGCAGTAAATTATGATATAGAATAGTGATGCAAAATGGACGTATCGGTATCTGATATGACAAGTAAGTTGGATAATCACCATGGAAAGAATGAATAAATCTGCCAATTGTGTGAGTTTCCTCGGCAGGACTTCCACGTTTGGTCTCGAGGGGGAAATACCAGGATGGGTATGTTTGGTGTTAGTATCAGGTTGGTTCCAAATAGGTCTTTATTATCCCTCTCTAATAGCCGACAGTTGTATCGAGTCTCTATAAGTTGTTTAGTGCATGCTTGCCGCTTCAGTCCACCATACCTATGTAGGCGAGAGCCCCCAAATTCTAGACTCACCATGTACTGGCCTCAGTACTGGCCGCTCTCTTTTTCCTTTGCCCTTTGTCGGCACCCCTTTTGTTTTAGCAGGTTTGAGTTCGACATCGTTAGCAGGGTTACCCTTCTGGCTTGTCCTAGGCAGGGTTATGGGCGCCATTGGTTATTCTTCAGGGCTCTTAGCCCCATTTGCATCTTGTCCGTACTCAGATGTTGTATCATTTTCAAGGTGATTTGGATCTTTGTACTGTATATCTGTATTCTTGACTCGTTGATTCGTTGTTGTATATATATGTTCTGTGGGTTCCACCGTGGACTATTGTGTAGTGATATTACTTCGTTTTCCACCAGCACGTAAGTGCCTAGTGGGCATCTTTGAATCATTTCTATGCGGGTTTGGTGGGAATCGCTAAAACTTGCATAGGGACGATTTGAGGGTGTTACAAAGTGGTATCAGATCTCTTTAGTTGCGATATCCCACTAGTCTAGCCTGTAGGATAACCTAGCTAACGGACGTTGTAGAGTATCAAAACTATTTAAAAATCGGCTGGATAGATCTGATTAGGTCTGCTTTTACTCCTTACCTATATTTTGTTCTCCTCTTATCTTTGCGTGTTTTGGATCTTCTCTCTTATCTTTCCTTCGAGTCCAAGAATTCTCGGGGTTGGGTTTCCGTCGTACCTTCAGGGTTTCGATTCCTTCCTTTTGTAATGGTGTTGCTACATCCGGTATTCATGATATCTGAGGAATTTTCCGCTATGTACCTTTCAGTGGACCAAATTCACTAAAAATTTCTTTGTATCCTCCGATGTCTTCCAACGCGACGACATCATCTACATCAGATCCGACGAAGAATCGACATCACTCCTTTGTTTCCGAACATCGCTTCTCGAGATGTTCAGTCTGAATTCTGAGAGTTGGTTGCATGATTCTTCTATTCGTGTACAGAGTAATGTTTTGAGTGCGAGATGGAGTCACAACCATATCACTACTCTTATCATTTGTTTCTGTACATTGACTGGTGTATTGATGTAATTTTTACTCCTTCCATGGAAATTAGAGGTGGCCTTACCTTTTTGAGACCATTACTCATCCTTTGTTTCTCCGGAGTGTTCTCTCAATGAATGTGGGCAACGACCATTGTTGGTGGTGATACCGATTTCAAGATGGAGAAAGAACCCTTGTTAGTGGTGTCGCAGAGATCTACATGAAGCAAGAAGATTCGGATCGTTGCTCTTCTTTCCCGTACCATGAGGCGGATCTCGAGGGAGAGATCCATTGTTAGTGCTGTCAAATTGTAGCACCCCGGGTAAAACCACTACTAGAAAATTGCGTGTTGTTTTTATTTTGTGCATCATCATGACACTTGAGAATCCTGATATCTGCATACATGTTTTTGCCTAAAACTATCTTCCAAAAGCCTATTTTTGTTTTCTAGATATTCTCCTCATTGTTTCAAATCAAAACCCTAGGTCCGTCTGAATCTTGTACTTGTCTAAAACTATTTTTGAAACGCTTTATTTTATAAAAATAAAATAAATGTTTTGAACCAGGGGAGACAGCCCGGCCTGTGGGCCAGGCTACCTACTACCCCAGCAGGCCAACCACCTAGCCCATCTAACAACAAACCCTAGAATAACTAAACCCTAACCTACCCCAGCCGCGCGGCCACCTTGACACGTCCCAGAACCCCAAGTGTGTGGCACGCACGCAACTACCTCGAGCCAGCCCCACCCTAGCGCCTCATCGTGATGACCCGCAGCAACACAGCACCCACCCCGCATCGCATGCCTCCTTCCGCGTGGACCGACCCACCTCGTGACGCCCACCAACCCCGCGTCCGACCCCATCCCTCTTCCCCTAAGCGATCCCGTCACCAACCGCGTGCCTCTCTCCCTCGTCCCTCCCCACCTACCCCTGCTCCCTCCCATCCTTGCCAGTGCACGAGGTCGCGCCGCCGCCATCGCGTCGAGCCTCCGCCCCATCAAGCCCTGTCTCACCGCGCCTCTCTCTTTCGATCCTGTAGCGGCGGCTGCCGCCTTTCCTCCCCTTTCTATGACTAGTAAGTTGGATAATCACCATGGAAAGAATGAATAAAGTTGCCAATCGTGTGAGTTTCCTCGATAGGACTTCCTCGTTTAGTCTCGAGGGGAAAATACCAGGATGGGTATGTTTGGTGTTAGTACCAGGTTGGTTCCAAATAGGTCTTTCTTATCCCTCTCTAATAGCTGATAGTTGTATAGAGTCTCTATAGGTTGTTTAGTGCATGCTTCGCTACCGCTTCAGTCCACCATACCTATGTAGGCGAGAGCTGCCGAATTCTAGACTCGCCATGTACTGGCCGTAGTACTGACCGTTCTCTTTTTCCTTTCCCCTTTGTCAGCACCCCTTTTGTTTTAGCAGGTTTGAGTTCGACGTCGTTAGCAGGGTTACCCTTCCAGCTTGGCCTGGGAAGGGTTATGGATGCCATTGGTTATTCTTCAGGGCTCTTATCCCCATTTGCATCTTGTCCGTACTCGGATGTTGTATCGTAATCAAGGTGATTTGGATCTTTGTACTGTATATCTATATTCTTGACTCATTGAGTCATTGTTGTATATATATGTTCTGTGGGTTCCATCATGGACTATTAAGTAATGATATTACTTTGTTTTCCACCCACATGCAAGTGCTTGGTGGGCATCTTTGAATCGTTTCTATGCGGGTTTGGCGGGAATCGTTAAAACTTGCATAGGGCCGATTCGAGGGTGTTACAATAGTCATAACCAGGAACATCTCACATGCACCCTGGTGACCACAAGATCACCAAGACTTGTAAAACCAAACCATGTAGCTCTAGTAAGTAAAGTTGGATCATGGGTTGTGCTCCAACTTTGAAACAAGGGGATCCCATTTGTATTAAGTCAACATATAAAACACTAGTATTTGTTTATATAAGAGCCTATGGAACATCTAGGAAGCTAGTAGAAGACATACAAGAATTTCTCTAGCATCTAATTGGTTGTATGAATATCATGGAGTCACAAAGCATCTACATAATTTTAGGACATAAATAAAATGTGAATAAAATCTAATACCTACAATAACCTGAGTAGTAAAATGACCAAGTTATTAAAAGAAAAGCATTGGATACACAACACCTTGCATACTCATTGTTTGAGATATATTTGGTGTATACATATAGTCTAAGTAATATATATCATGCATTGCATGGTCACATCTATGAAGAATAGGAGAGTAATGCAAAACAATCAAGTCTATGTACTTCCAACTAGATCTACCTAGTAATCACAAACACATACTTCATCTAAAATTATATTTTTGTTCATATATGTGAGCATATGATCACTAGGATGCCAAAGCCAAGGTCATAAATAAAATTCCAACAGACAAGATCAACCAAGAATACTATAGAACATGTTTCAACAAGATAAATCATAGGAACTTAGGTAGCTAATCATGTATTTAATCATTAGGAATCTGTCCTACAAAAGGAACACACTAGAACATGTATAACCTTACTTGTTCACTTGTGTGCAGCACATATACCATGCTTGAGAGTTACTTATTGAATAAATATGTACATATAGACTAGTTGTACCTAATTAGATTATACCACACCAAACTCTCCTTGTGAACTATTAATTGTTCACATGGACCAGATTAGTAAATTAATCAGAACATGCTCCTGTTAATATTCAGAAGCACGTTATGTACATACCACACAAGATCAGTTTGCACAAATATTCAGGCCTCTACGCCATGTACTGACACCAACATAATCAGTTCTATATTACCTAGATATACATTAAACCTACAACATAACATCTCAATTACCACCTAGTATTTGTTCAGGAGATCATCACTACCAACCCACTTCTAGATTTATTAAAATCTACACCTAAATCAACATAGGGGAGTTCATCGGCTCAAAGGCCGGTCACTGCAGGAACCGTACCTAAACCGAGGGTGTAGCCCATGTTGTAGATGTCATGGTCGATCCAGAAGAAGATGGGCAACCGATGTCTACTACCTCACCAATATGAGGGAGGCCATGGCCATCTTGGGAAGGCAGCAGGTAGTGGGAGTCGAGGTCGCAGATGTTGGGGCAGGGGAGAGAGAAAGCACCTGAGGGCACTGTTAGAAGAGGTAGGTGAAAGTGTAAGATGGTTTACCTAGAGGGGGGTGAATAGGTTTCTAACAAATTCTTTATAATCGCTTGCAAGTTTTAGGCTTTGCGGAATATAAGTGTGCCTAAATGCAAACTAGGTGAGGCAACCTAGATGATGATGCAAGATACGTCAAGCACGAAGGCTATCACAAAGTAAACAACACAAGTAAGAGAGGGGTTAAGGAATAACCCAAGCACGCGGAGACGAAGATGTATTCCCGTGTTCACCACCTTTGGGAAGGGGGCTACGTCACGTTGGAGAGGTGTGAGGTTCCACGAAGGATTCCCCAATGCCACGAAGGCTCACCTTCTTCTCCGAGCCTATCCCACGAAGGAATAGCTCCCTTACTCGTGGTAGACTTTTAAGGTAGTCTCCAAACCCTCACAAACTTTCCACGGAGTAAATCACAAGCCGAATGCCTCCGGGCGACCCTAGCCGCCTAGGGTTTCGCACAAACACAAGAGTAACAAGCTAACTCGATGAACTCAAGGGGGAATGAAATTTGGCTTGGTGGAAACGTAGATCGGGACCTCCTCTTGCATTCTACCAAAGGGATTTGAGTTTGATTGGGTAGAATGGGAGATCCTCAAGAAATTGTGTTTCAACAATGGGGAGAGAGAGAGTGAGCTCCAAGAGTGAGATATGAACTGAATGCCTAACCTCCTCAAGCTAGAAGAAGAGGTATTTATACTTAAGAGAGAAATCTAGCCGTTTGTAGCTTTTCCTGCGAAACTCGGTTTTAAGTTCGGTTGGACCAGACCACACACCGGACCGCCCGGTGTACAGCCCGGTCAACCGGAATCCAAACCGGGATGCTCACTGTGAGTGAGCCCGGATAGACTCGGTATACAAAACCGAGAATCCCGGTTTGGGTTCGGTTGACCGGATCTGGTACCGGACCGCCCGGTGTACAACCCGGTCAACCAGAATCCAAACCAGGATGCTCACTGTGAGTGAGCCCGGATAGACTCGGTATATGAAACCGAGAATTCCGGTTTGGGTTCGATTGACCGGGACTGGTACCGGACCATCCGGTCTGGGAACCGGTTCAACCGGCCTAAGAACCGAGTTTGGCAGAGATGTTATCAAACTTAGATTTCTTTCTTCTCTCTCTTTGGTAATGGAACAAGTGGGTGTATAGGATGTGTATAAGGCTTGGAAAAACATCCCCAGCAAGCTCATCGAGATAACCCCTCTTAATAGTGTGGTGTTCCTACGTACTCACGAAACATATAAAAGGTAAAGCTCCGGCACTTCTCTTCATTATCGAAATGGGGGGGTCTTCAATGATCTTCCAACATCCCGGCGGACTAATACCTGTTCAAGACACTGATAGGTAGCATTAGTCCGCACTAACTCCGGTGTCATTGTCAACCAAAAACAATATAGGGTAAATTACCCTTTCAATCTCTCCCTTTTTGGTTGGCGATGACAAACCGAGCTAGAGTTCACAAGGATGTAATAAAGAGAAATAAGCCAAGGAATTCCATAGAGACATATGTGAGCTCCCCCATAAAGTGTGCACTTGGTTGAATTTGCGTTTGAATGCAAGGTGCACCTAAATAAAGAATAGAGAGCTTCCCCTATGTCTTTATAGAAGCAAGCATATCATGACAAGATATAGAGCATGGATATCTATGCAAGGCTAGACAGATGAATGAAGTACACATAGTCGTAGCACAATAGACATAACCATGGTTCACACACATAGCACACGTTTGTCCAACATACGGAAGAAAAGCAAATGGTTCCAATCACGAAAGCAAATGGTAAGCACAATGCCATAAGAATCAAAGATAAGGCAAAAGGCATTGTGCAAACAGCGAACCCCAGAAAAACCCTGGCAGGAACCCGTAGAGACCTAACAGAACTCTACTCTTCTCCCCCATTGGCATCGAGACACCAAAAAGGAAGAGGAGTAGGACGATGCTAACGGAACCCAACTAGAAGAACGTAGGAGGCGGCGGAGGGTGAACGGAGGCCTCTTCGTCTTCATGAATCTCCTCTTCATCATCATCCTCAACATCATCATCATTAGAACCACGACGAGCAGCAGAGGAGGTACTAGTACCACCAGGAGGAAACTGACTGGGGAAGTAGCCAAAGAGCATGGCATCATCAAGGGGCGGCATCTCATAGTTGACATAAGGAACAGGAGTCATCTCGGGACCATCTAGAGGAGGAGTGACATGATGGGTCACGAGAAACTCATTGTGCCTGCACCGAGTCTGTTGGCTCATCTCAAGGGCCTTGTGGCTCACATCATAGGACGAGCGACACATCTGAAACAGCCGCTTGAAGAAGGTGGCAGCACCACCCTTGGGCCTGGGACGAGATGAGGAGGACTCTCCAACAGGACGACGAGAACCCGATCGAGTAGAAAAGTGAGGGTGAGGATTAGCCTTGGTGCGCTGTTCGGGGGGCCTCATCGATGGAACCTCAGGAGACTGACCACGAAGAGAATTTGTAAGCTGCTCTTGTTCCACACGCTCACCAACCATCACACCAGGAGGCACAACCCTGTTGAGTAGCTTTTGTACATAAAGTCAGAAGGTGGGAGTCATCCTGTCCAAACAGCCCGACGAAGCTCAAAGTACACAAAATCACAGCCATCAATCTTCCTCAACCTGTCAGGATGACAATAATACAAGAGGTTGGAAAAATACCCGTGGCAGTTTGTAGTGTCTCCAACACGGGGAACAAGCGACTGACGAAAGATGCTGGCCAAGGTATGGTAGTAAAAGTACATGCCAGAGATGCATGGAGGAGCATACTCAGAATCCTTCGGGTAGCAAAAGGCCAGATAGTCAGCAGGCTTGATCTTCTCACTATGAATGCAAAAACCACCTGGCTTAGCAGAATAGCCCATAACCTCAACCAGATCTACAAAGGTGGCACGGAAACGCCGCGTGCCGGTCATCCATGACATAGTGCGGTCAACATCATCATGAAAATAGATTGTGCAGAAGAACTGACGAATAAACTCAGGATAGTAGTCCTCCTTGAGACACACAAGGTCAAAGAGATCCATTTTCTTCAAGGCATCATCAACAAAGCGATAATCTGAGGCAGCATACATGTTGAACCAGTGCTCATTAAAAGCAAGAATGTTACCGCAGGAGGTGACCTTGAACTGAGTGTAAATATGTTCCCACATCAAAGATTGAGTCTCAGTCCAAAACTTCTTGTCAGTGCCAGTGTAAGTGCGAGACTTGAAGCGATAGGGGTTCTGCTTGCGAAGGGTCCGATACATAGCGATCTCCATATTCTTCAGGTTTTGAGACGGTACATCTTCTTCGTCATCATGCATGACAGGTTTCTTGCCCCGAATGGCCTTGCTCTTGAAACGACCAGAACGGGTGTTGCCCTCTTCCTCATGCTGTTCAGACTGACTGGCTCGATGAGCCCGATTACCCCTGCCGGTTTCCTCCGGCACATACTCATCACTCACATAGTCATCATCATCGGCACCTGTGAAAAAGAGAGATAGGTTTGGGAGCACTAGGATAAGTACACATGCCAAACAACGAAAACGGAGGAAAAAAAACTTGTATTTGGGCAAGTGCATGGTAGAAAAAGGGACATTGCAGAGAGATTCGGTGCCAGGGCCGGTCTGACCGGGTCCAGAACCGGGCGGTCCAGTGTCAGCATCGGACAACCGAACCGAAACCGGACTGTTCGGTGTCCGCACCGGTCAACCGAACCGAAACCGGACAGTCCGGTGTCAGCACCGGAAAACCAAACCTGAACCGGACGGCCCGGCGTCAGAGCCGGTCCAACCGGGCCTGGGACCGAGTTGGTCGGAGAAACCCCAAAACAGCTCGATGCAATGTAAAAGATCTACCCATGACTCAAGACTTGCACAAATACAAACTTCCCAAAAGAGGTAGGCCATGGTTTGACGTGGTTGGCATACAAGAAGGAACGTGGGAACCCTAACTTGGCAAATCCATCAAAATGTGTAGCAAAACATGGGGATTTGACAACGAGGAAAGGGAGAGGAGCAAGGGATTACCCGAGGACATGGCTTCTCGTGGAGGAAAGCCCCATTGCTTCTTCTTGCCATCAAAATCCATCAACACTTCTTCTTGCCATCCCATGACTTATTAACATCACTCTTTTACCCCATTGCTTCTTGGCATCTGGATAATCTTGATCAACGGATGCCACTTGATTCAAACCATACTGGTAATCCGGCATATCCTCCTTTCTCTTATTCATGTAATCTTGGCGATCATTCCACCGGTATGACCCATCATTGCCCTACTGCTCTCTACTTGGCTCTGCTGGCACTAGTGATGGCTGAGTCGGATCACCCAATGCATACATGTCGTCCACCTTTATTATCTATGCCAATGTGGTTGGCATCTCTCTTTGCAATCTCTGCCACAACATCCTGCCATGTCGACATCCCTGGGCAAACCAAGTTATGACTTGCAATTCTACAACTCCTTCACAGGTATTTCACAAAGTACTCCATCTTGTCAGGTACTCTTAGTCGGTCTCATTCTCTCTTTGCTTGCACATTGACAACTGTTGAGGACGATTTGACCTCTTGTAGGTGCTGGTGAAGTTACTGACAAAGGCTTACTCAAAGTCAAGCCAATAGTTGATGCTTATCTCTGGCAAATTGTTCAGCCAAACTTTGGCGGGACCTTCTAACACCTGCGCTACATATCGCACTGCCCACCAGTGATTTCCGGTAGAAACATGCACTGTGGTAACATAATCTATCAACCAATCTTCTGGATTAGTACTGCTGTCATATGTTTTGTGCCCCGTGGAAGCTGAAAGTTTGGCACCAGTGGCTCTGTCATGATCCAAGGCCCAAAACAACTGGGACCCAGAGGACCTTGCTCCTCAAGGATTTCGGTAGATAGATTATGTCAAGCTTTAAGCGGGCATCATGTGCCGGCAACTGACAACCCCCTAGCCAGAACCCTAGTGGACCTTCATCTACTTGGTGCTCATGCCTCTGATAACCGGCATTCTCCATGGAGGTATAGTCATCATCATAGCGGTTTGCCCGTAGATCACCACCTTGATGGTGCGAGCCTTGCTCGACAATCTGTTGTTGTCGAGGAGGATTTTGTTCTGGATGACAAGGTGGGTGTCCCCCGCCAGCCGATTGATGACTCTGTCGAGCTTGGCCGACATATTGGTTGCCCTGACCGGGATGAGCTTGGATGGCATGACCTTGGCCGACATTGCCTTGACTAGCAATTTGCTTCCTAGTGAATGGCGGATCATATGTCTGCAACTGCTTGTTCTTGCCAGAAGTGACACTCCCTTCGTGCCTCCTTGTGACATGCGGAGAAGACGCTTGGCCGACAGATCTGCCTCTAGCACCCTGTAATATCCCAGGATTAGCAGCTAGAAATAGCAAGGACACAAATGTGTCCATTACATTAATGCATAAGAAAACCCGGAGAATTTTCACATGTTTGTTTAAAACACAAAGAGATTGGAGTTTCTCTCGCTTTGATAATTTAGGGTTTAGATTGTCAAACTAGAATGCTATAAATTCTAACATGACCTTTGTGGAATTCTTTGCTTTGGGGTGGAAGTAAATTAAATTTGAAGATTCAAATGGTATAACTGAATTCAAAACAAAATGAATATAATAAAGTAATTCCAAAAGTGAAATATAGTTATCAATAAAGAATGGATTCTTTATTACCATTATTATGTATTTTACAAACTTTCAATTGTTATTACAAAAATAAACTATGATATAATAAATAAGGATTTCATAAATGGAAAGTGTGACAATTAAAATAGTAAGGCTATGTATTATATCAATATTGGTGTACTATTAAGGAAAAGGAAAACAACCAATCATGTACAATAAAGAAATAAACTTGATACAATAAATTAGTTACAAGTATTATGAAAGAAAACATTTACTTTATTACATTAATACGACAAGTAAAAGAAAATTGGGCATGTCCTTTGCTATTTTGGTCATATATAGCACGCTTTATAATACCAATATGCAATATGACAATGTATAAACAATAATCCAACTTTGGGAATTGAACTTCCAAAGCAACCATACGTTTTATATCAATTAAAATTCCAAAGGAAATAGAAATAAATTATTACAAGTCCCATATATAATATGCAACATCGTATATCAATATTACAAGTAAGAATTGAATATTACAATCCCACAAACGAATATTGCATGAACTAGTGAATATGAGAGGGATAATGGAATAGAGGGAGAAACATCTTAAACTAAGTGGATCTTGACAAGCAACTTGGTCTTCATAGTATCTTCTTTTTCTTCTTTATCTACAAAACAAACATTCAAATAGTGAGTATAGGAGTTACTTCGAACTTAGGCAACAATAAGATATATGGAACAACTATGATCTTTACTAGATCATCGCACAAATTATTACTTAATATTGAAATGCACAATATTCAGCCACTTGTATTAAGTCATCCAATAAAATTATTCAAACCCACAACTATATGTAGCAATCCATATGAGAGAAACAGCCCACAAGTTCATCTATTACCAAATGCCACTTGGTTAACAAAAAACAAAGCATACATATGAATACCCTCCTATGTCGCCATTCTTATACACTAGAAATTTCCTCTATGGCTTGAAGCCCAAGTAATTCCCATGAATGATAACTTGACAACAAAGCACCTTACTTATCAAACTCAACAAAGAGTCACCCACCTAGGTGTCATGCTACTAGAGCATGCTCAAATCCTATAAATAGGACCCCATAGCTGCCATTTAACCCCATAAAACTAAGGTATATTCATACCAATGAATTTGGGCCAATATAAACTTTAGCTCAGACCAAGATGCAGTGAGGAGGTGCATGTAGGCCACAAGAAGAAGGTTTTATCAGAATTCCAAAAGAACAAGCTACATAAGCTAGCAATGTTGGAATCCTAGAAAGTGAAGAGAGGTGTAACATCCCAATTTCAGTAACCCTGATTAGTTTTCCAGAATGAAAAAATCAGGGGGAATAAAAAAAATCTTGTTGAGTGATGTAGTGCTTGCTTATTTTTTGTTTGTGCTTATGCATATGAATGTGTAGCAGATGATAAAATCCTCACCTAACCCTTAGTTGACAGAATCTATTTTACAAAACGGTCTTGGCTTATTTTTCATATTCTCGAATGTTCTGGCATTTCAAAACTTGAGCCAAGATGCCTTTGCAGCAACAACTATCTTCCTAGATTCAGTTTACAAAACTATGGAGATCTATATGATATAATCTTCCTATGTTTTCAAGACAGAACCTTCAGGTACTCTTACCTCTAGGTTTTTCCCACTCTTTTATAAACCTTGAACCCTACTGGTTGAAATACCAAGGCTCTCATCAACTTCGGCGTAAAAATTTTCAAAATACCCATCCTTACCCCAAACTAGGCTTGGAGGTATCCATGAGTCTTGATTTGTTACTCGACCCCGATCCATAGGTGATCAGGCAGGGTGACCCGGATGGTGTGGTAAATTGTATAGCCTCTGTAGAGTGTAAATCTATTCGAATAGCTGTGTCCACGATTATGGACAGTTGGGAAGGTTACTGTAGAGTGGTGTTGTTTTGATTTCAAAAAGAACTTTGGAAAGCAAAGGCTTTGGAAATGTTTTGACCATGGGATGGTTGGAAAGGAGTTTGGTCATGAGATGACCGGAAGGAGGAGCAAATGGGTGACCCAATCCTAGTGTTTTCCAAAACTTTTGAAAAGACTTCCAAAATGTTTTACAAAAGTTTCTAACAAATACATGTAGATGCTATCTCTACATGAGAAACTATTTTAGAAAAGAACCTCTCTTGGAGCCCTCCTACTACCACAACTATATTGCATATCCTCTTATTGTAATTGTATTAAGGTGGTTTGCGAGTACATACAAGTACTCACTGGCATTGTCCCTGGCTATTTACTTGGTCAGATTTCGAGAAGTAAGGTGAAGAAGAAGGTGAAGTTGACGACTATGTGAGCTAGGACGTTCTCACAGTCAGTTGCATGTAGGTTAAGGCATGGCTCGGGATCTTCGCTTTGATAAAGTTCCGCTGATGATGACTAATGTAGCCTTAACTGACAATTGAGGTATGACTTGTATCCGCTTAAGTAATGGATGCTTACATTGGTACTTGTCGGTTATGTCCACGACAAACTGATCATGGGATCATGGTGTATGCATATCAGGGATTCTCGGAGGATTAATCCAGGGGGCCCGACAAGCAGTGTGTAGCCTGGGAAGGGAATAACTTACTAAGAAGAGAGATGCATGCCACAAATTTAGATTCATCACTATCTAAGAGTATGAAATATAACATCTATTCTTTATCAGCTGTGAAAGAGGATAATAGTGAGAGATAAGAGGAGAGATTTTGCTAGCAATACCACGTAATCTGGACAACAGCTATTCTCTGTCCAGAGATATTTATTGAAATCACTAGATCACACCATATACACCAATAATTTCTCTAACAAAGTACAAGTGTAGTACCCTGGGTAAAACCACTACTAGAAAGTCGCGTGTTGTTTTTATTTTTTGCATCATCATGACTGCATGCTCATGTCATGATGCCACATTGCATTTGAGCATCCTTATATCTGCATACATGTTTTTGCCTAAAACTATCTTCCAAAAGCTATTTTTGGTTTCTAGATATTCTCCTGTTTGTTTCAAATCAAAAACCTAGGTCCGACTGAATTGTACTTGTCTCCAAATATTTTGAAACGCTCTATTTTATAAAAATTACATAAATGTTTTGTACTGGGGGAGACAGCCCGGCCCGTAGGCTAGGCTACCTACTACCCCGGCAGGCCAACCACCAAGCCCATGTAACAACAAACCCTAGACTAACTAAAACCTAACCTACCCCTGCCGCGCGACCACCTTGACACATCCCAGAACCCCAAGTGCGGCACGCACACAACCACCTCGAGCCAGCCCCACCCCCAGCGCCTCACCATGATGACCTGCAGCGACGCAGAACCCACCCCGCATCGCATGCCTCCTTCCACGTGGACCCACCCACCTCGTGACACCCACCAATCCCGCGTCCGACCCCATCCCTCTTCCCTGAGCGACCCCCGTCACAAACCGCTCACCCCTCTCCCTCGTCCCTCCCAACCTACCCCCGCTCCCTCCCATCCTTGCCAGTGCACGAGGCCGCGCTGCCACCATCGCGGCGAGCCACCGCCCCATCGAGCCCTGCCCCGTCGTGCCTCTCGCTTCGGATCCTGCAGCGGCAGCCGCCGCCTTTTCTCCCCTTGTTGTTGTCCTCTGCCATGCCCCACGCTCCCCTCGCGAGCCCCATCTCGCAGAGCACCGCCGCCACCTCGCAAGCGTCGCACCCCGCGTCGACCGGCCGCACGCCCCGCCCCTCCCCGGCGGAGACCCCGTCGCCTTTCGTCCACCTTGCAGGGCACGACCCTGTGATCCCCTTCTTCGACCCGAGCGCCCCCAGACACCGTCTCCCTCCCTGTCCGTGACCTTCGACTCTGGAAGCTCCGCCGCCAGGCACCACACCTTCGCCCTGCCGATCCCGCCAACCGTGTGCCTTTTCGTAGTTCCTCCCTGTTGCCCGTGCGCCCCGTCCCTGCAGCTCATCGCTCTTGCCACCATCTTGCTGGCCTTGCCCTATGCCTCCTAGAGCAAGCTCCCATGGAGCCTCCGTGCGCGTCGTCGCCAAGGCTGAGCCCGCATCCTCTTGCGCCTTCCTACGCCGCGGCCCTCATCCAGGAGGCCGCAGAGTGTTGTTGTCCTCTACTCCGTCGCCGCCTTGAGGTCTCTTGCCACGCCGATCTTCCGTGTCCTCCATCCTTGGCATGTTGTTATGCCTCCAACATGCCTACTAAGGTCTCTGCTCTGGCCGTGTTCCTCTTGCTGCTGTACCGCAAGGCCAAAGGCACCGGTCAACGTATGGTGGCTGCTCCAAAACCAAGCCACCAAGACCACCCGGAACCCATAGGCGATGTGATCCGAGATGCGGAGCCCCACTTCAACCACCGACAAGATCTTCGTGACAAATAGGACGTGATTTGAGGCCACACGACACCGTCCGGTGCTGCTGATGGAATCTTGTGTGGCCATTTTAAGATTGTACCGGGACACCGACCACATGAAGTTCTTCATCGAGGAACACCATGATCTTCTACAGGGATCAACAAGACCTCCTTCAGGGACCCGGAAGACCGAACTTCGACACAACAATGTCTCCTTTTCGGAACTACCAAGTACTTCATCATGGATCGTAAGACCATCTACCCCGAAGACGCCGAGACCCCGAGAGCGTCAACAAGGATCTAAATACCCCGATCCTGTATCTAAAGAACGAACCCGAACCCCTATGGACCCAAGATTGTTGAACCCCGATGTGTGACCCCTTTTGCCGAGACCCTTTTTTTATAAATGATACATACTATCTTGCATTAAATCATTCATGTCACATACATATTTTGGGGTTGTGGGTACTTTGTCAATTCACCTCCTAACTAAATTTGGAGACTATACGCGGGCTAATCTAGTCTTATATTGGCTCCATTTAAATTTGTGTAACGAACCGGTGTCATGTTTTTTCTTGTTAAGACAACGTTTAAAATGTGGGGTACCTAAATAACATGAACCTTCTAATTAATTGTCAGGACACTGGTTCTGCTTAATATTGCCTAATTGCATCGCATCTTTGCCTAGTCATGCATCATATCATGAACATGGCCGATCTTATTCCATAGTATTAAATAGTGCGTTCGGTGATTCTTTTAGTGCTTTGGTTCTTCGCGGATTAGGCCGTTGAGTTTACGCGAGTCTCGACAAGTTCTTTGGATAATTTATCTTCAGCAATGTTTCTCAGGCGAGCATTCTCCCCCTTTCTACCTATTTTTAATTTATAGTCTTTACTTCCTCCTGTTGATCTATTTCTATCCGTGTTGCGATGCTTTAGTTTCCGTGCACAGATTATACTCCTTGCAGCCTCTATATTGCGTTAGACACATCCTATTGCCTATTGATTGATAGACAGTCGGCCTTGCGAGTCGTAGTTGCTTGCTTAGGTGCTGCTTCACGTTGTTGTTGTTCTACCATTGTTGGGAGGTTGGCACATAATTAATGGTGGAGATGATCATGATTTTAATTATAACTTGTCAATTAAAATGCTGGAAATAGATATAATGCAGAGGCACCGATGGGTAATAGATGTTATTTGGTTTTTAACCGCCCACTTGTGTCCACCTAGGACCCAATTTCTTGACACCTGTTCCGAGACCGAGCGTGCTAACCACATGTGGAGTGTCTGGGCATCCCTATTGGCTTATTACCTGATTTCGAAGTACTGTGTTGGGGGCCACAAACTAGTTCGGGCTTTATACGTTCCATACTTTACATATGCCATGTATGCCATGTTCATTACCTATTGCTCGATGAGTGTTTATTACTGTTACGTAGGTGTGGCACTCTGACACAGGAATATATTGCCGATGGCCTCTACTCCCGTGACAAGTCCACGCAACCTTAGGGTCTGTACGAGGAGGATTAGCTATACCTCGTATGGGTAGCTCTTTCGGGTGGCCCCCATGTACTTGCTTTGGGTCTGGGAAAGCGTCGTGTCTGAAGCCCCACCGACATACTGAAGGAAGTATGTTAATTCATTATGCAAAAAGGGTGGAAGTGCATGTGGAAACTTTGGTGCACCCCTAAGGGGTTAAATCTTTTTGAAAAGCCTGTTCTGTGGTTATGGATGACTTGGAGCTTAGTTTCTCAATCATAAACAACTATAACTAAAATTTACTACAATAATTTGACTGGTATCTGATGACCCACAAGTATAGGGGGTGTATCGCAGTATTTTCGATAAGTAAGAGTGTCGAACCCAACAAGGAGTAGAAGGTGTTGATGAGTGGTATGGATCAGGAATTCTCTACAAATCCTTAGCAAACAGATTTTCGAGGGTTTTTGATAATGCAAGTAAATAAAGTACGAGTAAATAAAAGACAATAAGAATAAATGTAGCAAGTGGCCCAATCCTTTCTTTAGCAAAGGACAAGCCGGTTGTATTACTTAAGATGACCAAACGTTCTCGAGGACACAAAAGAATATCGTCAAGTGCTTTCGCTTCATTTAGTTGATTAATCTTCTTTAGCTTGCTAAGTGTTGTGTGGGTGAACCTGTGCTAATGTACCGACCTTCCTATGACTAATACATACTTGTGATTATACCCCTTGCAAGCATCCACAAGTACAAGAAAGTAATTAAGATAGAAATCTAACCACAGCTTTAAACTCTAAGACCCTGACATCCCTTGTGCAAAGGTTTCCTAACGGGGGTTCAGGTTTCTGTCACTCCGGTAACCCCTACGATTAGTAGATAAATACACACAGCATTCCCCTAGGACCATAAAGGTGAAGTGGTATGTTGTCAACATTCACATGACACCACTAGAAGAAGTACACCACAACTTAATTAACAAACCATTGAATCTTTCTCAACACAATTCCACTACTAACAACATGACTTCTCCCATGTCCTCAAGAACTAAACGAACTACTCACAATACATCATATGGATCAAGATCAGATATGAAATAATGATATATAACAATCTGAACATAACAATAATTCAATGGTTCCACTCAATAGCATCAACTACATGGAGTAATCAACGTCGAGAAAGTTTCCCCTAAGAACTATGCAAGATTCAATCCAGTTGATACAGCGGTATGATGGTGGTGTTGATGGTGCTGGTGGAGATGATGATGATGATCCCAATGAAGTCCAGCTTGATGGTGGTGTTGATGGTTATGATCTCCCCTCTCCGGGAAGGAATTCCCCCAGCAGAATTCTATTTGCCGGAGAGATCTTTCTCTCTCTGTGTTTTCCGCCCTGCAGAGGCAGCGGAATCTTTCTATGGTCGGCCCCCAGTCTTAGGGTTTTGTGGGTATAATATACGCCAAAGGGGAGAGCCTAGAGTGGGCTAGGGTGGCCACACCACCTGGTGGCGGGGCCTAGGGCTGCCCGCGCCAGGGGGTGGTGTGGGCCCCCTGTGGCCCATGTCCACTTCCCCTTCTAGCAATCTTTGTCTTCTAGAAAAATAGGATTTTCCATATATTTTCCTGGATTTTCTGATATTCACGAATTTCGCCTCCAAACAGCCCTTTTTTCCATCAGAATCCTGACTGCAACGGTCCATGCTCCAAAAGTCATCAACCATGCAAAAACAGATGAAATAACATAAGTATCATCTCTTAATATGAAATATATCAATGAATAACAATAAATTATGATATAGAATAGTGATGCAAAATGGACGTATCAACTCCCCCAAGCTTAGACTTTGCTTGTCCCCAAGCGAAACTGAGCTCAATAAACATGACCTCATGTTTATGGAGTGAAGAGTCGATAAAAGAATACGGACAAGAAGGATCACATTCATCAATACATAGATCATAATAGAAGACAACTCACTATTATATAACTTAACTTCCAATAAGTAAAGGAAACACAATAAAGATACATAAAGTAAATCACAATTGGTAATGGCAAACTTAGCTCTTGGTTGAAGAATAGTTAACAATTTGCAGGGGTTCAAACATAGTGGTTTTTCGATGATAGCTTTCAAAGTAATAAACACTAAGATAAGAGCAATGTGCAAAACATGGAACATAAGAAACATGATTGAATAAATCATCATATGAATGAATGAAACACAACAACTCAAAATACTTGCTAAGATAGAAGGAAATAGGTTTACTGACTCAACTAAAAAGTAAAAGAAAGGCCCTTCACAGAAGGAAGTAGGGATCTCAAGTTTCATAAAGAGCTTCCAAAAATTATGGTACTTATTCGCTTTTAGCTCTCATTGCCCCTATCATAAGCATCTTTAGGTGATTAAGGTTAAACTGAACAAATATGAGGATATGCTTGACAAGTTATAAGTTGAAATCTCATTCCCCTTACTTACGAAGACTGAACCACATGCTACTAAACTTTAGTCACAAGTAAGCTCTTGTCATTGTAAGTACATATGTATCAGAGAGAACCGCCAACGGGGTACCCCTTGCACATGATACAGGAGCTATCCCATAATCAAAAAGACAAGGCAAGCAGACAATGAGCATCTCAGCGATCTTTTTATTTGCTATTTGCATAGGTTTTTATTGAGGATGCTTCATAGAATGCTCATTATGGTTATGCTACAAGTTTCCAGCATGATTAGGCATGGATTAGGCTAGCGGCCCAGGTGTTTCTCTAACACACATACAAACCCCATGATCTTACAAGTTCCCCTTTTATTTCACACCGCCAGGATCCATAAGCAAAAGAATCATGATATCAACAGGGTACAATGTATAAATGCAATGTTGAAAGCGTTCCCCATGATACATGGTTCTGCTAACTTCAACTAATAAAGCACAAGAATATACGCAACATAGATGGGCACAATGGTTCAAGTTTATTAAGTGCAAGAAAAGTAAAGTGTGCCCTCAAGTTCGTGAGACCTTTAATCACTCATTTTCACATAACAAGTTTAATTTGGAAGGTAGATAAAAACATGAATTTACTTGGAATAGAAATAATGCTAATAGGTAGGTATGGTGGACACAAATGGCATAGGTTTTGGTTTAAGGATTGGATGCACGAGAAGAATTCCCTCTCCGTACAGGTTTTTGGCTAGCAAGGCTAGGTAGCAAGTATAAGAGTTGAAGGAAACAAACAAACATACAGGTGATAAAAAACAAACATGCAATCTTCCTTGGAAGCACAAAAGATCTTAACTAGAGAATACTAAGCTTATGAGCCACTCAAGAAAGATGATAAAATTATATTTCTTTAGAGTACTTTTTATCTTTTTCATTCAACTCTCAAAAATAGTGTTGCTACTAACCAAGCCAGGTTTGCCAAAACCAACTAAATTTACTCAATGATCCCAAAGTGATACCAATACTAACAACAAGATCAATCATATAATAACAATTGAAAACTAATATAAGATATGCAAAAGAGTAAATGATAGAACTTCTCATTAATATTCCATAACGGCAAATCACACTAAGGGATACATAGATATCTAATGAGAGGGGAGACACTTCCATAATGCAAACCATCCTACATAATAACTTCTCTATTTATGATATGACTCTACTAAAAAAGGTAAAAAGATAGAAGATAGTGATGTGATACCGCGACACTCCCCCAAGCCTGGAACAAACCAAGGGGATGCCAAAACCTGATGACGAATTACTCTTTCGGTGGTGGTGGTGTTCTCCTGGTTGGTGAGAGGAAATCTTCCAGCATCTTGCGAAGCCTGTTATTCTCCTCTTGAAGCATATCCACCTTCTTCCTTAGGACTCGGTACTTGTCGCAGAACTCGTTAGTTACTCGTAGAGCTTCCATTGCTGTAGGGCAGGAACTGAGGTCTAGAGTTGGAGGTATCAGCCCCTTCATGCCTGTTATCATGTCCTTTACTTCCTCCCCGACTTTCCGATCCATGTCTTCGCACCTAGTTGTGATCCTTTCTTGTTTCACTCGTCCCACGAGAGTCTCCTGCTCAAGATTGCGATGGAGCTCGCGACGGCATCGCAACTCATAATCCTTTGAAGATGAACCCCTGAACGACATCTGAACAGAACAGATCGAAACAGAAAAATGACGAGAACACGATATACGAACCTCGAGGGATTATATATTATGAATTTTTACAACAAAAGGAAGGTACTAGGAGAAAACGGGCCAGAGACGGAGTTCGGGGCGGCCACACCACCTGGTGGCGCGACCAGGGGTGGGCCCGCACCACAGGATGGTGTGAGACTCACACCCAGGCTCCGTTTCCGTCCCTCTTTTGCTTTGTTGCTTTCCTTGTTGGATAAAAACTGCAAAAATATAACTAGACATATTTTTCGTGAAACTTTTCTTACCTGAACTGTTACCTATTCAAAAACGGACTCTGCAGGTCTCTGAACTTGGTCTTTAATGAATTTTTATGGAGTTACCACTTGAATAGCATCAATATCTTCATCTTCATACACATATTGCTTGAGTCATGAAACCTTTCACTTTCTTATTATACCATTTTCTCCACTAACCTGGAAATTTCTTTCACACAAAACTTCACACAATTCTCATTAGCAACATTAGTGCATGCAAATTAATAAACCTTTTAAGTCAATTTCAACTAAAATCCATCAAAATATAAGCTACTGAAACAACTCCTTCAGAAAGCCCAAATGAATTCAAAAAGGAAATCGATTTAAGAGGCAAATGTAAGAGTGGTCAAAATCTGTCAAAACAGGCCAGCAAGGAAAGATCAATTTTTTCGAAAATCTTCTGTTGCTCAAATCAAAAAGTCCAAAATGAACGAAAGTTAAATAACAACCTGGGGCAGAAGCACGAAACATTACAGCTCAATCCGAAGTACAAAGATCTCTCATGAATTTTTATGGTGAAGCACAAAAATCTATTTCGGGACAGCAACTTTCCCAAATATTACTTATCTCTCATTAGATGTTGATCTTGACACAAAAACCAAACAAAAAGGATAAGGAGAGGTTATTACTGAAGTAATAACTTCCAAGACTCAAATAAACGAAAACAATCTGAAAGCACAAATATGTTGGGTTGTCTCCCAAAAAGCTCTTTCTTTATAGCCATTAAGATGGGCATGATAATATTAATGATGCTCACATAAGAATATGAATTGAAGAAAAGGAGAGCATCAAGAAGCAAAAATACACATGTTTAAGTCTAACCCACTTCCTATGCAAGGGAATTTTGTAAGCAAACAAATTGTTAAAACCAGAGGCTGCTAGCATAGGGAGGCAAAACAAGTGCAACATAAAGATTTTCACCATAAAGTGAGGAAACTTAATATTATTGAGATGCATGAGAACACTTTTCCCTCTCTCATAGTAGCTTTCAGTATCATGCATAAACTTAACAATATAACTATCACAAGGACCATCGTAGCAATGATCACTTATTCTAACAGAAAACACATGACTACTAGTTCTTATAACACTACTTTGTGAAACAATACTTGAAGTACCCTTACAAGGAATAGTGTGTCCATCTCCTACATATTTAGTGACAAAGTCTTTCACATGTGCTATCATAGGTTCAATAGCTACTTGTTCACCAGGTTCAACATCTTTATTTATACTTTCATTAACCATACTAGCTATCATAGAATGTTCCTTTGCTTTAACTGGGAAAGGCATTTCTTAATATAAGGTTCGGGTAAAACATGATTAGAAGTATAAACTTAAGTATTTCTTGCAGGAACACTATTAACAATATCTTTATAAGGTGCATGATACTTATTCCACTTCTTTTTAGGAACTTCAATATAGGAAGCAAAATCCTTAAAATAAGTTACAATAGCTTGAGATTCTAAACCATAAGCATTTTTAATATTTTGAAAGTCATCAGTTCCCATAAAAGATTCAATGCATTCATAATCATAATTTATACCTGACTTTCTTCCTTTACCATTGTCCCATGCTTCAGCATTGTCTTGAATACGGTCTAGAAAACCCCATTTAGCTTCTTCTTCTATGTGTGTAAATGATCCGGCACAAGAAGCATCCAATAGATCCTTATCATGAAGAGAAAGCCTTGCATAAAAGTTATTGATAATAATATTATTGGGGAGCTCATGAATGGGACATTTGAGCATTAGTAACTTCATTCTCCCCCAAGCTTGAGTTGTACTCTCTCCATAAAGAGGCCAAAATTTTAATATTTTATTCCGATCTTTATGAATCTCACTAGGAGGATAAAATTTAGAATAAAAGAGAGGCACTATTTCCTCCCATTCAAGAAATTGGCCATTCTTCAGCAGTTTATACCATTCTTCAGCTCTTCCTTTCAATGATAATGAGCATAACTTCTTCTTGACTTGATATGTTGTAATACCTGCACACTTGAACAACCCACATAATTCGTGTATAAAAAGCAAATGATCACCGGGATGGATAGTTCCATATCCAACATAGTAGTTATCCATAACACGATCAATAATTCTTGTAGCTATTTTGAAAGTACCATTCTAAGCAGGTGGTGGTTCATCTACTACCTTAGCAGTGGTAGTAGCATTACAAAATAAGAAACTCAGCGAATTATCCATATTGAAAATAAAGTAACAAACAGAAATAAACAATACTCACAATAGAAGTTTCCTTTACCCGTTGCACTCTCCAATAGCGCTTCACTCCCCGGCAACGGCGCCAGAAAATAGTCTTGATGACCCACAAGTATAGGGGGTGTATCGCAGTATTTTCGATACGTAAGAGTGTCGAACCCAACAAGGAGTAGAAGGTGTTGATGAGTGGTATGGATCAGGAATTCTCTACAAATACTTAGCAAACGGATTTTTAGGGGTTTTTGATAATGCAAGTAAATAAAGTACGAGTAAATAAAAGACAATAAGAATAAATGCAGCAAGTGGCACAATCCTTTATTTAGCAAAGGACAAGCCGGTTGTATTACATAAGATGACCAAACATTCTCGAGGACACACGGGAATATTATCAAGTGCTTTCGCTTCATATAGTTGATTAATCTTCTTTAGCTTGCTAAGTGTTGTGTGGGTGAGCCTGTGCTAATGTACCAACCTTCCTAGGACTAATACATACTTGTGAGTATACCCCTTGCAAGCATCCGCAAGTACAAGAAAGTAATTAAGATAGAAATCTAACCACGGCTTTAAACTCTAAGACCCTGACATCCCTTGTGCAAAGGTTTCCTAACGGGGATTCAGGTTTCTGTTACTCCGGCAACCCCTATGATTAGTAGCCAAATACACAATGCATTCCCCTAGGCCCATAAAGGTGAAGTGTCATGTAGTCGACGTTCACATGACACCACTAGAAGAAGTACACCACAACTTAATTAGCAAACCATTGGATCTTTCTCAACACAATTTCACTACTAACAACATGACTTCTCCCATGTCCTCAAGAACTAAACGAACTACTCACAAGACATCATATGGATCAAGATAAGCGATGAAATAATGATATATAACAATCTGAACATAACAATAATTCAATGGTTCCACTCAATAGCATCAACTACAAGGAGTAATCAACACCGGGAAAGTTTCCCCTAAGAACTATGCAAGATTGAAACCAATTGTTATAGCGGTATGATGGTGGTCATGATGGTGCTGGTGGAGATGATGGTGATTATGATGATGATGATGATCCCAATGAAGTCCAGCTTGATGGTGGTGTTGATGGCGACGATCTCCCCTCTCCGGGAAGAAATTCCCCTGGCAGAATTATGTTTACCGGAGAGATCTTTCTCTCTCGGTGTTTTCCACCCTGCAGAGGCGGCGGAATCTTTCTGTGGTCGCCCCCCTAGTCTTAGGGTTTTGTGGGGATAATATACGCCAAAGGGGAGAGCCTGGAGTGGGCCAGGGTGGCCACACCACCTAGTGGAACGGCCTAGGGCTGCCCGCGCCAAGGGGTGGTATGGGCCCCCCTATGGCCCATCTCTACTTCCCCTTCTAGCAATCTTCGTCTTCTGGAAAAATAGGATTTTCCATATATTTTCCCGGATTTTCTGATCTTCGCAAATTTCGCCTCCAAACAGCCCCTTTTCCATCAGAATCCTGACTGCAGCAGTCCATGCTCCAAAAGTCATCAACCATGCGAAAACAGATGAAATAACATAAGTATCATCTCTTAATATGAAATATATCAATGAATAGCAGTAATGATATAGAATAGTGATGCAAAATGGACGTATCGGTATCTGATATGACTAGTAAGTTGGATAATCACCATGGAAAGAATGAATAAAGCTGCCAATTGTGTGAGTTTCCTCGGCAGGACTTCCGCGTTTGGTCTCGTGGGGGAAATACCAGGATGGGTATGTTTGGTGTTAGTATCAGGTTGGTTCCAAATAGGTCTTTCTTATCCCTCTCTAATAGCCGACATTTGTATCGAGTCTCTATAAGTTGTTTAGTGCATGCTTGCCGCTTCAGTCCACCATACCTATGTAGGCGAGAGCCTCCGAATTCTAGACTCGCCATGTACTGGCCTCAGTACTGGCCGCTCTCTTTTTCCTTTGCCCTTTGTCGGCACCCCTTTTGTTTTAGCAGGTTTGAGTTCGACATCGTTAGCAGGGTTACCCTTCTGGCTTGTCCTAGGCAGGGTTATGGGCGCCATTGGTTATTCTTCAGGGCTCTTAGCCCCATTTGCATCTTTTCCATCATCGTACGTTGTATCATTTTCAAGGTGATTTGGATCTTTGTACTGTATATCTGTATTCTTGACTCGTTGATTCGTTGTTGTATATATATGTTCTGTGGGTTCCACCGTGGACTATTGTGTAGTGATATTACTTCGTTATCCACCAGCACGTAAGTGCCTAGTGGGCATCTTTGAATCATTTCTATGTGGGTTTGGTGGGAATCGCTAAAACTTGCATAGGGACGATTTGAGGGTGTTACAAAGTGGTATCAGATCTCTTTAGTTGCAATATCCCACTAGTCTAGCCTGTAGGATAACCTAGCTAACGGACGTTGTAGAGTATCAAAACTATTTAAAAAATCGGTTGGATAGATCTGATTAGGTCTGCTTTTACTCCTTCCCTATATTTTGTTCTCCTCTTATCTTTGCGTGTTTTGGATCTTCTCTTTTATCTTTCCTTCGAATCCAAGAATTCTCGGGGTTGGGTTTCCGTCGTACCTTCAGGGTTTTGATTCCTTCCTTTTGTAATGGTGTTGCTACATCCGGTATTCATGATATCTGAGGAATTTTCCTCTATGTACCTTGCAGTGGACCAAATTCACTAAAAATTTCTTTGTATCCTCCGATGTCTTCCGGCGCGACGACATCATCTACATCAAATCCGACGAAGAATCGACATCACTCCTTTGTTTTCGAACATCGCTTCTCGAGATCTTCAGTCTGAATTTTGAGAGTTGGTTGCATGATTCTTCTATCCGTGTACAGAGTAATGTTTTGAGTGCGAGATGGAGTCACAACCATATCACTACTCTTATCATTTGTTTCTGTACATTGAATGGTGGATTGATCTAATTTTTACTCCTTCCATGTAAATTAGAGGTGGCCTTACCTTTTTGAGACCATTACTCATCCTTTGTTTCTCCGGAGTGTTCTCTCAATGAATGTGAGCAACGACCATTGTTGGTGGTGATACCGATTTCAAGATGGAGAAAGAACCCTTGTTAGTGGTGTCGCAAAGATCTACATGAAGCAAGAAGATTCAGATCGTTGGCCTTCTTTCTCGTACCATGAGGAGGATCTCGAGGGAGAGATCCATTGTTAGTGCTGTTAAATTGTAGCACCCCGGGTAAAACCACTACTAGAAAATTGCGTGTTGTTTTTATTTTGTGCATCATCATGACACATTGCATTTGAGAATCCTGATATCTGCATACATGTTTTTGCCTAAAACTATCTTCCAAAAGCCTATTTTTGTTTTCTAGATATTCTCCTCATTGTTTCAAATCAAAACCCTAGGTCCGTCTGAATCTTGTACTTGTCTAAAACTATTTTTGAAACGCTTTATTTTATAAAAATAAAATAAATGTTTTGAACTAGGGGAGACAGCCCGGCCTGTGGGCCAGGCTACCTACTACCCCAGCAGGCCAACCACCTAGCCCATCTAACAACAAACCCTAGAATAACTAAACCCTAACCTACCCCAGCCGCGCGACCACCTTGACATGTCCCAGAACCCCAAGTGTGTGGCACGCACGCAACTACCTCGAGCCAGCCCCACCCTAGCGCCTCACCGTGATGACCCGCAGCAACACAGCACCCACCCCGCATCGCATGCCTCCTTCCGCGTGGACCGACCCACCTCGTGACACCCACCAACCCCGCGTCTGACCCCATCCCTCTTCCCCTAAGCGATCCCGTCACCAACAGCGTGCCTCTCTCCCTCGTCCCTCCCCACCTACCCCTGCTCCCTCCCATCCTTGCCAGTGCACGAGGTCGCGCCGCCGCCATCGCGTCGAGCCTCTGCCCCATCAAGCCCTGTCTCACCGCGCCTCTCTCTTTCGATCCTGCAGCGGCGGCTGCCGCCTTTCCTCCCCTTTCTATGACTAGTAAGTTGGATAATCACCATGGAAAGAATGAATAAAGTTGCCAATCGTGTGAGTTTCCTCGATAGGACTTCCTCGTTTAGTCTCGAGGGGAAAATACCAGGATGGGTATGTTTGGTGTTAGTACCAGGTTGGTTTCGAATAGGTCTTTCTTATCCCTCTCTAATAGCTAATAGTTGTATAGAGTCTCTATAGGTTGTTTAGTGCATGCTTCGCTACCGCTTCAGTCCACCATACCTATGTAGGCGAGAGCCGCCGAATTCTAGACTCGCCATGTACTGGCCTTAGTACTGACCGTTCTCTTTTTCCTTTCCCCTTTGTCAGCACCCCTTTTGTTTTAGCAGGGTTACCCTTCCGGCTTGGCATGGGAAGGGTTATGGATGCCATTGGTTATTCTTCAGGGCTCTTATCCCCATTTGCATCTTGTCCGTACTCGGATGTTGTATCGTAATCAATGTGATTTGGATCTTTGTACTGTATATCTGTATTCTTGACTCATTGAGTCATAGTTGTATATATATGTTCTGTGGGTTCCATCATGGACTATTAAGTAATGATATTACTTTGTTTTCCACCCACATGCAAGTGCTTGGTGGGCATCTTTGAATCGTTTCTATGCGGGTTTGGCGGGAATCGTTAAAACTTGCATAGGGCCGATTCGAGGGTGTTACAATAGTCATAACCAGGAACATCTCACATGCACCCTGGTGACCACAAGATCACCAAGACTTGTAAAACCAAACCATGTAGCTCTAGTAAGTAAAGTTGGATCATGGGTTGTGCTCCAACTTTGAAACAAGGGGATCCCATTTGTATTAAGTCAACATATAAAACACTAGTATTTGTTTATATAAGAGCCTATGGAACATCTAGGAAGCTAGTAGAAGACATACAAGAATTTCTCTAGCATCTAATTGGTTGTATGAATATCATGGAGTCACAAAGCATCTACATAATTTTAGGACATAAATAAAATGTGAATAAAATCTAATACCTACAATAACCTGAGTAGTAAAATGACCAAGTTATTAAAAGAAAAGCATTGGATACACAACACCTTGCATACTCATTGTTTGAGATATATTTGGTGTATACATATAGTCTAAGTAATATATATCATGCATTGCATGGTCACATCTATGAAGAATAGGAGAGTAATGCAAAACAATCAAGTCTATGTACTTCCAACTAGATCTACCTAGTAATCACAAACACATACTTCATCTAAAATTATATTTTTGTTCATATATGTGAGCATATGATCACTAGGATGCCAAAGCCAAGGTCATAAATAAAATTCCAACAGACAAGATCAACCAAGAATACTATAGAACATGTTTCAACAAGATAAATCATAGGAACTTAGGTAGCTAATCATGTATTTAATCATTAGGAATCTGTCCTACAAAAGGAACACACTAGAACATGTATAACCTTACTTGTTCACTTGTGTGCAGCACATATACCATGCTTGAGAGTTACTTATTGAATAAATATGTACATATAGACTAGTTTTACCTAATTAGATTATACCACACCAAACTCTCCTTGTGAACTATTAATTGTTCACATGGACCAGATTAGTAAATTAATCAGAACATGCTCCTGTTAATATTCAGAAGCACGTTATGTACATACCACACAAGATCAGTTTGCACAAATATTCAGGCCTCTACGCCATGTACTGACACCAACATAATCAGTTCTATATTACCTAGATATACATTAAACCTACAACATAACATCTCAATTACCACCTAGTATTTGTTCAGGAGATCATCACTACCAACCCACTTCTAGATTTATTAAAATCTACACCTAAATCAACATAGGGGAGTTCATCGGCTCAAAGGCCGGTCACTGCAGGAACCGTACCTAAACCGAGGGTGTAGCCCATGTTGTAGATGTCATGGTCGATCCAGAAGAAGATGGGCAACCGATGTCTACTACCTCACCAATATGAGGGAGGCCATGGCCATCTTGGGAAGGCACCAGGTAGTGGGAGTCGAGGTCGCAGATGTTGGGCAGGGGAGAGAGAAAGCACCTCAGGGCATTGTTAGAAGAGGTAGGTGAAAGTGTAAGATGGTTTACCTAGAGGGGGGTGAATAGGTTTCTAACAAATTCTTTATAATCATTTGCAAGTTTTAGGCTTTGCGGAATATAAGTGTGCCTAAATGCAAACTAGGTGAGGCAACCTAGATGATGATGCAAGATACGTCAAGCACAAAGGCTATCACAAAGTAAACAACACAAGTAAGAGAGGGGTTATGGAATAACCCAAGCACGTGGAGACGAAGATGTATTCCCGTGTTCACCACCTTTGGGAAGGGGGCTACGTCATGTTGGAGAGGTGTGAGGTTCCACGAAGGATTCCCTAATGCCACGAAGGCTCACCTTCTTCTCCGAGCCTATCCGACGAAGGAATAGCTCCCTTACTCGTGGTAGACTTTTAAGGTAGTCTCCAAACCCTCACAAACTTTCCACGGAGTAAATCTCAAGCCTAATGCCTCCGGGCGACCCTAGCCGCCTAGGGTTTCCCACAAACCCAAGAGTAACAAGCTAACTCGATGAACTCAAGGGGGAATGAAATTTGGCTTGGTGGAAACATAGATCGGGACCTCCTCTTGCTTTCTACCAAAGGGATTTGAGTTTGATTGGGTAGAATGGGAGATCCTCAAGAAATTGTGTTTCAACAATGGGGAGAGAGAGTGAGCTCCAAGTGTGAGATATGAACTGAATGCCTAACCTCCTCAAGCTAGAAGAAGAGGTATTTATACTTAAGAGAGAAATCTAGCCGTTTGTAGCTTTTCCTGCGAAACTCGGTTTTAAGTTCGGTTGGACCGAACCACACACCGGACCGCCCGGTGTACAGCTCGGTCAACCGGAACCCAAACCAGGATGCTCACTGTGAGTGAGCCTGGATAGACTCGGTATACGAAACCGAGAATCCCGGTTTGGGTTCGGTTGACCGGAACTGGTACCGGACCGCCCAGTGTACAGCCCGGTCAACCGGAATCCAAACCGGGATGCTCACTGTGAGTGAGCTCGGATAGACTCGGTATATGAATCCGAGAATCCCGGTTTGGGTTCGTTTGACCGAGACTGGTACCGGACCATTCGGTCTGGGAACCGGTTCAACCGGCCTGAGAACCGAGTTTGGCAGAGATGTTATCAAACTTAGATTTCTTTCTTCTCTCTCTTTGGTAATGGAACAAGTGGGTGTATAGGATGTGTATAAGGCTTGGAAAAACATCCCCAGCAAGCTCAGCGAGATAACCCCTCTTAATAGTGCGGTGTTCCTACGTACTCATGAAACATATAAAAGGTAAAGCTCCGACACTTCTCTTCATTATCGAAATGGGGGGGTCTTCAATGATCTTCCAACATCCCGGCGGACTAATACCTGTTCAAGACACTGATAGGTAGCATTAGTCCGCACTAACTCCGGTGTCATTGTCAACCAAAAACAATATAGGGTAAATTACCCTTTCAATCTCCCCCTTTTTGGTTGGCGATGACAAACCGAGCTAGATTTCACAAGGATGTAATAAAGAGAAATAAGCCAAGGAATTCCATAGACACATATGTGAGCTCCCCCATAAAGTGTGCACTTGGTTGAATTTGCGTTTGAATGCAAGGTGCACCTAAATAAAGTACAGAGAGCTTCCCCTATGTCTTTATGGAAGCAAGCATATCATGACAAGATATAGAGCATGGATATCTATGCAAGGCTAGACAGATGAATGAAGTACACATAGTCGTAGCACAATAGACATAACCATGGTTCACACACATAGCACACGTTTCTCCAACATACGAAAGAAAAGCAAATGGTTCCAATCACGAAAGCAAATGGTAAGCACAATGCCATAAGAATCAAAGATAAGGCAAAAGGCATTGTGCAAATGGCGAACCCCAGAAAAACCCTCGTAGGAACCCGTAGAGACCTAACAGAACTCTACTCTTCTCCCCCATTGGCATCGAGACACCAAAAAGGAAGAGGAGTAGGACGATGCTAACGGAACCCAACTAGAAGAACGTAGGAGGCGGCGGAGGGTGAACGGAGGCCTCTTCGTCTTCATGAATCTCCTCTTCATCATCATCCTCAACATCATCATCATCAGAACCACGACGAGCAGCAGAGGAGGTACTAGTACCACCAGGAGGAAACTGACTGGGGAAGTAGCCGAAGAGCATGGCATCATAAAGGGGCGGCATCTCATAGTTGACATAAGGAACATGAGTCATCTCGGGACCATCTGGAGGAGGAGTGACATGCTGGGTCACGAGAAACTCATTGTGCCTGCGCCAAGTCTCTTGGCTCATCTCAAGGGCCTTGTGGCTCACATCATAGGACTTGCGGCACATCTGAAGGAGCCGCTTGAAGAAGGTGGCAGCACCACCCTTGGGCCTGGGACGAGATGAGGAGGACTCTCCAACAGGACGACGAGAACCCGATCGAGTAGAAAAGTGAGGGTGAGGATCAGCCTTGGTGCGTTGTTCGGGGGGCCTCATCGATGGAACCTCAGGAGACTGGCCACGAAGAGAAAAAGTAAGCTGCTCTTGTTCCACACGCTCACCAACCATCACACCAGGAGGGACAACCCTGTTGAGCAGCTTTTGTACATAAAGTCAGAAGGTGGGAGTCATCCTGTCCAAACAGCCCGACGAAGCTCAAAGTACACAAAATCACAGCCATCAATCTTCCTCAACCTGTCAGCATGACAATAATACAAGAGGTTGGAAAAATACCCGTGGCAGTTTGTAGTGTCTCCAACACGGGGAACAAGCGACTGACGAAAGATGCTGGCCAAGGTGTGGTAGTAAAAGTACATGCGAGAGATGCATGGAGGAGCATACTCAGAATCCTACGGGTAGCAAAAGGCCAGACAGTCAGCAGGCTTGATCTTCTCACTATGAATGCAAAAACCACCTGGCTTAGCAGAATAGCCCATAACCTCAACCAGATCTGCAAAGCTGGCACGGAAACGCCGCGTGCCGGTCATCCATGACATAGTGCGGTCAACATCATCATGAAAATAGATTGTGCAGAAGAACTGACGAATAAACTCAGGATAGTAGTCCTCCTTGAGACACACAAGGTCAAAGAGATCCATTTTCTTCAAGGCATCATCAACAAAGCGATAATCTGAGGCAGCATACATGTTGAACCAGTGCTCATTGAAAGCAAGAATGTTACCGCAGGAGGTGACCTTGAACTGAGTGTAAATATGTTCCCACATCAAAGATTGAGTCTCAATCCAAAACTTCTTGTCAGAGCCAGTGTAAGTGCGAGACTTGAAGCGATAGGGGTTCTGCTTGCGAAGGGTCCGGTACATAACGATCTCCATATTCTTCAGGTTTTGAGACGGTACATCTTCTTCGTCATCATGCATGACAGGTTTCTTGCCCCGGATGGCCTTGCTCTTGAAACGACCAAAACGGGCGCTCCCCTCTTCCTCATGCTGCTCAGACTGACTGGCTTGACGAGCCCGATTACCCCTGCCGGTTTCCTCTGGCACATACTCATCACTCACATAGTCATCATCATCGGCACCTGTGAAAAAGAGAGATAGGTTTGGGAGCACTAGGATAAGTACACATGCCAAAGAACGAAAACGGAGGAAAAAAACTTGTATTTGGGCAAGTGCATGGTGGAAAAGGGACATTGCAGAGAGATTCGGTGCCAGGGCCGGTCTGACCAGGTCCAGAACCGGGCGGTCCAGTGTCAGCATCGGACAACCGAACCGAAACCGGACTGTTCGGTGTCCGCACCGGTCAACCGAACCGAAACCGGACAGTCCGGTGTCAGCACCGGAAAACCGAACCTGAACCGGACGACCCGGCGTCAGAGCCGGTCCAACCGGGCCTAGGACCGAGTTGGTCGGAGAAACCTCAAAACAGCTCGATGCAATGTAAAAGATCTACCCATCACTCAAGACTTGCACAAATACAAACTTCCCAAGAGAGGTAGGCCATGGTTTGACGTGGTTGGCATACAAGAAGGAACGTGGGAACCCTAACTTAGCAAATCCATCAAAATGTGTAGCAAAACATGGGGATTTGACAAGGAGGAAAGGGAGAGGAGCAAGGGATACCCGAGGACATGGCTTCCCGTGGAGGAAAGCCCCAAAAGCCCTTTGAGGACGAAGATTGCAAAAAGCTCCCAAACCACCACAAGATGGAGAAATTCCTTCGGTGGAGAGCCTCCAAATGTCTTTCTCCGAGAAATGGTGGCCCGATCTATCAATCCTAGGGGTGGAAACACCCTAGGAGAGGGAGGGAAGGTGGGAGGGGCGGCAATGGAGAGAGGATGGGTCGGGCAAAGTGAAGGGGTAACTTATGGAGGAGTGGGGGTGTCCAAGGAAGAAGAAGGGAATTTTTTTTTCAGATCCCGGTTTTAGGTCGGTTTAACCAAGATGCAAACCGGACCGCTCGGTGCACAACCCGGTCAACAGAGCTGAAAACCGAATCTGCAAGAAAACTGACATGCGGGAGATTCGGTGCACATCCCGGTCAACCGGACCCACAACCGGAGTACTCGGTTGAGAACCGGACTGGCAACCGAACCCGTTCAGTAGCCTTCTGTCTGCAGATCCGGATAGACTCGGTTGGGAACCGGGCTGAAAACCGGACGGTCCGGTTATGGAGCCGGTTGGACCGAGCCAGAAACCGAACATCAGAAAGAAAAAAATTCAAAAAGTTTGAGAAAACAGAATTTTTTCGAGAATGGCATGTGCAAGGAAGATGATAGTAGACTCCAAAAAGGGTAGAGGAGGCAGGTGATCTAGGCATGCCTATTGGAGAAGAACCAAATCAACACAGTTAATAGCAACAATAGGCATGATTCGAAGATATCAAGAGCCACAAGAGACCAAAGTTGGCGGGGGATTTCTCCCCCTATGTTTAAGCACACATGTCATGGCGCCTCAAAGATATATGCTTGGACCCATATCATGACACAAGATCAATTAATATCGCACGCATAGGTATGCATCGAACCAAGACATGGTAAGATGACTATCCCTATGTGTGCTGTGCGACTAGGCTACATAGCAAGTTAAGAGCTGAAATATAATGCAAGAAGAGAATCAATCCAAGTTTTTGGGATCTAGAATACCAAGTTCTCGCCTCAACATGAAAAAACGGGCTTCATCCAAAGGCTTCGTGAAAATATCCACCAATTGAAACATCGTTCCCACATGAGTGAGATTGATGTCACCATTTGCGACATGGTCACATAGGAAGTGGTGGCGGATGTCAATATGTTTGGTGCGGCAATGTTGGACGGGGTTATTGGCGATCTTTATTGCGCTTTCATTATCACATAGAAGAGGCACCGTACCAAGGGACACACCATAGTCTTTCAAGGTTTGCCTCATCCATAACAATTGAGCGCAACAAGATGCCGCGGAAATGTATTCGGCTTCGGCGGTGGATAAAGCGGTGGAGTTTTGTTTCTTGGATGACCAACTCACCAACGACCTGCCAATAAATTGGCAAGCCCCGGAGGTCGACTTCCAGTCAACCTTATCACTGGCCCAATCGGAATCTGAATAGCCAACAAGCTCAAAGGTTGACCCCTTTGGATACCAAAGCCCGAGAGTAGGAGTGAGAACAAGGTACCTAAAAATCCGTTTGACTGCCATCAAATGGCACTCCTTAGGAGCGGATTGAAAACGAGCACACATTCCAACACTTAACATGATATCCGGCCTAGAAGCACAAAGGTAGAGCAAGGAGCCAATCATGGAGCGATATACCTTTTGGTCCACATCCTTCTCACCTTCTCCAAGGCCAAGCTGCCCATTGAGTGGCATGGTTTTCTTCATGGGGTTGGCATTGGTCATCTCAAATTTCGCAAGCATGTCCTTCACGTACTTCTCTTGGGAGATGAAGGTGCCTTGAGCAAGTTGCTTCACAATGAAGCCTGAGAAGTACTTCAACTCCCCCATCATGGACATTCTAAATTTCTGGGTCATCAACTTGTCAAAAGCTTTGTTATGAGATTTGTTAGCTCCACCAAAAATAATATCGTCAACATAAATTTGAACAATAAACAAGCCACCCCCTTTAACCCGTTTGGTAAAAAGGGTGGAATCGACTTTAACCACGCTAAACCCGTCCATGAGTAGGAAATCCCTAAGGTGCTCATACCAAGCACGAGGAGCTTGCTTTAGTCCGTAGAGCGCGTTATGGAGTAGATACACATGGTTGGGAAAGCGTGTGTTTTCGAAACCCGGGGGTTGAGCCACATATGCAACCTCTTTCAAGGGACCATTAAGAAATGCACTCTTCACATCCATTTGAAAAAGCTTGAAGTTATGAAAAGAAGCATATGCAAGCAAGAGACGAACAGCTTCAAGGCGAGCAACAGGCGCAAAGGTGTCCTCATAGTCAATACCCTCTATTTGGGCATACCCTTGTGCCACTAACCTTGCTTTGTTCCTAGTGACGGTTCCGTTCTCATCTTGCTTGTTCTTGAAAATCCACTTGGTCCCAATAACATTGATGCGATGATCTTTAGGTCTCTCCACAAGAGACCACACTTCGTTGCGGGTGAAGCACTCGAGTTCTTCTTGCATGGCGATGACCCAATCCGGATCTTCAAGATCTTCATGGACCTTGAGAGGCTCGAAGTTGGACACAAAAGCATGATGGCCACAAAAGGAAGTGAGTTGCTTCTTCTTGTTGCGGGTCTTGATTCCTCTAGATATGCTTCCAAGTATATTATTGACTTGGAGTCCACTTGCAATAGAGGAGGACTTGATCTTTCGGATAGTTCCTTCATGATCAACAAATTCATCCTTCGTTGGTCCTTGATCATTAACCGCATCTTGAGATTGACCTTGACCTTGGGAAAAATGAACGTCTTCTTGGTATTGCTCAACGGGTTGAGGGCTTGGTTCTTGTTCCTCGGTTTGCGAGAGTTGTTCGTCGTGAGGTACACTTGATGGTTCAACATGAGTAGAGCTTGGCTCTTCTTGAGTTGGACTTGATTCTCCCCCATCAACATCTTGATCATGAGTGTGATGCTCGGTAGGCAAGATATGCCCAATTCCCATCAACTTGATGACTTGAGAGGAACCTCCATCACCTACAACATGTGGAACAACTTGCCCCCCTTGGGGACCATTATCTTCCAAAAACTCCACGTCACAAGATACTTCAACACAACCATTGGCTTTGTTGTAGTATCTATAGGCGTAAGAGTTTTCCGCATAACCAACAAAGATGCACTCGATAGTTCTAGATTCGAATTTACCGAGTTTTTCTTTCTTGTTCTTGACGAGGCACTTGCACCCAAAGACTCGAAAGTAGTTGACATTGGGCTTGTTCTTTATTAGAATCTCGTACGGATTCATGTCAAAGGGAGCTCGGAGGAAAAGCCGGTTCAAGTAGTGAACCGCAGTGGCGATGGCTTCTCCCCAAAAGTTGTGGGGTGACTTGTACTCACTCAACATAGTTCTTGCCATTTCAATGATGGTCCGGTTCTTCCTTTCAACAACTCCATTTTGTTGAGGAGTATAAGGAGCCGAGAATTCATGCTTGATTCCCTCATCTTGAACAAACTCTTGCATGGTATAGTTCTTAAATTCGGTGCCATTGTCGGTCCTAATGGTCTTGATCTCCACTCCATGGGTGCGTTGAGCTTGCTTGGCGAAGATCATGAAGTGCTTGTAGGTCTCATCCTTTGACTTGAGAAGGAATACCCAAGTGTATCTTGAGTAATCATCGACAATGACAAGACCATATCTTCTTCCACCAAGAGAATCATATGTTGATGGTCCGAAGAGATCTAAATGGAGAAGCTCCAAAGGTCTTGACGTGGCCACCTTTGATATTGATGGATGACTCCTCCCATGTTGTTTTCCTGAAATGCAAGCACTACACACCCGATCTTTCTCAAAAGACACACCAGTTAATCCAACAATATGTTCACCCTTTAGGAGTTGTTTGAGATTTCTCATGTTGACATGGCCAAGGCGGCGATGCCAAAGCCATCCCTCATCAACTTTGGCCATTAGACATGTAGGAAGAGATTGACTCTCTTGCGAGAGGTCGACCACGTAGAGGTCGTCTTCCACATATCCAACAAGGACCAACTTGAGATTATCACTCCTAAAGACTTTCACACAAGTTCGAGAGAAATAGGAATCGTAACCGGCATCCGGAAGATGTTTTATGGAAAGTAAGTTGTAACCAAGGTTTTCAACAAGCATGACGGTCTCTAGGGACAAGGCCTTGGAAACCACCAACTTGCCAAAACCTAGTACCTTTCCTTTCGAGTTGTCTCCAAAAGTGATGCTTGACGTTGAATTGACATCATGAATAAATTGGTCAAGCTCACTTCTACCTCCGGTCATATGATTTGTGCATCCACTATCAAACACCCATTTTGATCCACCGGAGGCATATCCCTACAAAATCAATTCTTTGATTTAGGAACCCATTGAGTAATGGGTCCCTTAGCATTAGCAACAAGATCTTTTGGTACCCAAATTGAGTACCATCTATAAGCATAACCATTGCGAGGGCCAACGTATTTGGCATAAACCTCTCCTTGAGTGCCCTTACATAGCACATAGGAGGGGTTAGATTTTCCCGCAAACTTGTGGATAGGGTTGCCCCTAGTGGCTCCCCCATTCACAACACTCTTCTTTACTTGGTCAACCACCTTGTGCCCTTCACGCACAAAGTTGATCCTTTTAGGTGGTTTGGAACCATTCTTGTCATTCTTGGGGTCATACCCCATACCTTGCCTTGGAGTTCTTATCGTTTGTCGAGCAAGAACCTCATCAAGAATCTTGCCCTTGGTGATAGGTTTGAGACGCTCCATCTCGAGTTGCTCCCTCAACTTCTTATTCTCCTCAAGGAGACTAGCATGATCCAAGGAAGGGTTAGAAGCACAAGTAAAATTCTCAACAATAATAGGATCCTTCAATGTACCAAGAGCTTTCTCATAGGACACTCGAAGTTGATCATGATTCTCCCCAAGTTTTATGAGCTCACGCTTGACAAGCAAATTAGCTTTCTCAAGGTTATCAAGGTCATTGGTGAGAGAAGCATGAGCAACCTCAAGTTACTTCTTCGAAGTATCAAGTTCTTGGGACAAGGTGATGGCTCTATCTATGGTATCCATATCTTTTGTCTTATCTAGCTCATAGATTTCAATTCGTTCTTTAAGAAGCGAAGTAATGTCCCTTTCCTTGTTTAGCTCGTGCTCAAGAAGATTGAATCTTAGTTTCTCATCATCAATAAGAGACTCCAAACTATCAATGATCTCATCACGTGAATTGACAAGGCTCATTAACTATTTGAATCTAGCACGAGCATTACTAGGAAGGGACTTCATGATTTTACACATTTCTTGAACATAGTTTTCATCAAATTCATCATCGTCACTATCATTGGTACTAACATGATCATCTAATATGCTAGAGAGAGATGGAGGGGAAGAGATTACGTTGGTACTCCTTGCCATGAGGCAGGTACCGGTGACCTTGGGAGTGATGGAGTCATCGGCATAGTCTTTGGTGTAGTCATATGTGAAGAGTGACCCGGTTTGGCAAACGCCAAACCGGCCACCCCCACAACCTTCTCCTCATCTTCACTCTCCGCATCGGATAGGTACTCTTGGCCAAGAAAGCCTTTGCCATCACGCTTCTTGTTCCTCTTGTATCTCTCGTTGATGGGGTTTGGCTTTAATCTTGGCTTCGCGCCCTCTTCATACTTGGGCTTGTCAAGTCTCTTCTCATATGGGCATTTGTCGGCAAAGTGGTCTAACTCATCACAATTGTAGCAATTTCTCTTCTTCTCGCTTGGTCCGGTTGAGCTTCTTCTTCTTCGAAACTTCAAGTTCTTGGTGAAGAGAGCAACTTGAGCTAGCATGTCATCGATGCCCTCGCTATCGCTATCTTCATCATTAGCACCACTTTCTTGCGCATACTTGGCCTTCAATGCTAGGGATTGGGAAGGCCCAATGGCACAGTTGATCTCCTTGATCTTTTGTCCTTCATCCGCCATATTGTCCGTGGCAACAAGATAGGACACGAGATCATCAGGCGAGAAATGGCGAGCTGAATCAAGAAGTTGCAAGTTCAAGGCAAGATTCTTGTCGAAGGCGGCAATCATGGAGCGAACCTTGGACTTGATAAGCTCATCATTCAAGTTGAACCCATCTTCATACTTGTCACAACCAAGACCATCAATCTTGACACGGAGGGCAACAAGTCTCTTATATGCTTCGGCGATGGACTCACCATCATTGTTCATGAACATGCTCATCTCCGACTTGGCGGCTTCATACTTGGATTTTTGGATAAGGGAAGTTCCCTCTTGGAGAATGACAATCCTCTCCCACAACTCCTTAGCGGTGGGAATGTTGCTAACTTGATCATAGAGTGTGCGGTGAATGGCACTCCTTATCTTGTCACAAGCCGTTGAATTTAGTTGACGATCATAGTACTCTCCTGGAGTGAGATTATTGGGATCTTGTGGATAGAAGCCCTTGCCCACAATCTCCCAAAGCTCCACGCTGCAACTGCAAAGATGAGACTCCATAGAAACTTTCCAATGAGAGAAGTGAGTTCCATCATAGTGAGGTGCGGGACCCGAACCATTAATATGAGGCATGACGTTCTTTTGTTTGGGATATATATACGGAAATGGATTAGGGGGCATGGAGGCTTTCGTCGGGTCACTCTTTCTAGAGTCCTCGTTCATAGCCTCCTTACCGGTGTCCATCGGCCTCCCTTGAGGTACTACCGAAGGTCCGGCAAGCATGACCCCCTCACCCATCCCCGTAAAACGTCCTTCAAGAAAACTTATTCGAGCAAGGAGATCGGAATCCGCCTTAGCCTTTTCAAGGGATTGTTTGGCAAAGAGTTCACGGATCTCCTTGACTGAATAAGTCTTTCCCTCCTCATCATCGAAGAAAACCATATTTTCTCTTAGGTGGTAAAGCCCTTAGAAGAGCACCTTTCTCTAATACCAATTGAAAGTGTAAGAAGGTTTACCTAGAGGGGGGGTGAATAGGTTTCTAACAAATTCTTTATAATCATTTGCAAGTTTTAGGCTTTGCGGAATATAAGTGTGCCTAAATGCAAACTAGGTGAGGCAACCTAGATGATGATGCAAGATACGTCAAGCACAAAGGCTATCACAAAGTAAACAACACAAGTAAGAGAGGGGTTATGGAATAACCCAAGCACATGGAGACGAAGATGTATTCCCGTGTTCACCACCTTTGGGAAGGGGGCTACGTCACGTTGGAGAGGTGTGAGGTTCCACGAAGGATTCCCTAATGCCACGAAGGCTCACCTTCTTCTCCGAGCCTATCCGACGAAGGAATAGCTCCCTTACTCGTGGTAGAATTTTAAGGTAGTCTCCAAACCCTCACAAACTTTCCACGGAGTAAATCACAAGCCGAATGCCTCCGGGCGACCCTAGCCGGCTAGGATTTCCCACAAACCCAAGAGTAACAAGCTAACTCGATGAACTCAAGGGGAATGAAATTTGGCTTGGTGGAAACGTAGATCAGGACCTCCTCTTGCTTTCTACCAAAGGGATTTGAGTTTGATTGGGTAGAATGGGAGATCCTCAAGAAATTGTGTTTCAACAATGGGGAGAGAGAGAGTGAGCTCCAAGAGTGAGATATGAACTGAATGCCTAACCTCCTCAAGCTAGGAGAAGAGGTATTTATACTTAAGAGAGAAATCTAGACGTTTGTAGCTTTTCCTGCGAAACTCGGTTTTAAGTTCGGTTGGACCGGACCACACACCGGACTGCCCGGTGTACAGCCCGGTCAATCGGAATCCAAACCGGGATGCTCAATGTGAGTGAGCCCGGATAGACTCGGTATATGAAACCAAGAATCCCGGTTTGGGTTCGGTTGACTGGAACTGGTACCGGACCGCCCGGTGTACAACCCGGTCAACCGGAATCCAAACCGGGATGCTCACTGTGAGTGAGCCCGGATAGACTCGGTATATGAAACCGAGAATCCCAGTTTGGGTTCGGTTGACCGGGACTGGTAGTGGACCGTCTGGTTTGGGAACCGGTTCAACCGGCCTGAGAACCGAGTTTGGCAGAGATGTTATCAAACTTAGATTTCTTTCTTCTCTCTCTTTGGTAATGGAACAAGTGGGTGTATAGGATGTGTATAAGGCTTGGAAAAACATCCCCAGCAAGCTTATCGAGATAACCCCTCTTAATAGTGTGGTGTTCCTACGTACTCACGAAATATAAAAAGGTAAAGCTCCGGCACTTCTCTTCATTATCGAAATGGGGGGTCTTCAATGATCTTCCAACATCCCGACGGACTAATACCTGTTCAAGACACTGATAGGTAGCATTTGTCCGCACTAACTCCGGTGTCATTGTCAACCAAAAAAAATATAGGGTAAATTACCCTTTCAGTAGGCCGTCATTGTCCTCAAGCCACAACCACAAGATCGGAAGAATTATCGGTAGCCAGGCTACATGACTAGGGTTAGCCATGGGCAGCAACACGCGCGGAAGCAGGGTGTGGTCGAGGTAGCAGGGTATTGGGGGAAGGAATCTCGGTGGAGCGATGTCATCAGGCGGTAGCAGCGGGTGCAGGAGGTGGTTGCCATGGGGTAGAGATGGCTATGGCGGCCCTGGAGTCGCATGTGGAGAAGACGAGAGGGTGTGCGTGTGCGATAAGGTAAAGAGAGAGGGGCTAGGGGTGGAGGTTTCACCCCAATCTGACAATTGGGTCGGCTTGCTGGGCGAAATCAATTTGGTTCGGTTGGACCAGGTATGGTTTTAACTAACTGGGCCACAACCCAACTAATTACCAACCATAAAATCATTTTTCCATTTAATAAACCCTATAAAATATTTCCAAACTAGAATAATGCATATGAAATTCATATAATATCCTAAAAATACACATAGCATATCAAAATGATCACAAAAATAATCTTACTTTTTAAGTTAAATAAAATACAACTAAATACTAAAGCCACTAAAATCCTCAAGGAAATATAAGAAAATAAGGAAAAGTCATAAAAATCAATAAAAATCATTTTTGTGTATATAAATAAATCTATTATTTTATGAAAATGTTAATTATAAAGTTCCAAGTCATTTTAGGATTTATGAATAAATAAGTGCTATAATTGACTTTATAGTCCTTTTCTTTTATTAAAATATAATAGATATATTCGCCCTTATCATTTATAAATCAAAATAAAATTAGATTAGCTTTAATTGACTACTTGGGATTTATTGAAACATAGAATGTAATTATTTAAGAATAAAACATACAAACCTTATATAAATCTATTTCTTTAAGCAATGGAATTAACTCTTAAGTTTGCATAAATACTTCAAACCCTAACAAATTAATGAGATCATCTAATTATGTTCCATCCAGGAGTTAAATATTTTCTTTAGGGTTATCATGGCAAATCATGTCTTCAACTCATCATTCATTTGCACTGGAAGTGAATGATTTCATATCTTTGATTATGCTTAGGAAAACCCTAAAAGTTGGTAATACCATAAACCTTATGTATTAAACCACGAATATTTTTATAGTTAACTTTGGTATAATATGCAATAAATCAGAAGTGTAATAACTCAAAATCATATGTACTTTAAAAAACCATAGTTTCAACCCTAGTAGTCTTCAAAATAAATTAACTTGACATAAACAATATTTTCTTCAAATGTTATTCTTTTAAGATACATTAAAACTAATTCTTAAGCATTCCAAAAAATACTCTAATTGGTGAACAATATTTATATAAGAAGTCTTTAGATACCATTCCACACTTGAGTGCTTTTTTATTGTATGCTACTTATTGTACTTACATGTTGTTTCATACACTCTCACAAGCCTAATAAGAAGCCAAGTATGAAACTGATCTAAAAGGGCAACACATTCTAAAGAAACCATTCCCAGTTCTAAAACCCTAGATCATCAACGTTTATTTCGGGGATTCGAGTTTACAAAAGTGCATTACATTACTTATGCATAGTTGCATCTTGCTTCTTTAAACATTAGTCCTTATCGGACCAATGATGCTGTTTTTAGATATTGGGTCTTTTATTGTCTCGAAGACCATGAGTGCATAAACTTGCAATCACAAAAGGCAAGTTCACACTTGCTCATGTCCTTTGGTTATTTTCTATTAAGTATTTGCAAATCCACTATTGTCATCACCTACATTTTGAAAAGGTCGGTAAACTTTATTTTCGTAATTATATGATTATGGGTTATTTATCAAATGGTAATAACCTACTATTACAGTTCCAATGATAAAGGAACATAATATCTAGGACTTAAACAACCAATCTCCAGTGATTCTTACACCGTATAATACGTGTTAACCATGAGATCTAGAATGTGATGGAGAAGTCGGCTGGATCTTCTTCCTTTCGCATGCCATAGACACTGTTCTGGTCATTTTGTAAGTTGCATATCGTGGGTAAAGCCGTATATTTCGGGAGAAGCCTACCGTGGATTTGGGCCTACAAAAGATATATTTCTAGTGTTTATGGTTGTTGTGCATATCAGACTAAGGTAAAGCTGTACTACCAGGAGAAGTCTTCCTTGAGTTCTGATAGTACAACAATTGCAGGTATGCAGGGTTGCGAAGAAGGGCAGTGATCGGCTTGGATCTTATATGGGGACCAAGGAAGTATGAACGGGTTGGCCGCTCGAATGTGCAACATGGTTAAGGATCTCTCATGGAGTGTAAAAATAGTGACATGTTACTCCCTAGGGAAGGAGATACGAACCCGGCAGGAAAGGAGCTCCATGAAGTTTAGGTAAACCTATGAAGGCTGACGGACATAGCTTTTCAAAATAAAAGCAACCTTTGAAGAAATTTTTACGAAAACCTACATAGCCTACGACCTATGGTCTGTGGCAGTAGATAGTGCATCAAACACCCCTTTCTAGTGAACTTGCTGAGTACACTCATACTCAACTGTACCTTCTAAACCCTTGCTAGATTATCAAGATGACGAAGACGTCATCAACACCAACTGATTCTTAAAGGAATCATCACCAAATTCTCAAGTTCTTCAATAAAGTCAATGAAAGGAATATGCCCGAGAGGCAATAATAAAGTGGTTATTATGCTATTCTAGGTTTATAATAGATGTTTATTTTTCATGCTAGAATTGTATTAATAAGGAAACATTAATACATGAGTGAATACGTTCCTAGTAAAGCCTCTATTTATACTAGCTTGTTGATTAATAGATGCTCAAAGGTTTCCTGATCATGAACATTGGATGTTGTTAATAACAAGGTCATACCATTAGAGAATGACATGATTAATAGTCACCCGCAGTAGATGTAGAAATATGATCATGCCATCAAGTTTAAATTGCTATCGCATTCGTAGTAACTCAATGTCCTTACACCACGAGATCACGTCAATCACTTTCACCGGAAGAGTACTTTGATTACATCAAGTGTCACACTATAACAGGGTGATTATAAAGGAGTCATCGAGTATTTGGAAAGTGTTAGTTGAGGCTCATGGATCAAGTTTGGGATTTGTCCATCCGGATGACGGAGAGATATACTTAGGGCCGTCTCGGTGACATCACATTGACATAGCCTTACAAGCAAGTGATTTGATCACTAGAATGTCATATCATAGGAACGAGAAAAAGAGTACTTGTCGAGAACGAGATTAAACAAGGTATAGATGATACTGAGTGATCGAATATCAGACAAGTAATATATCGCGAGACAAGAGGTTGAGACGATACTCTGATTTTTGTGGAACTAGTGGGAGTCCTTATGGATCTCCAGGTCCCGCTAATAATTATTGATCAGAGAAAGTCTCGATCATGTCTACATAGTTCTCGAACCCGTAGGGAGACACACTTGATGTTAACCTACGCGTTTGAGCGGATAGGAAACACAGGAGAAGTCAATGGACATCGCAGAAAATTGTTCTGCTGTAGAAAATTGTTTTGCCGATTCGGCCAAAATAGTTTCGGCGTGTCGAAACAAAGCATGGGATCAAAATTTTAATTTGTTCATTAAATGAAGTGTTCACTAAGTTAAGTACTCATTAAATGAAGTGTTCATTAAATTGATTTGCATTGAAATGGAATTAAAGTGCTTTAATGGAAAGACCTTTAAGGGAATTAAAGTGCTTTAATGGAAAGACATTTAAGGGGATTAAAGTGCTTTAATGGATAGACCTTTAAGGGAATTAAAGTTCTTTAATGTTGATTGAATTATAGGAGGGGAGGGGGTAGCCCCGTGGAGCCTATAAAAGAAGGTGGCCTCCTCCTCCTCTCTACACACTCTCTCACAAGCTCTCCCATATGCCCCAAGGTTGGCATCTTCTCCCACTTGCTTGCCTTGTCCATTGCCACTAGAAAAGGTGATCGGTGAAGCCCTGCTCTAAACCTTCCCCTCCACCACCACTACCATGGAGTAGTGCTGTTGGAGTTCCCGAGGATCTGCTACTTCCGCTGCCTGGCTGGAGCAAGGGATCAGGAGTCGTCGGCACACCGAACGTGAGACCGATTACGGAGGCACTGCACGTATGTGGTGTCGATCGTCTACATGTTCTTGCGTATGGTCGTGTACCATCTACATCAACCATGTTTGTTTGCAGGAATTTTATCCCGCTTACGGTCTACGAGGGTGAGTCCATCTATAATCGTTACAAAGTATCGCCTGATTCGATCTTGGCAATTGCAAATCGTAGGAGTTATTGTTTTCTATGCAACAAACCCCTTCAGTCAATGGAGTCAACATATTATCAACTGAACGGAAGGCGAAGTTCCTAATTATGTAGGAGTATAATCTCTAGCCATAAAACCTACTTCTGTAGAACATTGCAATAGCAGCAATTTCAAGCCAAATAATTTAGATACTAGTCTTATTAGTAGGATAGTTATGAGTTGTTGTTTTTGGTTCTTCTTTGTAATAAGTTATTTTCTTCCTCTATAACTTAGAGTGTTCTCTGGATCTTTTGTAAAGATTCGTGTTGTAATCTATAGTCATGGCTTGGACCCGCGATGTTTCTGTTGTACCACTCTGATGGATGTAATACTAGTGGAACAGTGTTTCATATGTGTTATATCAACGACTATAGTGTACTACATCATGTAGCGGTATGCTGGATCACCGCAGCTAGTATCAGAGCATATGCTTTGACCTTAGGATTAAAACCCTTTTAGGAGATCTATAGGTTAGATAGTGACTTTAGAATCCATCTTATCTGAATCAAATGTTCTTATGACTTGTGATGGGTATCCACTTGAGCATAACTTTTTCACATTTAAGAAGGATGTCCTCGAGTATCTTTCTTAGGATTTGTTATGTATCTTCTCTCGGCAAAGTACTATATTAGTGCCTTACTAAGTATGAAGAATACTATTAAGATATCTTAAGTGATTAGTTTATCACAATGGACAATGACTAAGATAATGATATCATATTGAGTAGTATTAGTGGTGTAATTCTATATAGAGAATTTATGTAGGTAGCATAATTTTATCATTAGTTCATAATGATAGACAACATAAAGTATACCGATAAACCATGTACAAATGTAAGTGGTAGTAAATCATGAAGGATTCACTAGAGAATTCTACGTGATGGAATGGAATTATGTTAAGAATTAATAATAGCATAATGAGAAGCATAGTCATCATAGTGAGAATTCTCATATTTATTGTTAAACCCATCCTATTGTGCATCCGTGTGTCAAGTTTTAATTTGTTAGATTTTAAATCAAGTTTTTAGTTTTTTAGGATAAAAAACTAGTTTTAGTTGTTAAAGATCCTGAACAATTATTATATTTACTAGTATAATAATCCAGAGACCTAAAGCTTAGGATCTGATATCAATTGTAACACCCCAGATATCAGCCCTATCTAGATATGCTACACAAACTTCCAACACTTCTCAAGGCCAGGACAAAACTAAAATTTCAGCAGAGTCTCCTTTGTTTAAGGGGACATCCACGACAACAAGATAATAATATATCACCAATTTTAGCCATACAGAAAGTTAAACAGTACAACGAGACCCAAGTTAAAAACTCATATCCAAGATCTCTCAAATCGGCCAATTCGGCAGCCACATAGTATAAACCAAACCTTATGGTAAAGGACAAATTAATATCAATATTTGTGGTTAACTAATCTATAGAGAGAGGATTGTAATGTATGAAAGTAGTGTGTCTAAACTGTAGAGGTGTTACCCCCAATCCCATGCACTCGTCATCAAGGTTTACCTAACAACATTAAAGAAACAAGGATGAGTATAAAAATAGTCAACAAGTACATAAATAAATAATAATAAAGCATAAAACTTGACACCAACAACTATTATGTGACCCTATTCATAGTGTGATAACTGTACCGTATGCCTACATGATCTTTGCTTTCACTTTTCTTTTGCGAATACTGGTATCGCTTGAGTGGACACCCGTCGGCATCCACCCACTCCAACTTGTGGAGGTTGCCGACAATGTGAGACTCGTACCAACATTGATGGTCTCAAAGTGTCTACCTCATTAGAATACAACACTATTCTTTAACTTTAAGATGCTATGCAAAAATGGAAGTGCAACTGTATCCTTCACTAAATTGTACCATTTGTTGTATTCTTTTCATCTTCATACATATAACCAATATATAATAGCTGGAAATAAGAACAAGTGCTAGAAATTAAAAGTAGAGAGAAGGGAATCATGCAAAGTATTATCTCGATATGCACTTTCCTCAATTGTAGGGAATAAACTCTGAATTGTACGATTCCAAATCGGAAATACAAACACCTGTTATTGAAACATATATCACTCAAAACACAACATCATTTCAAAAGCATCTGAGAAAAGTATATCATTGCTCCTATGCGCAAGACTCTTCACTCAAATAGGCATGGAACAACTTCTAAATATTACAAATGGTAAACTGAACCATAGATGAAACTGGCTGTCGGTTATGACCAGATAAATATCATAAATGTCCTTTGTTCAGAAGGCCCAAGGGTTGTACGCTCACCCAGTGACTTGAATCTAAAAATACTAACTACGTGGCAGATTAATCATAACCAAGTTGTACCCCTTTTATGTATCATGCAAAATAGTAGCATAAGGTCCAACCGTACAAGCTAAAACTCATGTCTAATAATTCAAGTTTGGAGTACTGTTCAGTCCCTGTCGGAGATGCTCCGCCCATGCACACTAGGTAGAAACGATTATGTTAAAGGACACTAACAATTTGTGTCATCCTAAATCCTGAGGTGGCCAACTGAAAGAGTTTTCACAAACCCGTTGTCTACTGCAGTACTCATTTTTAATTACATTACGAAAATGTAATAGTACAGTCACCTGGGCAATGAACCGTAGCTACAAATCAAGTCGAGTTTACTGAAACTATGTATCTTTTCTAGTACTACAGACTTATGTACCTCACTTGTCACACCATATCGTGGTGGCAACACATTAAACCAAATTGGTAGCATAATAAGAAAGGTTGGAACAACATATTCCTTTGGAACACCAAGCACGAGGACTAACCAGAAATTTATATGTTGAAAAACAACTAGGAAATAACCAATTGGGAGTTGGGTACCTGGCTAACGATGGCAGCGACATACAACTTGATGGAGATGGCCATAGAAAGCAGCATCGCAGCCTCGCAAACTCACGGCCTCGTAGAGCCTGCAATGACCCGACGGCAACGGCGGCGACAGCAACAGGCTGGGGTGCCCGCGTTCGATAAGGGTAGGGCACATATGTGTCAATGGACTCGCTTGACTCAACTAAACGACCAGGGTAACAAGGATATATGGAATGACTTAGGTACAAAAACTCTAGGGTCCAGCCCAGCTCAAAACTTTCTTCACATTATATAGGGATAAAATGCCTTGTCCAGCTTAGCAACAACAACACTACATGGAAGATCTGGATGCAACTACATGCATTTAAACATGAGGTCATGAGCTCAAGTACTGGTACACATTTTTTCTTTCCTTTATTCCTTTCATTTTCTTTTCTCTAACTTTCTATTTCTAAATAAAATTTAAATATCCTCAAGGTCCTACGTATTTTACTTAAATAGGTACAAAAAGTTAGCATCAAAATTGGGGACATTACATTCTAACCACCTTAAAAAGAATTTGACCCCGAATTATTCCTCATTTTACTACTCGCTCCGCTAAACATATATGTAATAACATAATCATGCATCACATACTAAGCATGAATAATTCTGGATATTTCTCGCGCATGCAGGACTCAAGATCCCGAGTCGCCTCACGCTCATTTTGTTGCGATCAAAGAACCCTCACAAACTTTAGCATCCTATGCCTTATCACTCTCTTAGGCACTTCCATTCTCTAGAGGACGAGCCCTAGAGGTTAAATCTTGTTCAATCATAATTATCTCCATGATCATTTGTCGTTCTAGATCATGGAAATGCTTCCATGACAAGGAGAACACATTATTCACACCTTTCGCTTGGAAAATCAAGGCATTAAGCTATCTCTGCGACTCCTGCCACTACCATTAAAGGTCGAATATAGCATGGACTAAACTTTCCTTTGATATTAAACCTTATAACACCTTTAGTAGGTGACACCCTTAAAAGTACTTCTATGTCTACTATAAATTTCACATACAACCTCTTAGAGTCAATGTAGATCATTTGTTTACTTTGTGTAGCTAACAAACGTTGTCTTATATCAACTGCCATCTCCATAGTTCGTTGGACCTGGTATGGTCTGAGTAATGCCTTCTAACTCACGACATTCTAACAAAGTGGAGATTGATGCTTTCTTCCATACAAAGCCTGGTAAGGTGACATTCGTATACTAGCATGCTAATTGTTATTATAAGCAAACTCCACAAGTGGTAAGTGATCCTCCTATCTCCCTTGCTATGATAGGACACACCACCTTCACATAGATTTAGTATGTCTAAGGATGAAGCACCATACTAAGTCTCAATTGTGTAACAAGGTTTTGTCAAAAAAATCTCTACAAGCCTCCAAGAACTTTGATACAAACTTGTCATCCCTATAAGAAATGGTTTCAGACCCCATGAAACCATACAATTTGATGAGCATATGCTTGTAGCAAGTCATTCCCAAAGTAGGTGGTGCGAGTAGGAATAAAATGAGAAACTTTGCTAAGTTGATCCACGACCATCCAAATTGTGTACTTCCCTCTTCGCTTACGAAGTAGAACAATAACAAGATTGACTGAAGTGTAATACTGTTGCCATACTAGAAGCCCAAAGGATTGCAACAGTCATGCTAGCCCCTTATGCTAAGCCTTTACTCAATGAAAAACCTTAGAAGGGGACACATTCTTGGCCACGTCAAGTTCCATTCTTTTCCACCAATTAGTTAATTTTTTAGGGCATGAAACATCTTCAACTCTCCAGGATGAATGGCATAGTGTGTTCAGTGTGCCTCCCTGAGTATGTCCTACTCCACCTAATACTACTATTGCACACAAAGAAGGGTACAAAAACATTCTTGTTTGTCCATATTGGACTTTCTAGTTCTACCTTTGAGAATACACTCTAGTAATTGGTGTAACAGTCCATCATCATGTTGCGCCTCTCTCTATCTAGAATGGCAGACTGAAGGATAAATTGTGCCATGTCAAAACAAGCCACTACCTATGCCTCAATTTGGTAACTGAGGCTCTTATGATGAGTGAAAACACCACAAGATTCCCATAAAGATAACACATCCAAATGTTGAATGCAAGGACCAGGGCCGGTCCTGACATTACGGGGGCCCAGGGCGAAACTAAAATTTTGGGCCCCTTAGTATAAATATTTTATGCATATATGAGATGACGAAATATAAATATTTTAAGTCCACTTCCAACTATAATATTCATATAAAAATAACAATGTTTACATGATACCTTAAAATTTTCTCCGATAATTCCTAGATGCAAAGTCCGTGACGATGGAATCAATATCAATCTCGTCCACTAACTTCTTCTCGATGCATAGATTTGCCAAACCATTTAACCTCTCCTAAGACATTGAATATCTCAAATAGTTCTTCAATAATTTTAACTTTGAAAAGCTTCTTTCAGCTGATGCAACAGTCACTGGCATAGTAAATAAGATCTGATATGCGATGGAAATATTAGGATAACAATCTGCTTCTCTGAAAAGCTCAAAAAACTCCATAGCAGACATTGGTGTATTTGGCAAAGTGAACTTCATAACACTTAACTCAGAAATAAGTGCATTCAACTCAACATCACATGTATCAGGTTTACCAGATTTACCCGGCTGAGTAAAAGTTTTTGCAAAATTAGTGCAATGTTCTTTCAGTTGAGTACCATCCAATGCCTTTAAGCCCTTGGAACTCATTAAAAACCCAAATATACCTTTGAATGACTGGAGTTCTTCAAATCTGCGCTTCAAAGATGTGGTCGCCATATCGACCATAACTAAAAACTAGTTCACTTTAAAATCCTCCTTGGCTTGGAAGATTGCTTCCTCGCATTCAGTTTCATCAAATTGCTTTGTCCTAGAAGCCTGACGCTTTACACGGAATGATTGCTCCACACCCAGCTCAGATGCAATATCCTTGGCACTCTTCAAACCAGCAGCAAACCCTTCATTTCTATATGTTTGAAAGTAAGTGCGCATACCTTCTATTTGTTGTATTGTAGAATCAATGCACATGGATGCTGACTGCAACTTCTTGCTGACTGTGTTTACTCCAAAAAAAATCATACCAAATATAAATTCAAAGCTACCAAGCACTTTAAATAATTTTTTTGCATCACTCCTATCCTTTGGTTCAGTATCAACATCTTCACTTAACTTAAGAAGAGCAGACCTTAGCTGAGGAGCTTGAAATCTAATTGTTTTAACACTTTTGATCCGACTCTCCCAACGAGTATTGGACAAAGACTTCACAGTTAAACCTTCCACGTGGTCAAGCAACACTTTCCATCTTTTGGTAGACCCCGAAAATAAAACATAGATTCGTTGCACGATACCAAAGAAACAAACAGCCTTACCACAAGATTTAGCCATATCACGAAGAGTAAGATTAAGACTATGGCAAGCACACGGCATATACAAAGCCCTTGGATTTACCTCAATCAACTTGTTCTGCACTCTTTGTTCTTTCCTTTCATATTGGAGCCATTATCACAACCTTGACCCCTAATATCATCAATAAGAAGACCATATGACTTGATGGATTAAACCAATACCTTGAAAATCCCTTCACCAGATGTGTCATTCACCACCAAGAAACCAAGAAAGTACTCCTCAACTTTTACTTGTGCATCAGAGGTATTAACACAACGAACCAACACACTCATTTGCTCTTGGTGACTCACATCTGGGGTACAATCAAGAATAACTGAGAAATATTTAGCCTTCTTAACGACCTTCAAAATAGTGTCTGTAATGCTAAAAGCCATTAGTAAAATCAACTCATTCTAAATTTTGTGACTAAGATAATGATAATGAATCTGATTGCTTTGAATCCGTCTAATGTGGTCTTGCATTACCATGTCAAATTCTGCAATCATCTCAACACAAGCTAAGAAATTACCATTATGATCATTGTAAAGCTGCTCATTGGATCCTCTAAATGCCAAACTGCGTTTACCAAGAAATTTCACAACAGCAACTATTCTTAGTAAAACTTGTCTCAGGCGCACCTTCTCTTTTGTGATCTCATGTTGCAACTCCTTATCAATTGTTTCATGTTTGTTCAGTCTATTTCTTAATTCGTTCCAAGAAATCATGCTTGTGATATGCTCGACACTAACTTCATGTTCTTTGAGCCTATCGGTGATATGTTTCCAATCATTAAACCCATCATGTGCCAGTGAACTCTTGCAGTTAATAGGATTGAACAACTTGCATGAAAAACATAACACTTTGTCAACATGTCTTGAATAAACTAGCCATTTTCGATCACGTACCTCTTCATTGCTCATGTATCTAGAATAATGAGATTATGAAAAATGTCGTTTACCAGTTAGAGGAAAAGTGATATTATCTTCTCTGATAGGACCCTTTTCTACTAATATATCTCTTGCCTTGATATCAAGAGTACCCCAATTTGCTGGATTATAAATATCCACACTAACTGGTTCTGGTTCATTATCAACATTAGCAGATTCATCATCATGATTACTCACATTGGCACCATCTGCATTGATGTGATCATCGACCTCTGTATCGACATTATTTTCTGGATCAACATTAGTCTGTTCTCCCACAAGAACTAGCGCCAAGTCATCTGGATTCCTCGATGTGCTCGTGTTGCTCTTCAAAATTTTATGAAAAGATCCTCTCTGTGATACTATTAATTTTTGCTCTCGTTCTCTTTTCTTTTCTTTTCTGAGCACTGGATTCAGGCGCCATAATCAGCCTCGCTCTCTACAATCTACAAACAATAAGTCAAAAACAACAGTTACTAATTAGAAATTTAGAATTAAGAATTAGCCAATTAGGACTAGGACGTAGTCAATTGCTTGTCTTAATTAGGATTAGGACTCACGCTAGAGGAGAACGGGACAATGTAAATCAATTGAGGACTAGGACCAATTAGTTCTAGACCAATTGGGGCATACCAGGGTCCAGGACTCCAGGAGGCAGACAAGCAACAGCCTTCACGTGCGTGATCACGAATCGCGTCCTACTCGGCTCGGCTGCTTCGGCCATTCAGCGATCCGATCCAGGCAGGGGAGGGCATTTCCGCACTGGGGAGACTGCGCCCGCGCAGCGCAGGCCAGGCGGCTAGCTAGAAAGACGAGACGGGACGGGCGCGAGGCGATTCGGCGGCTGCAAAGTGGTCGAGACCGTGAGGCGAGTCGGCGGCTGCAAAGGAATCGCATGCGGCACGCAAAGAAAAAGGCAGGAGTCGAGGCGTCGCCGCGTCGAAGCGAACCGAGTCAGCCTCGCCTGGATCAACGTAGCGCGACCTGCATGTGGGACCGGGAGGCGGGACCGCGGGAGTCCGGGACTCCGGGAGTCGATGTCGATCGTACTCCAGGATCGTCCACGGTCTATTATTTCATGTGGCTCATTTTTTTTAGATGAATATTACTATGCTTATATTTTTCTGGGCCCCTATGTTTTTTGGGCCCGGGGCGGCTGCCCCGTGGGTCCCCCCCCCCCAGGGCCAGCCTTGGCAAGGAGCACAAGTTCAAGCTCTATATCATGAATAGTACTCATGTGTTTTCAATTGCCTAGAACCTTAAGCAATAACCTTTCGATCATGCATGAGCACACACTTGACCTAAAATAACAACTTCCAAAAGCCAATCTTTTGTTTAACTCTACATAAAATTTATTCTTTCTCGAAGTCTCAATCATAAGCATCAAATGGTGCTTCATGCTCTTCTTTTCATTCAGTATATGAGCATATCAACAATGAATACTGCCACCAAAGTTATCAAGGAACATATGTAGCATACCGTTCATTGCTCTCATAAAGATAGCAATGGCATTGGCTAGCCTAGAAGAGAACTCTATAATCATAATTCCCATACCTACAATAAGCCAATCAAACATAAAGATTTTTGAATGTTTCTTCGAGGTCCTTGATGAGTGCAGATCCTTGTCTTCATGTAACGGTAACATCATCGACGTATACTTGTATGTTTGTGCCTATTTGTCTTCCGAAACATTTCTGCATCATCCGCTGATATGTTGCTCCAATGTTCTTGAGGCTAAAGGGCATTGTTGTGTAGCAGGATACTGTGGGCTCCCCGGATTATTCATCCGAGAAATCCCTGTTATGCATACATCCACGTTCCCATGATCAGTGAGTCGTGGAACATAACCGACCGGTACCATTACAACATCCGAAACATAACGAATTACAAGACTTACATAGAAGCCATTATGGCTACATCATCATTAGAAGCGGAACATCGCCAAGCGCAGATCCCAATCGTGCCTCAACCTACAGGCAGCTGACTAGAAAGACGGCCTAGCTCACATGTACGTCACCTGATTTCTCCCGAAGTCGAAACTCTGAAAGCCTGGCCAAGTAAATAGCCAGGGACACAACCGTGAGTACTTTTGAATGTACTCGCAAACCACCAAGATAAGTGAAACAAGAAAATGCAATTCTGGCTGTGGCGAGGTAGCTCTATCTGGGGTTGCTTTTGTAAAGCCTAAACTAACTTTGAAGTTAGGGCATCTCCATGTCTTTGTTGAAAAAGAGTTTTGAAAACATGCTTATGTTTTATAAATCAAGACATCTCCATATCTTTGTTGAAAAAGAGTTTTGAAAAGAGTTTTGTAGTTAAAACCCCTTTTTAAACATCTTCGACCCCTCGGGTCAAAACAAAGCTTTCGAACTCGGGTTCCCCCGGAACCTTCATCCTCAAAGTACTTGTTTCCCAAACAAGCACAGTTTGGATACTCCTAGCCAACACCTTTACAACCGTCCTTGACCGTGGACACGGCTATTCGAATAGGTTATACTCTGCAGAGTTTGCACACTTTACCCACAAGAATCAATACATCCGCTGGGATACAACCACGGCCCACTACCACTGTAGATGGGGGTCCGGATAATCAAACCTAACCTTTCGCTTGTCTACACTAGAAAAGGCATGCTTTTCCTCTTGGGTTTGTTCTCCCCGGCAACGAGTATGTGGCTCCCAGCCATAGTCCTTCCTTCCGTCCACGCGCATACCCAAGCCGCAACTTGGCGTATACCTTAAATCTGGAGACTCCACTTCCTTCTGTACTACCTAAGTCATACCGTCCGCGGGAGACCCAATTGTTGCACCGACCTCCTGCCAGTTCAGGCTCACTCTTGCCGTAGCAAGTGACAGGCTTCAGATCCTTGATCTGGTGGCGCCTGCCTGGAATTCCAGGGATTTCTCCCTATAAGCATGGTAGAAGTGCCTTGGCTAATGCGGACAAACTACGAGTTAAGCCTCAGTAACCTAGGGTAATGTGGTTGCGTGGATAAAATTTGTTCCAGTAAAGACGTAGAACATACCATCACATTTCCACTTCTTCTCATCACCATTTCTTTTGTTAAAACTTCCACTGAGAACGATGCCTCTTCCCAGGGTTTTACAAAGCCGTTTTTGAAACATTTGTAGTGGGGAAAATCCCAAAACAATTTATTTTCTCAAAACCGGGGTTTCCAAGGAGGTAGGATGCTATCCATCGTACTCTCGGTCTAAAGGGGATAAATGATGGGTTCATCGGGGTGGTGCCTCGAAGGACACGAAATCATAACTTGGAGGAGCCAAGTTATTATCGCAGTATTTATAAAGCAAGACATGCAGGTAGATAATGCAATTTGTAAAGAGGATACAAAACAGGTGAAAGGGAATAGGACATATATCAGAGTTCAGGAAGGGTGGCTTGCCTGTGATAAGCAATAAGTCCCTGGACTTCTTCAGATGACCAAGAATACCCAATAATATAATAATAAGAAACCCCTTCCGGCTTGTCGTTAGACACTGACACTATCGTCGTCATCGGATACACATGCAAACAGACAATACCACAATCAATACAAGGCATACAAAATCAAATCATACAGCAAACAAGCATACTGAATACTACTGAACTTGATAGGTTTTGGAGAGGTTGGGTTCTATTAGTGGAATTTACTAGATTGCCACTTTAGTGGTTTCCATTTGGAGAATAGATGTCAAGGCTAGATACAAAGAGCTTGGATTAGGGATATGTGGTCAGTAGGATATCAATGTGCAAAGGTGATATCCTCAGATAGGTTTTAAACCATCACAAGTGGTTTCACTTGATTATCAATTTTCTAGACTTAATTAGGCTTTTTATAGTGGATTAAACTCTAGTTTGAGGAAATAATTCACCAGAAGAGTTCTGGAGTTCCAAAAATTATTTCCTTGGATGGTTTGTTAGTGTTTGATGTACTAGACCACCTAGAGTTGGAATTAAGTCAAAATAATTACCAGAATGCCCTCAGGAAAATCCCAAAGGCAGTTCTGTATGGTTCTTCTCTTTATCACCAGATTAATTTTACAGAAGCAATTGGGTGGGTTCGAAGGGCATGTGATAGGTATTCATAATACCTTTCTGTAGGAATTGTATTCACTCTTTTTGGAGTTGCCAAACTCTAGGAGTGATTTATTTAGTGAAAATACCCTTACAGAGGTATTTAATTCACTAAAAATTCAACCAGAGCTCAATAAATTCAGACCTACTAGGGTTGGATAGATACTAATCCTAGAAGGTACTGGGAATTGGACTAAGGTCAATACCACATTTGGTTAGACCTGGGAAATTTATTCAAGGCAGACAATGGCTGGTTTGGTTATTTTTGTTAAAGACAAACCGTTGTTCACCTAGGTATGAGACCTGTTCTGGATGATAGGTATTTCAAATACCTTCCAGTAGGTCTTTGGTTCATCTCAAATGGAGATGCGAAACTCTCTTTGGAAATTAATTAGGGTTCCAGATACATGTTAGCAGATTAATTACTAGCAATTATTGGAATTTATTTTGGACATGGGGTTGCCTCTGCATGTTTGAGAAAACATCAGAGAACCACCAGAAAATTAGATCTAGGCATTTGGACTTGGTTTACCATTTTATTTGGATTTAAACCTAGCAGGAGCTTTTCTGGAATAAAAGGATTAGCTAAAGGAAAAAGAAAGAGGGTGCATTGGGCTGGATCTGAGGAGACACTGGGCTGCAGGGGAGGATTTGGCCCACGGCGCACGAGGCGACGCGCGGGAGGGCGTGGTTCGAACCTGACTGGCGGGGCCCGCCGGTTAGCGGTGGAGAGCGCCTAAGCGGTACCGAGCAACGGTGACCGTCGGATCTAGTCACGCTGGATGGCTCGAGGTCATCGCCTACGCGGGACAGGACGCCGGCGGCGAAACCCTAAGCAGCAGTAGAGAGGGGAGGCGGGAGCTCACTAGAGGGCTTGGGAGGCAGCGAGAAGGGTGCAGGGCGACGCGGTCGACGACGGCGAGTAGATCGGTGGGCGGCACGACGGCGGAGGCCCACGGGAAGCAACTCGAGCGATGGCGGCCGAGAGCGACCTCGTCGGAGCTCAACGCCGACGACGGAGGAGTTGGTCCTGGACAGAGAAAAGAGCATGGTTAGGTAGAGGAGAGCTAGGGGAACTCTTGGGCTGACATGCAGAGAGAATGGAGCAGAGGGGGATGAGCCTTGCTCGATTTTTGGGAGGAGGCCGAGAGCTCCTCTCCTCCTTCCTTCGGACAGCACAGAGCAGGGAGAGGGTGGGGTGCTCGGGGAGGTAATTGGGAGTGAGAGGGGGCAAATGAGGGCCGGGCGAGCTGGGGAAGGGCTGATGGCCATACATACCAAGAGGAAGGAGTAGATGTAGTGAATTACCATTTTGGACAAGGGGGAGGGCAAGGCTGGCCAGGGATTGGTCCAGGGGAAGGTGGAGAGGGGTAGGATGGGTATTTAAGTCGTGCTGGATCAGAGAGGGAGGGGTAGGCAGCAGTGGTAATTAAATTAGGTTGATCCTTGTAAGAATTGGGGTTATTTCTCCTTCTTTCTACTATGGTAAGGGCAAAATGGTCAAGGATGAGGTGGAGCTACAGTGGTGGTCGACCAAGGATGTGTCATGGTGTTAAGGAGAAGCTTTGATCAGGTTTTGATGGAATTTGGAAGTGGTTAGAGTTGTGGATTTGCTTAAATGGCAAACTTGATCCAATTGAGGGTTGTGAAGGAAATCCAAAATCTTGCATTGGACCAGAGGAGGAAATGTTGCTGGTAGATAGATGAGGTAAAGGTAGACTCCTAGGATTTATTTGGGATTTTTCAGAAGAGTTTTAGTCCTCCTAAAATTAATTACTCCAAAAGGACAGAAATGATTTCTAGAAGATCATTTGATAAAGTTCCATTGGACAAGGAGGTATTTTGATGTGGAAGGGTCCCAAATGTGAATACACACTTAGGGGAATTTTCCCAAGATTTATTGAGTTATAAAAGTATTTAAAACAATTATTATTCCAGTTCAGCCATTTAAGAAAATGGACAGAAAGAAATAATAAAGCTTCTCAAAAATATTTATTTTTGAGATGGGAAGGTGAGGTATTATATGTGGAACTCACCTGAGCTAAAAGTTAGGGAAGTGTTTTGGTAAAAACCAAACTTTCTTTTATGGAGAGACTTTTGGAGGTTTTGTCTATTTAAGAAATTAAATAGCTTTGGGGCCTCAATAATTATGGATAATTATTGATAAATCTTGGAGATCAAGGTAGGTGAGGTGGACAAGGTGTAGCAAGCATTTTCAACCTTGTGGAATGGAAATCCAACTAGAAAAGGATGGAAAACCAAGAGTTGATGATCTAGGGTGGTGTTATTTTTTATATACCACCAATACATGCTTGCATCTTGGAGCTCAGAGCTCACCATGATGCAAGGGATAGATGGATAGGTACACCATGTCATATAAGATGACCATGGCAGAAGGATTTTGAATTAATAGCACTTGAGATGATCCAGAAATGATGGCAAACTTTGTTGAAATTAAGGCTGCCAAGCAATATGAGTCATGATGCCTTAAAAACCATGTGGGTCTAATCAGCACAGAGATCCACTTGGGATAAGTGCAGTAGGATCTGAGAGACATCAATGAGTAGAACACAGCCATGCAGAGAGCTGGTCCATAGGAGATAGTATGAGGGTGTGAGCTTCTACCAAAGTAGGCATGATGACTAGTTTTGCATGAAATGCTATTTTCTTGTCTACAAAACCATCAGGGACAAGTGGGTTGGAAGACGATCTAACCAGGGGCTAATGTGGGCCTTGGTAGTCCTTAGGATGTTTAACAAGATGGTTCAAGTGCATTTCCAAAAATGCACATGGATTGAGAAAAGGAGGCATTCAAAAAGGTGATGCTGAACATGTTTCTAGACTTAGCCAAAATGGGCAGTTTTGAGGATTTTGACTAGAGTAGGAGAGGGAATGTTCTTGGAGGAGTTGCCGGGTGTCAGAGCATTAACAAATGGTTGTTAGAGAAGTGTAGAGTGAGTAGAAGAGGTCCATGCCTGAGATTGGTCTTAAGGACTTGGAAGCATCTAGAATGGAAGTCCTCAGAATTGATCTGGTTGAGGGTTTTAGATGGTCACCTAGTGGCTAGGGATCATAACAAGGTTTGCTTTCTTGCTTAGGGATTGAGGAGTTGGAAAGCCTCTTGATCCTAGTGATGAGCTCCTAGAGTGGCTCATACTACTTCCTAAGCCAACAAGTCAAACAACAGATCAAAGCAACTCATCAGACAGTAGATCAAGGCAACTCATCTTATACAAGCATACCACTAATGAGGTTACCATAAAGCCTAGCTTGGGGTAAGGTTGGGGCATTTTGAAGAGGTTGAGTTTTGAATAAAATGAGGGTTCTTGGTATCTCTACCAAGAGTAGAATTCAAATGATTTGAATAAGAGTTTTGGGAAAACTAGAGGTAAGATTAGTTGAGTGTTCTATCTTGAAAACATAAGGAGAAAGTAGTGTATATCTCTCTATAGTTTTGTCAATAGAAGCTACCAAAAATAGTTTTGGTTTCATAGGGATCTTGGCGCATGTTTTGAAATGCCAGAACGTTTGAGAATATGTAGAGTAAGCCAAGATAGTTTTGGTAAATAGCCTTTGCCAACTGAGGTTGAGGTAAGGAGTATCCTAAGATGCACTTCAAAAAGCACAAGTGCAAACAAACAACAAGCAAGCACTGCACTAGAGCACAAGAAAACGTTTTTGTTCCCCTTGATTTTTGCATTCTGGACAACTAATCAGGGTTGCTGAAATTGGGATGTTACAGATACACCATAAGACATGATAAACACCGTTTTCTCCTGATCTTCTTCCTTCATCCTAATCTGGTGGTATCCTGAGTAAGCATCCAAGAAAGAAAGGCATTCGCATCCTGCGGTTGCATCGATTATTTGGTCGATTCATGGCAATGGGAAGTGATCTTTTAGACAATGTTTGTTTAGTGCAGTAAAGTCGATGCACATCTGAAGTTCTGTAGTATTTTTCTTTGGAACACATACTGGGTTTGCGACCCACTCTACTTTTGTTAGTTCTTTGATAAAGTTGGCGTCAGTAAGGCAATGGAGCTCCTTTCCAATAGCTTTAGGCTTTAGTTCTACGAAGCGACGAAGCGGTTGTTTTACTGTCTTCGCCTTTGGATCCAAATTTAATGCATGCTCAGCGAGTTCCCTGGGAATTCCCGGCATGTCAGAAGGTAGCCATGCGAAGATCTCCCAGTGCTCACGGAGGAACTCGATGAGCATGCTTTCCTATGTAGGACCAAGACTGGAAGCCACAAATGTTGTTTTCATCGGGTCGATGGGGTGGATCTACACTTCTTTTGTGTCCTTTGCCGTGTCAAAAGCCTGATCAGGATTGACACGTGCTACTTCCAGTGGTTCTGCAATTGCCGAAGTTTTGAGTTGTTCGAACTCCATTGCCATCCCGAAAGATTCAGAAATTTTATTGAACTCCCGATCGCAATTGTCGACATATGTGAAGCTTCCTTTTACCGTGATGATTCCCTTTGGTGCTGCCATTTTCATGACTAGGTACGCATAATGCGGCACTGCCATAAACAATGCGAAAGCTGGTCATCCCAGGATCGCATGATATTGTGATGGCCAGTCCATGACTTCAAATTCGAGTTTTTCTCGCCTAAAATTTACTTTGGAACCAAAAACAACGTCAAGTAACACTTTGCCTAAAGGAATTTCGGCTTTACCTGGTACTATTCTGTGGAAAGATGTTTCTATTGGCGCGAGATTGTCTAGTGGGTAGCCCATTGTTCTCAGCGTTTTTGCGTAGATCAGATTTATGCTCCTTCCTACGTCCATGAATACCTTGCTCATATCGAAACTGCCAATTTGTGCTTCTACTATCAAGACTGAGTGGCCTGGTCATGGGACCCGAAGCGGGTGATCAGCTCTGTTGACTGTGATTTCTTGCTCAGACTAGTGAAGATATTTGGGTGTGGTTGATGTTGTTGTTTTCGCCATATTGATTTGTCTTATGATGAGCGTCTAGGTTCTGTTGGATGGATGCCTTTTCTGAATCATGGACATTGCTCCTTTTGACATAGTGTATTCATTGTTTTGATCAGTTGTGTTTTTTGGTAACACTGCTGGTGATGGTGGTGGTGGTGCGTCGATGGCTAATGTGCTAGGCGTAGATGTGTATCCTCGGTTTGCCGCTTCGGTTTATTTCGCATTACATAGCTCCTGCATCTTCAATAATGTTTGGCAATTCTTCATGAGGTGGTTAGATTGTCAATTGCCTGCTGAGGCGACATAAAAATGCATATTATAGGGTCCTTCCAACATTTGCATCACGGACATGGGTGGTTCTCGTGCTCTTGGTTGATACCGCTGTGTTGACTGGCTTCCTCCGACGTCGTCCCTGTTCTCGCAGTATCTGCCGTTGTAGTCGTTGCTTCTGTTGTTACCTTCACCCGAGAAACCGGCTACGACGTAACTTGGTCCCATGTTTCCATCGTTGTTCCTTCTTCTTCTATCATTTCTGCGTTTGTTCCTATCTTCTTCGGTGATCGCGTATGCTTGTTATGTAGCGCGTCTTCTCCATCAGCCTAGTGATTTGCTATTTCCATTAATTGTGATATTGTTTTGGGTTTAACCCATCCCAGTGAAGGAAATATGCCCTAGAGGCAATCATAGAGATGATTGTATTTCATGTGTATCCATGAGTTATTATAATGTTCCTGGAATATCCATATACTAGGCAACTTGTATTGATTGGCAATTATGTGAATTGTTTGTGAAACTCTTTACTTGTATGGTTATCTAATAATTGTCCCTAGTCGGAGTTCATGCGAGGACACACGTGAATATTAGACTAGCACATCGATTGGTTAATGACTATGTTTCGCAAGTCATTGACATGGAGATGTCAAACCAATGATGTGGACACATGTTATGAACATGGGGTTGGACTGACCCAACATGAGACTATCAATAATACTTGCAGCTCTCTCTACACATCGTGTACGTTTTGTCCTTAGACCTAAGATTGTCGCATGTACTTGAGATGTGGATCGACCTACTTTGGGGCTATCAAACACTACTCCGTAACTGGGTAGTTATAAAGGTAGCTTTCGGGTTTGTCCTGATACATGCTGCAAGGCATCGGTCAATCAAGATGGGATTTGCCCCTCTCTACTTGAGAGAGATATCTCTGGGCCCCTCGAGTGATCGGATCCAGAAATGCATGGTCGTGCTACATATGGTTAAGAGTTAACCTAGTAAAGGGATTCTGAATCACAGTATCGAGAAAGAGAGGTCAGCTTAGAGCTAGACCAAATATCGTGAGGCAAAGGGAAAGACATGTACTCAACCTTGTGATGGTTCGTCCGAATGATCTTTATATGCGTTTAGGAGTTGGCACGTCTTGCTAGAGGCCGCTACAAACTATTGACGGAGTAAGTGTACTCGCGTCATGTCTATACGTGTATGAACCTATAGGGTCACACACTTTAGGGGCTGGAAGCCTAATGAGGATTGGATCCGAATTAGACCAGGCTTAGGCTGCTAATGGGCTACTAATGTAGAAGCCCACCAAGGATGCCTATATAAGAGGGAGTAAGGCGAGCTGAAAAAGAGAGAGCATTCCACCCAGCCGCCACTCCTCTTCCGCCTGTGTTGCACGCGCAGACCTAGCAGTCTGGCGTGTGACGGCTTCCACTCCGGACGTGTGGATACCTCGGAGGTGCTGCATCTGTAGCACTTGGACGAGCCGCGCAAAGGGGAGCTGCTCGTGGGACGAGGACGAGGAGGAGACGTAGAACATCTACACTGCCGCAACGTGCTTTATCGAGTTCCGCACCTGCGCGTCTAGCGGTAATCCCGTGATCTATGACAATAGTATTCCTGGTTGACGCGGTAGAAAATTTTGATTTTACGCTAGTGTAGCCTACCCGTAACCCTACAGTGGTATCAGAGCCGATGCTATTCAGTCATAGGTTCGGGAAGTTTGCATATGGTGATATGTAGATTGATATGAATGATATGATCGTTTGTATGGCGGTGTTTCTGGATTGATCTATGATCTTACTTTCCATGATCGTGATTCTAAGGTCGTCGAACGACTTACCCCTACCGGTCGGTTTCCGCCATCAGGGTAGACAGTGACACATAAATCCTTCTGAATCACGCGAAGATCAATATGATTGATCGAATCGGGAATTAGATCTGAATCGACGTACCATGATCAAAGGAGTTTGGTCGAATCGGAACTATGGTCGGTTTATGGTAAATTTGATTTGCCGATCAAAATCCTTAAAGAAAATTGTATAGATTTGATCTCTCATTTTTCACAAAATGGGCCATACTGTATCACATGGTGGACAGGTTCTATGGCGATCACCATGAGAAAATGGGCCATACTGTATCACATCTATGTGAATGCTATTCTTATACGTTTTACTACTATGCATGCTTAGATGATAGAAGTAGAACGATCCCTCACAAAGTTTAAGTTAAACCATGCCCTCCCAACCAAACCTTGCACCATCCTATGCCCTGTACAATCGTTGGTGGGTCTATGAAATTAGGGTGCCACGGTTTTCCTTGGCTGGATGGGTTTGTATCGGATACCTACACGTATAAGGGTTGGTGAGCTTAACAAGGTCATCTTAACAGTAAAGGACCTTGGGGCATAAAGGTTGGGCGCCTAGTTCTGACATAGAGATGTCACCCAACAACAAGAGTCATATGTGATATGATTAGCAAAGGTTGCTTACCGATTTACCTTGTCTTCTAGCAGTGATGCTAAAGCTCACTAGTCGACTTGTTAATTGTGGATCTTGAATCACTTAGTATCAATAGAGGGATGTTGATTTAAGTGGGAGTATATGCTATTAAATTGTTTAATATGTTTTACTCTTTCATGGTTACATGGCTTAGTATTTTGCATATTTTTTTGTTGTAGATCAATGGCACCGAACAATTCATCACCTTTTGCTTTGCGTTCGATTCTTGAAAAGGATAAACTAAATGGAACAAACTATTCGGACTGGGTCCGTAACATGAGAATTGTTCTCAGGGCTGAGAAAAAGGAAACTGTTCTAGATACCCCAATCCCGGATGAACCTGCTGATAATGCAACTGCTGCCCTTAAGAATGCCTACAAGAAAGCATGTGATGAATCTCTTGAGGTCAGTTGTCTTATGCTTGCATGCATGGAACCTGATCTTCAAAAGCAGTTTGAGGATCAGGAAGCGTACGATATGATCGTTGCGCTTAAGGACATGTTCCAGACTCAGGCTAGGACTGAGAGGTACAATGTCGCTAAGTCCTTTGTGGAATGCAAGCTGGCAGAGGGAGCAGCTGTAGGCCCCCATGTGATCAAAATGGTTGGTTACAGTCAGACTTTGGAAAAGCTTGGTTTTCCATTAGGCCAAGAGTTGGCCACTGACTTCATTTTGGCATCTCTTCCATCTAGCTATGGGCATTTCATTTCGAACTACCATATGCATGGGGTGGAGAGGGGCCTTAATGAATTATGTGGGGTGCTGAAAACAGCAGAATGTGACATTAAGAAGTGTGCAGGGCATAGCCATGTGATGGCTGTGCAGAACAAGCCTAGATTCAAGAAAAAGGGCACTTCTTGGCAGAAGAAGAAGGGCAAGGCTAAGGATACGATCCCTAAGCCAAACCCTGCACCCAAGCAAAAGGCTGGTCCTGCAGGATACACTGAGTGTTTCTTTTGTCACGAATATGGCCACTGGAAGAGAAACTGCAGCAAGTACCAGGCTTCTTTGAAGAAAAGTGGAAGTAAGAGTACTTCCCACTCAGGTACACTTGTTGTAAATGTTGTGGACATTTTTCTCGCAGATTCTTATGTTAACTCTTGGGTATTTGATACCGGATCGGTTGCTCATATTTGCAATTCGATGCAGGGGCTAATAAGGACTAGAGAAGTGCAGAAAGGCGAAGTGGATTTTCGCGTCGGAAATAAAGCAAGGGTTGCTGCATTGTTCGTCGGTGTCATGCAACTTCACCTTCCGTCAGGATTTATCATGGAGTTGAATAATTGTTATTACATTCCTAGTATGGGTCGAAACATTTTATCACCTTCATGTTTGATGAGGGATGGTTATTCATTCGCGAGTACAAACAATGGTTGTGTAATATCTAAGAATGCTATGTTTGTGGCTGATGCTCCCATTGTGAATGGGATATTTATTTTAAATCTTGATAATGCATGTGTTTACAATGTTAGTGCTAAAAGGCTTCGGCCAAATGATTTGAGTCCTACCTATCTATGGCATTGTCGTTTGGAGCATATAAGTGAAAAGCGCATGAAGAAGCTCCATGGTGATGGTCTTCTAACTACGTTTGATTTTGAATCATACGAGACATGTCAAGCTTGTTTACTTGGAAAGATGACCAAGACGCCTTTTACGGGGTTTCCCGAGAGAGCGACAGACTTGTTGGAACTCATACATACTGATGTATGTGGACCAATGAGCACGACAGCCAGAGGAGGATATCACTACTTCATTACTTTCACTGATGATTTCAGTAGATATGACTATGTCTACTTGATGAAGCATAAGTCTGAAACTTTTGAAAAGTTCAAAGAGTTTCAAAATGAGGTAGAGAATCAACGTGGCAAGAAAATAAAGGCCTTGCGATCTGATCGCGGAGGTGAATATTTGAGTCACGAGTTTAGCAATCATCTTAAGAGTTGCGGAATTGTTCCACAGCTCACGCCGCCCGGAACGCCTCAAAGAAACGGGGTCTCTGAACGGCATAATCAAACTTTGTTGGACATGGTTCGATCGATGATGAGCCAGTCGGATTTACCATTATCATTTTGGGGTTACGCGCTAGAAACAGCAGCTTTCACACTAAACAGGGTACCATCTAAATCCGTAGTTAAGACACCATATGAGATGTGGACTGGAAAGAATCCCAGTTTGTCTTTTCTAAAGATTTTGGGTTGTGATGCATTTGTCAAGCGACTTCAGTCGGACAAGCTAACACCCAAATCGGATAAGTGCATTTTTGTGGGATACCCAAGGGAAACCTTAGGGTATTACTTCTACAACCGAGAAGAGGGCAAAGTGTTTGTCGCTCGTAGCGGTGTTTTCCTACAGAAAGAGTTTCTCACAAAGGGAACGAGTGGAAGGTCGGTGCGACTTGAAGAAGTTCAAGATGAGCCAGTCGGGGATGCTTCTACGAGTGATGCTATTGTAGCAGAACAAGTTGAGGAACCCGTGGCAATAGAAGCACCACAGCCACGAAGGTCGGCGAGGCTCCGCGAAGCGCGAGAATTATTATTGTTAGACAATGATGAGCCTGCGACCTATGCAGAAGCGATGGTGGACCCAGACTCTGAGAAATGGCTGATTGCCATGAGATCCGAGATAGAGTCCATGGGAGACAATCAAGTTTGGAACTTGGTTGACCTGCCTGATGGTTTTAAAGCCATCGAGTGCAAGTGGATCTATAAGAAGAAGATTGATATGGATGGAAATGTTCACATCCATAAAGCTCGACTTGTTGCAAAAGGTTTTCGACAAGTTCAAGGAGTTGACTACGACGAGACTTTCTCGCCCGTAGCGATGCTTAAATCTATACGGATCATTCTAGCCATTGCTACACATTTCGATTATGAGATATGGCAGATGGATGTCAAGACGGATTTCTTAAATGGAATCCTTTCTGAGGACGTGTATATGATGCAGCCCGAAGGTTTTGTCGATCCAAACAATGCTGGAAAGGTATGCAAACTTCAAAAGTCTATTTGTGGGCTGAAGCAAGCATCTCGGAGTTGGAACATTCGATTTGATGAAGTTGTAAAGGAGTTTGGCTTCACCAAAAACGAACAAGAACCTTGTGTGTATAAGAAAGAAAATGGGAAATCACTTGTGTTTCTAATCTTATATGTGGATGACATATTATTGATTGGAAATGACATTCCTATGCTCGAGTCTGTTAAGACCTCATTGAAAAATAGTTTTTCTATGAAGGACTTGGGAGAAGCGGCATATATTCTGGGTATCAAGATCTACAGAGATAGATCAAGGAGGCTAATTGGATTAAGCCAGAGTACGTATATTGACAAAGTGTTGAAACGGTTCAGCATGGAAAAGGCTAAGAAGGGGTTCTTGCCCATGTCTCACGGCATTAAACTAAGCAAGACTCAGTGTCCTTCGACCACTGATGAGCGAGAACGCATGAGTAGGATTCCATATGCTTCGGCTATTGGATCCATCATGTATGCAATGACATGTACTCGCCCAGATGTTTCCTCCAGGTGAGATTCACTGGACAGCGGTAAAGAATATCCTTAAGTACTTGAGAAGGACTAAGGATATGTTCCTAGTTTATGGAGGTGAGGTTGAACTCAGTGTAAAGGGTTACACAGATGCGAGTTACCTTAATGACTCAGATGACTCGAAATCGCAATCAGGTTATGTGTTTGTCATGAATGGTGGTGCTGTGAGCTAGAAAAGTTCCAAGCAAGATACAGTGGCCTCCTCTTCAACAGAAGCTGAATATATTGCTGCCTCGGAGGCTACAAAGGAAGCTGTTTGGATTAGGAATTTCCTGATCGCTCTTGGTGTGGTTCAAGGCTCGTCCAATCCCTTGGACATTTATTGTGACAACAATGGTGCTATTGCACAAGCCAAAGAACCTAGACAGCACCAGAAGAACAAACATATTCGCATGCGCTACCATCTGATTCGTGAGTTCATTGATGAAGGTAGTGTCATGGTATGCAAAATACATACGGACTCAAATGTTGCTGATCCCTTGACTAAGCCACTCCCGCAGCCTGCGCATGAAGCGCACACAAGAGCAATAGGTATTAGATACTGTCTAGATTGACTCTAGTGCAAGTGGGAGACTGAAGGAAATATGCCCTAGAGGCAATCATAGAGATGATTGTATTTCATGTGTATCCATGAGTTATTATAATGTTCCTTGAATATCCATATACTAGGCAACTTGTATTGATTGGCAATTATGTGAATTGTTTGTGAAACTCTTTACTTGTATGGTTATCTAATAATTGTCCCTAGTCGGAGTTCATGCGAGGACACACGTGAATATTAGACTAGCACATCGATTGGTTAATGACTATGTTTCGCAAGTCATTGACATGGAGATGTCAAACCAATGATGTGGACACATGTTATGAACATGGGGTTGGACTGACCCAACATGAGACTAGCAATAATACTTGCAGCTCTCTCTACACATCGTGTACGTTTTGTCCTTAGACCTGAGATTGTCGCATGTACTTGAGATGTGGATCGACCTACTTTGGGGCTATCAAACACTACTCCGTAACTGGGTAGTTATAAAGGTAGCTTTCGGGTTTGTCCTGATACATGCTGCAAGGCATCGGTCAATCAAGATGGGATTTGCCCCTCTCTACTTGAGAGAGATATCTCTGGGCCCCTCGAGTGATCGGATCCAGAAATGCATGGCCGTGCTACATATGGTTAAGAGTTAACCTAGTAAAGGGATTCTGAATCACAGTATCGAGAAAGAGAGGTCAGCTTAGAGCTAGACCAAATATCGTGAGGCAAAGGGAAAGACATGTACTCAACCTTGTGATGGTTCGTCCGAATGATCTTTATATGCGTTTAGGAGTTGGCACGTCTTGCTAGAGGCCGCTACCAACTATTGACGGAGTAAGTGTACTCGCGTCATGTCTATACGTGTATGAACCTATAGGGTCACACACTTTAGGGGCTGGAAGCCTAATGAGGATTGGATCCGAATTAGACCAGGCTTAGGCTGCTAATGGGCTGCTAATGTAGAAGCCCACCAGGGATGCCTATATAAGAGGGAGTGAGGCGAGCTGAAAAGATGAGAGCATTCCACCCAGCCGCCACTCCTCTTCCGCCTGTGTTGCACGCGCAGACCTAGCAGTATGGCGTGTGACGGCTTCCACTCCGGACGTGTGGATACCTCGGAGGTGCTGCATCTGTAGCACTTGGACGATCCGCGCAAAGGGGAGCTGCTCGTGGGACGAGGACGAGGAGGAGGCGTAGAACATCTACACTGCCGCAACGTGCTTCATCGAGTTCCGCACCTGCGCGTCTAGCGGTAATCCCGTGATCTATGACAATAGTATTCCTGGTTGACGCGGTAGAAATTTTTGATTTTACGCTAGTGTAGCCTACCCGTTACCCCACACCCAGTTCTTCTATGAATTCTCGGCGACGAAGCCCGTCGTTGAAGGCATCAATGGCCCTTTCATCGGATATGGACTCAACTAAGTTTTTGATGATATTACATCGTTGGATGAATGCTCTTATTGATTCCCCAGATTTTTGTTTGCATGCTCGCAACTGCTCCAAGGATGTTGGTTGTTTAAACGTGGATTGGAAGTGCTGGATGAATTTATCTTCCAGGTCGTTCTAGATGCCGATGGAATCTTCGGGTAGCTATCTAAGCCATGATCTTGCGACGCCGGTGAGGTGTAATTTTAAGATTTGCATTGCGGTAGTTGTGGAGCCACCTTGTAATTTGACGGTGGCCAAATAATCTGCTAACCATGCTTTGAGTTCCTGGAGTCCATCGTACTTGTGGCGGTCATATGGAAGTTTGAAGTCCTTGGGTACTGAGGTTTTGCGAATCCACTGCGTGAAACAGCTGGCCCCTCATAGCTCGTAATCGTCTTCGTTGTATCCATCATGGTATCGCCGGCTATGGTTTTCATCTCTTGATCCATTGCTCCTATGTTGCGTGTTGTAATTTCTTGTGTTGCTTCGTGGCTCGGGTCCTACGAGATAGGCCTGGTGTGGCAATCGAGATTGTCAGGTGTGTCCCACTTGCCGAGGGCTGCTATGACGGCGTGGGGATCTATCGGGTTGTCGCGTGGTTCCTTGCTCTACTTCTGCGAGAGAGGCTCCCACCATTCCAAGGTTCATCAGGGCGGAGCGATGGAGGGACGCTCGTGGATCGTCGGGTGCGAGCTGAGTTGTAATCAGATATTTTTACGCGGCCACAATGGTTGCCTGAGCCGTTTTTGCCTTGATGTTTCCTGCTTGGTCAATCGACATGAACGATAGGTTGAGATCTCGGATGAGTCCACTTCTTTCTGCTTCAGGGATATGCTGCAGTCGAGACGTTTCCCTTCTTGGTGGTGCTCCTCCTGTTACGCTCCCTACTCCTCGGGTAGAGCTTAAATGTGCCCGTTGTAAGCTAGATTCATTGGCTAATCTCTTTCTTTCGTTGAGTTGCCTCTGCATCCTGAGTAGATCTCTCTTCTTGTGATGGAGCAGATACTGGTATGCTAATAGATCCTCATGTGAAGCATCCACTATCATCGAAACTGCTCCTGAAATTTCTTCCCTTACTTTTTGCCATGCCGATGCTGGTAGCCGAAGAGTTTGCCTCTCTCCTCCATGCGGTTCTCTGCCTCTTCGTTGGACTATGCGTTTATCTGCCGTCTCTCCTCCATTTGCGTGGTCCCCTTTATTGTTGTGATTTCCTACATTGTCATCTGATAAAATTTCATTGGGGTCAAGGATAGGGTTACCATTAGAATCGCGTGGTGTTGAGGTATTCCTGTTGACCATGCACACTTGGTGACGTGTTATGTGTGGGACGATGACGTTATTTTCTGTTTCAAAGGTTGCACTAATAATGTTCTAAGATTGTAGTTTTGGATAGATCTTCGCCATCCTTTCTTCGAAGTCGATGTTTTTGCTGCTTTCTTTGGATTCTGAATTTGCCGGGTTTGCTTCGCGTGGTGGAGTTGACTAAGGACTTGATCCGAGGGAGATATTACCATGAAGGACATCAAGGTCCCCTAGATCCATCTCAATTTTCTCACTTTCTTCACCTGCTTCGATCTATGCTATGGCGTCCATGGAGGATCCGACGGATGATGCTGGTACTACCGTAGGCGTAGGTTTTTCCACCGATGGTTCTGATGTTATTAGAGCCGAGGGGTGCGATTCTTCCAGGTATTCTACTTGGAAGTGGAAGCTTCTGATGATTAGATCGGATCCGCTGTTGAAATCAGTGGGTACCAATACAGGGGTGGGTGGGCGAGGATCTGCTTTCGTCGGGTTGATGCTTGGTGGAGAGCGGTCCGCCGAATCCATGGTTCCAGCGTTTAGGTTTCCCACAGACGCCGCCAATTGATGAGGGGTAACCTCGGCAATGTCCATGGTGAAATACTTAGGGTTTTGCGGAAAAGAGAACGTTGGGGATTTCGTTGGATGTCAGGAAAACAGTGGAGTCAAAGTCACCTGAATATTGAGAAATCGCACTATTACAAGTTGCCTGGGAGATTTTCTGGTACCCTCAATAAATAGGACCCCATAGCTTCCATTTGACCCCATAACACTAAGGTATATTCATACCAACGAATTTGGGCCAATATAAACTTTAGCTCAGACCAAGATGAAGCAGCTAGGAGATGCGGGCCTGCCACAAGAAGAAGGTTTTGTCAGAATTCTAGAATAACAAGCTACATAATCTAGCAAGGTAGGAATCCTAGAAAGAGAGGAGAGTTGTGTAGCCTAGGAAGGGAAGAACTTACTAAGAAGAGAGATGCGTGCCACAAATTTAGATTCATCACTATCTAAGACTAGGAACAAGTAATATCATCTGTTATTTATTAGCTGTGAAAGAGGATAATAGTGAGAGATAAGAGGAGAGAGTTTGCTAGCAATACCAAGTAATCTGGACAAAGCTATTCTCTGTCTAGAAATATTTATTGAAATCACTAGATCACACCATCTACACCAAGAAGTTCTCTAATAAAGTACAGTCATAACCAGGAACATCTAACATGCACCTTGGTGACCACAAGATCACCAAGAATAGTAAAACCAAACCATGTAGCTCTAGTAAGTAAATTTGGAGCATGGGTTGTGCTCCAACTTTGAAACAAGGGGATCCCTTTTGTATTAAGTCAAAATCAAGAACACTAGTATTTGTTTATATAAGAGCCTATGGAACATCTAGGAAGCTAGTAGAAGACATGGAACATCTAGGAAGCTAGTAGAAGACAGACAAGTATTTCTCTAGCATCTAATTGGTTGTATGAATATCATGGAGTCACAAAGCATATACATAATTTTAGGACAAAAATAAAAGGTGAAGAAAATCCAATACCTACAACAATCTGAGAAGTAAAATGATCAAGTTATTAAAAGAAAAGCATTGGACACACAACACCTTGCATACTCATTGTTTGAGATATATTTGGTGTATACATATAGCCTAAGTAATATATATCATGCATTGCATGGTCACATATATGAAGAACATGGGAGTAATGCAAAACAATCAAGTCTATGTACTTCTAGCTAGATCTACCTAGTAATCACAAACAAATACTTCATCTAAAATTATATTTTTGTGCATATATGTGATCATGTGATCACTAGGAGGCCAAACCCATGGTCATAAATAAAATTCCAACAGACAAGATCAACCAAGAATACTATAGAACAAGTTTCAACAAAATAAATCATAGGAACTTAAGTAGCTAATCATGTATTTAATCATTAGGAAATGATCCTACAAAAGGAACACACTAGAACATGTATAACCTTACTTGTTCACTTATGTGTTGCACATATACCTTGTTTCAGAGTTACTTATTGAATAAATATGTACATATAGACTAGTTGTACCTAGATTATAGCACAACAAAATCTCCTTGTGAAATATTAATTGTTCACATGGACCAGGTTAGTAAATTAATCAGAACATGCTCCTATTAATATATAGAATCACTTGTGTATATGCAACACAAGATTAGTTTTCACAAATATTCAGGCCTCTAAGCCATGTACCAACACAATCAATTCTATATTACCTAGATATACATTAAACCTACATCACAACATCTCAATTACCACCTATTATTTATTCAAGAGATCATCACTACCAACCCACTTATAGATTTATCAAAACGTACCAAATCAATATAGGGGGGTTCATCGGCTCAAAGGTCGGTCACTACAGGAACCGTACCTGAAGCAAGGGTGTGGCCCATGTCATAGATGTTGTGGTTGGTGTAGAATCTGAGGGGAAGACGCAGTCTACTGCCTCACCAAGATGAGGGAGGCCACGGTCATCCCGGGAAGGCAGTAACTAGTGGGTCAAGGTCACAGATGTTGGGGAAGGGCAGCGAGGAAGCACCTGAGAGCATTGTTAGAAGAGGTGGACTATCTTCATCCTCAATCCACAACCATAAGCTCGGAATCTTTGTCGGCAGCCCAGGCTGCACGTCTAGGGTTAGCCATGGGAAGGAAACCACGAGGAAGCAGGGTGTGGTTGAGGCAGCGGGGCACTATGGGAAGTAATCTCAATGGGTCAGCGTCATAGGGCGGCAGGAGCAGGTGCAGGAGGTCGTGGCCATGGGGGCAGGCGGTGGCGCTGGCGGTGGTGGAGTCGCGTGTGGAGAAGACGAGAGGGTGTGAGTGTGCGATAAGGGAAAGAGAGAGAGGGTCGGGGTGGAGGTTTGACCCCAATTCGACAATTTAGCTGGCCTGCTGGGCCAAATTGACTTAGTCCGGTTGGACTGGGTATGGTTTTAACTAATTAGGCCACAACCCAACTAATTGCCCACCATAAAATTATTTTTCCACTTAATAAACCCTATAAAATATTTCCAAACTAGAATAATGCATATGAAATTCATATATCCTAAAAATACACATAGCATATCAAAATGATCAAAAAATAATCTCTACCTAGGAAAAATATTGTTGGAAATATGCCCTAGAGACAAATAATAATTTGGATTATTATCATATTTCATAAACTATATGATTAAGTTTTCTATCATGCTATAACTGTATTGAAAGGAAACGTCAATACACGTGTGATATATAAACATCTAGGAGTTTCCGGTGAATCTCTAGTCACTAGTTTATTGGTCAACAGATGATCAAGGTTTCTTGATCATGTGGCATTTATGCCAATTGACAATGGAATCACCTCATTGCAAGAATGAGATGATGAGCTATATCCAATCTAAGCATTGTGACCTGATCATGTCACAAAGTTCAAGTTACATGATTAGAAAACATCTAGTGTGTTATTTCTTAGATCATGATACCATATCAATCACTATCACCTGAGAATACTTAGATAGCATCAAACGTCACTTGTATGAGCGGTGATCATAAAGGTGTTTTCAGGTATTCAGATGAACATGTAGAGGCATTATGCGTCAAGAGTGGGATTTGTCCATCCGCCTAACGGAAAGATACTCGAATGCCCACTCGGAGAAGTTATATCCAATAGCTACGCAGCATGTGATTTGATCACGGAGATATCACTTGTCGGAATGAGTTAAATAACATTTGTCGGCTATGATATTGAACATGACATGGTGATGTCATTGATCAGATCTTAGAGAACACATGTATCGAATAGACAAAATGAATATGACACGACGTTCATGGTTCAACGACGAAAGATTCGTGGACTGCACAGGGGTCATCATGGGCATCCAAGTCCCACTGATGATCACTGGTACGAGAAGGTCTCGACCATATCTGGAGTGTTCCCGAACCTTGGGGTATCATGCTTACGGGCTTGATGATGCTCGGAGATCGTTTTGATATCGGCAGAATCACCGAAGAATAGAAAGAGAGAAAACCTGAATAGTTTTGGTAAGTCCGGAGGATGTCCGGAGTGGGTGAAAGGAGTTCCATAGCCATGGGGATTGAATAACATGTGAGTAAATGTTAAATATTGATTTAATCATTTATTTATAATTATTTAATAAAATAAAAATGAATTGAAAGGTCAAAAACCTAATTGGCCAAAATCCCTAGGGAAAAGGGACCATGAGGGAAAGACCAAAGGGGGGAGAGAGGGGGTGGCCAGCTGGTCCAAGGGACCCCGCGTGGGGCCCACTTGGGCCCTGGCTAGTAGCGGCCTTCCCTTCCTCCCCTCTCCTTTGTTTAGTCCCACATGGCTAAGCTAATTAGCTATGGGTATATTGCGAGGTATTTTGACAAAATAGATACACCAATAATCAATAAAGGTTCCCTCTCTTTTGGGGAGACCTCCAATTGATTCTCTCTCCCGTGACTGTGGTCCCAAGTCTGGATCGCGCGAGCAGGAGACTTCTTCACCACGGAGCGCCGTCGTGGAGCACCGTCGCGCTGCGGGATTTCGATCCAGAAGGTCTACTTCTGCAACTGCTGTTAAATCGGAGGAGCGGGAGTCATCGTTAGGCATCGGACATGTGTAACTCCCTTGGAGGTGCAACACTTGGGGCACTAAGATTTGTTGGAGCCGCGGGAGCCGCATGAGTTCAACACGACCTCGAGGTCGGCGTCAGAGCAACTACATCAACCACTCTCTCTCGAGCATTCACAACGTTTTTCGGTCTTCAAGGGTAAGTTCGCAACAAGCCCCTCCCATTCCTGCATTAATAATAGATAGATCCTAGCATTAGGGTTGTTGGCGTAGGAAAAAATTATTGTTTTCAGGTGCGAACACCTACAAATATAACATTACTTGTTTAAATTAAATAAAATACAACTAAATACTAAAGCCACTAAAATCCTCAATGAAATAGAACAAAATAAGGAAAAGTCCTAAAAATCAAGAGAAATTATTTTTGTGTAAAAAATAAATCTATTATTTTATAAAAATGTTAATTATAAAATTCCAAGTCATTTTAGTATTTATAAATAAATAAGTGTTATAATTGACTTTATATTCCTTTTATTTTATTAAAATATAAGAGATATATTTTCTCTAATCATTTATAAATCAAAATAAAATCATATTAGCTTTAATTGACCTCTTGGGATTTATTGAAACATAGAATGTAATTCTTCAAGAATAAAACATACATAACTTATATAACGCTATTTCTTTAAGCAATAGAATTAACTCTTAAGTTTTATAAATACTTCAAACCCTAACAAATTAATGAGATTATCTAATTATGCTTCCATTATGATCAAAAAAAATATAATTATGCTTCCATCTAGGAGTTAAATATTTTCTTTAGGTTATCATAGAAAATCAAGTCTTGAACTCATCATTCATTTGCATTGGAAGTGAATGATTTCACATCTTTGATTATGCTTAGGAAAACCCTAAAACTTGGTATTACCATAAACCTTATGTATTAAACCATGAATATTTTTATAGTTAACTTTGGTCTAAGATGCAATAAACTAGAAGTATAATAACTCAAAATCATTTGTACTTCTAAAAACCATAGATTTAACCATACTAGTATTCAAAATTAATTAATAAACAATGTTTTCTTCAAATGTTATTCTTTTAAGATACATTAAAGTAATTCTTAAGCATTCCAAAAAAGACTATAATTGGTTAACAATCTTTATATAAGAAGTCTTTGGATACCATTCACACTTGAGTGCTTTTTAATTGTATTCTACTTATTGTACTTACATGTTGTTTCACACACTCTTACGAGCCTAATAAGAAGCAGAAGTGTGAAACTGATCTAAAAGGGCAACACATTCTAAAGAAACCATTCCTAGTTTCCAAAACCCTAGATCATCGATGTTTATTCCAGGGATTCGAGTTTACAAAAGTGTAATACATTATTTATGCATAATAGCATATTGCTTCTTTAAACATTAGTCCTTATCGGACCAATGATGTGGTTTTTAGATATCGGATCTTTTATTATCTCTAAGACCGCGAGTGTATAATCTTGAAATCGCAAAGGCAACTTCACACTTGCTCATGTCCTTTGGTTTTTTCTATTAAGTATTTGCAAATAGACTATTGTCATCACCTGCATTTCGAAAAGGTCGAATAACTCTATTTTCATAATTATATGATTATGGGTTATTTACCTAATGGTAATAACCTACTATTACAGTACCGGTGGTAATGGAACATAATATCTAGGACTTAAACAACCAATGTTGCTAGTGATTCTTGCGCCGTATAATACGCGTTAACCATGAGATTTGGAATGGGATGGATAAGTCAGCTAGATCTTCTTCCTTTCGCATGCCACGAACACTGTTCTAGGATTTTTGTAAGTTGCAGATCCTGGATAAAGACGTATATTTTGGGAGAAGACTATCATGGATCGAGGTCTACAAAATACAGATTTATAGTCTTTATGGTTGTCATGTTTATCAGACTAAGGTAAAGTTGTACTACCGGGATAAGTTTGCCTTGAGTTCTGATAGTACAACAATTGCGGGTATGCGGGGTCGCAAAGAAAGGCAGTGATTGGCTTGGATCTTTATACCAGGACTCATACCAAGGAAGTATGAACGGGTTGGCCACTCGGATGTGCAATATGATTAAGGATCTCTCATGGGTAAAGTAATGCACCTCTGTAGAGTATAAAAACTATGACATGTTACTCCATGTTTTAGGAAGGAGCTGTGAATGCAGCAAGAAAGGAGCTCCATGAAGTTCTGGTAAACCTGTGAAGGCTGACAGACATAGCTTTTCAAAATAAAAGCAACCTTTGAAAAAATGTTTATGAAATCCGCATAGCCTACGACCTATGGTATGTGGCTGTAGATAGTGTATCAAACACCCCTTTCTAGTGAACTTGCTGATTACGCTCGTACTCAACCGTATCTTTTTAACCCTAGCTAGATTATCAACCTGATGAAGACGTCATCAACACCAACTAATTCTTAAAGGAATCGTCACCAAATGCTCAAGTTCTTCAATGAAGTCAACATATTATCAGTTGAACTGATTACGCTCTCATCTCTTGATGTCTCTCTAAGTGTAAAGAAGGAGAATGGGTAACAGATGGATCGAACTTTGCCCTATTAGCTCTGGGTCACCTTATAAAGGGGTGCCTGGTTACAACGGTTTAACACAGGTGGCAAGGGAAAATCCCTCTTCTATGGTGCCAAAGACTTCACTTGGGCCCGCATGAGCTCTTGTCTTGTCGCCTGGTCCCCTCCTGATTGCCCTCGATGGGACGACACCTCACATTATGTGACCTCTATGACTATGGCTGGCCACTGTAGCCATGTCCAGGTATGGTCAGCCTTAGGATACGAGGGAGGCTATCATCTGTACACTTTACGGGTGTGCTTTCCATGATGATGATGATCTTCTCCGTGATTGCAGTGATGGTAGTGGAGCATTGACTTTGAGGCCAGCATATAACCGTTGGTTACATGTCATCCCTCTATGTTGACTCCACGATGCCAGCGGAGGTAAGTCGGCCTGGCTGCCCCTGCAATAAGGAGATAACTTGGTTATGCCAACATAACTTATGTATGTCGGCTTGGGTATGTCAGCCTATGCCGGCAACCCTATGTCGGCCAGCCTTATGCCGGTCAACCTTATGTCGGTCAACATCTTGATATCTCTAGATACCATACCGTGACCCTATAATAGGTCATCCCCATGAAAATGCCTACTTGATTAGTACAAAACAATAGCAACATGTAACCTTGGAGATGCCACCATTCCTTACTTTTGGACGGATTTGTGGAAATAAACATGCATGCAACACAATTGTTAGAAATAAAAACTTGACAGTTAAACAAGTGGTTCATCAAGAACGCTTGGAGGATATTTTTCATCTTTTTCTACGCTAATAAGCATATCGGCAGTTCATGCAGTTGGATCAGTTAATATGTGATGTAGTTAGATCCACAATTCAGGAGGTTTTAATTGACTAATGGAGTTATATTTTGGAAAAGAGAACTACCTAACCCAAAACGCATAGGGCCATATGATTAGATATCAAGTTAATTTCACCACCAATCTTTTCATGGATATGGAAAATTTAATGTCATCTTAAACACAAATTCTTCTTTTGGCTCCTCATTCATGATATGCCGAACACAAGGAATATATTAGGGCATGTACAAGGGATGATGTCAACCTTCTCTTATGGTTACCACGTTGGATTTTTGTCTAGTTGTAGGAGAGAGAAATAAGAAAGAGAAGGTTGCCTTCCCTTAGCTAAGACATGACCTCTTAAGAATAAGAGAAGGCTATTTTCTCCATTGTACCATATGTCTTCCTTTAGCAAATCAATTTCTTAGTAATTTTTTTATTGATTGTTAGAGATAGCAATAAGAGATAATACATTGTACAATTTATATATATATTCTTCTCTAGATGATGTGGAGGGCTAAGAGAAGAAATGCATTCCCTACCATTGTACGTGCCCTTAAGAAGGAATAACTTTTAATTGCAAAGCTATAACTGTATAGCACTTCAATGCCGTACAGAAGAAACCTTGATCCATCTTTTTTGTACATGCCCTTTCGCAAGTAGTTGATGAGATTATGTATGTCTTGAGAGACTTTTTTTCGCATAAGTGTTTGAAGATGTCAAAGAGAAACTGAATGTCCCTTCTACATGGAGATCATAATAATTACAAGTTATAGTATTTGTATGAAATAGAACAACAAACCTTCATAGCACAACAACTAAGTTTATTTTTGAAGTTCTATATATTTCTATATATGAAGGTAGAGAGGACTCTACATTATCAGTTATACAAGAGTTACATTAGGTGTGGGTAAAAAGGCTTGTTCTCCCAAACCCGTGCGTAGTTGAGGTTTCAATTTTTTGATCTACTTAAATTGTTTTAGCAGCATTGATCGGTTCAACTTATAACAGTGATCGCAACCCATTTCGGTAATCCCTTCTCATAACACTTATGAGAACTGAAAGGCAACTTATATCTTGTCACATGGCGATCGAAATTGGTAGCCACCTGCTAAGACGGTGGATCGGAAATTGTCTCTCTTTTTTAGAGAGAAACGATGATCCCCTAGGTTAGGTATTTGCCGTGCTTTTATCATTTCCTGGAAACATAAAATAAAAACACATTTCAAATCCTAGGTGGACACAAGTACGTTTCTTGAACTTTATTTTCTTTTGTTCCTTATTAGTTAGTTATGAATGAGATACGGGGTTTCCCGAATACTTTATTTATAGTTGGATAATCGTGTTGCATAGTATCAATTTTTTGGTGTTCGTGTATATCAATTTTGTTTGAGTGTTGTGCATTTTTAACACAAGATTAAACTTTAGATCACCTTACATATCAAAACATTGATGTTGTAGATTTTTTGACTCATTGATTATCATGCAAGCAGACGCAACCCAATTGATTTGTATCAAAGCTCTCATACATACCTTTGTTGAATTATGTGTAACGCAAGCAGATGCAACCTAGTTAATTTACCTTGTATCATGTGTAATGCTCAAACATGGATAAAGAGAGAACATTCATTTCACAAGAACCATCAACTACGAGAGGGAACTTCGTCTTTCACTTATCTTGGTCTACCTTTGGGAACTACAAAACCTTGTCGGAACATTTCTTGCTAATGACTCAAAAGGTAGAGCGAAGTTTAACTTAAATTGAAATTTTCCTAACATATGTAGGGAAATTATAATTGAACAAATCAGTTGTACCATCTATGCCTATGTTTTTCATGTGCATATTAGATGTGCATGTGACTATAAACAACCAAGTCATCAAATATATGAGGCGATTATAGGATGGGGGATCTGCGCTCATTGCATCGACCAAGATTTGTAGAAAAAAGACAAGGAGGATTGGGAGTTCTAAATATAGATATTCAGAATATACAAGGCTCAAAATGTGCATAAATTCTTTAATAAGCATGACATCCCTTGCGTCCAACTAATTTGGCATAGATACTTCTCCAATGACAATATTGTAAGGAATCATATAGATGGATCATTCTGGTGGGAATCAATGCTATGCCTACTTGATTATTACAAAACAATAGCAACGTGTAACCTTGGAGATACCACCATTCCTTACTTTTGGAAGGATTTGTGGAAATAATGATGCATGGAACACAATTGTTAGAAACGAAAACTTGACAATTAAACAAGTGGTTCATCAAGAACGCTTCAAGGATATTTTTCATCTTTCTCTACGACAAGAAGCATATCGGCAGTCCATGCAGTTGGATCATTAATATGTGATGAAGTTAGATCCACAATTTAGGAGGGCTCAATTGACTAATGGAGTTATATTTGGGAAATGAGAACTACTCGATCCAAATTCCACAATTTAGGAGGGCTCAATTGACTAATGGAGTTATATTTGGGAAATGAGAACTACTCGACCCAAAAGGCATATAGCCGTATGATTAGATATCAAGTTAATTGCACCACCAATCTTTTCATGGATATGGAAAAGTTCATGTCATCTTAAACACAAATTATTCTTTTGGATCCTCATTAATGACATGCCGAACACAAGGAATATATTATGGAACGTACAAGGGATGATCTCAGCCTTCTCTTATGGTTGCCACGTTAGATTTTCGTCTAATTGTAGGAGAGAGAAATAAGAAAGAGAAGGTTGTCTTCCCTTAGCTAAGAGATGATCTGTTAAGAATAAGAGAATGCTATTTTCTCCATTGTACCTTATGTCTTCCCTTAGCAAATTAATTTCTTAGTAAAATAATTTATTTTTTATTAATTGTTAGAGGTAGCAATAAGAGATAATGCATTGTATAATTTATATATATTGTCTTCTCTAGATGATATGGAGGGCTAAGAGAAGGAAATATTCTCTACCATTGTGCATGCCCTTAAGAAGGAAGAACTTTTAATTGCAAAGCTATAACTGTATAGCACTTCAATGCGGTACAGAAGAAACCTTGATCCATCTCTGGACATGCCCTTACGCAAGCAGTTGGTGAGATTATGTATGTATCGAGAGACTTTTTTTTGATCACATAAGCGTTTGAAGATGTCAAAGAGAAACTGAATATCCCTTCTACATGGAGATCATAATAATACTTACAAGTTAGAGTATTTGGATGAAACATAACAACAAACTTTCATAGACCAACAACTAAGTTTTTTTGAAATTCTATATATTTCTATATATGAAGGTAGAGTCTATCATTTATACAAGATTTATACCGGGTGTGGGTAAAAAGGCTTGTTCGCCCAAACCCGTATGTAGTTGAGGTTACAATTTTTTGATCTACATGTCCAAAGGATTTTCTGATATGTAAACTATTTTAGCAGCACTGATCGTTTCAACTTAAAATAGTGATCGCCACCCCTTTCGGTAAGCCCTGGTCATAACACTTATGAGAACTGGAAAGCAACTTATATCTCTGAGCTATAATTAGTTGTCTACATAATAAAAAAAGAAATACTCACAGGCTTAGAGAGAGGGCTAAAATTGTTGTTACCATTTTCTCCTTTTTATTCTTCTAACTTATCAGCATAGCTTGAAATATTCTTCTTTTTAGGAAAATTTTCTACATGTGTCTTTACTAGTTACCATTATAATTTTGTGTGACGTTTGCCAGAACATATCACATGACCAAAAAGGGATAGTTTGGCACATTTTAGAAAATATGCCTGGCTTTCTGTATTTGGCCATGCGGTGTGTTTCAAAAGAACATTGCAAAGACACAATCCTATGGTGTGTATCGGTAAACGCTAGAAAATAACAGTGTCCAATATCAAAATTTCCCTATTTTTTGTATATAAAACTATAGTGGAAAGCTTACCCACTATGTTACCTCAAAAAAAGAGTCAAACGCAACATAGGTGTTGAAGCAATAATGTCTAACAGGATCACCACGGTGTTAATTTGTAGTACATTGATGAACTTATAACATGTAAACATGTTTCCTGCAGAGAATCATAGATACAACGGTATATGATTATGAATTACATATAGATCAGCTGCATGGAAGGATCATAGATTCAGGGTTCAGGGATCAATTTCTCATGAATTGCCTCCAGCTCTAGCGCGGGCCTCGCATTGGAGTAGCACTGCCTCCTCATTCCCATAGTTCTGTAGTCATCGACTAGGCAGACCTGGTTATCACGAAGGCACTTGAAGATACAATGCTGATGGAAAGAGTGGGCACATGGTATCATCCTAAGCTTGTTCCCCTCCTCGAAATCTTCATGGGAGACATGGCAGTACTGCTCCCTCGTGTCAGCCACCTTTGGGGAGGGCACGACATCTTGCCCATAGCCACGCTCAATGTTGGGACAAGTTTTCTCTGCTCGAGCACCTCTGCCTCAATCTTTAAACCTTCAGAAACCATAGCTTCATACGCGTCCCTTGTTCGTTTTCGCACTTCTTATTTCTCCTGCTCGAGATTAGTGCGAGATCAACTTTTGTTTGGTGCTGCTTCTCTCTATGCCATCACCATATACCCTTATTTGGCGTTGTCGTCGTGGTGCCATACTCTGTTCATTCCATCGGTGCTTCTACTCTCTTCTTCTTCATCCTATTCGTACGACACTGATGAGGGAGAAGACATAGCATTGTGGGGTTCTGCAGCGGCGATGCGTGAAGCTAGGGCTCACCCCATAAACCAATGTGGTGCATGGGGACTGGGTAACTTGGAAACACAAACGACACGGCCATGAGAACCATGGGCCGGTGAACCGAGCGATCACTGGTTTGTAGGTTTATATGTGGACTGTTCACCATAGTTGTGTTGTTGCTCTGTGCTCAGGTCTTTCGCCAGGCGTAAGCGTGTAGATGATGATCACTGCATGCATAACATGTATCATATCACAGGGGCGGAGCCAGGATTCGAACATAGGGAGGTGAAGATGAAAACGATACCCAAGTATTACAGAAGATTTTTTCTGGATGATGCACCTAACTAAGTGTACTTTGTTTTAGTAGAAAAGTATGAAACAAAACTATCATAATCTATTAAGTCTCAGCACATCATTGATATTAAAACATAGCGATATATGTGGGGCAATACAAAACAAATGATTAATTTATATTAGATGAAGTTCATTACTAGTTCAGAGGTCATCGAACAATTTGACAATTTTATTGAAGCTAGCCTTCATAGCAAAACTATTTCTAATATACTAAGCATTTTTCTCAAGTAAGTTATCTCCCATCAAAGGTAAATCGATCAGTTGTCTCATGCAAATGCAAGGTGAACCAATCAATTAGACTAGGTTATGCAATCCATCAACAATAAACTAATCGATATGTGGTACTACCTTTTATTCAAATGTTCGAGGAGGACGTACTCTGGCATGCCGGCTGTCCACGTCGTCACATGATGATCAAAGACAGCGATCTGGCTAGCAGATGGTGCTAAGTCTAGCAAAAACTAGCTAAATGCCCGTGTGTTGCTACGGGACATTCAAGTCTTTTTCTATACCTAAAAAATACATAAAAAATTACAAATATGGAAGGAGATAGGCACATAATAGTCCAAAACAATAAAATTCTACTTTTACTCAAAATGTAATTCGCTAAAAAATATACACCACATGCATAAAATTGTAATACAACAATCACCTCTAAGTTCCCATTTTGTTAGTATCTTGGGACGGTGTCAAGTAAAAGTTTATATACATCGAGCTTACGATGTACATAAGTTTCATGGGACACCGTTATGCGTCGCTTTGGTCATCACTCCCTCATGCGATCGTCCGTACATCGATTAGAAAATCCAACCAAAGCCGTCTCCATATAGGCGTCTTCACACTCGGCGTGTATTCTAAAAATAACCGTTTAGGTGCCCCCGCTTCCATGGATTGATATGGTACCAGAAAAGTACAACCAAACAAATATCGCTAGCAAAAAACACTTACGGTGTTTTCTATTGTTATTCTTCAGCAGCTGGTGTTTCAAGGGCGGTGTCGTTAGAACGGAAAATCAAATAGGCTGCTATTTTTCCCCCGGTTACTATAGATGGTACTTATCTACCTTGGTTGTGTTTGCAAAAAGAACTCGATTTTAACTCCAAAAACAATAACTTATTTTGGCCTCACGATGGAATATTTACAAAGGTTACACATGTATAGTGATTTACTTGATTATGCAAGCCATAAAAATAACTTGAACACAATTCTCAATATTCAAGTTTCTTTAGTATATATTGTGGAAATACGGTACTTAAAAACTATGTGATGAAATGCATACTAACATTTTAATTGTATATCTCTACCAATAGTCATGCAGTAGTAAACCTTGCCCACGTCTTTGTGTTAAGAAATACTACATGATCAATGGGTAGCATGACAGCAAGTGTCTAGATGCCCGTAGTAAACCACAAAATATGATTGGTCCAATGGCAGCTAATTTTGAATACCAAGCATACATAATTTTCGTATTATGGCCTTTCCTATGTTATCTAGATTATAGAGTAGTGTATATCAAAAATACATTGCCATCTCTTTTTAATAACAGCCGCACCCCACTCACATAGTAAAACGATGCCCAGAAAAAATCAGCGCGGGTCGCCAACTTTTTTCTTTTCTTTGCGGGTAGTGTGGGTCGACTCCTAACTACTAATAGTGAGTCCTCCCCGGGAGTTCTATGCAGTTCCTTGGTACACAACGTTATGATCTTCAGAGCATCGTTAATCTATTCAAAGTACTTCTCAATATAGACCGTCTCATGAAGTCCATCCCCAATCTAGTCAAATGAGCAACTGAGCATAATCCTGGTCTTAGATTATGTCTGCTCTAAGTTTGCGCATGCCAATTTTTTCTAATTACCTGATCTGGGTTGAGCTACAACAACCTGATATAAAAAAAAATTGCGAGAAGAGATAAATATATTAATCAACAGCCAGGTTACAATCATTTGCTAGAGCATCGGACACTTCCCTGGGGGAGTTCCTTAGCCAAACAGCAGTACGTTTCTGCACACTACCTAGCTGAGCTAGCTCATGGCTAACCATATTGGCGTCCCGGCTAATCTTGACAAGTTTAATGGCCCTCTCACCTAACAGTTCACGAATGGCACTTACAGTGAATGCGTAGACAGAAGTGTTCGGAGTACTTTCCTTTAACAGTTCCATGGCCTCAAGGCAGTCTGTTTGCACAATAAAATTCATTGCTGTCCAGTGTAAGGATAGACGCACCCCTTCCTCGATGGCATAGAGCTCCGCTTCCGTCACGTCCTTGCACTGGCGTAATTCCCTGCAAGCCGCAAAGATGACCTCGCCTTTGTGGTCGCGTAGGACCATACCCGCTCCAGCTCCTCCCTTGGCAGCAAAGGCACCATCGGTATTCAGAAGCGCCTGGCCTTCTGGCGGAGGCCGCCAAATCTCCCGCACCTTCCGTCTTTCTTCAGTGGATGCACTGTTCTTGCAGAAGTTTTGGTCATGGTCGATCACCATCTTTCCCTTCTGGACGTCTGCATCAGGGAATTGCTTGATAATTAGTAGGGAGTTCAGGTAGCTTACCAAGAAGCGTCGGGATCCCTCGAATGAAGGGCATGGTTTTTCGTGCGTCATCTCGTTGTGGTTGTGCCAAATCCTCCAAAGGATCATAAGTGTTTTAGCTCGTTGTCCTTCAGTAGTGCGGCATAACAGGTCCAGGAGCCATTCTGCCCAGTAGGTTTTAACAATTTGTCCGCTGGCAGGTCCCAAACCTCTTTCATAGTCTGCCATAGGGCTTGTGTATGCGGGCAGCATACGAAGGTATGGTACAGGTATGGTACGTATCCTCATCTTCCAGCCCACATACCACACATCTGCCTGATGCTGCCATGCCACGCCTCTTCATGTTCAGTTAGGTTGCTAAGGCGTTTTTGCAAATCTTCCAAGCTAGCATCTTCACCTTGGGTGGAACCGGGCATGACCAGATCAACTTCCAGCAAGGACGCTCACCGCTTGGCCTGGTGCTGGTCGCACCACGGTCCTGGACTTGCATGAGGTTATCTAGCCCCAGTCTGTATGCACTTCTAACAGTGAACGTACCTCGTTTCTCCGGATGCCAGGCCATAAAATAAGGATCATTTCTGCTCGAAGCTTGGATTTTTAGGATTTCCGAGACATCCTCCGGTAGGAAGAATCGTTGCAGGCGCTCAGTATTCCAGGTGCCGTCCGGGAGTAGGAAATTAGCAACCCAACGGTAGCGGCAACATCCCTGGGCCGATCTCGGCTTATGGTTCCAGTCCCGCGGGATCCAGGGGTCTCGCCAGGCTCTGACTTGTGCCCCGTTGCCAACACGCCAAATAAGGCCTTGCTTTAGAAGCTCGAGACCATATTCTATAGCATGCCACGTCGAAGATCCATTACCTGAGAACACAGTATCCGCCAAGAAGTCATTAGGGTAATATTTGGCTTTTAGCAATTGTGCACACAGTGTGTCCGGATATTGCAACAGCCGCCACGCTTGCCTAGCCAATATGGCCTGATTAAATAGCCACATATCCCTGAAACCAACGCCCCCATGGCTTTTAGGCCGAAGCATGATATCCCATCTGACCCAGTGCGTCTTGCGTTTCCCATCTTCGGCCCCCCACCAGTAACTTCTAATCATCTTTGTTAGCTCATCACATAGGCCCATGGGAAGTTTGAACACACTCATGACGTACAGAGGGATTGCTTGGGCGATGGCTTTGATGAGAATCTCTTTAGCCTCCTGTGATTTATGACTATCATCCCATTCTATTAGGCACTTTGCAAGTTTTGCTTGTAAGCTTTCGAATTTATCCTTTCGCATTCTTCCATCAGGAGTCGGCGGGCCTAAATATTTTGTTTCAAAGACCTCATGTGCAAGCAGTAGGGCTCCCTTCACCCCAGCTCGATCAGTGAGGGGGCAAGAGTCACCAAATAGGATCGAATATTTCTCTGGATTAATTAGTTGTCTCGTGCTTGAGGTATATCTGTCGAGGACCTTCTTAACCTTTATAGCTTGGGCCTCTTTTGCTTTCAAAAATAGTAAGCTATCATCTGCAAATAGGAGGTGAGAGATTCCTGGGACGCGCCTACAAATCTTCACAGGCTCAATATTATTAGCATTTACCTCATGTTGTAGTTGTTGGAAATATGCCCTAGAGACAAGTAGTAAGGACTATTATAATATTTCATATAGTTTATGATTAAGTTTTATATCATGCTATAACTGTATTGAGTGGAAACATCAATACACGTGTGATATACAAACAAACCAGGGGTTCCCAGTGAAACTCTAGTCACTGGTTTATTGGTCAACAGATGATCATGTTTCCTGATCATGTGGCATTTATGCCAGTTGGAAATGAGGTCATCTCATTCTGAGAATGAGATGATGAACCAATACCCAACCTAAACATCGTGATTCGATCATATCACGAAGTTCAAGTTACGATGAATAGAAATGGATCCTCGTAGACTATTCCTTAGACCGTGAGGCTATATCAATCACTGTCTCCCGAGAGTGCTTAGATAGCATCAAACACCATCTGGTAAAACGGTGGTTATAAAGGTGTGTTCAGGTATTCGGAGGAAACCGTAGAGGCAATATATGTCAAGAGCGGGATTTGTCCGTCCATGTGACAGGAAGATACTCAAGGGCCCACTCGGAGAAGTTATATCCAATAGCTGCGCAGCGTGTGATTAGATCACGGGGATATCACTTGTCGGAACGAGTCAAAAAGCATTGTTCAGTAACGAGATTGAACTCGACATGAAGATGTCATTGATCAGGTCTCGGGCAATGCAAGTATCGAATGACAAAGGGAATAAGACACGACTGTCCCGGTTCAAACGACAAAAGATCTTTGTGGAATGCACAGGGGTCACATGGCCATCCAGGTCCCTCTGTTGATCATTGGTATGGGAGTGTCCCGACCATGTCTGGAGTGTTCCTGAACCGTAGGGTATCACGCTTAAGGGCTTGATGATGCTTAGAGAGTGTTTCTGGGATCGGTAGAATCACCGAAGAAGAGAAGGGAGAAAACCGGAAGGGTTTCGGTAAGTCTGGAGGATGTCCGGAGTGGAGGTGGAAGGTGTTCCATGGCCACGGAGATTAGATAATGAGTGAATGAATGTTAAATATTGATTTAATCATTTATTCATAATTATTTAATAAAGAGAAAATCACTTAAAAGGTCAAAATGCTCAATGGGCCAATTTCCGGAGGGAGAAGGCCTATTAGGGAAAGGCAAGAGGGGAGAAGGGGCCATGGGATGGCCGACGGCCCTATTGGGCCAGCCCCCCACGTGGGGCCCATGAGGGGGTGGCCGGCGGCGCCTCCCCCCTCCCCCTCCTCTCCTTTAGTCCCACCCCGGGACTTGAGGAGAGGTAGTACCTCCCCTCCCCCTATATAAGGTGGGGTATTTGGCCTAGAAAACACACCCAATAATCAATAAAGGTCTCCCCACTTTTGGGAGGACCTCCAATTGATATTTTCTCTCTCCCCTCTCTCTCGTGACCGTGGTCCCAAGTCTGGACTGCGCGAGCGAGAGACATCTTCACCGCGGAGCGCCGTCGCGTTGCGGGATTCGGATCCGGGAGCTCTACTTCCGCAACTGTTGCTGGATCGGGGAAGCGGGATTCTGTAGGGTTACGGGTAGGCTACACTAGCATAAAATCAAAATTTTCTACCGCGTCAACCAGGCATACTATTGTCATAGATCACGGGATTACCGCTAGACGCGCAGGTGCGGAACTCGATGAAGCACGTTGTGGCAGTGTAGATGTTCTACGTCTCCTCCTTGTCCTCGTCCCACGAGCAGCTCCCCTTTGCGCGGCTCGTCCAAGTGCTACAGATGCAGCACCTCCGAGGTATCCACACGTCCGGAGTGGAAGCCGTCACACGCCAGACTGCTAGGTCTGCGCGTGCAACACAGGCGGAAGAGGAGTGGCGGCTGGGTGGAATGCTCTCTCTTTTTCAGCTCGCCTCACTCCCTCTTATATAGGCATCCCTGGTGGGCTTCTACATTAGCAGCCTAAGCCTGGTCTAATTCGGATCCAATCCTCATTAGGCTTCCAGCCCCTAAAGTGTGTGACCCTATAGGTTCATACACGTATAGACATGACGCGAGTACACTTACTCCGTCAATAGTTGGTAGCGGCCTCTAGCAAGACGTGCCAACTCCTAAACGCATATAAAGATCATTCGGACGAACCATCACAAGGTTGAGTACATGTCTTTCCCTTTGCCTCACGATATTTGGTCTAGCTCTAAGCTGACCTCTCTTTCTCGATACTGTGATTCAGAATCCCTTTACTAGGTTAACTCTTAACCATATGTAGCACGGCCATGCATTTCTGGATCCGATCACTCGAGGGCCCAGAGATATCTCTCTCAAGTAGAGAGGGGTAAATCCCATCTTGATTGACCGATGCCTTGCAGCATGTATCAGGACAAACCCGAAAGCTACCTTTATAACTATCCAGTTACGGAGTAGTGTTTGATAGCCCCAAAGTAGGTCGATCTACATCTCAAGTACATGCAACAATCTCAGGTCTAAGGACAAAACGTACACGATGTGTAGAGAGAGCTGCAAGTATTATTGCTAGTCTCATGTTGGGTCAGTCCAACCCCATGTTCATAACATGTATCCACATCATTGGTTTGACATCTCTATGTCAATGACTTGCGAAACATAGTCATTAACCAATCGATGTGCTAGTCTAATATTCACGTGTGTCCTCGCATGAACTCCGACTAGGGACAATAATTAGATAACCATACAAGTAAAGAGTTTCACAAACAATTCACATAATTGCCAATCAATACAAGTTGCCTGGTATATGGATATTCAAGGAACATTATAATAACTCATGGATACACATGAAATACAATCATCTCTATGATTGCCTCTAGGGCATATTTCCTTCAGTCTCCCACTTGCACTAGAGTCAATCTAGACAGTATCTAATACCTATTGCTCTTGTGTGCGTTTCATGCGCAGGCTGCGGGAGTGGCTTAGTCAAGGGATCAGCAACATTTGAGTCCGTATGTATTTTGCATAACATGACACTACCTTCATCAATGAACTCACGAATCAGATGGTAGCGCATGCGAATATGTTTGTTCTTCTGGTGCTGTCTAGGTTCTTTGGCTTGTGCAATAGCACCATTGTTATCACAATAAACATCCAAGGGATTGGACGAGCCCTGAACCACACCAAGAGCGATCAGGAAATTCCTAATCCAAACAGCTTCCTTTGCAGCCTCCGAGGCAGCAATATATTCAGCTTCTGTTGAAGAGGAGGCCACTGTATCTTGCTTGGAACTTTTCCAGCTCACAGCACCACCATTCATGACAAACACATAACCTGATTGCGATTTTGAGTCATCTGAGTCATTAAGGTAACTCGCATCTGTGTAACCCTTTACACTGAGTTCAACCTCACCTCCATAAACTAGGAACATATCCTTAGTCCTTCTCAAGTACTTAAGGATATTCTTTACCGCTGCCCAGTGAATCTCACCTGGATCAGCCTGGTATCTGCTCGTAACACTTAGAGCATAGGAAACATCTGGGCGAGTACATGTCATTGCATACATGATGGATCCAATAGCCGAAGCATATGGAACCCTACTCATGCGTTCTCGCTCATCAGTGGTCGAAGGACACTGAGTCTTGCTGAGTTTAATGCCGTGAGACATAGGCAAGAACCCCTTCTTAGCCTCTTCCATGCTGAACCGTTTCAACACTTTGTCAATGTACGTACTCTGGCTTAATCCAATTAGCCTCCTTGATCTATCTCTATAGATCTTGATACCCAGAATATATGCCGCTTCTCCCAAGTCCTTCATAGAAAAACTATTTTTCAATGAGGTCTTAACAGACTCGAGCATAGGAATGTCATTTCCAATCAATAATATGCCATCCACATATAAGATTAGAAACACAAGTGATTTCCCATTTTCTTTCTTATACACACAAGGTTCTTGTTCGTTTTTGGTGAAGCCAAACTCCTTTACAACTTCATCAAATCGAATGTTCCAACTCCGAGATGCTTGCTTCAGCCCATAAATAGACTTTTGAAGTTTGCATACCTTTCCAGCATTGTTTGGATCGACAAAACCTTCGGGCTGCATCATATACACGTCCTCAGAAAGGATTCCATTTAAGAAAGCCGTCTTGACATCCATCTGCCATATCTCATAATCGAAATGTGCAGCAATGGCTAGAATGATCCGTATAGATTTAAGCATCGCTACGGGTGAGAAAGTCTCGTCGTAGTCAACTCCTTGAACTTGTCGAAAACCTTTTGCAACAAGTCGAGCTTTATGGATGTGAACATTTCCATCCATATCAATCTTCTTCTTATAGATCCACTTGCACTCGATGGCTTTAAAACCATCAGGCAGGTCAACCAAGTTCCAAACTTGATTGTCTCCCATGGACTCTATCTCGGATCTCATGGCAATCAGCCATTTCTCAGAGTCTGGGTCCACCATCGCTTCTGCATAGGTCGTAGGCTCATCATTGTCTAACAATAATAACTCTCGCGCTTCGCGGAACCTCGCCGACCTTCGTGGTTGTGGTGCTTCTATTGCCACGGGTTCCTCAACTTGTTCTGCTACAATAGCATCACTCGTAGAAGCATCCCCGACTGGCTCATCTTGAACTTCTTCAAGTCGCACCGACCTTCCACTCGTTCCCTTTGTGAGAAACTCTTTCTCTAGGAAAACACCGCTACGAGCGACAAACACTTTGCCCTCTTCTCGGTTGTAGAAGTAATACCCTAAGGTTTCCCTTGGGTATCCCACAAAAATGCACTTATCCGATTTGGGTGTTAGCTTGTCCGACTGAAGTCGCTTGACAAATGCATCACAACCCCAAATCTTTAGAAAAGACAAACTGGGATTCTTTCCAGTCCACATCTCATATGGTGTCTTAACTACGGATTTAGATGGTACCCTATTTAGTGTGAAAGCTGCTGTTTCTAGCGCGTAACCCCAAAATAATAATGGTAAATCCGACTGGCTCATCATCGATCGAACCATGTCCAACAAAGTTCGATTACGCCGTTCAGAGACCCCGTTTCTTTGAGGCGTTCCGGGCGGCGTGAGCTGTGGAACAATTCCGCAACTCTTAAGATGATTGCTAAACTCGTGACTCAAATATTCACCTCCGCGATCAGATCGCAAGGCCTTTATTTTCTTGCCACGTTGATTCTCTACCTCATTTTGAAACTCTTTGAACTTTTCAAAAGTTTCAGACTTATGCTTCATCAAGTAGACATAGCCATATCTACTGAAATCATCAGTGAAAGTAATGAAGTAGTGATATCCTCCTCTGGCTGTCGTGCTCATTGGTCCACATACATCAGTATGTATGAGTTCCAACAAGTCTGTCGCTCTCTCGAGAAACCCCGTAAAAGGCGTCTTGGTCATCTTTCCAAGTAAACAAGCTTGACATGTCTCGTATGATTCAAAATCAAACGAAGTTAGAAGACCATCACCATGGAGCTTCTTCATGCGCTTTTCACTTATATGCCCCAAACGACAATGCCATAGATAGGTAGGACTCAAATCATTTGGCCGAAGCCTTTTAGCACTAACATTGTAAACACATGCATTATCAAGATTTAAAATAAATAACCCATTCACAATGGGAGCATCAGCCACAAACATAGCATTCTTAGATATTACACAACCATTGTTTGTACTCGCGAATGAATAACCATCCCTCATCAAACATGAAGGTGATAAAATGTTTCGACCCATACTAGGAATGTAATAACAATTATTCAACTCCATGATAAATCCTGACGGAAGGTGAAGTTGCATGACGCCGACGAACAATGCAGCAACCCTTGCTTTATTTCCGACGCGAAAATCCACTTCGCCTTTTTGCACTTCTCTAGTCCTTATTAGCCCCTGCATCGAATTGCAAATATGAGCAACCGATCCGGTATCAAATACCCAAGAGTTAACATAAGAATCTGCGAGAAAAATGTCCACAACATTTACAACAAGTGTACCTGAGTGGGAAGTACTCTTACTTCCACTTTTCTTCAAAGAAGCTTGGTACTTGCTGCAGTTTCTCTTCCAGTGGCCATATTCGTGACAAAAGAAACACTCAGTGTCTCCTGCAGGACCAGCCTTTTGCTTGGGTGCAGGGTTTGGCTTAGGGATCGTATCCTTAGCCTTGCCCTTCTTCTTCTGCCAAGAAGTGCCCTTTTTCTTGAAGCTAGGCTTGTTCTGCACAGCCATCACATGGCTATGCCCTGCACACTTCTTAATGTCACATTCTGCTGTTTTCAGCATCCCACATAATTCATTAAGGCCCCTCTCCACCCCATGCATATGGTAGTTCAAAATGAAATGCCCATAGCTAGATGGAAGAGATGCCAAAATGAAGTCAGTGGCCAACTCTTGGCCTAATGGAAAACCAAGCTTTTCCAAAGTCTGACTGTAACCAACCATTTTGATCACATGGGGGCCTACAGCTGCTCCCTCTGCCAGCTTGCATTCCACAAAGGACTTAGCGACATTATACCTCTCAGTCCTAGCCTGAGTCTGGAACATGTCCTTAAGCGCAACGATCATATCGTACGCTTCCTGATCCTCAAACTGTTTTTGAAGGTCAGGTTCCATGCATGCAAGCATAAGACAACTGACCTCAAGAGATTCATCACATGCTTTCTTGTAGGCATTTTTAAGGGTAGCAGTTGCATTATCAGCAGGTTCATCCGGGATTGGGGTATCCAGAACAGTTTCCTTTTTCTCAGCCCTGAGAACAATTCTCAGGTTACGGACCCAGTCCGAATAGTTTGTTCCATTTAGTTTATCCTTTTCAAGAATCGAACGCAAAGCAAAAGGTGATGAATTGTTCGGTGCCATTGATCTACAACAAAAAAATATGCAAAATACTAAGCCATGTAACCATGAAAGAGTAAAACATATTAAACAATTTAATAGCATATACTCCCACTTAAATCAACATCCCTCTATTGATACTAAGTAATTCAAGATCCCCAATTAACAAGTCGACTAGTGAGCTTTAGCATCACTGCTAGAAGACAAGGTAAATCGGTAAGCAACCTTTGCTAATCATATCACATATGACTCTTGTTGTTGGGTGACATCTCTATGTCAAAACTAGGCACCCAACCTTTATGCCCCAAGGTCCTTAACTGTTAAGATGACCTTGTTAAGCTCACCAACCCTTATGCGTGTAGGTATCCGATACAAACCCATCCAGCCAAGGAAAACCGTGGCACCCTAATTTCATAGACCCACCAACGATTGTATAGGGCATAGGATGGTGCAAGGTTTGGTTGGGAGGGCATGGTTTAACTTAAACTTTGTGAGGGATCGTTCTACTTCTATCATCTAAGCATGCATAGTAGTAAAACGTATAAGAATAGCATTCACATAGATGTGATACAGTATGGCCCATTTTCTCATGGTGATCTCCATCGCCATAGAACCTGTCCACCATGATGATCTCCATCTTCATGCTCTATGCGAGCCATCCTCCAAGTGATGAGTTCTCCAAGAACTAATACAAGCTATTACTCCTAACATCTAGTAATCAAAATTACATTGTATTGGGATCATCACAAGTTGGCACGCAGGCCATTACAATAATTGACAACACATATGGCCCAACTCACGACACGCAAGTCATGAAAAATACATACATGCATCACATACATTTTTGGGCCATACTGATCACATAAATCCTGCAAAAACAAGTTGTGCATAGAATCACATTCTACCGGATCATGTGAAATTGTACCACCTATGAACCTTAACGAGATACAAAAGGGGGGCTACGACTAAGGGGGGTATAGGGGGTCTCCCCCTGCAGGGTTCGAAGGGGCAGCGCCCCTCACGGTACCTTTTCTTTAAGGATTTTGATCGGCAAATCAAATTTACCATAAACCGACCATAGTTCCGATTCGACCAAACTCCTTTGATCACGGTACGTCGATTCAGATCTAATTCCCGATTCGATCAATCATATTGATCTTCGCGTGATTCAGAAGGATTTATGTGTCACTGTCTACCCCGATGGCGGAAACCGACCGGTAGGGGTAAGTCGTTTGACGACCTTAGAATCACGATCACGGAAAGTAAGATCATAGATCAATCCAGAAACACCGCCATACAAACGATCATATCATTCATATCAATCTACATATCACCATATGCAAACTTCCCGAACCTATGACTGAATAGCATCGGCTCTGATACCACTGTAGGGTTATGGGTAGGCTACACTAGCGTAAAATCAAAATTTTCTACCGCGTCAACCAGGAATACTATTGTCATAGATCACGGGATTACCGCTAGACGCGTAGGTGCGGAACTCGATGAAGCACGTTGCGGCAGTGTAGATGTTCTACGTCTCCTCCTCGTCCTCGTCCCACGAGCAGCTCCCCTTTGCGCGGCTCGTCCAAGTGCTACAGATGCAGCACCTCCGAGGTATCCACACGTCCGGAGTGGAAGCCGTCACACGCCAGACTGCTAGGTCTGCGCATGCAACACAGGCGGAAGAGGAGTGGCGGCTGGGTGGAATGCTCTCTCTTTTTCAGCTCGCCTCACTCCCTCTTATATAGGCATCCCTGGTGGGCTTCTACATTAGCAGCCCATTAGCAGCCTAAGCCTGGTCTAATTCGGATCCAATCCTCATTAGGCTTCCAGCCCCTAAAGTGTGTGACCCTATAGGTTCATACACGTATAGACATGACGCGAGTACACTTACTCCGTCAATAGTTGGTAGCGGCCTCTAGCAAGACGTGCCAACTCCTAAACGCATATAAAGATCATTCGGACGAACCATCACAAGGTTGAGTACATGTCTTTCCCTTTGCCTCACGATATTTGGTCTAGCTCTAAGCTGACCTCTCTTTCTCGATACTGTGATTCAGAATCCCTTTACTAGGTTAACTCTTAACCATATGTAGCACGGCCATGCATTTCTGGATCCGATCACTCGAGGGCCCAGAGATATCTCTCTCAAGTAGAGAGGGGCAAATCCCATCTTGATTGACCGATGCCTTGCAGCATGTATCAGGACAAACCCGAAAGCTACCTTTATAACTACCCAGTTACGGAGTAGTGTTTGATAGCCCCAAAGTAGGTCGATCTACATCTCAAGTACATGCGACAATCTCAGGTCTAAGGACAAAACGTACACGATGTGTAGAGAGAGTTGCAAGTATTATTGCTAGTCTCATGTTGGGTTAGTCCAACCCCATGTTCATAACATGTGTCCACATCATTGGTTTGACATCTCTATGTCAATGACTTGCGAAACATAGTCATTAACCAATCGATGTGCTAGTCTAATATTCACGTGTGTCCTCGCATGAACTCCGACTAGGGACAATTATTAGATAACCATACAAGTAAAGAGTTTCACAAACAATTCACATAATTGCCAATCAATACAAGTTGCCTGGTATATGGATATTCAAGGAACATTATAATAACTCATGGATACACATGAAATACAATCATCTCTATGATTGCCTCTAGGGCATATTTCCTTCAGATTCATCGTCAGGCACCAGACGTGTGTAACTCCCACGAGGTGTCACACTTGAGGCACTCAAGTCGTTGGAGCCATAAGGAGCGCAAGGACTTTATCACGACCTTGAGGTCGGCTTCGGCTCGTCTACATCAACCACGCTCTCCTGAGCGTTGACAACGCTTTTTGGTCTTCGAGGGTAAGTTCGCGAAAATCCCCTCTCGTTACTGTATTACTAATAGATAGGTCCTGGCAGCTTCAGGGGTTCAGGGGCGTAGGGTAAAATTTTATTGTTTTCATGCGCGGAACCCCTACAGTGGTATCAGAGCTAGATCTATACGTAGTAATGCTAGTACGGGTAGAACACACGAGATGTAGCGTGTGGGCGTTGATCTTTTAGTTGTTACCCTCCCACGTGTACTTGTGTATACCGCAGCAATGCTTGATGAAGCGGCCCCCAACCGACTTTACGCGTTCATTCGCGAGACTAGTGCACGCTTGACATACGGCTTGTACCGTATAAAGTGGCTTAGAGGGGTGTCTGTCTCTCTCGCATTAGTTGGTATGTCATTTGCAACGGAGGGCCTCGGAAGGGGTGTAGTATAGACAACTGTTGTGCTGAAAGTTCGCAGGTAAGAACGACTCTTGTGCGAAAGCCCATTCAGCCACGTAAAACATGCAAAGATAAAGTAGAGGCGTCTAACTTTGTTTTGCAGGGGGGCGTTGCTTTGTGATATGGTTGTGGCAAAGGTGGAGTAATTACCTTTTGTTGCGTAGTAGTAGATAGTCACGAGAGTGACGAACTACCACGCCGGAATGACACCGGTACCCTGGTGTCTACGACGCCGGAACCCTGGCGCCGGAACCCGGTGACGGCGGATGGAGATCACGACGTGAAGGACCATATCACATAGCATTTACATTCAATGTTATTGTTTGTATGTCTTATTGTGTGCTAGTATTAGATACTCGACGGTAGCCTAATAAGAAGATCCCTGTTAAAATAACCAACGATTGTGTTCCCCCTTAGTGTGCACCACCAAGAAAGTTCTTCGGTATGAGGCGATCCAGGGTGATAGGCCTGGGTGTCAGACATATCTACGTTCACATACAGTGGGTGTAAGCCATGTTGCACAGCGAATACACTAAGGTTGAGTTGGCGAGCCTAGCATGCTAGAGAAGCGTGGCCTCAGAACGCGGATGGTCGAAATATCGAGCACGAGTCGCATGAATGATGTGACCGACGTTTAGCGTCCACCCTTGAACCCACATTGATGGCCGTGACGATCGGGGGAGATGTGTCTGATAGGGGTCGTGTTATCACTAGGAACCCTCACTAGGGATAGGTGTTTCTGAGTGGAGTTATTATTAACTCATTTAATTATAAACTTAGTCTAAATTCCTTTTGCAATTATAAATGTAGATGGCTCACCGTGAAGCTTACTTTGAGATTGAGGATTGGGTAAAGGGTGAAAAACTTAGACTTGATGGATCCAACTTCCCTAGTTGGCTTGTGCGCCTAGATGATCTCCTTACTAGGAATCATGTGGTAGACTACATACGCCGCACGATGGATTTGACTGAGCCAGACTACTATGACACCCCACAAGAGCTGGCAGAACGCTACTATCGCCAAGAGATGTCAACCTACATTCAGATAATAATGCGTTACGGGATGGTGGATGAACTACATCCGCTCATGGGTGATCTTGACCCATATTCGATGGTGGATCAGCTGAGAGCAGAGTTCATAGGCCATGTGCGCATGTGGAAGCACGAGCTGCTTGGAGAGTTCCTTTCCATACAGATGGAGGATCATACATGTCTGAAGGGTCACTTGGAGCGCATGCTTGATGCACACACAATACTAGTTCACTTCGTGGATTACTGGATGGCTGATCCATTTGCGATAGATGTTCTGCTTCGGTCATTGCCTCCCAGCTACAAAGGTCATGTCCAGAGTAGCATCATGAGTGGTGATATGGAAGCATTGGATTTCCATGAGTTCATATTACATTTTAAGAACGTAAAGGTTGAACCAATCGCCGGAGAGGTCATCGATGACCAAGGTATATATTTGATATACAGTTTTATAAATGTTATAATCTTGCAAACACATTGCAGTGTTAAGTATATCTAATACTTGTTCTGTTTTAATGAAAACAGGTCCTTCTGCATGAGAGGTGCTTGCTGGAGAGGAGGTGACGTTGCGTGTTGATGGCGAGCATGATGATGATGGCCAACGACACTCTCCCTCGACATTTATCATTTAGTTTATGTTTAGGATGATTATTGTAATCAAGAGATTGTGAACTTCTTTAGTTTGTCTCACACTTCGTGAGACAGTTATTCATATCAGTTTGTAATAATCAGTTGTTCTACTTTTATGAATGATTTCTATTCGCGTTCATATCTTGTTTGATTATGTGTGAATTATCCTTGTTGTTTGAAACTAATTGATAATGAATGAACATTTGTAAAACATTAAAATGCCTTGTTTAAAATACCCAACTTAATGATATTTCATTAATGAATGAAACCATTGTTTAAATTCAAAAGTTATGTGGTAATATGTGAAAGTCATTCGATTTCTTCTCACATATAAATCATGCCTAAGTTCGGCAAAATAACTTGAACACCATGCATTACTTGAATACAAAGTGTTTGATGAATTGTTAAATAGAATACATATTCGATGCATTGTGTTTAACGAATAATGGTAATTATCATTAATTGATTGTTTAAATGTGTAAAGTAAGTTTACCAAAGGAAACATGAATATGAAACTATTTGATTTGATCAAAGTGTTTCATCAACAAAGGATATAAGTATAAAAGGGAATCTAATTACTATGATTTGATCAATAGTAATGAAATTCAACTTTATAAGAATGGCATGAAAGAAATTGTGGAATGCAAAGTGTTTTGAAACGTCAAAATACAAAGCATCACAATATGATATAAGATGTCAAAGGGGGTTGAATAGAAGGCACCAAATAAATCGTTCTAGTATATATGTAGAGACCATTAGCTTAGAAATAGTTAGCACTCAATTGGAATTAGTGAACCATTTGAATTCGTGAAATTTTTGGGGTTACTCGATATAACCAAAACAATAGCGAATAAGTCCTTGTAGAGTATTCATTGGAAACTTTGAATACAGAAACCCATAGCTCAAACCAAAATGAAAGCAAGATTCGTATTGCTTGGATTTTGGTGCATTCTTGAGAAAGCTCACTTCAAGTGAAGTTTCTCAATTATGGAGCAAATGGAAATTAGTGTAAAAACACGATGAGGATTCAAAAACCCTACATCAGAGTGTTGAGAAGCGCAATGGACAGCATTCCTGAACGATTCTCTTCACGGAAGGAAAGAATCAATGATTTTGATCATTGTGTTTTTCCCCTCCACTATTGTTTTCACTACATGAAGTAGGATTCAAAATGTAAATCCATATCTTGTATGGAGACATTTGTGAACCACTTTTCATGATCTTTGGAACATGACATACCTACAAACTACAAAGGAAATGATGGTAAACTAGAATTATGAGAAATCCTAATAGCAAAATTTCCTTGAGATTAGAAAGCAATTCATTGCTGAATCTCACAAGTAAAAGGAGTTACTTGAATTTTCCCAAATGACTACAAAGCCATAGTAGGAAAAAGGGGGTGAATGACAAAAGCACAATTTATCAAGTGTTGGACAAGTTCAAATGAATTTGATTCAAGTGTGTTGAATGTCTAGTGGATTTAAAACTAGTAAAGTACTAGTATCTCATAGTAAATCTCCAAGTTTGATATTTAATCAAAAGGATTTTCAAGTTATTCAAAATAGTGAGTGGATATGCAATTTGCATAAAATTGAGTGGATCTATGAAAGTCTTCCTTAAACAATATGTGATTGACATATTTTTAAGTGGGATCAACATAAGACTCAAATTCAAATATGTAGGAACATAGTTTGAGTAAGAGTACTGACTCATACCCAAATATGTTAGCAACATATTTTGAGTGGGAGCTTATAGGAGTAATTCTTAAGTAAGTTAAGGATGAAAGGGCAAATACTTATAAATAATGATTTATAAGATGTAGAAGTTGATAATAATTGTATTATGATATTATGTAGTATTCCTTAAGGGATTCTGAAAGCTGTTTCAGAATAGAAGTTAATTAAGGAACTAGTCCTTAATGACTCAAATTAGGAATAGCATTAAGTTTAAACATCAATGGTTGAAAGAAAGAAAAGGATGATCGTCATCCACTATGTTAAGACATAGGTTCTATCTTAGAAAGCATGATGATAAACTTAGCATAATATGTGATCCAATCAGAAATGTTTGAAAGTGATTAAGTTCGAATCACAGAACGTTGAGCTAAGTTTGTCCACAGTGTCTAGTAGAGAACTATAGACATGTTTTCCAAATCCATAAAGGATAACATATCTTAAAAGCATAAAGAGTTATGTTATAAGGGAATATGTTGGAAACTCCTGTAGATACCAATTAAAAGTCAAGTAGGAAGCGGGGTGAACAAAACATCAAAAGTTGCACAGAGTGTACTAGTGTTTCGATGAATATATTTATAATAATAGATAAGGGTACCATTTAAAGTGTTGTATAATGTTATGGCGGGGATAATTCTCTTTTAACGTAGAATGATGTGTCCCAGGGCACAGTGCCCATGAGAAAGCCCTCGAGGTTGATCTAACGTCACTGTAGGCTCCTGGAATCAGGCCTCGTTCTGCTGCCATAGCGACGATGCATACACACAGATGCTGTCATGTGATGATAGAATATTAATGTCAATCAAAGTGACATTAGTAAGTTGCAAAGGATCTGGGACTGTAAAGTACAAAACCAAGACTCAACCTCTTCCATGAGCAAGCTTGTTCTAGGTACCGGTTATATGGTGCCAATAATTAAGAACAAATGCAGCTAGTGTATTTGTACTCTAGTGCAAGTGGGAGACTGTTGGAAATATGCCCTAGAGACAAATAGTAGTAAGGACTATTATTATATTTCATATAGTTTATGATTAAGTTTTATATCATTCTATAACTGTATTGAGTGGAAACATCAATACACGTGTGATATACAAATAAACCAGGGGTTCCCAGTGAAACTCTAGTCACTGGTTTATTGGTCAACAGATGATCATGTTTCCTGATCATGTGGCATTTATGCCAGTTGGAAATGAGGTCATCTCATTCTGAGAATGAGATGATGAACCAATACCCAACCTAAACATCGTGATTCGATCATGTCACGAAGTTCAAGTTACGATGATTATAAATGGATCCTCGTAGACTATTCCTTAGACCGTGAGGCTATATCAATCACTGTCTCCCGAGAGTGCTTAGATAGCATCAAACGCCATCTGGTAAAACGGTGGTTATAAAGGTGTGTTCAGGTATTCGGAGGAAACCGTAGAGGCAATATATGTCAAGAGCAGGATTTGTCCGTCCATGTGACGGGAAGATACTCAAGGGCCCACTCGGAGAAGTTATATCCAATAGCTACGCAGCGTGTGATTAGATCACCGGGATATCACTTGTTGGAACGAGTCAAATAGCATTGTTCAGTAACAAGATTGAACTCGACATGAAGATGTCATTGATCAGGTCTCGGGCAATGCAAGTATCGAATGACAAAGGGAATAAGACATGATTGTCTCGGTTCAAACGGCGAAAGATCTTCGTGGAATGCACAGGGGTCACATGGCCATCCAGGTCCCTCTGTTGATCATTGGTACGGCAGTGTCCCGACCATGTCTGGAGTGTTCCTGAACCATAGGGTATCACGCTTAAGGGCTTGATGATGCTTAGAGAGTGTTTATGGGATCGGTAGAATCACCGAAGAAGAGAATGGAGAAAACCGGAAGGGTTTCGGTAAGTCCGGAGGATGTCCGGAGTGGAGGTGGAAGGTGTTCCATGGCCACGGAGATTAGATAATGAGTGAATGAATGTTAAATATTGATTTAATCATTTATTCATAATTATTTAATAAAGAGAAAATCAATTAAAAGGCTCAATGGGCTAATTTCCGGAGGGAGAAAGCCCATTAGGGAAAGGCAAGAGGGGAGAAGGGGCCATGGGATGGCCGACGGTCCTATTGGGCCAGCCCCTCACGTGGGGCCCATGAGGGGGTGGCCGGCGGCGCCTCCCCCCTCCCCCTGCTCTCCTTTAGTCCCACCCTGGGACTTGAGGGGAGGTAGTACCTCCCCTCCCCCTATATAAGGTGGGGTATTTGGCCTAGAAAACACACCCAATAATCAATAAAGGTATCCCCACTTTTGGGAGGACCTCCAATTGATATTTTCTCTCTCCCCTCTCTCTCTCGTGACCGTGGTCCTAAGTCTGGACTGCGCGAGCGAGAGACATCTTCACCGTGGAGCGCCGTCGCTCTACGGGATTCGGATCCAGGAGCTCTACTTCCGCAAATGCTGTTGGATCAGGGAAGCGGGAGTCATCGTCAGGCAGCGGACGTGTGTAACTCCCATGAGGTATCACACTTGAGGCACTCAAGTCATTGGAGCCAGAAGGAGCCCAAGGACTTCATCACGACCTTGAGGTCGGCTTCGGCTCGTCTACATCAACCACGCTCTCCTGAGCGTTGACAACGTTTTTCGGTATTTGAGGGTAAGTTCGCGAAAAGCCCCTCCCGTTGTTGTATTACTAATAGATAGGTCCTGGCAGCTTCAGGGGTTCAGGGGCGTAGGGTAAAATTTTATTGTTTTCATGCGCGGAACCCCTACAGTAGTAGTGTAGATAAGCCATCCGCTACCAATAGGAATAAGAAGGGTGAGAGGGGATCACCTTGTTGAAGTCCTCGAGAAGGCGAAAATGAATCTAGGAGGGTCCCATTATATTTTACCTTGTATCTCACCGAGGTGACACATGACATTATCTAGTCAACCCAACGCTGAGAGAACCCTAACCTTTGCATCACTTTTCTCAGAAAATCCCAATCCACCCTATCATAAGCCTTTGATAGATCAAGCTTGTAAGCACAGAAATTCTTCTCCTGATTTGTATTATTCTCGATGAAGTGCAGGCACTCAAAAGCTACCAATGCATTGTCAGTGATTAAACGACCCGGAATAAAGGCACTCTGATTTACTGAGACAATCTCCCCAAGCATCAGTCTCATTCTATTGACCAAGCATTTCGCAGTGACCTTATAAATAACAGTACATAGGCTAATTGGTCTAAAATCCTTCAAAGTCTTGGGTTGGTAAATTTTTGGTATCAAAATTATGGCTGTATCATTAACCTCGTCAGGCATTCTACCAGACACAAAGAACAGGTTAACTGCATTTGTTACCTATGCCTTGATAGTTCCCCAGTTCCTCTGGTAAAACCTTGCAGGAAAGCCATCAACCCCCGGCGCCTTGAGGGGACCAATTTGAAACAAGGCATCGCTAATTTCTTCATCGCTGAACTCTTTGCATAAAGCATCATTCATATCACCTGTAACCTTTTCCTGTGTAAGGCCAGTTAAGAGGTCAGAGTTAAGAGAACGGTCACGGGTGAAGAGTTCTTTGAAATAAGAGGTGGCCATTCTCTCCATATCTGACGGAACATCCTTCCACACTCCAGCGTTATCTTTCAACTTTTTTATTTTATTTCTGCGGACTCGTTACACTGCTTTTTGGTGGAAAAATCTTGTATTTCTGTCTCCTTCCTTGAGCCATGTGACGCGTGAACGCTGAACCCATATCATCTCTTCCTTATACAGTAGCTCCTTCATGTGATTTGTAGCCTTCCTAATTTCTTTTGTATCAGCGTTATTCAGTTGTAGAGACTCCAGATTCATCCTTGCTTTGCTTAATTCTTTTAGAATGTTGCCAAACTTCCTCTTGCTCCATGCCTGGAGCGTTGTCATTGAAGGAAATATGCCCTGAGAGGCAATAATAAAGTTGTTATTATATATTTCTTGTATATGATAGATGTTTATTTTGCATGCTATAATTGTATTGATAGGAAACATCAATACATGTGTGTTTAATAAACAAAAAGGGTTCCTAGTTATGCATCTCTTATAGACTAGCTTGTTGATTAACAAGATGATCAAAGTTTCCTGATCATGCACATTGGATGTTGTTAATAACAAGGTCACAGCATTTGTGAAATGATGTGATGAACATTCATCCGAAGTATAGCATTACGATCAAGTCATTATGTTTATATTGCTATAACATCATACAAAGTAGTCTTAGTCCTTAGACCATGAGATCATGTTAATTGCTAACACCGGAAGAGTATCTTGATAACATCAAACGTCACACCGTAACAGGGTGACTATAAAGATGTGTTCAGTACTACGAAGGTGTTATGTTGAGGTTCATGGATCAAGAGTGGAATTTGTCAATCCATATGACGGATAGATATACTCTGGACCCTCTCGGTGATATCACATTAAGATAGCTTGCAAGCAAGTGATGTGATCACTAGAATGTTATATCACGGGAACGAGAAAAGAGTGCATGTCGGTAACGAGATCGAACTAGGTATTTGGATACCGATGATCGAATCTCGGACATGTATTATATCATGAGACAAAGGGATTAAATTGCTGACGTTAAAGGTTCTCACGATCATAGAAGTCATCGTTGAATATGCAGGAGTCAGTATGGATCTCCAGGTCCCGCTTCTGATTATTGATCTGAGAGGAGTCTCAATCATGTCTGCATTATTCGCGAACCGTAGGGTGACACACTTAAGGGTTGTCGGACACCATTTAAGAGCACATATGTTCCAGACAAAGGGTTTGCAAAGCGCAGGAAATGTTTCGATAGAAACAGGAATTGTTTCGATAGAAACCGGAATTGTTTCGGGTGAAATTGCAGAAAGTGGTTCTGCATGTAATATTGAAATGTTGCAAGGGGTTTTATGTGAATGTTTGTTAATTAAAGTAATTAACAAAATTCTGAATAAAAATAATAAAAGAGTTTTATTAAATGAGAGAGCATTAAATTTGGAGAAATTTAATGCATTTAAAGTGGAGACTTTAAAAGAGAATGTGAAGGGGCATTTTAATGTGGAGAGGTTACCACCACATGAATGGGGGAGGTGAGGGGTCACCCCCCCCCCCCCCCACATGCGTTGGCCATGGAGAGAGGAGGCACCCCCCCCTCCTCCTATAAAAGGCCACCCATTCCCTCCTTCATCCTCACACCTCCTCGTGAAGGATCTCTCTCCCCCTCTAGATATTCCCCCATGGTCTCGGATTAGCGAGATACATGTTCCCGGTGGCCTTGCGTCTAGAAGGAGTTGCTACTTCTGCTGATTCGTTGGAGCGAGGAGGTGGAGGTTGTCCGGTGGCTTGAACGTGTGTCCGAGGACGGATGCGCTGCTGATTTGCGGCGCTCGGACTTCCACACGATCTTGAGATCGGGAAGCGTACGACTACATCAACCACGAGTTCCTACTCGTTAACAAAACTCGTTGTCTTTGAGGGTAAGTTCTCCATGGATGTATGTCCACCCGTTGCTCTGTATCTAGTATATAGATCTTGGCGTATAGTTCTCATCGTAGGAAATTTTTTGTTTTCTATGCTGCGGACCCAACAGTGGTATCAAAGCCTAATCTATGCATGATGCTTTGCACGGGTAGTACACATATGTTTATATGTGGGCGATGATGATCATGTTATTGCATCTTCTATGTACTTTGGATATTGGTGGCATAGTGGGATGAAGCGGCCCGGACCAACCTTACATGTCATCGTACATGAGACCGGTTCCACAACTGACATGCAACTTGTTTTGCATAAGTGGCTGGCGGGTGTCTGTCTCTCCTACTATAGTCAATATCTAATTTCCAACGAGTTGCTAATAACTTGGTTATCCTCGTTGTGGTTCATGTTCGTAGGTAAGACCGGTTCTATCTCCGAAAGCCCTAAGCCACGTAAAACTTGCAATTGATAAATTAGAGGCGTCTAGTTTAGATTGTTGCTGGGCTAGTGTCTTGATATGGTATTTTTGTAAGTAGATGTATGATAGATACTCTTACAACTCACTTAACGTGTAAGTTCCATAGACCTTGGCCTTACACACAAAGGAATGATAGAGATCATACCACGATGCAAATGATAGAGATCAAATGCATGGACCATATCACCTCACTTCACACATTAGATGTTAGCATCTTATATTGCTAGTTTGGCGCTTTTGGTAGCATTATAAGAGGATCCCTCATTTAGATATCAAGATAAAATGTGTTCTTCCTTAAGTATGCACCGTTTTGTGGATCGTGTTTTGAGGCATCACGTGATGATCGGGTGTTCTCGACTCTACGCTTTCATACAACGGGTGTAAGACAGTTTTACACACGCGAATACTAAGGTTCTTACTTGACGAGCCTAGCATGTACAGACATGGCCTCGGAACACGGACCGAAAGGTTAAGAATGAGTCATATAGTTGATATGATGCCTATATAGATACTCGCCTTTGAAGCTACACTAACTCACGTGATGATCGGACTTGGTGTAGTGGATTTGGTTCATGTAATCACCAAAAGGACATGAGGGATGTCGTTTTTGAGTGGGAGTTCATTAGTAATTTGGATTAGTTGAACTCAATCTATCATAAACTTAGTCTAAATATATTTTAAAAATTCCGTTGTAGATGGCACCACCTGCTTTTAATTTCAATGTGTTCATGGAGAAAGAGAAGCTTGCTGCGAATGGTAGCAACTTCACCAACTGGGCTATGAATTTGAGGATTCTCCTCACTGCTGCACAAAAGCAATATGTGCTAGAGGCGCCGCTAGGCCCCCCCACCAGCTCCTGATGCCCCTGACGAGGAAAAGAACGTCTATATAACTCGTCAGGAGGACCACAACTTAGTTCATTGCGGCATACTGTATGGGCTAGAGCCAGAACTTCGAAAACGTTTCGAAAATGGCAATGCCTTTGATACCATGGGAGAACTGAAAATGATTTTCGATACCCATGCTGCCGTAGAGAGTTATAATGCTTCTGAAAAGTTCTTTAGCTGCATGATGGAAGATAACAGCTCCGTTAGTGAGCACGTACTCAAAATGTCTGGGTACGTCGATAGGCCTGTGTCCTTGGGAATAACGATTCCCATTGACTTAGGCATACATCGTGTTCTCCAATCTCTGCCACCTAGCTACAAGAGCTTCGTGATGAACTATAATATGCAGGGCATGAAGAAGTCTCTTCCCGAGCTTCTGTCAATGCTTAAGACTGCAGAAGTGGAGATTAGGAAAGAACATCAAGTGTTGATGATCAATAAGACCACCGGTTTCAAGAAGGACAAGAAAGGCAAGCAGAAGGGAAAGAAGGGCGGCAAATCTGTTGCCGCGCCTGAAAAGAAACCCCGAGCTGGCCCTAAGTCTGACACCGAGTGCTACTATTGCAAGGGGACTGGCCATTGGAAGCGCAACTGCCCCAAGTATTTGGCGGACAAAAAGGCCGGCAAGGCAAACAAAGGTATATGTGATATACATGTTATTGATGTGTACTTGACTAGTACTCGCAGTAGCACCTGGGTATTTGATACGGGATCGATTGCTAATATATGTAACTCGGTTTAGGGGCTGCGTAACAAGCGACAACTAGCAAGGGATGAGGTCACGATGCGGGTCGGCAATGGATCAATAGTTGATGTGATCGCCGTTGGAATGCTGCCTCTCCATATGCCATCGGGATTAGTTATAAACCTGAATAATTGTTATTTGGTGCCTGCACTGAGCATGAACATTGTATCCGGATCATGTTTGATGCAAAGTGGTTATTCGTTTAAATCTGAAAACAATGGTTGTTCGATTTATATGAATAATATCTTTTATTGTCATGCACCTATGTTGAATGGTTTATTTCTATTGGATCTTGATAGTAGTATTACGCATATTCATAATGTTGATGCTAAAAGGATTAAACTTGATAATGATATATCTGCATATATGTGGCACTGCCGTCTAGGTCATATTGGCGTTAAACGCATGAAGAAACTCCATTCTGATGGACTTTTGGAATCACTTGATTTTGAATCATTTGATACATGTGAGCCATGCCTTATGGGCAAGATGACTAGAACGTCGTTTTCCGGTTCAATGGAACGGGCGACAGATTTTTTGGAAATCATACATACTGATGTGTGTGGACCAATGAGTGTGTCGGCGCGAGGTGGATATCGTTATTTTGTTACTTTCACGGATGATTTGAGTAGATACGGGTATATCTATTTGATGAAACATAAGTTTGAAACCTTTGAAAAGTTTAAAGAATTTATGAATGAAGTAGAAAATCATCGTAATAGAAAGATCAAATTTCTACGGTCTGACCGTGGAGGAGAGTATCTAAGTTACGAGTTTAGCACACATATGAAAGACTGTGGAATAGTTTCACAACTCACGCCTGCCGGAACACCACAACGTAATGGTGTGTCAGAACGTCGTAATCGTACTTTATTGGATATGGTTCGATCTATGATGTCTCTGACTGACCTGCCACTGTCATTTTGGGGTTATGCACTGGAAACCGCTACATTCACTTTAAATAGGACACCATCTAAATCCGTTGAAAAGACACCGTATGAATTATGGTTTGGAAACAAACCTAAGCTGTCATTTCTTAAAGTTTGGGGATGTGATGTTTATGTGAAGAAACTTCAACCGGATAAACTCGAACCCAAAGCGGAAAAATGCGTCTTCATAGGATACCCTAAGGAAACGATTGGGTATACCTTCTATCACAGATCCGAGGGCAAGGTCTTTGTTGCCAAGAATGGATCCTCTCTTGAGAAGGAGTTTCTCGCGAAAGGTGTGAATAGTCGGAAGGTAGAACTCGAAGAGGTTATTGAACCTTCTCTTCATGAAATGGCGAGTAGCGCAGCACCAGAAGTTGTTTCGGAGTTGACTTCACCTAATGAAGAGAGAGCTAATGATATTGATCATGAAACTCCGAAAGAGGACACTACCGAACCTCGCAGGTCAAGCAGGACACATGCGGCTCCTGAACTGTACGGCAATCCTGTTATGAATTTCATGATTGATGAAATAGATGACCCTGCGACGTATGAAGAAGCGATGATGAGCCCTGATTCCAACAAATGGCTAGAAGCCATGAAATCCGAGATGGAATCCATGTACGAAAACCAGGTTTGGACCTTGGTGGACTTACCTCACGATCGAAAGGCCGTTGAGAATAAATGGATTTTCAAAAGAAAAACTGACGCTGATGGTAATGTAACCATCTATAAGGCTCGACTTTTCGCAAAGGGGTTTCGACAAATTCAAGGGGTTGACTACGATGAGACATTCTCTCCCATAGCGATGCTTAAGTCGGTTAGGATTATGTTAGCAATTGCTGCATATTTCGATTATAAAATATGGCAGATGGATGTCAAAACTGCGTTCCTCAATGGTAATATTGAAGAAGAGTTGTATATGATACAACCAAAGGGTTTTGTCGATCCTAAGGATGCTAATAAGGTGTGCAAACTTCAGCGATCCATCTATGGACTGAAGCAAGTATCACGGAGTTGGAATCTCCGCTTTGATGAGGTGATCAAAGAGTTTGGATTTGTCCAAACTTATGGAGAGGCTTGTATTTACAAGAAAGTGAGTGGGAGCAATGTGGCATTTCTGATATTATATGTGGATGACATATTATTGATTGGAAATGATATAGATCTTTTAAACAGTGTTAAAAGTTATCTAAACAACAAATTTTCGATGAAGGACCTTGGTGAAGCTTCATATATATTAGGCATTAAAATCTATAGAGATAGATCAAGACGCCTAATTGGGCTATCGCAGAGTACATACCTTGATAAGATATTAAAGAAGTTTAATATGGACAAAAGTAAGAAGGGTTTCTTACCTATGTTGCAAGGCAAGACATTGAGTAAGACTCAAAGTCCGGCTACGGCGGAAGAAAGAGAGATGATGGATAAGATCCCCTATGCCTCGGCCATAGGCTCTATTATGTATGCCATGCTATGTACAAGACCGGATGTGGCACATGCTATTAGTTTGACTAGTAGGTACCAATCTGATCCAGGTTCGGAACACTAGATAGCGGTAAAGAACATCCTCAAGTACTTGAGAAGAACTAAGGATATGTTTCTTATATACGGAGGTGAAGAAGAGCTAGTCGTTTAAGTGTTATGTCGATGCTAGCTTTGACACCGATCCGGATGACTCTAAGTCTCAATCCGGATACGTATTTCTCTTGAACGGAGCAGCAGTTAGTTGGAGGAGTTCCAAACAACCTGTGGTGGCTGGATCAACAACGGAGGCGGGATATGTTGCTGCTTCAGAAGCGGTGCAAGAGGCAGTTTGGATGAAAGAGTTCATTACAGAACTGGGTGTGGTTCCCAGTGCATTGGACCCGATGGTGATCTATTGTGACAACAATGGAGCCATAGCCAATGCAAAGGAACCAAGGTCTCACAAGAATTCCAAACATATTAAGCGCCGGTTTCACTCCATCCGCGAGCATGTCAAGGATGGAGATATAAAGATTTGTAAAGTGCACACGGACCTAAATGTAGTAGAGCCATTGACTAAAGTACTCCGTAGGGTAAAACATGATCAACACCAGAACTCCATGGGTGTTAGATTTATCACTATGTGAACTAGATTATTGTCTCTAGTGCAAGTGGGAGACTGAAGGAAATATGCCCTGAGAGGCAATAATAAAGTTGTTATTATATATTTCTTGTATATGATAGATGTTTATTTTGCATGCTATAATTGTATTGATAGGAAACATCAATACATGTGTGTTTAATAAACAAAAAGGGTTCCTAGTTATGCCTCTCTTATAGACTAGCTTGTTGATTAACAAGATGATCAAAGTTTCCTGATCATGGACATTGGATGTTGTTAATAACAAGGTCACAGCATTTGTGAAATGATGTGATGAACATTCATCCTAAGTATAGCATTACGATCAAGTCATTATGTTTATATTGCTATAACATCATACAAAGTAGTCTTAGTCCTTAGACCATGAGATCATGTTAATTGCTAACACCGGAAGAGTATCTTGATAACATCAAACGTCACACCGTAACAGGGTGACTATAAAGATGGGTTCAGTACTACGAAGGTGTTATGTTGAGGCTCATGGATCAAGAGTGGAATTTGTCAATCCAGATGACGGATAGATATACTCTGGGCCCTCTCGGTGATATCACATTAAGATAGCTTGCAAGCAAGTGATGTGATCACTAGAATGTTATATCACGGGAACGAGAAAAGAGTGCATGTCGGTAACGAGATCAAACTAGGTATTTGGATACCGATGATCGAATCTCGAACATGTATTATATCATGAGACAAAGGGATTAAGTTGCTGACGTTAAAGGTTCTCACGATCATAGAAGTCATCGTTGAATATGCAGGAGTCAGTATGGATCTCCAGGTCCCGCTTCTGATTATTGATCTGAGAGGAGTCTCAATCATGTCTGCATTATTCGCGAACCGTAGGGTGACACACTTAAGGGTTGTCGGACACCATTTAGGAGCACATATGTTCCAGATAAAAGGTTTGCAAAGCGCAGGAAATGTTTCGATAGAAACCGGAATTGTTTCGGGTGAAATTGCAGAAAGTGGTTCTGCATGTAATATTGAAATGTTGCAAGGGGTTTTATGTGAATGTTTGTTAATTAAAGTAATTAACAAAATTCTGAATAAAAATAATAAAAGAGTTTTATTAAATGAGAGAGCATTAAATTTGGAGAAATTTAATGCATTTAAAGTGGAGACTTTAAAAGAGAATGTGAAGGGGCATTTTAATGTGGAGATGTTACCACCACATGAATGGGGGAGGTGAGGGGTCACCCCCCCCCCCCCCATGCGCCGGCCATGGAGAGAGGAGGCACCCCCCCCCTCCTCCTATAAAAGGCCACCCATTCCCTCCTTCATCCTCACACCTCCTCGTGAAGGATCTCTCTCCCCCTCTAGATATTCCTCCATGGTCTCGGATTAGCGAGATACATGTTCCCGCTGGCCTTGCGTCTGGAAGGAGTTACTGCTTCCGCTGATTCGCTGGAGCGAGGAGGTGGAGGTTGTCCGGTGGCTTGAACGTGTGTGCGAGGACGGATGCGCTGCTAATTTGCGGCGCTCAGACTTCCACACGATCTTGAGATCGGTAAGCGTACGACTACATCAACCACGAGTTCCTACTCGTTAACAAAACTCGTTGTCTTCGAGGGTAAGTTCTCCATGGATGTATGTCCATCCGTTGCTCTGTATCTAGTAGATAGATCTTGACGTATAGTTCTCATCATAGGAAAAAATTTGTTTTCTATGATGCGGACCCAACAGTCATCACCACGTCCAGACCGTTCATGATGCCGGCAAGGTCATGTTTTTGTCATGCTTCTCTCCATGCTGTAGCGATCTGTTCTGGAAGGGCAGCCTCTCGTTCCTAGAAGATTTCGTAATGATGTCGTGGTGATCTGCATGAGGCGCGCACCTCCTGGGCCATCTTAAGCAGGACCGGGCAATGGTCAGAGACAGGCGACGCCAGATGTTGAACTGTCGATTCGGCGAAGAGATCCCGCCAACCCGGATCTGCCATAGCTCTGTCTAAGCGGACACGCACGTTTGCACGTCCATGTCTTTTGTTGTCGTACGTGTATGGAACACCTGAAAATCCAAGGTTAGACAAATTACAGTCGTACAAAACTTCTCTGAAAGCATCCATTTGGTTAACGGGTCTAGGGGTATTTGATAGGTGTTCCTCTTGCCAAATAGCCTCATTAAAATCACCCATGACCAGCCATGGAAGATTTGATTGTGTTTTAAGATTTCTTAACATGTCCCACATACGGTAACGGTTTTCCACCCGGGTTCGCCATATACACAAGTTATACGCCATTGTGGTGCATTTGGAGAGACACGGACATAAGCATCAATCAACCTTTCATTAATATTTTGAACTTCTACAGATAAAGACTCATGCCAAAATAAAGCAAGCCCTCCACTAAAACCATCACTACTAAAACCACAAAAACCCTTAAGCCCTAACCTATAGCGCAAATGCCGCATTTTATTTTTATTTTGTCTAGTCTCACAAAGGAAAAACAACTTTGGACTCCAAACTTGGGAAATAGTAGCCAGCTCACGAACTGTCGGAGCGTTCCCGGCACCCCGATAGTTGAAGGATATGCAACTCATTGTCCCTGACGAGACCACACGTGGGATCTCGTCAATTTACCGGTAGCCCCTATTCCGGTTGCACCTTTAGTTGTGGCTGCTCCTCCCGCTCCTCTCGGCCGCATGCCCTTCTTCCTCTCGTCAGCAACTATCATCTCCAGCTTCTTCCCCCTCTTTGGTTCCCCTCCAGCTGGTGCTTCGCGCCTTAGTGATAGGCTCAGGTCTAGATTGACACCCTGGACTTCGTTTTCCTCTGCACCCCTTTTACCCAACACTGAATCAGCATTAGTCATTGAAACATCAGTAGCACTCCCATATGAGACCTCCACTTGTGAGAGGTCACGTAGCACCGGTATCATCTCGCTAGAGCCCAGCCTGGATGCCGAACCATTGTTGTCCGCTTCACCATGGGTTTTTGGGTGCAGGCTAGGATCAAACATGGGGTTGTCCTACATAACCGGAGGGAGATTTGGTCCCCCTGTATTAGACCTCACTCGAAACGCCGCTGCCGCCTTCCTACCGCGCTCCCCCCAGTCTCCGCACGCTCTTTCCGTGCACGCAGCATCATCTGTTCCACCGTTTCAGCTAGCTCCTGCTCAACTTCTGGCGCAGTGGCTTTCTCCTTCTCCTCAAACTCGTCATATGCACCAGTGTTTTCAGGGATCTCAACAGTATAGGACGCTGGTACAACTGGTACTGTAGGTGTAGCCGATGTCGGCCTACCTAGAGGCGAGCGGGCTACACCGCTTCCCGGTGATCCAAAAAACAGACTCTTTTTTGCTCCAGGGTTCCCGGTAGTAGATATTGGCCGGCGCTCAAATTTCCGCTTTGGCGAGCAGCGCAGCGTAGCATCATAGTTTAAGGATGGGAAACCACTTGACCGTACCTCACACTGCTCCACATTGTGTCCAATGAGCCCACGGTGAAAACAAAAGTGGGGGACACGTTCATATCGTAGGGGGTATATCATCGGTACAGACTGTCCTTTGACTGTTGTCTTGAAGCGTGCAAGCAATCTTTGTCTCAGCGGGATCTCAATCCACACCCGGAGGTAGTCGCTGTACTCCAGCCCAGAATTGTCCACATCCACCTCCTTCACCACACCTAGGTGCTTCCCAAGCATCTCTCCGTACGCTACCTTTTGTTTATTCCAGGGCACATCATAGAATCGCACCCAAAGCTGGATTGATTCCATGATCGTCTCCGATGGCTGCGCGCTCTCATTGAACAAACCGATCAGGCACACCACCCCCAAGTGAATCCATGGTCCCCCTCGTGCCACGAAGCGGTAGTCGCCCTCAGATTCAAAGGTAATGATAAAGAAATTGTCTTTCAGTGGTGTAAGGGTCATCTTCCCGCAGATTTGCCACACTCTCGCAAAGTGCTTCTAGATCAGGCCATAATTCACAGCCTTCAAAGAATAGTACCTGGCAAACAGATGCCATACCTTGGGCTCTCTCTGCACGTCCTCCTCCTCTGGTTCTTCCTCAATGTTGAGCTCGTCGTTGAGGTCAGCCTCGCTGGCCATCCGGGCACCCGGGCCGATGTTCCTACCGTCTTCTTCCTCGCCATCCCAGTTCCCATCGAACTCCTCCATATCAGGCGCGACCACGATCTGCCGGTCCAGTTGCGCCGCTACGATCGCATCATCGACAAGCGGCTTCGGGTGGGCAGGATCCTCAGCGGTTCCCCCATGATCACCCCACCGCCGGTCGACGACATCTCTCACGTAGGCGTAGGAACTGAAACCGCACCAGGGTCGTAGGTTTCTGTCTGCTCTTTGAGGGTTTTGAGAAGATTAAATTGGCCACCCCCTGCTAGGGGTTTTATGTTCGGCGGCGCCCAGATCCAATCTGTCCCGTGTTCTTGGAGAACACGGCAACCAGGCCTACTCCGGATAGCCGTGGGCATCATGGACTCTCCCGAGACATCAAAGACACATAGACTGCCGGAGACCGGCGCGTTCCCGTCCATGATAGGGGTGGCGGCGCGCAGTCGCCTTCCTAACCCTAGACGTAAGGTAGACTTACGGCACAACAACCTGATATAATTAAACAAGCAGTAAATTGGACTTCAGGCGTTGTTTGCCTAGATGATATGAGGCAGCTCAAATCAGAGCTCTTATTATACTTGTAGCGCCTCATGACGAGGATCTTGGTTGTTGCATCCTCTCATGTGGTGTGCCATGTCGATGTGCGAGGCAAAAGAAAAGCAGCGAATTAGAAGTTTGAGAAAATTCCTTATTTGACACTACTTTCTAATATGATTCCTTATTTGGCCACTTGTATAAAACTTTTGCGTTATATCTCTATCTCTACTACTTATAAAGGAGAGAACAAAAAAAATTCTAGGTACACCCCGCAAACCACACGCGAACGGAGTAAAACCACTTGATCAAGACCACTTAAGGAAAACCAACGCATTTGATTACTCTAATCAGATCTCCGTGTGCACTTAGTATTTTACGATGACGGACCGAAACTTATCCCGAACAGCTACAAACCGCGTGCACGCTGGTTTCCAAAAAAATCTGACCGATCAAGTAAGGAAAACATGAAACTGAACACGCGAGCAATCTCGCCATCACCGACCGCCATCGCTGAGTTCCAGGGCGACACCGTCGCCGTCGCCCAAGTCGCATCGAGAACCTGGTCGCCGTCCTACCCCCGTTGTTCCTGGACGACGCCTTCGCCGTCGCCCGCGTCGCGCCGAGAACCTGGACGATGCCCTTGCCGCGGTGTTCCTGGATGACGCCCTCGCCAGCTTCGCATCGTGTCGCACCGAGAACCTAGAGGCCGCCCTTGCCTCGCCCACGTCGTGCCGAGAACCTAGATGACGCCCTCGCCGCGGCGTTCCTGGACGGCGCCCTCGCCTGCTTCGCACCGAGATCCTAGAGGCCGCCCTTGCCGTTCCCAGACGACGCCCTCGCAGTCGCAGGTGCCGCATCGCGGAGCGCCGACAACCTGGACGCCCTAGCCGTGACTTTCCTGGATGAAGCCCTCGCTGTTGCCTGCGTCGTCGCGCCGAGAACCTGGACAACACCCTCGCCACGTTGTTCCTGGATGACACCCTCGCCTGCGTCGCGCCGAGAACCTGGACGGCGCCCTCGCCGCTGGCATTCCTGGAGGCACCGTTGCTATCAGGTATATAACAACATAAATTCAAGAGATGGTTGCATTTCTAACATACACTTTCATGAGTGATGCCTCTGTTGTACCAGACAGATTGACCCACTAGAGAAATGGTACATAGCTTACCATCAAGGCATCTGCCATAGCTGCTTATGCAGTCCTATCAATTGAGAGAAGTGATGATTTCATCTCCACCACAATCTTCAATACTGAATGAAGAACTTGGCTATTTTCTAAACCCTGCAACATGCTTCGATAACTTGCACAATTAAAAAAGAGTTAATTGTGATATTGAACACATAGAGCAACTAAACAAGTTGTCAGCCTACATAAGGAAATCATTGAATCACCTTATCGTTCGGTACTTTTCTATTTCTGTAGCTCTGGGGTCATGTATGTAAGTAAGAGCTTTGCAATCTTTAATCCTCCCCTGAATATTATATATATCTAATAATTTGTACAGCTCTATAATATTCGATATGGCAAAGTAAACTCAGGCAATGTTGTGTAGAAACAAAACTACAAATAACAAGAACAAGATGTAGAAGTGGCCCTTTCCATTGGTCATGATTGGCCTGTATCATTATAATGTCTGACAAATAATGACCCATTACACTATCTGAAAAAGGAATAGATAAATCAGGGAAACACACAAGATCATTGCAATGTCTATAGTGAAATAATCAATAGAGACCGACAAACATGGTGTTCAGCTCACAAACAGGCAAGTGAACAAAAGGTAGATATGTCAAACAAGAAGCTTTTTGTGCCTCTAATGTAAAGTTGGAGAGGCTTACATCCAGCTGATCAGAGAAATAACCTGAGAATAACAGAAGGTATACTGATATAACTGTATTGCAGAAACAGTGGACATGCCTCTATAATAAAAAAGGGTCACGAGAAAACTTATGTATACAACAATGGACGGTGTGGGAAATTAAGTTGTGAACTAGAAACAAACCAGAGTATATTCCAGAGACGTACTGATTAAAAATTTAGCCAAACTCTATCTAATTTGATCAGATTGTAGTAGAACCGAAGTAAAATTATTTAGCCCGATTGAAACCCAAATTCTTAGATAATTCGGTGTTGGCCAAAATGTTTTGAAAACAAAAAATGTAAACCATGATATGTACTCATGAACTGCAGTAACATAATTTGTATTCTCGAAAAATATTATGAAACAGAACCCATAGGAAGACATCTAGACTTGAAGTGCAGGATACTGATACTGAACACAATATGGCTTTGAACCTTGGAAAAGGTTATGGTGCTTATCATTTCTTGTTTTCAGCCATGGGTGGAGCGTCGTGGAGGCGAAACCGGGCCACGCCCCCCTTCCTAAAATTCAATTTGTTTTTACTAGGTATGCGCAGTGCTCTGGCCCAACCTGTTAAAAGATTAGCCTGTCTTTCTCCTCCCTTTATCGCAATTCGACCAGAAAGAAACAAAGGAAACCGAACAAGTCTGCCCTCCGTGCCCTCGATGCCTGATCCTCCCATTCGATTGTCCTCGACCCTCAATGCTCCTCAACAATTCCATCTTCTGCACGCCTCGATTCCATGCCGTGCGCCTGCTGCTGCTGTTCTGCCCGGCGCTCCACTACATCTCCTCCTAGATGAAGAAGTTTTTTGCGAGTAAGATGAAGAAGTTGCAGAACAGACGTCTCCTCCTAATGCTCTTGCAGATAGCATGCCGCTACAAATAGAAAAGTAAATTGAGTATTGCTTGAGTATTCAGTGATCAGTGGCCGTGCAGATTTTCTTGCAGATAGCATGCTGCTATAAATAAAATGGAAAATTTAATTAAAAAGTTGGTTATGAAGATGTAATTGCAGATTTCGAAGTTTAAAAGAACCGATGAACATTTACTTTGTTACAAATGAGAAGTTTTCCCCCATGGTACTAGCAATGTACCTTTACTTTGTTATCGCAAGCTCCGGTAGTAATTAACCGGTTGAGCTCCGACCATGTGGATGAACATGAGCATGGCCATGTTCCGGTGCTGGAGTTCCTCCTGCCCGCTCTCGCCGATGGTAGCCCGGACCGCAGAGCACTCCCGCCACACCACTGTCTGCTCCACCTCCACATTGCCCGCAAAATCGCGACGAATCAGAACCGTGCAGAAGGTGGGAGAGGAATTTTTTCGGTATCACTCACCGGATGCGGGTGCCGGAGCAGAAGGGATTCAGGGCCATGTCGGAGGTGAAGTCCTTGACGATCTTCTCGACGGTATCCAGCTTGAGATCTCGGGTGGGCGTGCGTGAACGCCGGTGCTGGGGAAGAGGCCTACGCAGAGCCAGCCATCGAACGCCGGTGGGCGGTGGCCGCAACCGCGGACCCAATTGAGATGAGGTCCAGCCCTCCGCCTCTGTTGCCGCCTCCCACCGGGTCACCTTGCTTCTCGGCCTTCAACGAGTTCCACCTGGTCTCCAGATAGTGGTGGGGAGGCAGGGGAGCGGTGGTACGGTCACTGGCGACAGGAGGACACGGGAAGTGAGTGGGGGTGAGTGAATTCTTTTTTATCTGGATGAGAGTGAGGCTGGCGTGGGAGAGAGACGACCTTCATTGGACTATTCGAGCGTGAGGAGAGACGACTTGGCCTCCGTGGGATTTCTTTTAGATACCACTTTGTTTAAAAATCCTTTTTTTCCTGTATATGAGGTTCACAAAAAGTTACACGAGTTTCAAAAAAATTAGGATCATTTGATTATACTGAAAGTCTTTTATTATCCAAAAATGATTGTCCTTTACAAGTATCCGTCGTGGGGCATGTCGAGGTAAAAAAAAACCATCATGGTCATTGTATTTTATTGATAATAACATTTGTTTAAAAGTATATCATAAAAATATTAATCATGCAAGTCATTGTGTCGTATTTAGATGTTAAATTTCATGGAGTTTTTATAGGAGATGTTTTATCTGACACTCTTGATCAGGTATTTTGTTACGTATCTTAATACTTATTATATGTTATATCATTATTTGAAAAGTCACTCTCGCTACTACTTCTTAGGCTTATATGACACATTTTATAAGAAAATTCGCTGTCATTTTGGTGGATTCAGAATTGAATGATGATAAAATAAAAATCAAGATTATGAAAAAGGATAATTACAAGGAAAATATTTTTTTATAATAATTTTGTATAATGAATATGTAGGATGATATTGAAGTTAGGAAGGCGATTTTTGTTCATATTTTGAAGTACAAACGGAATGATGATTTAATGAATATATCAATCATGGAGGAAAGCCGTATAGAGCGCATAAATAGATGTACCTTGAAGAGAGAACCATCAGCAAAGACTAAATAGTAGATAATGTTGCTTAGTTATTATTTCTTAAGTATTTTATAACTAATTATTAAATGGGTCGATAAAAACTAACTAAAAGAGAAATAAGATTCACGATAATTGTTTAATTACAAATTATGAAGCGTGCGTTGCACGTGCACACTTACTAGTGACATTTTAGTGTATTTGGAGAGCTAACGGGGTTAACTTTGGACGAGTTGTTAGCATAAAACTACCATTTTTATAGCAAAATTCCGAAAATCTACCACTTTGCGTTTTCGTAGCAAAAATCTACCATATTTTGAGTCAGTTTTCTCAAATCACACTAAACTCGTCCTAATCGCGAATTGACACGGGACTGACAAGGCTGGCCTACCTGCAGTGCTGACGTGGCGACGGGAGACGACGTGCTGCGAGTAAATTTCGAAAAACTACCACTTTTCTGCTCAATATTCGAAAAACTACCACTTTTTAAAACTATTATTTTTATCTGCGAACGTTCGTAACTTTTGAATACAAATTTAAATGGAAAAACGTTTAATACAAAAAGTCCTTAGAAATGTTTGAATATTTTAAATTCAAACTTAGTTCACTATTTCGGATAATTAAAATATGCAAACAATTAAAAATTCTTCTATTACTAGTAGAAACTTTGAAAATTCATAACTTTAATTATATAGCTCCAAATAATATAAATAATATGTCTAAATTTATTAGAAAAATCCAAGTAATCCATTTTTAGCATATATTATACGTGAATCATATTTGTTCCTCTCTGATATGTTTATTATGCAACTCTGACGGTGACAATCCACGTAAGTTGTCGCATGTGTCATGTTTCTCAACATGTTTGCGGTGAAGGACATCGGTGCCCTCAAATGAGAAGTATGTGCAGCTCGCCTACAAGGAGGTGAGTGTGATTGATCAACTATCTCTTTTTTCCTGTCGCGTGCAGTGGATGCATATATTAATTGATTATCGACTCGTAGCACTTGACCCGACGCACGTCTTTCAGCTGGTATCATTTTTTTCCTTCCTCTTTTTCTATATTTTTAACACATTTTTTATCTTAAAAGAAAGAAAGAAACACACATACATATGTCGACATGCACATATGTAGACAAAATCTAGCGATCGACCTAGCAAGGCTCCGTTCCTTCATTTTTGATCATTGCGCATGCATATATTGGGCAGAAAACACATACAACCAATTTATGCGGCTTCAGTGACTCTATACATCAACATGCAAGAATAATTAAAATAGCACACATTTATTATTAGGTTTGCATCCATAATCAAAATATCCGAGAGGAACATAAGTTATTCATACATGATGGATGCCAGAAAGGAACTCCTTGGAATTTTCTAATAAATTTAGACATATTATTTATATTATTTGGAGCTATATAATTAAAGTTATGAATTTCTGAAGTTTCATTTAGTAATAGAAGAAATTTTAATTGTTTGCATATTTTAATTATCTGAAATAGTGAACTAAGTTTGTACTCAAAATATTCAAGCATTTCTAAGCACTTTTTGTATTAAAAAAATTTCTATTTGAATTTGTATTCAAAAGTTACGGACGTTCGTAGATAAAAAGAATATTTTTTAAAAAGTGGTAGTTTTTCGAATATTGAGCAGAAAAGTGGTAGTTTTTGAAAATTTACTCGCAGCTGTCGTTAACGGCGTCGTCTCCCGTCGCCACGTCAGCACTGCAGGTGGGCCAGCCTTGTCAGTCCCGTGTCAATTCGCGATCAGAACGAGTTTAGTGCGATTTGAAAAAACTGCCTCAAAATGTGGTAGATTTTTGTTACGAAAATATAAAGTGGTAGTTCTTCGAAATTTTGACACAAAAGTGGTAGTTTTATGCTAACAACTCACTTTGGACCTACAAATACGTTTTTGCCCTTGGTACATAATCTGGCAAAATTAGGCCAAATATTGTTGTAGCGTGTGATGGAAACAATTAATCAAGGCATGTGCACTTGAGAATCAAACTGTGCATGTGGTCATTTGCGACGACAACAACAGAAGAGAAGAGTCCTTCATTCAGGTTTGGGTTAGTTCAGCCATTAAACCAAAAAATATAAGCACGGGTAGCCGGTACTAGTATTTTGGACGTACTACGTTGCCGGATACTAGAAAAGAAATGCTCCGATGCATTGGCCACGAAGTATACAAAGATCTGTACGCGTAGGAGGTACGTGACCCGTCCCGCGGTTGCCTGAACCTGAAGAAATAGACCAGTCGTATTTTGTGTATATAATATCAAGAGTATGAACAAGCTGAGGCTGAAGAGCTGCAACATCAAGTACAACCATTTGGAGCAAAGGAAGAAAATTCAGGCCATGGTGTATTATATTACTAGCGATTTCAATATGTATGAAATCCGAAAAGAAAAATTGAAGATATTTAGAAGAAGAAAAAAAACGAGGGCAGAGGCAGATATTTTGTCCCCACATTTTTTTAGGCTACATCTCGCTCAGTCACGCCAGGTTCTTACCTATGAAGGGTATTTTAGTTCAACTAGAAAAAAATTAACGGAATGATCTAACGGAACTGACGATAGTGTCATATAAGGCAAAAAGTTTACACTATGTATCAAATACGAAAGTAAAAATATTTCGGTGTCAAATAAGGAATCATATTAAAAACTAGTGTCAAAGGAATTTTCTCTAGAAGTTTAGCGCCATCAAAGAAAATTAAGGAGAAGACGGCCACCTATCAGCGCATCGATGAGGGTGAGTAACGAGCTAGATGCGCTGATGTTGGAGGCGGGTGTCGCAAGGATGCCACTCGATCCCCTCCCTCGTCCCTCACCGCTGGGCCTCCTACATCCTCCATCCCCTCCGGCTCATGTCACTCACCTGCTTGCCGTCTCCATCTAATCCAATTGAGTTTGCCCCAACCCATCCTCCTACCTCCCCTGCTGGACTTCCCTCTCCTCCATGAGCACGGGTAGAGCGAGCGTTGCGTCCAGCTCTATGGCACGGACTGCGGCAGCGTCCTAAATTAACATACTCTGTTGGTACCCGAGCTCGGTCGACAGAGGCCATGCGGTATGTAAAGGCTGGGAGGCACGCATGGCAACGAAGTTGTCAGTAGATCTCGAGGCAGGGATGGGAGCGTGCTGCCGGTGGTAGTGTCCAGGTGACGGAGGTTGGATCGAATGGTGGCGGCGAATCAGAAGGGGGTCCTAGGACGTCAATGCGCGGGCGTAGAGCTTCATGGCGACAGGGAAACCGACGGAGGAGGCTGAGCGAAGCCGCCACAAAGAGAGTCGATGGCCGTGCGCGAAGCCTCCTCTACCCTTCCCATCTCCCGTGGCTGTGCATCCCCCGCCAATCCTCCTTCCTTCGCGCAGGCGATGCAGCGGCTCGTCGGCGGGCTCAGGCAGTTCGCGAGCGGCGGCGACTCGACGAAGTTGGCGCCTTTGGGCATGGGGTGAAGGGGCTGGGACGGCCGGTGGTTTCCGCCAAGAACGCCGCGGCGTGATACCGATAGGTCGTGGCTTTTGGGCCTTTTTTTTACCACTTTCACTTTAGCGGTGGCAGTCAATGTAATATTACCGAACTTACAGGGGCAAAAGCGGAAGAAAAAATTGGAATGAAAAATTGGGACGACTACCCTACCGCAAGACATATTATGTTATACTAGCTGAATGTCCGTGCGATGCTACGGGATAACAAAATTTTGTAAATAGATAAGTGAAAAAATTATCATAAATTCAAAAAGATGTCGACAACATGTGGTGTCTACTCGCAATCGACAAAGAGCAATTCTCTCTCCAACCTCATTCTTCTTTGAAATTATTTTTGCGAACTTTAGCATACATATGAAGACGTTTTCACATACTACTGCAAGCTAGCTGTCAGGAAAACAAGGCTCTGCTAGTAGATTTGAAGTCACCAGATGAATGGCTTCTTGATTATTCTCTAAGTTTCACCCAATGTAGCTTTACTATAGTCTTATGAACTGATCTGCAAATATGTCAAACATACATTTGTTATATATAGATGAATCACCTAGGAAGCATGTGATCGAAAATTTGGATTCCCTTCATGCTCATACACAATGCACGGACTATGAGAGCTAATTTCCATAGCAGAATCACTCTTAGCCCCTATGGTCTTCTTTTTAGAATATCTTCAATACAATATTGCCAAAAGCCAGATCTGCTTCACCAAGCTTAGGGTTTTTTGCTCAAGAGAATGAAGGATAATGACTGTCGACTCAGCAATACGAGACCACTGCCCAGCACGCCGACCCGTTGCAATCTTTCATTCAACATGAAATGGGCTTGAACAGCGGACACCGTGTCTCTGAAATTTATTGCAGAAGCACACATATGCACGCATCAAAATGAGCCCGAACAATTAAATTCAAAATGTTACACATGCGAAAAGAAACGTCAGCTATTATACCTGACTATAATTGATCCGTCTCCCCAACAAGCACCACCTGACTATAATTGACCGTCTCGCTAACAAGCACCAAAAAGTTTCAGTTTTGCGGAAACATTTCAGCCCGGTTCTCATATAATGTAGATATAACCCATCTTAATATTCCTGATAAAAATAACACGTTCACGAGTCGTTCCAACGGGGAAGAAAAATATGTATCGAAGCTGCGGCATATCGCAAAAATCAGTCAGCTTCAACACGTTCACGAGGCGCTTTCTCTTCTTCACCTCCACCATTGATCAGCTCCGGTGCAGGTAAGGCATTGCCGCCCACTGCTTCCTCTGCCCGCCACTTTAGCCAGACCACCCATACACTTGGGCTAGCACCGAGTCCACGGAGATTGAAGGAGCTACAGAATGGCATTGTTCGTGCCATCTTTTTTTAGAGAGAGATATGCCATCTATTTGTTATTTCAGTAGTCCAACTGTCATTTAGTAAATGAAAAAAATGAAAAGAAATAGATCAGCTATGATTGAGATGTAGATTAGCTATAATTCTCTATGGTACATGAGACCCATCTCTGCAGGAAAATCACCGGATGATTTCACCTTCTAAAGTAGAATATGAATATAAAAAATGTCAGGCAACAAAATGAAGGACCACATCAACTAATTTGAGCAGGACTAAAAACTCAAACAGTGTTACATGTAGTATCTAGATACCTATCTATATTCTGACAACCCGAGGACTTGGAAACCTCCGTCCTTGGACCTCCTAGCTCAAAACACGTAGCTGCAGTTTCTAGCTGATAGATATTGACATATACTATCTATTTCCATTACATGTTTGACCTTTTACGGCATTCCATTGTTCTCGTTAGCAAATCAAGTAGTAGTAGCTAGCAATTGCACCAATATTATATCATCCGAAATAAGTAGATCCAGATCCAGACCAAAACTATTATATCCAAACCCCACCTTCCATCCAACGAAATGGCCGACAAGCACATAATATAAAAAAGAAACAATTCCAGTAAAAGCGAGCACCCACCGGTCCTCTTCGATCCAGTATGCGTCGATTCCATGGAAAATCCGTACGCGCGGGAAGATAGAGAAGAGGTTGACCAATCGGGAACCAAGCCGTCCTTTGCTGGGATCCCGCCGATCTGGTGACGCGGCGCTCCAACGACCTACAGTCGGGCGGATCCGCACAAGCTGTCGCACTGCCCGGCGATGGCTGCAGCCCCAAGTTCCCGCTGCCTGAAGACCCGCCATAGTCGCGATGTGGCACGCTCCGAAATCCTCCACTTGTCTGCTGGGCTCGCAAGAGGTGGGAAGATGAGCAGAAGAGACCACCACCCGCCTTTATGTAGTGGCGCCATCTCGGCCATGTCTGCGGGAGAAGGATTTGAGGGGGTCGGTCAGCCGACGCGGGGAGGAGGAGGCGCTGGAGGGAACGTTGCGTGCGAGCCATGGGGATTTTTCTTATCCGCTGAACTTTTTGGTTCCACTCGTACGTGGCAATGGTAGGCAATTTCTATGAAGTGGCAGGAGCAAAACCGTCAACCAAAAAAGCGGACGGAAATCTGGGGTAAGACCAACCTATCTTTAGATTTTTTATAGTAAAGATATAGATATATAGATATAGATGATAGGAGTTAGTTTACCATGTGATGGGCTAAAATAAAAACATGGGCTCGTTTTGGGCATGGAGCAAGAGTACCACGACTAATGAGTTAGGCTTGGGCTGAATAATACTAGTAACTTCTCTTTTTGCGTGGCTGAATACAGCAAGTAATCATGTCTCCATGCTCATTTGTACACAGATACTACCATATTAGTACAGGCATCTACACCGATTTGTTTAGAGGGGCCAATCGTTACGGGGGGCCCCTGCTCGCCCCCTTTCTCCGCCCCTGATATCACAGTTTTTGTCTTACCACATCACATGCCCTGCTAAATAAGTTAGATGTCCTGTATCTTATTCTTGCAAATTTTACATGTCTTGTATGAGCAACAATAAGAACTATTTTTACCTACGCAAAGCCACAATGATGCTTATACAAGTTGCTTATTACCTTTTGCAACCCACTATTGCAAATCTATTTTCAACTATACTAAGAGAGATAGACTCCCGCCAGCTGCTTATGCAATACAAGTTTGTCGGCGGACGGGCTCTCAACTCTGGTTCTAGGTTGGACAGGAAAGAAGAAGAGGACGGGATATTTCTGGGAGCTTCACTGTCTTTCCATTCATCGGTACAGGCTTATACAGGGCACAACACTTTTACATCTTACCCCTCTACAATCCCAATATCTAACATAGCTCCAACACTCCCTCTCAAGATGGGGCAAATATATTTAAGAGCCCCATCTTGCTACATATTCTCATAAAGGATACATTACACACTCCTTTTGTCAACATATCAGCAATTTGTTGTCCAGACCTAACAAACTGGACTTGAAGTAATCCCTCGTCTATCTTTTCTTTTATGAAGTGCCTATCTATTTCGACATGCTTTGTCCTATCATGATGAACAGGATTGTTCACAAGGATGATTGTAGCTTGATTATCACAATACAATTGAAGGGGTGTATTATCAAAGAGCCCCAGCTCCATCAATAATATCCTCAACCACATCAATTCACATAAGCCCGAAGCCATAGCTCTAAACTCTGCTTCCGCTGTGGATCTCGACACTACGTTCTGCTTCTTACTCCTCCAGCTAACCAGATTACCACCAACAAACACACAATAGCCCGAGGTTGATTTTCTATCATCTAGGCATCCAGCCCAGTCTGCATCTGTATAACCTTCTATATTTAGGTGCCCATTTTTGGAGAACAATATACCCTTTTCAGGACAGATTTTGAGATACCGTAAAATGCGATTCACGGCATCCAAGTGACCTGTGTGGGGGTCATGCATATATCGGCTAACAACACTAACTGCATAAGAAATATCTGGTCTAGTGTGTGATAGGTAGATTAAGCGTCCCACTAGTCTCTGATATTGGTGCTTATCTACTGGATCACCAGATTCTGCTAAAATGCGATGATTTGATTCAATGTGAGTGATTGCTGATCTACACTCGAGCATTCCAGTCTCCGCAAGTAAATCAAGTACATACTTCCTTTGTGAGAGATAAATACCTTGAGTACCATATGCAACCTCTATTCCAAGGAAGTAGTGAAGATATCCCAAGTCCTTAACTTCAAATGATTTTGATAGCATCTCCTTAAGATGTGATATCTCCTTGTCATCATTTCCTGTAATGACTATGTCATCAACATAGACAACAAGAATTGTAATTTTACCACTACAATGCTTAAAGAAAAGGGTGTGATCTGCATTGTTTTGTTGGTAACCCATCAAGCATATCTCCTTTCTAAATCTCCCAAACCAAGCTCTTGGTGACTGTTTTAGTCCATAAAGGGATTTCCTTAATTTACACACCTTACCCTCAGTTTCTCTAGAATTAAAACCCGGAGGAATTTCCATATATACTTCTTCTTGCAACTCCCCATGAAGGAATGCATTTTTAACATCCAGTTGGAATAGTTTCCATTTACGGTTAGCCGCTACTGAGATTAATGTCCTGATTGTATTCATTTTTGCTACCGGAGCAAATGTTTCATCATAATCTACCCCATATGTTTGACAATACCCCTTCGCTACTAATCTAGCTTTGTATCTTTCAACCTTGCCTTCTGGATTCTGTTTTATAGTAAACACCCATTTACACCCAACTACTTTCTTATTTGGAGGGAGAGTCGTAAATACCCATGTGTTGTTTTTGTCCAGCGCTTGCATCTCTTCTAGCATTGCCATCCTCCATTCTGGGTGTTGCTTTGCCTCTTGCCAATCATGAGGAACAGGTACTGCAGAATCCAAGGATGCTATAAATGACTTGTAATGAGAGCCAACAGAGGAATACGAAACATAATTTGAGACACAATATGGGGACAGTTTTGAAGGTAATTTCCCAGCATTTGTCCGTGGTTGTTTTCGATGAGCAATAGGAACATCTAAATCATCATACCAAGAGGAGAGTGTACCATCATTTGTAGATGATGATGAAGAAGTTTGGGATGAATCTGAAATGATTTCCTCCACCTGCACCTGTTCTTGTCCCGTTCGATGTCTCCTGGAATATACTTGAAGTTGTCGGTCCTCATTCGGTTTAGGCCATTGTAATGCTTCATTTGGTATGCCTTGAAACTCCCCTTGTACCTCCTCATTGTTTGTTTCTGATACACTGCCACCTTCATCACCCTGTGTATCACATGTAGACATTATTCCAGCAATCATATTATTTGTGATTACATCATTGTATTCCTCTCCCCCTGTCGCGCAATCTGTTTCTGTGGTATCATCAACAAACATTTCGGGAAACACATCAGTTAAATCGATTGGTTCACCATAAAATGCCTCATGCTCCCTGAATACTACGTCCATGCTTACGAACATCCTTTTTTCAGAAGGACACCAACATTTATACCCTTTTTGTTTCCCAGAATATCTAACAAATATATATTTTACAGCTCTAGGATCTAACTTCCCAACTGATGGCCTGTAATCTTTTACAAAGCATACACATCCAAACACTTTTGGCGGAACCACATATGAAGTTTTACCTGTTAAGCACTCTAGAGGTGTCTTATGATCAAGCACTCTAGATGGCATTCGGTTGATCAAGTAGGCTGCAGTCATCACTGCCTCACTCCACAAATATTTAGGAACATTCATACTTATCATCAAACACCTAGTAACCTCTAGGAGATGTCTATTTTTCCTCTCAGCTAAACCATTCTGCTGTGAGGTGCTTGGACAAGTTGTTTGATGAATAATCCCTAAGTTGGATAAATATTCATCAAACTCTTTGTTCACATACTCGGTACCATTGTCAGTACGTAGTACTTTCACCTAGGCATTATATTGTGTCACAACAATATTATAAAAATCTCTAAAGCATTCAAACACATCACTCTTGTTTCTCAAAACATACACCCAAGTAGTTCTAGTGCAGCAATCAATAAAAGTGACAAAATACCGATAACCATTAATTGATATCACTCCACTTGGTCCCCATACATCCGAGTGGATAGTTTGAAGCGGCACACTACTACGATTGTCTGATGATACATAAGAAGTTCTGGTTTGTTTCCCATGCTGATAAGCATCACACAATAACTTTTCCTTACTAACTTTACTAAAAAGGTCGGGATAGAGTTGACCCAAAATACCAAAGGGCATATGCCCAAGTCGACGGTGTTGTAGTAGAAATTCCTCTAGTAGATTGTGGGCTAGGGCAGCAGCTACGAATGGTGATGTATTGGTGTCCAAGTAGTACAGCCCCTTATGCATGCTCCCCTTCCCAAGTTCTCTTCCAGTCCCAAGTTCCTGAAATAAGCACCATCGTGGAAAGAAAATGGCAGCACAATTCAGATCATTTGTAATACAGCTGATGGACAGAAGATTAATTGGGAATGAAGGAACATGTAACACAGATGAGAGGGACATGTTATTGTCACATTTGACTGTCCCTGTTCCCATAATAACTCGAGTCGAACCATCTGCCAAACTCACACTCTGTCCTTTCAAGTTATGATTATAATTAAAAAATTCCAAATGGGAGCCAGCCATATGTCTAGATGCACCTGAGTCTATTAACCAGGGTATGTAATTAGATTCATAATTTTTAGCATTATAGTTTTTACCGCCAAAATTCGCAAAGGCAGCGGAGGTTGATGGAGTAGATGCTTCGGTTGACTGTTTGTCCCTTAGATTCATCACCTTGAGTTGATTCCATCTTTCTAGATCCTTTAGAGTCATCTCCACAGTCACAGTTTTTGTGGCCTTTGTGGTAGCTGAAGTATTGGCTCTCCCTACCGGCCACATACCTCGTCCCTGGCCACCTCGACGTCCACCAATCATGCGGCCACGACCCCTACCGCGCCAATTCTGACCTCTAGCCCAGCTAGCTCCATTCAACTCAGGACAAGAGGCCTTCACATGCCCAGGCTGACCACACTTGAAACATGTTTTTTCAGATATCCCTGGTCGTTGATTAGCATTGCTCTCAGCGGCAAACAGAGCTGAACGCCTATGTGCCACTCCTTGTGTGTCAAGCCCAGTTGCCACAAACTGTATGCGTGTCTCTTCACTAAGGATTGAAGAAATTGCTTGCTCCAGGTTAGGTAGCTTCCCGGTGCCATAGAGCGCTGCCTCCTGTTCTCAAATTTTCGGTTCAGTCCATTCAAGAAATCTCTCACTCGCCTTTTTTCTGTCCATCGGTTATACTTCTCCATACACTTGCCACATTCCAATTCAATAGGATCATAATAATCTAGGTCACTCCACAACCTTTTTAATTTTGAAACATAGTCCACTGTTGTCCTCTCTCCTTGACTGACCTGCTGTAATTCCTTTTGTATTTTGCAAGCAAGCATCTCATTGACAACTCCTGAGAAGGTGCCTTTCAAGAGCCTCCAAATTTCTGAAGCCTTCTTAATTCTCTCAACTTGTTTTGCTATTTGAGGTGAGACAGAACTTAACAACCAGGCTCTCACCAAAGCATTCATCATCTTCCACCTTTATCCCTTATTTGAATTATGTTCTGTGGGCTTCTCAACTGTGCCCAAGATGTAACCCTCAAGCTTCCTAGAAACCAGGATGGTTTCTGCGTGCTCCACCCAGCTTGCATAAGTCTCAGATCCCTCCAGCTTCACATGAGGTAGTTGTAGAGGATGTACCTCCTCCTTGACAACTGGTTCTGATCTCGAGCTCTCTCCTTGTTTACTAATCGCATCAAATAGAGATCGGTACCTATCATCCATTGCCTGCAGGACAACCGCTAGCTCTCATGTTGTCACGGATTTTTCACCCATCTTCCAACAATGCCTTCACTATAACAAATAACTCAGGTTGTTGCCAATCACCACCCAGATTTTCACACAACTCAAACACCTAATCCCCAGCCGCAGCTGTCTTCTCAAATCTCAGCCTTCCCCAAATCCACAACTGCCACTATATCTTCTCCACAGATCTCAGCCTTGCCAAACAACCAGAGGACCTGACCTTTATTGGAGAAGCTGCAATCTGGACTCCTAGACTCGTGGCTCCTCCAATCCCTTGAGCAGGTCGGGCTCCCCCAATCCACAGCCGCCTTCCACACCACCGTCTTCGCCCACAGCACCCAAGATTCTTCAATCAGCCCTGCCGCCGGACAGCGCCGCCGCGCGCTCTGATACCATGTCGGCGGACGGGCTCTCAACTCTGGTTCTAGGTTGGACAGGAAAGAAGAAGAGGACGGGATATTTCTGGGAGCTTCACTGTCTTTCCATTCATCGGTACAGGCTTATACAGGGCACAACACTTTTACATCTTACCCCTCTATAATACTAATATCTAACATAGCTCCAACAAAGTTGCACGTTAAATGCAGAACTGGTCTGTTATACGTGAAGTAAGGTTGGTCTGGGACGCTTCATCAAACTATCCCGCAAAAATAGAAGTACGTGTGGGAGGGTAGCAACAAGAAGATCAAACACCCACAAAACATATTGTGTTGTACTCATACCAACATCTACGGATATATGTAGTCTCGAATACCACTGATGGGATTCGCAGCATGGATAACAAAAGAAAATTATGCGAGATGGTGAATAAAACCAAGATCCAATCTACGAGGTGCTAGTAATGAAGGGGATTTGATGTACATACCCTTTAGAACACGAGTGGAAATGATCTAGATATCGTGGTGGATGTAGTATTACTTCTTCGCGATCCGATCCGATACACCACCGTAGGAACGACAACTCTGAGTTGCGCACACGTACGGCTTGATGGTGTCTCCTCGTCCATGATTGAGGAAGACAAGGTGGAGAGGTAGATGAGATCAATACCGGCAACACGACGATGTGGAGGTGAATTATGGTGAGAAAATTGTAGAGCTTCGCTAAGCTGTACGCAGAGGAGACGGAGAAAAAGAGAGGGATGTGGCGTCTAGGGCTCGGGGTGATGCACCCAGCCACTTCCCTCCCTCTCATATAGGCGTGGGGGATAACCTTGCTTGCCCCCTCCTCCAAGATGGTGGGGGCGGCGGGCAAGGGAGGGGGCAACTCCCCTCTCCCATACACCCCTAGGGTTTCCCCTAGTGGGTTTTTGGCGCATGGGTCTAGGGGCTGTGGTGCCTTAGCCCATTTAGGGATGAGGTTCCCCCACCTAGGTTCATGTGGCCCCTCCGGGCATGTGGGCTCCACTAGTGGACCACCGGACCTTTTAGAATATTTTCAATATAATACAGAAATATTCCGAACTTTTCCGGAATCCTTTTCTTGGCCCACTTAGAAAATGCATGAAGAAAGTTGTTGCCCTTTAATTAACGTATTTTCTAGTTCTCAAACTCCACGAACTTATCATTGGATTTACCTTGCGATTCGTGCAATGTGAGAGTTACCCACGAGTTGCATCTAGACTGTAACTGAGAATTTAATGAGTTGCAATTGAGAATTAGCACACATTTTATAAGGTTTAACTAGGTTGCAACCTAGAATTAGCACTTGACGTCAGCTGACTAAGATATAAGAAGTTTTTAGGTGTCTAAGATTTAGGCGCTCCCTTTAATTAAAGTTTGCCCCTGTCATCTTTGAGTCTGCGACTCCTCCAGAAAAGCATTTCTAAAGTTAACTTTATGTGAAGTAGTCCTATCTATCCTCCCTTTTTGCTTTGAGATTGGTGCATTTGTCTAGTTTTTTCCCAGCCCGCACTTGGATGACGTCATGCTGATGTCACTAATTGATACAGATTAAAACATTGAAACACATTATTGAAACAGGCTGTGAACAGTACTACGTTTCAAAAATGAAACATTGAAATAGTATGAAGAGTATAAAAATATTTTATAAGTTTCAAAAACATTTCAGTTTTTCTGAACAGCGTGTCTGGCGTCATGCTGACCGCTGACGTGAGCACTACTTCACATGAAGTTAATTTTAGAAAATCCTTGTTGGCAATTCCTCTTGATTTTTGTTCTTACTTGTGCCATGACCAGCTAATCTGCATCGCCGAACTAGAACCAGATAGAAGAGTTGTGACGAAGCCATAAAGTGAAATTGAAATTACTCCATGTAATTGTGTATGCTCTGTACATGGCATGTCAGAAACTGGAAAAAAAATCACGTTAATCAAAGAATTCTTCTATAATTGGATTGTTTGCCCATTACTAGTAAAAGTGCCCGTGCAATGCACCTCTTGGCAATCATTGATTAATTAATTATCATGCGTTTAAAAATCACTCGACAATGGTTTGTGTGAGGTAGTGATTGTTTCATCCATCCTATCACCTATGCAAGGCCAATAGTAGCATTGGCACGGACCCTCCACCTCCTATTCTAACAAATAGTACACATGAAACCAATAAATACTTTAAAATTTATAACTCATTACTCCCATCTAGGTTTAGAATGTGTTGCTGCAAAAATGAAATGCATACTCAAGATATGACGTTCAAAAAGAAATAATCACTAAGCTATATACATTTAGTGCGGCGCTGTCAATATTTCGAAGATTGAGTGAATCATTTATCCGGAACCTGAAATGCCCCTTTTTTGTAAATTTGTTTGATCTACAAATTGTTTGATGCACTGTTAAGAAATGAACGTTACATGTACGCATACAACAGTTACAACAAAACGATCAAAGTCACCTGTGGCTTTGAATCTCCATCTAGTAAAACTTGCAAAGGTGGGAGCAACACGCATAAGTTCTAGTCAAACCTCCAGCAGTGAGCAGAAAGCAACAGGCCAACACCAGGTCTGAGATTGTTGTAGTCTACTCAAAGATACAATCTACAAACACAACCATATAAGTTGCAAGTATACTCCATGTTGCCAAAAATATATAATTTTTATTATCAATCAGTTAGATAAATATAGACAAGAGATATGCGCCTTCTCATCTATCATCATAACAAGAACAGAAACTACGGGTATTATGAGGAGTCTTGACAATTCCACCTTAGGTAAGTGTAACTCTAGTTGAGTCATTCCGAATAATAATAGAACAGGACAAACAATACCTATAACTGAAATTCATATTACTGGCAAAGTCATGTAACCAAGTCCGACCAAGTCCTGCAAGAAAAATACCGTACTCCTGATCCATATTAATGTTTTCAGATTTGTCTAAATTCGAATGTATCTAGTCATGTTTTAGTATTAGATACATTCGAATCTAAACAAATCTAAGAGCATTAATTTGGATCGGAGGGAGTACATGAATTGGAGAAATCTTTCTACACAAATATTTTTAGGACAGTTTGTTCAGGCTTCTCCCTTGAGCTCCTCCCTCCTAGCTCGTTCTCTTGGTTCAGGCTTCTCCATTGAACTCGTCCTATTGGGATTGGGACAAAGAGAGTGATGGTTTTATTGAGAAAGATTTGTCATGCAAAGTTCACGTTACTGTAGAGACCAAAAGTACAACTCCTTGCTTTACAAATATCCTACAAACGGCACAACATCAACAGGCCAGTTGTGCTCCGTTTGGTTTTCGTACAACATTTACTGTTGGATTGGACCAAAATTTGCATGCCCCTAATTTGCATTGCCTCATGAAAATGAAGATGAGGCAAACCTGAAATCCGGCATAGGCACCTCCCCTCATCGATTCGCTGCGTCCAGGAAACGCGTGTGCGTGGAAGAGTGGTGCTCTCCTGCATGATTCTGGTTACGACCCAGTGGTCGGGTAGACTGGCCGGCTAGGGCGGTTGCACCGCAGCGGGCGAAATACGTAGGAGGGAGCAGACAACACGGGCTGTAGAGAGCTCCGGCTCCATCCTCGGCGATGCATCCGTGCCAGCGATGACACGGGGCTCTGTGTCCAGACACGGCTAAGACGGCTGGCCTCGGTGGTACCCGTACGCGTGTGGTGGCCGCAGAGTGAGGTGCTCTCTTGGGTCTTGGCCGACCCACCAGCGTGGTGTGAGGGGCTAGAGGTGAGCTGAGAGGGAGGCACCGCGAGAAAGGGCAGGCGAGCATCGGTCCGGCAGTGTGGGCGGCGGTGATCAGAGGCATAGGCAGCATCTCCGGCGATGAGGGGATATCGCGGGAGGAGGGGAATTGGGCAAAAGAGACAACAGTCAGCTGCGTTCTTTTGGGATGGATCGAAAGGATAGAGGGGCAGGTGCGTACGATGCGGGCGGGATGGAGGACACCTGATTTGGGGGAGGGGAGAACCAACGACCATTGACCGTGCGATGCATGTCTATACACGGTGTAGATTTCATTTTCCCACGGCACTTCGTGTCTTTATAAGTAGTAGAGATAGAGATAGAGATATATTTATCGACAACGAAAGGGTCGTGCTAGGCGTCCCCCGAAGATAATTGCCCCGATCCCCCGGGTCCCCAGGCCGACACGTGTCCTCCAAAATACCCCTATCCCGCTTTTGCTACAAAACCACCGATTTATGCTACAAATAATCCCGCTTTTGCTACATCTAACAAAAAAGGATTCGTCCACGAGACAAAAATAAAAACACAAATCTCGCCGGAGTTTTGCCGGAGTTTCATCGGAGACTATGTAGCAAAAAAAATGTGCTAATATAGCAAACCCGACATAGCCGAAAACATCGTCGAGGACTTTCGCCGGAAGACCTCGCCGGAGATCTCGTAGCAAAAATTTTGCGCTGTTATAGCAAAATCATAAATTATAGCAAAAAAATGTTAACAATTGTAGCAAAAGGCTTTGTCGACCGAGAACAAGATGTCGCCGGAGAAGACGCTGTCATGCCTCTGTAGCAAGGCTGTTGTGCCCCTGTAGCAGGGCTTCACACCGTCTGTAGCAAAAAAGCCATCACCGGAGAAGGTGATGTATCTCTGTAGCAAGGCTGATGTCGTTGCCGAAGAAGACGATGACGTATCTCTGTAGCAAGGTTGCCATGTCTTTGTAGCAAGGCCGTCATACCTTCTTAGCAGAGCGGCACACCGCTTGTAGCAAAAAAGGCGCCTCCGTTGTACCTCTACCGTGCCTATGTAGCGAGGCCGGCATGCCTCTGTAGCTGGTGACTGCTTGTAGCAGTGCCTCACACAAATCATAGCGAGGTAGGGGAGTAGCACCGCCATCGACACGGGACAGCACCACCACCGGCACCAGCAGCACCTACCACCGTAAACCGACGCAAAGCCACCATCGCGCGCGGGCAGCACAGCTCGTCGACGGCCAGAGCTTATTCCCATGGCAGAATATGTGCGGAGATGGGGCTGGAGTCGTCAAGAGCCAGTGCCTCCGACTCGTGGTCGAGCACCACGGCTACGACGGCACGGCTAGGCAAGGCGAGCCTGCGGCTGCGACGGCGAGGCGAGCCTGCAGTGGCGGCGGCGTGGCTAGACGAGGCGGCGAGGCGAGCCTGCGGCGGCGCGACTACAGCGACACGGGCGCAGAACACGGCGAGGGGATAAATACGAAGCCGGAACCCGATAGCTACCCGGGGTATAGGAACGTGCGATCCTCCGGGGTATCATATCGTTTTGGGAAATTTTGCTACAGGACACCATTATTTTCTATCATTTGCTGAAACACACCGTCCAATTGTATCTTTGCTAGGTATCACTACAATTTTGTGGCACATTTGCCAGAACACACCACATGACACAAATGGAAAGTTTTGGCACTTTTTCCCATGTGACCATATTATGCTCAAGTTTGAAGAAAATGTATCAAACTTCCCCTTTTTAGCCGTGCGTGTGTTCTGACAAATGTACCACAAAATTGTAATGGGACATGACAAAGACACAGTTTTGCGGTGTATTTTGGCAAACGACTGGAAACAACGGATTTTCCTTATCGTTTTCCGTAACGAAAGGGCCGCCCCACAAGAAACTAGAACTGCTCCACCTATCCGTGATCCATCCCCGAGCGACTTGGATCTCTGGCGCAATGCGACGAGATCGAGAGAAGCCCGTCGTCGCTGGCCTCGCACCGGAAATGCTAGTCGACATCCACAGCCGCCTAACCCTCCTCGACCGCCTCACCTTCGTCGCCGTGTTCCGCGGCGCGTTCAAGCCGGAGGCACCGTGCCCCGTCCTCCCCGACGAGACACCGGAGACCGCCACGCTCTACTCCCTCGCCGACCGGCGGACCTCCGTCGTGCGCACCACGGGACTCGACCACATCGTCCTTGGATCCTCCGACGGTGGTGGGTGGCTCGTCACCGCCGACGACCGGGCCCGGATGCACCTGCTCAACCGAGAACTTCTTTCTACCAGCGTCGGTACGTGCCGGCGTGCGATCCACCACACGACCCCTCATGAGCACTTTGAGATTCGTGATGCCGTTTCTGCCTCCGTCCGCTGCTCCGTCAATCCCGCACACCCGCCCTTCCACTCTTTCCTCGTCAGATCTTGAGTGGTGCGGCGGCGATCTCGTGGGCTTGCGCGGTGGCTGCCGGTGACTGCCGGAGAGTGAGCGGCCCGGTGGTTGTTTCGTCCGCCGCCGCGACCTAGCCCCGCCCGACTTGTAGCTACCCCTCTTGCCGGCGTCCCTGCGGAGGCACCTGTCGAGGAAGTCGCGGCAGGAGTTTCACGCGGGCAACTCGAGCCGCTTCCCACTGAACACGATGCGGCACAGCAGCTCGCTGACCTCCAGCGCATCACCAATTTCCGACCATGGCCGCTTCCCGGTGAGCAGCTCCACCGCCGTGCACCCGAGCTACCAGACGTCGGACGTCAGTCCCGCGCTCGTCCAAGTCCGCGTCCGCTAATTTGAGCAGAAGCTAACTCGATTTGGCTAAAGGGCCAAATTCAGCCGTGGAGCTAGCTCGATTTGGGCAGCTAGATGTGAATTTTTAATTTAATTTATTAGTTGTTAGTATATCCTGTTATGTCTCGGGTATAAATTGTTTAGGTATTACAAATTTGTGCTAAAATTAGTTGTTTAGCTCATCCCTCCCATTGTTTCTAGTTTTCTTGAACTAATTCTCAAAAGAAAGCTTCCATCTGTTTCTAGTTTTCTAGAATTGGAGAACTGTTTTTTTTCAATTCTTTGCACTTCCCCAATTGCAATAGAGCTAACTGTTTACCGACTTGATGAGTTTGAATTCCATTTGCTAAGTAGTCAACTGGATTCGACAAATAAGTAGCACTGCCATGTATTTACCCTACCTTTAGTTATTGTGTGGACTGCATCACAGCTTTCAAGTTTCCATGTTGTCTGAAGACAGTATTACGGGGATATGGATATATTCAACTGCTGCATAGTTGATGGTCATGAAAAATGGCATCTCTTCTCTTTGGATGCTAAATCATCAAGATTACATACTCCCTCCGTCTTGAAATATATTTCGCAGGTTTGTCAAAATTTGGATGAACCGTATACGTACTAAATAGTGTCTAGATTCATCCAAATTTTGCCAAATCTGAGACATCTATTTTAAGACGGAGGAAGTACTTTTTTTTTACCTGTCTCGTGTGTCATATCTCTGCTTGATGCTATTGATGCATTAGCTTATTTAGCACGAGTGCTCTGCAACTTTTTCATCTGCCTACCATTGCAGCATTCTGTTGGACCAGTCATTTTGTAAGCTGAACAACGGAATTTCAGTTGTAGTGTTGCCGGTTTAGACCGTGTGGTACCGACAGTTTGTTACCAGTTAGTTACTGTGAAGAGTGGAACTTGACTTGTCACTCGTGTACTTGCTTTGGTCATGGAGCGTTCTAGAAGAGAGTTCTTCGTTGGCTCAAATTTAATCAGAACTGGTTGGGAGGAAATATCGTACGGGGTTGCATCCTATGTGACTTAAAAAGGTGTGCTGAGGTTTCAGAGATGCTCGTTTGTTTCAGTTAGTTTCCCTACAGTTTGAAATGTGAGACAAATCGATTGTTACGGATAATAAAATGACACATAGTCACGGTCGTTGCCTAAATCCTAGCTTAATCAGGAAAATACAGAAGTCTGCCTTTTGTGAATCTGGTATGAAATATGTGTGAAACTACTAAATCTTATATGGAACATCTTTGAAAAATATTTGTGAAACTATTGGTAGTTTTGTGGATTTAGTAGAACATTTATGAAATTGGTTTGTGTTATGCGTGAAACAACTTAAACTTTGTGAAACAACTATGAAATTGAAGTATATGCGGAATTACTAAAAACATTGTGGAATTTAGCCAGGTCTTGTTCTAGTTGTTGGTGTAGTTGCCTAATCATGTGCAATTTAGTTCTTGTACTGAAACGTGCTGCTACAATACGACTTCTAGTGAAACCAGCTATAAACTTGAGTGAAACATAAGTGAAACCCGTGTTGCATTTCAGAAATCTCAATGAAATTATATTGAAACATGAAAACATGTGAAACCTCAATGAAACATAATTGATACTACTAGAGTTAAACACAAGTAAAACCCGTATACTATTTGCAAGGACTTATTTTGAAACGAGACAAAGAAAGTTAAGCACTATTGGCGATTGTCGTGGTGGTGTCACGGCAGATGCCATATATAGGCTAAATGTGGGGACTAAATGAACTAGAGGAATCCAGTGAGGGATAGTGTAGTGATTCCACACACAGAAGCTTTGTATTTGATTCTCCTTAACAGATTACAAGTGCTCCTAGAGCTGTATTAGGGAGAGGAGGAAGAAAGAACTCTCTTACTCTCGCCACTAGCTAGCGCTCAGAGCAATCTCCTAGAAATCAACCAGTCAAGAATCCACCCCCTCTACAGAAGCCCTAGCCCTCCTTATATAGGGGTGGCTAGGTCTCCACTTAGAGCATATGTGGAGGCATATTCTGAAATATGCCTCCTCCCAAAATAGTAAGCCGACCGGGTTACTTTTCCCCGCGTCACCCATGCAGAGGCTACGTGAGCCTCTACGGTGCTTGCGTCACCCGACATTGGCTTTGTCACCTTTGTCGGCCACGCCTCGGTGGTCCGGCCTCTGTCCGCTTCGCTCACGCTCCGTGTACAGCAGCCACCTTTTGACCAGCGAGATACCTTCCTTCTCTTGCAAGCTCGATATAACCTAGATCCTACATAGTTGATCCGGACATACATGTTCCTGCATACAAGTTAGATATATCTTACCGACATACGGGTTAAGTCGGTTGAGACCATGTAAGGTGGACGTCCCTGGTCCGGGTTACTCCGTTATCCGGACTGCCTTGAGGTGACTCGGCCAGCATTTGCTTTAACCTTGCCGAACCTCGGCTAACTCGGCATTTATACCCCGGCGTGACCCTACCCGGGGGTATCCCCCCAACATTAGTCCCCGAAGCTGGTGCGGTCTTAGCTACCTTAGCCGCTAAGGCCACAACAGGTTCAACTTTACTGAGCTCTGTGTTCCTTTTCCGAGTTACCTCTTATCTCGGATTCTATGGATTTACTTTCCCTTGGCACATTCCATGTTTTTACTTGCTGGCCGGGTTACCACATACTCATCCGGGTTTCTGTTCCTTCTCTCGTACGCTTCCCCATGTGGAGGCTAATCATCACATCGCCTCATTTTAAGGGCCAGCCACAGTAACCGCCACAGTAATTGTCAGTTATCACTGTAGCGCACGTCACATCGTGTCTGCCTCCTCGTTAACTGCATCATAACGTCACGTCATGGGATCCGCTGCGCTCTGTGGCCTTCCGTGTGGCTCGATGCTGATTGGTCAATCCGGATTGTACACGGCTACACGGTGTGGCCCGCCCGCAAACGCGATCACACTACTCCCCTGAGGGAGCGGTTAAATAGGGGAGGGGCGCGCCCCTTGGGGCCGTTCCTTACTTCTGCGCCCCTCTGCCCCTTCTTCTTCCTCATCTTTCCCCGCGACAGCGCCGCCGCCACCGCGTTTGAGTAGCTGCGCCGCCGCCGCTCTGCTTCCGCGCGCACCTGCGTCGCCGCCGCCTCTGTGCATCTCCTCCGCCACGGGTCCCCGTCAGTCCAGGCCGCTGCCACCCACCGTCGCTAGCGCTAGTGAGAGCAGTGACCTCGAGATGACAGAAGAAGAGCTCGCCGTCTCCGAGCAAGAGATGGAGGAAGATGCTGCGAGCGCCGACCGCGGCGCGTGGGCAGGCTTATGGGTCTGCCAGGATGACCTAGACTGGCTCTACCGGACCAGGCGCATCCCGGAGGGCGTCGCCGCGCGCCTCGCCTCCTCCGAGCTTGCCCCCTCACCCAATCCGGGTGAGTATGTTGTGTTCCTATCACACTTCCAGCGGGGGTTCGGTTTGCCAGTTAGCGATTTTTTCCACGACTGGTTGAACACATACGAGCTCCAGCCGCATCACCTTCCAGCCAACGCCATCACATCTCTCTCTGCCTTCGCCTCCACCATCGAGGGCTATACCGGATTATGGCCCACAAAGGAGCTATGGATCCGGTTCTTTGGCCTCCGCTGGAATGTAATTCCGAATGTAGAACTAGATCCAGAGGACAAACAACTCACGTAGTTCGGTGCTGCGTCAATTTCTCCCTGGAGGTTGTCCGTCTTCCCCCGAGTTACTGGGCTGGACTCCTGCAAGGGATGGGCCCGGACCTTCTTCTATGTCTGGAACAGCACCACCGAAGATCTGATCCGGCTGCGCCCCTATACTCCGGGTCCTCCTAACCCGGAGTTGTGGGACGTTATCCCCAAGAAGCCCACAGTGTTGGCCAACCAAGTTAACAAGAGGTTCAAGGAGCTGAAGGACCTCAGATTGCGCAACGAGGACGCCATGATCACATTCGTCCGCAACTGGATCTCCCCCCTCCAGAAACGCACACATAAAGTGTGCCACATGAGCTAGGGCCGCGACCCCAACCGGACCTCGTCTTTCGAGTTAAGCAATACAGAGATCTACCGCCGGGTCAAGGCCCTGTTCACCACCCACAAGGACTTCTCCTCTGAGTGGACGTGGGGGATTCAACACTTTTGCCAGGATAGGCTTCCTCCTTCGTAAGTCTCGCACCCCAAACACTCTTCCGAATTGAATCATATGTCGGTCTTTTTGTTGTAGATTTTAATCCTGTTTCCTTTCCTTTTCCTTAGATGTTTCTTCAGCAAACCATCGAGGATGGCACCGACCCTACCCTCAAATGGGCACCTGACCGAGACACCTCGGACGAGGAAGAACCTGATCAGGAGATGTTCCTTCCGATGTTGGACGCGACCAAGCGACCCACCGGTAAACTCTCTTCTATTAGAGATTGGCCCGACAATGAGGATGATTCGGATGTTGAGGTGATGGAAGCATTTGACGTTGTCCCCATTTCTTATGCTTTTCTGGCATCAGCTAACCTCGGTGGGCAGATCCACGAAGATCCTCCCGTTGCCATGGGTGATCCTGTTCCGGTTGCGCCGAAGAAGAAAAGGGGAGCCGCATCACCCTCTTCCTCCGGACCTTCTCAGCCCGCCAAGAGGCGAAAGAAGTCCGGAGACAAAACTGCCACCAAGCTTGCAACCAAGGCTATAGCTCGGAGGGCTCGGAAGCCCAAGGAACCCCTGATGTCGGACGATTAAGCCTCTTCTCCCTTTACTATTTACTTGTCCTTCTTTTATTACATCTTCTTATTCAACAATGTTTGATTTGGCAGGGCCACGGTGGAGGTCCCACAAAGTGGATCCGGCATTGCCTCCCCACTTCGACACAACCCTTCTCCCCCTCACGGCGAGGATTCACGCCCGCTGAGCCCAATCCCGGAGGGTTCAGCGGCTGCTCTGGATTCCTGCCCACCTCGTCAAGAAGAGGGCAACCTTGGAGCGGGGGAGACCGGCTTTGCCGAGACAACGGCCACCACTACTTCGGCTCCGCCGCAACCAGCTACTACCGAGGTTCCCTTAGTACCTCCACCAAAGAAGCAACCAGCACCAGTATCAGCACCAACTCCGGCACCAGCAGCAAAAGCAATAGCAGCAGCACCAAGCCCCTCCGCCTCGTCCGAGCCTTCTTAGTCTCGGCGAGAAAGCACCAAGGTCGCTCCCAAGGGTAAATCTGCTGCAACAACTTCCACCTCTCAGCAGCAGCCTAAGGGCAAAAAGACCTCTGACGCCACTAGGGTAGCGTCCATCGAGGCTGGACAGCGCACGCTCGCGTCCCGAAGAAGACTCCTCCACCGAAGGGCGCCCCTACCAAGCCAGCTGATGCGCAACAACTTGTTTTGCACATCAGCCCGGCCCTTGCTCAGGTTGAGAGGAGGGAAGTGCATGCCAAGGGTTTGGTAGCGCCCCACATGCCCAGCAGCGAACGATACCCTCCGACCTTGATTGAATTCGTAAATAACTGGAACAAGGCGGAGTTCGTCCACAACGACGACCTCCCGGAGAAGTTCGGTCCCGCCGAATTTTCTGCACGGATGAATACTGCCGCCAAGGCAATTAACCTCGCGGGTCGGATGATGGAGGTACGTTACTTCGTCTGTTCCTTAAGATGTTGTAGATATTAGCGATATAACCATTAGTCCCCGAGCCTCCGGGAGAGTAACTTGTTACTCGGCCGGATGCTCCTTAGAAAACTAACGTAGCTCCTTGATAACTTCGAATATGCACACACCTAGATCCGGGTTAAGTTCCACTTGGCCCAGATCTTTGTACACTTCGAATATGCACACACCTAGAGCCGAGTTGAGTTCCACTTGGCCCGGATCTTGTACACTTTGAATATGCACACACCTAGAGCCGGGTTAAGTTCCATTTGGCACAGATTTTGTACACCTCGAATATGCACACACCTAGAGCCGGGTTAAGTTCCACTTGGCCCGGATCTTTGTACACTTCGAATATGCACACACCTAGAGCCGGGTTAAGTTCCACTTGGCCCGGATTTTGTACACTTCGAATATGCACACACCTAGAGCCGGGTTAAGTTCCACTTGGCCCGGATGTTTGTACACTTCAAATATGCACACACCTAGAGCCGGGTTAAGTTCCACTTGGCCCGGATTTTGTACACTTTGAATATGCACAAGACTAAGCTACATTTTTGTACTCCTTTTAGGTGACCACCAACCGCCGGAGCGCTGAGTTTCAGCGTTTGCTGGACACTCACAAGATGCTACGCGCAAAGCATAATGCACTTCTCGCTGAATACGAGAAAAGGAGTAAGTTCCTTGGCATTTTCCCGTTTTTCTTCGTCTTTTTTCTGCCGAGCTAACCCATCATTCGGTTTCCACAGCCGGGGTGGAGGCTGAGAATATCCTCATGAGGAAGAATTTGGACCAGATCAAGGGTAAGTTATTTTTTCTCAACTTTGCTACGCTTTCTATCTCTTTTTCCCCGTGGCTCGACAAACATTCATACCTCGGCTCAGCCAGGTCAACAAACTATTTCAGCATCTCTTGAAGATAGTGTGCCCGTGCCTGATATGATGTTGCATTTTCTCGAACAAGCAGGGCAGCATCAGGCCGAACTTAAGAAGAAAGACGACGAGCTTGCCCTCCTCCGAGCCAAAGATGATGAGATTGCCAAGCTCAAGGCAGATATGAAGAAGCTAAAGGCGCAGCACCAAGCTGAACTTCAAAAAGCTGGCCAGGACTATACTGAAGAGCGGGAGCGCCTCACCCTCCAGATTTCCAAAGACCAAGAGCTTCTCCAGGAGGCCGACGTCAAACTCGAGTCGGCGAACACTGAACTTGTGCAGCTTCGACATACTTCTCCGGGTTGCTTCTCATGTCTTTTCCTTACTTGTTTCTCCTGTCTTGTTTTCAGGCAAATTTCCAGAGGGCAACGCCATTGCGAGCACCGTTGTTGCTAAGTTCCGCCGAGAGAGGGGTACTCCCATTGCCCCTGACGCTGAAGAAATTCCCTATGACATGGAGGACCTGTTGGTCAGCTTGTCTTCTTGCGTGGAAATCGTGAAGAACTATGGCAAAGATATCCTTGACGTGGCAGTTTGGATCTTCAACGCCTTTTGGCCTGAGGAAGATACTCCGGAGGGGACTGCAGTTCTCGTCGACAAATTGATGGAATGCGAGACCCAGCTCGACCTTTGGAGGGAATCCGCTGGCCATGCTGGAGCTGAGACGGTTCTCCACTACGTGCTTACGTGGTACGAGAAGATCGACCTCAACCTCCTAGCGTGCATGCGCACCGGATCCAAATGGTCCAGCGACCCGGAGTGGATTGCTCGATGCAAGGCTTGCGCCCATAGCCTCATCGAATATGCCCCCATTCACGAATGGAACGAGGGTTTGAGCTTCCTTGGTGCCGCTGATGCTGAAAATGCTGAAAACGCAGAAGATGGCTCGGATGAAGACGAAGAGGACGATGCCTTGGATGTCGAAGATAGCGAAGATGACGCCGAACTTCCTCCTCTTGCTGGTCCTTGAGCGAAAAACTTTAAATTTTATCAGATCCTCGGTATGCCGGGTGTAGTTGTATCAAGTGCACAAGTAATATTTTTCTACTAAGTTTTTATGCCGGATTGACTTGGGCGTAGTCTCCGAGTTTCATTTTCTCGTTCTTCCAATCTTTTGGCTCGGCTCGCGTCTACCATGGTTCGGTTTTATGACTTATGAGTCCGAGCTTCAAAAATTGTCTTAACAATACTTGGAAACTTTGGGATTAGCTCAAAATAATTCGGCATGATAAATTTAAAGTATACATATGGTTAGTTTGAAAAACAAATGTCGGCTCGATTAAGTTTTTTCCCTTAGTCATTTTTCATGTGCTACGCAATTCCAAACTTGTTCTCTTGCTTGCCATGAAGCCAAATCTTGTTGGACAGCAGCAAGTCGAAGAGTTAGGTTCTTGGTGCTCACACATTACTAATCCGACCTAAGCAGAAGCGACTTACGCCAGCCGACGTAAAAAAACGCAGAAGACAACTAGAATTACTAAGGTAGTCCCCGAGTTACTGCTCGTGGTGCCAAGATTTCATTGATAGGCTCATTACCGGCATACATACCGACATATGAGGAACTCGGATACATACACTTCTCTGCTAAGTGTAGAAAGGACGAAGTAGTGCTACATTCCATGGACGCTTAGATTCCTCGCCGACCTGTCCGCCTTGTTCTTTTCCTGTGGCTTTGCATCGATAAGATAATAAGAATCATTGTGCAATGCTTTGATCACAATGAATGGCCCTTCCCATGGGGGGATAACTTGTGCATGCCAGCAGTATGTTGTACCAACCGGAGTACCAGATCGCCTTCCCGGAAAACTCGGGGGCTTACTTTCCAGCTATGATAGCGTCGGAGATTTTGCTGATATATGGCGGATCTAGACAATGCCAATTCTCTCGCTTCTTCTAGCAAATCAACATCATTTTTTCGGGCTTCTTGCACTTCAGCTTTTGTGTATTGGGTGACCCTAGGCGAATCATGCTCTATGTCGGCTGGTAATACAGCTTCTGCCCCATATACCAGAAAGAATGGCGTATAGCCTGTTGATCGATTCGGAGTTGTTCTTAAACTCCATAGTATCGCTGGTAGTTCTTCTATCCAGCACCCCGCTGATCTTTGCAGCAGCTCAATGAGCCGGGGTTTTATCCCGGATAATACTAATCCGTTGGATCTTTCCACTTGTCCGTTCGATGCGGGGTGGGCTACCGAGGCAACGTCCAGCCGGATCTTCTTATCCCGGCAGAAACGTGCAAATGTCCTTCAGCAAAGTTTGTGCCATTATCTGTTATGATACTGTGAGGATAACCGTATCTCAAGATGATGTCTTTGAGAAATGTTACGGCCGTAGCTCCATCACATTTTCTTATTGGCTTCACTTCAATCCACTTTGTAAACTTGTCCACCATGACCAAAATGTGAGTCATATTTCCCTTTGCTGGTTTAAACGGGCCAACCATATCCAAGCACCATACAACAAATGGCCATGTAATTGGTATGGTCTTGAGCTCCGACATTGGCATATGTGTTTTTGTCGCATATCTCTGACATCCATTGCATTTTCTCACCAGATCTTCCGCTTGTTCTAAGGCACTTGGCCAGTAAAACCCATGGGGGAAAGCTTTTGCTACCAAAGCTCTGGATGAGGCGTGATGCCCACATTCCCCTTGATGTATATCTCGGAGGATTTCAAGTCCTTCCTCCGGGTCAACACATCGCTGGAGGACATTAGTCACACTCCTTTTGTATAACTCGGAATTGATGATCGTGTATGCTTTCGTTCTCCTCTGAGTTTGCCTAGAAAGTACCTCCTCAGTGGGTAAGGTTCCATCTTTCAGGAATTAGAATATTGGCAATGCCCAAGCTAGTACAGCTCTCACTGGGAATATTTCCTCATCAATTTCCATCAGATCCACCGGCATAACTTCTACCGGATCATGCTGTGCAGTCCCCGGGTTTGTTGTGGAAGTCCCCGGGTTTGCCAAGGCAGTCCCCGGGTTTCACGAACCACTTCCTTCATCAATGTACATGGGTAGAGCCTCTGATTCTGGGATAAAAATTGAGTCGGACTCCGGGGATGGCCTGATGGATGGTTTCCTGAGGTGCTCCAATGCTACGCCTGGTGGAATTGCTTGTCGGGTTGAACCGAGCTTCGACAGTACGTCGGCAGCCTCATTCTCCGCCCGAGGTATATGGTGAAATTCACATCCCTCAAAGTAACCAGATATTTTTTGCACATGAAATCTGTATAACGCCATGTTTGCGTCCAAAGCATCCCATTGCCCGGAGGCCTGCTGGACTACGAGATCCGAGTCACCGAAGCATTGGATCCGACGTATACCAACCTCCTTTGCCACTTTGAGCCCATGTATAAGTGCTTCGTATTTTGCAACATTGTTTGATGCAGTGAAGTGGATCTGCAGCACATATTTCAGCTGGTCCTTCTTTGGCGAGGTAAGCACAACTCCGACACCTAACCCGGTTTTCGTTTTTGACCCGTCAAAGTGCATTCTCCAGTAGTTCGGATCTGGCAATGGTGGTTCGTATTGCACCTCGGCCCAATCCACAAAAAAGTCCGCCACAGCTTGAGATTTAATTGCTTCTCTTTTGTCATATTGTGGCGCATAAGGTGCTAGTTCAATTGCCCATTTTGCAATTCTGCCACTTGCATCCTTGTTGCTCATTATCTCGGATATGGGAGCTTCACATATTACTTTGATTGGGTGTTCCTCGAAATAGTGTTTCAGCTTCTTAGCTGCCATATATATGCCATATGCCACTTTCTGATAGTGAGGATAGTTTTGCTTTGAGGTTGATAACACCTCGCTCAGGTAATACACTGGCCTTTGCACCGACTTACCCTCTTCGTCGCGCTCTACCACAATTACTGCACTTACAGCTCGGTTGGTTGCGGCTATGTAGAGCAACATTGGCTCCTTTGATAGTGGAGAGGCTAATACTGGCGCAGTGGCTAACATTTTCTTTAACTGGACAAAGGCTTCATTGGCCTGCGGCGTCCAAATGAACTTGTCCGACTTTTTCATGAGTTGATAGAGAGGCAGTGCCTTTTCTCCCAACCGACATACAAACCGACTCAACGACGCCAGGCAACCAGTGAACTTCTGGACATCGTTAAGACACTTCGGCAGCTCCATTCGTTCTATGGCCTAGATCTTAGTTGGATTGACCTCGATACTTCGGCTAGAGACGAGGAATCCGAGTAATTTTCCAGCCGGGACACCGAAGGTACATTTCTCCGGGTTAAGCTTCATCCGGAACCTTCTTAGGTTCGCGAACGTCTGCCTGATATCGTCAAGGAGCGTTTTGCTTTCCTTGGTCTTTATCACAACATCATCCACATACACCTGCACATTTTGACCAATTTGGTCATGCAAACATTTTTGCATACATCTCTGGTACGTTGCCCCAGCATTACGTAAACCAAAAGGCATGGTGCGATAGCAATAAGCCCCATACGGGGTGATAAACGCAGTCTTTATTTGATCACTCGGGTTCAGGGGTATTTGGTGGAAACCAGAATATGCATCAATGAATGACAACAACTCACACCCAGCAGTGGAATCTATGACTTGGTCTATCCTTGGCCGTGGGAACGGATCTTTTGGACATGCCTTATTCAGGTTCGTGTAATCGATACACATACGCCACACCACTGCCACATTCGGATCAACTTTCTTCTTCTCCACCAGCACCGGATTAGACAGCTAATCCGGGTAAAGCACTTCCATGATAAATCCTGCAGCCAACAACCGAGCTATTTCATCTCCTATGACTTTTCTCCTGTCTTCGGCGAAGCAGCGGAGAGGTTGCTTCACCGGCTTAGCTCCGGGTCTCACATTCAAAGAGTGCTCGGCCAACTCCCTCAGAACACCTTGCAAGTCCTATGTGGACCAAGCAAAAATATCCCGATTCTCATGGAGGAAGTTGACGAGCTCGCTTTCCTATTTGTCATTTAACCCGACACCAATTGTTACGGTACGCTCAGGGAACATATCATCAATAGGCACCTTCTTGGTATCTTTTGTCGCTTGGAATGAGACGCTATCATGCGGGTTACTCAGTGCCGGCATACACTGCTGCGCGGACTGAGCCAATGCCGCCACATCTTGGATCTTTCTCTTTTCTTGCGCACTCACGAGTGACTCGGCTAGGTTTGACCCGGCTGACGCACACTCAATGGAACGTCGGAAATCCCCAGCTATGGTTATTACACCATTTGGCCCAGGCAACTTCATCTTCAGATAACTGATGTGGCAGCTTGCCATGAACTTGTTCAGTGCCGGTCTTCCGAGTAACGCGTGATACGCACTTTCTAAGTTCACCACCTCAAACTCCAAATTCTCAGTTCGGCAGTTATCTCTTGTGCCGAATAAAACGTCAACCCGGACCTTGCCTATGGGCTCACAAGAAATGCCTGGTACAATGCCATGGAAAGTTGTCCTTGTAGGTTGGAGCATGTTCTCCGAGATACCCAATTTGCGCATCGTATCGGCATACATGATATTAATGCTGCTACCATTGTCAATCGGTACCTTGGAGAATCTTACATTGATGTTAGGCCCAATGAATGTTGGGTCCAACACCAGTGCATATGAGCCCAGACTAGGCATAAGCTTGGGATGATCTTTGATGCTCCAGGTGATTTCCTGGTCCGACCAAGGCATGTACCTCGTCACAGCTGGCATTACCGCATTCACTTCCATATGTCGGCGCTGCAAGCTCTTCATGTCTGTCTCTTCCGTAGTGAACACGCAGTAACTCTGATGGTGTTCTCTGTACTCATTTCTCCCCTCGTTTCTGGGGTACCTCTAATCCTGCTGGTTTTGGTTTTCCACTTGATGCACTGCATCCCTTCTCTCATGGTTGTCATACCTCGGCGGAGGGGGAGGCAACATTAACTGTTGCGTGTTCGCTCCGGAGAGCAATTGCTGTCGGGGTAACTCCTGCCGAGGTTGATCATTCTGAGGTGCCTGAGTATTCCCCGAACCACTTTGTTCTATCTTTCGCATCCACTCACATTGCCTAGTTGTGTGACCCGCCGGGTTACTTGGATTAGGCGTGTGAAATTTATACGGCTGATCCAGCATTGCTTCATAAGTATACCTCGGACGGTCTTTCTTCTCTTGCCACTGTTTTTTCTGCTCTGGCGTCCAAGTTTTCTTCCCATCATTCCTTGGTGTCCATTGTTGTTCTCCAGTTTTCTGACATTGACTGCCTCCTGCTCCGGGTTGATCTTGATTCACAGCTGCAACTTGTTGCGAACTGTACCGGTAATCCGGTCTGTCATCTCTTCTTTTACCTCGATAATCATTCCTCCGGGATGACCCGGCTCCATCTCTCTGGTAGTACTCCTCTCCTGACTCGTTCGAGGTGAGCTTAGGTTGCGTCGGATCACCCAAAGCATATGAATCAGCAATCCGGATCATTTCTGCCAATGTAGTTGGCATATCTCTTTGCAACCTTTGCCATAGCATGCTCGCATATCTGCATCCTTGCACAAACCAAGCTATGTCTTGTGATTCAATCACGCCCTCACACGAGTTTCGCACATTGCACCAACGGGTTAAGAACTCTCGGTCTGTCTCATTCGGTCTCTGCCTACACATTGCTAGGGTTTGTGGCCTGTTGGGCCTCTGATACGTACTTGAGAAATTGCTAACGAACATCTCCTCAAAATCGATCCAGCAGTTAATACTTCCGGGTGGCAAGTTGTTTAGCCATACCCTTGCTGGCCCCTCCAACATCTGGGGTACATATCTCACAGCCCACCTCAAGTTGCCTGTGGAAATTTTTACAGCAGTAGCATAGTTAATCAACCAATCCGCCGGCTTAGTGCTACCGTCATATGTCTTTGTGCCTCTAGGTAACTGAAAGTTAGGTACCGAAGGTTCCTTCATGATCCGGGGCCCAAAACATGCTGGACCCAGAGGATCTTGACACTCAATTTGCTCCGACCTATACAATCGATCCAGTTTTAACCTGGCATCATCAGGCATTAAGTCTTTGCTTCTCAACCTTGATCCTATCACATGATAGTCCGGCCGGGGATAGCTAGCATTCACCATCTCCGAATTACTGTCATTGTATCTATCTTGCTCCGGTGGAGTTGCCCTTTGCTGCATACCTTAGCCGGCACTGCGCTCTTGCCGTGGCATATTCCGCTGCTGCGGTTGACCTGCACCTTCCGCATTACGCTGTCCGGCATTGTCGTTTACAACATTCCTTTGACCGGCATTGCCTTGGTCGCGGTTACCTCGGCCCGCTTCACCTCGGCTCACACTCCTTCGATCTTCATTTCTTTGCACTTCTTTTCCTTTCCCTGCCCTTGTCGGGTCATATGGGACTATCTGTTTATTCCTCCTGGCCGAAGTTGCTACCTCTTCTCTCCTAGGACCACCATGAGGAGACGATGCGGATCCAACGGATTTTTCCGGGTTACCCACCGCCGAATGAACGATCTTGGAGCCCCAGCTCTCTCCGGGTTAACCCTGAGCAATTCCTCGTTCTGCCTGTTCGCGATCCGAACCAACTCGTTAATCCTATCTTGTTGTCTTTGGCGGGCTTCACCCGTCAGGCCTTCTAACTCGGAAGAAGCTGCATCTGCTGCCCTGAGGTTCTTTGTCGGGGTACTGTACTTCGGCAACCCCACGGACAGACAGTTCTCTGATTACTCAATCCTAGTATCACCCTCTCTGTTCATCTCACTCATGAGATTTCTCCCTTTCACTTTTACAGCATCTACCTTATTTGCCTTAGCGTACTCACGCAGTGTCATGTTCAATGACTGCTGAGCTGCGGCTATCTTTTTCGCACCCTCTAATATTTTATGCCTAGTTTCCTCTAGCTCGGCCCGTGCCCGAGCCGGATCTACTGCTACTGCTACTGGATTGGCCAAGCTATCCATCGCCTGCTGCAGTACATTCTCAGGCCTCTCTAGTGGAGGACCTCTACGTTTCCTCGGTGCCTTAGGTGTTACCTCCAGATCTGGTGCCGGGTCGTTGCTCGCGCCTGCAGCTGGTGCAATCATCATCACCTCTGCACGGTCCGGGGAGCGAGTGATACGCGCCCCATGAACCACGCTAAGGGATGGCTCGCCTCCTTCGACGACGTGCCGCGGATGAACGCACGACACTTCGATGGCAACGTAGACCTTGTGCGCGCCGAGCTTGACTAAGAGGCCGTTGCACAGAAGAGGACGCATGCCGAAGCAGCCAGCGTTGTCGCTAACGAAATCCAGCGCTCCAAAGCGCTGAACGAGCCCAGAGACGATGCGTTCGCCGGTGCCGATGAGGTTTCCCGTCCGGATCTTCACCCCTGCTAGCGCCGCTAGCCCCACGGTGGGCGCCAACTGTCGTGGTGGTGTCACGGCAGATGGCATGTATAGGCTAAATGTGGGGACTAAATGCACTAGGGGAATCCAGGGAGGGATAGTGTGGTGATTCCACACACAGAAGCTTTGTATTTGATTCTCCTTAATAGATTACAAGTGCTCCTAGAGCTGTACTGGGGAGAGGAGGAAGAAAGAACTCTCTTACTCTCGCCACTAGCTAGCCCTCAGAGCAATCTCCCAGAAATCAACCAGTCAAGAATCCACCCCCTCTACAGAAGCCCTAGCCCTCCTTATATAGGGGTGGCTAGGTCTCCCCTTAGGGCATACGTGGAGGCATATTCCAGGGAATATGCCTCCTCCCAAAATAGTAAGCCGACCGTGTTACTTTTCCCCCGCGTCACCCATGCAGAGGCTACATGAGCCTCTGCGGCGCCTGCGTCACCCGACATTGGCTTCGTCACCTTTGTCGGCCACGCCTCGGTGGTCCGGCCTCTGTCCGCTTCGCTCACGCTCCACGTACAACAGCCACCTTTTGACCAGCGAGATACCTTCCTTCTCTTGCAAGCTTGATATAACCCAGATCCTGCATAGTTGATCCGGACATACCTGTTCCTGCATACAAGTTAGATATATCTTACCGACATACGGCTTAAGTCGGTTGAGACCATGTAAGGTGGACGTCCTTGGTCCAGGTTAATCCGTGATCCGACCTGCCTTGAGGTGACTCGTCCAACATTTGCTTTGACCTTGCCGAACCTCGGCTAACTCGGCATTTATACCCCAGCGTGACCCTACCCGGGGGTATCCCCCCAACAGCGATTCTTTTATGAAACCATTTAAACCACATGAAACCTTTATGAAACAATTGGAGCACATCAAAACTTTTCGAAACAATTCAAACGATGGTTTCATTTTCAATTAGTGGGATCACCAAACCTTTTATGAAACAGTTCAAACCACACACAGATGTTTCAAATAAAGTGAAACCTCACAAGCATGTTTCAAAAGAATTGAAACCACCACCCAAGAACAAATAAAACCATAAAACCATGTTTCATTAAATTCAAACCACACAAGCATGATTAGAACAATTGAAACCACAAAAGATGTTTCAAACAATCGAAATCATCACAAAAGGTTTTATGATTTTTTTGGGACAACACGGAACCTGTTTCAAACAATTAAAACCACACCAATGCTTAATGACACAATTAAAACACCCAAAAAACCTATTTCAAACAACTAAAACCATCACCCAAGATTTTGAACAATTTGGCACCCCAACATACCTTTTTGAAACAATTGAAACCACAACAAATATATATGAATCAATTAAAACCACCTCGCAAGTTTTTATCAATAATGTGAAACCACATTGAGCCTTATAGAAACTATTGAAACAAAATCGAACCTTTTTAAACCTTTTTGAATCAATTGAAACCACACAAGCATGTTTGAAACAATTGAAACCACATCGCAACTAGTTATCAAGATTTCAAAACGACATTGAAACTTATCGAAACTATTGAAACCAAATTTATACTTGTTGAAACTTGTGTGGCCCAATTGAAACCAAATCAAACATTGTTGAAACGGTTGTGAACCAACTGAAACCACACAAGCATGTTTATAACAATTGAAACCACAAACAACTGAAACTACAAAAAAGTGTTTCTAACATTTGAAACCACCCCTCCTCCTTTTATGAATTTTTCAAAACCACACTCAACCTCTCTGAAACATTTGAAACCACACTAAACCTTGTTGAAACCTTTGTGAATCAACTGAAACCACAAAAGCCTCTTTGAAACAATTGAAACCACACCAATGCTTCATGACACAATTGAAACCCCAAAAACATCTGTTTCACACAACTAAAACCGATAACCGAGATGTTGAATAATTTGGCACCCCAACGAACCTGTTTGAAACAATTCAAACCACAACAAATATCGATTAATCAATTAAAACCACCTCGCAACTTTTTATCAATAATTTGAAACCATACTGGGCCTTATTGAAACCATCAAAATCAAATTGAACCTTTTTGAAACCTTTGTGAATCAATTAAAACCACACAAGCACGTTTGAAACAATTCAAAGCACATCGCAACTACTTATCAAGATATTGAAACGGCATTGAAACTTATTCGAACTATTGAAACCAAATTGTTACTTGTTGAAACCTGGGTGACCCAATTGAAACCAAATCGAACCTTCTTGAAACCAATTTGAACCTTGCTGAAAACTTTCTTATCAAATTAAAACCACACAAGCATGTTTGTAACAATTGAACCCACATACAATTGAAACTACAAAAAACATGTTTCAAACAATTGAAACCACCCAACTTCCATTTATGAATTTCTTGAATACCACGCTGAGCCTTATTGAAACTATCACAACTAAATTGAACCTTTTTGAAACCTTTTTGAATCAATTGAAACCACACAAGCATGTTTGAAACAATTGAAACCACATCGCAACTACTTATCAAGATTTTGAAATAACAGTGAAACTTATTGGAACTATTGAAACCAAATTAATACTTGTTGAAACCTTTGTGACCCAATTGAAACCAAATCAAACCTTGTTGAAACCAATTTGAACCTTGTTGAAACCTTTGTGAACGATTTGAAACCAAACTAGCATTATTGAAAGGATTGAAACCAAATACAATTGAAACTAAAAAAATGTTTCAAACAATTGAAACCACCCCACTTCCTTTTATGAACATTTGAAACCACAACCTGAATCAATCGAAACCACAAAAACATGTTTGAAACCACTAAAATCATATAGAACCATGCGAAACCTTTTCAAATAAAGAGAAACCCCACTAGCATGTTTCAAAACAAATGAAACCACACACAAATGAAACAACAAAACCATGTTTCCATAAATTAAAACTACATAGGCATGTTTGAACCATTTGAACCACTAAAACATGTTTGAAATAATTGAAACCAACACCCAAGAACAAATGCAACCACAAAACCATGTTTCATTAAATTGAAACCACATAATCATGTTTCAAACAATTGAAACCACAAAAACATGTTTGAAACAATCGAGACCACCACCCAAGAACAAATGCAACCATAAAAACATATTTCTTTAAAGCGAAACTTCATAAGCATGTTTCGAAACAATTTAAACCACACAGAACTGAAACCACAAACCCATGTTTACATGAATTGAAACCACACAAGAATGTTTGAAACATTTGAAACCACTAAAACATGTTTGAAACATTTGAAACCACCAACCAAGAACCAATGCAACAATAAAACCAAGTTTCATTAAATCGATACCACGCAAGCATGTTTGAAACAATTGAAACCACAAAAATATGTTTGAAACAATTGAGACCACCACCCAAGAACAAATGCAACCACAAAACCATATTTCTTTAAAGCTTCAAAACAATTGAAACCACTAACAAATGAAACAACAAAACCATGTTTAAATAAATTGAAACCACACAAGCATGTTTCAAACAATTGAAACCACCACCCAAGGTTTTATGACATTTGAAACAACAACCACGAACAATCAAAACGGCAAAAATATGTTTAAAACCACTAAAATCATATAGTACCATGCAAAACCTTTTCAAATAAAGCAAAACTTCAGAAGCATGTTTCAAAACAATTGAAACCACACACAAATGAAACCACAAAACCATGTTTCCATAAATTGAAACCACACTAGCATGTCTGAACCACTTGAAACTACTAAAACATGTTTGAAAAAATTGAAACCAACACCCAAGGACAAATGCAACCACAAAACCATGTTTGATTAAATTGAAACCACAAAAGCATGTTTTAAACAACTAAAACTACAAAAACATGTTTGAAACAAATGAGACCACCACCCAAGAACAAATACAACCAGAAAACCATGTTTCTTCAATGTGAAACCTCAAAAGAATGTTTCAAAACAATTGAAACCACACACAAATGAAACCACTAAACAATGTTTACATAAATTGAAACTGCACAAGCATGTTTGAACCATTTGAAACCACTCAAACTTGTTTGAAACAATTGAAACTACCCCCATGAACAAATGCAACAACAAAACCATGTGTCTTTAAAGCGAAACCTCATAAGCATGTTTCAAAACATTTGAAACCATTAACAACTCAAACAACAAAACCATGTTTCAATTAACTGAAATCACACAACCATGTTAGAAACAATTAAAACCACTCAAAAACGCTTCAGAAAATTGAACCCACACAAGCATGCTTCAAACAATTGAAACCACCACCCAAGGTTTTATGAACATTTGAAACTACAACCACAAACAATCGAAAACAGAAAAACATATTTGGAACCACTAAAATCATATAGAACCATGCTGAAATATTTTCAAAGAAAGCAAAACCCCACTAGCATGTTTCAAATCAATTGAAACCCCACACAGATGAAACCACTAAACCATGTTTCCATAAATTGAAACCACACAAGCATGTTTAAACCATTTGAAACCACTGAAACCACCACCCAAGAACAAATGCAACCACAAAACCATGCTTCATTAAATTGGAACCACACAAGCATGTTTTAAATAATTGAAACAACAAAAAATGTTTCAAAAAATTGAACCCACACAAGCATGTTTCAAACAAATGAAACCACCACCCAAGATTTTATGAACATTTGAAACCACAACCACAAACAATCGAAACCATAAAAACATGTTTGAAACCACTAAAAACATATAGAACCATGCTAAAACATTTTCAAACAAAGCGAAACCCCACTAGCATGTTTGGAAACAATTGAAACCACTAAACCATGTTTCCATAAATTGAAACCACACATGCATGTTTGAACCATTTGAAACCACTAAAACATGTTTGAAACAATTGAAACCACATCCCAAGAACAAATGCAACCACAAAACCTTGTTTCATCAAATGTAAATCATACAAGCATGTTTCAAACAATTGAAACCACAAAAACATGTTTAAAACAATTGAGACCACCACCCAAGAACAAATACAACCGCAAAACAATGTTTCTTTAAATCAAAACCTCACAAGCATGTTTCAAACAATTGAAACCAACCCACTTCCTTTTATGAATTTTTTGAAACAATAATGAACCTCTCTGAAACAATTGAAACCACATTGAACCTTGTCGAAACCTTCTTGAATCAGTTGAAACCATAGAAGCCTCTTTGAAACGATTGAAACCACACCAACGCTTAATGACACAATTGAAACACCCACAAAACCTATTTCAAACAACTGAAACCATCATCCAAGATGTTGAACAATTTGGCACCCCAAACAAACCTTTTTGAAATAATTGAAACCACAACAAATATCTTTGAATCAATTGAAACGATCTCACAAGTTTTTATCAATAATGTGAAACCACATTGAGCCTTATTGAAACTATCGAAACCAAATTGAACCTTTTTGAAACCTTTGTGAACCAATTGAAACCACACAAGCATGTTTAAAACAATTGAAACCACATCGCAAGTACTTATCAAGATTTCGAAACGACATTGAAACTTATCGTAACTATTGAAACCAAATTTATACTTGTTGAAACCTGTGTGACCAAAATTGAAACCAAATCGAACATTGTTGAAACCTTTATGAACCAACTGAAACAACACAAGCATGTTTATAACAATTGAAACCACAAACAACTGAAACTACAAAAAAGTGTTTCTAACATTTGAAACCACCCCTCCTCCTTTTATGAATTTTTCAAAACCACACTCAACCTCTCTGAAACATTTGAAACCACACTGAACCTCGTTGAAACCTTTGTGAATCAACTAAACCCACATAAGCCTCTTTAAAAAAATTGAAACCACACCAATGCTTCATGACACAATTGAAACCCCAAAAACATCTGTTTCAAACAACTGAAAACGATAACTGAGATGTTGAACAATTTGGCACCCCAACGAACCTGTTTGAAACAATTCAAACCACAACAAATATCTATTAATCAAGTAAAACCACCTAGTAACTTTTTATGAATAATTTGAAACCATATTGAGCCTTATTGAAAAAATCGAAACCAAATTGTACCTTTTAGAAACCTTTGTGAATCAATTGAAACCACATGAGAATGTTTGAAACAATTTAAAGCACATCGCAACTACTTATCAAGATTTCGAAACGACATTGAAACCTATTTGAACTATGGAAACCAAATTGTTACTTGTTGAAACCTGAGTGACCCAATTGAAACCAAATCGAACCTTGTTGAAACCAATTTGAACCTTGTTGAAACCTTTGTTATCAAATTAAAACCACACAAGTATGTTTGTAACAATTGAACCCACATACAATTGAAACTACAAAAAACATGTTTCAAACAATTGAAACCACCCAGCTTCCATTTATGAATTTCTTGAATAACACGCTGAGCCTTATTGAAACTATTGCAACTAAATTGAACCTTTTTGAAACCTTTGTGAATCAATTAAAACCACACAAGCATGTTTAAAACAATTGAAACCACATCGCAACTACTTATCAAGATTTTGAAATGATAGTGAAACTTATTGGAACTATTGAAACAAAAATGATACTTGTTGAAACCTTTGTGACCCAATTGAAACCAAATCGAACCTTGTTGAAACCAATTCAAACCTTGTTGAAACCTTTGTGAACCATTTGAAACCAAACTAGCATTGTTAAAATAATTGAAACCAAATACAATTGAAACTAAAAAAAATGTTTCAAACAACTGAAACCACCCCACTTCCTTTTATGAACATTTGAAACCACAACCTCAAACAATCAAAACAACAAAAACATGTTTCAAACCATTAAAATCATATAGAACCATGCAAAACCTTTTCAAATAAATAGAAACCCCACTAGCATGTTTCAAAACAAATGAAACCACACACAAATGAAACAACAACACCATATTTCCATAAATTGAAACCACACAAGCATGTTCGAACCATTTGAAACCACTAAAACATGTTTGAAATAATTGAAACCAACACCCAAGAAAAACTGCAACCAGAAAACCATGTTTCATTAAATTTAAACCACACAATCATGTTTCAAACAATTGAAACCACAAAAACATGTATGAAACAATTGAGACCACCACCCAAGAACAAATGCAACCACAAATCCATACTTGTTTAAAGCGAATCTTCAGAAGCATGTTTCAAAACAATTGAAACCACAAACCCTTGTTTCCATAATTTGAAATAGCACAAGAATGTTTGCAACATTTGAAACCACTAAAACATGTCTGAAACATTTGAAAGCACCACCCAAGAACCAATGCAACAACAAAACCAGGTTTCATTAAATCGATACCACACAAGCATGTTTGAAACAATTGAAACCACACAAATATGTTTGAAACAATTGAGACCACCACCAAAGAACAAACACAACCACAAACCATATTTCTTTAAAGTGAAACCTCACAAGCATGTTTCAAAACAATTGAAACCACTAGCAAATGAAACAACAAAACCAATTAATTGAAACCACACAAGGATGTTTCAAACAATTGAAACTACCACCCAAGGTTTTATGAACATTTGAAACCACAACCACAAACAATCGAAACCACAAAAACTTGTTTAAAACCACTAAAATCATCTAGTATCATGCAGAACCTTTTCAAATAAAGCGAAACCCCACTAGCATGTTTCAAAACAATTGAAACCACACATAAATGAAACCACAAAACCATGTTTCCATAAATTGAAACCACACTAGCATGTTTGAACCACTTGAAACCACTAAAACATGTTTGAAAAAACTGAAACTAACACCCGAGAACAAATGCAACCACAAAACCATGTTTGATTAAATTAAAACCACACAAGCATGTTTTAAACAATTAAAACCACAAAAACATGTTTGAAACAAATGAGACCACCACCCAAGAACAAATACAACCAGAAAACCATGTTTCTTTAAAGTGAAACCGCAGAAGAATGTTTCAAAACAATTGAAACCACACACGAATGAAACCACTAAACCATGTTTCCATAAATTGAAACCGCACAAACATGTTTGAACCATTTGAAACCACTCAAACTTGTTTAAAACAATTGAAACTACCACCCATTAACAAATGCAACTAAAAAACCATGTTTCTGTAAAGTGAAACCTCACAAGCATGTTTCAAAACATTTGAAACAACTAAATGAACAAAAGCATGTTTCAATTAACTGAAATCACATAAACATGTTAGAAACCATTGAAACCACGCAAAACCATTTCAGAAAATTGAACCCACACAAGCATGTTTCAAACAATTGAAACTACCACCCAAGGTTTTATGAATATTTGAAACCACAACCACAAACAATCGAAACTACAAAAACATGTTTGAAACCACTAAAATCATATAGAACCATGTGAAACATTTTCAAATAAAGCGAAACCCCACTAGCATGTTTCAAAACAATTGAAATCACACACAAATAAAACCACAAACCCATGTTTCCATAAATTGAAACCACACTAGCATGTTTGAACCATTTGAAACCACTAAAGGAAGTTTGAAAAAATTGAAACCAACACCCAAGAACAAATGTAACCACAAAATCAGGTTTTGTTAAATTGAAACCACACAAGCATGTTTTAAACAATTGAAACCACAAAAACATGTTTGAAACAATTGAGACCACCACCCAAGAACAAATACAACCACAAAACCGTGTTTCTTTAAAGCGAAACCTCGGAAGCATGTTTCAAAACAATTTAAACCACACACAAATGAAACCACTAAACCATGTTTCCATAAATTGAAACCACACAAGCATGTTTGAACCATTTCAAACCACTCAAACTTGTTTGAAACAATTGAAACTACCCCCATGAACAAATACAACAATAAAACCATGTTTCTTTAAAGAGAAACCTCGCAAGCATGTTTCAAAACATTTGAAACCACTAACAACTGAAACAACAAAACCATGTTTCAATTAACTGAAATCATACAACCATGTTAGAAACAATTGAAACCACTCACAAACACTTCAGAAAATTGAACCCACATAAGCATGTTTCAAACAATTGAAACCACCACCCAATGTTTTATGAACATTTGAAACCACAACCACAAAAAATCGAAAACATAAAAACATATTTGAAACCACTAAAATAATATAGAACCATGCAGAAACATTTTCAAAGAAAGCGAAACCCCGCTAGCATGTTTCAAATCAATTGAAACCACACACACAAATGAAACCACTAAACCATGTTTCCATAAATTAAAACTACACAGGCATGTTTGAACCATTTGAAACCACTGAAACCACCACCTGAGAACAAATGTAACCACAAAACCATGTTTCATTAAATTGAAACCACAGAAGCATGTTTTAAATAATTGAAACCACAAAAAATGTTCCAAAAAATTGAACCCACACAAGCATGTTTCAAACAAATGAAACCACCACCCAAGGTTTTATGAACATTTGAAACAACAACTAGAAACAATCGAAACCGCAAAAACATGTTTGAAACCACTAAAATCATATATAACCATGATGAAACATTTTCAAACAAAGTGAAACCCCACTAGCATGTTTGAAAACAATTGAAACCACTAAACCATGTTTCCATAAATTGAAACCACACATACATGTTTGAACCATTTGAAACCACTAAAACATGTTTGAAACAATTGAAACCACATCTTAAGAACAAATGCAACCACAAAACCATGTTTCATCAAATTAAAACCACACAAGCATGTTTTAAATAATTGAAACCATAAAAACATGTTTGAGACAATTGAGACTACCACCCAAGAATAAATGCAACCACAAAACCATGTTTCTTTAAAGCACAACCTTACAAGCATGTTTCAAAACAATTGAAAACACTAACAAATGAAACCATAAAACCATGTTTTAATAAATTGAAACCACACAACCATGTTAGAAACAAGTGGAACCACAAAAAACTGTTTCAATAAATTGAAACCACACAATTATGTCTCAAATAATTCAAACCACAATAACATGTTTGAAATAATTCAAACTACCACCCATAGACAAATGAAACCACAAAAACCATATTTCAATATTTTGGAACCAGACGCAAGCACCTTTGAAACAATTGAAACCACCACACCAGTTTTGTTGAACATTTTTCGAACCCCAATGAATCTTCTTGAAACAATTGAAACCACAAATAACAATCGAAACCAACTATTTTACAATTTTTTGAAACTGAATTAAACCTTATTCAAAACACCGTAACCATACAGAACCATGTTAAAACTTGTTTGAACCAATCGAAACCTCACAAGCATTTTTTCAAAACAATTGAAACCACAGACAAATGAAACCACAAAACCATGTTTCAATAAGTTCAAACCACACCACCATGTTTAAAATAATTGAAACAACAAAAACATGTTTCGAAATGTAACAAAGCAAGTGAAAAAGTTTAAAAGACAAGCATTTACGAAATAATTGAAACCATGGTTTAATTGTCAACACATCAAACATTTCTGAAACAATTGGAATCATGATTTGGTTTTGAAACAGGTGGAACCTTCATGAAAACCTGTTGTACGGAAACCCGTTTTCATCTTTAAGGAAGGAAAAGTTGAAAAACTGAAACCTCATAGAACTGTCATAAAACAATTGAAATTACATGCATCGAGATGCCCTCAGGGCCGATTCTAGGATTTTGGGGGCCCGAGGCAAAATAACAATCCCGGGGCCTCGGTGCAATGATATCCATAGTTAATGATGAATTGTACTCTTACATGACCATGACCATGCAATTTGGCTCCTTTTGGAAAATGCTATCTGATATGAGTTTCTCAAAAAAAAACGGCTTTAAACCTGTGGTCGTTGCTGGACTATTGTTTGACCCAAACGTCTGACGATGGACAATTGGCCATCAAATCGTCAATTTCCATTTAATTTCGTAATATATTTCAATGGTATTCTAGAGAAATAAAAAAAAGGACAAATAGATCTAGTTGAATATGTAAAATAAGAAATAATTGATACATTGATATGCCGAGCTAGTTATTTATTTACAGAACATGTTTCATTATAGCAGAAGTTATAGTAGAAATACAAATTCACACAAAAGATCAGCAGCTCACAACTTATAAAGTAGAAATACAAATTTACACAATATATCGGCAGCTCACAACTTACACAATATATCAGCAGCTCACAACTTACAGTTCACATTAAATTTCCACAAACTTATTACTAAATTACACAAAGATTTCAAACAAATTAACCATGTTAGGCGAATAGCAGTCCCACTCACACGTGACAACACTAGTTTATTGCATAACAGATCAATCAAGATTTCAGTGAGAAGTGCAGCTACATGACGTGGCTTCTAGCTTCCAGTCCATCTGGTGCTCTGCCTCCACTGATTGATAATCTCCCTTATTGACTTATTCATAGCAAAAGGAACTTGCAAAGAAAGTTGGCTTCCAATCTATTAAGACGTAAGAACTGCTTCAAGTTATCAAGACGTAAAAACTGCTTCAAACTTGAGAAATACATTTTCCAACAGAACAATAAAAGTACTCATCATATCTTAGGTGAAGTGACTAATTATCGCCCAACGAATTTGCTTCAACTAATACTAGTGGAATAGAATTAGAATCCTCCTATAGTCCTCTACTCTCTCATGTTTTGCCATATGTCAACCTCTCAGAAAGAAAATACTCATAATTTACTCCAATCTAGTTTCTTCTTATATAGAAATTTATGAGTTTACAACAATCCCTTAATGTTAAATTTGGCAAACCACATGAAGATCACATACCAAAATAGTTTTTGATAAATCATCATATCGACAAGGATAAGTACCCAACTAATTCACTTAGATATCACCATGTAAAAAAATGTATGAAAAATACTTCGTTAATCAACAACACAACAATTTTAGGCAACCATAGGTAGGTGGAAACATGCTTCAACGAAAGAATGAGTCAAACAAAAATGATTGCTCAACATTAAGCATCACTCATTTCAAAATTCATTGGGATGATACAGATACATCAATTAGACTGAAACATCCTTCCAAAAAAGTGCACTATTTTCTCTATCGCCTGTATCTTTGTATTACTTATGCACTTCGAACTTTCACCCCAGAATTAATAGTTTAGTAGTCGTAAGATGTTTCAAAAAGTACAAACTGCTATTGTTCCAAATACAAACACCAACCAAATACATATCTTATATGGCAGGTAAGTAGTGGGCACCTATTTATTATTTCCTTAAAGTAGTTACAGTTACAAAGAACATTAAAGATAATAGATCTGGCTAAGTAATACGATCAGTGCATTTGAGAAAACAATTATTGCACAAGCATGGGAAGAAAAAGGATCTTAAGGATGACTAAAATATGGATTTACAGCATTACATTAGGCTGAAGAATCAGAGAGTGGAGCAATTGGTGGTACATCTGGTCCCTGTAACTACTACTCGTTCCCATGTATCCCATTTGAGTTAAATAATTCATAAGCATATAGCAGGTATGATTATACAACTAATTTCTGTATGAGCAATTATTTGTTATGGAGGAACAAAATAGCTGGATCTGATGTGTGCTCACATCTTACCTGAACCTAGAATGATTAAAACCTTAAAGCTTATCACCACTCAATGTAACAAGGAATAGCAGATATTTTGAAAACCAACAACCACCCAATAATCATGAGCTATTTCTCATCCCATCATATTGGATCTCACGGTTCAAGCCAACGACCAAATGTCTACCAGTAAAGATCATCTATTAGTCTAGCATCATCTGTACCATCGATTTTACTGAAATTATAAAGAGCAAGAGGAAGAAAGCTGGTTATATTTAGTGAACACCATTGCATCCTTACCTCGATGATTTGTAAGAAACGCAGCAGATCATTTGGGGCTAACCAGAGTTCCAGTAATAACATATAACCAAGAACGGGAGATGTAGAATGCTCAATTCGAAATTTGAGCGATTCAAAAAACCTAGTGAATGGCTAACCTTGGTTGAGCTCCGGTAGAGTGCGGTTCTCCGGCGGATGGTGGGGCGTCGGAGTGGCCGCGGTCCTCCAGGGCGGAAGAAGACGGAAGGGAGGAGCGGAGCCGGAAGCGAGAGCGGCGGCAGCAGGGCAGTGGGGGACGATGGGGACGCCGGAGTCGGGCGCTGAGGAGCAGGGATGGCGGCGGTGGTGCAGATCGGCGCGGTGCCATCGGTGGATCAGTCGAACAGGCCTTCCTCCTCATCCTTCTAGTAAACCTTCTCCTTCTTCTCCTCGACATCACCGTCCGTGGCGGTGGTGGCAGTGGACACGTCCATGGTAGCGGTGCCACCGCAGGGCACGAAGTCGAACTTGCTGCGCTGGGAAACCGACGGGGAAGGGGCTGAGAAATCGGATTTTGGGAAGATATGGTTGACGGGGATTGCGATTCAGATATTTTAGCCGGGAGTCGTGGGGGCGGTGGGGCTAATCCATCCTCACGAAAAGGAACAAACGGGGATATGACGGATAAAGATGGCACGAATCTTGATGTGAGGCGGGGATGGTGGATGAGACACCGGTATATACCGGCGCCGGTAGAATCGCCGGGTTCCCTGCTCAACCCGATCACGGGCGAGCGGCACGCCCTACCAGATATCACCACCATCCCCCGCCTCTTCAGGCACAGCGGCGGCGCTAACTTCACGCTCCACCTGAAACAGTTCGCTTGTGGCCCGCCCTACTGCTACGGCTACGGAGATTGCCGGCCGCAGGGGGGTTTGACGATGCGGGCCGAGGCGATGCGTGAAATCTTGTACCGCAAGGTTGTCCTCTCCGACTCCTCCCCGCGCCCCGCCGCCATGCTGATCACGGGCTCCGAGTTCGGCGTCGCAGCCTTCGCCTTGGGCGACGGCGCTTGGAGGCTAGCGGCGCCGTCCCGCGAGGGCGTAGAGGACGCAATCTACTACAAGGGCCAGTTCTACTCCATCACCTACTCGGGTGACGTGGAGGTGTGGGAGCACGATGCCGATTACGGCGTTCTCAGGGAGGCGGTGGTCACGCCAGCTCTGCTGGACGATGTAGACCGCAAGTACCTCGTGGCGACGCCGGATGGGCGGCTGATGGTCGTGCTCAAGAACTCCGAGGAGACCACGGACTCATACCGCCAGCCTCAGTGGACGTGTTCTTTCAAGGTGCACGTGCTCGACGCCAACTGCGAGGAGTGGAAAGAGACGGACGACATCGGCGATGCCGCTCTGTTCGTCAGTAAGAACAGTGCCCTGTGCGTGTCAACGAGAGAGCGCGCTGAGCTCAAGGCCGGCTGCGTCTACTACACAGAGGAAGATGATCGGAGGCCGCGCAAGGACGGACACCACGGCTACCAGGACAACAACGACAGGCGTGGAGTGGGGGTGTTCAGGCTCAAGGACGGTACGGTGGAGAAGATCGAGGGCCTCTGGCAGCACCGGTGCTGGCCGCCGCCAGCGTGGTTCGTGCCTTCCATCCCATGATAATACGGATGATTTTTGTAGATTGGCTTAACACGTTGGTGTTTCGGTAGCAAGCTTCTGAACTAAGAGAACAGTTAGGTTTGCAGCTTTTCTTTTCGTCTTTCAAACTGCAACGAAGGTATAGCAACTAGGATACAGTTTAACCAGCCTGCATTGCTTACACTTAATTTTATCCTATGACGATTGTCTTCTGATTAACATGTTTCAAACCAAAACTTAACAGACTAGTTTGGGAGGCGGTAATTAGGCTCGTAGGTGCAAGTGCACCCATTTTGAGAAAACATCTTTTACAATATCAAAAAAATTATATATATATATATATATATTCGAATATTTTATGTTGGTTCACAACTTTTCAGGATGAAAGAATATTTTACGTGTCGTGTATAAAAAAGACAAAAAATATCACGTGAATAGTCGTATTCCTATGACATATTTTGTGTTTTTAATACACGACACGTAAAATTTTTTTATCCCCAAAACTTGTGAACTAACATAAAATGTTCGAATGTATATGTAGATTTTTTTTTAAGTTTTTAGATATTTTAAAAAATATTTTCTCATAATGGATGCATTTGTACCTGCGAGCCGAAGGGAATATCCAACTAGTTTGGAACTTCTTATTTTGCCTTGTACTCTCTATGTTCTTTTTTATAAGATGTTTTGGTGAGCTGGCAAAGGCAGGATTGCCAAAACGTGTTACAGAAGGGAATAGAGGTTGTAATTAATAATTTTAATCTGCAACCAAGCTAGCAAGCTGCACTTATTTTGCAAAAGGAATTGCGAAATTGCAGTGCGCAGCAGGGCTTAGATGTACTGTAAGCAGCAGGGTTTAGAAGTACCGTAATCTTCACCTCACTCATTGTATGATGCTGGTGCTGGTGTTGGGACTGGGGGTGAATTGTTAACCTAAGCGCGACATCTGTCTTCAAGACAGTCAGGGTTCGGAAGTAAAGGGCAGTGATTCGCAGTGTTCGAACTCTTTTGTGTTTTACCTTTGTTGTTATTTCATAATTACAACTGCAAACAAGTTGAATGGCCCTTCTAGGAAGGAATTAAAGGACTAAAGATGTAAAGAAATATGTACTAGCTAATTTTCCGATGCCTAAGGCATGTACTATGGAGAGGCATGTACCATGGAGACGCTAAGGTCGGGCGCTAGGGAAGAAATCACGGTAATTTTGCTCTATTCCCGCTAAGTGGGTGCCATCATTTTTAAATCTTGTGAATGATTTATCATGACGCCTCTATGCTTTCATTTGTTTTTTCCCCGAGGTTGATCGTGTGTGTTGCTGCACCTTGCAGGATAAATCTTTTCGAAAAGTTGGGTCCATGGTTTTCGACTACTTGGAGCATAGTTTCTCGATCATAGACAACTCAAACTAAAGTACCATGTTTAACTTGACTAAACATGACTACTAAATAGTGCAATACTCATAAAATGATTAATTAAATTGCCAGCGGGCTAGATATTCCTTCACAATGTCTAGTTTATGTTGTATATATATTTGTTGGTTCCGATTAACGAGCATCCGTTTATATCTTGTTAGACGGATGTTGTAGCGTGTCTCTATAGAACTGTTAAATATTTATCTTTCGTTGTAATTATGTCAATCCGGTTAACCCCTTTAGATGCATAAAGACTTGTTGATGACCTTAGGGTTTGACAGTGGAAATTTGTAAGAGTGTCGGGCATACCCGTACGAGGGATACTTTGTTGCTGAGGCCGATGATAGAGACAACGACTCCCTTGTTCCGGGATTAGTGATCCTAAGATCTGTGGGCAGGAGTGTGCTTTGTTCATGGTATTTTATGCCTATCTCTGTCTTAATCCGTACTCAGATTTGTGCTTCCGCTTCCCCTTGGTGTTTGATGGATGATGTATGAGGACATATGACCAAATATGATGATATTATCTATGTATTTGGATCTTTCTGTAATGGCGTAGCAATATATTTCTATTTCCTTATAGATGGATATGCTAATGTACTTTGGTGTATTGTTGGCGTACATACTCACTTGTGTACGCTTAACTCGCAACTCTGCCGGACATGTTTCTCGCACTTGAAACTATAACCTTGAATGTGGATGGGATTATTGGTCGGTACCGTACCCTGCCATTGTGTCCTTCTTGTGGATGGACTCACGGCCTCAACGGTATTACGACTTTCATCCAGATTTGGGTTATACGGGCGGTTATACGGGCTTATGATTTAGGAACATGCGGTCTGGGGGTATGCAGAACGTCCTCGCTATCAAAGAAGAGGATGATCGAGTCGATGGCTCCGTCCTTCCTGGACCCTAACGCCTTCTGTCTTCTAACGCCTTCCGTCTTGTAGTGTCAGATTTCCAAATACCCGCATTCTCATCGAACTTGTCGACGAGGGAACTCCGGACAGTGCAATGCGTGGCTAGGACCACAAGGAGAAGCCTCTACGTGTATGGCCTGCTTCTTCTTGGCGAATAGCTAGTCCTCGCGGAGAGACTCGTAGTACTGCTCCACCACCATATGCTCCTCGATCTGCTCCGCCATCTCGTACAGGTCATTCGCCGCGTCCTCGCACTCCTTCGAGGAAAAACAGCCGGAATATATATGAGGGGAGGAGCTGCTATCGTGGTTCGGCGACGAGAGGGGTTGCTCCTCCTCCCCAGCCGGAGATTATTGCTCCTCCTCTTCCACCGTCGGAGAGGTCTGCTCAACACGGCGATGCTGCACCGGAAGGCACTGCGAGACGCAAAAAAGCGAGTGGACTTCTTGCTGCGAGCCATATCAAAGTTTGTCTACTATAGACCGGTGCGTGCCAAGATGGCGGTGGTGCGGCATTTTATGGCACGTGTCCAGGAAGCTGCATCGTCCCCAATGCATCGAAAGGAATTTGAGAGATATCTTTAACATACTATGATTTATGACTCACCATTTGAGAAATGACAAAGAAAATGAGATGGTGGAAAATAGATGAAACGTTGCTACGAAAAGACACACGGTTTGTCGTGAACGAGTGGTGTAACACCTCACACTCTCTGTGCCCAGGCTATCACTCCTGGCAGCTTTATAGGATCTCTAAACTGTCCCCACAGATCAATACTAGTCTTTTCTGCGCACTTTATTCTCACTCGTGTGCACCCTGTACCCACTTTCCGATCGGTCACCCATCCTCAAATTTCTCTAGGCCAAGCACACATAACCTTAGAGTTCTTCTCGTATGAGCTTCCAGACAAAAAGTTGTAACTTGTTGATATGGGTATCCTATCAATCCTATTAAGCCATGCGCCAGGGTCACACACACCCCCTTAGAAGATTGACACCCTCGTCGGTCAACCACAAGCCAGGAACATCCCCTATTGGCACACGTCTATGCGTCTAGTGCCAGCACATGTGGCATGTCGTGTTCACTCTAGGCCACACACGCCATGCTTCACATGTCCCGCCATTGACCCACACACGCTCATGTAACCGCGAAGATTGGCTCTGATACCACTTGTAACACCCCGGACTCTCTATGCCCGGGCTGTCACTCCTGGGAGCTTAATAGAATATCTAGACTATCCCCACAGACCAACACTAGTCTTTTATGTGCACTTTATCCTCACTCATGCACATCCGGTACCCACTTCCTGATCGGTCACCCATCCTCAAATTTCTCTAGGCCAAGCATGCTTAACCTTAGAGTTCTTCTTAGATGAGCTTTCGGAAAAAAAGTTGTAACTTATAACTTGTTGATATGGGTATCCTATCAATCCTATTAAGCCATACGCTAGGGTCTCACAAGTGGTAGGTGATTGTCCGGTACAATGCAAACGGTATATGGCTGAAGAATTATCTACGAAGTATCATGTACATATTCTCCGTGTGCGATGTCCCCACGCAGGAGGCTGTCTGGACGCATGCAGCCGGTTGAAACTTTACGGCATCAGCGATCTTGTGTGCCACACATGGAAAGGGCTCTATGTGTGCGACGGGGGACTTAATGGGCCCGATTTATACTAGTGTAGCCAGAAGAATATCTAGACTCAGTTTCTTTTTCAGAATTTGTTCTAGGGTCTTCAGTGCAAAAACTAAGGGTCGCTTTGTATTTTTCGTTATCTTTGGGATCCTCTTTGTAATTGTACTCCCCTAGGGATGATATAAATGAAGCAGCCCAGCTCTCCTTCCGTTAAAAAAGAACTCACGTAGTAGATCTACCTAGCGAGATATAAAGAAATTAGTGTGCTGAGAATGTGTTTAAAGTAGGAAAGTAGACATCAAGAGAACAGATCGAGAGAATGAATCGTAATCTTTATTGATGATTGATACATGCATTTATACAAATCTGATCAGGCACAAGTATGTCGGTTCCTTGGATCAGCGGGAGCGATGAGACGGTTCTAGGATCGATGGATGTAAACTCTCGAAGCGTCTCTAGTAAGAAACCGTTGGGAGCGGGGATGTCGGTTCCAGACGTGGAACCGCATCTCCTAATTAAGCGGGAATTTATCCCTTAATTATCAAGGATAATTATTCTTAACACTTCCCCTAATCACTGCTCGACTGCATAAGTACTCATCATCTTGATTAAATCTCCTCCAAAAACCCAATGGGAAAAATGTGAGGAGTATAATAGGATATGCTGCTAAAACACCTTCAAACCTAGTAAAAAATAAGGAGAAAATGATATAACATATTATGATTATTGCCTATGTTAACTCAATATGAAATAGATCCATAGAATATAGAGCTCAATAAATATGTCGTATGTACTTTTGAAAAAAAAACGATGGGAAAAGGGATAGTATGACATATGATCTTATGTTGATATTACCTCATTAAAAACCTTAATGAGAACCTATAAAGTATAAAATCATTTAAGGGGAAAAGTGTAATATTATGCTTTGAACTGGAATAGTTTAGGAAGATTCTCCCTCTGATTCTTGCAAATCTCGAAGCCATCACATACCAATTTCATGAATATATTTCTGGAATGTTGAAGTTGGTAGAGACTTCGTGAATAGGTCAGCGAGATTATCACATGATTTGAATTTCAAGATGTTTATTTCCCCACTCTTCTGGAGTTCATGGGGAGCAATATTCTTAGTGACATGGCTCTTAATGTATCCTTTTTGCATCTGTGCAACACAAGCCACAGTATCCTCATAGATACGGTAGTTGATTCGATAGAACCAATTCCATATGACTGTTGTATGTGGTTTATCATTCTGCAAAGCCACACACATTCACGTGATGCCTCATATAATGCAATTATTTCAGAATATTGGTAGAAGTGGCAACCAGAGTCTGCTTCGAAGACTTCCATGATATATCAGTGATACATTGCAGATGTATCTATAATTTTTGATGATCCATGCTTGGTTTTATCCACTTTCTTGTGTTTTGTCCACACTTGAGAGTACTTTTCATATGATTTCTTGGACTAACCTATTAACAAGAGCCACAGTGCCAGCTGCCTATTTTCTGCTGCTTTTGGTTCCAAGAAAGTCAGAAAATGAATATTCTCGGAATTGGAAGGGACAAAAGCCAAAGTGCCTATTTTTCTGGAAGTCATCAGATGCCAGAATACGAGACGGAGAGGAGCTAGGGGGGCACCACACCACCTGGCCGCGCGGGCCGAGCCTGGCCGCGCCAGGGGGTGGTGTGGCCAGCCCAGGCATCCCCTCGGCCTCTCCTTCCGCCTATATATTGCCCTCGGGACGAAAACCCTAAGTACCCGATCAAAAATCCACGAAAGAGTCTGTAGCCGCCGTCATCTCCATCCCTAGATCGGGACGGATCTGAAGCTCTTCCCGGCACCCTGCCGGAGAGGGGAATTCACCCTGGAGGCCTTCTTCATCACCATGCAAGCCTCCGGTGTGATGCGTGAGTAGTGAAATGGATCGTATGGGCACCTAGAGGGGGGGTGAATAGGTGCTACACCAATTTTTAATTCTTTTTCAATTTTAGGCTTAGCACAAAGGTAAATTCTCTAGATAAATTAATGTGTGGAATTTCCCTATATGCAAACCTATCTACTAGCGAGTAAAGAGCGAGTGGAAGAGGAACGAGTAAACCGAAGTGAAGCACGCGGAGACACAGGATTTGTTTGACCGCAGTTCCTTCCTTGTTAAGGGAAGTACGTCTGCGTTGGAGGGGTGGGCGGTACTAAGACCACCACGCCATAATAGGCCTCACCCTGTTCTCCGATGGATCTCGCCACAACAGGCCTGATCCACCTTCCACTATAGGTACCCTTCGAGGCGGGCACCGGCGCCTTTACACAACTAGCGGGGCAACAACTCCACAACAACTTGGAGGCTCCCGAAATGACAACAAGCTGCCACAAGAACAAAGTTTTCAAATACAATAGCAAGATCTAGGTATTAACAAGAATACTAGATCAGGGATTTCTCCAAGTGAATGGAGAGGAGTTGAAGCGCTTGATTCTTGATGTTGATGATGAACTTCTCCTCCTTCAATTCCACCAAAGATCAAGACCTTCGGGTGGTTGAAGTGGGAGATCGAGATTTAGAGCTCTTGCACAAGGTCTGGTCAAATTCGAGTGAATCAAGAAGTTCTGGACGTTGGGGAAGAAGGGGTACTTATACCCCTTCCAAAAACCAGCCGTTGCACACTTTGGGGGCCGGATTATCCAGCCCAAGTGAGGGCCGGATTATCCGGTCTAGGGAAACACCGCCCCAGACTCGGAATATCCGGCAGATAATCCGCCCCCTCACAGTGAGACGCGCCGAGCTTGACCTTGATCAATCTTCTGGGGGCCGGATTATCCGGCCCAATGCGAAGGCCGGAATCCAGCCTGGGGAAGAAAAACCGCCCTAGTTCGGATTTTCCGGGAGAAAATCCGACCGGATACCGAGCGACACGCCTTGGCACCTTTTGCTCGAAAACTGGGGGCCGGATTATCCGGCCCTTGCGAAACCCGGATTATCCGGCCTGGGGAGGAAAAATCGCCCCAGTTCGGATTTTCCGGGAGAAAATCTGACAGGACACAGAGCGACGCGCCTTGGCTTCCTTGAGAGATGAGGTAGGCCGGATTATCCGGCCCATGGAGGGGCGGATTATCCGCCCCCCCTCAAAACTTCCTGGACACTTAGCACACATGAAAAGTCTCCATAGTATTGTTATCTAACACGCAAAACAAAGGAAAACATGAAATGTGCTTTCAGTCTCCCCCTTTTTGGTGTTAGATGACAATACCAGGATTTGCAGGAGAAAGACACAAGACAAATAGTGATAACTATGAAAGGGACTCCCCCTCAATGTGTGCATAATAGAGTTTTGCATTGGAATACAAATGCACACAAATAGGTGAATCTATTCCATAGACATAAAGGCAAAAGCACATACCACTGAAGTAGAGAATATGCATTCTTGACAAAAATCACAATTATTATTGGATAACCATTATGAGCGCGCGCCTTCCGTGATAAACCTCCAGCAATAGGATATGAATAGATATATCCATGAGCATAATCCATGATATGAAGTCCATAGGTATCATCCAGACAACCACAAAACACAAACCACGAATTTAAAAGTTCACGCTAAATGGGCATAAGCAAGAAATAAAGAATAAAAAGTGCAAGTGCTTATGCCCGACCCATGCAAATCCACAGACAACCTAATAGAACTACTTCTCCCCCTTTGGCATCGAGACACCAAAAAGGGAGAAGAGCGATGCTAGCGCCCCATGGGATCACTCATCATAGTCTCCACAAGGGAGAGGGCAGTGGCCGAAGCCACCTTGTTGGAGTGTATGGTGTGACACCGCGAAGATATATCTTGGGTTCACGACCAATACTCATGAATAAGCTCACATATCACAACATGATATTAAGAGAAATGATATAACTTGCTATTGGCATTATGGGGGGAGGGTTAGCCCAATAAGTTAGGACCACACTCCCCCTATATCCATGCCCACACCTAGACCAAACAAGGATTGAGATGTACGAGTAAGTGCATGGGTAATCAAGACAAACTCCTGGAATCAATGATATTTAGCTCATTCCTCAAATAGCAGAATCTTGCTTCATCAAGTGGCTTTGTAAAAATATCCGCCAGTTGGTTTTTCGTGCTCACAAAAGATAGATCAATATCGCCTCGAGCAACATGGTCATAAATAAAATGATTCCAAATCTCAATATGCTTCGTCCTTGTGTGCTGAACTGGATTGTACGCAATTTTGATAGCACTTTCATTATCACATAAAAGAGGCACTTTGTCACAATTGACACCGTATTCCTTTAAAGTTTGCCTCATCCACAATAATTGAGTACAAGCGCTGGCAGCAACAACATATTCAGCTTCGGCGGTGGAGAGAGATATACAATTCTGCTTCTTGGAGGACCAACATACAAGAGATCTTCCCAAGAATTGGCAAGCTCCAGAAGTGGATTTCCGATCATCCTTATCACCAGCCCAATCTGAGTCAGTATAACCACATAAAGAGAAATTGGAGCCCTTGGGATACCAGAGACCAAAGTTGGGGGAATGAACCAAATATCGAAAGATCCTATTGACCGCCACTAAGTGGCTTTCTTTAGGAGCTGCTTGATACCTTGCACACACTCCCACACTCAACACAATATCGGGTCTAGATGCGCAGAGGTAAAGAAGAGAGCCGATCATGGACCGGTATACCTTTTGGTCCACATCTTTACCATGAGGGTTGAGTTCGAGATGACACTTTGTTTGCATCGGAGTAGCGACACCATTTAGATCCGTCATCTTGAATCTCTTGAGCATGTATTGGATGTACTTTGCTTGATTAATAAAGGTTCCTTCTCTAAGTTGCTTGATCTCGAATCCAAGAAAGAACCGTAATTCCCCCATCATAGATATCTCAAACCTATCAGTCATAAGCTTTGAAAATTCATCGTTAAAACTTTGTTTGTAGAACCAAAGATGATATCGTCTACATATAGTTGGCATACGAAGAGCTCCCCCTTAACCTTCTTAGTAAAAAGAGTGGGGTCGATTTGCCCAACTTCGAAGCCACGATCTAACAAAAGCTCTTTAAGGTGCTCATACCACGCACGTGGGGCTTGTTTAAGGCCATAGAGTGCCTTATCGAGTTTGTAGACATGGTTCGGGAAGTTAGGATCTTCAAACCTCGGGGGTTGCTTTACGTATACCAACTCATGTAGAGGACCATTAAGGAAGGCACTCTTGACGTCCATTTGCTGTAACTTAAAATTGTTATGAGCATCATAAGCAAGTAGGATACAGATGGACTCAAGGCGAGCCACAGGAGCACAGGTCTCGTCGAAGTCGATGCCCTCAACTTGGGAGTAACCTTGTGCCACAAGTCTTGCCTTGTTCCTCACAACAATGCCATTCTCATCTTGCTTGTTCTTGAAAATCCACTTGGTGCCGATAACATTGCGGCACTCTTTGGGTTTCTCCACTAATTTCTAGACTTTGTTGCGCTTGAAATTATTCAATTCTTCATGCATAGCAACAACCCAGTCTGGGTCTTCAAGAGCTTCAAAGACCTTCTTAGGTTCCACCATGGAGATATGAGCTTGATGCTCACCAAAATCGCCAATTCTCTTCTTGTAGACACCCTTCATCGAATATCACCAACAACCTTGTTGAGAGTGTGACCCCGCAACTCAAGGTTACGATTAGCCCGAGCCTTGCGACGAAGTTCAGTAAGTTTGTTGTCTCTTGGTGGAGGAGATTCATCACTTGAGTCTTCATTGGAAGCATTCTCTCTGCCTTGATCAGTAGCTGGAGCATCAGTAGCAGGTGGTGGAGACGCATGCCCTTGAAGTGAATCCGTAGCCATAACAGGAGGCAGCAGAACTGGAGAGTCAGGGCCGGATAATCCAGCCAATGGAGAGGCCGGATAATCCGGCCTGGGGTACTTGCAGCAGCTTCATTAGGAAGCCTGGGACTTGCTTGAACTAGCGAGGAGCTGGATAATCCGGGTTCAGCCGGAAAATCCGGCCTAGAGCTTGTATTGATATCTTCACCACCAGGAGCTGCATGGTCAGCTGGAGCGGGGTGGCCGGATAATCCGGTATCCACCGGAAAATCTGGCCTGGAGCTTTCTGGAGCATCTTGACCTTCAGCAGTTGATGGAGATGGTGTAGAAGTTGCCCCCGTGGTTGGAGCATGTTGCATATGTGTAGATGAGGGCTCTATATGAGTAGAGCATTGTCCTTCCCGGTCCGCCACAAGGGGTTCCACAATGGGGCGGAAGAATCCCACGCCCATTCTTCTTATGGCATCTTGGGGTATTTCAACATCTGCATCACAAACACCAACTTGCTCCGCATGGAACCGTCATTCTCCTCGAACACCACACTACAAGATTCTACAACAGTTTCGGAGAGCTTATTGTAGACTCTATAAGTGTGGGATTCGGCACCATAACCAACAAAAATACCTTCTAGAGCCTTAGATTCAAACTTAGATGAACGAACTCCTTTAATAAGAAAGAAACACTTACACCCGAATACCCGAAAGTATGAGATGTTTGGCTTGTTACCGGTAAGTATTTCATACGGAGTCTTGTCCAAAATCTTGCGGAGGTATAAACTATTGGATGAATGAGAATCAATAGAGATTGCTTTAGCCCAGAAATTATATGGAGATTTGAATTCGGCCAAGATTGATCTTGCCATGTCCATTAGAGTTCGATTCTTCCTCTCGGCTACACCATTTTGTTGAGGGGTGTACGCAACGGAATATTGATGTCTTATCCCCTCTTCACTTAGGAACTCATTTAAGGTGTAGTTCTTGAACTCCGAGCCATTATCACTCCTTATAGCCAGAATGGGGACGTTGTGTTGACGTTGAACCTTGTTGGCGAAGTCGATGACAGTTTGTTGAGTTTCACTCTTCAACTTGAAGAAATAAACCCAAGTGTATCTTGAGTAATCATCAACAATCACAAGACAATACTTCTTCCCACCGAGGCTTGCATGAGATGGAGGTCCGAAAAGATCCACATGAAGGAGCTCCAAAATCATTTTTGAAGAGATAATAGTTTTCCTTCGATGAGGAGAATCATGCATTTTCCCTTCAACACACGCCCTGCAAACACGATCTTTGGCAAAAGAGACATTTTCTTTTAGTCCAAGAATGTGGCCACCCTTGTGGAGACTTTGCAAAGTTCTCATATTGACGTGGGCTAGTCGGTGATGCCATAGCCAACCCGCGTCAGCCTTTCCGAAAAGACACATCGGACCTGTAGTGGTTTTCCCCGAAAAGTCCACCACATACAGGTCGTTTTCGACATATCCCACGAAAGCGAGTTTTAGAGACTTGCTCCACAAGAGTACCACAAAATTAGCATCAATGTAAACTGCAAAGCCCATCTTACCAAGGGCACGAACTGAAAGTAAGTTATACCCGAGGGTCTCAACAAGCATGACGTCCACGAGAGAGATATCGTGAGCCACCACAACTTTGCCGTGACCCAATACCTCAGATTTTGACTTGTCACCATAGGAGACGGTAATGTGATCAAGGTTTGGCCGCATCTCCGTGATGATCTCCTTGCTTCCGGTCATATGACTCGTACAATCGCTATCGAGTACCCATTTAGACCCACCGGAAGCATAGCCCTGCAAGAAAATTACTTCTTGGTTTTAGGTACCCATTTTTCAAAGGGTCCTCTCATGTTAGTAACAAGGGTCTTGGGAACCCAAATAGGCCAAGGAATGTAACAATCATAAGGCTCTACATAACTAGCATAAACATCACCATAAGAATCAAAATATAGTTCGAAGTTAGGATTGTTGATCCCTACAAAACCATCATAATTAGTCTTGTCATTGGTAATGTTGCTAGTCTTCGATTGAGTAGTCTTGTTCTTCTTCTTGTTGTTGTTTTTCTTGCTCTTTATCTTGGGTATGTAACCAAGACCTTCTTTACTATTGTTTGTCCTTTGCCTGCTCAGTATCTCATCAATAACCCCTTTACCTTTGTGTTGAGAATTCCTTGCAGGATCTTCTTTTCCAAAGGATGAAGAGGAGGTACTTGGCACATCATACCGTTTCAATTGAGTTTGGAGCTGGTCATGAGACTCATTTAGAGTAGAATGATCACTCTTCAATGCCTTGTGAGCACTTTGAAGATCATCAAACTTCTCCAAAAGTCTAGCATGAACAGCCCCATAATCAATCTTTTCTTTCTTTAGTTTCTTTACCTTGGCAAGAGCATGGTCACGTTCTTTATTGAGCTGAGCTACAGCTTCTTCTTGTGACTCCTCTAGGGATTCGAGTCTTTCTTCCAAAGAAACTCGAGTTTCCTCTTCCTCTTCCAAGGCATTCTTCAAAGAGGCTATCTCCAAGGCATCTTCTCTTTCAGTTCTGCCCTTTTCTTCAAGGAGATCTTCGGCTTGAGCAAGTTGACTCATAAGAGCATAAAAATGGAGTTTGTGCTCACCTTGTAGGTTAGTGAAAAAATTATCCAAGGCAATAACTTCTTCTTTCATTTCAAGACTGTCATGATCATCCATATCCAAAATTATGTTAGTCTTAGGAAATGAGGAGTTAGAAGTTGATACCTCGGATCCTCTTGCCATTAGACAAGTGGCGTTGTTGTTGATGGCGTTCTCGTTCGGCGAGTCGAAGAGAGAGGAGGGAGTCGATGTGGTGGCTATAGCAGCCACTTCGCGGGAACGATCATCATCCTCTTCATCTTCACTTGCAGAGGAGTATTCCTCTTGAGCTACAAGGACCATCTTGGGTTGCTTCTTGAAAGGGCCATTCTTCTTAGCAAACGGCTTATTCTTCGGAGCTTTGAATTTCTCTTTGAGAATGAGCCTGCCACCATTGTCTTCTCTATTTTGATAAGGACACTCGGCTACAAAGTGCAGTCTATCTCCATAGTTGAAGCAAGTTCTCAATCTTGGGCCACTTTCTCTTCTTCCATTTGACCCATTCTTGCGCTCAAGTTCACTCTTGGCTTTGGCAGGGTCCTTCCAAAAATTCCTTGCATAGAATGCCATGTACTCACCATGAGCACGTTTGACCTCATCGGGGCAGTCCATGGATACCCTCTCAAAAACTCCTTCATCGTCCTCTTGCTCAACATCATTGGCTTTGAGAGCCACATTGACACCCTTTTGCATTCCAATGGCCCGAGCACGGGCATCTTCAGCATTCTTTGCCGCCACTTTGAATGACGCCATTTCTTGCATGACTTCATTGGATGTCATTTGATGATAGTTGTGTCTACCTTGCAAGCTCTTCAAATCCGTCGGTTCGAAAGGCATTAAGGCACTCACATACTTTCTTTTTATCCATGCATCATCAATGTGAGTGGCCCCATGCTTCCGAAATGTTGTTGCGATGCCCTTGAGTCTTCTATACATGTCCTCATGGTTTTCACCATCCAACATGTAGAATCCCTCAGCTTCATTACTAAGGGCATCATAGCGGTTTCTTCTCATGCTTTCATTTTCAACAAAAAGGTCCGTAAGAGCATCCCACGCCTCTTTAGCTGTGTTGAGATGTTCAATGTGTGGCATGTCCTTGGGACCCACACCCAGTTGTATCATGTGGAGAGCAGTGGCATTCAACTGGCTATCCACAACTTCCCTTCTTGTTAGATTTGTTTGATCTCCAATATGAAGACCTTCTTCAATAATCCTCCACAATTCAATAGAGGAGCTGAAAACATGAGATTTCATTAGAAATTGCCATTTGTTAAAAAAAGATGCAGTGAGCTTGGGTCGATCACCCCTATTGTTTATATGAGGATGAGGGATAGGTGGGTCGGGGGAATATACGTGGCGAACCTCACTATATTCCTCCTTACCATTTCCCTTTTTGGAGGTGGAGCCATTTAGTTTTTCACCTTCCACATCATCATCCTTGGATCTGGTGTTACCCTTTTCCTTAGATGATGGTGTGGGAGCCTCAGAGGAGGATGGAGATGGGGCTATGGATGATGTAAGGCGAGCAATCATTTGATTCATCTCCTCCATCTTTGCCTCAAAGGATTTCAACAAGTTGTTTCCAACGACTTGAGATCATCCATTGTGACCTTATCCATAGCCTCATTTCCATCATCCCTGGTACCCATACTACTCTTAGGCGGTTAAGCCCGAATTAAGAGTCGGGGCTCTGGTACCAATTGAAATGGATCGTATGGGCACCTAGAGGGGGGTTGAATAGGTGCTACACCAATTTTTAATTCTTTTTCAATTTTAGGCTTAGCACAAAGGTAAATTCTCTAGATAAACTAATGTGTGGAATTTCCCTATATGCAAACCTATCTACTAGCGAGTAAAGAGCGAGTGGAAGAGGAACGAGTGAACCGAAGTGAAGCACGCGGAGACACAGGATTTGTTTGACCGCAGTTCCTTCCTTGTTAAGGGAAGTACGTCTGCGTTGGAGGGGTGGGCGGTACTAAGACCACCACGCCATAATAGGCCTCACCCTGTTCTCCGATGGATCTCGCCACAACAGGCCTGATCCACCTTCCACTATAGGTACCCTTCGAGGCGGGCACCGGCGCCTTTACACAACTAGCGGGGCAACAACTCCACAACAACTTGGAGGCTCCCGAAATGACAACAAGCTGCCACAAGAACAAAGTTGTCAAATACAATAGCAAGATCTAGGTATTAACAAGAATACTAGATCAGGGATTTCTCCAAGTGAATGGAGAGGAGTTGAAGCGCTTGATTCTTGATGTTGATGATGAACTTCTCCTCCTTCAATTCCACCAAAGATCAAGACCTTCGGGTGGTTGAAGTGGGAGATCGAGATTTAGAGCTCTTGCACAAGGTCTGGTCAAATTCGAGTGAATCAAGAAGTTCTGGACGTTGGGGAAGAAGGGGTACTTATACCCCTTCCAAAAACCAGCCGTTGCACACTTTGGGGGCCGGATTATCCAGCCCAAGTGAGGGCCGGATTATCCGGTCTAGGGAAACACCGCCCCAGACTCGGAATATCCGGCAGATAATCCGCCCCCTCACAGTGAGACGCGCCGAGCTTGACCTTGATCAATCTTCTGGGGGCCGGATTATCCGGCCCAATGCGAAGGCCGGAATCCAGCCTGGGGAAGAAAAACCGCCCTAGTTCGGATTTTCCGGGAGAAAATCCGACCGGATACCGAGCGACGCGCCTTGGCACCTTTTGCTCGAAAACTGGGGGCCGGATTATCCGGCCTGGGGAGGAAAAACCGCCCCAGTTCGGATTTTCCGGGAGAAAATCTGACAGGACACAGAGCGACGCACCTTGGCTTCCTTGAGAGATGAGGTAGGCCGGATTATCCGACCCATGGAGGGGCGGATTATCCGCCCCCCCCCCTCAAAACTTCCTGCACACTTAGCACACATGAAAAGTCTCCATAGTATTGTTATCTAACACGCAAAACAAAGGAAAACATGAAATGTTCTTTCAAGTAGTCCATCCTTGGACTACGGATCCATGTAGTAGCTAGATGGCTGGTTATCCTCCTTTGTTCTTTCATGTTTAGATCTTGTGAGCTCCGTTCATGATCAAGATCATCTATTTGTAATTCTGCATGTTGTGTTTGCGGGGATCCGATGGATATTGAGATGCTATTTCAGATTGATTATTGATTCTATCATGTCTTTGCTATTTGTGATCTTGCATGCTTTCTGTTGTTAGTAGCTATCTTGGCCAAGTAGATGCTAGCAACTCCAAGAGTTAGTATTTATGCTTGATAGTGGGTTCATGCCTCTGGTAATCTGGGGAAGTGACAAAAATCTCTAAGGTACTAGATGTGTTGTTGCTTCTAGGGAGAAAACAACAATCCTTTGTTCATAGAACAATCGTATTGTTTACATTACACGCAATTCGTAAAGCAATAATCTGTTGCTTGCAACTTAATACTGGAGGGGGTTCGGATGATAACCTGAAGGTGGATTATTAGTCATAGATGCAGTTGGATGGCGGTCTATGTATAATGTTGTAATGCCCAATCAAGTTCCAAAGGAGTCAAGATGATTAGTATATGCGTGTATTTCTTTCTCGGTGTTTATCAATTGCCCCGCTGTAATTTGTTCACCCAGCATGTTATCTATCATAAGGAGAGCCACCTCTAGTGAACTATGGATCCCGGTCCTTTACTTTTACATACAATCTACAAACTGTTTACTGTTTTGTGTTACTTTCTGCAAACTATTACTTCCTTCCATTTGATATGTTTAATCCTTTGTTTTCAGCAAAACACGGTGAGATTGACAACCTCATCGCAAGTTGGGGACAGAGCTCTATGGTTGTGTTGTGCAGGTCTCCACGTTGCTACTAGCACCGGTAGTGCGCCCTGCCAAGGCTCAGCTAGCAACACCTTTGGGGTGTTTCCTTGCTCCTACTGGTTTGATTAAACCTTGGTTTCATAACTGAGGGAAACTTGCTGCTGTGCTCATCATACCTTCCTCTTGGGGTTCCCAACGAGCTCTACATCAACAATGAGCCACCAATCAGTTCCACCATGTAGGAACACAAAGCCGGTCTGCGATCTGGCATTATGGGGATCAGATAAGTAGCCAACATCAGTGTATCCGATCATACTGGAGTTTAGATTTCTCTGAAACTGAAAGTATAGGCCAAGATCCTTTATGCCTTGGAGATATCTAAAGATATTCTTGACTTCCGACCAATGGTGTTTGGTGGGAGCTGTGTTGTGTCTAGCAAATAGCTTTACTGCAAGTGCAAGGTCAGGTCTCGTGCAATTTGCAAGATACATGAGCGCTCCAATGGCACTAAGATATGGAACCTCTGGTCCTAGCGTCTCTTCTCCATCATCCCTTGGCCTGAACGGATCTTTCCCAACGTCTACGGAACGAACCACCATGGGAGTTTTAGATGGATACAATTTGTCCATATTGAATTTCTCCAATATTTTCTGGATATAGGCAGCTTGGTGTACCATTATTCATGAGGGAAGGTGCTCCAGTTGGAGACCCAAGAAATTTTTGGTTTGACCCAAATCCTTTATCTCAAATTTTATCTTTAGATGATTGCGTGCTTTATCAATATCTTGCGTGTTGCCAATGATGTTCAGATCATCAACGTACACTGAAATGATACAAAATCCTGAAGAGGACTTCTTGATGAAGACACATGGGCAATCATCGCTGTTGGAGTAACCCTTCGGAAGAAGGAACTCACTAAGTAGGTTGTACCACATCTGTCCTGACTGTTTCAAGCAGTACAAAGACTTGTTCAGTTTTACATAGTACATGTTGTGTTTTGCGCTTGCATTCGGGACAAAGAATCTTTCAGGAACCTTCATGTATATGTCTGAATCTAGTGACCAATAAAGATATGCGATCATGACGTCCATCAACTGCATAGATAGACGGTTTTGTACTGCCAAAGATATTAGATATCAGAAAGTGATATCACTCATTGCTGGAGAATATGTCTCATTGAAATCAATGCCAGGTCTCTGCATGAAACCCTGTGGTACAAGCCTTGCCTTATATATCACCACCTCATTGTAAACATTCTGTTTCCGGAGAAAAACCCATTTGAATCTCACAAGAAAAACTTTTGGAGGTGTTGGTATTTCTTTAGTGAATACCATCCTTTTATTAAGAGAGGTAAGTTCTACTTGTATTGAATCCTTCCAATGAGGCCAATCGGAGCGTTTTTCACACTCAATGATAGTCCTTGGATCATGATCATTGAGAAGGGTATTTGCAATTGTAGTAGAAAAATAAGTATTGAGAATTGTAGACTTACGGTTGAATGATTCTCTAGAATCTATATAGTTGGTGGATATCTCCTTCACCCTTGGTGACTCTTCGTGATTTCCCAATACGCATGAATCTGGATGTTCCGATGTCCCAGCCAGTGTGTGCAAGATAGATCTGGGTTGCGGAGGTTGCCCTTCCACTGGGTGTCTGCTACCCATAAGGTGTTTATCAACGTTGAGTTTACTTGCATTTATTGATTTGGAGGATTTTCTCCTCTCTTTCCTTTGTTGCTTTTGAGAAGCAAGTTTCGGGTCAGAGGTCGTACTGCTCCTCCTCTTTTTAGGAACATAGAGTTGAGTGGTTATAGTTGGTACCTCCACTCTTTCGGGCGCATTTCTGGCCAGAATCAAGGATTTTGTAACACCTAATAGGATGTGAATAGATCCCCGGTAAGAGGTTCCAGGTACTTAATAATCGACAGCGATTTGTACCCCACATAGATCCCTAGTTTTCTATGTGGGCCCATGAATGTCCGCTGAGGTGGTGAGGTCGAGATGTATGTAGCACATATGAACTTACACAGATGGGAAATGCTAGAAGGATTTCCACGTACCAATTGCACAGGGAAAGTACTGTGATATGCAGTAGGTCGTAATTGGATTAGATTAGCAGCATGTAAAACTACGTGACCCCAACACGAGGTTGGCAAGCTGCAATTCATTAATAAAGGTCTTGCAATGAGTTTGATCCTCTTGATTAGAGATTCAACCAAACCATTTTGAGTATGGACATATGTAACAAAGTGTTGAACTTCAATCCCCAAGGCCATGCAATAGTCATTGAAGGCACGTGAAGATAATTTTGCAGCATTATCCATGCGAATTGATTTAATTCGACTTTCCAGATAATGGACATGTAAATTAATTACTTCCCTCATTATCTTGGAAAATGCATCGTTTCATGTGGAAATAAGACACACATGTGACCATCGTGTAGACGCGTCAATCAAAACCATGAAATACCTAAATGGTCCAGATAATGGTTGGATAGGACCACAAATATCACCTTGGATTTATTCAAGGAACTGAAGTGGTTAAACTTGTATTTTGAGGTGCGAACACCTCAAAATTAGCTTCCCTATGGCACGTGATGTACACATAAAGTCTGATGACTGAGGGGATTTTGACTCATGCAAATTGTGACCAATGGACTTGCTAGTAATCTTCCTCATCATCCTGATGCTAGGATGACCTAGGCGATTATGCCAAGTTTGGAATGCGTTAACATTCTGGAAGATTACCTTGTAAGCAACATGTTCTATAAGCTTGATGTACATATAGTACAATCGGACGATGGGGATATAACAATACATCCTCAATTTCTTTCAAGTCCTTGCTTGCCATATCCATAATCTTCTCTGTTGTCTTCATGGGTTTCAATGTGAAAAACATTCTTACGGATATCTCGATAACTGATGAAGGTACGTGACAAATCGGGATATAACAAGACATCCTCAATTGTTACTTGTGTACCATTTGCGTCAACACCCGGATTTTTAATCCCAGATGCCTATTATGCCATACCTCGCAATCCTAGGAATACCATTTTTGCGAGACATAGCAGATTAGATATCACAGTACATCATCCATTACAAACCATTATAAGGTCTTACAAATAAAGGATCCCATGATCCAGTCTTAATACAAACAAGCAGCGGAATAATAAGCGTAGTAGTGGGCTCCATCTTCAGTGTCACAGGCAATGCTGCCGATGGGAGATGATCCTAGTTGTCGTAGTCGTCCTGCTGTCCATCTTCCTGATAGTCCTCCTCATAGTCTGGCCACAGGAATAGCCAGGGACAAAGCCATGAGTACTCTTTAAGTACTCGCAAACTATAACTAACAAGTAAGGTAGTTCTAATAGGAATCTTAAGCTCTAGGTTTATTTGCAAAAAGCCAGATTTATCTTAAGCTGAGTTCACAAGTAAAAAAATCTAAATTAATATCTAAATCACCTAAGTGGGAAACTAGTTTTCATGTTCACAACCCTCTTGTGGTCAAGTAAAAGTCACACTTCATTTCACAAGTCATTTTGAAAACATCTGACGACGGAACAGTACGGCCACTCCAACTGTCCATGACCGCGGACGCGGCTATTCGAATAGTTTGACACTCTGCAGAGGTGGTACACTTTCACCATAAAATTCGATACATCCGTCAGGGATAACCCTGAATCATCATACTTAGTATGCGAATCATAACCTTTTAATTACACACCCTAGTTATTGCACCTCCCCTATGAGCTTGGCCTCCCAGCCATGGCCATCTGCCATCCTAGGCACTACATAGGTGGACACACATCAAGAGGTAGCCTCAGCTCAAACCTCTTCCACGAGGGAACCCATACTAAGGCACATAAACTTCCGGCTAAGCCCTACCCAATTCAGGTATTGTGGTTGTACGGTAAAATTGGAATGGTATCGCATCCGAACCCAACCATCAGTTTTTATAAAGGGGTAAGGCTCATGCCTCAACATTTTCATCATCAAATCCTTTGTGTTTCTCAACATATGTCAAAACATTTCAATAGAATGACTCATCATTCCAAGGTTTTTATAATCATTTTCACCAATAATTCCCATCTAAAGTGATCAAGTTTTATGCTTTAGCACTAGCCACTAAGTTAAGAGTGTTTACTAATGAGGAGTGCTAATCTTCAATCTCATGCCATAGAATGACATCTAAGTATAACTATATAGGCCTAGTTTTATACTCTTTATGCTATCTATACTAAAAGTAAAGAACTTTGGTAAAGTAAAAGAAATAAAGCTTGCAAGAAAAACTTGGGATTGGTATAAATCAAAATGGTATAACCAAAGCATGCCTAAAGCATCTTGCTTAGGTTAATACTTGCAAAGGTTAACTTGCAAGGTCTAACTTGCTTAGTAGTGATGGCTTGCAAGTAAAAGCTTGCAAGGGTTAACTTGTATAATGCTAGCTTGCCTTGGTTGGTGCAATGGTTGAAGTTCTCTTCGTCTTCTTCGGGGTAGAACTCCTCCTCCTCCTAGTATCCTTGGTTGGTACTATCGTCTATAAATGAATACGGGGTACACAATCACCAAACAATACTTAATTACTTCTATTTAGCATACTAAGGCTCACACTTGATGATCTAGAATCATCACAATCATCACATGGATTAAAGAACTAGTTTTATTCATTTTATTTTAGAAACATAATTTCTACTCATTGAAATTAATTAAGATTTAATATTCTCCAATTAGAATATGGGATCATGTGGACACATGTCGTAACCACATATTAAAATACATGGGAATGTGATTTAAAGTGTTGGTCACATTTTATAAAGATTAAGATTATCATTTAATCAATTTAAACTGACTAGAAACTCCCTAATAGCATTATTTGGTACTATTCCAATGTCACTGCATGTAAACCTAGATATTTTTACGTATTCAGATAGGTATTATCAAATGTGTTTTTTGAGAGTTGGAATCAACTCAAAAGCTATTATGGCTGATTTTTGAAAAATGTTTGAAGTTGTAAAAGTCTCAGTCTTATTATTTTTGCTAAAGATTATCTCTAACTCCAAATGATTTAAATCCAACGGGCTTGGATAGATAATATAATTACCTTTCTAGAAATATTTGAATCATGTCATTTGGTTCAGTGAAACTCTCTGAATTTATTTTTGAATCTGTGGACAGAAACTAGTTTAAACCTAAATGGAAAACAACATTTGAATTTCCAGGACTGGGCGGGAAGTTAAACGGGCTGGCCCAGCTGCACTACGCGGTGCAGCGGGCTACTGACAGACGGGGTCTACCAGTCAGTAACTCACTCTAGACGAAACGGTATCTAAGCATCTGGACCGTGCGATCAAACTCTAATCTAACGGTCGTGCGTCATCGTCGATGACGAACAACTCCAGCGAGGAATCAACCCTAACGCGGCGGTGGGGGTCTAGCAGGGCTCACCTGGTCTCGAGCTAGGGTCAGCGATGAGGGTGATCGACGTGGTAGACGACGACGGGGCTAGGCGCGGTCACGGCAGGGCTTGGGGTGGTTGGAATCGCTAGCGCCCTTCTCCTCCAGCAGCGGCGGGCTCCGGTGAAATTCTGGCGCGACGGTGCTCGCCTTGCTCCGGGGAGAAGTGGGGAAGGTTAGTGAGAATGGAGGCGGGGGTGGCCTCCTTTTATAGTGCGGCGAGGAGACCGAGCGGTGCGACAGTGAGCTCGACGATGGCGTCGCTACAGACGACTAACGACATGGGCAAGGGCGTAGGACAGTTTGATCCTCCCTACCGTGCGGGAGAAGTGCGGTTCGGTCGGGAGCGTGCGGTGTTCTGAGCAGCGGTAGAAGTGTTTGCGGTGGCGTGCGGTAGCTGCGGGTCGCGCAGAGACGAACGGGGGTGTCTGCCCGGGTGGTGTGATCATGGTGAGGCTGCGCGTGCACGGTGATGGCAAGGCGCGAGCTGGCGGGGCTGGTCAGGCACGGCGCTCTGGCGCACTCTGGACATGGCGCATAGAGGCGGTGCCCGGTGCGACTAGGGTGGTCCAGGGCTTGGCTTCGACCGTGGGGTGGACTGGGGGTGGCAGTAAAGTGAGGCGTAGCTCCTGGATATCCTGGATGGGCGTGGGGTGGTCTGCTGCGAGCTGGCCGTGGTCGACCGGCGATGACCAAACGCGGGCGGCGCTCCACTGTGCTCCACGGCGAAGGAGGGGTTGGTCTGGGTACTGGTTGGACTCAGAGGGGACCAGAGGGTTAAGAGGGGACCAAATGGTCGAGGTTTACTGTGCACAACAATGAAGTTAGGCCGAAGCTTAATCTGTGCTAACCATGTGTTTGATGAAATGGCCGCATGAAATGGATTTTGGAAAGTTTGATTCAAATTTTTTGAGTGATCTTTACTTAAGCTTGAGAGTCTAGGTTTGCTTGGAGAGGTCAAGGGGACTTGATTTGGTAGGTTTTTGAAAAAGTGTCATCTTAACATATGAAATAGATTCAATTTTCAACTGTCCTTTCAATAGATTTAAAAGATGTTTTTGTAAGTTTGTAAAGTGGGCCTTGATACACTTTTACTTGGTCTAGCAAGGGGTGAAAATAGTTGGAAATGTTTCTGTTAGAAATCTTCTTGTAGAAACACACAAAGTTGCCTAGTGGTTTATTTTTGTCAAAATGACCATTTGGTTTATTTATTCATCTTTGATTTCTTCTTCTTTTGATTTTGTTTGGAAATGGTCTACATGATGTAGCATTCACCTTTAAACCCTTTCACACCACTTAGAACAATCAAGCATGGTATATACACTCAATTCTATACTAATGCAAACACACATGCATTCATATTCATTTTCTTCATAAAAGTTTTTGTTAACCCTAAATTGGGTGATTAGGACTTGATAAACTTGATTAGAAGTTTTGGGATGTTACAAACCTTCCCTCCTTAAACAAAATCTCGTCCTGAGATTTAAGAAAAACTAGGATCTAAAGAGATTGGGAAACTCAGTCCTAATATACTCCCAAGTAGTTTCTTCTTTGGTATGGTTGCTCTGTTGGATCTTGAGAAATTTGATACTCCGGGTCCTTGTGGTTCTGAAGGCTTCTTCCAAGATACGAATGGGCCCTTCATGATACGTGAGATCCTTGTTGATATCTATGGGTCGGTGATCGATGTTCTTGAAAACTTCGGTCTTCTCCGGAACTTCTAGACATTTGCGAAGTAACGAGATATGGAACACATCATGGATGGCTAACATCTCCTCTAGCAGTTCTAGTTGATAAGATACTTCTCCTTGGCGATTCAGAATCTTGAAGGGTCCAATATATCAAGGGCTAACTTTCCTTTCAGACTAAAATGTTGCGTTCCTTTCAATGGTGACACTTTGAGATACACAAAATCTCTGACATTGAAGGTCAGGTCTCGACGTATTTTGTCAGCATAACTCTTTTGTCTGGATTGGGCGGTCTTAAGGTGCTCACGGACTTTGTGAACCTTCTCTTCTGCTTCTCGTAGGATGTCGGGTCCGAAAATCTGACTCTCTCCTACTTGCGACCAATTCAAGGGGGTACGACACTTTCTTCCATATAAGAACTCAAATGGAGCCATCTGCAAACTAGCTTGGTAACTGTTGTTGTATGAGAATTCTATGAAAGGCAGACAATCTCCCATTTTGATCCATACTCAAGCACACAAGCTCTCAACATGTCTTATAATATTTGGTTTACTCTTTCAGTCTGTCCATCGGTCTGCAGGTGATAAGTTGTGCTGAAATTCAGCTTGGTTCCTAATCCTTCTTGGACTTTCTTCCAAAATCTTAAGGTAAACTAGGTTCCTCGATCCGATACTATGGTCTTAGGGGTTTCATGCAAACTGACAATTCTAGCAATGTACAACTCTGCTAGCTTCGAACTCTAGTAGGTGGTCTTGACAGGTATAAAATGAGCTACCTTGGACAGTCTATCAACTATGACCCAAATAGAGTCAATTCCCCTACTAGAAGTAGGCAAACCGGTGATAAAGTCTATTCCGACAGAATCCCATTTCCATTCTAGAATCTACAATGGTTGCAGCAGTCCTACGGGTCTCTGATGTTCCGCTTTGACTCTCTGACATATATCACACTTGGCGATGTAGCTTCCGATTTCTCTCTTCATTTTGTGCCACCAAAATTGCTCCTTCAAATCATGATACATCTTCGTTCCTCCGGGGTGGATAGAATAAAGAGTATCATGAGCTTCTTGTATGATAACTTGCTTCAGCTCCGAATCTGCTGGCACATAGATACATCCTTTGTACCACAAAACTCCTTCTTCATCTTCGGCGAATCCAGGTACCTTTCCTGTACTGATACGACGCTTGATTCCGTCAATACTTGCATTTCCTTTCTAGGCTTCCTTGATCTGACTGATCAACATGGGTTGAAGTTCTATGCTAGCTAACTATCCTTTGCTAACTAGCTCCGTTCTAAACTGCTCCAACTCTTCATGCAAACTTGGCTAGGCTTCTTTGATCATGGTGTTTAACCTACACGGCAATCTGCTAAGAGCATCCGCTACCACATTGGCTTTGCCGGGGTGATAGTGAATGGCAAGTTCATAATCCTTGATTAACTCTATCCATCTCCTTTGCCTCATATTCAGCTCCTTCTGGGTGAAAATATACTTCAGGCTCTTGTGATCTGAATAAATCTCACAGCGGTTACCCATAAGGTAATGACGCCATGTCTTCAAGGCTAAAACCGCGGCTGCTAGTTCAAGATCATGGGTAGGGTAGTTTTGCTCATGCTGCTTCAGTTGTCGGGACAGATATGCTATGACTTTGCCTTCTTGCATCAACACACATCCGATACTAATCTTGGATGCATCACAATACACATCAAAAGGCTTCTTGATATCTGGCATAATCAGAATTGGGGCTGAAATCAATCTCTTCTTGAGCTCTTGAAAACTTGCTTCACATTTGTTCGTCCATTCAAACTTCTTATCTTTCTTCAATAGTTGGGTCATCAGTCTTGCAATGATCGAAATCATTCTACAAACTTGCGGTAGTATCCCGCCAATCCGAGAAATGCTCGAACTTGGGTTTGAGTGGTTGGGGCTTCCCATGCTTCAACATCTTTGATCTTGGCGGGATCGACAACGACTCCTCCTGCTGACACAATATGTCCTAGGAATCCTACTTCCTTTAGCCAGAACTCACATTTGCTAAACTTGGCATACAACTGATGTTCTCTAAGGGTTTCAAGGATGGTTCTCAGGTGTAGCTCATGGTCTTCTTCTGATTTGGAATAGATAAGAATATCGTCGATAAAAACAATGACAAACTTATCCAGAAAGTTCATAAAAATCTTATTCATGAGATTCATGAAATAAGCGGGGGCATTGGTTAATCCAAAAGACATGACCGTATACTCATATAATCCATTCTAGTGGTAAAGGCAGTCTTTGAAATATCCGTTGCACGAATCTTGAGTTGATGATAACCAGTCCTAAGATCAATCTTAGAAAACACTCTGGCACCAGTCAACTGATCAAACAGATCCTCTATCTTTGGAAGTGGGTACTTGTTCTTGATGGTGACATCATTAAGCTTCCGGTAATCTGTGCATAGGCGGTTACCTACATCTTTCTTATCCACAAACAAAACAAGTGATCTCCATGGTGATGCGCTTGGTTGAATCAATCCTTTCACCAGCATAGCATCAAGTTGCTTCTTCAGCTCCACTAATTAAGATGGGTTCATACTATAGGGTCTCTGTGCTATGGGTCCAGTTCCAGAAATTAGTTCAATAATGAACTCGATATCCTGATCTGGGGGCATACCGGGCAATTCATCTGGGAATACGCCGGGGTATTCACAGACTACTCTGAGTTGGTCAAGGGTTGGTTGGGCTAGACACTTGTTGCACTTGAATTGACGGGGCAAGGTCTCATATACATGCTCTACTGATACTCCAGAGCTACTGGTCATGGTTATGGCTTTCTTGGCACAGACGATCAATCCTTTATGTTTCGACATCCAATCCATTCCTAGTACTACTTCCAAACCTTTGGTTGCAAGTACTATTAGATTGGCATAAAAAATCTATTCCATGGATTCTGATAGGTACAGCCTTGCAAATTTTTCTAGCTTTGGTGGTTGAACCATGTATTTGAACTACCATAACATGCTTCAATTTTGTTGGTTGAATCTTACTAGTGCATGAAAATTCTTCTATAACATACGAGTGCGATGCTCCAGAATCAAACAACACTCTTGCTAATACTGAGTTAACAAAAAACATACCCATCACAACCTTTGGCACTTCCTAGGCTTCTTCAGCATTCATGTGGAACATACAGTCATTGCGGTTGAGCGAATTCCTGGGGCGAATCTTCTTCTAGGCTAAACACAGCGCTGCTGCTGAGCTAGGGCATTCACATTGGTGGCTGCTGCAAGCTTCTTGGGACACTCGTTGTAGTAGTGACCCTTGACTCCACATTCAAAGCAAGTAATCTGGGACTTGTCTTTGGTTGCAACAGGCACAACATTGCTCCCAGTCCTTGGGGCAGTATTGTTGTTGTTGTTGGACTTGGGTGGTGCACGGTTGAAATTGTTGGAGTTGCCGGGGTTGTTGTTGTGGTTTCCTCCAGTCTTCAAATTTCCTCCGCTATGGTTAGGGTAGCTCGGACGAGACATCGAGGGTCTATTGTTTCTCGGGGCATATCCTACAGACGGGTTGGGGCGGTACTTCTAGTGACTGTTGGATCCACTCTGGTGCATCATTCTGCGCTTGCGGTTGTCATTGGCTTGGTTGATCTTCCATTCCATATAGATGGCAATGTCTACAATCTCTTCGAGATCTTCAAAACGGATGTTGACTAACACAGTCTGCATCTCATCATGCAATCCATTCAGAAACCTCTCCCTCTTCTTGGCTTCAGTGTTGATCCCATCAGGGGCATATCTAGCTAAGGACAGAAACTTGTCACGGTACTCGACTACCGTCATCCTGCCTTGCGTCAGTTCTCTGAACTCATCTCTCATTCTGGTGACTAAACCCTACTGCACATGGGTGCGGATAAACTTGATCTTGAATGCTTCCCACGTCAGCACCTGACCGTGGTTCATGGTACGGGTGCTATTCCACCAGGCTCTTGCATCTCCTGACAGATAGTGGGTGTCAAACAGAACTTTCTCGTTGGCTTCAACTCCTGCTACTTCCAGATTGTTCTCCATGGTTTGCAGCCAGTCATCAGCATCTAAAGGGTCCTCAGACTTAATAAAGATAGGGGGATTTGTATTCTGAAAGTTTTTAAGCTTGGATCCATGGTGATCCTGATTTCCATGGCCTTGGTTATTGTGGGCCATCTGAGCTACCTATTGCAGAGTGGCTAGGTTGTCTTGGCGTTCTTCTCTACTAGCTTCACGGTCAGAAACTAGCATGTGTAGAATCTATAGCATCGGGTCCTACGATGAGCTGCTTCCTCCGGGATTTCCACGAGTCATCTAAAGATTGAGATAGATAATGAGATAAGAGGGAAATTTCTAAGGTTCATGGTTTTGTTTCAAAAGCTTTAAACTTTGAGTTTGACTCAGGTTTGGCAAGCTAACTTCCTCTCATTCATTCATTCAAAGCACACAATACAACACACACCACAACACAAAGGAAAACCGATGGTTTTAAGAACCATTCTGTGAACTAAGATACAGTGGGACTAATACAACTCATTCCTATGGTAGTGATCAAGTGCATCTACTCATCATCAATGAAGTCGGAATCCTCATCATTGCTGTAGAAATCCATGGCATCATCCTCCAGGTAGTTGTTATCATCACTGAGGTATGAGTGAAGATCTCCCTAGATGTCTTCACCTTCTTCCCCTTCCTTTGCTTCTAGTTGGACTTCTTGCTCATGGATGATCTTATCGAGGTTGGCCACCTTCTTGCGAAGACGAGCGATGGTGCAATCCTTATTCTCGCGTTGACGATGAAGTGATTGGCGATCCTTGACGAGCATGGCGAGAGTTTGATCCTTCTTGGTGGCAATAGCAAGGTGGTGGTTGGCGTAGGCTCGAGCATTGTCCAATTCCTTCTGCCTATCATACAACAAGAAGTCAAGATTGTCCACCTGGTGCTTCAATTCCGAATGTCTTGGCATCTCCAATGGCATTCCCATAGAATCACGCCTTGCGAAGTGAGCAAAGCAAGTTCCCTAGATCAAGTTGATGATTTGCCCACAAAGACGGGCGAGAGCTTCATGCATTGCCCTGGCTAATCCATCTAGCCAGTTGTTCTCCCTCAAGGTGAATTGGATCTTGTTCATAGTTGGTGCTTCTATCTTGCCTCTGAGATCTGCAACTATCAGCCATTGTAGATCTCCTCCCATGTGATCATTGAGTTGAGCCTCGAAGAATTCTGGATGCGGGTGCTCTAGATAATCTGAAAGTGCATCGAGATCCCTCTCAAAGATCAGTTGGCCTCCGTTGCGCAACTGGTAGAACTTGCAGTATTGAACTTCCATCTATAAGAATTTAGGATGAGTAAGTTAGTGAGGTGATCAAGTGTGTCAAATTTTTATGTAAGAATGTAAGAATTTTGAGGAACATGATTTTTTTGAAAGAATCAAGGATAAGAGTGGGAATAGGTTTTCATAAATACTCACTTCTTTGGTTTTGAAAGTAAGTTTTTGTTCGGACGTCCATTCTAACTAGGGTCTCCTATGGTCAGGATGGCTCTGATACCAACTTGTCAACACCCGGATTTTTAATCCCAGATGCCTGTTATCCCATACCTCGTAATCCCAAGATTACCATTTTTGCGAGACATAACAGATTGTATATCACAGTACATCATCCATTACAAACCATTATAAGGTCTTACAAATAAAGGATCTCATGATCCAGTCTTAATACAAACAAGCAGCAGAATAATAAGCGTAGTAGTAGGCTCCATCTTTAGTGTCACAGGAAATGCTGTCGATGGGAGATGATCCTAGTTGTCGTAGCCTTCCTGCTGCCCATCTTCCTGATAGTCCTCCTCATAGTCTAGCCACAGGAATAGCCAGGGACAAAGCCATGAGTACTCTTTAAGTACTCGCAAACTATCACTAACAAGTAAGGTAGTTCTAATAGGAATCTTAAGGTCTAGGTTTATTTGCAAAAAGCCAGATTTATCTTAAGCTGAGTTTAGAAGTAAAGAAAGCTAAATTAATGTTCTAAATCACCTAAGTGGGAAACTAATTTTCATGTTCACAACCCTGTAAACTTCTGTTGTCCTAAGTTGACGTGTCTTGATGAAGATACATGTGGAAGAAAGTAAAAGATCAAAACAAGGCATTTGACCTTACCTCCGAATTGTTGAGTGGCGTAGCGGAATTTGTTTCGTGAAACCAAACTCTACAAATAGAGGAGAAACCAATGATAATGATCATAAAGTTTCATCGAATACGTTTACTAAAGAAGGTAGGATTCTTCTATATATTCTACAAGTTTGTGGAAATTATATTATTGATTCACTTGTCATGTTTTGAACAAGACATACCTACAAATTACAAAGAAGCGTGATGGACTTGAGTGCGAGAAATGACTAGAAGTCATAAAATCCTATATTAAGTTACATTTAAGATTTCAAAGTAACATGTTACTTGATCTTATTAAAGTAAAGAAGTTTACTTGATATTTCTGATTGACTGCAAAGTCATAAGAAGGAAATGAAACTTAATGAATGACAAAAGCTCGATTTGTCACAAGTTTGGACAAATTCAAGGAGTTGACTACAACAGTAGTGATACTTAAGTCTTTTGGATTTACACTAGAAATATATGGATATTGAAGTCTCGTAATTGGAATTCTCAAATTGACGATGATCAAAGAATTTTGGAATGTCCAAGATTATCGAGAGGACCTGGCTTTGAGTGGGAGCAAATCAGCTTGGCTAATTCATAATATGTAGCTGACATATTTTGAGTGGGAGCTAAGTGAAATCCCTAGATCTCAAACATGAATGTCATATTTGAGTGGGAGCTAAGTGAAATCCCTGGATCTCAAACATGAATGTCATATTTGAATGGGAGCGTGAAATCATTCTGGAAAATGTAGAAGACATATGTGAATGATGTGATTGGTGATAATAGTATTTAAGTTAAGGATGAAGTTGAAGTTATTAACCAATAAGATCTATCAAGATAGATTGATGAGTTTAATAAACACTGAATGTCAAATGCTTCCTAGACTTGATTCTGAAAGATGTTCAGAATGTCCTAAGCAAGATCCTGAAGAAGTTCAGAATAGAACAAGGTGAGAAAGTAGTTCTTACTATATGAAGCATTGAGTTAGTATGGCAACTATGGTTGAAAGAAAGAGATGTGTTGCACCTCCTATGCCTCAGTCATAGGTTCTTCCATATAACCATGTTGTATACTCGACGTAATGTGACCCAAGGTTCTGGTTAGTAGGACAAAGTCTTCACTGTATGAATGTGTCTTTAAGTGATTCCTGAGTTGATCACTTAACCAGAATTAAGTTTGTACATAAAAGGCAAATAGCAATGTAAGTGGCATAGATGCATTTCATGCATTAGGATCTACATAGATATAGAAGTATAAAGGCTACATCTGATGTGATGTATAATGTTATGGCGGGGCTAGTTCGCTTTTAACGTAGAATGATGTGTCCCAGGGCCTAGTGCCCATGAGAAAGCCCTCGAGGTTGATCTAATGTCACTGTAAGCTCCTGAAATCCGGCCTCGTTCTGCTGCCACGACTATAGTATATACACAGAGGATAGCAAAGTGTGTTTCAAAGTTTAGATGACAACGGTGAAAACGACCGTCATCATAAACACTAGAAACAAAGTCTCACTCTGTCGCCAAACAAATACTTCGACCCATTATAAGATAATGGAGTGAATGTCAAAATTAGGAAGACATTAACGATTTGCAAAAGACATAATGATCTGGTAAAACAGAACATGGACATGACGTTTCCCATTAGCATGCATGATCTGTAAACGCATATGGTATATGGTTTATATGAGTAAAATGCGAGCTAGTTTATTCGTACTCTAGTGCAAGTGGGAGACTAAAGGAGATATGCCCTAGAGGCAAATAATAAATAGGTTTTTATTGTCATATCTCAATTAGTTTATAGTAGTTTCATATTGTGCTATAACTGTGCCAAGTAGAAACATTGGTACAGGTGTGGTATGAAACAACAAAGTCCCTAGTAACCTCTATTCATACTAGTTCGTTGGTCACGAAGATGATCTGGGTTTCAAGATCATGGGCATTTATGCCGACTGAAAACGAGATCATATCATTGGAGAATGATGTGGTTGGACATTCCTCGAAGGATTGCAACACGATCAAGTCATATAGTTCATTGTTACAACAGCTATACCTAGACTCCTTCTCCTTAGACCGTGAGCTCATCTTACTCATTATTTCCCTAGGCTGCTTAGACTGCATCAACCGTCATCTGGTAACGTGGTGGCCATAAAGGTGTACGTTGGGTATTCTGAAGGAACAATAGATGACATGTGACTGCAAGACCAGGATTTGTTCACCCACATATCGGGTAAAGATACATACGGCCGACTTGGTGAGATTACATCTATAAATGTTGCAACATGTGACTAGGTCACAGGGATGTAATATCACAGTAACAAGAAAACATAACTTGTTGTGAACGAGATTGAACAAGGTATGGTATACCAATGATCGGATCTCGAACAAGTTGTATCGAGAAACAAAAGGAAGAGGATGCTACATTTAGACGGTTCAAACTACATTGTCATCAGGAATGCATAGGGGTCACATGGATATCCTTGGTCCCTCTGTTGATCATTGATACAAATCATGTCTAGAGCATTCCCGAGCCGTGAGAGGATACACTTAAGGGTACGATGAGAGCGATCATTCGTAAGAAGGAATCATAGTAGAGAAAGAGAGAAAGCCGGAATCGTTCCGTAGAGAGATCCGAAGTTGTTCAGAGAAAGAATAAAGGACCAGAAATGTTCCGCAGAAAGATCCGAAGTCGTTCAGAGCAAATCGAAAGGGAACCGAAAGGTGTTTCGGGTCAAGATGGATTTTATAATATGTATTTACATATTAATTAGTGTAATTAATATTAAATATAATATTAAAATCTAATTTGAAGAGTTATTCCACTAATGGGCCAAACTTCCTAGGGAAATAAGGCCCATGAGGGAAAACCGGAGGAGGGAAGGGCCAAAGGGCCAAGGCCTAGGCGCCTTGAGGGGGGCCCACCCGGCTAGCCTAGGGCTTTGCATGGGGTGGGGCCCACCCCTGGCCGGCGGCCCATGTGGCCCATGCACCCCCTCCCCTCTCTCCCTTGTTTAGTCCCACATGGGAACCCAAAGGGGAGGGCACACCCCCTCCCTCTATATAAAGGGGTGCCCATGAGTGGGATTAAACACACCAATAATTGGAGAAGTCCTTTGGTTGACTTTCTCCTCCTCCCTCTCTCTATACCTCATGACCATGGCCCCAAGTCTGGGCTATGCGATCGAGGCACACCTGCAGTATGCCGTTGCGCTGCAGGGATTCCTAGCCAGATATCAACTTCCGCACTCCCGGCGGGATCAGGGAGCCGGAGGTCTCATCGTGCACCGGATGTGTACGAAGACACGAGGCGCAACACTTGGGGCGCTAGAATGTCGTGAGCCGGAGCTGTTGCACGATGAAGATGATGAAGATCAAGAAGGAGCAAGGGGTGACCTGCGAGGAGCTTCGCGACCTTGAGGTCGGCTTCGAGTACGAGTACATCAACCATGTTCCCCGTGGATCGTTAACCATGTACAGTCTACAAGGGTATGTATTCTATACGCTCCGGCCGTTACCGCATTACTACATAGATAGATCCTAGGCTAGTCTCTGGGATTCCGTCGTAGGAAATTTTTTGGTTTCCGCACCGATCCCCTACACTTACCTGCAAGTTGTATACACACGTTGTTGTCCGGAACCAATGGCCCCGGAGTGATAGAAATCGGGATAACCGGAGGGAATGGCTTTGATGTGAGGATCACATGTGTTCACAGAGTGTTAATGCTTTGCTCCGGTGCTCTATTAAAATGAGCACCTTAATTGCCAGTAGTTCCCTTGAGGCCCCGCTGCAAACGGGCTAGTAGGACAAAAGATGTTGTGCAAGTTCACATTGCAAGCACATATGACTATATATGGAACACATGCCTAGGATTATCTAGTACTTGGATGCTTTATCTTATTTATCTACAATTGCCCTATGTCTTGATTGCCATGTGAATTGTCTTGTCCATGCAACACCCGTCCATCCATCCCTATGCCTACCGCACTCGAATCCTACTGTTTACTGCTATTGTTACTATTGTCTTTACTTTACTGCTGCTGCTACTTTGCTATTCCTACTATAAAACTGTTGTTACTGATAAACTGCTGTGAGCAAGATTGTTTCTAGGTGCAGCTGAATTGACAACTCAGTTGTTAAGGCTTATAAATATTCTTTGGCTACCCTTATGTCGAATCAATAAATTGGGTTTCACTTCCCTCGAAAATACTGCGATACACCCCCTATACTTGTGGGTCATCAATTGTCCTCTCACTTCGGTAATCTGCCACATTAATCTCGGATCATCTCCTTCCTATTTATCCTCTCCACTTCCCCGTGCCAATCCGTCTCTAATCCCCCGCTTCTAGCAACCATCTCTGTCCTCATCTGTCATCCATGGCCACCTTTCGGCTGCCGCCCATCATACCAGAGCGCAAAGACCCCTAACATCTCCGCACAGGAGGACAATGCCTTGCGCATTTGGGCCTTCTCCCTACGGAGAACAAAGTGGTAGCTGGCGTGCGCCTTCCTCGATGCTGGGTATGGTCTACGCAAGTATCATATGTACCACCTCCACGACAATCCGGACGGGAAGTTGAAGGTCAAATTCGTCAACTTTAGGGATGCCCGTCTCCTCTGAGGCCAGGCCTTCCACTGCGGCTACGAGATGATGGTGTTCACCGGCGCCAACATTTTCACCAACTACTGGGACCGGTTCCCCAAGCACGGCAACTTCATCCACAGTGTCCTCCCGGAGCTACCGATGGCTCTGGAGGTGCCGCCGATTGCTCCGGAGGTACCGCCACCATATCCGGAGGTGCCACCGATGGCTCAGGAGATAGTGCCATCTTATCCAGAGTTGTCGCCGTGTTATCCGGAGGTGCCGATGAGTTAGGAGCCGACTGTGTCGCTGGAGCTGGCATTGGTGCCGATGTCACGAGTTGTCGCTAGTGGAGCGAACTAGGTGCTAGGAGGCGCCGGACCTGCACTAGTTCAGCAGCGAGTCCTATATATGTAAACTTGTGCTATTATGTTAATGGTTGAATGAAGTTTATTTTGGGACGTCCTTTCTTTTGGTACTATCATCAAAAAACATTTCTTTTGTTACTACTCATTGTACCCTGTAGAACTGGTAGTACTATGAATGGCGATCTATTGAATATCCTTCCCCCAGGATGTTTGTGAAGGAAGTGAAAATTTCGAAACCGGTAAAGTTTGAATTGCTACTCTATTGTACTCCCTCAAATTACATGACTCCAATTTGTCTATATTCTGATGTATATAAACATGTTCTAGTGCAAGATGCATTCGAATCTGATAAATGCAAGACAATTAATTTGGGTCGGAGGGAGTAGTAGTAATACTGTTTGCCGCCAAGGACCAAAATGGAAATAATTTCTTCTTACTTGCTTTTCAGAAAATAAATTCCCGTCACTTGAAAAATTGAAATTGATTATTTTTTGTTTTTAATATCTTCGATTGTTTTCAAAATATGGCCAAATTTGTATGTATGCAAATTCTTGAATATGGGATCATCATCATAAAGTATGATGTAGATATGGCCTTGACCTTGGTCGTTCGTCTTGAAATACAAGAATGGTTCATACTCGTTGACAACTAAGCTTAAATTTGTTTAAATTTCACCACTTACATTTAAGTTAGAACTTTACACGGTCGATCGGAGTACATTTTACATCAGGGACCTCAAAAAGCAAAATTTACATCGAGATCCATACATTTAGCATAAAGGACCCTAAAATAAAAAAATCTGGTTCGGCTCCTTCTTGAGAGATTAGCTGATCTGAGCCAAACTCTTGATACTACTTCCTCTTCGATTTTTTTCAAAACATGGCCAGATCTGTTGCCATGCAAATTCTTTGACATGGGATCATCAGCATATAAAGTATGATGTTGATATGGCCTTGATGACCTTGGTCGTTCGGCTTGAAATCCAAGAATGTTCATACTCGTTGACAAGTAAGCTTAAAATCGTCTAAGTTTCACCACTTACACTTTTAGACCTAAAAAGGAAGAAAATTAGATCGAGGTCCATACATTTAGCACACATGACCCTAGAATTAACCAAGGAAAACAGTCGAGTTCGGCTCCTTCTCAGGAGAGTAGCTAATTGAACCATACTCTTCATACTACTTCATCTTCGATTGTTTTCAAAATATGGCCAAATTTGTCAGCATGCAAATTCTTGGATATGGGATAATCAACATAAAGTATGATGTAGATATGGCCTTGACCTTGCTGGTTCGTCTTGAAATAGAAGAATGGCTCATACTCATTGACAACTAAGCTTAAATTCATTTAAATTTCACCACTTACTTTTAGGTTAGAACTTTACACGGTCGATCGGAGTATATTTTACATCAGGGACCTCAAAAAAGCAAAAATTACATCGAGGTCCATACTTTTAGCATAAAGGACCCTAAAAGGAAAAAAATAGGGTTCAACTCCTTCTCGAGAGATCATTTGATCTAAGCCAAACTCTTAATACTACTTCCTCTTCGATTATTTTCAAAACATGGCCAAATCTGTTGCCATGCACATTCTCTAACATGGGATCATTAGCATAAAGTATGATGTTGATATGGCCTTCACGGCCTTGGTCGTTCGGCTTGAAATCCAAGAATGTTCTTACTCGTTGACAAGTAAGCTTAAAAGAATCGTCTAAATTTCACCACTTACACTTCTAGACCTAAAAAGGGGAAATTACATCAAGGTCCATACATTTAGCACAAATGACCCTAAAATCAAGCAAGGAAAATAGTCAGGTTTGGCTCCTTCTCACGAGAGTAGTTGATCGAGCCATACTCTTCATACTACTCCCTGTTCGATTGTTTTCAAAATATGGCCAAATCTGTCGCGATGCAAATTCTTTGATATGGGATCATCGGCATAAAGTATGATGTAGAGATATGTCCTTGACCTTGTGGTTGTTCGGCTTGAAATCTAAGAAAGTTAATACTCGTTTACAACTAAGTTTAAATTCATTTAAATTTCACCACTTACTTTTAGGTTAACATTTTACACGGTCGGTGGAAGCATATTTTACATCAAGGACCTAAAAAGGGGGAAATTACATCGATGTCCATACATTTAGCACAAAGGACCCTAAAAGGAAAAGTTTTTGGTTTGGCTCCTTCTCGAGAGATTAGCTGATCTGAGCCAAACTCTTCATACTACTTCCTCTTCAATTGTTTTCAAAATATGGCCAAATATGTTGCCATGCAAATTCTCTGATATGGGGTCATCAGCATAAAGTATGATGTTGATATGACCTTGACCTTGGTCGTTCGTCTTGAAATCAAAGAATTTTTCATACTCGTCGACAACTAAGCTTCAATTCATTTCAATTTCACGACTTACTTTTAGGTTAGAATTTTACACGGGCGGTGGGAGTACATTTTAGATCAAGGGCCTAAAAAGGGAAAATTACATTGAGGTCCATACATTTAGCACTAATGATCCTAAAATTGAGCAAAGAAAATAGTCGGGTTCGGCTCCTTCTAGAGAGAGCAGCTGATCGAGCCATACGTTTCATACTACTTCCTCTTTGATTGTTTTACAAATATGGCCAAATTTGTCGCCATGCAAATTCTTGGATATGGGATCATCAGCATAAAGTATGATGTAGAGATATGGACTTGACCTTATGGTCGTTCGGCTTAAAATCCAAGAAAGTTCCTACTCGTTGACAGCTAAGCTTAAATTCATTTAAATTTCACCACTTACTTTTAGGTTAGCATTTTACACGGTCGGTGGGAGAATATTTTACATCAAATACCTAAAAAAGGAAATTTACATGGAGGACCATACATTTAGCCCAAAGGACCATAAAAGGCAAACTTTCTGGTTCGACTCCTTCTCGAGACATCAGCTGATCTGAGCCAAAATTTTCATACTACTTCCTCTTTGATTGTTTTCAAAATATGGCCCAATATGTTGCCACACAAATTCTCTCGTATGGGGCCATCAACATAAAGTATGATGTAGATATGCCCTTGACCTTGGTCGTTGGGCTTAAAATCCAAGAATGTTCATACTCATTGACGAGTAAGCTTAAATTCGTTTAAATTTCACCACTTACACTTTTTGGTTAGAATTTTACACAGATGGTGGGACTACATTTTACATCAAGTACCTAAAAAAGGGGAAAATTACATCGAGGTCCATACATTTAGCATAAATGACCCTAAAACCACGCAAGGAAAACAGTCAGGTGTGGCGCCTCGAGAGAGTAGTCGATCGAGCCATACTCTTCATACTGCTTCCTCTTTCCCAAATTAGGACGCATATTAGGTTTGGTCAAAGTCAATCATTATAAAGTTAGAACAACTATATGTAAAAACATACTGACTTTTTGACGAGTAAGCTTAAATTCGTTTAAATTTCACCACTTACACTTTTTGGTTAGAATTTTACACAGATGGTGGGACTACATTTTACATCAAGTACCTAAAAAAGGGGAAAATTACATCGAGGTCCATACATTTAGCATAAATGACCCTAAAACCACGCAAGGAAAACAGTCAGGTGTGGCGCCTCGAGAGAGTAGTCGATCGAGCCATACTCTTCATACTGCTTCCTCTTTCCCAAATTAGGACGCATATTAGGTTTGGTCAAAGTCAATCATTATAAAGTTAGAACAACTATATGTAAAAACATACTGACTTTTTTACTGACAAATGCATATAATATGAAAATATATTTCATGATGAGTCTGTCTAGAAGTATTAAATTTCATGATGCTGACTAGAAGTAAATTTGACTTAGTCAAAGTTTATTAAATTTGACTAAGTGCACGACAGCATCATGATGAGTCGTGCACTTAGTCAAAGTTTATTAAATTTGACTCTGACTAGAAGTAATACACGTCCTATTTGGGAAGGATGGATTACTACTTGCTTCATGGGGAAAAAGGAGCACTCCTTACTTTCGAACTAGCTTGCTGTGGGTGTGCTTAGTGCTTCCTCTTCCTAGGGTATGGAGGTGGAGTAGTGCGGAGTAGGAAGGCTGGCCAGATCATAATGGTGAGCACCCAATGCGATGGGACATTTTTTTTTGGCTGGCCAGATCAACCAATCCATTTTCCAGCACTTAAGTAGTACTCGTACTTGTACTAGTAGTACTGCAAATGGCGATTTTTTGAATATCCTTCCCTCAGATGTTTCTGAAGGAAGTGAAAATTTCGAAACCGGGAGAGTTTGAATTGCTACTCTATTGTACTGTAGTAGTAATACTTTTTGCTGCCAAGGACCAAAATGGTTCCCACCAACACAGCAGACGAACACGCCAAACACAGACACGGAGCCTCTGACACAAGGAAGATTGTCGGTCGACGTGCGTGCGCAGCAGCACGTTGTGGACGAGGGAGAGATCAGCCGGCTGGGGTGTGGGGTGGTGATGAGGGAGTGAAGGAGAGAGAAAACACATTTTATTTTGCATGCATATATATTGTGGTCCTGAAATTTACTCTAGTCACTGTACCATGTACATCGTGTCAGGAACCCATGTCAGCTTGGTTGTTCGGCTTGAAATCCAATAATGGTCATACTCGTTGACAAGTGAGCTGAAAATCGTCGAAATTTCACAACTTACACTTTTAGGTTAGAATTTTACACGGGCGTGCAAGTACATTTTACATCAAGGACCTAAAAAGTGAAAATTACATCGAGGTCCATACATTTAGCACAAAGGACCCTTAAATTAAGCAAGGAAAATAGTCGGGTTCGGCTCCTTCTCTAGAGAGCAGTTGATCGAGTCATACTCTTCACACTACTTCATCTTCAATTGTTTTCAAAATATGGCCAAATTTGTCGGCATGCAAATTCTTAGATATGGGATCATATGCATAAAGTATGATGTAGATATGTCTTTGACCTTATCCATTTGTCTTGAAAATCCAAGAATATGGTTCATACTCGTTGATAACTAAGCTTAAATTCATTTCAATTTCACCACTTACTTTTATGTTAGAATTTTACACGGTCGGTGGGAGTATATTTTACATCAAGGACCTAAAAAAGATAAAATTACATGGAGGTCCATACATTTAGCACAAAGGACCCTACAAAGGAAAACTTTCTGTTTCGGCTCCTTCTCGAGAGACCAGCTAATCTGAGCTAAACTCTTCGTACTACTTCCTCTTTGATTGCTTTCAAAATATGGCCAAATCTGTTGCCATGCAGATTCTATGATATGGGATCATCAACATAAAGTATGATGTTTATATGGCCATGACCTTGGTCGTTCGAATGAAATCCAAGAATGTTCATACTCGTTGACAAGTAAGCTTAAAATTGTCTAAATTTCACCACTTACACTTTTAGGTTAGAAATTACACGGTGTGTGGAAGTACATTTTACATCAAAGACCCAACACTACAAGAAAAGTTTCCTTCCGCAACGAATTGGCCCGACGGTCGTCGTAAAATGCGTGTCTTCCGCGACGAAATTCTCGCCTCGACCGTGGCTGATGGAAAACTTTTTTTTTCAGGTTTCGCGGCCCTCTACTACGACGGATATGCTAAAAACATGGAGGAAGCTCGGCTGGCATGTGGCAGAAGCAAGATTTTCGTTTCATCGCGCGATGTTGACTCGCCGAAGTCTTTTGAGGCATGTGGGTCCCGGACATCAGTGTCTCTAGTGGATCATACTTTTTGGTCGCGCCTCCCTGATTTGAACTCGATAACGTAGCTCAAGGCGTCTACCGTTTAGTCAGGCTACTAGGTCCCACATGTCAGCCTCTCATTAGATGGATAGTGTGTATGATGGAATTTTTTCCTTCGCTCGCGCTACCCGGTTCCAAAGTTGATAGCACTACTCGATGCATCTACCGTCTAATCAACCTCCTGGGACCCACATGTCATCCTCTCATTAGAAGAAATGTGCGTATGATGGAATTTTTTCCTTAGCTGGCACTACCCCGTTCCGAGTTGATAGCGCTGCTCGACGCATCTACCATTTAACCAACCTCCTGAGCCCCACATGTCATCCTCTCATTAGAAGAAACGTGTGTATGATGGATTTTTTCCTTGGCTCGCGCTACCCTGTTCCGAACTTGATAGCGTTGTTCGATGCATCTACCATTTAATCACAATGCTGGGCCCCACATGTCATCCTCTCATTAGAACAAACGTGGCTTTGATGGAATTTTTTACCCTCTGTCACACCTTCGTGTTCCGAACTTGATAGTGTTGCTTGCTGTATCAGCCGTTTATTCAGGCTGGTGGTCCCCTATGTCAGCCTCACATTAGAAGAATCATGGGTATGATGGAATTTTTTCTTCTCTAGCGCTACCCTGTTCCGAACTAGATAGCGGTGCTTGAAGAATCTGCCGTTTGATCACGCTGCTGGGTCCCCCATTTCAGCCTCTCATTACAAGAAACGTGTGCATGCCGAACTTTTATCTCGCTCGCGCCTCCCTATTTCGAACTGGCAACGTTGCTCGATGCAGCATCTGTATAAGGTCGTGCTGCTGGGTCCCACATATCAGCCTCTCTGTAAATGAAACATTGATTGCTCGATGCAACATCTGTATAAGGTCTCTGATGGGTCCAACTTGTCTGCATCTCTGCGAATACAAAGTGTGTATGATGGACTACTGCTGTTTTAACCTTGGCAATGTTGCTGGGTCCCGAATGTCAGCCTTCTCTGTGTAAGAAACGTGTGTATGCTAGAAAAATGTAAAAGAACGATAGAGATTATACTATATATTATATATTTATATTGAAAAAACTAGGAATCAAACTCAAGACTTTAACAAATGGGAACCGCGCGTGCTTCCACTATGCTAGAACCATCTATGCCACTACTGGAAAAGATTACATTTAGGAATGTTGAAATCACTTAAAATGAAAATGCAGTGACCCTGACAAATTGCCATAAAAATGCTAAATGCTCTATACAAATACAACATGGGTAGGAGAAGCTTGTCCTATACGTTATCAGAATGGCACGGAAATACTAAATTAAGACAATTTTGGGCGATAAAAAAACAAATTGGGTACAATCTTATGAACCAATGGGCTTCTTATCGTCGGCTCCTTACCAAAACTTCTTCAGTGTAGTTCAAGCTTAAAAAACCAAGTAATAATGTGTTGAGGGTTGGTGGCTCACAGCCAACCTGAACCCGGAAGGATAAATTAGCGAGGTTTTGGGCCACAGTTGGGTAGAATGTAGTACTATTTTCTAATAACCTCCTCACTGAAAATTCAATGTACTCAATATGTTGCGGGTCGGCAGTCCACCTAACCCGGCAGGCTAAATTTGCAAGGTTTTGGGACAGTGTTGGGTCAAATGTGCAATCTTTTCGCTAGGTCCTTAGTGAAAATTCAATGTAGTTTGTACCCCATCCTCTAAGAAAATGCAGTTGGTACCCTAAAATATATATTCTCTGCTCACCACGAAAGGCTAATTAAGGATTTTTCTTTTGAAACAAGAATATGGGAAGTTTTTTGTCAAAAGTGGGGTTGAAATATTCGTTTTCATAGGCTGAGTAGTAAAAATATATTGTACTGAAGATCGATGGTCCACCTGACCTGGCTGTACCTACGCCAAATCCGAAAGAATGAAGTTGGAAATGGAGAAAAGTGACCGATATTGCGCCTTATTATACATAGCGAACATAGCGAGGAACTTGGGTCGCGCAGGATTTGAACATGGAAAGTACTGGAGGGAGTTTAACTGATTGACATAAAATCGTGTCATATCAAGTCTTACAGCATGCAATAATCTTTTCAGCAAAGGATATATTTCAAGATGGTTTGGGTGGCTTTGAATCGGCCTAAGCGCCCAATCGATTTGATGTACTCAAAACCTTGTAATCATGCCATATAAACTATTGGCGATAGACACACGGTGGCCTTGACTTTCCCAGCCGCACACAGCTCGGGTAAGCATCAGCTTAAACTGATCACTCAAAGTTGTATGCTTCCGTACGATGAAATTAGGACATGCTGCAATTAGCGCCAACATGTGGCATTTTCATCATGCAAAAAGGCTCAGAATTCACACATTTAGTTCACAGTTTTGAACACAATAATACAACCAATTTCTACACTAGCACAGACAGTACAATGTCAGCACATCAGAGCATGACTTGTTCATGTCACATCAGAGCTTGAGTTGTTCGTTTCACATATAGAAGAATGAGCAAGGATACATATTGTATTAAACAAGTAATTTCACGGTAGCACCAAAAGTATGCCATGTATCAGAGACAATATGGGGTCTACGTAAAAAAAATTTGTTTTTTGGAAGGGTGTTTATTATCTTTTTTTAGAATATCAGCATAAACATTTGCGGCTATCATCCTAGGGCATCTCGGACTGCTTTGGCGTACCGATCCACGATTAATTACGGCCCAGTTAAGGCCTGTTTGTGGACCTATAAGAAGAAGTGACCTACTTTTCTGTATTCTCTAAGAGGAAAGAAGGAATATTCCTCTCAAAACACAAAGCTGCACGAGGTGCGATGGTTAAAAAAATGCACGAGTCGCGTATATACAAGCCAATAACAGTACTAAAAACTATAGTACAGAAATCACACTACGAAATAAGCACGGCTACATGGATTATACCGTGGAAGGCAATACTAAATACAAAAGCACGATAGAGCTCATATAAACTGATTCAAGCTATCCACTAAAACCAGTGTACTCACAGTCAACTGTTGAAATCACACTACGAAATAAGCACGGCTACATGGATTATACCGTGGAAGGCAATACTAAATACAAAAGCACGATAGAGCTCATATAAACTGATTCAAGCTATCCACTAAAACCAGTGTACTCACAGTCAACTGTTGAACCACGATGCAAAAAAACATGACACAACGATACACCAGAAAGATCCACAGCTCAGTCTAGGGACGACACAACGAGCATACCAAACCTAAACTAGGCCTAAACCAAATTTCCTCATGTCGCACAGAGTTCCAACCATCTTTGGGAAGGCTGATAACTGCCACAGGATCACCTTCAGTTGGCTGCAGGTTGCAGCGTTTAATCTGAGGGAATTGTATTCCGCGAAATCTCATGTATGTTGCGTACACACAATTTTTCCTCATGAATGGGAACAATGTGCCATCAGCAGCCTTGCATCCGTGTTTCTTCATCATCTAGTCAATGATTGGATAATTGAGACCGAGAAATAGAGAGTTGTCCCTCAGGCTATTAACCTGCCTCCAAACGATGACCCCTGGAGGTCCAGCAGAGCTAGGATCCTCTTTAAAAATGTAGACACGAGAGGCAGGATATAGGCGTATCTTAGTCCTATTTTGAGCATAAGGAATGATTTCGCCATCTTCTCCATGGGCAACCCCCATGCCATACGTTGTAATTATGATCATCAAGCATTCACCATTAGCCGATCGAGCGAGGAACCACATACCTAGCTGATCATTCAGAATAGGTGCTGGGATTACAAACGGAAGCTCCTTGTTTCCTGCAACATCCGAATTCGAGAGAAAAAAGTGCATTACTGGCATACATATTCTAACACCAGCATTCTTCATTGTTCATGCTAACAGTCTGAATAGGCAAATCCTGACAATAATATTATTCAATAAATTAACAACATTAGGAATTGCATTTCTTACTCTACTATTCTGAATATTTGGATTTCTTTCTTATCTTAGTTTCCTAGTTGTTGTAAGTTTCAAAAGAGTAAGCACCACTTTTTTATATATATAGAGCCATGTCCACTTGAATCATATAGGATTAGATCCCTGCAGTATTTTGGATCAAGTGCTGTTTGATTGCACAGGAAAACCAAAGGAATTGTACAAAGAGGTTGGAGTGGATGGAAATTTTCCTCCAAAATAGGGTGCAAAGGAATCATTTGAAGGAATTCCTAAGGATTATACTCTTTTGAATCAAACAAAATTTTGTAAAAAAAAATCCTAAGGATCCAAATCCTACACAATTCCTCTGAATCCCAAGGCAAAATCCAAAAAGGAAAGATTGGTGTCCTACAAAAATCCTATGTGATTCCTACAATCCGAGGATGGCCTGAAAGTACAAACAGCTAAAGAAACTCGGCTTCACTGTGTTGCACTCACAATTGAGATGCTGGTTAATAATACCTTTCATATTTTGACAATGAACAAACTTAGTAGTGCAGGGACGTCGCCATACACTATATTCTTGGAAGGCATATTACTGGTACTAATTCATTACTGGAAATGGTTCTTTCATTTTTTAGGACATAAAGCGTGTGCTCATTTAGTCATACGAAAGGTAAAACATAAACAAGGTAGTTAAAGAACAACTTCACTGGATCACTCGCAATGTATAATCATGGAACTAGAATTACCTTCTGATGTGGGATCCCAACAGTAGGTGCAGCGTTGACTTGTGACCACAAAAATGAGTCCACCATGTTCAATGGCATAATAGTACCGTCGTCTTCCAAGACCTGAATGCTTCAGACATATCCAAACTTGGCTACCGCCTTCCAGGTAGGCTATTTCATCGTCGAACAACGCGAGGAGCTTATAGTCTGTGTAACCCCTAGCTTCTATGGGCACTCTACAGATTACGATATTCAACATCTCAAGAGATCCATCCCACGACTTATTGAACTTTTCTCCATACCTAAGGATTCGCCAATTTTTTTTTTCAAATGTGAATGAGTTTAGAAATGACTACATGTAACTGGGGGAACCCTGGCTGGCTAGTAGCATTACAGGTTATATTATGGATGTGAGGCGGCCGCAATGTCACAACTATCCGTCGATGGAAGGACAATTACTCAATAGGTGTAGATGTTCACTAGGCACCAGGCCCCGCGCTGGTCCACCACGGCGAGCTAGTCGCCGTTCATGCCAACACATAATTTTCCTTGCATGAAGGGCAGGATGGCAGTGCGCCGAGGATGGTCGAGGGGCACCACGTCCTACATCATGTCATGCAGACAATGTACCCTCGTATCTTCATAGTGCTCATCGAACCAATAAGCAGGCTGATGCATCAGTAGGCAGGGTTCATTCCAATGGTGAACATTCCATTTCATACCTTCGTTATTGGCGATACCATCGTACAGTAGCTTGCAGCATGCGGCTAGCCTGACGGTGCTGGAAATGTCCAGATACTGAATGATAAGGTCGACATCGTCCGTGCTGAGTTGATCCCACTTGCATCGTCCGCTGAGCTTCGAATCGGCCATCACAGCCGGATGGATTTAGGCGAATGCCAAGTGTGGATGGGGATTTATACAAGAGGAGGGGAGCGTTAGAAGAGAGAGCGTGGGGGAGATCATGAGCGGAGTGGGGACTGGGGAAGAAGATGGAGAGGCAAAGAAAAAACGAGGGAGGAAATTTTACTTGCTTGCTCTATCTAGTCAATAGCATCATCGAGCACACGCTGCCTAGAATTCACTGTATGTTAGACTAGCATGCCACACAGCTAGTAATTTGATAATACTCTTACTACGTATCAGAGGTGCAGTATTGTCTAGTCACATCAGTTTGACCAGAGGGTTTTCTTTATACAGCTTTCATTTCAACATAGTATACTAGTATTTTCAACGGAAAATAGGAGGACGAACTACTACTAGTAGTAGTAGCCGCGACATGGACACATGTACTTTCATCTTGTTCCTCTACATGCAGAACTCATAGCACAGAATCGAAAATAAATAAACCGGATATAATGCAAAGTACGAGTGTGTCCGTGGTATTTTTGGCATGTTGCATGTGTTCTTATATGTTCTAGTACAAGGTACATGGAATTACACGTGTACAACATGCAATCGCGCAGCAAAATGAGAGACGTGCAAGGACACCAGATTTCGCTAAGTTAGGCAACGTGCATGACTTTATGTGGCTCTGATTCACTAACATGTGGGCTCTGTTAAGGTCGGCTCCACCTGCCAGTGAGAATCTGCATGCACCATGCGCTTGGAGCCACTAGGTACGTCCACGACGGAAATTACAATTTGCAACTAGCTGCACCGACAACAAGCTATTGCATGTGGCACTTCCAAGTTTTCAGAAAATATGAAATAAATCATGAACATAGATCATATTTATATAGTTCATCTATAAATTTCCATCCCAAAAATATTACTAGTACATGGCCTGGCCACCACAAAATAAACAAATGAACACAAGATATTGTTCGCTTAGGTTTTTTTCTTTTTCATTAACACAGTTCATAGCACGCGCCTGGAAGCGGTAGAAGAATTTATTCTCTGTCAGTGACGGAAGAAGATCGACGATATACAATACCAAATCAACAAGTCAGTGACTTTATCCGTCTGACCAGTGAGAGCCGACACGAGTGGTGAACAGCTTGAAGTGCAGCAGAACATGTGCTTTTAAGGCATACAGTACGTACACCTCCGTTCTGATTTAGGATGGTCACATATTGCTAAATAACTTAGACTACTCCAGTAACTTGCACATGTACCTTCATCATAGTGGGTAACAACATGTGTGTAGTGTCACGCAAAGGCCTAATTAATTAGGTTGTACTCTCTCCATTTAGAAATATAAGACGTTTTAGCTTTATGTATCGAATGTATCTAGACGTCTTTTAGTGTATGGGTTCGTAGAGGTTAAGAGTGAACCTATACACTAAAAGGCGTCTAGATACATTCATCTCACAAAGCTAAAGCACCTTTTATTTCTGAATGGAGGGAGTAGAATCATATACTATTAGTCTTGGTATGTGTGATGTTATGGTAACTAGCTAAGTTATTACGTCACTTTCTTTTTTCATTAATTAACTCTGAAAATACATTTAATTCGAGATAAGTATCTACGCATACTCGTAGTTCAAGTTTATCAAGATGCAAAATATTAGGAAGAAGTTGAACCTCTTGTCAAAACTATATGTGGTTTCTGATACGGAGTATATTAATTGACTGTCCGATGGGTGCCTCCAAAAGGTTTTTCTTCAAACTTTCAAAGCAACCTACAATTTACTTGTAGTTCAAATTTGACCTAATTTTGATGAATCTACATAGAGTCATTCAAGTGGCGGAGTTATCTAGGAAGTTTGAAAACTCATAAAACATAGAAACCGTTAGTACAACATGTTGGTCTACTATATATACTAATAAGTTGCACCTGCCTTGCACGTGAGACTCGGATAGTAGACGTATGTGATACGTCCATTTTGGATCACTATTCTATGTCTTAATTCACTATTATTCATTGATATATTTCTTATTGAGAGGTGATACTTATGTTATTTCATCTGTTTTTGCATGGTTGATGACTTTTGGAGCATGGATCGCTACAGTCAGGATTCTGATGAAAAAGGTGCTGTTTGGAGGCAAAATTCACGAAGATCAGAAAATCCGGAAAAATATACGGTAAATTCTATTTTTCCAGAAGACTAAGGATGCCAGAAGATGGAGTGTAGGTGGGCCACAGGGGGCCCACACCACCCCATGGCGCGGGCAGGCCTAGGCCGCGCCTGGAGGTGGTGTGGCCGCCCTGGCCCACTCCAGCCTCTCCCCTCTAACGTATATCATCCCCACGAAACCCTAAGACTCGGGGAGCAACCACAGAAAGATTTCGCCGCCTCTACGGGGCAGAAAATACCGAGAGAGAAAGATCTCTCCGACAGATAGATTTCTGCCGAGGGAATTCCTTCCTGGAGAGAGGAGATCGTCGCCATCAACACCACCATCAAGATGGACTTCATCGGGATCATCATTATCATCATCACCACCATCATCACCATCAGCACCCTCATCACCATCTCCATATTGTTGTAACAATTGGTTGAATCTTGCTATAGTTCATAGGGGAAACTTTCCCGGTGTTGATTACTCTTTGTAGTTGATGCTATTGAGTGAACCATTGAATTATTGTTTATGTTCAGATTGTTATACATCATTATTCCATCTCTGATCATGATCCATATGATGTCTTGTGAGTAGTTCGTTTTGTTCTTGAGGACATGGAAGAAGTCTTGTTGTTAGTAGTGGAGTTGCGTTGAGAAAGATTCAATAGATTGTTATTTAAGTTGTGGTGTACTTCTTCTAGTGGTGTCATGTGAATGTCGACTACATGACACTTCACCTATATGGGCCCAGGGGAATGCATTGTGTATTTGGCTACTAATCGTAGGGGCTGCCGGAGTGACAGAAACCTGAACCCCCGTTAGGAAACCATTGCACAAGGGATGTAAGGGTCTTAGAGTTTAAAGTTGTGGTTAGGTTTCTACCTTAATTACTTTCTTGTACTTACGGATGTTTGCAAGGGGTATAATCACAAGTATGTATTAGTCTTAGATGGGGCGGTACATTAGCACAGGTTCACCCACACAACACTTAGCAAGCTAAAGAAGATTAATCGATTATATGAAGCGAAAGCACTTGACAATCTTCCCATGTGTCCTCGAGAACGTTTGGTCATCTTAAGAAATACAATCGGCTTGTCCTTTGCTGCATAAAGGATTGGTTCACTTGCTGCATTTATTCCTACTGTCTTTTATTCACTCGTACTTTGTTTACTTGCTTTATCGAAAACCCCTAAAAATCCGTTTGCTCAGTATTTTCAGAGAAATCCTGATCCATACCACTAGCCAGCACCTTCTGCTCCTCGTTGGGTTCGACACTCTTACTTATCGAAAATACTGCGATACACCCCCTATACTTGTGGGTCATCAAGACAATTTTCTGGCGCCGTTGCCGGGGAGTGAAGCGCTATTGGGGAGTGGAACTGGTAAAGGAAACTTCTACTGTGAGTATTGTTTACTTCTGTTAGTTGCTTTATTTTTGTTATGGATAATTCGCTGAGTTTCTTATTTGGTAATGCTACTACCACTGCTAAGGTAGTAGATAAGCCACCACCTGCTGAGAATGATATTTTCAAAATACCTACAAGAATTATTGATCATGTTATGGATAACTACTATGTTGGGGATGGAACTGTCCATCCCGGTGATCATTTACTCTTTATACACGAATTATGTGAGTTGTTCAAGTGTGCAGGTATTACTACATATCAAGTTAAGAAGAAGTTATTCTCACTATCACTGAAAGGAAGAGCTGAGGAATGGTATAAGCTGCTGAAGAATGGTCAAGCTCTGGAATGGGAGGAAATAGTGCCTCTCTTTCATTCAAAGTTTTATCCTCCTAGTGAGATTCATAAAGATCGGAATCAAATATACAACTTTTGGTCTCTTGATGGAGAGAGTACAGCTCAAGCTTGGGGGAGATTGAAGTTACTAATGCTCAAATGTCCCATTCATGAGCTCCCCAACAATATCATTATCAATAACTTTTATGCAAGGCTCCTTCTACATGACAAGGATTTATTGGATGCCTCTTGTGCTGGATCATTCACTCGCATGAAAGAAGAAGCTAAATGGGACCTTCTAGACCGTATTCAAGACAATGCTGAAGCTTGGGAGAATGACAAAGGTAGAAAGTCAGGTATAAATTATGATTATGAATGCATTGAATCTTTTATGGGAACTGATGACTTTCAAAATATTAAAAATGCTTATGGTCTAGACTCTCAAGCTATTGCTTCTTATTTTAAGGCTTTTGCTTCTTATATTGAAGTGCCTAAAAAGAAGTGGAATAAGTATCATGAACCTTATAAAGATGTTGCTAAGAGTGTTCCTGCAAGAAATACGGAAGTTTATACTGCTAATCATGTTTTACCTAAACCTTATATTGAGAAAATGCCTTTTCCAGTTAAGGTAAAGGAACATTCTATGATAGCTAGTATGGTTAATGAAAGTACCATTAAAGCTGTTGAACCTGATAAATAAATGGTTGATGAACCTATGATAGCAAATGTGAAATACTTTGTCACTAAGTATGAAAAAGAGGGACACACTATCCTTTGTAAGGATACCTCTAATATTGTTTCACATAGTAGTGTTATGAGAGCTAGTATTCTTGTGTTTTCTATTAGAATAAGTGATCAGTGCTATGATGGTTCTTGTGATAGCTATATTGTTAAGTTTATGCATGATACTGAAAGTTACTATGAAAGAGGAAAAGTGTTCTTATGCATCTCAATAATATCAAGTTTCCTCGTTCTATGCTGAAAGTTTTTATGTTGCACTTCTTTTGACTTCTTGTGCAAATAGCCTCTGTCTTCAACAACTTGTTTGTTTACAAAATTCCCTTGCATAGGAAGTGGGTTTGACTTAAATGTGTGTGTTTTTGCTTCTTAATGCTCTCTTTCATATCCCTACGAGAGTTTCTGCAAAATTATCATGCCCATCTTAATGGCTATAAAGAAAGAGCTTTATGGGAGACAACCCAATTTGTTTTTGCTTTTAGTTTGTTTCTGTTTCTTTGAGTCTTGGAAGTTATTACTTCAGTAATAACCGCTCCTTATCCATTTTGTTTGGTTTTTGTGTCAAGATCAACCTCTAACGAGAGAGAAGTAAGATTTGGGGAAGTTGCTGTCCCGAAACAGATTTTTGTGCTTCACCGTAAAATTTCATGAAAGATCTCTGTAAGTCGGATTGAGCTGTAATTTTTGGTGCTTCTGCCCCAGGTTGTTATTTAACTTTCGTTAGTTTTGCACTTTTTGATTTGAGCAATAGAATAGTTTCTAAAAAATTGATCTTTACCTGCTGGTTTGTTTTGACAGATTTTGCCACTCTTGCATTTGCTTCTTTATTCGATTTCCTTCTTGAATTCTTTTTGGGTCTTCGGAAGGATTTGCTACAGTAGATTTCGTTTTGATGCTTTTCAGTTGAAGTTGGACTCAAAAGGTTTTATCACTTCACTTATACTAATGTTGCTAATGAGAACTGTGTGAAGTTTTGTGTGAAAGAAATTTCCAGGAAGTGGAGACAATGGTGTAATAAGGAAGAGAAGGGTTTTATGACTCAAGTAATAAGTATATGAAGATGAAGATATTGATGATTCAAGTGGTGACTCCGGAAGGATCCACTAAATACCAAATTCAGAGACCTGCAGAGTCTATGTTCAAATAGGAAACGGTTCTGGTAAGAAAAGTTCCACGAAAATACAATCCAACTATATTTTTGCAGTTTTCAGTCAATAAGGAAAGCTACGAAGCGAAAAAGAGACGGAAACGGAGCCAAGGTGGCTCACACCACCCTATGGCGCGGGCCCTCCCCTAGCCGCGCCACCAGGTGGTGAGTCCACCCCGGACTCTGCCTCTGACTCGTTTTCTCCCAGTACCTTCCTTTTGATATGAAACTTCGTAATATATAACCCCACGGATCCACCGAGGTTCGTATATCGTGTTTTCGTCATGTTTTTGTTTCGATTTGTTTCTGTCAGGACATACTCTTTGAAGGTTTAGAAGCACAATGGTGTCTGCCAAGGATAAAGGGAAGGAGCCCATGGAGGAAGACCTCCAACACCCCAGGAAGGAGAAGGAGGTCAAGAGTGAAGGTGAAGAGGAGGCAAAGCACACCGGCACTACCGTTGCAAGCATTGGAGTATTTGTGAACCCTGCCAGGATCAGAAGGACTGCACGGATGTCAACTGGAGGGAAGCCTCCGCGTCAGTGCTTGGCACCACGGACACCTCCTCCACACACCAATAATCCCTTCCATACCTTTATTCATAACCATGCAGGAAAAGAAGACGCCAAGTGGGAAGAATGGAAAAAGAATAGCAAGAGCTAGAATTCTCAACACGACATGATCATGAGCCGCATTGAGAAAAACTCACAGTTGATTCGTAATCTCACTTTCGAGATTGAGGACTTGGGGAAACTGATCAGAGAGCTCATCAAGAGGATACCACCACCACCTAAGGAGTAATTCGTCATCAGGTTTGGCATCCCCTTGGTTTGTTCCAAGCTTGGGGGAGTGCCGCGGTATCAGATCACTATCTTCTATCTTTTTACCTTATTAGTAGAGTCATATCATGAATAGAGGAGTTATTATGTAGTATGGTTTGCATTATGGAAGTGTCCCCTCTCTCGTTATATATGTTTCCCTTGGTGTGAGTTTCCGTTATGGAATATTAATGAGAAGTTCTATCATCCACTCTTTTGCATAGCTTATATTAGTTTTCAATTCGTGGTTATATGATTGATCTTGTTGTTAGTATTGGTATCACTTTGGTATCATTGAGTTAATTTAGTTGGTTTTGGCAAACCTGGCTCGGTCAGTAGCAACACCTTTCTGAGAGTTGAAAAGAAAAAGATAGAAGTACTCTAAAGAAAAATAATTTCATCATCTTTCTTTCTTGATTTTCCCATAAGTTTAGTATTCTCTAGTTAAGATCTTTTGTGCTTCCAAGGAAGATTGCATGTTTCTATTTATCACTTGTATGTTTGTTTGTTTCCTTCAACTCTTAGACTTGCTACCCAGCCTTGCTAGCCAAAAACCTGTACTAAGAGGGATTTCTTCTCGTGCATCCACCTCCTTTAAACCAAAACCTTTGCCATTTGCGTCCACCATACCTAACTAGTAGCATTATTGCTATTCCAAGTAAATTCTTGTTTTATCTACCTCCCAAATTAAACTTGTTATGTGAAAATTAGTGATTAAAGCTCTCACGAACTGGATGGCACACTTTACTTTCCTGCATTTAATAAACTTGAACCATTGGGTCCTTCTTTGTTGCGTATATGCTTGCGCTTTATGAGTTGAAGTTAGCCGAACCATGTATCATGGGGACCGCTTTCAACACTTCATTTGGTACTTTGTACCTAGTTGATATCATGTTCTTTTGCTTATGGATCCCGGTGGTGTGAAATAAAAGTGGAACTTGTAAGATCATGGAGTTTATATGTGTGTTAGAGAAACGCCTGGGCCGCTAGCCTAAGCCATGCCTAATCATGGTGGAAACTTGTAGCATAACTATAGTGATCATTCTATGAAGCATCCTTAATAAAAACCTATGCAAATAGCAAATAAAAAGATCACTGAGATGTTCACTGTCTGCTTGCCATTTCATTTTGATTATGGGATAGCTCCTGTGTCATGTGCAAGGGGTACCCGTTGGCGGTTCTCAATGATACGCATGTATTTACAATGACAATAGCTTGCTCGTGACTGAAGTTGAGTAGCATGAGGATCGGTACTCATAAGTAAGGGGCATGGGACTCCAATTTATAACTTGTCAAGCATATCCTCATAGTTGTGTCACTTTAACCTTAACCACCAAAAGATGCCTATGATAGGGGCAATGAGAGCTGAAAGCTAGTAAGTATCATATTTTTGGGAGCTCTTTATGGGACTTGCAATCCCTGCTTCCCTATTTGAAGGGCCTTTCTTTTACTTTGTAGTTGAGTCAGTAAACCTATTCCCTTCTATCTCAGCAAGTATTTTGAGTTGATGTGTTTCATTCATTCATATGATGATTTATTCAATCATGTTTCTTATGTTCCTTGTTTTGCACATTGCTCTTATCTTGATGTTTACTACTTTGAAAGCTATCATTGAAAAACCAGTTATTTGTTAACTCCAGCAAATTATCAACTATTCTTCGACCAAGAGCTAAGTTTGCCATTACCAATTATGATTCACTTTACGTATCTTTATTGTGTTTCCTTTACTCATTACAAGTTGAGTCATATAATAGTGAGTTGTCTTCAATTATGATCTATGTATTTGATGAATGTGATGCTTCTTGTCCGTTTCTTTTATCGACTCTTCACTCCATAAACCTGAGGCCATGTTTATTGAGCTCAGTTTTGCTTGGAGACAAGCGAAGTCTAAGTTTGGGGGAGTTGATACGTCCATTTTGCATCACTATTCTATGTCTTAATTTCACTATTATTCATTGATATATTTCGTATTGAGAGGTGATACTTATGTTATTTCATCTGTTTTTGCATGGTTGATGACTTTTGGAGCATGGACCGCTGCAGTCAGGATTCTGATGGAAAAGGTGCCGTTTGGAGGCAAAATTCACGAAGATCAGAAAATCCGGGAAAATATAGGGAAAATTCTATTTTTCCAGAAGACTAAGGATGCCAGAAGATGGAGTGGAGGTGGGCCACAGGAGGCCCACACCACCCCATGGCACGGGCAGGCCTAGGACGCGCCTGGAGGTGGTGTGGCCGCCCTGGCCCACTCCAGCCTCTCCCCTCTGACGTATATCATCCCCACGAAACCCTAAGACTCGGGGAGCGACCACAGAAAGATTCTTCCGCCTCTGCGGGGCGGAAAACACCAAGAGAGAAAGATCTCTCCAGGAGACAGATTTCTGCCGGGGGAATTCCTTCCCGGAGAGGGGAAATCGTCGCCATCAACACCACCATCAAGATGGACTTCATCGGGATCATCATCATCATCATCACCACCATCATCACCATCAGCACCCTCATCACCATCTCCGTATTGATGTAAGAATTAGTTGAATCTTGCTATAGTTCATAGGGGAAACTTTCCCGGTGTTGATTACTCTTTGTAGTTGATGCTATTGAGTGAACCATTGACTTATTGTTTATGTTCAGATTGTTATACATCATTATTCCATCTCTGATCATGATCCATATGATGTCTTGTGAGTAGTTCGTTTTGTTCTTGAGGACGTGGGAGAAGTCTTGTTGTTAGTAGTGGAGTTGTGTTGAGAAAGATTCAATAGATTGTTATTTAAGTTGTGGTGTACTTCTTCTAGTGGTGTCATGTGAACGTCGACTACATGACACTTCACCTATATGGGCCTAGGGGAATGCATTGTGTATTTGTCTACTAATCGTAGGGGTTGTCGGAGTGATAGAAACCTGAACCCCCGTTAGGAAACCATTGCACAAGGGACGTAAGGGTCTTAGAGTTTAAAGCTGTGGTTAGGTTTCTACCTTAATTACTTTCTTGTACTTACGGATGTTTGCAAGGGGTATAATCACAAGTATGTATTAGTCTTGGATGGGGAGGTACATTAGCACAGGTTCACCCACACAACACTTAGCAAGCTAAAGAAGATTAATCGACTATATGAAGCGAAAGCACTTGACAGTCTTCCCATGTGTCCTCGAGAACATTTGGTGATCTTAAGAAATACAACCGGCTTGTCCTTTGCTGCATAAAGTATTGGGCCACTTGCTGCATTTATTCCTACTGTCTTTTATTCACTCGTACTTTGTTTACTTGCTTTATCGAAAGCCCCTAAAAATCCGTTTGCTAAGTATTTGCAGAGAATTCCTGATCCATACCACTAGCCAGCACCTTCTGCTCCTCGTTGGGTTCGACATTCTTACTTATCAAAAATACTGCGATACACCCCCTATACTTGTGGGTCATCAGTATGACATATCATCACTATATACAATTATAATTGATAAAAAACAAAAAATTATAAATCTTTTCAACATCGATAAAGTATGGGTGTATATTTGGTCCTTGTACTTTGTATTATCATGTAGAAGTCAAAGATTATTAGTTACCTAACACATGAATTTTTTGTAACATGGTCCAGAGAAACAAGTGATAAGATACTAGTATGATGGAGAAGTGTGTTTTGAGGTTTGTCCATAGCATTCATTATGCCGAAGACTATCAATAGAATCTTCTAGATGCTAGAATGGAAAAGAAGATCCAACGCCTAGAAAAGCTGGGATTCATGAGTCTTGATCCAACAGTCAACATTCAAAGTTATTCGTACACTATATAGTGGTTTGTAATGAAGACTATCAATAGAATCTTCAAGATGCTAGAATGGAAAAGAAGATCCAACGACTAGAAATATTTGGATTCGCGAGTCTTGATCCAACAGTCAATATTCAAAGTTGTTTGTACACTATATAGTGGTAAAGTTAATGATTATTATCTACTAGTAAGTTGCACGGGAGACTCAGATAGTAGACATATGACATATCATCACTAGATAAAATTATAATTGGTAAAGCACAAAAAATTATAAATTTGATCAACATCTATAAAGTATGGGTGTATATTTGATCCTTGTACTTTGTATCATCATGTAGAGTCGAAGATTATTAGCTACCTAACACATGAAATTTTTGATAACATGGTCTAGAGAAACAAGGGAGGAAATTCTAGTATGATGGAGAAGTGTGTTTTGAGGTTTATGCATAGCATTCATTATGCCGAAGATTATCCATAATCTTTTGGATGCTAAATGGAAAAGAAGATCCAATGGCTAGAAATGCTGGGATTCGTGAGTCTTGATCCAACGATCAACATTCAAAGTTATCCGTACACTATATAGTGGTTTGTAATGAAGACTATCAATAAAATCTTCAAGATGCTAGAATGGAAAAGAAGATCCAACGACTGGAAATGTTGGGATTCGCGAGTCTTGATCCAACGGTCAATATTCAAAGTTGTTTTTACACTATGTAGTGGTAAGATCATGTAGAAGTCAACTATTATTAGCTACTAGTAAGTTGCACGTGAGACTCAGATAGTAGACGTATGCCATATCATCACTATATACAATTGTAATTGGTAAAGCACAAAAAAATATAAATTTGAGCAACATCTATAAAGTATGAGTGTATATTTGGTCCTTGTACTTTGTATCATCATGTAGAAGTCTAAGATTATTAGCTACCTAACACATGGAATTTTTGATCACATGCATGGTCTAGAGAAACAAGGGAGAAGCTTCTAGTATGACGGAGACGTGTGTTTTGAGGTTTGTGTATATTATTCATTATGCCGAAGACTATCAATAGAATCTTCTAGATGCTAGAATGGAAAAGAAGATCCAACAACTAGAAATGCAGGGATTCATGAGTCTTGATCCAACGGTCAACATTCAAAGTTATTCGTACACTATATAATGGTAAGATAATATAAGATAACATAAGATAAGATAAGATACTAGTAAGTTGCACGTGCCCTACACATGAGGCTCAGATAATAGACGTCTGACATATCATCACTATCTAAAATTATAATAGGTAAAGTGGAAAAAAATATAAATTTGATCAACATCTATAAAGTATGGGTGTATATTTGGTTCTTATACTTTGTATCATTATGTGTAGAAGTCAAACATTATTAACTACTAACACTTGAAATTTTTGGTAACATGGTCTAGAGAAACGAGAGAGAAGATTCTAGTATGATGGAGACGTGTGTTTTCAGAGGTTTATGCATAGTGCATTCATTGTGTTCAAGACTATCAATAGAATCTTCTAGATGCTAGAATGGAAAAGAAGATCCAATGGTTGGAAATGTTCGGATTTGCGAGTCTCGATCCAATGGTCAATATTCAAAGTTATTCATACACTATATAGTGGTAAGATAAGATAAGATGTCTAAAAACATGGCTTGTGGCATTCAGATCCAGGACCAAAGTGGTTTCCTTCCTATGTACTCCTCGTCCCTACTCCACCCCAACGCGCGGCTGTCGAACACGCTGGAGACACAGAGCCGTCGTACCAAGGCACACGTGCGTAGCGCCATGCTATGGACGAGGGGAGAGAGATTAGCCGGACCGGTGCGCGAAAAGGGATGAGAGATGGAGCATAGGGAAGAAGAGAGAAAACACACGATTTGTTTTGCGTGCATAGGTCCTGAAATTTACTACTAGTAGAGTGTACACTGTAAAGCCGCAGGTGTACCTCGTGTCAGAAACCCATCATAACTTTGCTCTGACATGGAACCGCCTTCAACTTCTCTTCGCTACTGCCCTCTTCCCCTGCCAATGTTTTATTCTCTCAGCATGTACATCGCGTGGACAAAGGTGACCATATGTCTAAGCAAAGAAATATACTACTCCCGCATTGTGTAAAAAAGCACACCTTAATAAGGCTCAGATAGTAAACGTATGACATATCATCACTATGTAAAATTATAATTGGTAAAGCACAAAAAATTATAAATTTTATTAACATCTATAATGTATGGGTGTATATTTGGTCCTTGTATATTGTATCATCATGTGTAGAAGTCAAAGATTATTAGCTACCTAACACTTGAAATTTTTGGTAACATGGTCTAGAGAAACGAGGGAGAAGATTCTAGTATGACGGAGAAGTGTGTTTTGAGAGGTTTATGCATAGTGCATTTATTGTGTTCAAGACTATCAATAGAATCTTCTAGATGCTAGAATGGAAAAGAACATCCAACGGCTAGAAATGCTGGGATTCGCGAGTCTTGATCCAACGGTCAACATTCAAAGTTATCCGTACACCATATAGACGTAAGATAAGATAGGATAAGATCATGTAGAAGTCAACGATTATTAGCTACAAGGGAGAAGATTCTAGTATGATGGAGAAGTGTATTTTGAGGTTTGTGCAGAGCATCCATTATGCTGAAGACTATTAATAGAATATTCTAGATGCTAGAATGGAAAACAAGATCCAACGGCTGGAAATGTTGGGATTCACGAGTCTTGATCCAATGGTCAATATTCAAAGTTATTTGTACACTATATAGTCGTAAGATAAGATAGGATATCTCTATCTCTAATACTATAGTGGAGCAGTTTTGAATTGGATCCATAACACCAATCCTGACTGTTGGGTTGTTGGATCCAATGGTACAGACAAGCTGGATTCGTGTTGAATAGTACCTAGAGCAAACTCCCGCAAAACTTCATAGCATAGTATACTGTATTCTCTCTACTTATACTACCTATAACAGAGCAGTTTTGAATTGGATCCATATCACTAATCATGACCGTCGGGCTGTTAGATCTAATGGTTCAGAGCAACTAGATTTGTGTTGAATAGTACTCCCTCCACCAAAATACAAGGCGCCTAAGGATTAGTCAAAAGTCAACATTTTTTGAAGTTTGACCATGATTATACACAAAAATATAAAAATTTAGAATACTAAATTAATATCAATAGATTCACCATAAAGTATATTTTCTTAATATATCCATTCAATATTGTAGATGTAGATATTTTTTTCTAAATATTTGGTCAAAGTTAGTAAGGTTTGACTTTTCACCAATCCTTAGGCGCCTTATATTTTGGGATGGAGCGAGGGAGTATAGACCTAGAGCAAACTCCACCATGTTCTAGAACCATCATGTCACCACCCCCAAAATGCATAAATTAATTCTATTAATAATAACTATCTACAGATATTGAGAATACAACCTACTGTGCTTTGAAATTTTGGGGTTGGTGACATGATGGTTCTAGAACATGGCAGAGTTTGCTCTAGGTACTATTCAACACGAATCCAGGTGCTCTGAACCATTGGACCTAACAGCCCAACGGTCAAAATTGGTGCTATATATGGATCAAATTCAAAACTGCTCCATTGTAGTAGAGATATATAGATAAAAAGCACACCTTAATAAGGCCTAGTATGTGGCATCCGCTAAGGTTCACCTTATACATAGTGGAAACTATAAAGTATCTTTAAGCCTAAGGTGCACCTCAAGCTTGTGTGTTGACCATAGCGAATAGAAAAATCATTTCCCCTCTCTCCTTATTTCATGTGATCGTTTTCAAAATGGGTTCAAAATTTTCAAGAGGACAAATCTTAGTAGCTAGAAGTCGAATAGTCTCAACTAATATATTAATTGACCGCTTGATGGGTGTCAACACCCGGATTTTTAATCCCAGATGCCTGTTATGTCATACATCACAATCCCAGGATTGCCATTTTTGTGAGACATAACAGTTTGGATATCACAGTACATCATCCATTACAAACCATAATAAGGTCTTACACGAATAAAGGATCTCATGATCCAGTCTTAATACAACAAGCAGCGGAATAAATAATAAGCGTAGCGGTGGGGTCCATCTTTAGGGCCACAGACAATGCTGACGAAGGCAGATAGTCCTAGTTATCATAGCCGTCCTGCTGTCCGTCATCTTGGTAGTCTCCTTCATAGTCTGGCCATAGGAATCGCCAGGGACAAAAGCCATGAGTACTCTTTAAGTACTCGCAAACTACCACTAACAAGTAAGGTAAATGCTAGTGGAAGAGCTAACTCTATGTTTATTTGTAAAGTTAAGTTTGAAACCTAAGCTGAGTTCAGAAACAAAGAAAGATAAAATAAAGTTCTAGAATCACTTAAGTTAGGAATCTAGTGTCATAGTCACAACTCTGTTGTGGTCAAGTCAAGATTCATCATTTCTTGCATAAGTCATTTTGAAAACATCTGACAACGAAACAGTATGGCCACTCCAACTATCCATAACCGCAGACGCGGCTATTTGAATAGTTTGACACTCTACAGAGGTGGTACACTTTCACCACAAGATTCGATACATCTGTCAGGGATAACCCTGAATCATCATACTTAGTATGCAGATAATCAAACATAACCTTTCCTTTACACACCCTAGTATAAGCACCTCTCCTATGAGTATGGCCTACCAACCATGACCATCTGTCATCTTGGGCACTGCATAGGTGGAAAACATTGAGAGGTAGCCTCATCTCAACCCTCTCCCACGAGGGAACTAATACTAATGCATATAAACTTCCAGCTAAGTCTTACCCAATTCAGGTATTGTGGTTGTACGGTAAAAATTGGAATGATATCATATTCGAATCCAACCATCAGTTTTGTAAAAGGGGTTAAGGCTCATGCCTCAACATTTTCACCATCATAAACCATTTGTGTTTCTCAACACATGTCAAAACATCTCAATAGAACAACTCATCATTCTAAGGTTTTCACAATTCATATTCACCAATTATTCCCATCTAAAGTGACTCAAGTTTTGAATTTAGCTCTAAGCTACTAAGTTAAGAGTGTTCACTAAGGTGGAATGCTAATCTCAATCTCATGCCATAGAATGACACCTAAGGTTATCTAGATGGGTCAAGTTTTATACTTTTTATGCTACCTTCAAACAAGTACGGGACTTTGGTAAAGTAAAGGAAGGTAAAGCTTGGAAATAAAACTTGGGGTAGGTAATATTCCAAGTGGTATAACCAAAGCATGCCTAATGCCTTTGCTTAGGTTATCTAGCTTAGTCTACTTGCTAATAACAGCTTGCTCAGTTTACTTGAAGTGCTAGGCTTGCAAGTAAAACTTGCAAGGGTTAACTTGTATAGTGCTAGCTTGCCTTGGGTAGTCTAGTGGTTGAAGTTTTCTTCCTCCTCCTCTTGGTAGAACTCCTCCTCCTCGAAAGCTTGGTCGGTACTATCTTCTATAAATACATACGGGATACACAATCACCAAACAATACTTAACTAGGCTACTTAGTACACTAAGGCACACATTTGATGATCTATTATCATCACAAGCATCACAAGGTTTTATTAACTAGTTTCATTCTTTTTATTTGAGAAAAGTAATTTCTACTCATTGAAATTAACTAAGATTTAATATTCTCCAATTAAAATATGGGATCATGTGGACACATGTCATCACCACATATTCTAACATATGGGAATGTGATTTAAAGGTTGGATCACATTTAAATAAGTTTAAGTTCAATACATAATGATTTAAAGTGACTAGAAATGCCTATATAGCATTATTTTGGTACTAGTCCAAATTCACTGTATGTAAACCTTAATATGATTACATATTCAGATAGGTATGGTTAAATGTGATTTTTGAGAGTTGGAATCAACTCAAAAGCTATTATGGTTGATTTTATAAAAATGTTGAAAGGTGCAAATGCTTATGTCTTGTTATTTTTACTAGGAGATATCTCTAACCTAAATGAATTAAATCCAACGGGCTTGGATAGAACTTTTCAGAAGCTTTCCAACAAAATTGGAATCACTCAATTTGGATTTATAAAACTCTTTGAATTGATTTTTAAACCAAGGGATAGAAGTGAGTTCAAACTTAAATAGAAAATTCTATATTTGAACTAACTGTGTCGCGCGGGAAAACTAACGGGCCGGCCCAGTGGCGCTCCGCTGCGCGGATGACAACTGATAGGGGGGTCCCGCAGGTCTGCGACACATTAAACGCGAAGCGGTACGGGGCACTCTCAGCGCTACGATTAGAAGGTGGATCAACGGTTGAGGATCGTCGTCCCCGGCGAACAGGTCGCCGACGAGAGCTACCCCTAGCGGCTCGGTGGGGGTATGTGGGGGCTTACCAGGGCTCCAGCTAGTCGTGGCGATGGGGGCGATGGAGCTGGTGGACGACGGCGGTTCTAGGCGTGGTCGCGGCGGCTCCTAGGGCAGTCGCAATCAACAGTGCCTCTCCTCCTCTGCTACGGCAAGCGCTGGCAAAATTCTGGCGAACGGTGGCTCGCCTTGCTTCGGGAATGGGGTGGAAGGATCAGTGGAGAGAGGGGAGTGAGATGGTGTGAGGAGTTTGTGCTGGTTGGCCTCCTTTTATAGGTCAAGAAGGGGACCGAAAGGGATGGGCTGGCGACTCCGGTGAGGGTTGTATAGCGTGTTATCGTCATGGATGGAGGTAGGGTATGGTGGCCTGTCTCCTGGCGGTGCTCTACCATTTAAATGCATGGCTAGGGGTGGTGGTAATTGGTCGGGTGAAGCTGGTGCTCTGCGCGGCAGAGGCGGCGTTCGACGCGGCGCACAGGGGATGCAGGTCAAGCGGCGGCGAACGGGCATGTCTGGCGGGGTGCTAGGGTCAAGGCGGAGCGGCGTGCACGGTATTGGGTCGAGGGGCGGTCTGTGGCGTGCTGGCGTTGAGGGCGCTTTGGCGCGCTCTGGCTACGCGCAGAGAGAAAGGGCGGCGAGGCTGGGGATTGGTCCAGTGGCTGGCAGTGGCCATGGTCTGGACCGTGGGCGGCGGCAGGGTGGCGCCTAGCTTCCTGGAGCGGTGGAGAGGGGCTGGTGGTCTGCTGCTGCGTTGGCAACGTTGGCCGGCGAGCATGGCGTCGGGACGGCGTAGCACTGGTGCCAGGGGCTAGAACTAGGGTGGGTTTTGGTCTGGTTGGACTCAGGGGAGACAAGAATGATCAATGCAACTCAAATGGCTCGAGAAGATTTGATCAAAAATAGTAATAGTTAGGCTAATTTGATTCTGTCTGCAAGGTGTTCGACACAATGGCCGCAAGAGAAATTTTTTTGAATTTTGGGCTGAATTTTGGTGGAGTGTTGTATCTTATGCTTGAGCTTCTAGGTGTGCTTGGGTTTTGAAAATGGAATTCATTTGAGTGGTTTTTGAATAAGTGTGATCTTGATACCTACACTAGATTCAATTTTCAAATGCCATTTCAAATTAGTGTTTGAAAGTTTTTGTAGATCACAAGGTGGGCCTTGGTACATCACTACTTGTACTAGCAAGGGGTGCAAAGATCTACATTTGTTTCTGTTAAGAATTGAGTTCTAGGAATAGCCAAAGTAGGCATGGTAGTTAAAATGGCACAAATGACCATTTCCTTATTTTATTCATTTTGATTTGTTTTTCTTTGGGATTTGTTTGGAAATGATCTAGATGATGTTTAGTTCACCTTAGAATCATTTTACAATCAATGGATCACTTAAACATGGCAATTCCAAACAACTCCTATTTTAAATGCACACACATATGAATGCTTAGATATTTTCAAATGGAAAAGTTTTTTTGTTAACCCTAATTTTGATGATTTGGATCTTGATCACCTGTATTACAGTTTTGGGATGTTACAATGGGTACCCCCAAAAGATTTTTACATAAAACTTTCAAACCAAGCTACAATTTATTGCTTGTAGTTCAAATTTGACCTTTTATTTCGATACATCGACATAAAGTCATTCAACAAGTGGACGGGGTCACCTAGGAACCTTCAAAACTCATAAAACATGGGAATGGTAAGTAAAACACATTGGTCCACCTAGCTAATATGTCTAGAAGCTTGGCTTATTGCATTGAGATCCATATTCTCCGGACTCTCGTTATGGAAAAGAATCATCTCGTCATCACTCAGAAAACTGAGAATTTTCTTTCCTAATTGTTGGAAACTCACACCGACGACATTATTTACTACAAGAAGATGCACACATCTACCTCTGAAAAGAAAATTAATTCAAGAGCAGTCTATCACACTTACTTGTAGCTAAAGTTTGACTAAATTTCGTTAAATTGACAAGAAGTCACCGAAGTGCGCGAAGTTAGCTAGGAATCCTAGTACTAAAAACTTGGGTATTTCATATAAGAAACTGTGGTCCAGTTTGTGTGATAGTTGGGGCGGTTGCATTTTCTTTTAACCTTAGTAGGTCTCGTAGGAGCGAGGTGCTTGAGAGTTAACATGGTCGGTGGAAGTACGTACAAGTTACATCAAGGACCTCATAAATAATGAAAATTACATCCAAGTCCATGCATGCATTTAGCAAAGGACCCTAAAACTGAGAAAAGAAGTACTGTGTTTTGAGGTTTGCGCATACTAGTGTTCATCATGCTAAAGACTATCAGTAGAATCTTTCTAGATGCTAAGATCCAACAGTTAGCAATGTTGTTTGGATTTGCTAGTCTTGATCCTACTGTTAATGTTCAAAGTTAATCTCTACGCTATATGTAGTGGTATGGTATTGTAAGAGATAAGAGACAAGATAAAGATATGATAAGAAGTACTGCGAATGGCCGATCTAACGGTAGGTCTCGTAAGAGCGAGGAGCTTGAGACTTAACACGGTCGGTGGAAGTACAAGTTAAATTAAGGATCTCATAAAAAATGAAAATTGCATCCAACAAGTCTGTGCATTTAGCACAAGGACCCTTTAACCGAGTAATGAAGTACTATGTGTTTTGAGGTTTGTGCATACTAGTGTTCATCGTTCTAAAGACTATCAGTAGAATCTTTCTAGATGCTAAGAATGGAAAAGAAGATCCAACGGTTAGAAATGTTTGGATTTGCCAGTCTTGATCCAACGATTAATGTTCAAATAAGTTAATCCCTACACTATGTAGTGGTGGTATGCATGGTATTGTAAGAGATAAGAGACAAATATAAAGGTAAGATAAGAAGTACTATGAATGGCCGATCTAATGGTAGGTCTCATAGGAAGCGCGGTGCTTTGAGAGTTAACACGGTGGGTAGAATTACAATTTACATCAAGGACCTCATAAAAAATGAAAATTGCATCCAAGTCCATGCATTTAGCACAAGGACGACCCTGAAACTAATTAAGCTATGAAGTGTGTGGTTTGAGCTAGAGGTTTACGTATACTAGCGGTCATCGTGCTAAAGATTATTAGTAGAATCTTTCTTGATGCTAACAATGGAAAAGAAGATCCAATGGTTAGCAATGTTTGGATTTGCTAGTGTTGATCCAACGGTCAATGTTCAAAGTTAATCCATACACTATATGTAGTGTGTGGTATGGTACAGTATTGTAAGAGATAGGACAAGATAAAGATAAGATAATAAGAAGTACTACAAATGGCCGAGCTAATGGTTGGTCTAGTAGGTGCGATGTGCTTGAGAGTGAACACGGTCGGTGGAAGTACAAGTTACATATCAAGGACCTCATAAAAAAATGAAAATTGCATCCAAGTCAATGCATTTATCACAAGGACCCTCAAACTGAGCAATGAAGTGCGTGTTTTGAGGTTTGCGCATACTAGCGTTCATCGTTCTCATCAAGACTATTAGTAGAATCTTTCTAGATGCTAGGAATGGAAAAGAAGATCCAACAGTTAGCAAAATGTTTGGATTTGCGAGTCTTGATCTAACTTGTTGTCAAAACTCGCGTTGGATGATTTCTCATATATTAATTGTGACCCCCGATGGGTACCTCCAAAAGCTTTTTCGTAGAACTTTCATAGTAATATAAAATTTACTTATACTATTTCAAATCTGACCTATTTTCGATGAATCGACATAAATTCATTCAAGTGGGTGGAGTTAGGTAGGCAGTTTTGAATTGGATCCATAGTACCAATCGTGACCGTTAGGCTATTAGATCCAATGGTTCAGAGTAGTTGGATTCGTGTTCAACAGTATCTAGAGCAAACTCCACCATGTTCTAGATAGTTATTATTAATATACTTAATGTATGCCTTTTTCTCTAACAAGACTATTGGTTAATAACAACTTAATGTTCGTTAAATCACATTTCATACAATATATACGAGTGTGGCACGTGCCTGTGTGTGTGTGCGTGTGAAACTTTGGCTTGTGGCATTTATTTAGATAAATATTCTTCGAACTTCCTTTACGGGAGAGAATGATCATGAGATCACTCGGAAAATTGAGAATGTCCTTTCCTGGTAGTTGGAAACTCACACTGACAACATTGTTTACTATAAGAAGATGCACCCATCTACCTCTGAAAAGACATTTAATTCAAGAGCAGTCTATGATGCTTACTTGTAGCTCAAGTCTAACTTAATTTCATTAAATTGATGCAAAATCTTAGCAAGAAGTTGAACCGTACCTATATATCATCAAAACTCTTGGTGGTTTCCCATATATTAATTGACCCCTCCTCCCGATATATATGGGTACCTCCAAGAGAGATCTTTCATCAAACTTTCAAAGCAACATACAATTTACTTGTGGCAGTTCCATTTGTACCTAATAATTTCGATAAATCGGCATAATCAAGTGGGCGAAGTTAGCTAGGAAGTTTGAGAACTCATAAAACATGGTAAATCGTAAGTACAACATGTCGGTCCACAATATATGTCTGAAAAGTTGCCTTGTGTGTCATTCAGATCCATATTCTTCAGACTTGCTTTACGGGAAAGAACAATCTCGTCATCACACTCCGAAAATGGAGAATGTTCTTTCCTGAGATAATAGAAAACTCATAGTGATGGAATTGTTTACTACAATAAGATGCACCTGTAGACCTCCAAAAAGACATTTAATTCAAGAGAAATCTATATCACTGTTACTTGTAGCTCAAGTTTGACCTAATTTCATTAAATTGTCAAGATGCAAAATCTATCTTAGGAAGAAATTAAACCTATTGTTAAAACTCTTGGTGTTTTGTGATATCTTAATTGACCCCTCGATGGGTACCTCCAAAAGCTTTTTCGAAAAACTTTCAAAGCAACCTACAATTTTCTTAGACACGAGGCTAGTAAATTTATAAGCTACGTATAGTAAGAGCGTGTGCAGTGTCTAGAAGTAGCTATGAAAACTATTTTTGGTCCAGTGTTTAGAACTGAAGTGAGTCCACACAACCATGCTAAAAAGAAAAACAGACTGATATCCACTGAATAGTAGGCCCTCCCAATTGATTCGCTTAGACATAAGTCTAGCACTAGAATCACCTTGAAGAATCTTTTTGTTAGCACTACCCACTCCACCGTTAAGATATATGTTTAAGACTTAACACCGTGCTTGCTTTGATGTCTGGGGCCAATGGGCTCACAACCATGGGGCCCCATTATTATTAGTGGTCTAGTTAAATCCTATAGCAGCCAATGAATGTTAGCTCTGACTCCTCTAGCTCTTCCTTCTCGATGATGCCTCGACACTCGGCTTTGAAGGATGGTTACGAGGGCAGTAGGTGCCTATGGTGACTTCGTCAAGCTCAAGCCCCCCCACCGGACAGTCTGTAGACACAATATTTCGGAGGTGCTCATAGGGGTAGGATGTGCGTTCATGCGTTCATAGGGGTAAGTGTGTGTATGCATATGTGAGCGTGTGCGTTTTGTAGTGGATTTTCGCAAAAATGAGAGAGATGGGCCTTCCGTTTGTATTAAGTTTTGCTCGGTTTTCCCAAAGTAATTGTAATGGTCATTGGTGTATAGGGTCTATGGGCTCACTACCGAGGGCCACATTATTAGTGGTTCAATTACATCCCATAGCAGCCAACGAATATGAGCTCCAACCCCCTAGCACTTCCTTCGCCATGAAGCCTCGGCGCTCGACTTTGAAGGATGGTTATGAGGGTAGTGAGAGGCGATGTTCCCGGTAATATATAGCGAGGTGCCTATGGTGAATTCATCAATCTCAAGCCCCGCGAGATCAGTGTCAAGATCCAGTCTTTCTGAAGTGCTCATAGGTGTAGGGTGTGCGTACCTGCATTCATAGGCGTGAGTGTGTGTACGTATTTGTGAGCGTCTTCGTTTTGTAATGGGTGTTCGTAAAAAGAGAGGGGGCCTTTGGTTTATTTATTGAGTTTTGACCTGTTTTCCAAAATTACTCCATGTAATGCAAGTCTAACTAGGTGAGTGATGTTTGGGGGCCCACAGGCTCTCTAGCACGGACCCTAGTTATCAGTGGTTGAGTTAAATCCAATACGGAGTAGTAGCCAGCGAATGTGAGGACCGGCTCCCCTACCTCTTCCTTCTCCACGAAGCCTCTGCACTAGGATTTGAAGGCGCGCTCTTTTTTCGACCAATGACGGTGGATTCAGTCATGCCAGTCCGGCGAACGACGGGGGATCTTGATGCGCAAGGCGGCCGGGTTAGGGTAAGTACGCCAGAGTTCACGGTCTCAGTTTATTTTCTCGAATTTAGCTTATGGGTTCTCTCCTTTTGGGGATTTTCTCTATTCTGCCTGTCTCGATCGACGATGTTTCCTGGGTTCAGATGCCAGCATGGATGGTAGATGTGGAGTGGTACGGCATCGTTACCGATGCAGATCTCCAGCTCTGGTGCGACTGCACCCTGGCGCCCCATCGCCGCGTCGCGTTTGAGGGAACGAACTTCGGCCGCAGGTTCTTGCGTTGCAACTACGAATGTGAGCGATGCAAGTTTGTCCACTAGGTAGATCTACCGCACTCACTTTCGCTGTAGCTCGCGATGATGTCGTTGTGGTTATAGCTCGAGATCCATGATGACCTTGAAGAGGAGGAGCATGAGTGCGAGGAGATGGCTGCAGAGTTAACGAATGTCTCCAACTCACTGAACTAAGTTGTAAATAGGATAGATGCTCTTAGATTTGGGTAATTAGAGCTAGACATTAGGTTCTTAACCAAGTATGGTCTGCAATCTAGATATTTAGTATGCTCTTGATACTTTTGGTGGTTGGCTGTAGATTCCACTAATAATTAAGTAATCCCCTTTTGTTTACTAGTACTCACCATCTCATAGTACTCCCACGTTAAATTACACTAGGTTAATTAATATGGGAGTAGTTGACAGTCAGCTTAAAGCCATTCTAAAGTTTTTGTTACTACTAATTGATCTGGTTTATGTGTTACTGGTATCTCTATCTATATACGAGTATGGCTACATTTTTTGCACATTTGTGCACCTCCCCCATTGCGCACCTTCTCTACCCAGCAGCGTCCACCTTTCCATCGCATCAGTGAAATCTCCGGTGAGTCCGCAACCATCCGGATGGTTGTTTAGGTGATTGCTATTTGAAATAGTAGATCTATATGCCACATTAGGAAGATGGGATCACCATGGATGTAGCCATGGAATTAGTTATAAGGTCCACTAAAAATAGGTAATTATATGCTGCCAAGAAGACTCTTTTGAGGATGGGAAGCTTGCCCCTGGCTTTATTTCACAGAACGGTCCTCTGCTGAACAATGCAGATGTAATTTGCTGCATATTGTTCATAAACAGATTGTTGTTTGCTGGTGTCCTGCATTGCTGGGTTCTTTAAATTATAGTGTTTGTTAAAGGGAAACACGCCCAATCCTTTGATCGGATTAATGCACGTATCCTTCTTTGCATTGCAAAGTTGATGTGTTCTTTCCTAAAATTTAGTAGTTTTGCTGCATTTCATTTAGCATCATGCGCATGTCCCACCTGTGGAGGAGGCATTATCGAGTGACAAGTGTTTTTATGTATCTAGGTGCTTTGCTAGAATTTCAGTAACCTATGCTTTGTCCCCGAAAACATTTTTTCGATAAAGAGCGCGTTATTACTTAAAATGTCCCCTAAAATATACTGATCATTTTTGTTGCATGATTTGCAGAAACGAAGTCATTATGATTTGTTGCCACTTATTACTAAGGCCATGACTGCTCATGTGCCAGCTAAGAAGGCAAACCCTGAAGTACGGCCCTTTTCATGTCGGTTTTGTTTCCCATGTTTGGGAAATACGCCTCTATGGTTCTTTGCCATTTGTGGTACCACTATGGAGCATGCACGATGTGTGCAGCTGAATTTGGATTGTGAAACGAGAATTTGGTTTTTTTTATTTGAAATGAGAATCTGGTTTAATTTTGGATTTGTCATCTGTGGTTTCCACCTTACTTATATTGCTCATGGCATAATGGTGCTGGTCACTACAAGGATTTGACAATTGCCCGTCTCCGAGAGAAATACAAAGCTCGTAGACACATGATTCCGTGCCTTCAAGAGAAAGTGAAACACCGGGACGAATAGATTAGGCGCCTGAAGGAAGAAGTGTCCACATCCACTAAGAGGATAGCTGATTTGACTACAGGATGGGATACATCAATTTCAGTTGCTCATGATGTTGCTGCTGATTTTCAAAAGTTCGTGGCTGACAACTTAGTCCCGAGTTGCCTGATGTGGATGGCGATGAGCTGATTGGCCAGGTGTACGACCAGATCTTGGAACATGTAGGAATGTGAGGTGACAATCTTTTCAATTCGGCTCTAGAAGCAGATGAGACCCTGACAAAAATTCGAGATTCTCCACGCCCATACAGTCTTGATCCCGCAAAAGATGAGGAAATCTATATACCATATTGACTGCTCTACTTTCATTTTTGAAGGTTTTGGGTCTCTTGTGAGGATGACTGTTTGTTAAGTCAGGTACTATAACTGTTTTTTTGCTCTGCTGGTGTGTGGTGTCCACGAATCTATATATTTGATGTACTATTATGACATATATATTGGACCTGTCTTTATGTGACTATATTTGGCACCAACAGTCATCTTATTCGAACTTGCGGTGGTTTTTTATCTTTTAATTTTTTTCCTTCTAAGATCTGTTAATGATGATGTTAATGCTAGTTGCGAGTGATTTGTTAGCATATTTCTGGTAGTAAACCAAAACTTGTAGTTGTAGATTGTGGAATTTCAGGTCAATGTTTGAACTCTAGATCTTGATGTCGTAGAAAGGGCAGGCTTCTACCACCTGGAAGATTTTACCCAACAATTGATTGTATCAGACGAATAAGTGCACAAACTTGATGTCTGTAGGCGGGAAACTGAGCAACACAAGTGCACAAACTTGTATCAGTCGTGTGGTTGCTACTTTTAATACAGCCGTGGTTTCCCCTAAAAAAGTAAGGTTCACAAAAAAATAAAAAAAAATAGTGGGGCGAAAGTTAGTTTCGAGTTCGAGGTAGCTCAGTCTTGTGCCCCTCGACCCCATCATCATATTCTCCGCCTGGCCGCCCTCCCTCAACCGGACCGTCCCCGCCGCTCCACCATTGAACACCACCGCACCGCCGTTCGCTGGTATGTACGTCCCCAACTTCCAGCCATTACGGGCTTTCTGAAGGATAAAATGCATTTATTTTTGGGCATTGCGAGCTAAATAAGCTCGTGGCGTTTACAGGAAATGGAATCGGTGTTGGCGGATGCATTTGCTACGTCAGCGGATGCTTATAAAGTAGAGGTGGATGATAAAGCAGCACCAGCGGATGCGCAGGCCGATGCTTGTACCACATCGGAGTCTTGTGCACTGTTGAGTGATGCTTGGAAAGCGGTGGAGGCGCAGTTGAAATCCTCGTCGGCTGCTGCTGGAACAAATTCGGCTATGTTGGCTGCCGCTGCCAAAGCGACGGCTCCGTGGGATGCTAGGAATGCGTCAGCTCGTGGTCGTGATTCTTCAGCGTCAATGGCTGTGGCTCGTCATTCGTCGGCAGCGCCTGCTCCATCTGCTCGGAACTCGCTGACCCCATTGTAAGTTCTGTGTTGGATTTTGTCTCCCTCACTTCCTCCCTCTTTTGTGTATTCTGCTCCGCGGTTTTTTTGGACGCAGTGGATATTATTTTAAACTAGTAGTACTGGGAACATAAAAATCTATTTAATCACAAACTAGTGATCTGAATGGGATGAAACTTTCATAGGATTCAAACCTAGGCACCGATGATTTACTGTTTTTTGTCAATTTTTTTGGATAGTTTTACTTTTAGTTCAAAATCTGAACTACTGTTATACGTTTGATCTAAGATGCAATAAAACCAGAAAATTCAGGTGGGGGCCTTTCTGTCCTCCCCGATGACCTAAAAAAGTTCTTCATTCCCAGTTCCGACATGCTGAAGCATTTTGCAGTGCTTTCGTACTACTCTGGTTGATTGCTTGTGATGTTTAGGTTATTTTATTGACAGACTCTGCTTTTTAGGTAGTTTTTCACACGGGTGTAGTTTAGGAAATTTCGATGATAATTTTTCCTGTGAAAATGTATGATGCATTGTGGTGTTTACTTAATTCTTTTTTAGGGTTGTGCATTGTGCATTATGTTGTTTACTTAATTCTGATGATGCACTTGTGCTATTTGCATCATCCTACCAGCTTTGGTGGAAAAACATATGCAACAAACAACGACTTGCCAGGCGATGTATTTGGTCAGATTCTTGTCAGGCTTCCTCCACACCCATCCTGCATACTGAGGGCATCAGTTGCCCAAAAATGTTGGATGGACTTCATGGGAAGCAACGATATCAAAAGGCTAACCTCTGTCACACAACAAAGGAATGCCGTTACTTGGGTTTTTCACCAACAGCTCCAAGGACGCTCGATTATTAATAGATCATAATCTTGACCAATCCATCTTCCAGAAGCTGAACAGGCTGGTGGAAGTACATAAAGCCTACAAACCATATGTACTCGGATGTCGCAATGGTAGGGTGCTACTTCATTATCCACAAGAGTCTAACATGATAAAGGCCTGGGATCCAATCAGTGGAAGTGAAAAAGTGATACCAGAACCACCAATTTGGCGGAGACGTGAGTATGATAGGAGCACAATTCTCTGTTCGAGAAATCATGGGCAATTGTCTTCACACTGTTGCAGAAATTTCTGGGTTGTTTGGATAGTAACCAATGATAACCAAGCACTAGTGCAGAGGTACTCATCAGAGTTAGGAAAATGGGAGGACTGGATTGAACCTGCTGCCAGGGGAATTCCTTCCCGGAGAGGGGAGATCATTGCCATCAACACCATCATCAAGCTGGACTTCATCGGGATCATCATTCATCACCACCATCATCACCATCAGCACCCTCATCACCATCTCCATATTGCTGTAACAATTGTGTTGAATCTTGCATAGTTCATAGGGGAAACTTTCTTGGTGTTGATTACTCTTTGTAGTTGATGCTATTGAGTGAACCGTTGAATTATCGTTTATGTTCAGATTGTTATACATCATTATTCCATCTTTCATCATGATCCATATGATGTCTTGTGAGTAGTTCATTTTGTTCTTGAGGACATGGGAGAAGTCATGTTATTAGTAGTGGAGTTGTGTTGAGAAAGATTCAATAGTTTGATATTTAAGTTGCGGTGTACTTCTTCTAGTGGTGTCATGTGAACATTGACTACATAAAACTTCACCTATATGGGCCTAGGGGAATGCATTGTGTATTTGGCTACTAATCGTAGGGGTTGTCGGAGTGACAGAAACCTGAACCCCCGTTAGGAAACCATTGCACAAGGGACGTTAGGGTCTTAGAGTTTAAAGCTGTGGTTCGGTTTCTGCCTTAATTACTTTCTTGTACTTACGGATGTTTGCAAGGGGTATAATCACAAGTATGTATTAGTCCTAGGAAGGTCGGTACATTAGCACAGGTTCACCCACACAACACTTAGCAAGCTAAAGAAGATTAATCAACTATGTGAAGCGAAAGCACTTGATAGTCTTCCCATGTGTCCTCGAGAACGTTTGGTCATCTTAAGTAATACACCCGGCTTGTCCTTTGCTGCATAAAGGATTGGGCCACTTGCTGCATTTATTCTTATTGTCTTTTGTTTACTCGTACTTCGTTTACTTGCTTTATCTAAAACGCCTAAAAATCAATTTGCTAAGTATTTGCAGAGAATTCCTGATCCATACCACTAGCCAGCAGCTTCTGCTCCTCGTTGGGTTCGACACTCTTACTTATCAAAAATACTGCGATACACCCTTATACTTGTAGGTCATCAAGACTATTTTCTAGCGCTGTTGCCGAGGAGTGATGCGCTATTGGAGAGTGGAACTAGTAAAGGAAACTTCTACAGTCAGTATTGTTTACTTATGTTAGTTGCTTTATTTTCGTTATGGATAATTCGCTAAGTTTCTTATTTGGTAATGCTACTACCACTACTAAGGTAGTAGATAAGCCACCACCTGCTGAGAATGATGTTTTTAAAATACCTACAAGAATTATTGATCGTGTTATGGATAACTACTACGTTGGGGATGGAAATGTCCATCCTGGTGATCATTTAGTCTTTATACACGAATTATGCGGGTTGTTCAAGTGTGCAGGTATTACTACAAATCAAGTTATGAAGAAGTTATTGTCATTATCACTGAAAGGAAGAGCTGAGGAATGGTATAAGCTGCTAAAGAATGGTCAAGCTCTGGAATGGGAGGAAATAGTGCCTCTCTTTTATTCAAAGTTTTATCCTCCTAGTGAGATTCATAACGATCGGAATCAAATATACAACTTTTGGCCTCTTGATGGAGAGAGTACAGCTCAAGCCTGGGGGAGATTGAAGTTACTAATGCTCAAATGTCCCATTCATGAGCTTCCCAACAATACAATTATCAACAACTTTTATGCAAGGCTCCCTCTACATGACAAGGATTTATGTGCTGGATCATTCACTCGCATGGAAGAAGAAGCTAAATGGGATCTTCTGGACCGTATTCAAGATAATGTTGAAGCTTGGGAGAATGACAAAGGAAGAAAGTCAGGTATAAATTACGATTATGATGCATTGAATCTTTTATGGGAACTGATGACTTTCAAAATATCAAAAATGTTTATGGTTTTGATTTGCAAGTTATTACGAATTGCTTTAGGGCTTTTGCTTCTTATCTTGAAATTCCAGAAAGGGGATGGAACAAGTACCATGAACCTTATAAAGATAGTGTTGACTGTGTTCCTGTTGGGAGTGCTGAGTATTGCATTATTGATCCTATCTTACCTGAGCCTTATATTGAGAAGATTCCCTTCCCAGATAAGGTAAAGGATCATCCTATCATAACTAATATAATCACAAAAAGTGAAAAAAGAACTGTAAAACCTGATGAACAAATAAACATTGAACCTGTGGTAGCAACTGTGAAAGACCTTGTCACTAAAAGCATAGAAGATGGACACATAGTCTTTTGTGAGGATGCTTCTAACATTGTTTCACATCCTAATAGAACTAAAAAAGCTAGTGTCCCTGTGCTTTCTGTTAGAATTGGTGATTATTGCTATTATGGTTTATGTGATATTGGTGCAAGTTCTAGTGCTATTCCTTATGAGCTTTACAGAGAAGTTATGCATGAAATCAGTCCCTGCAAATTGGAAGAGATTGATGTGGTTATTCACCTTGCTAATAGAGAGACCATCTCTCCAATTGGTATTGTACGAGACGTTGAAGTTCTTTGTGGTAAGATTAAGTACCCTGTTGATTTTCTAGTACTTGGTTCAGCTGCTAGTAAAACTTATCCTATTATCTTTGGTAGACCTTTCTTGAGTACTTGTGGAGCTATTATAGATTGCAAAAGGGAGAAAATCTTGACTAAGTTTGATGGGGAATCTTATGAGTTTAATTTCTCGAAATTCGCTAAAGAACCTTGTGAAGAGGAAACCCATAATGAGGATTTTAGAGTTGAACAACTTGCTTCTATTTCTCTTGCTCCTAACAATGCTCTGCATCAATTTATGGAAGATCATGAAAGTGAAATCTTCATGGAAGAAAGGAATGAGATTGAAGAGATTCTCCGTGATCAGCCTAAGATGCTTAAGCATAACTTGCCTATAGAAGACTTGGGTACCACGTTGCCACCTAAAAGGATCTGGTTTTCGATCTAAAACCTCTCCCTGGTGATCTTAAATATGCTTATATAGATGATAAAAATATATATCCTGTTATTATTAGGTCTAAACTTTCAGGAAGAGAAGAAGAAAGGTTATTGGAGGTTTTGAAGAAACACCGAGGAGCTATGGGCTATACTCTGGATGATTTAAAAGGGATTTCACCTCCTATATGTTAGCATTCTATCAACATAGAACCAGATGCAAAGCCAGTTGTAGAGCACCAACGACGTTTAAATCCTAAGATGAAGGAAGTGGAAAGAAATGAGGTATTGAAACTCCTTGATGCTGGTATTATTTACCCTATTGCTGATAGTGAATGGGTTAGTCCTGTTCATTGTGTTCCTAAAAAGGGAGGTATTACCGTTGTTCCTAATGATAATGATGAGCTTATTCCTCAAAGAATAGTAGTAGGATATAGGATGTGCATTGATTTTAGAAAAGTCAATAAAGTTACTAAGAAAGATCACTACCCGCTTCCTTTTATTGATCAAATGTTGGAAAGGTTGTCTAAAAAGACCCATTTTTGTTTTCTTGATGGTTATTCTGGTTTCTCTCAAATTGCTGTTAAACAACAAGATCAAGAAAAAACTACTTTTACTTGCCCTTACGGAACTTATGCTTACAGACGTATGCCTTTTGGTTTATGTAATACTCCTGCTACTTTTCAAAGGTGCATGTCTGCTATCTTTCATGGTTTTTGTGAGGAAATTGTAGAAGTGTTCATGGATGACTTTTCTGTCTATGGAACTTCTTTTGATAATTTTCTACACAACCTTGATAGAGTTTTGCAGAGATGTGAAGAAACTAATCTTGTTCTTAATTGGGAGAAATGCCACTTCATGGTTAATGAAGGGATTGTCCTTGGGAATAAAGTTTCTGAAAGAGGCATAGAAGTTGATAGAGCTAAGGTTGAGGCCATTGAGAACATGCCATGCCCAAGAGACATCAAAGGTATTCGTAGTATCCTTGGTCATGCTGGTTTCTATAGAAGGTTTATTAAAGACTTTTCTAGGATTTCAAAACCCCTCACAAATCTTCTTCAAAAAGATGTACCCTTCGTTTTCATGATGATTGTAAGGGAGCTTTTGAAACTCTTAAGAAGGCTTTAACTACAGCCCCTATTGTTCAACCACCTGGTTGGAGTTTACCCTTTGAAATAATGTGTGATGCTAGTGATTTTGCTGTAGGTGCTGTCCTTGGGCAACGAATTGATAAAAAACTAAACGTTATTCATTATGCTAGTAAAACTTTAGACGCTGCTCAAAGGAATTATGCTACTACTGAAAAGGAATTTCTAGCTGTCGTTTTTGCTTGTGATAAGTTTAGACACTATATTGTAGACTCAAAAGTCACCATTCATACTGATCATGTTGCTATTAAATACCTTATGACGAAAAAGGATGCTAAGCCTAGGCTTATTAGATGGGTTCTGCTTTTACAAGAGTTTGATCTACATATAGTAGATAGGAAAGGTGCTGAAAACCCTGTAGTTGATAATTTATCTCGATTGGAAAACATCTCTTTTGACCCTATGCCTATTAATGATAGTTTCCCAAATGAGCAATTAGCCGCAGTAGGGGTAAGCTTGCGAGGGAGCCCTTGGTACGCTGATTATGCTAACTTTATTGTCTCCAAGTATTTGCCTCCAACTTTTACAGCTCAGCAAAGAAGGAAGTTCTCCTATGATTTGAGGCATTATTTTTGGGATGACCAACACTTATACAAAGAAGGAGTGGATGGTATTATGCGAAGATGTGTTCCAGAATATGAACAAAAGGAGATATTGCGTAAATGTCATGGTAGTGCTTACGGAGGACATCATGCAGGAGATAGAACTGCAGAAAAGGTGCTACAATCAGGTTTCTACTGGCCTACCCTTTTTAAAGATGCAAGAAAATTTGTTTTATCTTGTGATGAATGTCAGCGTGTTAGTAACATTTCTAGACGCAATGAAATGCATATGAATTACTCTCTAGTTATTGAACCCTTTGATTGTTGGGGATTTGACTTTATGGGTCCTTTCCCTCCCTCGAAAGGTTATACTCATATTCTTGTTGTCGTTGACTATGTTACTAAGTGGGTAGAAGCCATTCCTACGAAGAGTGCTGACGGGGAAACCTCTCTAAAAATGCTTAAAGATGTTATCTTTCCTAGGTTTGGAGTGCCTAGGTATCTCATGACTGATGGGGGTTCTCATTTCATTCATGGTGGTTTTAGAAAGACCCTTGCTAAATATGATGTTAATCATAGAACTGCTTCAGCCTATCATCCCCAAACTAGCGGGCAAGTAGAGTTATCAAATAGAGAAATTAAATCTATCTTGCAAAAGACTGTTAATAGATCTAGAAAAAACTGGGCTAAAAAGTTGAATGATGCTTTATGGGCTTATAGAACAGCCTACAAAAATCCTATGGGGATGTCCCCTTATAAAATGGTTTATGGGAAAGCTTGTCACCTACCTTTAGAATTAGAACATAAGGCTTACTGGGCAGTTAAAGAACTAAATAGATATTGTAAGCTCGCTGGTGAGAAAATATTATTTGACTTAAGTTCTTTAGATGAATGGAGGAGTGAAGCCGATGAAAATGCTAGGCTCTTTAAGGAAAAAGTTAAAAGATGGCATGACAAGCGAATACTTAAGAGGGAATTTCATGTTGGTGAGAAAGTTCTATTGTATAGGTCTCGTCTCGGATTTTTTGCAGGAAAGCTACTGTCAAAATGGGAAGGACCTTTCATTATTGAAGAAGTATACCGCTCAGGAGCAATAAAAATTTCTTCTTTAAAAGATAATACTACACAAGTAGTGAATGGGCAGCGACTCAATCACTATATTGCCGGGGATTCTTATAATGAAGATGTTGATGCCTTTCAAGTTATGACTCCTGAAAAATTTATCAAGGACCAAATTCAGAGACCTGCAGAGTCCGCTTTCAAATAGGTAAAAGTTCTAGTAAGAAAAGCTCTGCGGAAATACTATCCAACTATATTTTTGCAGTTTTCAGTCGATAAGGAAAGCTACGAAGCGAAAGAGGGACAGAAACGAAGCCAGGGTAGCTCACACCACCCTATGGCGCAGGCCCACCCCTGGCCGTGCCACCAGGTGGTGTGGCCACCCCAGACTCCGTCTCCGACCCGTTTTCTCCCAGTACCTTCCTTTCTTCATGAAACTTCGTAATATATAATAACCCGGATCTCTCGAGGTTCGTATATCGTGTGTTCGTCGTGTTTTCGTTTCGACCTGTTTCTGATAGGTAGAGTTCTAGATTTGGAGCTACAGTGTCTTCCTCTGGACCAGCCAAGGAAGATTCTTTAGAGGATATCATCAACCCATACATGAGAGAGTTGAAGATTCATCCCAAGGAGTTGTGGCTTGAAGATGGGGAACTCCGGATAAAAGAGGTTCGAGGCCCTAAAGGTGAAGGAAGTCTGGAGGACAGGATGGAAGCACTGGAGCAAGAAGTCTTTAGGTACAAGAAGATGGCGGAGCGCGAAGTGGATATCATCCATAAGATTTGTTCCGAACTCATCGCCGAGCACCAAAAGGAGACTGCTGAACTCAAGTATGAAGTTCTCTCACTCCGCCAAACAACCAACGAATTGCAAGCATAGTTCTATGATGTTCAAAATCAAAACTGTGAGTATGAAGTTAGGTTTAAACGCATAAGTGCTGCTGCAAGTTTCAGGATGCTGGAAACCACGATGTCCTTTGTTGATGGGAAGCCCTTACCCTTGAAGTCAGACGAAGATGAGATATTACCACCACCACCAAAGGAGTAATTCATCATCAGGTTTGGCATCCCCTTGGTTTGTTCCAAGCTTGGGGGAGTCTCGCGGTATCACATTATTATCTTCTATCTTTTTACCTTATTAGTAGAGTCATATCATGAATAGAGAAGTTATTGTGTAGGATGCTTTGCATTATGGAAGTGTCCCCTCTCTCGTTAGATATGTATCCCTTGGTGTGAGTTGTTGTTATGGAATATTATGAGAAGTTCTATCATTTATTCTTTTGCATAGCTTATATTAGTTTTCAATTCGTGGTTATATGATTGATCTTGTTGATAGTATTGGTAGCACTTTGGGATCATTGAGTTAATTTAGTTGGTTTTGGCCAACCTGGCTCGGTCAGTAGCACACTATTTTTGAGAGTTGAATGAAAAAGATAAAAGTACTCTAAAGAAAAATTAGTTCATCATCTTTCTTTCTTGATTTGCTCATAAGTCTAGTATTCTCTAGTTAAGATCTTTTGTGCTTCCAAGGAAGATTGCATGTTTGTTTTTATCACTTGTATGTTTGTTTGTTTCCTTCAACTCTTATACTTTCTACCCAGCCTTGCTAGCCAAAAACCTGTTCTGAGAGGGAACTCTTCTCGTGCATCCACTTCCTTAAGCCAAAACCTTTGCCATTTGTGTCCACCTTACCTACCTAGTATCATTATTGCTATTCCAAGTAAATTCTTGTTTTATCTACCTCCCAAATTAAACTTGTTATGTGAAAGTTAGTGATTAAAGCTCTCACGAACTTGATGGCACACTTTAATTTTCTTGCATTTAATAACCTGAACCATTGGGTCCTTATTTGTTGCGTATATGCTTGCGCTTTATGAGTTGAAGTTAGCAAAACCATGTATCATGGGAAATGCTTTCAACATTGCACTGGTACTTTGTACCTAGTTGATATCATGTTATTTTGCTTATGGATCCCGGTGGTGTGAAATAAAAGTGGAACTTGTAAGATCATGGAGTTTATATGTGTGTTAGAGAAATGCCTAGGCCTCTAGCCTAAGCCATGCCTAATCATGGTGGAAACTTGCAGCATAACTATAGTGAGCATTCTATGAAGCATCCTCAATAAAAACATATGCAAATAGCAAATAAAAAGATTGCTGAGATGCTCACTATCTGCTTGCCTTGTCATTTTGATTATGGGATAGCTCTTGTGTCATGTGCAAGGGGTACCCCGTTGGCGGTTCTCAATGATACACGTGTATTTACAATGATAAGAGCTTACTCGTGACTGAAGTTGAGTAGCATGTGGTTCGGTACTCATAAGTAAGGGGCATGATATTTCAATGTATAACTTGTCAAGCATATCCTCTTAGTTGTGTCACTTTAACCTTAATCACCAAAAGATGCCTATGATAGGGGCAATGAGAGCTAAAAGCTAGTAAGTATCATAATTTTTGTGAGCTCTTTATGAGACTTGCAATCCCTGCTTGCCTCTGCGAAGGGCCTTTATTTTTACTTTGTAGTTGAGTCACTAAACCTATTCCCTTCTATCTCAGCAAGTATTTTGAGTTGTTGTGTTTCATTCATACATATGATGATTTATTCAATCATGTTTCTTATGTTCCTTGTTTTGCACATTGCTCTTATCTTAATGTTTACTACTTTGAAAGCTATCATTGAAAACTAGCTATTTGTGAACTCCAGCAAATTATCAACTATTCTTCGACCAAGAGCTAAGTTTGCCATTACCAATTATGATTCACTTTATGTATCTTTATTGTGTTTCCTTTACTCATTGCAAGTTGAGTTATGTAATATTGAGTTGTCTTCTATTATGATCTATGTATTTGATGAATGTGATGCTTCTTGTCCGTATTCTTTTATCGACTCTTCACTCCATAAACCTGAGGTCATGTTTATTGAGCTCAGTTTTGCTTGTGGACAAGCGAAGTCTATGCTTGGGGGAAGTTGATATGTCCATTTTGCATCACCATTCTATGTCATAATTCACTGTTATTTATTGATATATTTCGTATTGAGAGGTGATACTTATGTAATTTCATATATTTTTGCATGGTTGATGACTTTTCGAGCATGGACCAATGTAGTCAGGATTCTGATGGAAAAAGGTGCTGTTTGGAGGCAAAATTCACGAAGATCAGAAAATCCAGGAAAATATACGGAAAATCCTATTTTTCCAGAAGACGAAGGAAGCCAGAAGGGGGGCTGGAGATGGGCCACAAGGGGCCCACACCACCCCCTGGCACGAGCCAGCCTAGGCCGTGCCACCAGGTGGTGTGTCCGCCCTGGTCCACCCCTGGCACTCCCCTCTAGCGTATATATTCCTCCCGAAACCCTAAGACTCGGGGAGCGACCACATAAAGATTCCGCCTCCTCTGCGGGGCGGAAAACACCGAGGGAGAAAGATCTCTTCGGCAGACAGATTTCTGCCAGGGGAATTCCTTCCCGGAGAGGGGAGATCGTCGCCATCAACACCATCATCAAGCTGGACTTCATCGGGATCATCATCATCATCACCATCGGCACCCTCATCACCATCTCCATATTGCTGTAACAATTGTGTTGAATCTTGCATAGTTCATAGGGGAAACTTTCCCAGTGTTGATTACTCTTTGTAGTTGATGCTATTGAGTGAACCGTTGAATTATTGTTTATGTTCAGATTGTTATACATCATTATTCCATCTCTAATCATGATCCATATGATGTCTTGTGAGTAGTTCGTTTGTTCTTGAGGACATGGGAGAAGTCATGTTGTTAGTAGTGGAGTTGTGTTGAGAAAGATTCAATAGTTTGATATTTAAGTTGTGGTGTACTTCTTCTAGTGGTGTCATGTGAACGTCAACTACATGACACTTCACCTATATGGGCCTAGGGGAATGCATTGTGTATTTGGATACTAATCGTAGGGGTTGCCAGAGTGATAGAAACCTGAACCCCCGTTAGGAAACCATTGCACAAGGGACATAAGGGTCTTAGAGTTTAAAGTTGTGGTTAGGTTTCTACCTTAATTACTTTCTTGTACTTACGGATGTTTGCAACGGGTATAATCACAAGTATGTATTAGTCCTAGGAAGGTCGGTACATTAGCACAGGTTCACTCACACAACACTTAGCAAGCTAAAGAAGATTAATCAACTATGTGAAGCGAAAGCACTTGACAGTCTTCCCATGTGTCCTCAAGAACGTTTGGTCATCTTAAGTAATACACCCGGCTTGTCCTTTGCTGCATAAAGATTTGGGCCACTTGCTGCATTTATTCTTATTATCTTTTGTTTACTCGTACTTCGTTTACTTGCTTTATCGAAAAACCCTAATAATCTGTTTGCTAAGTATTTGCAGAGAATTCCTGATCCATACCACTAGCCAGCACCTTCTGCTCCTCGTTGGTTTTGACACTCTTACTTATCGAAAATACTGCGATACACCCCCTATACTTGTGGGTCATCAAGATGCAGTAAGGTTACTCTGCACATTTGAGGATAGAGAAATAGTGGTTATATGGGCGAAGGAGGGAGTATTCGAATTAGGTCTCAGCAGCACGAAGTCTAAGAAGTTCATATCTCGTAAACGTTGGTGTACTTTACATCCCTACATTATGAAACCTGGTTAGTGTAGTCATTCATGTGCAACCCTTGAATTTTTGTACACCTATGATTTTGCTGATCATTTTGTTCATTTCCTTTAGCAACCGACGTGATTCGGAGTGCTAAATCAAAGAAACGAAAAGGAAGTCATGTCAGCAGCACAGCTGATTTAGACTGCAACATCAAGGAGATGAAAATAACACTCGGATGAACAAGCAAGGCTTGTTTGGGCAAGCATGTGTTTGCCCAGGTTGTATTATTTGGAGCTACAGTCTGATATTTGTTTGTTTTGGTAGCTGATGGAACTGTGGCGGCACCTTTGTTTGTGCTGCAGTCACAGGGCTGGAATATTAGAGCTGTCTGTTCGTTTTGGGGGCCTATGTGTGTCTGATAAAACTTTGTTTTATATGATGAAATGGTGTTCTCTATATAGTAGTGTATGCGTGATGAAATCTTGTTTTATTTGTTCTACATATACTTTAGCTGGTCTTTGTGTTTTGGTAGTATGATGTAGTAGGAGTATTTGTTTCACAGCAGGCTTTTTATTTGATCTGAATTAGTACTACCATTTAGTTACTGCTTCATGTAGAACATTCTGTGTTGACACCTAAATAATTAGTAGACCTTGGTTGCACACCATTTCCACATCCTTGAATCAGAGCTACTTCAGACATTTCTTTGTTGTTATGTTAAACAAACATTCTTGTATCGGAGATCTGCATTTTCATATGCGTGGTAGATAATCACTCGCCCTGACTTGGATCCCTGAAATAGAGGGAGAACGGCCTATTTTTTAATTATTCTTTGGAAAATCTCTAAATTCAAAATTACTATCGACCGTCAAAACCTAACGCCTACCCCGTTTGAATCAGAGGCATGAGTTGATGTGAGTCTCGCCATAACTTCCTAACCAGATGGCGGTCGAACTACACAACCTTTTTTCTAGTAATAAGAACTTGGCCGGTAGCCAAATTCAAAATCATAATCGAGCGGGAAAATAACCCACCGACCCCGAAGCATTTCACACCCCCCTCTGCTTCAAACATTTTAAGGCAAAATCATCCACTGAGGTAGTACCATTTTTATATTATTACATGGACCCTAGACAAATTTAAAATCTGAGTCAAGCGGCAAAATTCGCCGCCTATGCTGTGTGAATGGAAGGTATCCAATTTTTTGTGCAAAAAAATATTTATGGATGATCAGTTGATGTGACTCTCAGCCTTGAAATCCTAGACAGATAGCGTACAGTCTACTACCTTTTTTCTATTAGTAGATGGAGGCTAGCCAAATTCAAAATCTCAATCGAGCAGCAAAATCACCCACCTACCAAGCATTTCCTGCCCCACCGTTTCAAAAACTTTGAGCCAAAATATCCCACCGACTGGGGGAGTACCATTTTTCTATTATTATTATTAGATGGGCGCACGCCAAATTCAAATTCTCAATCGAGCGGCAAAACAACACACTGACCTTGAAGCATTTCGCGCCCTTCCGTTTCAAAAACTTTAGAATTTAAAATTCCAAATCTACCATTGTTCAGATGACAAATGGACATGCTAAAGTTGGTAGCTCGAGGGCACGATCGTAATTATTTTTTTTGCTCACCTCTATGGTCCCGTTTTCCCCCAGTTTTTCCTACCGGCCCTCCCCAAAATCCCAAGCTCCTCTGTCCCCTCCATGACCACCACACGCACCGGCTTGAGATGCGGTCTCGTGCACCGCCGCGTAGCCGCTTCACCGACACTCACCCACCAGATCTAGGAGTTGTGGTGTCATTCACCACGCTGATGGCGTCATCGACCATCCAAGCTCTGCTTCCTCGCCGCCGAAAGCTACCCAACCGTACCGGATACGCTTCACTGGTGTCCACCGGGCGTGATCTAGTTCAAAGAGTTCCATGTCCACCGCTCCAGACTAGCTGCACGGCCATCGCCGTTCACTGCATCGGATCTACCTCAGCGATGCTCTCGTCCATCGCTTTCAAGCCGGCATCGACCGCCCAAGATTTGCTTCCCCGACGCCAACAGCCACCACAACCACAGCACCCTCGGTGACCTGGACATCACTTGCACAGTACCGAAGATGCTTAGACGCCTCTCCGACTAAGGTTAACCAAATCTCCAACCCGATTTTCTTTTGTCAGCGGTATAGCAGGTTCAAGCCTGTCGCAGTGAACTGCTTTTTTGTAATCGTGCTAGTACATACAAGTCACTGGGCACGCATGTTCTTCGTGCTAGTACATACAATGTCATTAGACATGTTGGTTTGCATTCGCTGCTCTACAAATATCAAGTCATGCATATGTCTGTTATTTTGTCATGCACATGTTCTTATCTTAGCTACTCCATACACCAGTAAATGCCTACTATTGTGTAGTTCTTGCAAAATGTAATGTCAGTGGAAAATATTAGTGTGGATTCTGCTATACAGTTACTGACTCTATCTGGTTATTCCTGAGCTAAGTTCCTGCTATTATTTCCTCCCTGGCATCGTTCTGCTATCATGTGGTACCCGTTCAAACTCTTCGTACTAGTTTGATTATAATTTTGGTGTTGCCATATGGTTCTTCAAAAGCTGCAACACTGACTATTTTCGCTTTATTTGTGTAGAGCTCAAAAAGGCAACACTGAACATGTTTGTTTGCACAGCCTACAGGTCCACCAGCGATGCCATTATATAGTTTTTGTATCTGGTGCTGGTTCGTCCTAATCAATGGCATACTTATTCTTTACTGTATAGTTCATTCGTGTTTTCCATTCGTTCTCAACAAGTTCTGGTATGATGCGGTTATAATTTCTATGTGGTTCATTCTTAGCTATGACAGTAACTGCATGCCATTGTGTAGCTCACCGCAAATTCCGAGTCACCCAATGTCTCTTGCATTCTAGGAGATACCACTGCTTTCATATATATTTGTTGAAATGACCTGGCTATACTGAAATTATAAGAAACACTTTGTTTGATTGCTCATTTCTTTCTTAGCATACTTGTCTAATGCTTGTTTGTCCTGTTCTACAGGTTCACAAGCCACACCATTATATCTCGTATCTGGTTCTGGTTCGTCCTAGGCAACGACATAACTATCATCTACTATATAGCTCATTCATGGTTTGCATTCCTGCTCTACAAGTTTATATTACGTAGTTATAATTCCTATTTGGTTCATTCTTAGCTATGAGTAGTTTGTCTTCTTTGCTGTATTAACTTGTTATTAGTTAGTTTCAGACTGTAATTATTGCTATCGCCACCAAAGAGGGGACTGCATGATCATATCTCAAGGTGGTTTTCCAATGTAGCTGTCACACTCATAGGGAGATGCAGTTGATGGATTGAGAAAGCAAATTGAGGACTCTGATATCAACTTGATTCGCAACTAAAGTGCTGAATTTTCTTTCCCTTTTGTTCATATTTTGTAATATTTTTAAGAAGTTTGTAGCTAATGTAATATCTAGATAACTTGCATAGGCCATGTAGGCATTTAGTTGACGCTGTCCATGCATGGCGGTACCATAACTGCGCCAGCCAGGTCGATCGGGTTTCAGAATTACCGAAATAGTAACAGTAATTGGCCAAAACAATAACATGACAAAACAGTGATAGACCAAAACAACAACGGTAACTAGCCAAAACAGCAACATGCCAAAACAGTAACAGACCGAAACAGTAACAGGCCGAAACAGTACCAAGCCAAAACAGTAATAGGCCAAACAGTAGCATGCCAAAACACCAGCATACCAGAACAGTGGCAATCCAGCACAGTAGTAGGCCAGAATACTAATAGGCCAGAATAGTAACAGACCTGAATAGTAACAGGCCAGAACAGGGGCAACCGGCATAGTAACGGGCTAGAACAGTAAAGGGCCACAATAGTAATGGACATGAATAGTAGACGGCCAGAACATTATCGGACATTCTCAAAAGTGGGTCGTTCATAGGCAGCCCATGACGAGCTGTGAGAACAGTGACGGGCTGACCGTGGGCTTTAACAGTATCGGACCTACTTGATGGAGTCTGTTAACGAGCCGCACAATATTCGAAAAGTGTGAGCTTTTGTAGGCTGAAATAGTAACGGGCCTAACATTCACGGGCCGTTGCTGGCCACATCTTTGGGCCCATTTCAAACATTTTTGGACGAAATAGTAACGGGCTGTAATCTTATTAGGCTCTCTTGATGGGCCAGCCCACTTAATTATGAGAAGGCCTTGGCTGGGCCTGGCTTCTACCACGGTTTCCGTGGCCGTTAACGGCGGTAACTGGTCGTTAACGGTGTTTGCCATGTGGGATTTTGCATGACGTCAGCAGTCAACGTGGCTGGCAAACATATCTACGACATGACAAGTTTCTGTGGCTGAAGGGTGCGATCCGCCACTGTCAGAAAAAACGTGGTATATTCTTTTGTGACAGGGCTTTTACCACGAAGGGCATCCGTCATAGAAGTCTTTTTAGCCATGAAAAAACGGGCCTTCAACCACGAAAATCGTCCGTTGTAAAAGCCAACTTTTCTTGTAGTGCAAAAATGGGAAATTATATCGATGTCCATACATTTAGCACCCTCCTAAAAATAAGCAAGGAAAATAGTTGTGTACAACTCCTTCTCGAGAGAGCAGCTCATCAAGCCATACTCTTCATACTACTTCCTCTTCGATTGTTTTCAAAATATGTCCAAATTTATCAGCATGCTAATTCTTGGACATGAGATCATCACCATAAAGTATGATATTGATATGGCCTTGACCTTGGTCATTCGGCTTGAAATCCAAGAATTTTCATACTTGTTGACAACTAAGCTTAAATTCGTTCAAATTTCACCACTTACACTTTTTGGTTAGAATTTTACACGGATGGTGGGAGTATATTTTACATCAAGGACCTAAATAAGGTAAAATTACACTGATGTCCATACATTTAGCATAAAGGGCCATAAATTTAGCAAAGAAAATAGTCGGTTCGGCTCCTCGAGAGAGTAGATGATCGGGCCCTACTCTTCATACTACTTCCTCTTCGATTGCTTTCAAAATATGGCCAAAATTGTCGCCATTCATATTCTTGGATACAGGACCATCGACAAAAACTATGATGTAGATATGGCCTTGAACTTGGTCGTTCGGCTTGAAATCCAAGAATGTTCATACTCACGTTTATCTTAAAACAGTTGTCAAAACTCATGTTTATCTTCATGGAAAGTAGTACATGCAGGAGAACGTCGTGTGAATTCTTTTGTTATTAGTACTCATTATTTTTTGTTTGATTGTTTTTAAAACAAAGACAATTTTTTTAGCAACCTTTAAATATCCATGTTTCGCAATATGTCCTACTATATATACACACGAGTTTTTTTGTTGGAAACTAGTACCACAAAAGAGCTTGAGAATGGGAGAAATTATTATTACAGGTGGATCGCTAGTCCTACAGCTACCCCTACATTCGAGTACTCAGTAGTACTTTATTTTCATTTTACAAGAAAGATTTATTGTGGAGGGAACTGGAGCAGAGTAGTACTATTTTGAAGGGAACTAGAGCAGAGGAACATGCTTCCGTTTTCATTTTATTCAACCTCGCCTATATGCTCTATCCCCAGTTCCCCATTACCCTACCTCTATGCCAAGCGCCGCCGTTCTTCTCCACCACAATCCCTCTTTCCGATCCTTTTCACCGCACAATATGAGAGTGTTTGTTCTTCTCCCTATCCCGCATGTCGCCATCGATCTTCCCTCTTTTCTAGAAAACCAAATCAAGCTACCGCCCCAACTTCCATCAGCTCCCTTGCGATGGCAGGACCGAGCAAGGATAGTGATGATTTTGAGTTGTTCCAGGATGTTTTTACTGAAGGCCCGCTTGAAGAACTCATAACCAGATGCGACGTCATCACCGCCGCAAGCCTCGCTGGTTCGTCCAAATATCTTCTTGACTCGGCAAAATATAGTACAACTTTACATGCTTCTCAGCCGTTTGGCCTCCCCTATGTTCTTCATTCTCACCCGACTAAGAAACCATGGGAATGCAATGAGTACTTGGAGGGCAAGGGCACGACATGCAAGCTAACGCCACTAGACATGTTCTCCTTCGATGCTGTGTTCCTGAATTGTATGGGTAAGCAGTGGGTAGGTGTCAATGGAGATTGGATCGCCACTTCTGGGTCGGAGTGCAAGTGGGAGCTTGTCAGTGTGTACACTCATCAACGTGTTCCTCTCCCACAAGTCAATGAGTTTATACCCACCAACGATCCGTTTACATTCATGCATAACGATCACCCTATTCTCCTCCTGAAGATTGCTATTTGCTGAGCTCCCATAGCTGTGGCGGATTATTTAGATTTCACTCTTGTCGCTATCTTCGAATACTCAATTGCTACCCTTGATGGCGATGAGTATGCATGGACAGTTCTTGAGAACCAGTTCCAATGCTATTTCAGATATAGCGATGCACTTATCCACAAGGGCCTGGTGTTTGCAGCCACTGAGCGTGGAAGTGTTTATGTCTAGAATCATCTGTATTTTGGTAAGTTTGATCCATTCCTGTTCTAAACACTAGCTTCAGTTTTAATGGATGTAAACTAGTGTTGGCTGATTTGGCCATCATTTCTTTTTGAAGGTCCTATTCTGCTCCCGTTACCACCTATCACGCATCTCGAGGAGGGAAACCTTGATGCCATAGATGATGAAAAGCACGAACCTAGTTTATGGTTCTTAGAAATATCTGCAGATGAATATCGCCTTCTTCTTATCCATACCATGGGCGTTACTGATGAGGGGTTTTATGGTGGTACTTATTATGGTCATGGAAATCGTGTTGCTAATCATAGTGTTGATCCCTGCGATCGCACTTGTGGCACCTATGCTACTGGGTTTGGCTGCAAGGTGTACTCAAAGGACACTTCTTACTTGTATCCACCTAAGCCATTAATAGCAATTACTGACCTGGGAGCATATTCCCTTTTCCTTGGATTGAACTATCCGATTAACATTTCGGTAGGTGGTGCAGATGTTGCCCCAGGATACCTGACGAGAAGCAAATGTGTCTACATCTCCCACCATGCAATAGGACTTGGATATCTGTCGTTTCCTGAAATATGTTGCTTCAGTCTAAATACTGAAGAAGCAGATGTTGGTTTCTCAACCAACGTTGCATGGAAATCTCTAGAGACTCCATTTTGGTTCATCCTGAGCTTCGCCAAATTCCCGCGATTGGAACCAAACTACCGTAAGTAACCGTAATACTATGTAATAGGATAACTCAGTTTAGATCAAGTGTAGTAGATGGTCTTGCTTTTCTTTTGTAACTTGACCTTGTCATATACTCATAATCTAGACAAGGCTTTGGGCATTTTGAGTTGCCTATGGAGGTCACACACATGCATTGATGTGAGAAGGAGGCATACACACAAAAGTAGACTTGATCGTCAGTTTTGTTTCTTCCAATGACGAGTGTTCGGAGAAAAGGGCAAACTAAATCTATCACTTTGAAATGCTGCCGAATATGTCCAAGTGCCGTTGAATGTGAACTAGGAATCTGTTGATATTTTTCTTTCTTATTATGTACTGCTGAATCTTTCAAATGCTACTGAACCTGTCAAAAGTTTTGTTTAGTACTTGTTCATATCGACCGGTCGAGTGCAGAATATGGTCTCGCTTTCCTTTTGAATCAGGCCTTGCTACATCTATTGAATTTTAATGTCTACATTGCTGAATCTGTCAATTCTTTTGGTCACTGTCTGTGTATTGCCAACCGGTCACTTTGAATGTTGTGGTGACTCTGTCAAGTGCTACTGAATATCAACCTGGAATCTGTCTGATATTTTCATGGTATTATTCTATACTGCTGGATCTTTCAAATGCTCTATTGTTACTATTAGTACAATATTTTGTAGAACGAAATGTGATGTACTGGTAATTTTTTAGATGAAGTGCATCAAATTTTCTTGCTTTTCTTTTGAAACTTAGCATTGTCACAATTATCTACATTAGCCTAGGGAAGTTTGGGTTGCATATGGGCGGTCACACAGGCATTGACGTAAGGAGGAGGTATTCACACAGAAGTAGACTTGATCGTCAGTTTTGCTTGCTCTGATGGTCTCTTCGGAGAACAGGGCAAACAGATCGTGTGCCAACTTTTTTTAGCTAGAACAAGAACTGATTCTCTCCGTACTGCTATAGAATTTCAAGCAGGAAAGCTACTAAATCTCTCAAATGTTTTGTCATTACTATTACTAAAGCATTATGTGGAACTAATATTGATGTACCGGTACTTGTTTATCAAGGGCAATAGATAGTCTTGCTTTTTTTTGAAACATGGCCATGTCACAATGTAAATGAGACTTGGGCATTTTGGGTTGCATACGGGGGTCACATAGGCATTGATGTGAGAAGAAGGTACTCAAAGCATACTTGATCGTCAGTTTTGCTTGCTCCAATGGTCGATTGTGTTTGGTGAAAAGGACAAACTGATCGCATGACAAGGTTTTTAGAGATGAAACAAGAACTGGTTCTCTCTGTACTGCTATTGTATCTCATTGTTTGTATTGCTGAATTGGTCACTTTTGAAATGCTATTGAATTGGTCAAGTGCTCCTGAATATGAACTTCCAGTCTGTTGATAATTTTTCTACCTTATTCTATACTGCTGAATTTTGACATGAATAGCTGCCAAAAAGAATTATCGCGTTTCCCCCTCACTCTCTGAGGTCTTTGTTTCGAATCCAGCCGAGCACATCACAATGCAATTTTTATTAACCAGGAGAAGAAATCTAGTAGCTCATTTTGTCCCTCTTTAGCCCAGAACATTTTTATTCAGTCTTTTCGGGGTCAGGGGACTGCTGACCACAGCCCAGTGAAATTTGAGAAAGGATCCCATGGAGCATAGCCGAGAACATATTAATTTGGCCTTTTAAGGGTCAAGGGACTGCTGAGCACAGCATAGTAAAATTTTAGAATGAAGCCTATGGAGCATAGCCTACGAAGTATAACCCATGTAGAGCAGCCTATATAGAATAGCCAAACACTTTTTAATTCAGCCTTTTGGGCATTGCGCCCCACCTCTCAAAATAAATAAAAACTCTACCTAACCATGTTTTTAAGAAAATACTCCATTATGTGGCATTTTAGAAATTGAGATGCCAGGAGCGCTACCCTTTTATATTTTAAAAGAGATAAACATAGACACACAAAATATTTTTAAGAAGACTAATACATAAATTGTAGTACTGATAAAAGTTTAATAATATTTACTCTATAAATATCTTTGTTGTAGTGGCAATGCACTTAGTTTACGTTTATTTGATTTGAAGGTCTTTTGTTCGAATCGTATCTTGGGTTTACATTTTTTCTTCTAGCAATATCGCATTACGGAGAGGCTGACATCACGGACCCACTAGCATGCAGCGTCCCTAGAGTTTGTTTTGAGGGTGGGTTCGAAAAAAAAGTTTAAATACTTGTATAGAGAGGCTCGCATCGGGACCCACCAGACAAAACATACAAGGCTGCATCAGAACCCACAAGCCAGAACATGCCAGAGAGGCTGACATAAGGGCCCTAGCGGTAAGACCATACACGGCTACCATGGTGAAAACAGCGAACGCGGCCAAAAAAAAGTCCATCATACACACGTTGCACTTATAGAGAAGCTGACATGTCGGACCTAGCAGGCCCAAGCATAGCTTATGAAATTAGCCTATCAGCCCCAAGCATAGCCCAATACCTTCTAATTCGGTCTTTTCGTAGTCTTGTGGCCACCGACCATGGCCCATTCAATTTAGGAGTGAGCTCATGGAATGTAAGTCATGAAGAATAGGGCATCCGCACCGAGTTAGCCCAGAATCTTTTTAATTCGGCATTTATGAGCATTTTTTGTACTCTGAGGCTGACATCTGGGACCCAAAAAAATAGTCCAACATACACACGTTTCTTTCAAATAGAGGTTGTCAGCTAGGACCTAGCATAGACACATTTCCTGCACATAGGTGGTTGACATCTCGGACCTAGCAAGTTCAGCATACACACGTTTCTTGTAATGAGAGGCTGAAATGAGGGACCCAGCAACGTGAGCAAACGGCAGATTTGTCGAGCAACGCTATCTAGTTTGGAACAGGGTAGCACTAGAGAAGAAAAATTCCATCATACCCAACATTCTTCTAATGTGAGGCTGACATAAGGGACCCAGGGAGCACGAAGGCACGATAGAGGGTAAAAAATCGATCATACACACATTTCTTCTAATGAGAGGATGACATGTGGGTCCCAGGAGCGTGATTAAATGGTAGATGCATCAAACAACGCTATCAAGTATGTAACAGGGCAGCGCAAGCAAAGGAAAAAATCCATCGTACACATGTTTCTTCTAATGAGAGGATGATATGTGGGGCTCGGGAGGTTGGTTAAACGGTAGATACATCGAGCAGCGCTATCTACTTTGGAACAGGGTAGCGCCAGTGAAGAAAAAATTCCATCATACACATGTTTCTTCTAATGAGAGGATGACATGTGGGTCCCAAGAGGTTGATTAAACAGAAGATGCATCGAGCAGCGCTATCAACTTCGAAACAGGGTAGGCGAGCGAAGGAAAAAATTCCATCATACACACGATCCTTCTAATGAGAGGATAACATGTGGGACCTAGCATCCTGACTAAACGGTAGATGCATCGGGCAACGTTATCGAGTTCAAATCAGGGAGGCACGACCGAAAAGTATGGTCCGCTAGAGACACTGAAGTTCGGGACCCACACGCCTCAAAAGACTTCAGCGAGTCAACATCGCGCGACGAAATGAAAATCTTGCTTCTGCCATCCGCTGGCTGAGCTTCCTCCATGTTTTTAGCGGATCTGTCGTAGTAGAGGGCCGCAAAACCGGAAAAAAAGTTTTCCATCGGCCACGGCCGAGCCAAGAATTTTGTCGCGAAAGATGTGCCTTCTACGATGACCGTCGAGCCAAGTCGTTGTGGAAGGAAACTTTTCTTGTAGTGCACGTGTCACTGAATTGCTCCACTTCCCCCACAATGTTTCAGTTTCAGATCGCATGTGCCAAAGCAACTCCCACAGAAGATCCCACAGGCATTACCGCAAAGGCCAATCGTGCGCATGACCTCCTAGAAACCGCTTTGATGAAGGCGTGTGCGCAGTTACCAAAACTATAGCGACATGCCAAGAGGTCAAACTGACGCGACACACGCTAGAGGAGGCAGGCGTGGCTGATGCTAGCATTGACTTCATTGATTTATACGCACTTCTATTCTTGTAGACAGTTGTTGGGCCTCCAAGTGTAGAGGTTTGTAGAACAGCAACAAGTTTCCCTTAAGTGGATCACCCAAGGTTTATCAAACTCAGGGAGGAAGTGGTCAAAGGTATCCCTCTCAAGCTACCCTGCAATCAAGATACAAGAAGTCTCTTGTTATCCCAACACACCCAATACACTTGTCAGGTGTATAGGTGCACTATTTCGGCGAAGAGATAGTAAAATACAAGTGGTATGGATATAAGACAACGGTACCAGAAAATAGCTTGATGGCATGGAAGATACTAAAGGCAAACTGAAATAAAGATGGCAGCAAGCAAACATGTAACAGATCTAGTTACAAACGGTGTTTCAATGCTTAGAAACAAGGCCCAGGGACCAAAAATTTCTAGTGAACACTCTCATATAAATATCATCTCTTTATGATACTACTCTGAACTACTCTCCAGTTGGACACTCTAATCCATGGTAGGGCTATAATAACACACCTCAAAGTTCGCTTTCCACATCTAGATAACCCCACAATGTCACCTTGAGCACTAGATGGTTTCAACAAACACCACAATTTCATAGAGACATCCAACTCCAAATATAACTCATAACAAGTATTTGTACTCTCTAGCCTAAGTACCACCATGGTGTGCACGCTGTCACTTTCACACACATGGGGAGAGCAGAGATCTATTAAAGCACTTGAGTAGCAAGGTAGATCTACTTGATTACAAAGCACATGATCATAATATGATCATGCATAGAGAGAGATGAACACATAGCTACCGGTAGAGCCCTTAGCCTCGAGGAAGAACTACTCCATCATCATCATGGGAATCAGCAACAACGATGGAGATGGTGGTAGAGATCGATGGAGATGGCTCCGGGGGCACTTCCCTGTCCCGGCAGCGTGCCGGAAGAGAGACTTTCTGTCCCCTGAATCTCCCCTTCAGTGGCGGTGGCGCTGCAGAACTTTTTGTGGCTAGAGGCTTGACGATTTAGGGTTTCTGCATCAGGAGGCTTCTTATGGGCGAAGAGGCAATGTCGATGGCCAGCCAGGGGGCCCACACCATGCCCTGGCGCGGCCTAGGGATGCCCGCGCCAAGAGGTGGTGTGGCCGCCCTGTGGCCCCCCTTCGTCTCTCCTTCGGACTCCATGTGTCCTCCGGTAAAATATTGACTTTGGCTTTTGTCCCGTCCAATTCCGAGTATATTCATTTTCTGGCTTTTCTGGAACCAAAAACAGCAGAAAACAAGCAATTGGCACTGTGGCATCTTGTTAATAGGTTAGTTCCAAAGAATGCATATAAGTACTCCAAAGTGTGGATAAAACATAAGAAAGTAGATATAAAACAAGCATGGAACATCAAAAATTATAGATACGTTAGCAACGTATCAACATCCCCTAGGAGATTCACCTCACCAGCCGGGTGTGGAAGCCGGGAGATGCGATCGCCACTCACAGCCTGTGGGTGGGCCACCAGACCCGTAGCTGGTAAACTCCAACCGGGAAAGCGGACATCTCGAGCCAGAAAACGACAAGCACTAAAAGACTATTAGCGATACATTCTTCATCCGCAATCATTTCAACATCAGCTAATGAGCATGCAGGAACTTCTCCGCAAAGCGCAGCCCCAACACACTCGGGGACTAGTGTCAGGGGGATGACCCCCGGGTAGGCCAAGCCAGGCTCAACTGGCTGGCTCTAGGGAGATCTGGCCGGATGGCCGCAAGACAAAGAACCACAGCCGGGTGGAAAGCTCCACCAGGTCCGCCTCAAGATTCCCCGGCTGGCCCGTCTAGCCGGGGGCTAGGAGAACCGGCTGGGTGGCCACCTCTACCAGGCCGCCTCAGATCTGTTGGCCAAAGGTACAGGAGGGGTGATGCTCCTTGCTAAGCGCACCCTTGACCAAACAGGCTGGTGCGCCGCCCTGCTCGCACTACCAGACAAGGGCGCCAAAGTGCCAAGGCTGGGAGATGACGAGTAAAGCTTTGGCTGACGGATAAAGCTCCGTCTGATGGATAAAGCGCCTAGCTGATGGATAAAGCACAGGGTGATGCCAAAAGTGGAGGCACTGAGATGCTATGGCACTGTCCCCACCTATACTAGAGCTTGACCGGGTCCTGTACCACTGATCCGACAGTCGGCCCGCTTTGTAAACCCAAAGCCCAAACAGTAAACCCTAGAGCGCACATTGTAACCTACCCTTCAACCAGTATATGAGGGGTAGTGCCAGGGTTCTAGGTAAGGCATTACAAGTTAGAAGTTAGCCAGAATCGCTAAGTGAAGTGGTCCACCTTCCTCTAGCTCTCGATAGCAGCTAGGGAAACAGCTCAAGGAGCACTTGTATTGGGCATCCGCTCCCCATATAGTAGATCCTTGCAGGAGTAGGAGTGTTACCTCAACAAGAGGGCTCTGAACCTGGGTACATCATTGTGTTTGCAATATCTATGCCCAACCCGTTGCGAGTAGCCACCGATAGAATCCTGATTGTCCCCTCTCATGCCATCCTCGATGGCACTACCGTGTTCCACACCACGATAGTGGAGCCACTATTTTCTCGAAAATTGATCTTCGTAGTGGTTACCATAAAATAACGTATGGCGGAAGGTGATGAGTGGAAACCCGCCTTCAAGACCAAACTTGGTCTCTATGAATGGTTGGTCACGCCTTTTGGTTTATCTAATGCCCCATCCACCTTCATGCGCCTTATGAATCATATTTTGTGTTATCTCATTGGAAAAAGTGTCGTTGTCTATTTCAATGATATACTTGTTTATAGCAAGTCACTTGAGGAACATGTTACACATGTCAAGGAGGTTTTGCGAATCCTTCGAAATGAAAGCTATATGTTAATCTTACCAAGTGCACTTATGCCAAAGACAAGTTGATTTTCCTTGGCTTTGTTGTTTCTTCCAATGGCTTTGAAGTTGATGTTTCTAAAGTCAAAGACATTCAAGATTGGCCCATCCCCACAAATTTGAGTGAACATCGAAGTTTTCATGGATTGGTTGGTTTCTGTCGTTGCTTTGTGAAAGACTTCTCTACCATTACTTTCCCTCTCAAAGAGTTGACCAAAAAGAATGTCACCTTCGTGCGGGGCAAAGCACAACAAAAAGCTTTTCATGAGCTTAAAAAGAGGCTAACTGAAGCACCTCTTCTCATGTTACAAGATTTCACAAAAACTTTCGAGATAGAGTGTGACGCTAGTGGTATTAGCATTGGAGGGGTTCTTATGCAAAATGGATGTCCTATTGCTTACCATAGTGAGAAACTTGATGGCGCACACCTCAATTATCCGATTTATGACAAAGATCTTTTTGCCTTAGTTCGTGTTCTTCAAATTTGGCAACACTACCTTTGGCCTAAGGAATTTATCACACACTCCGACCATGGGTGGTTTAAATATCTCAAAGGCCAAGCCAACTTGAGTAAAAGACACGCTAAGTGGGTTGAGTTTATGGAGTCTTTTCCTTACATTGTCAAGTATAAGAAGGGAAAAGATAATCTAGTTGCGGACGCTTTGTCTCGCAGGAACACAAGCCTTCTTACTCAACTCAAAGAAAACATGTTGGGTCTTGATGAAATCAAAACTTTGTATGCTTCCGACACGTTCTTTGTACCAATTTTCACAAAGTGCTCCATTGACAAAGGAGTTGATGATTTCTAGTTGCGTAAGTGCTTTCTCTTTAAACAAAACAAGCTTTGCATTTCGAAGTCATATCTCCAACTTTTGCTCCTCAAAGAATCACACGGTGGATGCCTCATGGGTCACTTTGGTCGTGACAAGATGTTGGACATGCTTTCCACTCATTATTGTTGGCCTAACATGAAGCGAGACGTGGAGTACTACATTCAACGATGAACTACATGTGTTAAATCTAAGTCTAAGTCTAACCCATTTGGACTTTATATGCCATTGGATATACCTCATGCACCTTGGTCCGACATTAGCATGGACTTTGTGTTAGGATTGCCTAGGTCTAAGCATGGTCATGATTCTATATTTGTCATTGTGGATCGTTTTTCCAAAATGGCACACTTCATACGTGCCATAAGACCGACGATGCTTGACATGTTGCAAATTTGTTTTTTAGAGAAATCGTTCGTCTTCACGGTGTGACAAGAACAATCGTCTCCGACAGCGACGTCAAATTCATGAGCTACTTGTGGAAGACCCTAATGGCCAAACTCGATGTCAAGATCCTCTTCTCATCCGCATCACATCCGCAAACCGATGGCCAAACTAAGGTCATCAACCGGAGCCTCGGCACTCTCCCTCGCGTGTTGATCAAGAAAAACCTCAAGGATTGAGAGGAATGCATTCCCCACGCCGAGTTCGCCTACAATCATGCCAAGCACTCTACAACGAAGATGAGTCCCTTCATGATCATGTACGGTTCGAGCCCCTCACCGCGCTCGACATCCTACCACTTCCTCTCCATGAGCGCACCAACATGGACATCGAAAAGCGCACACAAGCTATAAAGAAGCTTCACAAAGAAAAAAGAGCTACATTGAACAACAAGTCCTTCGCCAAGCATCAAGGCTGAACAAGGACAAGAAAGAGATGGTCGTTGAAGAAGGTGATTTTGTGTGGATACACTTGAGCAAGGACCGGTTCCCCAAGGAACACGATTCCAAGCTCGAACCAAGAGGAGATGGTCCCTTCAAGGTCCTCAAGCGAATCAAGAACAAGGCCTACTCATTGATGTACCAACCTTGAAGTATCTCGTGAACTCAACATTCAATGTCAAGGACCTTTCACCCTACCATGGAGATATTCAAGATGACAACCATGAAGAGTAGAGGATGACTCTTTCCCAAGGGGAGGGAGCTGATGCAGCCTATCATACGGACATCCCTACATCTACACCACCAAGTCCCCCAAGTGGACCAATGACTCGTGCCCGAGCCAAACTTCTACAAGATAAGGTTAACTCGCTCCTTTCCTCGTGTGACTTTGATACATCCCTGGAAGGCTTGCTACTTCATGCAACTACTCTATGCATTATCATCTATGAAGCCCCAACGCATCACCAAGCCCCCACAGATGAAGTACATGAGCTGGATGAGAAGAAGACGCTGCTGAGGCTAAAGCCCCGGAGTCTCCGTCGCTGAAGCCCAGAGTCTCCAGCCTCCAACCCTAGAGTCTCTGGCTTGGACTGTGGACCAGTCTCTGGACCACCGCCTGGAGAGTTCAGTACACCCCCACGGACTTGTCACCAGAGAGCGTCCTCAACCCCGGAGTCTCCGCACACCCTGGAGTCTCTAACCCTCAGCATCGAAGTCTCTACCCTAGGACTCCAAACCCCTGTCGAAAAGTCTTTGCATGCCACCCCAGAGACCTGACTGGAGTCTGAAGGACACCCCGGAGTCTCCAACCCACACACCTTGGAGTCTCCGGCTCCCGCGATGCTAGGCATGTAAAGGCCTTTTGGGCCTTTGGACCATGTAACCCCAAATCCATCCAGACTTTACGCTTTTATTCCTAAAGTACCACTGAACTAATGGTTGGCCTATAAATATCCTCCCACCTCTAGTGTAAACCCTAGACTGGATATTGGAATTAGAAGACACCCTTTGTGGATCTATCTAGTTCTTGCCTCATTCTCATTTTCTAAAGGAGCACCAAATATCCCCCCACCTCGTTGGAGTTTTCATTGGGCCTCCCTTGTTTTACAAGGCCTTGGCATCAGACCCTTTGCCAAGACGTCTAGATCTCACTGAGACTCCCACTCGCAGTGCCGGTTCGAGAGAGAGAGAGATCTTCGCCCGACACCGATCCTAGGGATTGCGCTAGACCGGGTCGCCGCCGGCGTGAGCTATTTGCTTGTATCATGTCTTTGCGTGTGTGTGTTCATCGAGTTCTTCATGTGTGAGTTCATAGTTTTCATCCTCTCCCTCTTTCCCTCGCACTTCCGCCTCGACTTCCATGGGAATTCATGAAATATCGTGCACCCCCGAGGTTAGCCCTCAATAGAGGATCTAGAGCTTGTGGATATCTTCATAATAAGCTCTAGTTCATCAAAAATGTTTTCCCTTGAGTATCTTATTATGTTTTTGATCTTCGGGTTTTCCGGCTCCACACGTTGGGAAATACCTCACATATTATACTTGAAATTTTCTCCCTTGGTGTATCCAATATTTCACCTTTTGTTGGATTCTACTCTTTATTATGTTTCTGTAGCACCCCGGGAAAATAACTACTAGAAAACTGCTTGTTTTTTACTTTATTGCATCATCATGACCACTCATATCATCATGTGACATTGCATTTGAGCATCGTCATGTTATCATGCATCTTTGTGCCTAAAACTATTTTCTAAAATCCTATCTTTGTTTTCTAAACACCCCCTCTCTATTTCAAATGTAAACCCCGGACCCTTTCGGATATTTTATTTGTCTAAAAATATTTTGCAAAATCTTTTATTTAAAATAAAACAAACAATAATAAAAATAAAATGTTTTATCAGGGGAGGTAGCTGCCGGCCAGGCCCAAAAGGCCCAGCCAGCAGCCGACCTACGACCCTAGGAAATAAAAACCCTAACCCTAGATCCTAACCTAACCTTTCCTATCTAATCCTTCATCCCACCCCAAACCCTACCTACCCCAGTAGCTACTCCATGCCGCTCAGTGCAACACAACGCACGCACGCGTCACGGTAGCAATAGCACACATCGACACATGCACCAGTCCACTCACACTGGCCCTACCACCCCCTCGACCCGCCCAGCGCGATCGTGCCCACGACCGCTCACTGCTACTGACATGGACCCCGCCAACTCCACGTGCACACCCTGCGTCGCTATCCTCCTCCCCACCTACGCCTCACTCACCTACCCCCGCTCCAGCGCGTGCCCTTCCCCTTGTCCCGCCGTCGTCGCCAGGAACTCCTTCCCGCCTCTCATCTTTGTGTCGTCTAGCCTGCGCCACCGTAGGTGCCAACCGCCGCCGCTCGACTTCCCCTTTCCCATCGTAGTGCTCTACCGCCAGAGCGAGCGCAAGCACCACCGCCCACGTGGACACTGCCTTACCCTCCTCCCAAGCTCGCGTGCCCCAGCCAGAGAGCGCCTTCCGCTGACCTCCTCCTGGCCACACCACCACCAGCCCCGAGCTCCTCCGGCCGTGACCATGACCCGGCTGTCGAGCCTCTGCAGTGCCTCTACCACGTGCAGCACTGCCTCCTCTGGCAACTAGCAACCTCTTCCGCCACCGCGGTCCCTCCACCGCTTCTCTGCACCTTAGGGTCGGCCGCCACCTTCCTCACATCTGCTTAGCGGCGGGACCAGCCTCTCCTCACCAGTCCTCTGATGACCCACAAGTATAGGGGGTGTATCGCAGTATTTTCGATAAGTAAGAGTGTCGAACCCAACGAGGAGCAGAAGGTGTTCGCTAGTGGTATGGATCAGGAATTCTCTACAAATACTTGCAAACGGATTTTTAGGGGTTTTCGATAAAGCAAGTGAACAAAGTACGAGTAAATAAAAGACAGTAGGAATAAATGCAGCAAGTGGCCCAATCCTTTATGCAGCAAAGTACAAGCCGGTTGTATTACTTAAGAGGACCAAACGTTCTCGAGGACACATGGGAAGACTGTCAAGTGCTTTCGCTTCATATAGTTGATTAATCTTCTTTAGCTTGCTAAGTGTTGTGTGGGTGAACCTGTGCTAATATACCGCCCCATCCATGAATAATACATACTTGTGATTATACCCCTTGCAAACATCCGTAAGTACAAGAAAGTAATTAAGGTAGAAACCTAACCACAGCTTTAAACTCTAAGACCCTTACGTCCCTTGTGCAATGGTTTCCTAATGTGGGTTCAGGTTTCTATCACTCCGGCAACCCCTACGATTAGTAGCCAAATACACAATGCATTCCCCTAGGCCCATGTAGGTGAAGTGTCATGTAGTCGATGTTCACATGACACCACTAGAAGAAGTACACCACAACTTAAATAACAATCTATTGAATCTTTCTCAACACAACTCCACTACTAACAACAAGACTTCTCCCATGTCCTCAAGAACAAAACGAACTACTCACAAGACATCATATGGATCATGATCAGAGATGTAATAATGATGTATAAAAATCTGAACATAAACAATAATTCAATGATTTACTCAATAGCATTAACTACTAAGAGTAATCAACACCGGGAAAGTTTCCCCTATGAACTAATGCAAGATTCAACCCAATTGTTACAGCAATATGGAGATGGTGATGAGGATGGAGATGGTGATGATGGTGGTGATGATGATGATGATGATCCCGATGAAGTCCAGCTTGATGGTGGTGTTGATGGCGACGATCTTCCCTCTCCGGGAAGGAATTCCCCCGGCAGAAATCTGTCTACCGGAGAGATCTTTCTCTCTCGGTGTTTTCCGCCCCGCAGAGGCGGCGGAATCTTTCTATGGTCGCTCCCCGAGTCTTAGGGTTTCGGGAGGATGATATACGCCAGAGGGGAGAGGCTGGAGTGGGCCAGGGTGGCCACACCACCTACTGGCGCGGCCTAGGGCTTCCCGCGCCAGGGGGTGGTGTGGGCCCCCTGTGGCCCATCTCCACTCTGTCTTCTGGCATCCTAAGTCTTCTGGAAAAATAGGATTTTCCGTATATTTTCTTGAATTTTCTGATCTTCGCGAATTTTGCCTCCAAACAGCACCTTTTCCATCAGAATCCTGACTGCAGCAGTCCATGCTCCAAAAGTCATCAACCATGCAAAAACAGATGAAATAACATAAGTATCACCTCTCAATACGTAATATATCAATGAATAATAGTGAATTAAGACATAGAATAGTGATGCAAAATGGACGTATCAACTCCCCCCAAGCTTAGACTTCGCTTGTCCCCAAGCGAAACTAAGCTCAATAAACATGACCTCGGGTTTATGGAGTGAAGAGTCGATAAAAGAATACGGACAAGAAGCATCACATTCATCAAATACGTAGATCATAATAGAAGACAACTCACTATTATATAACTCAACTTGTAATAAGTAAAGGAAACACAATAAAGATACATAAAGTGAATCATAATTGGTAATGGAAAACTTAGCTCTTGGTCGAAGAATAGTTGATAATTTGCTGGAGTTCACAAATAGCTGGTTTTCAATGATAGCTTTCAAAGTAGTAAACATCAAGATAAGAGCAATGTGCAAAACAAAGAACATAAGAAACATGATTGAATAAATCATCATATGAATGAATGAAACACATCAACTCAAAACACATGCTGAGATAGAAGGGAATAGGTTTACTGACTCAACTACAAAGTAGAAGAAAGGCCCTTCAAAGAGGGAAGCAAGGATTGCAAGTCTCATAAAGAGCTCCAAAAAATTATGATACTTACTAGCTTTAAGCTCTCATTTCCCCTATCATAGGCATCTTTAGGTGATTAAGGTGAAAGTGAGGTCCAATCGGAGTTATATGCTTGACAGACTATAAACTGAAAATCCCAAGTCCCTTGAGTACGAGGGCCGCTCCTCATGCTACTCAACTTTAGTTACCGGTAAGTTCTTGTCATTGTAAGTACGTGCGTATCATTGAGAACCGCCAACGGGGTACCCCTTGCCCGATGATACGGAAGAATCCCCATATCAAAATGACAAGGCAAGCAGACAACAAGTATCTCATCAATCTTCTTATTTACCATGGGAATATGGTGCTTTTTTCTCTCTTTCCTCTTTCCATAATATCTCTTTTTTTTCTTTTCTCTTTTTCTCAATATCTATCTCTTTTTTTATAAGAAGAATGCTTCATAGATACTCGTTATGGTTACGCTGCATGTTTCCACCATGTCAGCATGGATTAGACCAGTGGCCCAGGCGTTTCTCTAACACACATGCATAACTCCATGGACTTACAAGCTCCCCTTTCATTTCACACCGACGACATCCATAGACAAAAGAACATGATATCAACTAGGTACGAAGTACCAGTGCAATGCTGAAAGCGTTCCCCGTGACAGCATGGTTCTGCTAATCCACAACTTACAAAGCGCAAGCATATACGCAACATAGGTGAGCACAATGGTTCAAGTTTATTAAGTGCAAGAAAGTAAAGTGTGCCATCAAGTTCGTGAGAGCTTTAATCACTAATTTTCACATAACAAGTTTGATTTGGGAGGTAGATAAAACATGAATTTACTTGGAATAGCAATAATGCTACTAGGTAGGTATGGTGGACACAAATGGCAAAGGTTTTGGTTTAAAGGAGGTGGATGCACGAGAAGAATTCCCTCTCAGTACAGGTTTTTGGCTAGCATGGCTGGGTAGCAAGTATAAGAGTTGAAGGAAACAACCAAACATACAAGTGATAAAAAACAAACATGCAATCTTCCTCGGAAGCACAAAAGATCTTAACTAGAGAATACTAAAATTATGACCAAATCAAGAAAGAAAGATGATGAAATTATTTTTCTCTAGAGTACTTCTATCTTTTCTTTCAACTATCAAAAATAGTGTGCTACTAACGGAGCCAGGTTTGCCAAAACCAACTAGATTAACTCAATGATCCCAAACTGATACCAATACTAACAACAAGATCAATCATACAACCACAAATTGAAAACTAATATAAGCTATGCAAAAGAGTGAATGATAGAACTTCTCATTAATAATCCATAACGGCAACTCAAACCAAGGGATACATATCTAACGAGAGAGAGGACACTTCCATAATGCAAACCATACTACATCATAACTTCTCTATTCATGATATGACTCTACTAAAAAGGTAAAAAGATAGAAGATAGTGATGTGATACCGCGGCACTACCCCAAGCTTGGAACAAACCAAGGGGATGCCAAACCTGATGACAAATTACTCCTTCGGTGGTGGTGGTAATAATTTCTTAGTTGACGTGAGGAAATCTTCCAGCATCTTGCGAAGCCTATTGTTCTCCCGTTGAAGCATGTACACCTTCCTCCTCAAGTCTCGGTACTTATCGCATAACTCCTTAGTGACTCGTAGGGCTTCCGTTGATGCAGGGCAAGTGACTAAAGGTACCAGCCCCTGCTTGGGGTCTTGGAGATCCTCCTCCATAGGCTCCTTCCCTTTATCCTTAGTGGACACCATTGTGCTTATAAACCTTCAAAGAGTATGTCCTAGCAGAAACAGATCGAAACGAAAACACGACGAAAACACGATATACGAACCTCGAGGGACCCGGGGGGTGATATATTACGAATTTCATGTCAAAAGGAAGGTATTGGGAGAAAACGAGTAGGAGACGGAGTCCGGGGTGGACTCACCACCTGGTGGCGCGGCCAGGGGTGGGCCCGTGCCACAGGGTGGTGTGAGCCACTCTGGCTCCGTTTCCGTCCCTTTTTCGCTTTGTAGCTTTCCTTATTGACTAAAAACTGCAAAAATATAGTTGGATAGTATTTTCGCGGAACTTTTCTTACTGGAATTGTTACCTATTTGAAGATGGACTCTGTAGTTCTATGAATTTGGGATCTAGTAGATTCTTCCGGAGTCACCACTTGAATAACATCAATATCTTCATCTTTATACACTTATTACTTGAGTCATAAAACCCTTCTCTTCCTTATTACACCATTATCTCCACTACCTGGAAATTTCTTTCACACAAAACTTCACACAGTTCTCATTAGCAACATTAGTATAAGTGAAGTGATAAAACCTTTTGAGTCCAACTTCAACTGAAAACCATCAAAACATAAGCTACTGTAGCAACTCCTTCTGAAAACCCAAAAAGAATTCAAAAAGAAATCGAATAAAGAAGCAAATGCAAGAGTGGCAAAATCTGTCAAAACAGACCAGCAGTTTAAGATCAATTTATCGAAAATCTTCTGTTGCTCAAATCAAAAAGTGCAACACTAACGAAAGTTAAATAACAATCTGGGGTAGAAGCACAAAAAATTACAGCTCAATCCGACGTACAGAGATCTCTCATGAATTTTTATGGTGAAGCACAAAAACCTGTTTCGGGACAGAAACTTCTCCAAATATTACTTCTCTCTCATTAGAGGTTGATCTTGACACAAGAACCAAACAAAACAGATAAGGAGCGGTTATTACCGAAGTAATAACTTCCAAGACTCAAAGAAACAAAAACAAACTGAAAGCAAAAACAAATTGGGTTGTCTTCCATAAAGCTCTTTCTTTATAGCCAATAAGATGGGCATGATAATTTTGAAGAAGCTCTCATAGGGATATGAATTGAAGTGAAAGAGAGCATTAAGAAGCAAAAACACACACATTTAAGTCTAACCCACTTCCTATGCAAGGGAATTTTATAAACAAACAAGTTGTTGAAACCAGAGGCTACTTGCATAAGAAGGCAAAAGAAGTGCAACATAAAAACTTTCAGCATAAAACGAGGAAACTTGATATTATTGAGCTGCATAAGAACACTTTTCCCTCTTTCATAGTAACTTTCAGTATCATGCATAAACTTAACAATATAGCTATCACAAGGACCATCATAGCAATGATCACTTATTCTGGCAGAAAACACAGGAATTCTAGCTCTCATAACAATACTCTGTGAAACAATATTAGAGGTATCCTTACAAAGGATAGTGTGTCCCTCTTTTTCATACTTAGTGACAAAGTCTTTCACACTTGCTATTATAGGTTCATCAACCATTTGTTTATCAGGTTCAACAGCTTTATTTGTACTTTCATTAACCATACTAGCTATCATAGAATGTTCCTTTACCTTAACTGGAAAAGGCATTTTCTCCATATAAGGTTTAGGTAAAACATGATTAGCAGTATAAACTTCAGTATTTCTTGCAGGAACACTCTTAGCAATATCTTTATAAGGTTCATGATACTTATTCCACTATTTTTTAGGCACTTCAATGTAAGAAGCAAAAGCCTTAAAATAAGAAGCAATAGCTTGAGAATCTAGACCATAAGCATTTTTAATATTTTGAAAGTCATCAGTTCCCATAAAAGATTCAATGCATTCATAATCATAATGTATACCTGACTTTCTACCTTTGTCATTCTCCCAAGCTTCAAAATTGTCTTGAATACGGTCCAGAAGATCCCATTTAGCTTCGTCTTCCATACGAGTGAATGATCCAGCACAAGAAGCGTCCTATAAATCCTTGTCATGTAGAGGGAGTCTTGCATAAAAGTTATTGATAATAATATTGTTGGGGAGCTCATGAATGGGACATTTGAGCATTAGTAACTTCAATCTCCCCCAATCTTGAGATGTACTCTCTCCATCAAGAGGCCAAAAGTTGTATATTTGATTCCGATCTTTATGAATCTCACTAGGAGGATAAAACTTTGAATAAAAGAGAGGCACTATTTCCTCCCATTCTAGAGCTTGAACATTCTTCAGCAGCTTATACCATTCCTCGGATCTTCCTTTCAGCGATAATGAGAATAACTTCTTCTTGACTTGATCTTTAGTAATACCTGCACACGTGAACAACCCGCATAATTCGTGTATAAAGAGCAAATGATCACCGGGATGGACAGTTCGATCCCCACATAGTAGTTATCCATAACACGATCAATAATTCTTGTAGGTATTTTGAAAACATCATTCTCAGCAGGTGGTGGCTTATCTACTACCTTAGCAGTGGTAGTAGCAATTCCTAAATAAGAAACTCAGTGAATTATCCATAACAAAAATAAAGCAACTAGCAGAAGTAAACAATACTCACAGTAGAAGTTTCCTTTACCAGTTCCACTCTCCAATAGCGCTTCACTCCCCGGCAACGGCGCCAGAAAATAGTCTTGATGACCCACAAGTATAGGGGGTGTATCACAGTATTTTCGATAAGTAAGAGTGTCGAACCCAACGAGGAGCAGAAGGTGTTGGCTAGTGGTATGGATCAGGAATTCTCTACAAATACTTAACAAACAGATTTTTAGGGGTTTTTGATAAAGCAAGTAAACAAAGTACGAGTAAAGAAAAGACAGTAGGAATAAATGCAGCAAGTGGCCCAATCCTTTATGCAGCAAAGGATTAGCCGGTTGTATTACTTAAGAGGACCAAACGTTCTCAAGGACACATGGGAAGACTGTCAAGTGCTTTCGCTTCATATAGTTTATTAATCTTCTTTAGCTTGCTAAGTGTTGTGTGGGTGAACTTGTGCTAATATACCGCTCCATCCAGGACTAATACATACTTGTGATTATACCCCTTGCAAACATCCGTAAGTACAAGAAAGTAATTAAGGTAGAAACCTAACCACAACTTTAAACTCTAAGACCCTTACGTCCCTTGTGCAATGGTTTCCTAACAGGGGTTCAGCTTTCTGTCACTCCGGCAACCCCTACGATTAGTAGCCAAATACACAATGCATTCCCCTAGGCCCATATAGGTGAAGTGTCATGTAGTCGACGTTCACATGACACCACTAGAAGTAGTACACCACAACTTAAATAACAATCTATTGAATCTTTCTCAACACAACTCCACTACTAACAACAAGACTTCTCCCATGTCCTCAAGAACAAAACGAACTACTCACAAGACATCATATGGATCATGATCAGAGATGGAATAATGATGTATAACAATCTGAACATAAACAATAATTCAATGGTTCACACAATAGCATTAACTACTAAGAGTAATCAACACCAGGAAAGTTTCCCCTATGAACTAATGCAAGATTCAACCCAATTGTTACAGCAATATGGAGATGGTGATGAGGATGGAGATGGTGATGATGATGATGATGATCCCAATGAAGTCTGTCTTGATGGTGGTGTTGATGGCGACGATCTTCCCTCTCCGGGAAGGAATTCCCCCGGCAGAAATCTGTCTGCCGGAGAAATCTTTCTCTCTCGGTGTTTTCTGCCCCGTAGAGGCGGCGGAATCTTTCTGTGGTCGCTCCCCGAGTCTTACGGTTTCGGGAGTATGATATACGCCAGAGGGGAGAGGCTGGAGTGGGCCAGGGTGGCCACACCACCTCCTTGCGCGGCCTAGGGCTGCCCGCGCCAGGGAGTGGTGTGGGCCCCCTGTGGCCCATCTCCACTCCGTCTTCTGGCATTCTATGTCTTCTGGAAAAATAGGATTTTCCATATATTTTCCCGGATTTTCTGATCTTCGCGAATTTTGCCTCCAAACAACACCTTTTCCATCAGAATCCTGACTGCAGCGGTCCATGCTCCAAAAGTCATCAACCATGCAAAAACAGATGAAATAACATAAGTATCACCTCTCAATACGTAATATATCAATGAATAATAGTGAATTAAGACATAGAATAGTGATGCAAAATGGACGTATCACAAGACCAGCCAATGGGCATCTCCCTGGCTCACAAGACCAGCCAATGGGCATCTCCCTGGCTCACAAGACCAGCCAATGTGCCCACCACCATTCGTGTTGCCCCTGGTCGACCTCGTCCGCCACCGCACCATCCACAACCCGTCCTTGGTGCCGTCCCAGGCTCTTCCCTATGACCTCGTCGAGACTCGACCATCATCCTTGATCTTTGGCCGCCTCCATGGTCCCGGATGGCTCCTTCATGCTTGATGACGACCTCCTGCCACCTACAGTCCTCCTCGAGCGCCTTGGCTGCCTCTGTCATGCCCGACCAAGCTCTCTAGCAGACAACAGGAGTGTTGCCCCATAGTGTTTGTGTGCCTATGACCAGACGGAGAACAGAAGACAGGAGATGGGTGTATATTACTTGGGCGACATGGATGGTATGTTTCGGCTTCAATCGGCAGATGTTGTCGAGTTTGGCTACCCTCGGCTACAACCAGTAAGATGATGGAGATACCCGGTTCATACATTGCAAATGTATCTATAATTTTTGATGCTCCATGCTTGGTTTTATCTACTTTCTTATGTTTTGTCCACACTTTGGAGTACTTTTCAACTGATTTCTTGGACTAACCTATTAACAAGAGCCACAGTGCCAGCTGCCTGTTTTCTCCTGTTTTTGGTTCCAGGAAAGTCAGAAAATGAATATTCTCAGAATTGGACGGGACAAAAGCCAAAGTGCCTATTTTTCCGGAAGACATCAGATGCCAAAATACGAGACGGAGAAGGGCTAGGGGGCGGCCACACCACCTGGCCGCGCGGCCAGGCCTGACCCGCGCCAGGGGGTGGTCTGGCCGACCCCAGCACCCCCTCGGCCTCTCCTTCTGCCTATATATTACCCTCGGGACGAAAACCCTAAGTACCCGATCAAAAATCCACGAAAGATTCTGTAGCCGCCGTCGTCTCCATCCCTAGATCGGGAGGGATCTGAAGCTCTTCCCGGCACCCTGCCGGAGAGGGGAATTCACCCTGGAGGCCTTCTTCATCATCATGCAAGCCTCCGGTGTGATGCGTGAGTAGTTCATCTCTGGACTACGGGTCCATGTAGTAGCTTGATGGTTGGTTCTCCTCATTTGTGCTTTCATGTCTAGATCTTATGAGCTCCGTTCATGATCAAGATCATCTATTTGTAATTCTGCATGTTGTGTTTGCAGGGATCCGATGGATATTGAGATGCTATTTCAAATTGATTATTGATTCTATCATGTCTTTGTTATTTGTGATATTGCATGCTTTCCATTGTTAGTAGCTATCTTGGCCAAGTAGATGCTAGCAACTCCAAGAGTTAGTATTTATGCTCGATAGTGGGTTCATGCCTCTGGTAATCTGGGGAAGTGACAGAAATCTCTAAGGTACTAGATGTGATGTTGCTACTAGGGAGAAAACAACAATCCTTTGTTCATAGAACAATCGTATTGTTTACATTACACGCAATTCGTAAAGCAATAATTTGTTGCTTGCAACTTAATACTGGAGGGGGTTCGGATGATAACCTGAAGGTGTATTATTAGTCATAGATGCAGTTAGATGGCGGTCTATGTATAATGTTGTAATGCCCAATCAAGTTCCAAAGGAGTCAAGATGATTAGTATATGCATGTATTGCTTTCTCGATGTTTATCAATTGCCCTGCTGTAATTTGTACACCTAGCATGTTATCTATCTTAAGGAGTGCCACCTCTAGTGAACTATGGACCCCGGTCCTTTCTTTTACATTCAATCTACAAACTGTTTACTGCTTTGTGTTTACTTTCTACAAACTATTACTTCCTTCTATTCGATATGTTTAATCCTTTTTTTTCAGCAAAACCAGTGAGATTGACAACCTCATCACAAGTTGGGGACAAAGTTCTGTGGTTGTGTTGTGCAGGTCTCCACGTTGCTACTTGCACTGGTAGTGCGCCCTGCCAAGGCTCAGCTGGCAACACCTTTGGGGTGTTTCCTTGCTCCTACTGGTTCGATTAAACCTTGGTTTCATAACTGAGGGAAACTTGCTATTGTGCTCATCATACCTTCCTCTTGGAGTCCCCCAACGAGCTCTACATCAACACTGAGCCATCAAGCACTTTTCTGGCGCCGTTACCGGGGAGTCAAGGACATCTTCACAAGGGGAGTCCCTCATAACCAATCTCTTTACTTTGTTTTTTTTTGTTTTGCTTAGTTCCTTTTGTTTGGTTTTCTTGTTTCTTTATCAAAAACACACAAAAAATAGTTTTACAAGTTTGCTTTCTTTATTGAAAACACAAAAAATGACTACTATTGAAAACACTAAGTTCTGTGACTTCACTAGCACCAACAACGATGATTTTATGAGCACACCTATTGCTCCACCTGTGCCTGAAGCTACTTTCTTTGAGATAAAACCTGCTTTACTCAATCTTGTTATGAGAGAACAATTTTCTGGTATTGGTAATGAAGATGTTGTTGCCCATCTAAATAACTTTGTTGAACTCTGTGAGATGCAAAAGCATAGGGATGTAGATGGTGATATTATTAAGCTGAAATTGTTTCCTTTCTCTTTGAGAGGAAAAGCTAAAGAATGGTTGAATTCCTTGACTAGGAATAGTATTGATTTTTGGACTAAATGTAAGGATGCTTTCATTGGAAAATACTATCCTCCTGCTAAGATTATATCTATGAGAAGTGAAATAATGAAGTTTAAACAATCTGATAATGAACATGTTGCTCAATCTTGGGAAAGAATGAAATCTTTGGTAAAGAATTGTCCCACTCATGGACTGACTGCTTGGATGATCATCCAAACTTTTTATGCAGGATTGAACTACTCTTCAAGAAACCTATTGGATTCTGTTGCTGGAGGTACCTTTATGACCATTACTTTGGGTGCTGCAACAAAGCTTCTGGATAATATGATGGTTAACTATTCTGAATGGCATACTAAAAGAGCTCTACAAGTTAAGAAGGTAAATTCTGTTGAGGAAACCTCCTCCTTGAGTGATAAGATTGATATTATTATGTCTATGCTTGTTAATGGGAAAGCCCATATTGATCCAAATAATGTTCCTTTAGCTTCTTTGGTTGCTCAACAAGAGCAAGTTGATGTGAACTTTATAAGAAATAATAATTTTGGCAACAATACTTATGGTAATAATAATTATAGGCCTTACCCTCCTAGTAATACTTATGGTTATAATGGTAAACCTGGATTACCTAGTGAAGGAAGAATTTTAGAAGTTGAAAGAGCCACTAAAAACTTCATGCAAATGCAATATGATCAAAATAAACTATTCACTAAAACTATGGAGGAACAATCTACCATTTTGAAGAACATTAGCCATCAACTTGAGAGTCTAAATAGGGAAATTCCTAGTTTACAATTGAAACTCTCTAATGCTGAAAGAAACATATCATCTTTGTCTAAATGTCAATCCTCTTTGATCAATAAAATGGCTGCAAAACCTGAAACTAATGATAATCTCTTTGCAGCTACTAATGCTATAGAAGTAAGAATTGATGAAAATGTTAGACTATTAGTTGAATTACATGCTAAGTGGGAAAGAGAAGATGAAATTGCTAGAAACATTAGTGTTTCTACTATCACTACCACTAGTGTTGAGGCTAGTAATAGTTCTACTACTCTAGAAGATAATTTTGATTTTTATCTTGATGGTTGCAATATCTCTGAAGTTATTAAGTTCCTACAAAAGCTTGCTAAAAGTCCTAATGCTAGTGCTATGAACATGGCCTTTACAAAACACATTACTGATGCTCTCATAAAGATTAAAGAAGAAAATATGAAACATAAAAGCTTCTATTCCTATAAAACAAGAAGATGGTTGGGAACACATCATTAATATGAAAGTGAATGACTTTGATTTCAACGCTTTATGTGATCTTGATAGTAGTGTTTCTATTATGCCTAGAAGGATTTATGATATGCTTGATTTGCCTCCACTTGAAGATTGTTATTTGAATGTCCCACTTGATGATAATGCTAAAAATAAACTCATGGGGAGTCTTAATGATGTTCTTACTATGGTTAACAATGCCTATGTCCCCGTTGATTTCTATGTTTTGGATGTTGAATGCAATGCTTCTTGTCCTATTACTTTGGAAAGACCTTTTCTTAGAACTGTTGGTGCCATTATTGATATGAAAGAAGGCACCATTAAATATCAACTCCCACTCAAGAAAGGTATATAACACTTCCCTAAGAAGAGAGAGAATATTTATTTTGCTTCTCCTATGAAAACAAAATTTGGTCTTAAGGCTTCTTCATTTGAGAACACTTGATTCTTTTTCATGCTTCTTATGCCTAACTTAAAGGCGTTAAAGAAAAGTACTTATTGGGAGATAATCCAAAACTTTTAGATGAGTCTTGAAAGTTATTCCTTCAGTAATAACCGCTCCTTATCCTTTTTATTTGCTTTTTGTGCCAAGAGTAACCTCTAATGAGAGAGAAAAATGATTGGGAAAGTTGCTGTCCTGAAACAGATTTCTGTGCTTCACCGTAACAATTCGCGTAAAATCTCTGAATGTCCTTTGGAGACGTGAATTTTTGTGCTTCTGCCCCGGGTTGTTATCTAACTTTCGTTAGTTAGACAATTTTTGATTTGAGCAACAGAAGGGCTTTGAAAAAATTCGTCTTTACCTGCTGGTCTGTTTTGACAGATTTCTGCCATTTTCTACATTTGCTTCTAGTTGGTTCCTTTTTGTGTTATTTTGGGGAATTGAGCTTTTTTAGGGAAGTGCTTCAGTAGCTTGTGTTCTAATGGAAGTTTATTGGTGTTGGAACTGAACCTTAAGACCTATTATATTGATTGCACTAATGTTGCTAATAAAGATTATGTGAAATTTTGTATGAAGGAAAAATTTCAGGTGTATGGAAGGAATGAGTAATCAGATGAAGGATGGACTAAAGCTCAAGCTTGGGGATGCCACGCGTGTCACCTCAAGAAATATCCAAGAAGTACAAGCATCAAAGCTTGGGTATGCCCAAGGCATCCCCCTCTTCATCAATAAAAATCCCAGGTTTCTTCCAAACGCTTCATTTTTATTGTTTCATGCACAGTTGTGTTGTTCTTGGAGCGTCTTATTTTTCGTTTTTGTTTTGGTTTTTCATTTGCTTGGTTTTCTTAGTTTGCTGAATAAATTTTTTGGACCCCCTCTTTCATACATTGGTTTTCAAATAGTTTGGTTTGGTTTGGAAAACAGTAGGAAAGTTCATGCTTAAGTGTTAAAGAGGGCCTGTTTTTGAGATATGCTTTGTCATGCCATGCTTGATATTGTTTTGGCTTTATGCTTAGTATTCTTTGTTGTAGCATGACTTGTTATAAACAATTGAGATTGCTTAATGTGCCTTGGATGAATCATGCGTTGTTTTAGCATATTAGAGCATAGTATAGTGGTATTCTCCTTTGATGCTTTATTTGGGTTGACTTGGCGCATGCTCACACCATGTTATGACTATCTCAAGTCACCATAATCTTTTATGATCTTTTACTTTTCAACTTGTAGTATCACTTTATTCTTTGATCAATGATGTTTTGTCGCTCTGCATGATTATGGCCATTATTGCTCTCTCAGTTTGTTGCTCCCAGTCTTTTGCTAGCGTCCACAATCAAGTATGAGTTCCACTCATGCATCCAACTCCTTAAACCAAGTTATTCCAAAGAGTCCACCATACCTACCTACTAGCATATGCTATTCCAAGAATATTCATGCTTTTGTTTACCTTTCAAATTAAACTTGTTATGAGAAAACTAGTGATTAAAGCTCTCACGAACTTGATGGCACACTTTACTTTTTTTCATCTAATAAACTTGAACCATTGGGTCCTTCTTTGTTGCGTATATGCTTGCGCTTTATAAGTTGAAATTAGTAGAAGCATTCATCATGGGGAACGCTTTCAGCATTGCACTTGTACTTTGTACCCCGTTGATATCATGTTCTTTTGCTTATGGATCTCAGCGGTGTGAAACAAAAGTGGAACTTGTAAGATCATGGAGTTTGTATGTGTGTTAGAGAAACGCCTGGGCCGCTAGCCTAAGCCATGCCTAATCATGGTGGAAACTTGCAGCATCACCATAATGAGCACTCTATGAAGCATCCTCAATAAAAACCTATGCAAATAGCAAATAAAAAGATCGTTGAGATGCTCATTGTATGCTTGCCTTGTCATTTTGATTATGGGATAGCTCCTGTATCATGTGCAAGGGGTACCCCGTTGGCGGTTCTTTATGATACATATGTACTTACAATGACAAGAGCTTACTTGTGACTAAAGTTGAGTAGCATGAGGTTCAGTCATCGTAAGTAAGTGGCATGAGATTTTGGTTTATAACTTGTCAAGCATATCCTCTTAGTTGTGTCACTTTAACCTTAATCACCTTCAAGATGCTTATGATAGGGGCAATGAGAGCTGGAAGCTATAAGTACCATACTTTTTGGAAGCTCTTTATGAGACTTGAATCCCTACTTCCTTCTATGAAGGCCTTTCTTCCACCATTATATTGGGTCTCCACCTTCTACCTTTATGCACCTACTTTGAGAGCATAGTGGCCATTCTTAGTTCTATGTGCATTGTCCCAAGACTAGTTGATTGATGCATAACTTGATATTGCTTGTTTTAAACTATTTGTATCTAGTCACTCTTATGAACTTTGAAGGTGTCCTATGCATTTATATTTGCTACTCTATGAGGGACAAGCGGAATACTATTATGCTATGTTTTCTTTATGTGAAATAAAAAAACATCTTGCAAAGCATTGTTATTCATGAATCTTTTGTTTGTGCCTTTTCATGTTGCATCATAGTTTCTTTGTCTTATTGCTAGAACTTTGTATTTCATGTTATGATTAAAGTACTATGATCCCAGCTTTCAATGTTTTACAAATACTTTGATCAAGTCTTTGATGGTGCATGTCACCTCAAAAATTATTCTTTCTTTTTATCACTTACCTACTCGAGGACGAGCAGGAGTTAAGCTTGGGGATGTTGATACATTGCAAATGTATCTATAATTTTTGATGTTCCATGCTTGGTTTTATCTACTTTCTTATGTTTTGTCCACACTTTGGAGTACTTTTCATATGATTTCTTGGACTAACCTATTAACAAGAGCCACAGTGCTAACTGCCAGTTTTCCGTTGTTTTTGGTTCCAGGAAAGTCAGAAAATGAATATTCTCGGAATTGGACGGGATAAAAGCCAAAGTGCCTCTTTTTTTGGAAGACATCAGATGCCAGAATACGAGACGGAGAAGGGCTGGGGGCCGGCCACACCACCTGGCCGCGTGGCTAGGCCTGGCCCGCGCCAGGGTGTGGTCTGGCCAACCCCAGCACCCCCTCGGCCTCTCCTTCCGCCTATATATTGCCCTCGGGACGAAAAACTTAAGTACCCAATCAAAAATCCACGAAAGAGTATGTAGCCGCCGTCGTCTCCATCCCTAGATCAGGAGGGATCTGAAGCTCTTCCTGGCACCCTGCCGGAGAGGGAATTCACCCTGGAGGTCTTCTTCATCATCATGCAAGCCTCTGGTGTGATGCGTGAGTAGTTCATCTCTGGACTACAGGTCCATGTAGTAGCTTGATGGTTGGTTCTCCTCCTTTGTGCTTTCATGTCTAGATCTTGTGAGCTCCGTTCATGATCAAGATCATCTATTCGTAATTCTACATGTTGTGTTTGTGGGGATCCGATGGATATTGAGATGCTATTTCAGATTGATTATTGATTCTATCATGTCTTTGTTATTTGTGATCTTGCATGCTTTCCGTTGTTAGTAGCTATCTTGGCCAAGTAGATGCTAGCAACTCCAAGAGTTAGTATTTATGCTCGATAGTGGGTTCATGCCTCTGGTAATCTGGGGAAGTGACAGAAATCTCTAAGGTACTAGATGTGATGTTGCTACTAGGGAGAAAACAACAATCCTTTGTTCATAGAACAATCATATTGTTTACTTTACACGCAGTTCGTAAAGGAATAATCTATTGCTTGCAACTTAATACTGGAGGGGGTTCGGATGATAACCTGAAGGTGGATTATTAGTCATAGATGCAGTTGGATGGCGGTCTATGTATAATGTTGTAATGCCCAATCAAGTTCAAAAAGATTCAATATGATTAGTATATGCATGTATTGCTTTCTCGATGTTTGTCAATTGCCCCGCTGTAATTTGTTCACCCAGCATGTTATCTATCTTAAGGAGAGCCACCTCTAGTGAACTATGGACCCCTGTCCTTTCTTTTACATTCAATCTACAAACTGTTTACTCCTTTGTGTTTACTTTCTGCAAACTATTACTTCCTTGCATTTGATACGTTTAATCCTTTATTTTCAGCAAATCGGTGAGATTGACAGCCTCATCGCAAGTTGGGGACAAAGTTCTGTGGTTGTGTTGTGCAGGTCTCCATGTTGCTACTAGCACCGGTAGTGCGCCCTGCCAAGGCTCAGTTAGAAACACCTCTGGGGTGTTTCCTTGCTCCTACTGGTTCGATTAAACCTTGGTTTCATAAATGAGGGAAACTTGCTGATGTGCTCATCATACCTTCCTCTTGGGGTTCCCCAACGAGCTCTACATCAACACTGAGCCATCACCGGTGTACAATATCGACCCAGAAGACAAGTTGTACCAGGACACGCCAAGATCGACCCTGATGAACCATTGGCGCTGATCCAAGTCCGCCAGTGATACCTTCGATCAGAATTTCGGATGTAGTATAGCTTCTTTTTCCCTAGTAAACATAGGTTATCGAATCCTCGGGAAGCAAATGTGTAGTGAGGTTATTTTAACGGACCTTTGGGAGTTTTAGAATTCCCTCTATGTTTTACCAGACCAGTAGCTTGCGTCTTTTTGTTATTGTCGATGATGGAGAGAGAGGGCATAGGGCGTTCGGTTTCACATGTAGCTGTGCAAAAACATCTGATGGAAATAAAAGATAGAAATAAAGATGCATGTACTTGTTAGAGCAAGATAAAATATATGTTGGCAGTGCATCCATAATTGCTATTGCCTCCACAACCGCTTATATAAATAACCTACTAGTCTCATCCATAGAATAAAGAGAACTAATGATATGCATAGTGATGTCACCGTTAATCTCAAGCAAATCCCTCACATACAGCCGTACTACCCCTTCTGTCACTGGGGTTCCCAACCTGCAGATCAGTCATCACTCATACTCCCTATACCTAGCTCAACCCTCGGGGTCTTGGGTACCTGACAAGTCCCTTGATTGAGGCAAGAGAGGATAAAATAATCATCATGTCATACAAACTAATACACGATCCCATCTATGATAAATCACATGCACAATTGCTACATGGCTAGGCTGAAGCCCTTAGCCCAAGGAGAATTACTCACACATAGAGATGAGACCAACAATCACAAGCATTGTAATGAAAATCATAAGATTGATAGCAATAGTATTACAATGTCGCCAGTCGGAGAAGGGATCTACTATTACAAGTGGTGGAATATGGCTACGGAGATGGAGAAGGGTTTCGAGATCTGGAGATCTGTGGCAAAGACTTCTTGGCAAGGTCTGGCTTGTTTTCTCGTTGTCTGAGGCTTCTTTATATAGGGGTCCCTTCATGAAAGTTGTTCTGTTTGACCTAACGGTGGTGGGGCCAACTATACGACCGAAGCTATATGGTCAGAATTTTTTTCCGGCCGTATAGTTGGTCGTTAAAGCGTTTGCCTCCGTTGTTCGGCTCCTAGTGTCTCCTGGTTGTTGGAAATCTCGTATATTTGACTTTAATGTAGGAATTCCCTCCTTTAAATGACATTATCTACGCAGGAAAAATACAAAAGAAAGGATTTCATACCCCTCTAAATATTATCATTAGTGGCAGGGTTTAGAGAGATATTTCATCAAGAATATGATTAATATCCAGTTTAAATATGGACGTAGATGGCTATATTTCGGAGCCATCAACCTCCCCAAGCTTAAACTTGATCGTCCCGCGCAAGAAAACCAAAATCAAAAAGGAACTCAGCATTTAAACTGAAATAACGAGAGGGTGATCTTACTCATGATTAATGGTCTCATGTTTCCTTCACTTCATAAATCTGAAAAACTTCAGCATAGATAGAGTAATGGCAAGCATATCATACGGGTTTCATGCATCCTTATAGCGCAGCAAAATTATTGTAAACATGGATGATTCAAATGAGTAAACTTTATTCCATGTCAAGTTATCAACTCATAGGCTTGCCTTTGAACGGTAAAGTATAATCATGTAAATTAAGAGTGTGAGAGTTGTCATGAAAATCATATATACTAGAGTATCTCAATTCTCCCACATCAATGAATCAAGACTTTGCAAGCACTACTTTTCTATTCATTGTCCTTCAAGAATTTCAGTTTTTAAGTAACTGAGAGCATGCCAAAGATTTTTATTAGTTTATCGGGCTACGATGGACACTCGTGGCATCACTAAGGTTTTTGTTCCTTTTGCATAATGATTACTCATAATAGCCAGAGGAGTGATTCCATCATGATTACAGCTACCCGGGAGTGCTAAGAATCTTACCCACTATAGCATCACTGCTACAAGTGTTTAATCAACTCATAACCGAAATCTAGGAGTTTCCTCCATGAAGATCCTTCGTAGGCCAGCGGAGTTGTTGGAATCCCATGAAGTTTGCACGCATAAAGCTATATCATTCTTATGATTAACAAGTCAAACTTTGGCATGCTCACAAAAACTGCTAAACATTAATACAATTGAACAAATCCTTTTAAAGAGAGCTATCAAGTCAATTAACATTTTTAGTGGTGTTGAGTGTCTCTAGAAATAAACCTTCAAGACTAAGCACTATAACACCCATATCTTCAATTGTGAGACTTTTTCTTATTACAATTGTTTAGCAATTTTTAGTCAAGACTTGGTTAATTACGAGAGATGAAAGAAAATGAGCCTAATTAAATACCCATGCAAACAAAAAATCTTACTATGATACAAAGACTCACTCCACCAATATAATATCTCAACATTTACTACTAACTAGCATGGGCTTCTCAAACTTAAAAAGTGGGGAGTCATAAGGCATACCTCTCATGTTTGGTTCCACTTCTCTCTTCCTTTTTTATTTGTTTCTTAGAAACTCGAAGTTGATCACTCTCCTACAAATATATGAAGACCTCGAGGTGGGAAGAAAAGAAAGAGGGAAAATAAGGAAAAAGGGAGAAATATTTTTGTGATTTTTAAGAGACGGAATTTAAAGAATAGAAAATTGGCGGCACGGCTAGAAAATTTCGAAAGCAAAATAAAAAAACTAAAGATAAAGTGTTGGGGAAACCAACATGAGTGCTTATAAACTCAAATAAAAGTGCAACCTCGAATAAATAAAAGCAAATGAATGCCAAATAAAGATACATGAGGAAACTTCCCCAAGATTAGGCTTTTGCAAGCCCTTCAAATCATTGTGGTGGCAGGAAAAAGTCGTTACTCTAGTTTGCAAATTGAGTTGAGAGGTTACTTGTTGATTCTCGGAGGTTCAAAGAGAGGTTGTGCATCCTCTCCATAGTCCCTCCAAGTCCTTGGAAATCTTGGTATGTGGCAAACCAGGTTTGTGGCTGATCCTCTTGATAAGGAACTTCTTGCTCCTCTTCTTGGTCCTCATCCTCCTCAGGAATCTCTTCCTCGGATTGGTGTTGCTCAACCTACGAATCATATAGCAAACGTCCTTCCTCGATAGAGAAAATACCATTAGGCATAGGAGTGGGGTAGATACGCCCAGCTCAAGCAATATGCAGGTAATAAACACCACCTCTCCTAGTTAGCATTCCACAGGCCCTCAAGGTGGAGAAACCAACATGTGTCTCACCTAGTACGGGTTGGAACTCACCTAGATCGATGTCTAGGGCAGTGGCAAGCACAGTGATGACGCATCCTCCTGTGATTAGCCCTTGGCTTTGGGAGGCTTGCTGCTCTAGGTAGCGCCCAAGGATGGCGCCCAAGTTGAGTGACAGGTTGCAATTGATGTAAGCAGCCTTTGCGAGGACTAGGATGTCCTCCTTGTTCAGTCTCGTGAACTCATTACGTGCATGCAAGGTGTTAGCAATAACATAGAACAAATAGTGAATTGCAGGATGTTGAATATTCTTCCCCTTGTTCACTCTACTAGTGAAGCTCATTCCATTATAGTATGGATCGGGGGAAGGACTTAAGCCAGTAAAGGATGCGCGTAAATCATGAACATCATTGTTTGGCAAATTAAAGCATGCGCACCATTCATCTAATGTTAAAGTGTAGTTGTTGTTCATCATACGGAAAGAAATAGTATCCTCTCCTTGCCATAGTTTAACGATGCTTTGCAATGAACTTAGGAATTCAATGGTTAAGCGGCGATAAGTAGGTACATCATTGTACACAAAGTTTTGCAGGCCAGCTCCATTGCAAAGTAAATTAAAGTCATCAGAAATACTGAGTTGGTTTAATATAATGGGGCAAGCCCACTTGGTGGCCTTCACTTCGCGATTCTTGATCCTATTGAAGCGATCACAATGGGCCTCATCCCTGAACCGTATCCCCATGCGTTCCTGAGCGGTGCTAACTCGTAGTTAATGTAGAGCTCGTTGGGAACCCCAAGAGGAAGGTATGATGAGCACAGCAGTAAGTTTTCCCTCAGTTATGAAACCAAGGTTTAATCGAACCAGTAGGAGCAAGGAAACACCCCAAAGGTGTTACTAGTTGAGCTTTGGCAGGGCGCACTACCGGTGCTAGTAGCAACGTGGAGACCTGCACAACACAACCACAGAACTTTGTCCCCAACTTGCGATGAGGTTGTCAATCTCATCGTGTTTTGCAGAAAACAAAGGATTAAACGTATCGAATGGAAATAAGTAAAAGTTTGCATAAATTAAACACAAAGTAGTAAAAGATTGTAGATTGTATGTAAAGTAAAAGGACCGAGATCCATTGTTAACTAGAGGTGGCTCTCCTTAGATAGATAACATGTTGGGTGAACAAATTACAGTGGGGCAATTGACAAACACCAAGAAAGCAATACATGCATATACTAATCATCTTGACTCCTCTAAGACTTGATTGGGCATTACAACATAATACATAGACCGCCATCCAACTGCATCTATGACTAATAATCCACCTTCAGGTTATCATCTGAACCCCCTCTAGTATTAAGTTGCAAGCAACAGATTATTTATTTACGAACTGCGTGTAAAGTAAACAATACGATTGTTCTATGAACAAAGGATTGTTGTTTTCTCCCTAGTAGCAACAACACATCTAGTACCTTAGATATTTCTGTCACTTCCCCAGATTACCAGAGGCATGAACCCACTATCGAGCATAAATACTAACTCTTGGAGTTACTAGCATCTACTTGGCCAAGATAGCTACTAACAACGGAAAGCATGCAAGATCTCAAATAACAAAGACATGATAGAATCAATAATCAATCTAAAATAGCATCTCAATATCCATTGGATCCCCGCAAAAACACAACATGTATGAATTACAAATAGATGATCTTGATCATGAACGGAGCTCACAAGATCTAAACATGAAAGCACAAAGGAGGAGAAACCAGCCATCTAGCTACTACATGGATCCATAGTCCAAGGATGAACTACTCACGCATCACACCGGAGGCTTGCATGGTGATGAAGAAGGCCTCCAGGGTGAATTCCCCTCTTCGACAGGGTGCCGAGAAGAGCTTCAGATCCCTCCCGGTCTAGGGATGGAGATGACGGCGGCTACAGACTCTTTCGTGGATTTTTGATCGGGCCCTTAGGGTTTTCATCTCGAGGGCAACTTATAGGCGGAAGGAGAGGCCGAGGGGGTGCTGGGAGCGGCCACACCACCCCCTGGCGCGGGCCAGGCTTGTCCGCGTGGCCAGGTGGTGTGGCGGCCCCCTGGCCCTTCTCCGTCTCGCATTCTGGCACTTGATCCCTTCCGGAAAAATAGGCACTTTGGCTTTTGTCCCGTCCAATTCCGAGAATATTCATTTTTTGACTTACCTGGAACCAAAAACAGCAGAAAATAGGCAGCTGGCATTGTGGCTCTTGTTAATAGGTTAGTCCAAGAAATCATATGAAAAGTACTCCAAAGTTGGAACAAAACACAAGAAAGTGGATAAAACCAAGCATGGAACATCAAAAATTATAGATACATTTGCAATGTATCAACATCCCCAACCTTAACTCCTGCTCGTCCTCGAGTAGGTAAGTGATAAAAAGAAATAATTTTTGAGGTGACATGCACCATCAAAGACTTGATCAAAGTATTTGCAAAACTCAAAGCTGGGATCATAGTACTTCAATCATAACATGAAAGACAAAGTTCTAGCAATAGGCAAAGAAACTATGATGCAACATAAAAAGGTACAAACAAAATGTTGGGTCCACAACATAGAAAACAAAAAAATTCCTATGATGAGAACTATACGCCAAGATCTATCTACTAGATACAGAGCAACGGGTGGACATACATCCATGGAGAACTTACCCTCGAAGACAACGAGTTTTGTTAACGAGTAGGAACTCGTGGTTGATGTAGTCATACGCTTGCCGATCTCAAGATCGTGTGGAAGTCCGAGCGCCGCAAATCAGCAGCGCATCCGTCCTCGCACACACGTTCAAGCCACCGGACAACCTCCACCTCCTCGCTCCAGCGAATCAGCGGAAGCAACAACTCCTTCCAGACGCAAGGCCACCGGGAACATGTATCTCGCTAATCCGAGACCATGGGGGAATATCTAGAGGGGGAGAGAGATCCTTCACGAGGAGGTGTGAGGATGAAGGAGGGAATGGGTGGCCTTTTATAGGACGAGGGGGGGTGCCCCCTCTCTCCATGGCCGGCGCATGGAGGGGGTGACCCCTCACCTCCCCCATTCATGTGGTGGTAACCCCTCCACATTAAAATGCCCCTTAACATTCTCTTTTAAAGTCTCCACTTTAAATGCATTAAATTTCTCCAAATTTAATGCTCTCTCATTTAATAAAACTCTTTTATTTATTTTATTCAGAATTTTGTTAATTACTTTAATTAACAAACATTCACATAAAACCCCTTGCAACCTTTCAATATTACATGCAGAACCACTTTCTGCAATTTCACCCGAAACAATTCCGGTTTCTATCGAAACAATTCCGGTTTCTATCGAAACATTTCCTACGCTTTGCAAACCTTTTGTCTGGAACATATGCGCTCCTAAATGGTGTCCGGCAACCCTTAAGTGTGTCACCCTACAGTTCGCGAATAATGCAGACATGATTGAGACTCCTCTCAGATCAATAATCAGAAGCGGGACCGGGAGATCCATACTGACTCCTGCATATTCAACGATGACTTCTGTGATCGTGAGAACCTTTAACATCAGCAATTTAATCCCTTTGTCTCATGATATAATACATGTCCGAGATTCGATCATCGGTATCCAAATACCTAGTTTGATCTCGTTAACGACATGCACTCTTTTCTCGTTCCCGTGATATAACATTCTAGTGATCACATCACTTGCTTGCAAGCTATCTTAATGTGATATCACCGAGAGGGCCCAGAGTATATCTATCCGTCATCTGGATTGACAAATTCCACTCTTGATCCATGAGCCTCAACATAACACCTTCGTAGTACTGAACCCATCTTTATAGTCACCTTGTTACGGTGTGGCGTTTGATGTTATCAAGATACTCTTCCGGTGTTAGCAATTAACATGATCTCATGGTCTAAGGACTAAGACTACTTTGTATGATGTTAAAGCAATATAAACATAATGACTTGATCGTAATGCTATACTTCGGATGAATGTTCATCACATCATTTCACAAATGTTGTGACCTTGTTATTAACAACATCCAATGTCCATGATCAGGAAACTTTGATCATCTTGTTAATCAACAAGCTAGTCTATAAGAGAGGCATAACTAGGAACCCTTTTTGTTTATTAAACACACATGTATTGATGTTTCCTATCAGTACAATTATAGCATGCAAAATAAACATCTATCATATACAAGGAATATATAATAACAACTTTATTATTGCCTCTCAGGGCATATTTCCTTCAGTCTCCCACTTGCACTAGAGACAATAATCTAGTTCACATAGTGATAAATCTAACACCCATGGAGTTCTGGTGTTGATCATGTTTTGCCCTAGGGAGAACTTTAGTCAACGGATCTGCTACATTTAGGTCCATGTGCACTTTACAAATCTTTATATCTCCATCCTTGACATGCTCGCGGATGGAGTGAAACCGGCGCTTAATATGTTTGGAATTCTTGTGAGACCTTGGTTCCTTTGCGTTGGCTATGGCTCCATTGTTGTCACAATAGATCACCATCGGGTCCAACGCACTGGGAACCACACCCAGTTCTGTAATGAACTCTTTCATCCAAACTGCCTCCTGCGCCGCTTCTGAAGCAGCAACATATTCCGCCTCCATTGTTGATCCAGCCACCACAGGTTGTTTGGAACTCCTCCAACTAACTGTTGCTCCGTTCAAGAGAAATACGTATCCGTATTGAGACTTAGAGTCATCCGGATCGGTGTCAAAGCTAGCATCGACATAACATTTAGCGACTAGCTCTTCTTCACCTCCGTATATAAGAAGCATATCCTTAGTTCTTCTCAAGTACTTGAGGATGTTCTTTACCGCTATCCAGTGTTCCGAACCTGGATCAGATTGGTACCTACTAGTCAAACTAATAGCATGTGCCACATCCGGTCTTGTACATAGCATGGCATACATAATAGAGCCTATGGCCGAGGCATAGGGGATCTTATCCATCATCTCTCTTTCTTCCGCCGTAGCCGGACTTTGAGTCTTACTCAATGTCTTGCCTTGCAACATAGGTAAGAACCCCTTCTTACTTTCGTCCATATTAAACTTCTTTAATATCTTATCAAGGTATGTACTCTGCGATAGCCCAATTAGGCGTCTTGATCTATCTCTATAGATTTTAATGTCTAATATATATGAAGCTTCACCAAGGTCCTTCATCGAAAATTTGTTGTTTAGATAACTTTTAACACTGTTTAAAAGATCTATATCATTTCCAATCAATACTATGTCATCCACATATAATATCATAAATGCCACATTGCTCCCACTCACTTTCTTGTAAATACAAGCCTCTCCATAAGTTTGGACAAATCCAAACTCTTTGATCACCTCATCAAAGCAGAGATTCCAACTCCGGGATGCTTGGTTCAGTCCATAGATGGATCGCTGAAGTTTGCACACCTTATTAGCATCCTTAGGATCGACAAAACCCTTTGGTTATATCATATACAACTCTTCTTCAATATTACCATTGAGGAACGCAGTTTTGACATCCATCTGCCATATTTCATAATCGAAATATGCAACAATTGCTAACATAATCCTAACCGACTTAAGCATCGCTACGGGAGAGAATGTCTCATCGTAGTCAACTCCTTGAATTTGTCGAAACCCCTTTGCGACAAGTCAAGCCTTATAGATGGTTACATTACCATCAGCATCAGTTTTTCTTTTGAAAATCCATTTATTCTCAACGGCCTTTCGATCGTGAGGTAAGTCCACCAAGGTCCAAACCTGGTTTTCGTACATGGATTCCATCTCGGATTTCATGGCTTCTAGCCAGTTGTTGGAATCAGGGCTCATCATCGCTTCTTCATACGTCACAGGGTCATCTATTTCATCAATCATGAAATTCATAACAGGATTTCCGTACAGTTCAGGAGCTGCACGTGTCCTGCTTTACCTGCGAGGTTCGGTAGTGTCCTCTTTCGGAGTTTCATGATCAATATCATTAGCTCTCTCTTCATTAGGTGAAGTCAACTCCGAAACAACTTCCGGTGCTGCGCTACTCGCCATTTCATGAAGAGAAGGTTCAATAACCTCTTCGAGTTCTACCTTCCGACTACTCACACCTTTCGCGAGAAACTCCTTCTCAAGAAAGGATCCATTCTTGGCAACAAAGACCTTGCTCTCGGATCTGTGATAGAAGGTATACCCAATCATTTCCTTAGGGTATCCTATGAAGACGCATTTTTCCGCTTTGGGTTCAAGTTTATCCGGTTGAAGTTTCTTCACATAAACATCACATCCCCAAACTTTAAGAAATGACAGCTTAGGTTTGTTTCCAAACCATAATTCATACGGTGTCTTTTCAACGGATTTAGATGGTGCCCTATTTAAAGTGAATGTAGCGGTTTCCAGTGCATAACCCCAAAATGACAGTGGCAAGTCAGTCAGAGACATCATAGATCGAACCATATCCAATAAAGTACAATTACGACGTTCTGACATACCATTACGTCGTGGTGTTCCGGCAGGCGTGAGTTGTGAATATTATTCCACAGTCTTTCATATGTATGCTAAACTCGTAACTTAGATACTCTCCTCCACGGTCGGACCGTAGAAATTTGATCTTTCTGTTACGATGATTTTCCACCTCATTTTGAAATTCTTTGAACTTTTCAAAAATTTCAGACTTGTGTTTCATCAAACAGATATACCCATATCTACTCAAATCATCCGTGAAAGTAACAAAATAACGATATCCACCTCGCGCCGACACACTCATTGGTCCACACACATCAGTATGTATGATTTCCAATAAATCTGCCGCCTGTTCCATTGAACCGGAAAACGGCGTTCTAGTCATCTTGCCCATAAGGCATGGCTCACATGTATCAAATGATTCAAAATCAAGTGATTCCAAAAGTCCATCAGAATGGAGTTTCTTCATGCGTTTAACGCCAATATGACCTAGACGGCAGTGCCACAAATATGTAGATATATCATTATCAAGTTTAATCCTTTTAGCATCAACATTATGAATATGCGTAATACTACTATCGAGATCCAATAGAAATAAACCATTCAACACAGGTGCATGACCATAAAAGATATTATTCATATAAATCGAACAACCATTGTTTTCAGATTTAAACGAATAACCACTTTGCATCAAACATGATCCGGATACAATGTTCATGCTCAGTGCAGGCACCAAATAACAATTATTCAGGTTTATAACTAATCCCGACGGCATATGGAGAGGCAGCGTTCCGATGGTGATCACATCAACTCTTGATCCATTGCCGACCCACATCGTGACCTCATCCCTTGCTAGTTGTCGCTTGTTCCGCAGCCCCTGAACTAAGTTACTTATATTAGCAACCGATCCCGTATCAAATACCCAGGTGCTACTGTGAGTACTAGTCAAGTACACATCAATAACATGTATATCACATATACCTTTGTTTGCCTTGCCGGCCTTCTTGTCTGCCAAATACTTGGGGCAGTTGCGCTTCCAATGGCCAGTCCCCTTGCAATAGTAGCACTCGGTGTCAGACTTAGGGCCAGCTCGGGGTTTCTTTTTAGGCGCGGCAACAGATTTGCCGCCCTTCTTTCCCTTCTGCTTGCCTTTCTTGTCCTTCTTGAAACCGGTGGTCTTATTGATCATCAACACTTGATGTTCTTTCCTAATCTCCACTTCTGCAGTCTTAAGCATTGACAAAAGCTCGGGAAGAGACTTCTTCATGCCCTGCATATTATAGTTCATCACGAAGCTCTTGTAGCTAGGTGGCAGAGATTGGAGAACACGATGTATGCCTAAGTCAATGGGAATCGTTATTCCCAAGGACACAAGCTTATCGGCGTACCCAGACATTTTGAGTACGTGCTCACTAACGGAGCTGTTCTCTTCCATCATGCAGCTAAAGAACTTTTCAGAAGCATTATAACTCTCTATGGCAGCATGGGTATCGAAAATCATTTTCAATTCTCCCATGGTATCAAAGGCATTGCCATTTTCGAAACGTTTTCGAAGTTCTGGCTCTAGCCCATACAGTATGCCGCAATGAACTAAGTTGTGGTCCTCCTGACGAGTTATATAGACGTTCTTTTCCTCGTCAGGGGCATCAGGACCAGGTGGGGGGCCTAGCGGCGCCTCTAGCACATATTGCTTTTGTGCAGCAGTGAGGAGAATCCTCAAATTCATAGCCCAGTTGGTGAAGTTGCTACCATTCGCAGCAAGCTTCTCTTTCTCCATGAACACATTGAAATTAAAAATAGGTGGTGCCATCTACAACAGAATTTGTAAAATATATTTGGACTAAGTTTATGATAGATTGAGTTCATATAATCCAAATTACTAATGAACTCCCACTCAAAAACGACATCCCTCGTGTCCTTTTGGTGATGACATGAACCAAATCCACTACACCAAGTCCGATCATCACGTGAGTCGGTGTAGCTTCAAAGGCGAGTATCTATATAGGCATCATATCAACTATATGACTCATGCTTAACCTTTCGGTCCGTGTTTCGAGGCCATGTCTGTACATGCTAGGCTCGTCAAGTAAGAACCTTAGTATTCGCGTGTGTAAAACTGTCTTACACCCGTTGTATGAAAGCGTAGAGTCGAGAACACCCGATCATCACGTGATGCCTCAAAACACGATCCACAAAACGGTGCATACTTAAGGAAGAACACATTTTATCTTGATATCTAAATGAGGGATCATCTTATAATGCTACCAAAAGCGCCAAAGTAGCAATATAAGATGCTAACATCTAATGTGTGAAGTGAGGTGATATGGTCCATGCATTTGATCTCTATCATTTGCATCGTGGTATGATCTCTATCATTCCTTTGTGTGTACGGCCAAGGTCTATGGAACTTACACGTTAAGTGAGTTGTAAGAGTATCTATCATACATCTACTTACAACAATACCATATCAAGACACTAGCCCAGCAACGATCTAAACTAGACGCCTCTAATTTATCAATTGCAAGTTTTACATGGCTTAGGGCTTTCAGAGATAGAACCGGTCTTACCTACGAACATGAACCACAACGAGGATAACCAAGTTATTAGCAACTCGTTGTAAATCAGATATTGACTATAGTAGGAGAGACAGACACCCGCCAGCCACTTATGCAAAACAAGTTGCATGTCAGTCGTGGAACCGGTCTCATGTACGATGACATGTAAGGTTGGTCCGGGCCGCTTCATCCCACTATGCCACCAATATCCAAAGTACATAGAAGATGCAATAACATGATCATCGTCGCCCACATATAAACATATGTGTACTACCCATGCAAAGCACCTACGCATAGATCAGGCTCTGATACCACTGTTGGGTCCGCAGCATAGAAAACAAAAAATTTCCTACGATGAGAACTATACGCCAAGATCTATCTACTAGATACAGAGCAACGGGTGGACATACATCCATGGAGAACTTACCCTCGAAGACAACGAGTTTTGTTAACGAGTAGGAACTCGTGGTTGATGTAGTCGTACGCTTGCCGATCTCAAGATCGTGTGGAAGTCCGAGCGCCGCAAATCAGCAGCACATCCGTCCTCGCACACACGTTCAAGCCACCGGACAACCTCCACCTCCTCGCTCCAGCGAATCAGTGGAAGCAGCAACTCCTTCCAGACGCAAGGCCACTGGGAACATGTATCTCGCTAATCCGAGACCATGGGGGAATATCTAGAGGGGGAGAGAGATCCTTCACGAGGAGGTGTGAGGATGAAGGAGGGAACGGGTGGCCTTTTATAGGAGGAGGGGGGTGCCCCCTCTCTCCATGGCCGGCGCATGGGGGGTGACCCCTCACCTCCCCCATTCATGTGGTGGTAACCCCTCCACATTAAAATGCCCCTTAACATTCTCTTTTAAAGTCTCCACTTTAAATACATTAAATTTCTCCAAATTTAATGCTCTCTCATTTAATAAAACTCTTTTATTTATTTTATTCAGAATTTTGTTAATTACTTTAATTAACAAACATTCACATAAAACCCCTTGCAAGATTTCAATATTACATGCAGAACCACTTTCTGCAATTTCACCCGAAACAATTCCGGTTTCTATCGAAACAATTCATGTTTCTATCGAAACATTTCCTGCGCTTTGCAAACCTTTTGTCTGGAACATATGTGCTCCTAAATGGTTTCCGTCAACCCTTAAGTGTGTCACCCTACGGTTCGCGAATAATGCAGACATGATTGAGACTCCTCTCAGATCAATAATCAGAAGCGGGACCTGGAGATCCATACTGACTCCTGCATATTCAACGATGACTTCTGTGATCGTGAGAACCTTTAACGTCAGCAATTTAATCCCTTTGTCTCATGATATAATACATGTCCGAGATTCGATCATCGGTATCCAAATACCTAGTTTGATCTCGTTACCGACATGCACTCTTTTCTCGTTCCCGTGATATAACATTCTAGTGATCACATCACTTGCTTGCAAGCTATCTTAATGTGATATCACCGAGAGGGCCCAGAGTATATCTATCCATCTTCTGGATTGACAAATTCCACTCTTGATCCATGAGCCTCAACATAACACCTACTGAACTCATATTTATAGTCACCCTGTTACGGTGTGGCGTTTGATGTGATCAAGATACTCTTCCGGTGTTAGCAATTAACATGATCTCATGGTCTAAGGACTAAGACTACTTTGTATGATGTTATAGCAATATAAACATAATGACTTGATCGTAATGCTATACTTCGGATGAATGTTCATCACATCATTTCACAAATGATGTGACCTTGTTATTAACAACATCCAATGTCCATGATCAGGAAACTTTGATCATCTTGTTAATCAACAAGCTAGTCTATAAGAGAGGCATAACTAGGAACCCTTTTTGTTTATTAAACACACATGTATTGATGTTTCCTATCAATACAATTATAGCATGCAAAATAAACATCTATCATATACAAGGAATATATAATAACAACTTTATTATTGCCTCTCAGGGCATATTTCCTTCACAAAAGATTCATGAATAACATGCCTTGCAAGACGTTTGTTTGTTTCACATAAAGAAAACATAGCATAATAGTATTCAGCTTGTCCCTCAATAGAGTAGCAAATATAAATGCATAGGACAACTTCAAAGTTCATAAGAGTGACTAGATACAATAGTTTAAAACAAGCAATAACAAGTTATGCATCAATCAACTAGTCTTGGGACAATGCACATAGAACTAAGAATGGCCACTATGTTCTCAAAGTAGGTGCATAAAGGTAGAAGGTGGAGACTCAATATAATGGTGGAAGAAAAAGCCTTTTGTAAAAGGAAGTAGGGATTCAAGTCTCATAAAGAGCTTCCAAAAAGTATGGTACTTGTAGTTTTCAGCTCTCATTGCCCCTATCATAAGCATCTTGAAAGTGATTAAGGTTAAAGTGACGCAACTAAGAGGATATGCTTGACAAGTTATAAACCGAAATCTCATGCCCCTTACTTACGAAGACCGATCCTCATGCTACTCAACTTTAGTCACGAGTAAGCTCTTGTCATTGTAAGTATATGTGTATCATTAAGAACTGCCAACGCGGTACCCCTTGCACATGATACGGGAGCTTTCCCATAATCAAAATGACAAGGCAAGCAGACAATGAGCATCTCAACGATCTTTTTATTTGCTATTTGCATAGGTTTTTATTGAGGATGCTTCATAGAGTGCTCATTATGGTGATGCTGCAAGTTTCCACCATGATTAGGCATGGCTTAGGCTAGCGGCCCAGGCGTTTCTCTAACACACATACAAACTCCATGATCTTACAAGTTCCACATTTATTTCACATCGTCGGGATCCGTAAGCAAAAGAACATGATCTCAACGGGGTACAAAGTACAAGTGCGATGTTGAAAGCGTTCCCCATGAAACATGGTTCTGCTAATTTCAACTTATAAAGCGCAAGGATATACACAACAAAGAAGGACCCAATGGTTCAAGTTTATTAGAGGCAATAAAGTAAAGTGTGCCATCAAGTTCGTGAGAGCTTTAATCACTAGTTTTTGTCATAACAAGTGAAAGGTAAACAAAAGTATGAATATACTTGGAATAGCATAAGCTAGTAGGTAGGTATGGCAGACTCTTTGTAATAACTTGGTTTAGGGAGTTGGATGCATGAGTGGAACTCATACTTGGTGGTGGAGGCTAGCAAAAGACTAGGAGCCAAGCATTACTTCTCTCTCATTAGAGGTTACTCTTGGCACAAAAAGCAAATAAAAACGATAAGGAGACGTTATTACAGAGGTAATAACTTCCAAGCCTCAACTAAAACTCTTGGGTTATCTCCCAACAAGTACTTTTCTTTAACGCCTTTAAGTTAGGCATAAGAAGCAAAGAAAGAATCAAGTGTTCTCAAATGAAGAAGCATTAAGACCAAATTTTGTTTTCATAGGAGAAGCAAAAGAAATCTTTTCTCTCTTTTTAGGGAAGTGTTCTATACCTTTCTTGAGTGGGAGGTGATATTTAATGGTGCCTTCTTTCATATCAATGATGGCACCAACAGTTCTAAGAAAAGGTCTTCCCAAAGTAATAGGACAAGAAGCATTGTATTCAACATCCAAAACATAGAAATCAATGGGGACATAGGAATCGTTAACGATAATAAGAACATCATTAAGACTCCCCATGAGTTTATTTTTAGCATTGGCATCAAGTGGGACATTCAAATAACAATCTTCAAGAGGAGGCAAATCAAGCATATCATAAATCCTTCTAGGCATAATAGAAACACTACTATCAAGATCACACAAAGCTTTGAAATCAAAGTCATTCACTTTCATATTAATGATGGGTTCCCAACCATCTTCTTGCTTTATAGGAATAGAAGCTTTATGTTTCATCTTTTCTTCTTTGATCTTTATGAGAGCATCAGTAATGTGTTTTGTAAAAGCCATGTTCATAGCACTAGCATTAGGACCTTTAGCAAGCTTTTGTAGGAACTTAATAACTTCAGAGATATTGCAACTATCAAGATCAAAATCAACTTTATCATCTAAAGTGGTAGAACTATTACTAGCCTCAACACTCGTGGTGGTAATAGTAGAAACACTAATGTTTCTAGCAATTTCATCTTCACTTTCCCACTTAGCATGTAATTCAGCTAATAGTCTAACATTTTCATCAATTCTTACTTGTATAGCATTAGTAGCTGCAAAGGGATTCTCATTAGTTTCGGGTTTAGCAACCATTTTATTCAAAGTAGATTGAGCTTCAGCCAAAGATGCTATATTTCTTTCAGCATTAGAGAGTTTTTCCTCAATAGTTTTATTGAAAGGAGTTTGTTTATTAATAAACTCTTTAAGCATAACTTCAAGTTCAGAGGGAGCACTCTTATTATTGTTGTAAGAATTTCCATAAGCATTACCATTGTCGGGAGGATATGACTTATAATTGTTGTTACCAAAATTGTTCCTATAAGCATTATTACCATAAGCATTGTTGCCAAAATTGTTATTTCTTATGAAGTTCACATCAACTTGCTCTTCTTGAGCTACCAAAGAGGCTAAAGGAACATTATTTGGATCAATATGGGCTTTTCCATTAACAAGCATAGACATAATAATATCAATCTTATCACTCATGGAGGAGGTTTCTTCAACAGAATTTACCTTCTTACCTTATGGAGCTCTCTCAGTGTGCCATTCAGAATAATTAACCGTCATATTATCCAAAAGTTTTGTTGATGCACCCAAAGTGATGGTCATAAAGGTACCTCCAGCTGCTGAATCCAATAGGTTCCTTGAAGAATAGTTCAATCCTGCATAAAAAGTTTGGATGATCATCCAAGCAGTCAGTCCATGAGTGGGACAATTCTTTACCAAAGATTTCATTCTTTCCCAAGCTTGAGAAACATGCTCATTATCAAGTTGTTTAAACTTCATTATTTCACTTCTCATGGATATAATCTTAGCAGGAGGATAGTATTTTTCAATAAAAGCATCTTTGCACTTAGTCCAAGAATCAATACTATTCCTAGTTAAGGAATTCAACCATTCTTTAGCTTTTCCTCTCAAAGAGAAATGAAACAATTTCAGTTTAATAATATTACCATCTATATCCCTATGCTTTTGCATCTCACAAAGTTCAACAAAGTTATTTAGATGGGAAGCAGCATCTTCATTACCAATACCAGAAAATTGTTCTCTCATAACAAGATTGAGCAAAGCAGGTTTTATCTCAAAGAAAGTATTCTCAGCCACAGGTGGAGCAATAGGTGTGCTCATAAAATCATTGTGCCGCTCCAGGAAGCAAGGCACCACCTCACCGCCGCCCATAGTCCACCCCACGACCGCAGATAGCCCCTGGACCACCCCACAGCATCGCGGCCCTTTCTCTCTACGGGCAGCCAGAGCGTGCCAGAGCGTGATCGCCGCCAGCACGCCACAGACCACGCCTCGACACCAAATCGCACATGTCGCTCCGCCTTGAACCAAGCAACCCGCTAGACACGGTCGTGCACTGCCACGCGACCCACAGTCACCATGATCGCTGCCGAGCACTGCCTCTGTCTCCCAGAACGCGTGAAGCCCCTGACCATATGCCATCGCCCCTAGCCTCACCATTGTGCCGTAGCTGACCGTCCGCAGACCGCCCACCGTCCGCCTACCTCACCCACGCCGGTAGCCCCCTGTTTCGCCGTCACCGATGAGTCGCGCCCATGCCTCACTTCCCACTCGTCAAGCCTACATAAGGAGGCCTCCCCTGCACCATCTCTTCACACCATTCCACTCCCCTCTCTCCACTGACCATTTCCCATCTCTCGCCGGAGCTGCTCGAGCCGTCGTTCGTCGGCCGAAGGTAGCCGCTGTAGAGGAGAAGTCCCCGTCGATTTCGTCCACCTCAGCCCCTGCCGCGACTTCGCCTGAGCTCGTCGTCGTTGTCTCGTTTGTTCGCCCACCTCACCGCACTAGCTGGAGCCCTGGTACGTCCCCGGTAGACCCCCACCGGCCGTTTAGGGTTCGGTCACGCCGGCGACCAGTCCGTCGTCGACGACGACCGTGGACTGTCGATGTGTGTTCTAATCGTGTGGCCCAGATCGTCCCATACCGCTTCGGGTTTTATGTGCCGCTGACATGCAGGACCAGCCTGTCAGCCGCCCTCTACGCCGCTGAGCGTTACTGGGCTGGCCCATTTAAGTTCCCGCGCTGACCCAGTTAATTCAAATTAGGTTTTTCTATTTAGAATTAAAATCAATTATGTCCCTTAGTTCAAAAATCAATTCAAAGAGTTTTACAAATCCAAATAGAGTGATTCCAAATTTGCTGGAAAGGTATTAAAAATCTCTATCCAAACCAGTTGGATTTAAATCATTTAGAGTTAGAGATCTCACCTAGTAAAAATAACAAGACAGAAGCTTTTGCACATTCAAACATTTTTCTAAATTCAACCATAATAGATTTTGAGTTGATTTCAACTCTCAAAAATCACATTTAACCATACCTATCTAAATATGTAATAATATTAAGGTTTGCATGCAGTGACTTTGGACTAGTACCAAAATAATGCTATATAGGCATTTCTAGTCACTTTAAATCATTAAATATTAAACTTAAACTTACTAAAAGATGATCCAACATTTAAATCACATTCCCATATGTTAGAATATGTGATGATGACATGTGTACACATGATCCCATATTTTAATTGGAGAATATTAAATCTTAGTTAATTTCAATGAGTAGAAATTACTTTTCTCAAATAAAAAGATTAAAGCTAGTTAATTAAACCTTGTGATGCTTGTGATGATAATAGATCATCAAATGTGTGCCTTAGTGTGCTAAGTAGACTAGTTAAGCTTTGTTTGGTGATTGTGTATCCCGTATGTATTTATAGACGATAGTACCGACCAAGCTTTCGAGGAGGAGGAGTTCTACCAAGAGGAGGAGGAAGAAAACTTCAACCACTGCACCAACCAAGGCAAGCCATCATTAACAATGCAAGCTAGACCTTGCAAACTAGATAACCTAAGTAAATGCATTAGGCATGCACCCTTTGACTTATACCTATTCCAAATGTTATTTACAAGCTTTACTTTCTTTACTTTACCAAAATCCTTTACTTGTTTCAAGGTAGCATAAAAAGTATAAAACTTGACCTATCTAGATAAACTTAGATGTCATTCTATGGCATGAGATTGATCTTAGCATCCCACATTAGTGAACACTCTTAACTTAGTAGTTTAGAGCTAAACTAAAACTCGAGTCACTTTAGATGGGAATACTTGGTGAAATGACTTGTGAAAACCTTGGAATGATGAGTCATTCTATTGAGATGTTTTGACATGTGTTGAGAAACACAAATAGTTTATGATGCTGAAAATGTTGAGGCATGAGCCTTAACCCTTTTACAAAACTGATGGTTGGGTTCAGATGCGATACCATTCCAAATTTACCGTACAACCACAATAACTGAATTGGGTAAGGCTTAGCCGGAAGTTTATATGCATTAGTATTAGTTCCCTCGCAGGAGAGGTTTGAGCGGAGGCTACCTCTCAATGTTGTCCACCTATGTAGTGCCCAAGTTGACAGATGGTCATGGTTGGGAGGCCATGCTCATAGGAGAGGTGCTTATACTAGGGTGTGTAAAGGAAAGGTTATGTTTGATTATCTGCATACAAAGTATGATGATTCAGGGTTATCCCTGACAGATGTATCGAATCTTGTGGTGAAAGTGTACCACCTCTGCAAAGTGTCAAACTATTCGAATAGCCGCGTCCGCGGTTATGGAAATTTGGAGTGGCCATACTATTCCGTTGTTAGATGTTTTCAAAATGACTTATGATATGAATGATGAATCTTGACTTGACCACAACAGGGTTGTGACTATGACACTAGCTTCCCAACTTAAGTGATTCTAGAACTTTATTTTATCTTTCTTTGTTTCTGAACTCATCTTAGGTTTCAAACTTAACTTTACAAATAAACCTGGAGTTAGCATTTCTGACTAGAACTACCTTACTTATTAGTGATAGTTTGCGAGTACTTAAAGAGTACTCATGGCTTTTGTCCCTGGCTATTACTATGGCCAGACTATGAAGGAGACTACCAAGATGAAGGATAGCAGGATGGCTATGATAACTAGGACTATCTTCCATCGTCAGCATTTCCTATGACCCTGAAGATGGACCCCACTGCTACGCTTATTATTTATTCCGCTGCTTGTTGTATTTAAGACTGGATCATGAGATCCTTTATTTGTGTAAGACCTTATTATGGTTTGTAATGGATGATGTACTGTGATATCCAATCTATTATGTCTCGCAAAAATGGTAATCCTGCGATTGCGATGTATGGCATAACATGCATCTGGGATTAAAAATCCGGGTGTTGACAGAATACCAAGATGGGTATGCTTGGCGTTAGTAATAGGATGGTTCCGAACAGGAGTCTCTATAGGATATTTAGTGCATGCTTTGCTGCCGCTTTAGTCCACCAAACCTATGTAGGTGAGAGCCACCGAAGTTTAGACTCGCCGTGTACTGGCCTCAGTACTGACCGCTCCCTTTTTTCCTTTGCCCTTTGTCAGCACCCCTTTTTTTGATAGATATAAGTTCGACGTCGTTAGCAGAGTTACCCTTCTGGCTTGTCCTGGGCAGGGTTATGGACGCCATTGGTTATTCTTCAAGGTGTTAGCCACATTTCCTTCTTATCCGTACTCGGATGTGTATTGTTTTCAAGGTGATTTGGATCTTTGTATTGAATATTTGTATTCTTAACTCGAGGAGTCTTTGTTGTATAGATATGTTTCTATGAGTTTCATCGTGGACTACTGTGTAATGGTATTACTTCGTTTTCCACACACACGCAAGTGCCTGGTGGGCATCTTTGAATCGTTCCTATGCGGGTTTGGCGGGAATGGCTGAAATCTGCATAGGGCCGATTGGAGGGTGTTACAAAGTGGTACCAGAGCTCAGCAGTTATGATACCCCACTGGTCTAGCCTGTAGGATAACCAAGCTAATAGACGTTGTAGAGTGTCAAAACTATCTTGTAAAATCGGTTGGATAAATCTGATTAGGTCTGCTTTTACTCCTTACCCCTATGCTATTCTCATCTTACCTCTACATGTTTTGAATATGCTCTCTTACCTTCTTCAAGTCCAGGATTTCTCGAGGATGGATTTCTGTTGTACCTTCAGGGTTTCGCTTCCTTCTTTTTGCAACGGTGTTTCTACATCTAGTCTTCATGCTATCTAAGGAATCTCCCTCTATGTACCTTTCATTGGACAAAAATCCACCATTTTTTCTTCTTCTTTGTATCCTCTGGTGTTTTCCGACCCGAAGACATCATCTACGTCAGATCCGATGAAGAGCTTGCATCATTCCTTTGTTTCTAAATATCGTTTGGCAAGATCTTCAGTCTGAATTCCGAGAGTTGGTTGCCTAATTATTTGTGTTCGTGTACAGAGTAATGCTTTGAGTGCTTGATGGAGTCACGACCATACCACTACTCTTATCATTCCCTTTTGTACATGGAATTGGTGGACCAATGCAATTTGACCCGTTCTATGGAAGTTGGAGGTGGCCGAATCTTTTGATACCTCTACCTTCGTCTTTGTTTCTCTAGAATATTCTCCCAACGTACGTGAAGAACGACCCCTTGTTGGCAGTGTCGCCGATTTCAAGCCGGAGAAAGAATCTTTGTTAGTGACTTCGCGAAGATCTACACAAAGCGAGAAGATTCAGGTCGTTGGTCTTCTTTCCTGTACCATGAGACGGATTTCGAGGGCGAGACCCCTTGTTAGTGGTATCGAATTGTAGCACCCGAGAAAATCACTACTAGATAAATGCTTGTTCTTTTACTTTATTGCATCATCATGACCGCATGCTCACATCATCATGACACATTGCATTGAGCATCGTCAAGTCATCATGCATCTTTGTGCCTAAAACTATTTTCTAGAAGCCTATCTTTCTTTGCTAAACACCCCCTCTCTATTTCAAATGTAAACCTCGGACCTTCTAGATATTTTATTGTCTAAAACTATTTCGCGATCTTTTATTTAAAATAAAACAAACAATAATAATAATAATAAATTATCAGTGGAGGCAGCCGTCGTCTAGGCCCAAAAGGCCCAGCTAGCAGCCGACCTATGACACTAGGAAATAAAAACCCTAACCCTAGATCCTAACCAAACCTTACCTATCTAATCCCTCATCCCACCCCAAACCCTACCTACCCCAGCAGCTACTCCCTGCCGCTCAGTGCAACGCAACGCACGCACGCGCCACGACAACAACAGCACACAGCGGCACACGCACCCGTCCACTCACCCTGGCCCCACCACTCCCTCGACTCGCTCGACCCGCCCAGCATGATCGCGCCCACGACCGCTCTTTGCTACCGACACGGACCCCGCCAACTCCGCGAGCACACCGCGTCACTCCCGGCCCCACCCCGCGTCTCCATCCTCCTCCCCACCTACGCCTCTCTCACCTAACCCCGCTCCAGCGTGCACCCTTCCCCCCGTCCCGCCGCTGTCGCCAGGAACTCCTCCCCGCCTCTCTTCTCTGTGTCGACCAGCCCGCACCACCGCAGGTGCCAACCGCCATCGCTCGGCTTCCCCTTTCCATCGTAGTGCTCTGCCGCCTTCATGGACGCCGCCTTAAGCCCCCGAGCTCGCGTGCCCCAGCTAGAGAGCGCCTTTCACCGTCCTGCTCCCGGCCGCGCCACCACCGGCCCCGAGCTCCTCCAGCCGCGAACGCGACACCACGGACGAGCCTCTACAGCGCCTCCACTGCGCGCAGCGCCGCCTCCTCTGGCCGCTAGCAACCTTGTCCGCCGCCGCGGGCCCTCCATCGCATCTCTGCGCCTCAGGGCTGGCCGCCACCTTCCTCACCTCCGCTCCGCGGTGGGCCCAGCCTCTCCTCGTCAGTCCTCCTTCCCTGGGGATCCTCTCGGGCATCTCCCTGGCTCGCAAGACTGGCCGATGTTCCCACCACCGTCCACGCCACTCCTGGTCAACCTCGTCCGCCGCCGCACCCTCCCTCTTCGCACCGTCCTCGACTCGTCCCCGGCGCTGACCCAGGCTCTTCCCTGCGACCTCGCCGCAACACGACCGTCATCCTCGACCTCCAGCCGCCTCCATGGTCGTGGATGCCTCCCTCATGCTCAATGCCGACCTCCTGCCACCTATAGTCCCCCTCGAGCGCCTTGGCTGCCTCTGCCGTGCTCGACCAAGCTCTAGCAGACAACAGGAGTGTTGCCCCATAGTGTTCATGTGCCTGTGACCAGATGGAGAACAGAAGACACAGGAGATGGGTGTATATTGCTCGAGCAATGTGTATGGTATGTTTTGGCTTCAATTGGCAGATGTTGTCGAGTTTCGGCTACCCTCGGCTACAACCAGTATGATGATGGAGATACCCGGTGTACAAGATCGACCCAGAAGACAAGTTGTACCAGGACATGCCAAGATCGACCCTGATGAACCATCGGCGCCGATCCAAGTTCGCCACCAACCACAAGTGCTTCTTCACGGACCCAAAGACGCCGAGATCCCAAGTTCACCGACATGGATCCGGTGGCCGAAACCCCGAACCCGAGGATCCGAAGACCAACCCATTGAACCCTCAGAACCTCAAGATCGTCAAACCCCGATGTGTGGCACCGACCCGAGCCCTATTTTTTATAAATTGCTATCCATATACTTTTTGCACATAATTTATTCATGCTTGCATATATAGGTTGTGGTTTAGGTGCATTATGCCGATTAACCTAATAATTAAATATGGAGACTATATGCGGATTATTCTAGTCTTAATTTTGGCTCCATTTAAATTTATGTAGCGAACCGATGCCATGTTTTGGCTTGTTAAATCAACATTAAATTGCGTGGTAACTAAACAATATGAACCTATTAATTAATTGTCGGGACTCCGATTTCGCTTAATATTGCCTAGTCGTATCGCATCTTTGCCATGTCGTATATCATACATGCATCATGCCCGATCTTTTGCCGTAGTATTAAATAGTGCATTCGGTGTTTCTTTTAGTGCTTTGCTTCTTCACGGATTAGGCTGTTGAGTTGATGCGGGTATCGACAAGTTCTTCGGATAAAGTATCTTCGACTGTGTTTTTCAGGCGAGCATTCTCTCCCTTTTTACCTATTTTGCATTTATAGTCTTTACTTCCTCATGTTGATCTATTGATATCCGTGGTGTGATGCTTTAGTTTCCGTGCACCATTTATATTCCTTGCAGCCTCTATATTTCCTTGGACACATCCTATAGCCTGTTGTTTGATAGAGCATCGGTCTTGCGAGTCGTAGATGCTTGTTCAGGTGCTGATTCGCGTCGTTATTGTACCACAATGGTTGGGAGGTTAGCACATGCTTAATGGTGGATATGATCATGGCTTTCAATATAACTTGTCAAATAAAATGGAAATAGATATAATGTGGAGCGCATGTACCGTTTAGAACCTTGTGCCACATTTTCGCTATATCGACAAGTCAGTCACACTTTCGGGTTCCCAGTCATTTACAGCCATCGTCACACACCCTGAGTCCATATCGGAGACGACCGACTTCGTTGCGGATAGCTTAGTGGGGTGGCCCCTATGTACTTGCATTGGGTCTAGGAAACGTCGTGTCCGAAGCCCCGTCACATACCGTTGGATGTATGTTTAGGATCTTGCTCATATTAGATCTGATAACAAGGAGTGAAATGCGTGTGGATACTTTGATGCACCCCTGCAGGGTTAAATCTTTTTGAAAAGCCATGTTTGCGGTTATGGACGACTTGGAGCACAGTTTCTTGATCATGGACAATTATAACTAAAGAATTACTGCTATAATATGACTTGGATCAAATATGACTAGTAAGTTGGGCAACCACCATGGAATGAATGAATAAAACTGCCAATTGTGTAAGTTTTCTCGGCATGACTTCCTCGTTTGGTCTCGAGGGGAAAATACCAGGATGGATATGCTTGGCGTTAGTAAAAGGTTGGTTTTGAATAGGTCTTTCTTATCCCTCTCTGATAGCCGACAATTATATGGAGTCTCTATAGGATATTTAGTGCATGCTTCGCTGCCACTTCAGTCCACCATACCTATGTAGGCAAGAACGGCCGAATTCTAGACTCGTCGCGTACTGGCATTTGTACTGACCGCTGCCTTTTTTTTCTTTGCCCTTTGTCGGCACCCCTTTTGTTTTGACAGGTATAAGTCCGACGTCGTTAGCAGGGTTACCCTTCCGACTTGGCCTGGGCAGGGTTATGGACTCCATTGGTTATTCTTCAGGGCTCTTAGCCCCATTTGCTTCTTATCCGTACTCGGATGTGTATCGTTTTCAAGGTGATTTGGATCTTTGTATTGAATATTTATATTCTTGACTAGAGCAGTCGTTGTTGTATATATATATATATGTTTCTGTGGGTTTCATCGTGGACTATTGTGTAATGGTATTACTTCGTTTTCCACCCGCACGTAAGTGCCTGGTGGGCATCTTTGAATCGTTTATATCACGGGTTTCGCGGAAATCGTTGAAATCTGCATAGGGACGATTTGAGGGTGTTACACTTTCCAACAAACTTGGTTTCATCCCAATTGGAGTTTTCAAGCTCAACTTCTTGCGTTTTGGGTTTTGGAGAGTTTACTGGTTCGACGCTTCTAAGAGGTCATACCTTTCTCCATTTTATTTTTATCCTCCCATGTTGTACTATGATGCTTCTTTGCATAATCTTGTAGAGCTTGTTTTTCTCTTCAAAATGAGCCTAAGATTATCAAAATTAGAGTACAGAGTCAAAAGTTATTGAAGTTTTCGTGCAATGTTGTCCAACGTTTTTGCTTGGGCGGTAGTACCGGCCCAACTTCCGCCCAAACTTCCGGTGAAAACTCGTTTTTATTCATTAACTTGTGTTTCTATTTACCGGTAGTACCGGTGGAGCACCAGAAGTTCCGGTGGCACTCAGATCTGGCCCAAGCGGTCAGTTTTTCTTGTCCTATTTAAGGGGGTCTTGTTCCCTAATGGTTCCCCATCTTTGGAGCTTATTTTTGCCTACCATTGTTGACCTATTTGAGCTTTCTTACTCCCTCTACCTCTCATGATTCTTGTATATTTTTGAGAGAAAAGTGAGAGGAGATCTATATCTACAACTTGACCAAATCATATATCTTCTTAGTGAAGAGAATCTTAAGATCTAGATCCTGGAGGAATTTGGTGTTCTTCTCTTGTCTTCTTCCTCTCTTATTCCCCCAATAGCTTTTGTAGTTTTTGTGGAATTTTGTAGTGAAGGCCTTACCCTTGCATTTGGTGCACATGTTTGAGTTCTCCTCGGAGATTTGGCGAGTTCAAGCTCTTGAACTTGTTTCTCTTCGGTTCTTGGAACCCTAGACAGTTGTGTGGAGTTGTGGTGAGTTCATGGAGCCTCCAATTGAGTTTTGGATATTCCTTATGAGTCCAAAATTTATGCATATCTAAGTATATAAATTATTCATATTTTTACTCATTACATGTTACATTTATCTATAACTACACCTATTATGTATGATTATTAGTTCATTCATTTTCACATGGGCTTTGCACAATATTTTTATTAGGATTTTATTACCTTTTTCTTGTCTTTTATTTGTGTATAGGTGCTATGGAGAATCATGGATAAAAGGAGTCAAGAGGATTCAATATGGAGGAGTTGCAGGCACCAGACTTAGCCATTTGAGGGGAGAAAAAGTGGATTTTTCCATCAACTCCAAATGATGATACAAGGCCATGGTGTTGTGTCCCTCGTCCATATGAATCCAACGAGCCAAACAACACCTCAATCAGAGTCCGTATAAAGAAATGACAGCCAAGATACTACAGAGTACCGAAGGGATAACGACCACTGGTACGGGCGGAGCCTGCCCATACTGTATGGCTGTACCACCCTTCGACGACTTCGTTTCGTCAAACGAAACAACATTTGTGAAGGCCCAATGGGCATATTCAGCCCCTAGCTCTGTCGGTTCGCAAAACCAACCTCCGGATGCCTATTTAAAGAGGGAAAAACCCTAAAACAAAGGAGAGAGTCCACACACGCCATAGGGGCGGAGCCCTGCTGCTCTGCTGCCTCCATATCCGCCTCCCACAAGATCTACATCACCATAGCACTCAAGGAGAGAGGACACTTGCATCTTGAAGGGCTACGCATCGATCTTCATCAACAACATCTCCAACTCTGATCCCCTTTGTTTAATTTGTTGTGATCCAATCTCTATTGTGGATTTGCACTTGTATTCAATTGTACCTTCATATTGCATCCATACAATTGCCATGATGTTGATCCCCTTCATGTATGAGTAGTTGCCTTGTTCTTGGGGAGATATGGTGAAACCCTAGTATTATTATGCATTGAAACAAAAATAATCTATTACTTGTGTATAAATATCCATTGATCTATGAATTGTGTTTGATCTCTCTCTCTCTCTCTCTCTCTCTCTCTCTCTCTTTAGATGGTATGTGTAGTCGGCCGTATATCATTTTCCCTTGGGACTAAAGGGAGGGAGAATCCTTTGGACGTGTCTTGGAAGCGTACCCGGAATGCCCCGTGACAGATTGGCGTCGGCTCGTAACCTACATGGTCAAAGGAGGATTAAAGAGGGACTCCCTAAGCTAATTACGACATCAACGGGGAAACCCTTAATTGCGGTGGTTTGTATGGGTGACTTCTCTCAAACATCGCAGTGGCTATTTGGAGGTGACCTCACTCTTGGCTCAACAAAGTGGCTTCCTACGAGCCCTGTAGTGAACATCTTAGTATGGAGCTCTCTCCACACATATCATGACATAAGAGATAGGTTATCCTAATCATCCATAATTATTCCATGCTAGTGGTGAATCCTACACTCCTTGAGAACCCCTCAATCATATTACACAACACTTCATAGACACTCTCTTGCTTTAGTTTACTTTTGTTAATTACTTTGTTCTTGTTTACTTTAGCACTTATTCAAACACACTCTTTATACACCCTTTACTTGGAATTAAAGATAACTTACAAGTACTCTGTAGTGAATAGTAATGAGGGGCATAAAGACCTTTACCAATAGCTCTCGGTGGGTTCGATATCTTTACTTCAAAACTACCTACAATTGATCTGTGCACTTGCAGTCATCAATTCCTCAAGCTTGTGGCATTGTTCTTGGGGCCTCCAATTATTGTGAAGATTCCTCAAGCTTGTGGCCTTTGTGGTGTTCCTTGGGAGCCCTCCAATTGAGTTGTGGAGATTGCCCCAAGCCTTGTACGGGTTCGGTGACTACCCTCAAATGTCCCATAGTAGATCATGAGTAGGCCTTTGTGGCGAGCTCACGGGAGAATAGGGTGAGCCTTTTGTGGCGTCGGTGTGTTGTGTGCCTTCGCATCTTGAGGTGAGGCATTCTGTGGCGTTGGGCGATCATTGAGCCACCACACCTCAAGGTGAGCCATTTGTGGCGTTCGGAGAGCATTGTGCCATCGTACCTCTCTAACAGAGACGTAGCTTATTTAGAAGTGAACTTCAGGATAAAAATCATCGTCTCCACGTACATCGGTTATCTCTCAACCGAGCCCTTTACTTATGCAATTTACATTGTGATAGCCATCGTGCTTGAAGTATTATATCTTGTTATCACCTTGTTGCTTGTCTTGCTTAGCGTAGGTTGTTGGTGCACTTAGTGAACCTAGTGGTTTTAGGTTTTGTGCTTAGATAAATTAAACATTAGTTTTATTCCGCATTTATTAGAGCCTAGATCATAATATTTTTAAAAGCCTATGCACCCCCTCTAGGCAACATCCGTTTCCCTTTCAGGCACCAACTATGACGATCAGGTAAGTAGCCCCCATCGCTGCCCACTATCGCCCATTTGAAATTGTGTCCCATTGTTGGTATTGTTTGCATATGTGTGCCATGATCGCCGCCTACCGAGAGGAAAATGACAACAACGAGTTCAAGTTCATCCACATCTTTGCACGGATTGATGGGTATGGGCGGAGACGCATACAGTTCTCACAAAGGCCAAAAGCACAACCTATGTCCCCAGAGCAGTGCCATCAGCAGCCTCGGAGGTTCGACATGTTGGCCACAAGAATTCCAAGGCTATGAGGGACGTGGCTCCGGCCATCGGGAAACTACACATGTCCATCCTGACCTGCATGGCCGATGTTGCCGCACACACCTCGATGAGGGCAGAGCACGCCACCAGGTTGGAGGAGATCGCCATGGAAAGGTGGGCGTCGGTCATTGAGCGACATGACATCAAGCTCGGCCTCACCAAGGCCAATGTGGCGGCAAATAAGAGGAGGTAGGACTTGGCGATCTTGGTGGTCGACACAATGGACATGGACGATAGGGTGAAGGCGTGGTGCGTTGATAAGTGCGCCTTGATCCTCTCTGAGAGCCGAGCGGCCGCCAACCAGGCCAGTACCCCAACACCAGCGACTGTGACTATGACACCGACCCCGATCAGCACCCAGGACAGCACCACCGTTCCTCCACTAGCAACCCCGGAGGTGCCTCCTACCATGGCGGATGATCTCCCCCGCGTTTGATTTTCATGTTCCTCGCATGTTTATTTTGATCGATGGACTTGTATTCTGGTGATTTGTGGAGATTGTATCGCCTGAACTATGTTGTGCCTAGTGGCGGCAAACCTATGTTTAATTTCTAGTGACCTTTTGAATGTTTGAAATTTTCAATTGCGATTTGGGGGGAGCTGTTTGGGGGCGGCGGCTGGGAGGTGGTGACCCCCAATAGGAGGTACCAGTGCCGGTGCCCCCCATAAGGCCAACCGCCGGACACCGTATGGGGTGGGGGCGAGTGGAGATGCTCTAATAAAATGGCGTGCAGGTAGGACTTGACCAGGTCCATATATAAGACCAGGAGTCAGCATCGGGGAATTTGTTGCGAAAGAGTTGCGGTTGTGGAAGAATTGAAGTCGTTGCATGTATGGAGAGGTCGATTCAATGTCTCCTCATCAAGTATGGTGTGACCTTGTGTGTAGGCTAGGTGCAAATGAGATGACAGGGGCAGTGTATTGGGGCAGATGGAGATGGTGACCATGCACTCGCATACTGGTCTTTTTTGCAGCTTTACTTTAAATGCCTCACACTCACAATCCACTTTTACTTTTTACATGCTTAGATGCTATTCTTTAGGTGTCTTGGCTATGGGAATAGTGAAAAAAAATAAACCAATCTGGAATCCCAGATGGAAATTTCCATCTAGCAAATCACGTGCAACTGTGTTTAACCATTTCATGAAGTTTGATAAATAGATATCTACACCTATGAGTCAAAATGGATTTTCTCTCCTTCACATTACTTTCTATTAGGATTATGTTTCAAATAGATTCTATTAACTGTAATAACTTTCAAAAATAACTGAGGCAGGGCCCCCGCGTCCTTTGCGCGGGCAACTCGGAGGCTACTAGGGCTCCCACCACGCTGCCCCTCCTCTTTCCTCCTCCACCGCCACATGAGTAGAACGTTGAGCCTGCTTAAGCAGAAGGTGGTGTCGAGGCTCCCGTCGCTCCATCTCGTGGCGGAGTACTCCGGGATTTGGGCGACGGCCCTTCAATCTAGGCGTCGTCGACCCTGTGCGCTGGTGTGGGTGTTTCTGCACGACGTCTTAGACCTCTCGGGAGGTGTGGCAGCGACGAGTGGCGGCTGCGATGCAGAGATCCTTCTCGGAAGTTTCCCATTAGATCTGAGGTTGATTTCTTCCCCTTTCTCCCCACCAGTTCCTGGTGATTGCAACTCTACTGGAAAGATCTGGAGCTTGGTGGTTTAGTGGGTAGCTTGGGACCAAGGGAAACCCTTGGCTGGCTTGTCCATCTCAGCGATGACAACACCCTCAGGCGCCATTCTTCCTCCTTGGGGGGTGTCTGAGGTCCCTTCTATCCACCCCGACCCATCTCCTAAATGAAAGTCTGAAATCTCATAGATTGGGCGGCATCGACGCACTGCTCGTAGAGTCCTCCTTGGAGGCGCCACCTAGGGAGTTGCTTGGTTTCATTTGGGGAGAAGGAGTTGGGAGATTTGGCTGGTTATGGTTCTTGAGCAGCAACAATTCCACACTTTGCATGACTAGCATCTATTGGATGGTTCTCTCTAGTGACGGGGTGTGTGGCTTTGTTCTGGCAGTGCGACTCCTTCGATCTGGCGGAAGAATATAGGTTATCCTTCCTTGCAGTAGAAGTGCACTGTTGGCTGGGGGTTCCTGCCCTTCTTCATGAGTCTAGTTCCAAGTCATCCCTTGTTGGGTTTCGTTGGCCTACTGCCCCTTCTTTTGCAGTTGTGTCCGGTGGCTTTCCTGCTGCTCTCGGTTGGCTTTGGACCGTGCTGGTGTGGCCGGTGTGGTGTGCTCTACTTGACATGGTGGTCATGCACTAGGAGTGCTATGGGTCTCGAGTCTAGTACCTCTCCAGCTCTCAGATAATCTTCTCTCATGTCCGATGGTTCAATGCCTTCGAGTCAAGGCGAGAGGGTAGGGGCACGTTTGATATGAGAATCGAAAGGTGTTTTGGTGCTTCGAGTCCTGGATGTTCTCCTTGTTCAATCCATTCTGCTCCATGGTAGTGCCTCACCATGCCTCTACTAGTTGGAATTTTTGGTGCCTGTGAGTTCTAGTCTTTGCTTTAGCAAGTTATGCTCTTCTTTGTTTTTATTTAGCACCCACCTTCAGCATAGAGTTGCAAGTTGATCAGAGTGCTCTCTTGTATCGTTCAGCCGTGTTGGTCTTGTAATTGTGGTCTTGTGTAATCCCTAGTCGGTTGATGGCTTTGCTATTTCAAAGCCAAGCTTGTCTCGAGCCTACCGTCTAAAAACTGCAATCATTTCCTCCTCTCCTGCAGTGTGCACTCTTTTCCAGGTAAAAGCCAAACCAAAACTTATTTGGTTGGTCAAGATAGTCTCCTGTTTCCAAGTTCCATGGGATTCACATTTTCTTCTGGTCCATATAGTTTGTAGAGTTGTTTAAGTCTACCATTTTATGATATGTTTCTTTTGACCTGGTAATCTCAGTTACATTGGGGCCCTGTTTAGAACGAATAACTAAATTTAATTCTTTCGATTATCACCAAATAATTGCCAAATAATACAAGACCATGTAAAACTTGGTGTAGTATTATTAGTATCGGGGTACAAGGTCATGATATTATCCGTTTTATTACTGTTATATATATGGATGAACTAGATAATCTTGAAATGACAGTAGTGGGAATAAGAGAAAAAATTGATTGTCCAGCACAATTGGTTCCATGTAGTAATGCAATGGACCTTTGTACCGATGTCCTCTTCTTACACAAAGGGCTTTCCACCCCGGCTTTAAGGAAAGTAAAAATGGCCGATTGACATGTGGTGCTCAGGGTAATCTCTAATAACACAAATCAAACATAACAAAAACACAAAGTGCCCTCTTTTTAGCCAACTATTAGCATCGACCTCGACTTCCTGTGTGAGCCTACGCATTCGAAGAGTGCAACCGAGGCCCCTGGGAGCAACCTTTGGCCTAGTGAAGGAGTTTGCCAAAGATAATTGAGGGGGCAAAGAACCTCACTCATGCTTAAATTTTGAGTAATTTTTGAAATTTTGCCAAAAAATTAGGAGTATTATTAAGGATTTTTTTTAGAGTAGGGGAGACTCTAGGGAATATCTATCGATATAGGAGATTGAGAAGCGAGTATTTAGTTAGGTACGTCTCGAAAAACTTAAATAAAGGTAAACTTAATTTTTCTATTTTTTACAGGGCTATTGGACCCGCCCAACCTCCTCTGACCATCCTTGACATAGTAATTTATAACTACTCACGAGAAGCTAATACAGGAGGAGTGAGACTTTGGTCTCATCTTCCTTAGAGGGGCCACTAGCATCTGTGTTGTGGTGATGCTATACTTCATTTGGAGGTGCTGCCTCCAGAACTGGGTGTACGAGTTACCCCTTGGGTGGGTGCTAGAGAGTCTCTGAGCATCGATGGATAATAATGTATAAATTTAATATTTATGAAATATCACTAATGTTTTTACATGTTTATTGTATTAATTGTTAGATGCTTGTAGGATGTTAATTATATTAAAAATTTCAAATGTACCTTTCAAGATGCCAAAGCAATTTAGCTTAGAGGTTGGAATATGACACTAACACATCCTTAACAAGTACAACACATATATGACACCATCATGGAGGTGAACATGTAGTGGCGTGTGCCACATCCGTTTCCTTCTACTGTATGGTGCATACATCACTAGCCGATGATCATATACACAGCTAAGAATTATGGTTATCTTAAATAATTTTCTAGAGTAGGGATATGGGCTGCTGGAAGTAGGGAAGCTCCGCACTGATTGACCACCAACATTTGACAATGAGCTTATGTGTCAATGAAATTAAACTAGAAACAAGGCACACCACACACATTGGAACAAGCTTGTCATTGATGTACATTGCTAAAAACAAGAAAGTTATGCTTGTAATAACTAAGGACAACAAGGAGAAGCTTGCCTGAAACATCCCAACATGTTGGACCACACTCCCACACATAAAAACATTGCCTCTGAATAAGGACACCATCCTCTCGCTCTAGATCGAGGAATATCAACCCTTCCAGTAGGTATAACTTTTGAGTATAGGATGACCGATTGTGGCAACCAAGCCTCCGTTTCTCCAACCACACATAAACAATCGTATCGGTTGTGCCTTCAAGGAGGTCATGACTCTGATGGCTCTATTTTTATATAGAGATTTATGAGGTGTTTTCCATTGGTATTCATTCAGTTTTGACAGTTTTCACCTTTCAAATAACAAAAATATTTTGAAAACAAAGAAACCATGCATCCCCATGTGTCTTTCAGGCACTATATATTTTAGGAAGGAATAGAAGCCATGAATGAGTGATTTGAAGGAAACAAGCAACTTCCTAATAGAAATAAATTACGGTAGGCTTCCAGGAATCTTTAACGACCAAAGCACATATGATACAGAATAGTGGTATTTTACCAAGATCCATATATAAATTATATTCCATTTTTATTTAAAATCTCTCTTTTCCATGTCAAATATACTGCTTATTTGGATGTCTATATGACCCATAGAAAGTTGGTGGTATCGTTGTACCGGGCCGCCATACCGGTTGAGACTTCCTTTTCCTGGTCAAATGGAACAACTTCTGTATAGGAGCCATAGATAGAAAACAATTGGAGACGCCGCCACACACACCAGAACAAAGGAGATTCAGAGCAGAAGAAGCCCATCTTTAATCTACTATGAGATCCTATTCGCAGAGATCCTTCACTCCACCATCACCATCATTACATAGGGATATTCATTCTTGTAATATTAGTGTTGTATACTCTATTCATACTTGAACCTAACGATTGGACTTGGTTGATTTCTATTCTTATTATGTGGTAATATCGAGATGAATCCTATTTATATTATTATGTATTTGTGTTGTTCTTCTCTCATGTGCAAGTAAACTCCCTAGACCTAGAAGATGTAGGGATTGGTGAAATGTGATGTGCCAAAGTATCTTTCATCCATTTTTAAGAATTATTATTGATATTGATTATAAGATTGAAAATGCATGATATGTGTAATGCTTGCTGTCTAATTTAAGGACCCAGACCATGATCCAGAGACGTACATGGCTAGAGACTTATTGTTTAACAAATCCGCGACGTCCAAGTTACAACGTTGATGTCAAAGAGGATCAAATAAACTCAAGGAGCATGAGTAACCATCAGACTTAATGTGTTGGTACGATCTCATGACCTTAAATGTTGCACTGACCATTATCCGTGGTAACAAGGAACAACACAATCAGTGTCGAACGATTATGGGAGGAAGAGTTTAGTTATACTACGGGAATCACATACTTATTATTCAATATGAAAGATCAATATCACATATTTATTTATTTTATTTAGAACATTCACTATCACCATGAATTTAATATTTCCATGTTTAGTCTATAATCTACATAAAACCCTATTTACTTTTAGTAAATTTTATTTATGTTATTTAATTTTAAGCAGTGTCCAACCATTCTTTAAATACCAAAATCATCTTCACCCTTTCTTCAATACTTGTGTTCAATTTACTCAAGAGAAGTGACACCTTGAGTGAGATGGAAACACTCATAGAAGACAGATGTTAGAGCTCTTCATTGGGAACACTATAAAACCCGAAGAATACTTCCACGAAATTATGCTTTAGAGAACATGTGCTCTTGCATGCATCATATATGGAATGCCTCTCAATCCATTAGAGGAGACCCACCTGAGTTTTCACCCATTGCAGAAGGGGGAGGGGCAAGGGGATGCCATTGAATAATCCCACGGGGAAAACTACGTCCTTAGAGCATCTTCACTCGCCCCCTAAGGGTGAAATGAGGGCGCCGACACAGAAAAATCTGCCTAGCCCTCCTCCCAAAATCGAAATGGCGCTGATGCAGGCTAACTAAACATTCGCCATCCCTAGGCTGAACCCAACCCGAGGGGAGGCAATCGGGGGGCGTCGGCACAACTTGAAAAATCTAGCAGGCCAGCCTTGTCAGCGGGACACCAAAATCTTCCCTCACTTTTGCTTCCACAACTCCAATCCCCCCTGGCCACCCACTCCCACCATTTCCCCGCCCACCTCTCTGCTCTTGTGCGCCATCTGTCGCCGCCACCATGCCGCCGAAGAGGTACCAGGCTCCCCGCGCGATGACGCCTGTGAAGAAAGTGAAGACCGACAAGCAGCAAACGGAGGGGATGACATCCAGTGCCGAAACATGGAGAATGCCAGCCACCGGTTGAGGGAGAAGAACTCGAGGCTGCACAGGGCGGTGGAGACGCAGGCAGCGGAGGCCCACGTGGCCACTCTTGCGGCGCAGGGGGCGGCAGCCGGGATTGTTCGTTTGCGGTACCAAAGTTCCCGAGCGAGTGCACCGGGGTACCTAAGTTGCCTGAAATTGCCGCATTTCGAAATGTTGGGCCGCCAACTACAGAGAGGGCCCATTTCGAGGAAAACTCATCTCACCCCTACCAAATCCAAACATTCTGTGAAACTACCCCGTGAAGTAGACGGTCAGGACCCTCATGTCAGTAATATTTCTGTGACGCGAGCGCCAACACGGCAACCACATAGGCAAAACAAGGGACTAAAGGAGCATGGTGCATTGACAAAATTCACAAATCCATTCCCTCCCTCCTTTCGCATGAACCCTAGCACTAGCGGTGTCGAAATCCCCTCTCCAACTAGAATGATCACTTCGGGCATTTGACTTCTGGCGCCAAGTTGTTGCGCCTACTTGCTGCTACTGAGCTCTAATGCCAAATGCCGTGCCAGCCGTTGCGACGATATAGCCCGCCTCTACTGCCGACGAGCTGAGCAGTGTGAAGGATGGCAGATCCATATGCCGAGGAAGAAGTACTTCTGGCTAATTGCGGGTGAGCTACTCTTCTCTTTGCTATTCGCACTACCTATAAATGCTAGCTGGCTATTGGCATTACAGATATAGATCGAACATAGAATTGTTTGCTAGTACGACGCTGACAAACAATTCTTATTTTTTGTCCCCAATTTTCTGTCAAGTAGGATCTCCGCTGAACCCAAATACACAGTTATGGTCACCCTCTGCGGCAACCACATTAAATTAGCAGATGGGAAGAGCAAGTGAATCGAGCTAGCTCTCTGAAGATGGAAGTAGCGTCTGTGCAGTTTTGCACTATCCCTGGTATGGTTGCTGCTGTGCGTGAACTTGCTGAAATGGGGCCGGAGCAGACTACACGATTCATCTTCATTGATGTACAAGGCTTCACGGTTCACATAGCGTGTGACAATTAGCTAATTGGGTTGATGAAACAGTATGATGGGCTTCACATGGTTGTGCTGATTTGTAACATACTGGATGTGGAAGCTCCTGCTACTGGGAGTCGCCCAGCTATTATTGGACAGGGTGGTCTAACTCGAACCTCTGCTGCTGTTGAGCAAAATGTGGTTCCTCGTCCACGACATGCTTTTGTCAGGAAACCTCCTCGTAGGAGTCCCCGTGTTGCCATTGTGGAAAACTCTGCTCTAGAATCTGCTGGTATTGGTCGTCCCCGTGGTGTTGTTGCTCCGGCTGCTGCTGACCCAATCCATGTCACTATTGAGCAAACTAAGGCTTCCGGAGGCTTCCCCACTATTGTTGCCAACACCGCTGCCTTGTGTGCTGCTCCTCCTCAAAATCGTCCTCAAGTTGTGCGAACCCGTGCTCTGGAATCTACTGGTACTGGTCGTCCTCGTGTTGTTGTTGATCTGGCGCTGTTGACCCAATCCCTGGTGCTATTGAGCAAACTAAGGCTTCCGGAGGCTGCCCCAATGATGTTGCAAAGACTGCTGCCTTGTGTCCGCCTCGAACGCGTGCTCAGGTTTAGCGAGCTGCTGGTCTGGAGCTAGCTCATGGACTAGACTCTGCTAGCACTCGAAAAACTGCTGTTGTGGGAACTGCTCCTGATCGTCGATGTGGCATGGCAGTAGCTGATCCTATTGTGGATGCCGTTAGAAGGGGCCCTGTCTGTCCACCATGTAATGTAGCTCCCGCTGCTAAGGGCCATCGCCTTGCTCCTGGTCCTGGTACTTCCACCAAGGTTGATCCAGCTAACGATGACGCTGGTGATGGCGGCATTGGGGCTGGGTTAGATGGTGCCGGTCCACCTCTCGAACCTCTTGGCTGTTTCTAACCTAAAGAACTTGATGATGGCAAAGTAATCGTTTGTATCGGTGTCGTGGATTATACTGCAAAATTAGATGATGGCACGGGAAAATTCTATGACGAGTTTGATGTAATCCTTGATAGAAACGATCCTAAAGTGGTAGAGTTATCTGACCTGATGGCATCGTTACGTGTGAAGGTGTTGCGGGGGTCCTCCCAGGAAGCACATGTGTTATATTTTGGTTACAGGAGGAAAAAGGCTATCGAAGTGAAAGATACCAGGGATTTAGTCGTATAGTTTACAAGGAAACATTATATAGGTGAAGTGTACTTCCACTTGATAGTACAAATGGTTGGAGAGGAATTGGAACTCGACAATAGAGATGATGGACTTTTAGAAGGAATGTGTGACCTGATCCATGGCATCACTGGGGCTGGTGCGACTGAGGGTAGCTTCGAACAGAGGAGCGTCTTACAGAGGAGCGTCATAAAGAGGAGCAGGAAGAGCATCCCCAGAAAGGGCACCCAGAAGAAGAACGTCACCAAGGAGACCACGCCAGAGAAGAGGACGCCCAAGAGTCGCACGAAAAAAGGCACCACGCTGCAGAGTACACCCCTGAGATCCAGTAAAAATGCCACACCGAACAGTAGCAGCAAAAATGCTAAGAGGGCTAGCACGGTGGTGAACACTACCAGGAGTGGTAGCAAAGAGGCGAAGATGGCCAGCACGGAGGCTACCACACCTAGTGGGAGCAGAAAAAATACTAATTTGGAGCGGAACACGCCACTGAGGTCAGGCAATAATGCCAGCACGAAGGAGAATACGCCCAATAGTAGCAGCAAAAGGGCTAATTTGGAGCGGAACACGCCGCTGAGTTCAGGCAATAACGTCAGCACGAAGGAGAACACGCCCAATAGTAGTAGCAAAAGGGCTAATTGGAAGAAGAACACGCCTCAGAGGTTAGGCAATAATGCCAGCACCCTGGAGCCAACACCTGTGAGGGGAGGCAGTAAGGAGATCACACCCAAGAGCGGCAGCAAAAATGCTAGTTTGATGGGGAATGGGACGTAGATGTCAATCCCTACTGATACCATCAGGAAATATTACATCAAGAAGGAGGATGTACATAGGAAGAGCAAGAGGGTTCTGTATAGTCAAGATGAAATTGATTATGACTGCTGTTTGTCTACTGAAGTACATGGGATGCATGCAAACGTAAGACCACCCCATGTGGTTGCAGCAGAACCAACCGAGTGTCTTGGAGAAAACAGAGTTGCTGGTGAGGTGGATTGGGGCAATGTTCCGGTCCATCCGGGTGGAGACGATGGTGCAGCCCCACCCATGGGAGTCAATATGATGTGTGCAGTACTAGGCATTAGAGACGATGGCCAGGATTCTGAATTAGATGAAAAAGAAGGCACTATAGAGGATCAAGAATCTAGTGATGATGAAATAGACGAGGAACTTAACGATGAGGCTAGTATTCCAGTCGATGATTTGGGTGTTGAAGTAGAAGAAATGAAACATGACCACGAGTATCCTATAATTTCTGTCGGCACCAAGTTTAGGAGCATGCATGAGTTCAGGATGTCGTTCCGGCATTTTTGTATCAAGGGGGAGTTCGACGTTTATCGACTGAAGAACACTGCCCAGAGGTATGAGGTTGTTTGTAAGTTAACATGGATGAATGGACGAGCCGTGGTACATTGTCCATGGAGGATCACAGCAAGAGCCTTACCTACGTCGAAGGCAATTAGGATACTAGGGCAATGAATGCAGCAAACCATTAGAACTTTCTCTCTATTCACTCTATAACTACAATTGCTATGTGATATCTTTCTGGAAACTAGTCGACTCCGCTTATCTTTTAATGAATCTGTGTTGCAGGTGAACAAAATGGACCCTCCACACATGTGTCCGATAAGCAGCAAACTGAAATCCTCAATGGCTGATATGAAGTGGGTGGCTATGCAATCTATGTCCATACTAAAGGATAACCCTAAGGAGACCACAAAGAATATTCAGACTAGCCTCGAATCTAAATACAACATTGTCCTACCGTATTACACGGTTTGGAAAGGTAAAGAGAAAGCTCTGGGGGTCTTGCACGGGGATTGGACCAATAGCTTCAGGATGCTATACAACTTCAAGGCGGAGGTACAAGCTAGGTGTCCGGGGAGTGTTGTGGAGATTGACACTGAATCAGTACGTGGTAAAATATATTTCAAAAGATTTTTCATGGCGCTTAAACCTTGCATTCAGGGATTCAAGGACGGCTGTAGGCCGTATCTGAGTGTAGACAGCACTGTCCTAACTAGCAAATGGAAAGGCTGCCTGCCATCTACCACAACACTTCATGGTCACAACTGGATGTTCCCAGTGGCATTCGGGATGTTTGAAACAGAAATGGAGGAAAACTGGGTCTGGTTTATGAGGCAGCTTAGGGGATCAATAGGCCACATGGATCCATTGGCTATATCCACGGTGCATGCAAAGGGCTGACGAATGCAGTGAAGGAGGTGTTCCCGCGAGCTGAAGGTAGAGAATGCCATGCCCATATGATGCTCAACTTGTACTCACACTACGCAGGCAGCGTATTTCGTTACATGTTTCCTGCTGCTAGAGTTTACAAACCTAGTAGCAGCGAATATTTCATGAGCAAGATTTTTCGGAAGCCCCTGAACTTCCATAGTACTTAGCCATCCATCATTCAAAGCTATGGAAGAGGAGTCAATTCAACCCTGATATCAAAGTTGATTACATAAGCAACAACCTTGCAGAATGCCTGAATAACTGGCTGAAGGACATAAAAGTGCGTCCTGTTCATATCTTGATGGACAGCATACGTGGTATGATCATGAAGCTGTTAAATATAAGGAGAGAGATCGGTAGGAGACTTAGAGGACATATGTTACCGCCAGTTGTACAACAACTGCACAAGAGAAGCCGAGGACTTTCTCATCTTAAGGTTCTCCCGTCAACCAGTAGCAGCTGTGAGGTGGTCGATATGTCCAAGAGTGGCAAAGGGATGTTTGAACATCTAGCTGCGAGAATGCACCTGCTTAGAGTGGCAGCATACCGGGAAACCTTGCGACCACGCCTTGGCCTTCTTGGTGAAGAAAAGAACTCTACCACATTTGGATCAGTATTTGTCAGACTACTACTCTATGGAAAAGTTTAGAGCTGCGTACGCTGGATCCGTCGAGCCATGTATAGACCCATCTCAGTGGCCTCAAGTCCAACTACCTTTCGAGCTTTGCCAACCAGTTACAAAAAGGGGCAAAGGAAGATCTCAGGTGAATAGGTTTAAGAATTTTCTCGAGAAGAAGGGTTCGGATTTCTGTGCTACTAAGAAGGGCAAAACAGATGCAAGACCTGCCATCTCATAGGCCATAGAGCAGCGAGATGTCCCCTTAATGCTCCCAAACCTAGGTATGAGATGGTACATTCACACACAAAATTGTTTCCAATCAAATGATCCGTAGCGGCCAATACATCTCGTGGTAACAAAAATGTATTGTTCTGAGGTATATCAAGATTAAGTCTCCGATTCATATTTCGTCGACCAATCCTTCCTAATTCACATTTTTGTTGAAAAAATTCTATAGTCTGTAGATATAAGGTAGTAATCCATGTACCGTTTTTTTACAGGAAGCGCAAGGTAAGAAACAAGACAGCCGACTCAATGATTTCGCTACAGGAAGAAAACCAAAATGAGTGGAGTGATGATGCTGGACAAGATTCTGGTGCTGATTGGCCTGACTTCCCTCAGCCCAGAGATGCAGGGTACGTGAAGGTAAGAAAATTGGCACCCAGGAAGAGGAAGAAGGCAAGAGATGAAGAAGCCAGTGGAGGTGAAGGCAAGAGATGAAGAAGCCAGTGGAGGTGAAGGCAAGAGGAAGAAAGTTGGCACCCAAGCAGAGAAAGAAGGCTAGCAGTGTAGAAGCCTAATGATGTATTGAACTTGAACCTATATATGTAGTTCGGTTAAACTCTGGAGCTGTGTGCGTGGAACTTGTCGGGCGAAACAATCTGCCTCCCGTATTTGGAGTAAAATGTATCGCGAATTTAGGATTGGATACGGCCGAGGCCACTAGTTGAATCCGAAATTGTGACTGTGCCACTACTATCTGAACAATCGCGATAGCTGAGCGGTTAAGGGGTCTCCAAAATCGATGGGTGTTAGTGGCACAAACATGAATTATTTATAGGCACTTAATAAATCCATGCTATTGTCATTACACTTATGATAAGTTTCTGGGCTGAAAAACAATTTCTAAGCTGGCTGCTACACTCCACGAAGCAGCAACTTATTTCAGCTACTGGACAACAACATGGCAACATAAAATGTAAATGCAACAGATAATGCCTAGATAATGAGGAAATTATTTCCACTATCTGGCCTAATCTTGAGCCCGTCTGTCTCTCACCACCTCCTACCCCTACCTCTCCTGCACCTGGCGAAGCTCCCGGATCTCTCGCTCCATCGCACGAATCTCCTCTTTCTTGTCCCACACAGCATCACGTGGATCCTGAACAAGCTCTTTGTGAAAACCTGTCAGTGGCTTTTTGATCCACACAAACTTGTCACAGCCACTCCCCCTCCCTTCCTGCAAAGTAGATCGAAGGAAACAAAAAAAGAATTACATTGTGCTTTCCGAATCTGGGTTACCATTGTACCTACAGTATGAACTTACCGCTCTGATGCTGCAGTTGCTGAATTTTCCTGCAGTATTTTCGTCGGTCCACGAAATCCATCTCGGCATCTTCTCACCGCACAAACACAGCATATCAGGGTAGTAATCGTAGGGCGCCCTCCGGTACCTGATGGGGGCACCTGCATGACGGTGTTGAGCCGACCTTGATTCCGCTCGAGACGAACTGCATGAGCTGTGAGCCATGAGCGAGGGAGCGAGGGTATAGGAAAGAGGATCCTTTGGATGTCAGGGTAGTGGTGAAGCGTGATTTATCCCCACTTAATAACTCGGGTAGAACCCTACCGTCTACATTCGGCTAACAGGTGAAGGACCTAGCGTGCAGACTTGTCAACCAAACCTCGCGCCTTTGTGGTTCAAAGGCCCTCTCGCGTGCATCGGATGAAATTTTTTAGCACCTTGCCCGCGTACATATCACTAGGAGGCCTTGCTCAGGAACCAGACACGCCTTGCCCACAATCTTACTCCCTCCTAGGAACTTGTCATGGCTCGCGCCGGCAGATCCATCCGCTCCACCGCTTCCGGTAGGGCTCGCCGCGGCGGATCCACCCCAAGATCCTACTATTGCAGTATCAGATGGCCATGGTTTCTTAAGAGGAGCGACGATGCTATGTCTTCGGGCTCGGCCCCTCCTACCTATAGAAGGACTGATGCAGCGTCAAGCTCGAGTAGGAGCCGCCAGGCGCGACAGCGCTTGGTCCACGCCAACCCCATTACCTTCATCATTGTCGATTCCGATGTGGAGGACGACGGGGACGAAGCTGTGCAGAACGCCATTGTTGCCTCCTTGGCGAAGGGCAAGCCACGGGCGGGAGTGGATGTGAAATGGATCGTATGGGCACCTAGAGGGGGGTGAATAGGTGCTACACCAATTTTTAATTCTTTTTCAATTTTAGGCTTAGCACAAAGGGTAAATTCACTAGATAAACTATCGGGTGGAATTTCCCTATATGCAAACCTATCTACTAGCGAGTAAAGAGCGAGTGGAAGAGGAATGAGTAAACCGAAGTGAAGCACGCGGAGGCACATGATTTGTTTGACCGCAGTTCCTTCCTTGTTAAGAGAAGTACGTCTGCGTTGGAGGGGTGGGCGGTACTAAGACCACCACGCCACAAAAGGCCTCACCCTGTTCTCCGATGGATCTCGCCACAACAGGCCTGATCCAACTTCCACTATAGGTACCCTTCGAGGCGGGCACCGGCGCCTTTACACAACTAGTGGGGCAACAACTCCACAACAACTTGGAGGCTCCCGAAATGACAACAAGCTGCCACAAAAACAAACTTATCAAATACAATAAATAAGATCTAGGTATTGACAAGAATACTGGATCAAGGATTTCTCCAATTGAATGGAGAGGAGTTGAAGTGCTTGATTCTTGATGATGATGAACTTCTCCTGCTTCAACTCCACCAAAGATCAAGACCTTCGGGTGGTTGAAGTGGGAGATCGAGATTTAGAGCTCTTGCACAAGGTCTGGTCAAATTCGAATGAATCAAGAGTTCTGAACGTTGGGGAAGAAGGGGTATTTATACCCCCCTTCAGAAACCAGCCGTTGCAGCCTTTGGGGGCCGGATTATCCGACCCAAGTGAGGGCCGGATTATCCGGTCTAGGAAAACACCACCCCAGACTCGGAATATCCGCTAGATAATCCGCCCCCCTCTCCGAGCGTCGCATCGAGCTTGCCCTTGATCACCTTCTGGGGGCCGTATTATCCGGCCCAGTGCAAAGGCCGGATTATCCGGCCTGGGGAAGAGAAACCGCCCAGTTCGGATTATCCGAGAGAAAATCCGACCGGATACCGAGCGACGCGCCTTGGCTCCTTTTGCTCGAAAACTGGGGGCCGGATTATCCGGCCCATGCGACACCCGGATTATCCGGCCTGGGGAGGAAAAACCGCCCTAGTTCGTATTTTCCAGGAGAAAATCCGACTGGACCCCGAACGACGCGCCTTGGCTTCCTTGAGAGATGAGGTAGGCCGGATTATCCGGCCCTTGGTGGGGCGGATTATCCGGCCCCCTCAAAACTTCATGCACACTTAGCACACATGAAAAGTCTCCATAGTATTGTTATCTAACACGCAAAACATAGGAAAACATGAAATGTTCTTTCAATCTCCCCCTTTTTGGTGTTAGATGACAATACCAGGATTTGCAGGAGAAAGACACAAGACGGACAGAGATAACTTATGAAAGAGACTCCCCCTCAATGTGTGCATAATAGAGTTTTGCATTGGAATACAAATGCACACAAATAGGAGAATCTATTCCATAGACATGTGAGCAAAAACACATAACACCGAAGTAAAGAATAGGCATCCTTGACATAAAACACAATTATTACCGGATAACCAATATGAGCGCGCCTTCCGTGATATACCTCCAGCAATAGGATATGAATAGATAGATCCATAAGCACAGTCCATGATATGAAGTCCATAGGCATAGTATAATCCAGACAACCACAAAGAGTCTCAAACAACCAAATCACGAATTTAAAGTTCAACGCTAAATGGGCATAAGCAGGAAATAACGAATAGAAAAATGCAAGTGCTTATGCCCGACCCATGCAAATCCACGGACAACCTAATAGAACTACTTCTCCCCCTTTGGCATCGAGACACCAAAAAGGGAGAAGAGCGATGCTAGCGCCCCAAGGGATCACTCATCGTAGTCCTCGTCCTCGTCCTCTTCTTCATGCTCTTCCTCATCCTCATCTTCATCAGCAGCGGGCGCAGAGGGGAACAAGTGACGCTCCAGCTCATCATAGTTCAGCCCGGAGGAAGAGTTCCACCGAGCATACGGAGTGGGAGGTGTAGGAGCTAGAGGAGCACCCGAAGCACCGGACACGTGGTGAAGAATGAGCTGCTGGGAGTGAGCCAACTCATGGCGCTGCCTGTAAGCCTCGTACTGACCCTTGCGCGTGTCCACGCCCATGCAGAGAATGTAACGCTGGAACCAGTTCAGCTGCTTGATCTCACGGGCCACGGGAGGCACAGGGGGCCTGCGAGCATCCCTCACGAGGCCCTCAGGAGCAGAGGAGGGGTGAGAGGTCTTCCAAACCTTGTTGTATATCTTCTTGGCCTTGTGCACCGAGTCAATGTGGAACTCCTCAGCAGGAAGCAGGTGGCGCATGAGCATCATAATGTAGGGTGCATAGGGAATGGACAGACGGTTGAACATAGCATCACACAGCTCATGGTAGATGAAGTCCATGACATCCAGCTTGTACTGCACTGACTCGTCCTCACAGGAGGCAACCTCATGAGAAAATTGAAGTAGCTGAACAAGGTGACCTCGGATGCTGTCATTGTTGCCCCCACTCGGTGTAATAGAGTCACGAAAGAGACCCACCAAAGCAGCATAGATGGGAGCAAGACAAGCCACAGTACCGACAATGCCATTGTCCACAGTGCACGGAGAGAGAGCAGCATCCTTGTTGGGCTTCAACTGAGTGATGATGTGGTGGCCACTGGCTCTATCCCTGCTGCGGAAGGAGTACCCCAAAACCTCAGCAAACACGTGAAAATCAGCAGTCATTGGCCTGTCATGAGTCATCCACTTCATAGTGCGACGCTCATCCCCACAAATCACCAAAGTGGAGAAGAACTGCTTCACCACCTCAGAGTCAAAGGAGCACTGGAGAGACATGAGATGGTGCAGCCCCATCCTCTCAGCCACATACATCGCATCCACAAGATGCGCCTTCTCCAAAGCATCAACAAGTACCAGAGGGTGCATAGGCCTAATGTTCAGCCTGGCATAGATGTCTTCATAAATCTCCTTCTGTTCGGCACACCAAAAACGGGTATCCCCCAGCTCAACATCACGAGGCATCTCAGCAAACAAGTCACGGTGACGGATGGCCGAAAAGGAGACAGCATCCAAAGCCCTGTAGTTGATCTTGGGCTCCTTTCCCTTCCTCTTGGACACCCCCTTCCTAGTCCTCTTGGATTGTTCAGCCATTCACCTCTCTTCGTTCTTCCTTCTCCTCAATTCAACTTCATCCATGAGGTTACCTTGACCGTCGTCCCGAAAGTACTTGGCGCGAGGATGGCGCTTGTAGGTCTTGGAACCACCGGAACCACCTGTGAGGAGAATAAGGGCGATAGCAAGGGGATAAGCATACACACAAGTCCAGGAGAGAGCATGGAAAAAGTAGTCAAAAAGTTCATAGGGCAAAACTACTCAATGCATACACATAGTGAAACTGAAGCAGAATTGAATCTGTCAGGCCGGATTATCTGGCTTGGCCAGGGGCGGATAATCCGACCCTGGCAGAAATTTTTGATTTCACCAAGATTGCATGCAAAAAAGTAGATCGGACCTAGAAATTGCAAGACTACGATTTCTATGCGAAAACACATCCTTCTAGACAACGTTCCACCCAACAAGATACACATCTAGCCAAAGATGGGGAGAGAGGGAGTTACCCTCACTCATTGGAGGAAGAACGCGGAGGAGAAGGTGCCCGGAGGCGCGGAGAAGAAGATCCGGGGAGGTCCGGAAAATCCGGTGGCCGGAGAGGCTCCGGGGAGGGTGAGGGGCGGCAGGCGGCGGCTGTGGAGGAGGAGAGGGCTGGGGGAGAAGTGCTGCTCGATATGAGCCCTTCCCCCCGAGCCCTGCCCTTTAAGATCAAATCCGCCAGGGCCGGATTATCCGGCCAACACTTGGGCCGGATTATCCGGCCTAAATTCTGGGATTCTATTATACACAGAACCAGGCCCGCGCGTCCCTAAACAACACCCCCACAAGGTGTACAAGGGACTTGTGTGCAAGAATAGATGGCTTAGGGGTAGGGAAGGCTTAGGATTAAGATAGCCAAACTGAGATGGTACTAGACACTCAAAATTGCAAAATCCAAATCAAATAAAAGCCAAGATTGAGTGTGATTCCCATAAGAACATGAGAGAGCAAATAACAACCAAAAAGATCCAGTTCTCCTCAAGGGAGAGGGCGGTGGCCGAAGCCACCTTGTTGGAGTGTATGGTGACACCGCGAAGATATATCTTGGGTTCACGACCAATACTCATCAATAAGCTCACATATCATAGAATGATATTAAGAGAAATGATTTATCTTGCTTTTGGCATTATGGGGGGAGGGTTAGCCGAATGAGTTAGGACCACACTCCCCCTATATCCATGCCCACACCTAGACCAAACAAGGATTGAGGTGTACAAGTGAGTGCATGGGTAATCAAGACAAGCACCCGGAATCAATGATATTTAGCTCATTCCTCAAGTAGCAGAATCTTGCTTCATCAAGTGGCTTTGTAAAAATATCCGCCAGTTGGTTCTTCCTGCTCAGAAAGGATAGATCAATATCGCCGTGAGCAACATGGTCTCAAATAAAATGATTCCGAATCTCAATATGCTTCGTCCTTGTGTGCTGAACTGGATTGTACGCAATTTTGATAGCACTTTCATCATCACATAAAAGAGGCACTTTGTCAAAATTGACACCGTATTCCTTTAAAGTTTGCCTCATCCACAATAATTGAGTACAAGCGCTGGCAGCAGCAACATATTTAGCTTCAGCGGTGGATAGAGATATACAATTCTGCTTTTTGGAGGACCAACATACAAGAGATCTTCCCAAGAATTGACAAGCTCCAGAAGTGGACTTCCGATCATCCTTATCACCAGCCTAGTCTGAGTCAGTATAACCACATAAAGAGAAATTGGAGCCCTTGGGATAGCAGAGACCAAAGTTGGGGGAATGAACCAAATATCGAAAGATCCTCTTGACCGCCACTAAGTGGCTTTCTTTAGGAGCTGCTTGATACCTTGCACACACTCCCACACTCAACACAATATCGGGTCTAGATGCGCAGAGGTAAAGAAGAGAGCCGATCATGGACCGGTATACCTTTTGGTCCACATCTTTACCATGAGGGTTAAGTTCAAGATGACACTTTGTTTGCTTTGGAGTGGCGACACCATTTAGATCCTTCATCTTGAATCTCTTGAGCATGTCTTGGATGTACTTTTCTTGATTAATAAAGGTTCCTTCTCTAAGTTGTTTGATCTTGAATCCAAGAAAGAACCGTAATTCCCCCATCATAGACATCTCAAACCTGTCAGTCATAAGCTTTGAAAATTCATCGTTAAAAGCTTTGTTAGTAGAACCAAAGATGATATCGTCTACATATAGTTGGCATACGAAGAGCTCCCCCTTAACCTTCTTAGTAAAAAGAGTGGGGTCGATTTGCCCAACTTCGAAGCCACGATCTAACAAAAGCTCTTTAAGGTGCTCATACCACGCACGTGGGGCTTGTTTAAGGCCATAGAGTGCCTTATCGAGTTTGTAGACATGGTTCGGAAAGTTAGGATCCTCAAACCCCGGGGGGTGCTTTACGTATACCAACTCATGTAGAGGACCGTTAAGGAAGGCACTCTTGACGTCCATTTGCTGCAACTTAAAATTGTTATGAGCAGCATAAGCAAGTAGGATACAGATGGACTCAAGGCGAGCCACTGGAGCATATGTCTCGCCGAAGTCGATGCCCTCAACTTGGGAGTACCCTTGAGCCACAAGTCTTGCCTTGTTCCTCACAACAATGCCATTCTCATCTTGCTTGTTCTTGAAAATCCACTTGGTGCCGATAACATTGCGGCACTCTTTGGGTTTCTCCACTAGTTTCCAGACTTTGTTGCGCTCGAAATTATTCAATTCTTCAAGCATAGCAACAACCCAGTCTAGGTCTTCAAGAGCTTCACATACCTTCTTAGGTTCCACCATGGAGATATGAGCTTGATGCTCACCAAACCTGGCCAATTCTCTTCTTGTAGAAACCCTTCGTCGAAGATCACCAACAACCTTGTCGAGAGTGTGACCCCTCAACTCAAGGTTACGATCAGCCCGAGCCTTGCGACGAAGTTCAATAAGTTTGTTGTCTCTTGGAGGAGGAGATTCATCACTTGAGTCTTCACTAGAAGCATATTCTCCGCCTTGATCAGTAACTGGAACATCAGTAGAAGGTGGTGGAGACGCATGCCCTTGAGGTGAATCCGTAGCCGTAGCAGGAGGCTGCAGAACTGGAGAGTCATGGCCGGATAATCCGGCCGATGGAGAGGCCGGAAAATCTGGCCTGGGAGTACTTGCAGCAGCTTCATCAGGAAGCCTGGGACTTGCTTGAACTGGCGAGGAGCCGGATAATCCGGGGCTAGCCAGAAAATCCGGCCTGGAGCTTGCGTTGAAATCTTCTCCAGCAGGAGCAACTTGGTTAGCTATAGCGGGGTGGCCGGATAATCCGGTGTCAACCGGAAAATCCGGCCTAGAGCTTTCTGGAACATCTTTACCTTCAGCAGTTGATGGAGATGGTGTGGAAGTTGCCCCCGTGGTTGGAGCATGTTGAGTATGTGTCGATGAGGGATCTATATGAGTAGAGCATTGTCCTTCCCGGTCCGCCACAAGGGTTTCCTCAATGGGGCGGAAGAATCCCATGCCCATTCTTCTTATGGCATCTTGGGGTATTTCAACATCTGCATCACAAACACCAACTTGCTCCACACGGGAACCGTCATTTTACTCGAACACCACACTACAAGATTCTACAACAGTTCCGGAGAGCTTATTGTAGACTCTATAAGTGTGGGATTCGGCACCATAACCAACAAAAATACCTTCTAAAGCCTTAGATTCAAACTTAGATAAACGAACTCCTTTAATAAGAAAGAAACACTTACACCCGAATACTCGAAAGTATGAGATGTTTGGCTTGTTACCGGTAAGTATTTCATACGGAGTCTTGTCCAAGATCTTGCGGAGGTATAAACAGTTGGATGAATGACAAGCCGTAGAGATTGCTTCAGCCCAGAAGTTATATGGAGATTTAAATTCGGCTAACATTGATCTTGCCATGTCCATTAGAGTTCGATTCTTCCTCTCGGCTACACCATTTTGTTGAGGGGCACCTAGAGGGGGGGGGTGAATAGGTGATACACCAATTTTTAATTCTTTTTCAATTTTAGGCTTAGCACAAAGGGTAAATTCACTAGATAAACTATTGGGTGGAATTTCCCTATATGTAAACCTATCTACTAGCGAGTAAAGAGCGAGTGGAAGAGGAACGAGTAAACCGAAGTGAAGCACGTGGAGACACTAAGACCGCAGTTCCTTCCTTGTTAAGGGAAGTACGTCTGCGTTGGAGGGGTGGGCGGTACTAAGACCACCACGCCACAAAAGGCCTCACCCTGTTCTCCGATGGATCTCGCCACAACAGGCCTGATCCACCTTCCACTATAGGTACCCTTCGAGGCGGGCACCGACGCCTTTACACAACTAGCGGGGCAACAAGTCCACAACAACTTGGAGGCTCCCGAAATGACAACAAGCTGCCACAAAAACAAACTTATCAAATACAATAAACAAGATCTAGGTATTGACAAGAATACTAGATCAAGGATTTCTCCAATTGAATGGAGAGGAGTTGAAGCGCTTGATTCTTGATGATGATGAACTTCTCCTCCTTCAATTCCACCAAAGATCAAGACCTTCGGGTGGTTGAAGTGGGAGATCGAGATTTAGAGCTCTTGCACAAGGTCTAGTCAAATTCGAATGAATCAAGAGTTCTGAACGTTGGGGAAGAAGGGGTATTTATACCCCCTTCAGAAACCAGCCAAGTTGGGACAGTGGCTTCGAGAGGAAGGAAGAGAAGGGGGCGTTGATGGCCCAAATATATCGAGCTCGTTGGGGAACCCCAAGAGGAAGGAATGATGAGCACAACAGCAAGTTTTCCCTCAGTAAGAAACCAAGGTTATCAATCTAGTAGGAGCAAGGAAACACCCCAAAGGTGTAGCTAGCTGAACGTTGGCAGGGCGCACTATCGGTGCGAGCAGCAACATGGAGACCTGCACAACACAACCACAGAACTTTGCCCCCAACTTGCGATGAGGTTGTCGATCTCACCGGTTTTGCTAAAAACAAAGGATTAAACGTATCGAATGGAAGAAATTAATAATTTGCAGAATGTAAACACAAAGCAGTAAACAATTTGTAGATTGTATGTAAAAGAAAGGACCGGGGTCCATAGTTCACTAGAGGTGGCTCTCCTTAAGATAGATAACATGTTGGGTGAACAAATTACGGTGGGGCAACTGACAAACACCAAGAAAGCAATACATGCATATACTAATCATCTTGACTCCTTTGAGACTTGATTGGGCATTACAACATTCTACATAGACCGCCATCCAACTACATCTATGACTAATAATCCACCTTCAGGTTATCATCCGAACCCCCTCAAGTATTAAGTTGCAAGCAACAGATTATTGCATGACGAATTGCGTGTAAAGTAAACAATACGATTGTTCTATGGACAAAGGATTGTTGTTTTCTCCCTAGTAGCAACAACACATCTAGTACCTTAGAGATTTCTATCACTTCCCCAGATTACCAGAGGCATGAACCCACTATCGAGCATAAATACTAACTCTTGGAGTTGCTAGCATCTACTTGGCCAAGATAGCTACTAACAACTGAAAGCATGCAAGATCATAAATAACAAAGACATAATAGAATCAATAATCAATCTGAAATAGCATCTCAATATCCATCGGATCCCCGCAAACACAACATGCAGAATTACAAATAGATGATCTTGATCATGAACGGAGCTCACAAGATCTAAACATGAAAGCACAAAGGAGGAGAACCAGCCATCTAGCTACTACATGGACCCGTAGTCCAGATATGAACTACTCACGCATCACACTGGAGTCTTGCATGATGATGAAGAAGGCCCCCAGGGTGAATTCCCCTCTCCGACAGGGTGCCGAGAAGAGCTTCAGATCCCTCTCGATCTAGGGACGGAGACGACGACGACTACAGACTCTTTCATGGATTTTTGATCGGGTACTTAGGGCTTTGGTATCGGAGGCATCTTATAGGCGGAAGGAGAGGCCGAGGGGGTGCTGAAGGCAGCCACACCACCCCCTGACACGGTCCAGGCCTGGCCACGCGGCCAGGTGGTGTGGCGGCCCCTGGCCCCTCTCCGTCTCGTAGTCTGGCTCCGTGTGTCCCTCGGTAAAATAGTGACTTTGGCTTTTGTCCCGTCCAATTCTGAGAATATTCATTTTCTGACTTTCTGGAACCAAAAACAGCAGAAAACAGGAAGATGGCACTGTGGCTCTTTGTTAATAGGTTAGTCCAAGAAATCATATGAAAAGTACTCCAAAGTGTGGACAAAACACAAGAAAGTAGATAAAACCAAACATGGAACATCAAAAATTATAGATACATTTGCAATGTATCAACATCCCCAACCTTAACTCCTGCTCGTCCTCGAGTAGGTAAGTGATAAAAAGAAAGAATAATTTTTGAGGTGACATGCACCATCATAAACTTGATCAAAGTATTTGTAAAACATTCAAAGCTAGGATCATAGTACTTCAATCATAACATGAAAGACAAAGTTCTAGCAATAAGACAAAGAAACTATGTTGCAACATGAAAAGGCACAAACAAAAGATTCATGAATAATAATGCTTTGCAAGACGTTTGTTTGTTTCACATAAAGAAAACATAGCATAATAGTATTCAGCTTGTCCCTCATAGAGTAGCAAATATAAATGCATAGGACACCTTCAAAGTTCATAAGAGTGACTAGATACAAATAGTTTAAAACAAGCAATATCAAGTTATGCATCAATCAACTAGTCTTGGGACAATGCACATAGAACTAAGAATGGCCACTATGCTCTCAAAGTAGGTGCATAAAGGTAGAAGGTGGAGACTCAATATAATGGTGGAAGAAAAGCCTTCATAGAAGTAAGTAGGGATTCAAGTTTCATAAAGAGCTTCCAAAAATTATGGTACTTTTAGCTTTTAGCTCTCATTGACCCTATCATAAGAATCTTTAAGGTGATTAAGGTTAAAGTGACACAACTAAGAGGATATGCTTGACAAGTTATAAACCGAAATCTCATGCCCCTTACTTACGAAGGCCGAACCTCATGCTACTCAACTTTAGTCACGAGCAAGCTCTTGTCATTGTAAGTACATGTGTATCATAAAGAACCGCCAACGGGGTACCCCTTGCACAAGATACAGGAGCTATCCCATAATCAAAATGACAAGGCAAGCTGACAATGAGCATCTCAGCGATCTTTTTATTTGCTATTTGCATAGGTGTTTATTGAGGATGCTTCATAGAGTGCTCATTCTGGTGATGCTGCAAGTTTCCACCATGATTAGGCATGGCTTAGGCTAGCGGCCCAGGTGTTTCTCTAACACACATACAAACTCCATGATCTTACAAGTTCCACTTTTATTTCACACCGCCGGGATCCATAAGCAAAAGAACATGATATCAACGGGGTACAAAGTACAAGTGCAATGTTGAAAGCGCTCCCCACGATACATGGTTCCGCTAATTTAAACTTATAAAGTGCAACATATACGCAACAAAGAAGGACCCAATGGTTCAAGTTTATTAAATGCAGAAAGTAAAGTGTACCGTCAAGTTCGTGAGAGCTTTAATCACTAGTTTCTCATAACAAGTTTAATTTGGAAGGTAAACAGATACATGAATATACTTGGAATAGCATAAGCTAGTAGGTAGGTATGGTGGACTCTTTGGAATAACTTGGTTTAAGGAGTTGGATGCATGAGTGGAACTCATACTTTGTTGTGGAGGCTAGCAAAAGACTGGGAGCGACAAACTAAGAGAGCAATAATGACCATAATAATGCAGAGCAACAAAACATCATTGATAAAAGCATAAATGGATACTACAAGTTGAAAACTAAAGGATCATAAAGGCTATGGTGACTTTGGATAGTCATAACATGGTGTGAGCATGCGCCAAGTCAACCCAAATAAAGCATCAAAGGAGAATACCACTATACTACACTTTAATATGCTAAAACAACGCATGATTCATCCAAGGCACATTAAGCAATCTTCATTGTTTATAACAAGTCATGCTACAGCAAAGAATACTAAGAATAAAGCCAAAACAATATCAAGGATGGCATGACAAAGCATAGGCCACAGTCAAAAACAAGCTCTCTTTACCACTTAAGCATGAGCTTTACTACTCTTTTCCAATCCAAACCAAACTATTTGTATACCAATGCATGAAAGAGGGGGTCCAACCAATTTATTCAGCAAACTAAGAAAACCAAGCAAACGAAAAACCAAAATGAAAACTAAAAAGAATATGCTCCAAGAACAACACAACTGTGCATGAAACAATAAAAATGAAGCGTTTGGAAGAAACCTGGGATTTTTATTAATGAAGAGGGGGATGCCTTGGGCATCCCCAAGCTTTGACGCTTGTACTTCTTGGATATTTCTTGGGGTGACACGCGTGGCATCCCCAAGCTTGAGCTTTAGTCCATCCTTCATCTCATT